>OZ025291.1:35094452-36421093 GCA_964019185.1 Maratus speculifer | reverse complement strand
ACATAAGCTCTCAGGCTATGATAGCCTGTGAGCTAAAAATGAAACGCGTATATTTTCAGAAAAAAAAGTTTAAATCATGGAGTAAATAATTATAGATAGAATCATGATTAATTTATTAAATAAAACATGTTTTCATTATCCCGCAAAATCGTTTGCACAGATGACACTTAAACATTTTAAAAGAATTGTATTATGGATTTTTTTTTTCTTTTGTAAACTGGCAACAAAATAATTGTAAACAAATAAAATTAATTCTTAAATTTGTTATATAAATGAAAAATTAAAAGATCTGCGTGAAGTTGTTGGTTCAAGCTCTTTATAAATATTTTTGCGAAGGTCGTATTGTGCCTAAATAATATAGACTCATTAATCAGAAGGAATTATAGAAAAATAAGACTTTAATAAGTTCGCAAACACAACAATAATTATTCGTGAAAACGTCACTGCGAGAATGAGAGAGCGCTTCGTTAAAAGGTAATTCCATTAATTGAGTTGCCATTCGCAGAAAGTAAAAAGTTCTCCCACGCGGAGAGAATTACAGCAATTCTCATACGCTAACATGTATAAAAACGAAGAAATTAAAATAAAATGTTTTACAGTTAAAAATTCATAGTATCAACGAAAGCAGATTTCAAATGTTTTTTCCAGAAAATAGGATTTTGAAGAAGTAACTTTCTTCAAGCTTTCTTCAAATATATTATTCTAAAATAGCTATCAAAGATTATCGGATGTTGATTACAAAGATTGGAAACATGCATATTTCAAACAATTAAAAAACACCAGTGGCTACTTGAAATTGTAAAAACACCTTTAAAAGAGCTTTTAGTTGAAAATTAAAAAAAAAATTGTAAAAGTTTGCTTCGAAAATATCTTATTATGCCAGCTTTACATCATAAATAAAAAATTAAAATGCGCCAAAACATAAAATAACGTTTTTGTTTAATAAAGATGCAAAAATAATAATAATAAAAAAAATATTGTTACTTTCAAATATCTGTTTTATAAAATAATTCTTCGCGAATCTAAACAAAGCATGGCTTTTGCTAGTAATTAATTAAAATTACAAATAAATTTAATAATAAAATATTACAAAATGTCAGATTTGTTTTTCAGTTATATTGCACTGGCAAACTAGCTTAACTTAAACTTTGCTGAAAAACTAAATGACAAATATACAAAAAAATATCAAGCAATTTTATTTTTTCTAAAATAAACAAAATGATATTAACATAAATTTAAAACCGTATCCTGTTTTGCTAAATAATAAAGGAAAGCAAAGTAATATAATTTTAATAATCAATGAAAATGTGTTAAAGATTTTTTTCTTGATCGGTATTTGCCACAAATCGAAGATGTTAACTTATGAACAAACTAGCTTAACTTAAACTTTGCTGAAAAACTAAATGACAAATATACAAAAAAATATCAAGCAATTTTATTTTTTCTAAAATAAACAAAATGATATTAACATAAATTTAAAACCGTATCCTGTTTTGCGAAATAATAAAGGAAAGCAAAGTAATATAATTTTAATAATCAATGAAAATGTGTTAAAGATTTTTTTCTTGATCGGTATTTGCCACAAATCGAAGATGTTAACTTATGAAATTTAATTAAAATATAGTTATTTTATGTAGTTAAATTTAATTAAACCATATATTTGTGTAATGCAATGCCCTGTTCCTTATTCATATACAAAGTGTTTCACTACCAGACCGACAAATTTGCAGGCTAGTGTAGCGGGCTCAGAAACGACACGGAATCACATAGCAATGCAGAATACAACACCATGTAGTTGTTAGTTATGGTATAAAGCAATGTTGTTAGTAGGCTACTTTTTTAAACTGAGATTTTTGGATTCGCACTACTTTTTGAAAACGGTAAAATTCCCCTTACAAGGCTGCCACAAGCGTTTATTTTTTAATTCTTCAAAATTTGCTTTAGAATAATACCGGTGCTAACAAAATGTAAAAATAGTTCCCTGTGACAATCCTACTTTTATTGAATAACGTATTAATTAAGGCAAAAATAGGGGAAATTTTACAATTTTAAAACTGGTTCCAATCAAAAAATCTGTTTTTTTTTTTTTTTTTTTTTTTTTTTTTTTTTTTTTTTTTTTTTTTAAGTAGCTATTGGCAACACTGGTACAAGGAATCAGAGAAAAAGAACAGAAACAGCAAAGAATCAGAGAAAAAAAACAGAAACAGCAAAGAATCAGAGAAAAAAACAGAAACAGCAACACATTAATGGGACAGAAAACATTTTACTGAATGGTTGTACTACATTGTACATTTTACTGAATGGGTATCGAAATTACGATTAGAAGCAACACGCCCTATAAGATATCGTCCTATAAGAACAAGTCTTATAGGACGTGTTAGAAGTCGCCATGCAGGCTTGACAGCAGCACCGCATAGAATTCCTTTCATTCTGGAAGATTCCCGGGATGTCGCGTGTCCTCCCGGCAGCTACTGATATTCGAGCCACGGGGCACTCAATTAAAGGAACAGCGGAGCGCTGTCAAGTCTGTTTGATAACTTTTGGTCGTAATTTTGATTATCATCTGTATAACTATCTTTAAAAAAAATGTTTTCTGTCCCATTATTGTATTGCTTTTCATGTTCTTTTTTTCTGCTTCTTTGAACCAGTGTTGCCAGTGGGCCTTTTTTTTCACATTTCTTGATTGGCACCAGTTTTCTGAAATTGTAAATTTCCCCTTATATTTATGTTAATTAATATGTTATTTAATAAGAGGAATTTCACCATTTCCAAAAAGTTGTGCAATCAAGAATTTTAAAAAAAGTAGCCCACTAGCAACATTACTTTTAACCATAACTAACAACTACGTGGTGTTGGACTCTGCATCTGCATTGCTAAGTTATTCTCTATGTGCCCGCTACACTTCCTGCAAGTTTGTCGGTCTAGTAATGAAAACACTACATTTATTGCATGGAACCCTCTGTATGGGCGTAATACTCGTGCTTGACCCGTTATTTTTATTGTTGCATCTACGTTGCGCTTTACAAATTCCAAAAATACAAATTTTGAAATTCGCGCTTTCAAAAGTTTTACTTGTTACCACAAATTCAACAGTAATATTTTACACTTTCATTTTGCTGGTGAGAAAAAAATATATTATAACTATGGCATTTCCTAGATTTTAGTCTCACATAAAGCGGCAAAATTAAAAAGTAATTTTTATTACTCGCATACACCCAAAAAAAAGAATTGATTAAAACTGCAAAACATGTCTTGTTGAGTATATTTAGGTTGTTTTAAGGGAATTTTTTAATTAAAGTAAAAAATTGGTTTTGTTGCTCAGACAAAAATATATTGTTAATATTCTTATAAAATTTTAACAAAATTTCATCAATTTTATTTGAGTCTTACTAAAGCCTTGTATTTTGAATTTGTAATTCCAACAAAATTGTGTTGTTTTCGAAAAATTTAAGTTGGTGTGCAGTAGCCATAACTCTCTCACATAATTTTGTTTAATTGTCTTATATAGCTATAAAGGATAAATATAAATAAATATAAAATATATGATGGAATGAAAAATAGTAATTTTAAAGTTCATATTATATATTTTTTATCTATAAAGGATTAACATAATTTTTGGATAATAAAAACTTTTCAAATTGAAACGAGTTAATGACGTTATTGTTGCGTTTTTATGCATTTCGGATGAAAATTATGGACGGAAAATTAAAAAAAAAAAAAAAAAAAAAAAAAAAAAAAAAAAAAGGTCAACAATATTTTTTGTTTAATATAACAAAAATTCCATTAACTCACATTAAAATAAAAACGTTTGTTAAACCAAAAAAATTTTTTTTGATTCAAAAAAACTTTTTTTCTGGCTGTACATAATTGTTTATCAAACTTGTCTTTTGTTACTGATAGAAAATAAATTGCATTTCTAACAGCTTAATTACTAAAAGGGAAAAAAATCTGTAGCTGCACATGCAAAAAATTCACAAGAGAATATCCGTAAAAGTGGTAAAAGTAATCTGTTTTTTTCCCTTACATTGATAGGATTACATTGATTTTGAAGAATCTTACAATAATTTATTTTTTCCGTATTTTTTCTCTGAAAAGCCGCATGATACCGAAGAACCAACAGCCCATCAGTGAATGTTCTTAATCCTTGTGATTAGGTTCTATTTTTAGATTTAAAACAGCTGGGAATGGCTTACTGAAGCTATATTTCACGAAGTAGAAAGTCCTAGCTTACCCATGAACATTTTTTCTTAAGGTACAACATTTTATATTCAGAAAACTTTTATAGGAGAAAACTCATTATTTTCGCATTGGTAATCGTGTTATTATAACGGTATCCGAACACCTTTAAAACATAATTTTCGATCAAAATACCGATTTTCCATAATTGCAATGATATTAAAATTGGATCTTTTATGTATCGAAATCGGCTTAAATTTTGTCTGTATCTAAAGTAGAACCCCAGTTATAATCGTTTAAACGTACAGCTATTAGAGCTTTTGATTTGTGTTCAAAAAGTTGTTTTTAGCCTTTTCTCAAAATGAAGTTTTTTAGATTTTCAAAACATCTTAAAACAGATAAAATGTACATTTTCTGTATTTTCTTACAAATGTCTTTTGAGGGAATAGACAAGACTCTTGATAATGTATTAAATTGCTTTATATTTACATTGGTATACATGACAAACTTGGAGCACATTTTGCGAATTTTTCACTACATTAGTTCTCTAACTGCCGTATCATCTGAGATAGAGATGAGATTATAATATGTGTTGTCTAAGTCCTAGAGAAAGTTATTCTATTTATTATTGCAATTTACAAAATGTCAATACAATGCTTTATTTTAGAGTTATCACGCTTTTCGGAAATGTCAATTTTTGATATAATTTGGACAATTTTCTCTTAAAAAATTATTTCAGGGTAATTGCTAAAATTTATACACTATATGGCCATTGATTATTGGACACTTGCGATTTTAGACATTTTGTTAAATATCTAGAAAAATACATGAGGAATCATCTCGAAACTCTTAGTGTATAAATATAATAGTATAAGTCATACATCTCCGTGAAGATTTTTCCCCCGAAACTCGATAGGGGACCACCAACAAATTAAAAAGGAATGAATATCTTTTGAATAACCCTGTCAAAACTAATCTAGCAAAAGCGCTCAAACTCTAGATTATGATTGAATGCCTTATTGTAATACGCCTTGTTCATTTTTATGCAAATAGCATGCATACTCGCAGACTAATTAAGGTTATTATAAAAATGGTCCGAAATTTTTCCAAGTTTTTCCCTTATAATTTTCAGAGTTCTTAATATAAAATAATATTATTTTTTTCAGAAAATATGACAAACAACATTGCACACAGTACCCTGTAATCAGAATTAAAAAATAATAAAAATTGTATGAAAAATGAGTAGGTTTACTAAATAATTTTTTACTGCGCAATTGAATAAGTTGAAAATCCGTTATTCTCAAAATGAAGCAAAAACAAGAGGGGTTGTATCCATATATTCATTGATTAGTGTCGATATAGAATACACAATACGGGATGTACAACTACATTTGGATAAAATCCCTCATTTTTTTGCTTCATTTTGGAAACAACGGATTTTGTCTTTTTTTCTATAGACGATTACTTTCAGAATTTTCAAGCTATGATTTTGAGACTTTTACAAAAGTTGTTATTTACATTTAGCTACTATAATATGCAAGTGAAATTTTGATATCTTTGACGCATGCGCAGTAAAAAATTATTTAGTAAACCTACTCATTTTTCATACAATTTTTATTATTTTTTAATTCTGATTACAGGGTACTGTGTGCAATGTTGTTTGTCATATTTTCTGAAAAAAAAAATATTATTTTATATTAAGAACTCTGAAAATTATAAGGGAAAAACTTGGAAAAATTTGGGACCATTTTTATAAAAACCTTAATTACTCTGCGAGTATCCATGCTATTTGCATAAAAATGAACACAGTGTATTATAATAAGGCATTCAATCATAATCTAGAGTTTGAGCGCTTTTGTTACATTAGTTTTGACAGGATTATTCAAAAGATATTCCTTCTTTTTTAATTTGTTGACGGTCCCCTATGGAGTTTCGGTAAAAAAATCTTCACGGAGATGTATGACGTATACTATTATATTTATACACTAAGAGTTTCGAGATGATTCCTCATGTATTTTTCTAGATATTTAGTAAAATGTCTAAAATCGCAAGTGTCCAATAATCAATGGCCATATAGTGTATACATATATAATATATACATTAAGGTTTAAAGTAAATGTCATCATAAAAAATGGATAACAAGAGAAAATTTCAAAATTTTCAAAAAATCATTTCTGAAGGTATGCGGGTACCTTAATTGAGCAACGTTTGAAAAAAGAGTTCAGTATTTTCAGGCTGATTTTATTGTTATTAAATCGTATTTTTAAGTGTCTTCATAAAAATATAAAATACTATAGTTGGTTCTATAAATAAACAACTATAGTTGGCACCTTGTCCGTCTGTCTGTCTCCTTCTTTACTTTTGATAGTATCAAACGAACATAAATGAATTCTTTGAAATCTAATACATATATATAAAATCTTTGCAGAATTTTGTCGAGTCATTTCAAATTTGGTGAAATTCGACTCAAAACTTAAAAAAAAAAAAAAATTAATAAAACTTTTCTTCATTCTATTAAATCCTAAAATACTTAATTAATTCCCATTATTAGTATTGATTCTAGATTGTCATGATAATTACTTCATATTGAAGATGGAATCATATTACTTCTATATTAGTACATCTAATCTATAAAAGCTTAATAAATTTTGCATTCGTGCATTTTGGCATAAGAGTACAACAGCTATTGCACCAAGATCTGAGTATTTATGAAATTAGTTAAAGTATTGAGGCACCTCGTTTGCGATGTCTGACATACAATTTCCAATTTATTACTTTATCTGTTTTACATTTTTTCATAAATTTAAAATTTCAGTGTCAACAGAAACTTTAACACGAAAGTCGATGAAAAAAAGATTAAAACCATATTATTGGAATTTTTCATATTTTTTCAAAGAAAACAGTACTTTTAAAAATTGTAAATCTGAAGGGGAAAAAAATACAGGTTTTTATTTTAAAACAAAATTACTTTGGGATGCCGAAGAATAATGTTATGTTCAATTCATAAAAGTTAGCGGTGATTGAAATTAAAACCGAATAATTTTTAGTGCTTTACTTTTATTGTTACCAATTTAGCTATTAAGAAATGTTGTTGTTATTGTTATTGTCGTGTACAGGAAAGCGCCAGGACATTCCTGCAATTTTCCTGAAATAAGGGTGCACAGCCTCAATAGAATTTGAATCTAACCGGGAAAAAAAAAGGGTACTTTCGTTTCGGTACACTTCTCCCTGCATTTGAAATAAATCCAGAAGAACACAAACTCATATATGAAAATAAAACTTCTTTCAAATTACATAGTTCATAATTTTTAGGTAATACCAAACTTTTTTATAATGAAGGAGTTACTTAAACGTGAACAGCTCATTAGTCGTTTTTATGAAACTTTATCGTTATTTATGTAGCCTTCATTATATAATTATGCATATAAATATCATGAAAACAGCTCACGTCTGACTCAGAATTAAGAATGAATGGAATAAAGGAAGGCTATTTGCTTTTTGCGACCAGTTTAGTCTTCCTTAAATGCATTAAATGCCTAAGCATTGTATCAAATTATTTTTATTCATAATTTAATATACTTGCTCAATTTTTTGCCAAATCCGAAGATTCTGCCAAAGAAATCAAAAACGTGGTTTTTTTTTTTTTTTTTTTGCTAGCCGGGCACAGTTGATAAATCACCAACATTGTTCCCATAACATTTTTCTGTATTTCATGAGTTTCACTTAAAATAAAATAATTCCTTTCATTAATTTTAAACTGAAAATTTTTAAATACATGAGTTTTATTTCCTCTTTAAGTAAAAAGAACAGTAAAAACAAAAATAATGATATTTTGAAGCTATTTAATTGTAGCGAAAACGGAAATGTAAATAAACTTGATTTTACGTCGATCTAAATCCTGACAAAATAACCAATTAGATGCGTTTTATTCGGACATTGCCATTAAACAATTAACAAATAATCGCGATTTCTGTGCCACGTATGGTAGCTCAATATATTTATATAGATACCCTACTACAGAAAGATTATTAAGTTGATTAAAATAGTGATATCCTAGTTTAGCCAATAGAATATGTTAATATAAGAAAAAAATCTAAACTTATATTTTCTTTTAGAAATTATTCAAAGAATGCGTATCGGAAATACACAAGAAGCACAATTAAATCATTTACACTAAAACTAATAAATTAAAGATAATATAACAGAGAATTGAACAAATAAAAATTGCAAAATAAAGCTAATATTGAACGATGATTAAGGGAAAAAAAAAGTTGCATTTTAAAAAAGAGTGCAATTAACGAAGCACAAGCGGGCGCACACACACACTCACATTTGTCTTTTAAGATACATAAAAGTATTATTAAGTAAGTATAGGTTTTACTAACACTTTTAAACTATCAGTGATTTTTACAAACACACTTTATTAATTAAATTAAGAGAGGATATTTCCAGTCCAACTGTTTAAGGTATGTATTAAAAAACTAAACTAATAATTTACAGCAGACGATCGATCATTATTATGTAAGTGGTAAGCGTCTCTGTGGGAGTCTTGACTTCCATACATTTTACACAATTGAAGTGCCCATGAAAAAAAAATATTTTGACGCGTGTAGGTTATTATTTTCAAGAGAAAGTAGTTTTGTCTGAGAAATATTGTCACGTAATTTATCATAAAAATGCGTTTTTAACGACATATACAATTTGGCCCATTCTGTCAAGAACTCATGCTGAGTGGGAAGATTATTTTCAAATTTCCTAACATAACTTTCAAAATATTAACTGCGACTTTCGATCTGGCAACCAGTAACAATTTATTTCATCCGCTCATTTTACTTCAGGCGATGAACCTCAAAGCAAAAAATTTATCGATGTGATGACACATGATTAAAAAAGAAGAAAAAAAATCAAAATCAATAAAAAGCGCCCCCTTATGGCAAACTAGAAGATATAGTTACCTAAACATCGCGATTTTTTTTCTTGTCTCTTTAATCTCATCTCAGAGGCAGAATTGATTTCATGAAAGTAGACTGGGACTATTTAATTTCTCTTCTAGAAGATCTCCCAAATTCACAATTAAAATATACGGGTGAAAAATTGAATTCTTTCAATGTAAATATTTTAAAACAAAACTTTACTTCTTTACTTTTCTTTGAATCATTACGGTGACACATCGGCTGAATGAACCTAATTCCTACCCAAATTACGTTCGATAGCCGAAATATTTGTTAAACTGAGTTTTCGGCTACTTAAAAGGAAACGTTGCAGCGATTTTGTTAGAGCACCAACAAAACGTTCGTAAATCGAATCTAAAATTCTTAGTCAAATTAGACATACAGAAAATCAATGATTGTTGGCCGGAACATTTGTTAGCCGAGGTATCATTGTATTTGTAAATGGTAAATATAACACATTTTCATCTTAAGACTACTGAATGAAAAAGACCCGATGATAATGTTAAGTCTATGAGACGTTCTTTTCAAATACCTCGCTTATCTCGCTCAAATTTTAATATTTTTACACGATTTTTTTTTTTTACATAGGATAGCTGAGGACAATCTACAACCGAGCTAGTTTTTTACTTTTTCCATTTTGATTTCAGATTTTTTTTTTTTTTTTTTTTTTTTTTTTTTTTTTTTTTTTATTACTTTAACTTATGAAACCAGTTGGAACCGGTTCTGAAATTGAAACCTATCTTAATATAAAAAATTAACCAAAATCGAAAAAGTAAAAACTAGCCCAGTTGTAGATCGTCCTCAGATATTCTATGCAAAAAAAATCATGCAAAAATATTAAAATTTGAGCGATACATTTGAATAGAACGCGCCTATAGACTTAACATTATCATCCGGGTCTTTTTCGATCAGTAATGTGAGTTCTTAAACATTACATGTTATATGATAGGATCCTAATTTCAGTTACATTTTTAATGAAATGTCAATAATAGGTATTTTTTATTTTTGTTGATATTATTTTCCATTTTTATGCCATTAAATTATCTTTTATCTCCTTAACATCTTTTGATTTAATTTCATGAATGAAAATACTACTTTCGATGTTTGAGTTAATAACAATTCTTTTCATCCCCTCCTCGCATAGGATAACTGGACACAGTAGCATTTATAATCGTGCGAAAACAGATTGAGCATTTATAATCTTAGTATCATACTATTAAAAAAAAAAAAAAAAAAAAAATCTGTAAAATTACTAAAAGTTTTCTAGGAAAGTGGGATTCCGAGAACATTTATCTAATATGACAACAGCTAAAATTCATGTAATCGATACACGTTTGCACTGTAAACTAACAATCTGTAAGGTTAGAAAGATTTTTTTAAGAAACTGGGATGCCTAGAACTTTTTATGTCTCTGCACTCGGATTTTACAGATAAAATTTTATTAAGATTACTGTGATTTTAGTGGATTAGGTTGTAAAGCTACGGATTTCTGTTACTTTACAACAACTTGTTTTGTAGACTTACATCTTTTTTTTTTTTCTTTTTTGTACACTGTAACAAAAACAACAGAAAAAAACTGTAAGGTTACTAAAATTTTTCTAGTAAATTTTTATTCCAAGAATTTTACATATAACGATAACAGCAAAATTTTATGTAACCGAGGAAGGTTACATGAATTTTTGCTGTTACACTTACATGAAAAGTTTTTGGAATGCATGTCTACTACAAAAATGTTAATAACTATGCAATTTTTTTTTTTTTTTTTTTTTTTTTTTTTTTTTTTTTTTTTTTTAATGACTTCATGAAAATTTATCAATAATAATAATAAAAAAATAGCAAAAACTGTCAAGCAGAATCAAGAAAAGATAAAATTTCTGTTTGTATAAATCATATTCGAAGAAACTGGTCATTTAAGAAAAGCTTGGTGTCGTTTTAAAAACTTCTCTATCTGCAATTTCTGTAATATACAATGAATTGACTATACGATACGAAGGAACCATGCTTGATGTAAGAAATTAATATTATTCTGTTCAAGCAATTAGAAATGTAATAATTATAAATATTTAATTTCGTTCAAAAAAATTCTCACTTCTATTTTAAAGATTTTTCAAAGTATCTAAAATAAATAGCCAAAGAGAAGCGGATGAATACATAAAAATGCTGTTCCCAATTCATAAAAATAGATCATTTGTGAAAAGCTTCGTGTCGTATGAAAGTTTTTTGATTTGTAATATGATAATGTAAAAAGCTTTTTAAAAAAGTGAAGAAAAAAAATGATCGCACTTTTAGTTATTCAGCTATTTCTTCGCAATTAGAGCATCAAATTAAACAAACGATTGAAGTAAAACGTGAAAAATATATAAAATCGTAAAAATTATTTTTTTAATAGTATTGTGTACAATTTGTTTTATAGTTTAAGGTTAATTAATTAATTATTTTTAATAATAATAATAATGCAATATTTTACAAATAACTTAAAATGTTTTTTATCAGTGTTAGGTGACATTATTGTTCAGATGCAGATTTTAATTTTTTAAGCAAAGATAACTTTGCGATTAAAATTCGAAAAAGGAAAGTTATTATTATTTAATTACATATTTAAAGAGCAAGAAGAATATTATAAGTTAACTAATAAATAAATAAACAACACATTTATCTCCAGAAACTCTATCATTCTGAAATATTAAAAAAAAAAAAAATAGCTACATTAACAATTGATGATTGAAATAATTTTGAATTGCCATAAATAAATACATTTAATAAAAACAATTGAATTTTTGAGATTTTTTTTTCAACTTAATAATATAAATCCTCCAACAACAACTGCAAGAGATCAAAATGGCACTAGACATAAAAGGGCCAAGGATCAAAATGCCTCGGGACCGAAACGGTTGGACGGGTCGGAATGTCCTGCTTCTGTCTTCTTACATCTCCACATCATCAATGTAACAAGAATTAAAAGTTTAATCCCTTTAAAAAGAAGAAAGTTATTACACTTCAGTTCTTAATACATTGATGCTGTAAATATTTCAGTCCATTGCAATTTTAAATCAATGTCTTCGTTCCTTAAAAAAAAAAAAAAAAAAAAAAAAAAAAAAAAAAAAAAAAAAAATTAAAGACTTTAAAGAAAAAAGCATGAGCTTACGAAATATAGACTATAAAACTCTATATTAAAGAGCTTTTAAAACAATTTTCATTTGAAATTTCATTGTTTTAGGTTAATACTACACTTACATTTTTACAGTTCATTGGTTTAACTATCTCTTTCCCCCACTCTATCCCTCTATACTTTCTTTTTTAAACTTTCAATGAATGTTTTTTTTTCAAATTCTTACTAAACATACACGGGCAGCCAACTTTTTGAACCTTTGTAAAAAGTCAAGAAACGACTGGCACACGTTTGCGGCCGGTGGCTAGGGCTGTAACTATGCATTAGACTAGATCATAGGTTCCCAACGGGGGCGGTACCGCCCCCCAGTGGGCGCTGGAGCCTTCCAGGGGGGCGGTGACGGATCTACAAGAAAATGGGGGGCGTTGAGACAGTCAAGGGGGGCGGTCATGACGTACCTACCTATTTTAAGAAATGAATATAATGAAACTAGTTGCCCCGTCTGCCCTGTGTTGCCCGGGCAAAAGATAAAAATCTTAAATATAGCTTTACATGAAAATATATGAAAACGAGGCTAGAGCTGTGATTTTCTTTCACCTGTCACAGTTTGTAGGAGAATTTTCCATTCGAAACAATGATATGCTTTGCTCCCTCTTGTAATCACTTGGATGCTATTAGGATCGCGAAAGCTTATGCTCTGCAAGCTGTATTTCTTTATTCTCGCAGCGACGAACAATTTGATTTTGTCGCATTTAATTAAATAAAAATGTAATTTAACATTGTAATTTAGAAACAATACAAACGCATTCATCAAAATCTTATCAATATCGCTAATGCAGAATTTGCTATATTAAGTTCATTAAAAGTTTAATAACTAGAATTATCTTTTTAAAAACCGATATTTCAAAAAAAGTAAGAATATGTCGACCTTGCCTGGATAGAGATATCGGAATGAAACTACAGTTTGAACCTACTCAAGAAATTCGTTTATTCTGGGTGAAAGCTATAAAAGACATAATAGCCTTTATTTTTTTATACTTATCTATAAATATGTTGCAAAGTTCACCTATTTAAACTTAAACTGTGGCAAATTTCGTATTTCAAAATGTCTGAATCAAAGAAGAAATGCCAGCAGTATAGTATTGAATATTTGAAATGTGGTTTTACACATTCTCCAACAAACCAATCATTACCTGTGTGTTTAATTTGCCAAAAAGTTTTTCAAATGAAGCCATGAAGTCTTCTAGATTACAAGAGCATTTGAATAAAATGCATGCTGATAAAAAGGGCAAGGATTTATCTTATTTCCAAGGCCTGGAAAAGAGATATTTAAAACAACGAATTGTATCAATATTTTTTGAGTTGTCTTCTGAGCAAGAAGATGACGAACTACGAGCTTCATATAATATTGCATTGTTAATTGCAAAAGCAAGAAAACCATACACAATTGACGAGGAATTAATCTTGCCGGCATTCAAATTGGTAATAATAACTGTTCTTCATCACAAAACACAGTCATACATCATTAAAAAAATTCCTCTGAGTAATAATTGGGTAAAAAAAAGAATGGATGAAATGGCCAAAAATGTTGAAATATCATTATGCAATTACTTAAAAACTTGCAAATTTTCCATTCAACTTGATGAATCTACACTACCAAATAACGAAGTACTACTCTTATAATATGTCCGATATTTAAAAGGAAAAAAATTGTCAAGATTTATTATTTGCTAAAAATTTGGAAATTGTAAAAAAGGGGGAATTGACATATATTTAACAGCATGAACATGTTTCATCAACAGAAAGAAATTGCTGTTCATAATATTTTGTTAGAGCAACGTGTGGTGCTCCAGCAATGAGGGGCGTCATAAGGGTTTCATAGCGCATTTGAAAGAAGTTTTACCAAATGGACATTGAGTTACTTTGCTGTACATTGTGTTATTCATTGTCAACATTTAGTTGCCAAAAAACTGAATGAATGTCTGCATACATCTATTTATTACGTTATTACAGCAGTGAATAAGATTCGAAGCAATTCTTTGCATAACAGATTATTTGGTCAACTCAATAGTGAGAATGATGAAGATTACAATCGCTTACGCTGGCACACAGAAACTCGTTGGCTCATTAAAGGTATTTGTCTGAATCATTTTTTTAATCTATTTGACTCAATACTGGACTTTATTGAAAATAGAGATGAAAAATTGCGCGAAAACCTGATAACATTAAAAAAATAACATTTCTTATTTGACAGACCTGTTTAAAATATTCAATGAAATCAATTTAAAATTGCAAGGTGAGGAATTAAATTTAATGAACCTCCTGACTGCCGCGACCGTATTTTTTCACACACTAAGCTGCAGGTTTCACTGCAACATAAGCAATATTTAAATTAATATAATTCTACAAATAAAACCCAGTTTTGAAAAATTAAGTTAGGATTAATACTTTTAAAGATTATACACATATAATTAAAATTGTAATTTGTATCAGGTTGGAAAAAACATCTTTTTTTAACATTTTTAATAAGTTGTAGAGAAAACAACATTACAATATTACCCTTTGGCTGGGCAGTCAGTGGGTTAAAACAAAAAATGTCATAGCTTCTTTTGTGATAAAACTTCTTATGTTCAAGTGAAATTCTGATAGAAGTTAATACAGAGATTTTTCTACATTAGCAGCTGTCTCTGCAAATCCGGAAGATTTACATTTTGACATTTTGACATTTGAATGCTCTTCATACTGATTTTATTGAGCGATTATATTAGCGATTATTTTATTGAGAAGATTTATTGAGCGAATTTTTTATTGAGATTTTAAACATGAATATAGCCGAGTTGAGTTTTACAACCTTCGGCAAATGCTCATAAAGCAGAATCATCAAATTTAGAATAACTCATAGTCCTCGCAACTAATGAAGAACTAAAAGTAAAATTTGGAAGTCAAGACCGAGAGGTCTGGCTTGAGAAGTTTATACCAGCTCTCTACCTTGAGTTGTGGGCAAAATTATAATTTCTTTAGATTTTTTTTTCGTCATCTTATTAGGCGAGCGAGTGTTCAGTGCAATATATAATTTATTGTCTAAGAAAAGAAATAGACTGCACGTCACTGAGCGTGGCGATTTACGACTGCTGTTAGCAAAATTGGAACCCGACATTAACAAATTGTCAAAATTCCATCAACCTCAACCATCTCATTAATATTTTTTTTTCTTATCTATTTTATGTTTATGTCATTATTTTTATAAATTCCTTATTGATTTTCTGTTAAATCACATTATTTGTGAAACATTTAATACGTTGAAGATGTCACAAATCTAAAAGATGTTACATATACAGGCACAATTTTTTGTACGCCGGGTGTTTTTAATCAAAACTTGATCATTCTAGGTGAGGTTTGTTTACACTCGAGTTACATTAGAGCACGAAAAGACGTTTCAGTACATAAAAAAAGCTGCCCTGAGGATGATGAAGTTCTGATCGAAAACTCTCGGGTATAATATTTGAAATTTTCAGTTTTTAAAACTATGCTTTTATATGTAATAACATCTTTTAGATATGAGACTTCTTTAACGTATTAAATGCACCTTTTTATAAAGTTTATGTAATTTTATTTTGCGTTTTTTTTTTTTTTAAATTTTTACTGAAAGAATTTTCATTACGTTTGATAATCATTTTAATTCTAATTTTTACTTTGTGCTTCTTAGCAATCCAAGCGTCTTGAGAGATTTCCTGCATTTTCATTAAATTGTTTATAAAAATAATCTTAATCAAAATGTTCTTTCTCAGTTTGTTTCTAAAGTACATTCCATGCCCCTTTATTTTATATACATCTTGAAATACAGTTCTGTTTAAAATATTTTTGTCTCTAATACAAATTAAAGTTATTTTTTGGAAATGGGAAGATATGAGCAACCCACTCAGAAAGTTTATAAATAGACAAAAAAGGTTTAGATAATATGCAACAATATTTTAATTGGTATAACTAATTATTACGGAATAGGGGGGGGGGGGCGTTGGAAAATTGTATTTCTTCTAAGGGGGGCGGTGGTCCATAAAAGGTTGGGAACCTATGGACTAGATGGTGGGCCCATTTATAATTTTTTTTTTAAATTCAAACTATTGCAAGAGCAACTTTGTTAGTCTAATACACTAGACTTTCTATAACAATTCTAAAGCGAAAATGTGTATACTGATTAAAATCTAAACATTGTATGTGCAAATGAAAAAAAATAAAAATAAAATCCGTCATCATCTTACTGAAACTTACAAAAAATATATATACTGTCAAGTCTCTCTATAACGAAACTCTATCCAGCGAATTTCTCTATTTGACGAACTTTTTGTTGGAAAGGTCAATTTTTTCATAATTGCATTAAAAATAATCTCCATTTAGCGAAATATAAATTCCCATTTAACGAATTTTTTCAAAAATGTTCTTTCATATGTTCAGAAAGCGCTTAAAATTATTTGTAGAATATATATATATATATATTTGTTGATTTCTGGTTTATATTTCATAGTTACATTCCTCTACTTTATTCCTTATGTCCAGAAAAAGACATTCAACCTCCTCCAACACACACACACACAAAAAAAGAACATTTTTTTGCATGGTTACACTTGAGTTTGTTTTGGTCAAAATGAGTATGCGTTCTTGGAAAAGATTGAAACATATACTTGCTACTGGACCGATTTGCGGTAATCACAAAGCACTCCAAAAGATAAATCTATTCTATTGTCGTCTTGAAAATGTTGTTTGTTTCTTGGTTTGGATAATATGGCAGGAATAAGGAAGGAATGAGGGGGCAATTGCATAAAAGTTCGTTTTTTTCAGCAGGTTTTCATCTACCTAAACTAACTTTAATTAATTTTAGAGTTTAGAGTGGATGTTTGTTGTTTGTGCTGACTCGGAGCAATTTTTTGTTGTGAGAGGTCAGTTGAATGAAGAATTGTTACTAAATGTCATCTATTCTGGTGTTATTTTCTACAGCATCGGCATAAAATCGCTCTTAGGATAATCATAACTCTTTTTGATAAAGTAAATAATTTTGAAAATAAACAATAAGACTCTGAAAAAAATGGCGAAAATGGTTGAGATTCTGGCAAAACTCCGTTGAATATTTCAAAAACTTAATTAAACAGCTAAAAAACTATTGTGTTTCAAATATTAAACATTAAAGGAAAAAAAATTGCCGTTCTCTATTCAACGAATTTTTCTATATAACGAATTTTTTGTCTAAACGATGGATTTCGTTATATAGAAACTCGACTGTATATATAAAGAAAATGTAGAGAGGAAGAACAAATGTCGCAAACATAATGTTATTTTATTAATTTAAAGAATAGACAAATAACAGTAATATTTATTATTTAAAGAAATTTTTTTGCTCATTTGCATTTTCTAATTCATTATCTAGCTTTCATGAAAGTTAAGACATCATAGGCTATCATCGAGTTGTCTTTGTGCTGATATACAGGATAATATGAGTTTCTGATAACCCCATTTTCCATAATTTATTAATGCGGCTCCGTTTTTATAGCCATCGTTGCACTTCGATTACTTCGTTAATGCTACATATTTCTAAAAGCACAATTTGGTTTTTCTCTTTCACCGTGTTTTACTTCTGCTCCATATTTATTTATACAAAATCCTTCCCTGATTCTTGCCCATGAAATATTGCGTTCATAACTTGCAACTAACTACTAACCATTCGTTCAAATGAACGAATGGTTTAATTGAAAAGTTAGATTTATTTCGCTGACTTTCGAATATTCAGATTGTATAAAAGCAATTTTTGAATTAAAAAAAAAGGAAAAGATACAGGTATAGGCACAATTTCTTATATTCTCCTCCTCTCTTTCATTCTCTTTCTCTCTCTCACTTGAAACAAAGTCGGTTTTTTTTTTTTTTTTTTTTTTTTTTTTTTTTGGTGGAACCCTTTGTAATTCGAGGAAAGAAAATCTTCAAGAAAGAACTGTTTCATTGATTTATAATAAATCTACAAAATTAGTTACATTAAAAAATACATCTTATATTGGTCAGTCTAACTCTCAAACAAATATTATTTTGAGCTAAAATTAACAAAATCAATAAAACCGAAATTCACCGGTTTTTACAACAGACGATATTTTTAAATTGGTATACGCATTTTAATTTCTATTTTTTTTTTTTTTTCAATTTTTAGAGAAAATGGAGTGATTCTGTTGCCACAATCGTAAAACTGGTTAAAAAATTATTAAAAAATTTATATCGCAAAAATAAATTGAGGTACAGCTTTGAAACAAATTGCATTTAAAAGTAAATTTTCTTTCTATACCACGGTGTAAAAATTAAAAATGTACGATGTTTAGAAGTGTAAAATTTGCAGTACCGAAAATTGCAAAACCGAAATTGCATGGTAAAGTGTTGCAAATTTTAATTTTAATTTTAATTTCTATTTTTTCTTTCAATTTTAAGAAAAAATGGGGTGATTCTGATGCCACAATTACAAAATTGGTACTAAAAACCATAAAAAATTAATATTTCAAAAATAAATTAAGATTCAGCTTTAAAACGAATTGCATTTAAAAGTACTCTTTTTTTCTGTATACAACGCGACGGTGTAATAATTCAAAATGTACGATGTTTAGAAGTGTAACATTTGCAATAGCGAAAATTGCAACACCGAAATTGTAGGGGAAAATGTTGCCATTCTCAAAATCACGTATGCGTTACGCACAGAATCGGTTGGCCTTTATAATATAGATAGATAGATGATAGAAAACATTGTTAGACACTCACTAATATTACTTGGATTTCGATTATGGAAAATTTATTTATTATTCATCAAGATTTTTTTTTCTTTTTTTAATCCAGGCAATGGAAAATTCCTCCTTAGCAACATTTACTATCATTTCATAAAAAAAATTATTTTGTTGCATGTATTGTATCTATTGTACACATTACCATTTACGAGTACTATAAATATATTGCACTACGATGCATTGCAAATTGTTGCATGTAATATATTTACAAAGGACATCACCCTGCAATATTCTGTAAAGTATAATATATTTCGTGCATTATATTTTAAATACATGAGTAAGTATGTTAAGAGTGCATGAGAATGTCTCTTGTCTTGTTTTGAATAAATTTTCTTTTAATGTTTGTAATAAGGGTAATCATCAAAGCATATTGCATTGAAATCTACCTTAATCAAAAAGAAAAAAGTTTGTTAATTTGTTTTTATAACTATTTAGGAGATGATTTTCAAAAGGTTTCAATAAAGAATTACGATGTGTATTATGTATTTTACAACTTCGAAAACGGAACAAAGAACTCCCTTGATTATACTGTTCAGATGTAATTAACTTGGACAAAATGTTTTAACTAGCTTCAAAACAACAAGAAGTCACCGAACAATACGGCATCTATTATTATGGACATTCGGACTTAAAATTTCAGGAAGTCATTGTTTTAGAAATAATCTAGATGATAACGATGAAAAGATAGTTCACTATTTTCTTAATTAACAAATTAAAATGATTTCTTTACGGACAGTTTTATATTTATTTGGTTAAAGAGCGAAAATCGTCAAAGAAAGGGCTTTAGTTTTATTCTTCTTAAGTATTAATTCAATATTTTTAATAATTTTTTATCATGTAGTTTTAATTATAGTTACAGACTTCATAATAAATGTTAATTTTTTAATTCAGTATTAATCAATCTTGGGATTGTTAAGTATTGTTAGTTTAACAATTTATAAAATTATTTATTATATTTAATGTTGAAAATACTATGTTGTGTTAATAATATAAAAATAAGTATGATTTTAATTCTGTCGGTTATTTCAATTCATTCAATTATTTCTTGTATTTTATATTTTTTATAACAGATATTTAAATTATATTCAGGATTTTTTTTGTTATAATTTTTATTATTGGCATTATTTTGCTTATATTTAATATTTACATACATATATCTTTGTTTTTAACAGTTTTTAAAGTAGTAACAGGATGATTATTATTATAAATTACTATATTTTTTATTTATATATTAATCTGTACTTACAAGTACATGAATTACAAAAATGATTTTGATATGATTTACTACTTAAATTGAATTATAATACATATTTTATCCTTTTTTTTTTACATAATTAGCTATGTACTGATGTAATTTATACATCTGAATGAGATAATTATTGATTTAATTAAATTTATTATTAACAATTTCGATATCATTTTACCCTTAATTCATGTTTGAATTGGGAATCATCGTCATTTTAAAAAGTTACGATAACAATTTCATAATTAGAATGTAACTTGCACTATGCGTAGTATATTATGTATTATAATACAAATATGTAAAAGTTCTGTTTAATTTATTGTTATTATTATTTTTTTAAATCTGTAATCTTTTGCGAAATTTTTTAAATGCGTTTATAAAATAATTTATCAATATTTATTATTTACATTTCAATACTGTGTTTATCAACCATTGGCATTGGATTATTAACCTGTGTTGAATTAATAAATATAACAGTTTTATTATCAACATATTTAATGCTACATGTTTGGTACAATATTGCTAAAGATTGTAAAACGAGAAATGCTTTTATACATTTTGTTATTTTTGTCGAATTATCTTTCATCACATCTGTTAAGGGTGTTCTTAAATCAAAAAGGGCAACTTTGTGACATATGCTTTCATTTATTTTTGTTCGGAAATGCATGAAAATAGCAGGTGTTGTTATTCAGAAAATGTCTAATTGCACTCAATTTTCAGTTTTTTTTTTTTTTTTTTTTTTTTTTTTTTTAAACACAATAGATTTTTCATAGCAAGCCTTCAAAGTTGACGTTTATGAGCACATTTTAAGGACGAAAGCAGAAAAACGGTCGAAAAGCAGGGGAAAAACGGGTAATAACGTGATCGAAATAGCTTAGAACTTGATAGGTAATTTAATTGTCATAAAATGGAAAAAAAAGTTCGATTCAAAATCGCTTCCATAGTCAGGCATTCCAGTTTCTATCTTTCTGTTAAAAAACGAATTTGTAAATGCATCAAAACGTTTTGCGCTTGTTGAGCGGAGCAGTTAAGAACACTCTTGAATGCTCTAAGAAATTTTTGAAGATATTTATATTTACAATTGTTTGTTTTCATTTACTGATGACACATATTTGAATTGTTAATATTTATTGCTCTTAAGAATTAAACTAGTAATTTGAATACAAACGCTTTTATATCTAATATTAGATATGATACACTATATTTCACCGTATTTCTGAAAATATGAACTAAAGAATATTTTATTTGTAATACAAGAAGACTCCACTTAACAGCTTCGTTATAAGAAAAGTGTTTTAAATATGACCTTTTAAATGTATCGTTTTAAATATGTCGTAATTTTCACCAAACTTTTCTTTCTGTTTTTAATATTAACGTTGAGATAATTTTTTTAATTGAAAGGAAATATTATTATCTGTGCTGTTAAAAAAAAAAAAAAAAAAAAAAAAAAAAAAAAAAACAGGACTTTTATATATATATGAATAAATCTCTTGTGTAAGTATAATTTTAAATTGAAAGTATTTGGCTATATTATTATTTGGGTATTTTAAATGTCGTGTAATTTTCCATATTTACTGTAAATACATTTTTAATTGAAATTTTATGTTTTACAATTTGATAACATTATAACATACGATCTTCTACAATATGAAAAAAAGATTGAAGAGATGAAAATTTGAGTAAAAGAATGGCAAAACATTTTAACTTTTCGAAAATGAAGTTATAGAGAAAGAAAATTCATAATCTAATAAACTTTGTTTACATATAAAAGTTTCTGTAATACTATGTATAGCTATGAAGAAAAAGATATCTCTACTAACTACTCCGTAACTCATTCTATGAAAATGCTAATGACATAAACTGGTTGATAAAAAATAAATTTTACTGATTAATGCTATACTTAAATTTTACTTAAGCGGTCATCTAAATACAAAAATTGCAATAACTTGAACATTTTAAATATTAATACCTAATTTTAAAGTTATATTTAAATTCTTTGCTAAGTTCTACCTTCGGATACCAAGCAATAAAATTGTTCAGTTAATTAGTTTAAGAAAGTTTAAGCATGTAAGTTTGGGGCTATGCAAATATAACGTTATCAACTTTTTGAAAATTTTGGACCCCCTCCCGGCCCTTTTTCGATAGCATAAGTTATCATTTCTCGACCCTCCCGCCTCTTCAATAGTAATAATCTCATTATCGAAATGTTATTATTATTATTATTATTATTATTTTATTTTATTTATTTATTTATTTATTTTTTTGAAGTTACATTTATTTTTCGCGTATTTTATTGATTCAAATGAAGAGAGAAAAAAAATATTGGTTTACATCGAATAACACTAAAAAAAAAAAAAAAAAAAAAAAAATAGTTACTATTTATTATTTATTATAGTTTTTTGTTACATAATGCATTAAATAAAAATAAAGTCTTGTTGCACTTGCATAGAACGGAGGAGGGGTAAGGAGTATATAGAAATTCTTATCAACAAAGGAAGTGGACAATATTCTTTATCTTTTATATGTCAGTAAACACAATCTTCCTTTCAAATATATTTCACATATGGTTCCGCAAACCATGATTACATATGCGTAGACTCACGAAGAAGAATAGGAATGTCAAACGTGTATTCCATATTTCAGAATTAATTAATTTTATAATTTAGTGATTTAAATTAATAATTTCATATTTCTATAAAAAATACAGACTAAAAAAATAACACATTGCTTTGAATGAAAGGTCATGATACAAATAAAAAAAGAAAATTTTGATCGGATCAAAAATGATATTGATATCTAAAAACAATTCCCCTTATTTACATATTTTAGCATTATTGTTACATAAAAAATGGCACATTAAGAGTATAATTTCAGGAGATATTAATAAAAATGTGAAAATGTAATTTAACATTAGAAGCACTCAATTTCAAATGTTTATGATTCGAAAACTTATCTTTTAAATGAAATTTGGTGTATAGGCATTTTTTGAATCACAGATTTGAAATATCTTTTTAAAATCGGGTATTGGTATTGGGGAAAAAAATGAAGTTTGGGTTCGTTTTAATATGTAGATGGTCCCTCATGCAAATTTCACATGCATCACTTAAAAATAGACTTTATTTCCGATTGTACGGTACCAATAACTTTCTTCTATGATAATTTGTTGAGGAATTAGTAGGGGATGTTTACTTTTTTTCTTTCCACCACTGTACCATTATTTAATGTACGATGCACTAAATAAAATTATTCTACACTAATGAAGAAACTTACAGTGAACGCGTTAATAAACTAGCGTAAAACTAAATTAGCATAAAACGTATTTAATACTGCAGAAAGTAATTTCATAATTTCTAAGTTTTTAAAATATTTTAAACAAGAAAATTAAACCCTTCTTGAAACAATATTGATTCAGACATCATTAAGTTTTCATTCTACTAATTGCTTTAAGAAGGAAAATTCGTTCTGTCTTTGAAATTAAGAAGGGACGAAATGATAACATTCGGACGGTAGATTGAAGGCTAGATTAAAATTATTTTTGTGGAAAAAGAATTCCACGTATTAATTCAAAAGAACAAATTAACTATCTTAACTTAGAGCGTATTTTGTTTGATTCATTTATTTTATTTTTTCCTAACCATTTGAATATGACAAAACACTATTAACATTTTTTGCGCCAAAGATAATTTGTGCATTTCTTCACGCAAGCATGTATTTTCAGCATTTATCCACATAAAAAAAAAGAAAAAAAAATTGTCAAATACGGCTATTCTCAATTTTTTTCTATTTCATGCATGTTGATACTTCCTGGAAAATGAAGCGCCATCGGTTAGGTGATTTACACCAAAATTTAGTCAGCAACAGCTTATGTCAAGTTCTAACGGGATCAGTGTTGCCAGATTGGGGACTTTTTAGCTCACAGGCTATCATAGCCTGAGAGCTTATGTGCCCGCCCGTTCTGTGTGTATGTTCGTACGTAACGCGATAACTCATGATAAAAATATCCAATCCACTTGAAATTTTGTATATAGGTATATCCTGACAAGGC
Organism: Maratus speculifer; assembly: GCA_964019185.1. NCBI lineage: Eukaryota > Metazoa > Arthropoda > Arachnida > Araneae > Salticidae > Maratus > Maratus speculifer. Next base: position 36,396,762 of record OZ025291.1, on the reverse strand, counting down.
GCTTCCCTGATTAGTTTTTGGAGTTTATTCGATATGTATAAGAGGGGGAACGGGGGGCTCATGCCCCGCCTTAATAGAAATAAGTGGGTTTTTCATCCAGAATTAAGTTTTCGTTCAAAATTTAGATATAGGATCATTCTGATGAGGCGATTCCGCGACTGTTATTAGGTGTTCATTGAATAAGTATAAACAGGGGGAACGGGGGTTCTAATGCCTATCCCCTTAATTTATATAAATGGGTTTTTCAAGCAGAATTGTCAGATTTCGTTCAAATCTCTGAATAGTTTTGGAAGTTTAATGGTTAAGTATAAAAGAGGGGGATAACTCCTCTTAAATTATACAAATGCTAAATGGGTTTTTTTTTAAGAATTATCCGATTTGCTCTGAATTTTGGATATAGATTTTTTATATGATAAAGCATGTCCTTGATAGTTTAGGAGGTTCAATGATTAAGTGTAAAAAAGGGGAAAGGGGAGAGCTGTTTCCCCTTCTTAATTTCTTTTTCAAACGCAATTAACCCTTGAAAATATAAGGCTGTAATGTACAATTAGTATGCGTAGCCTGTGAGCTCAATGCCATCAGTTTAACTGGGCAGTATTCTTTTTATTTAAAATTCAGATCATTTGACAGCCACCATTTTTTTAAATAGTCTAATACACCTTATTTTTCAGAATTTTTCATTCATTTTTAAATAGGCCAAATATTTCTATTAATAATAATAATAATAATAATAAAACTTCTGACTGTGACAATTAAACAATAAGGGGAATTTTTTGTCTCCGATCTGGCAACAGTGAATGAGATCTGAAGTTTCACAAAAATCCGTGTGTTAATTTTTAAAATAGAACCATTGCGAAAATCACTAAAAAAAGAGAAAAAAATCAAGATAGGAGCGTCACCTGAAGTGCGATTTACTCCAAAAACTAGATATCTATCGGAAATCATAAAAAAAAATGCATTCCGAGATAATTGCATATCTTGAATGAAAGTATCTTAATCCCGAGCATTTATAGTAGAACATAATTTTTAAAAATATATGTATAATTATCGTATTTACATTTTGTTTGAGTTTATTTAGTATATCAAAACTTACTGAATCTGCAGTTTGATGAAAATTAGTGCATCAGTTCTTGAGAAAGAGTTGTTTCTGTAATCATGAATAATGCCACATAACAACGCCATATGTCACTAGATTTACATTAAAAAAAAATCACCACCATATTATATAAAGAAATAACGGAATATGAAGTTTATGAAAATCCGTCCATTAGTTCTTGAGATATAGCTATTGCGGAAATCGTGAAAAAGCTATCATTGCAGTGCTACCTGTTGGACGATTTACACCAAAACGCAATCAGCACCAGTTTATATAAGGGACTTAATGTTGTGGTAAAGAATTTGTTTTATAACTCATGAGTATGTTTTTCCAATGTTGAGCCTAATGTATTTTTTACTATATTTTATTGAACAGACCTGTATGTATCGCATTATATATAAAATTCTCTTTAAAATGTGAAAAAATGTCGGAAATTGTTATATGTATATATAAATACAGGCTCAATCTCAAATGTAGATAGCTATATTTTAATTATTAACTATAATTCATTATAACAAGCTTTATTAGTTTACTAAAAATAAATAAATAAATAAAATAAAACAATAACAAAACAAGAGTTATTATTTTGACAGAACAGGAAATAATCACTAGATCAAATTTATCAAGTCTGTTTTAATGAAAAAATTCATCTAAATTTCATATTGTTTATTTTACAAATTTTCTAACATATTCAGAAATTAAAGAGGATAATTATTGAGGTGAAGCAATCTATTGATTCATAATTCAGGGTATAATAGTTTAACGGAAGAATTTTCCTTAGTTAAAATACCATGTATTTTTATAACAATTCTTTCTTAAAGAACAGAAACAATATCGATCTGGATACTAAACATTTCTAGGCCATTTAAAATAATATTTTAATTAGCACAATAATTGTTTTTTAAAGAAATATTTCTTGTTTTGCAACATTTGTGATCGCATTTCTATAATAAAAAAAAAAAACAAAAAAAAAAAAAAAAAAAAAAAAAAACAAAAAAAAACAAAAAAAAATCAACGAATAGAAACTATTTAACGAATAGAAAATAAGGCAAATTTTCTCCTTAACACAATTAAACATACTTTTTAGAACCAGCTAATTGCATCAATTGTTTTTTAAAATACATTTTGCATGCAAACTATGTATTTTTTTAATCGAAAATTTAAGCAAAACATCGGTGTTCACTAGGGCTGGGCGATATCAGAATTTTAATATCGTGATATATCGCTGACCAAATATCGATAATTTTCGATATATCGATATATTTCAATTCATATGTCACTCCATTATAGGGTTATAAATGTAACTGTCCTCTGTATAAAATACTACAAACATATAATAGTATATATATATGTGTGTGTGTGTATGTTAATTATCAAGAAAAAACAAAAATATCAATATCTTAACATATTCCAAGAAACATAAATTTTAATTTTTATGTATTGATTCGAAATATGCAAACCCTTTACCTGCAAATATGATCTAAAATATGTGTTATTGAAAACTCTTAGAAAGTTAAACATTATAAATCATTAAAATGAAACAAGAAAATGTATATAAGACGACAAATAGACATTAGATATGTTGAAAGAAAATACTTTAATTACCTAAAATTTAGTATTTTTTTATTACAATACAAAAAAAAAAATTGCATTTCTGCAATTTTGGGCAGTAAGGAACACCTTCTTTTCGTTGTTATAATAAATAATTCTATTATTAGTCAGAATACAAATGAAAGCATTAGAATAATCAAATAATTTTAAGAAAACACGAAATTTCTTTAATAGAGTACAAAGTCCCAAATCAGGACGTTTTGCTAACTACCGTTTTTTTTCTTCTTCTTCTTTTAATAATAATGCTGAATTAATCTCTATAATGATCTTTTACTTTTCCGATTTTGTTTACAGATTTTTTTTCTAGGATGCTTTTACTTTCGAAACCAATTTCAAAAAAGAAAGTATTCCAGTAAAGAAAAAAAAAACTTTAAACCAAATATTAAAAAACGGCTTTTGTTGAAAGAGATCAACCTCAGATGTGCAATGCAAAAACAAAAACAAAAAAAAAATAAATAAATAAACAAAAATATGGAAATGCAAACGAGGTATAAAAAAAAATAAGATTGACATTGAGCGGGTGTTTTTGCATTAGTGAACTCTTGAAATAAAAAGGAGCCATGATATTCAAAATCAAAACTATCCTCATTCTTTTATAAGACATAAACTGTTCGATTTTTTTTTTTTTTTTAACTTATAAAAAGAGTTTTGTCGTTTTGTGAAAGTACCAACTAGTTTCAGTTGTTTAAGTGCGCGAAAAACACATTCAACGGCACATACAAACGAAAAGGGGGGGAGGAAGAAAAACAAAACCTTTTATTCTTTACCATTAAAAGGGGAAAAAAATGTTAATTTACCGATTTTTTTCAAATTTTCAGCAATTTGCAATAATAGTAAATTAGGCTGTGTGACAAATTTTTATTAAAATATAATAAGTCATTACAAAATTTGAGCATCTTTTACAAGTGTCCAGTACAGAATAACCTCAAAGAAAACGTAGGAAACTATCCATCGTTTGTTTTTGTTTATCGAACTCAGCGAAATCGAAACTTGAATGTTTATACAATAATCATAATGTCAGTTGCTGTGGATGGGTAATATGTTTTGAAAAGCAGAAAGACACCATCCATAGAGTTTTAGCGATCTTTCGAAATGAAAAGTATTTTCCTTCCTAATTTAAAAAAGATTTTCATTTTTTTGGGGGGGGGGGGGATTTTTTCAAAAACCCGTACGCAAAACGGGTAAAAATATTAGTATCCAATAAACTCTAAAACTAAGGTGAATCACAATGAAAAAAGAAAAAACTTCCGCTTTAAGTAAAATTTCTGCTTAAAATAAAAGACATAATAGAATTACCATACATGTAAATTATTAATGTTATTAATAAAAAATGTATAATAATATGCGATTTAATATAATTATTTATTAATGCTATTAATAAATGAAAAACAAACGTACAAGAAATATCGATTAATTGTGCTCACATTCTTGAAAATATGTCAATCAATTCTGCATTCCGGCAGTAATAACTGTACACAAGCTCACAGGAAAACAAGTCAGCCACCGATATGGAGTCAACAAGTGATTCTATCGGAAATGCCCGATCCTCGAACGAGTGTTTCAACTTCGATTCTCGAACGAACTCCGATAAATAAAGCAGTACTTCAGAATAGTAGACTGTTCGCCCATATTCCGGTATGTGTGCGACACCAGCGCAAAAGGTAGATGGATCGCCCATATTCCGGTATGTGCGCAACACCAACGCAAAAAGTAGACTGTTCGCCCATATTCCGGTGTGTGCGCGACACTAGCGCAAAAAGTAGACTGTTCACCCATATTCCGGTGTGTGCGCGACACCGGCTCAAAACCGGAAGTATCACGCAAGTGCCGATTACAGCGCGAACATTTGCAAAAGTAAACAACTTTTGCGCCGACAGAGGTAGATTCGAAATTCCGTAACTCCGTAATTCCGAAAGTAGGATGAAATACCGTTTGAAACGATATATCGGAAGGATTGAAATCTCAATATCGTTACCGCGGTCTTAAAGCAATATCGATATATAACGATATTACGGTATATCGCCCAGCCCTAGTGTTCACTGATCTTGTAATTTTTATCAACTGCCTTTTTCTCTCTTTTCAGTTGCTATAATGGGTTCTTTTTTTGCTGTTCAAGGAATAAAAAGTACTTTTTAAAGAATTACGTCTGCTTCAGGTAAGTGAACAGTCCATCACTTTGATTAATTACATGTACTTCAACATAATTTCGAAGAAAAATTCTTGTTAACGGAGGAAAAATCTGTAGAAAAAAATAGGAAAGCGCAGAAAATAACGTATAAAGTCCAAAATAACTTTTTCTCCCTTTTTTTTTTTTTTTTTTAAGCTAATGTAATTTTTTTTATTTAGTTTTTTTTTAGTGTTTAGATGCGTTATATGTTACTAATTTGGTTAGATATTTGCTATTTTCTAGACAGTCCTTGCGTAAAATGAATTTTTATAAATAAGAATTCTTTATTTTCTGGTACTAGTGTCAGAAAAAATAGGATACAAATGCAAAATTTCATATAAAAAATAATCAAGAAACCCAAATTTTGTTATAATGGAATCTGAAACTATATAAAAGATTTTTGTGATTAGACTAAGAAAGTTACTTTTTAGAAAGCGACTTCTTTTAGTAAATGGATTAAAAAAAGACAGGCAAAGATAGAGAAATAACCGACATTTTTTAGTTGTACTCATATGCTCACATACATATAGGGCGATTCATAAGTATCCATAGAAATAGTTAAAGTGGTGATTACACTGTAAAAAAAAAAAAAAAAAAAATGCAAAGTCACTAATTTTTTTTTAGGAAACTTGGATTTCTAAAATGTTTCATGTAACGGTAACAGAAATAATTCATGTAACCGATTCTGTGACATGAGTTTTTGATGTTATCGTTAGACAAAAAGTTCTGAGCATTTCAATTTCCTAAAAAATGTAGCAACTTTACAGATTTTATTTTTATTTTATTTTTATTTTTTTACAGTGCGATGGAATTAGAAACTTTGTGAAGGATTTTTTAGTTGCACTTATATGCACATATACGTATAAAGTAATTCACAAATATCCATAGAAACGGTTAAAGCGATGACAAATGGAATTAGAAACAATTTAAGGATGTTTGTAATTAGGCTAATAGTTTTAGAAAATGACTTCTTTTAGTAAATGGCTTAAAGAAAGTCAGGCAGAGACAGAAAAAGAACCGAGATTGTTTTGGTAGCACTCATATGCACATATACAACAGGATGATTAATAAATATCCATGCAAATGGTTAAAGAGGTGACTTAATGGAAATTTGAAACAATGAAAAATATTTTTATAATCAAGTTAATATTTTTAGAGAGTGACTTAAAAAAATACAGACAGAAACAGAGAAAGTTTTATGCTAGTGCAAGTAAAACTAAGTTTAATAAGTTGAAATATGATACCTAATACACTGTTTAAAAAATCTGAAAAGTTATTTAAAGTTTTCTTGGAAACTGGAATTCTTAGAACTTTTTATTTAGCGGCATCACTAAAAAATCTTGTAACAGATACACGTTGCACTGTAAATAAAGAAAATCTGTAAGATTACTAAGAGGTTTTTAGAAAACTTGGATGACTAGAACTTTTTAAATTACTTCAACTTAGTAACATTACTATAATTGTAATAGATTCTTTTGTAAAGCTATAGATTTTTATAGTTTTACAAAAACTAGTTTTGCAGATTTAAACCTTTAACTTTATACAGTGTGCAGATGATAAAGCTTTAGTAAGTATACAGATTTTTGCAACTTTACATCTGTAGAATAGCACGTTTTTTTTCTTTAAATGTAGAACCATTTAAAAATGCATAATGCATTTGAAAATCCTATTTCAGCAGTTCCCATCTACAGCCAGAAAATTATCTGTATTATCTTAGTAGAGTTGTATATTTATATATATAAACTATATCCATACAACTATTCGTTCAGTTCGGAAATACTGAAAATTCTTCTTCAGCAATTTCTGCTAATAAGGAGAGAGGAAAGTGAATTCTTTTCTGAAGCCCTGTATATACGAGCTGCAGAATTATTACACAGCGCAAACATAAAAAAAAATTAGTAAAACCTAAATTACACACAGAAATTGAAAACTTACTTCCAGCAATTATTGCTCAAAAACAATACTGTAATCGATTTTTATTATGTGTATCCTTGTAAAAGACCGCGATAAATGCTATGGACTCCCTACTATATTAATAATCTTGAAATAAAATATAGTGATGTCAATTTCAATGCATTTAAAGTAGCGTTATGATATTAAATTATACTGCAAACAATTTTTTCCCATTCACCATAATGTACAGGAATTATTTTGACTGCCACAGTAAATGAACCATATATACCCCTAACTTTATATTCAATACCGAACATACCACAGTAAACATCATTTACATATTCAATTGAATGATTATCCGAGTATTTTTACGCGAGTTAGACGTATATAGACAGACGGAATTCACAAACACTTTTCAACTATGTTGGAAATTGTTAAAATGACGGATAATTCTTAATGAAGAAAATATAATAAAACTACCAACGAAAATATATTATAACCTCTTTTAAGCTACAAACTATTTTGAAAGGCTTGTTTATCTCTAGAAACATAAAAGGCCAATTGGTTCCGATTTCTAAAGAAATATTTATAAAAATAAAATTTCTTTCGCTGCTAATGATTTTCAGAAACATTTCGGAGTAGATTTTACAATGAATCAATCAGGTTTTTCAATATGGAATGTAGATTACAATTCTTAAGTGCCCCTTAACATTTTCATGTTCAACAAATATGTTTTAGAAATCAACATGATAAATTAATAGCACTTATACTAACATTAAAATTAATATTGAGGTTCATTTCATGGTAATTTACGTTACATTTTGAACTATTTTCAGTAATTTTAGTGATATCGCACACACAAAAAATTATTCAAAATGTAAATTTGACATGGTTGGTAATTAAACTTATTCAAAGCCCAATTTAGATGAAAATTACCTAATGTTAATGTCAATTCTTTTTTGGTAGTTTTATTTACTATGGTAACTGCCATTACTAAAAAATGAATGTAAGTTATCATATAAAGTGTAATTTTTATTATCATTTTTTAGGTAATTTTCATCCAAATTGACCCTTAGATAGGTTTTATTGACAATTCATGTTAATTTTACATTTGAATATTTTTTAGAGTTATATTATTAAAATTAATGGAGTAAATAGTTTTAAATGTAAGGTAAGTTACTATGGGATGACTTTTGTATTATTACTCTTGTTTGAATCAAATGACGCATGCAATTAAAAATGCTTAGTTGAGAACTGATGGCATCGGAAAGACATATCATATGAGTTGAAAAAAACTGATTAATAAACTTTTAAAATGATTCCGAAAATCAGTGACAGTAAAACAAATTTTGTTTTTATATATTACTCTTCAAATCCTGAGAATATATTGTCTTTTGAAATTTCTAATGGTAAACAATGTTTTTTGGAAACATGGACGACTTGGAAGAAGATATATAATTTTGTTTGACGTTATATTATTTTTTTAATTATTTTATTAATTATTTAGATTAAAAATCATTTGTAATATTACAAAAAAGAAACGGGAAAATTTTTTTTTAAAGCACAGAGAAGAAGAAATTAAAGAAATATTTTTATCTTTGTGAAAAATGATCAAAATTTGAATTGATAAAAAAAATTTGTAATTTAACAAATTACAAGTATTTGGAAAATGATATTTCCAAAGACTAAACTTTTAAAGACTTATAAATAAATTCTATATTTAAATTAATAATAATAATAAACGTCATTTTTGTGATGATCATAACGAGTCATATATTACTTAAGCCTTGCATTAAACATTAATATTACTAGACCTATGATAAATAAAGTCTTTTATATATATACAACTGTAACAGTTTAAAATGTGCATTTTTATTTGATGGAGTTAATCAGGCAGACTTCTGAACGTCTCATATTACGTACGATATGGATTTAATATTAATATATCTGGACCCATCGTAAGCAATTTTTAAAAGAAATTTCAGTTTTACAATTTTCGAAACTGCAAATTTTTAAACTTCTAAACATCGCACATGTAAAATTTTTACCCCGTTGTGTAATTAAAAAAAAAAAAAAAAAAAAAAAAAAAAAAAAAACAGAAAAAACAGAAAAAAAAACACTTTTAAATGAAATTTGTTTGAAATCTTTATCACAATTTGTTTTCAAATTATTATTATTTTTTAAAACTTTTATTACTTTTTTTGTCATCGTGGCAATACAAATATTCCATTTTTGGCTATTAAACATGGACTAATCAGAAAACGAATAAAATAAAATACAGAAGTATTCCATTTTTGGGCATTAAACATGGACTATTCATAAAAGACCAATCAGAATAAAATAAAATAAGTTGCGGAATTCAAGAAATAAAATGATTCAGATTTCCCAGTTCTCCAACGAGGACGACAATTATTTTCCAAATAGTTAAAAAGTTTCGTTTAGTGCCTGAAAAGGTTTTTTTTTTTTTTAGAAGTGTGATTTTGAAATTGTTAACACTGTTTCAAGTCACAGACAGTTTGATAGCTAACTGATGATTTGTGCTCAATGTGTTTTGCCATTTCATCGAGAATTGACTTACGTCGGAACAACGCTTAGGAATTCTGAAAAAGAACATCAGTACATTGTGGGAGACATTCAGTGAGTGCATAATTTCGCGTAACAGACCACAAGACTCTAGCGGGAGTCCTAACTTTTTTCTCAATCATTCTACGAAAAAATTCTCTTAATAACTAAACATAATCACTCCAACTAGCTAATAAGGAAAGAAATTTCACCGAAATAAATAACCTACACTTCATTTTACTATCGCAACAATAGCTGGCTAACGCAAAGCATACTGGGAAAATAAAACAGCAGTACCGTCGATGTCGACAAACCTTGGTAACGACAGTGCCTGCACGGTAGTTAGGACTATCGCTAGAGTGTATATAACAGACCTGTGACACAGTGTCTAAAATATATAGTGTGGAAATCGGCTAGCCAAACAAGTGCCAAAAATTTGTATCCTTTAAATATGCAACGTTGCTACTGAAATCCAAAGTGTCGATCGCAGCGACATCTGTGGGATTTTCATATCAGATTGTCAAGACTAGCAATAGTCTTGCAGTTTTAGAAAATATCCTGCAGATGTCGCTGCTATCTTTAGATTTCATCAGCATCGTCGCACATTTAAGGGATACAATATTTTAGTGATTTTTTATGTATTATTGAGGTAGTCGATTTCCACACTATGTATTCTAGACATTATACTTGTGAACTCTGGCCTCCGCGGTCATGTGATCTCACACCAATGGATTATTTTCTGTAGAGGTATGTGAAGTCACAGGAGCCGACCCAGTGGCGTGGTTGGTAGCGGCAGCTGCTCCCACACCGCTGGTCCCTGGTTCGAGTCCAGCTAGCGGCGTGGGTGTCTGTGTTGTCCCTGTGATGTGTATTAAATGTATGTACTGGATTTTCTGTAGTAATTAAGTGTTTTGTATTTCTTTCTGTGTATTCTGGATCAATCGAGGCAACAGCCATTGTAGCTATAGGCCTCAAAGCACTGTTCACTCAAAGTCACTAGTTTATGCCATTAAACCAACCATAGACGTTGGACCGCTTGGAAATAAACATTTGCTGCATTATTACTGGTATCCAGGCCCAGTTGCTCGATGAAGTGGTCGAAAATTGGACTTCCAGATTGCACTTCATTCGAGCACGCTGCGGTGCCATTATGTATGAAATATTTTTTGAGCACTAATTACATAAAATCATTTGTTTAACAAAGCCAATATCATGGCCTTTAACATAATTTTTTTGTGCTATTTTTCGTTTTAAGTTTGTAAACCTCTAAAAATACATCCTTTTACTTTTTTAAATTTTATTTGCAGTTAAAAAGAAATAACTCAATATTTCATGAACAAAAATAAGAATATGTTTATTGATTAAAATTTTAAGAAGTTAAGGTAAATACTACTGAAAGACGTTTGTAAGGAAGCGAAAATTAAGTGCTTCATATGTATATATATATTTCCATTTAACATTGAATTACAAATGTTGTTTTTCTGGCGAATTTTGAATATCATTCCAGGCTAAACAAACATTAAAATGACTTTAAAAGCTACTGACAAAGGCTTTTTGGGAACTCTGATTTCTCCCACCATAGCACAATCCATTAAAAAGCGTTCCCGTACACGCAATAAAGATTCAACTAAGAAAAAACACGTGATCTATTTTGGCTGCATTTCAAATTCAGACGCTGCTACACACGGGCTTCGATTCGCAAAGAAAAATAAAATAAAATAAAATTAAAAGAATGTTTCGTTTTTCAAGGAAAATGGACCACTGATAAAAATTGGCACAGAAATGAAAAGTGCAACTGTACTGGGTTACCAGTTCATCAAGGAATTGTACCAGAAATCAGTAAGAGTTGAACAACATTTGCGATACAAAGGATTTTTAATATGTTTTTATTGAATTATATAAGTATGACTACATTTGACAAATTTCGAAAAAAATCTGCTCTGATAAATTTTCGTTTTAACAGATATATTGTATATTGTATTTTATAAGTCGGAACCTTCAAAACTTTTCGCTTAAAAAAAGATTCTGTTATAGAAAGGTTTGTGTTTCTCATCTTTTACTGTATTATGGTCATCACATGTATGACTTTCTATGCACTTTAAACATTTTTTTCTATGCACGTATAAATTACATTTAAATTTCTCATCATCAAAACTACTACAGCTGATTAATACGAACTAAACTAGTACATGGAAAAAAAAATGATAAAAATAGTGTAAATTTTAAGGAAGCCTCGTAAAATTGAGGGCAAATGGTTTTATAGAGAGTAAATCACTGACATTTAAAAATTACTGCTCTTATCGAATTTTACTGCCCTTCAAAAATTTAGAAATTGAAACTTTCTATCTCCTTTTTTTCCGTTTTCTCTTTCACAACTTTAAAGATGAAATGCAAAGCCAAAAAGGATCCTTGGAGCTACCCTTGGTGAATGAAAGCAAATGAAATATTAAACAAGGCGTGAATATGTTTCTAGTATTCCTTTTGTAAAATAAAACATCCAACATAAGTTATATTTATAATAAAACTAAATAACAGTTACCTGAGCGGAGGGAAAAAATAGACCGTTTAACTTATGAAATTACACACACCATGACTTTTATGCAAAAACAGTAGAAACAACGACTTTAGATGATTCGATATGACTACATGAGTTCAGGAACTGATTTACAAATGTGGGGGCCCCTTGTACCTATACTTACAGGAATATTGACTAGAAAAAAAAAAATATATTGACTAGAAAAAAAAAAAAAAAAAAAAAAAAAAAAAAAAAAAAAAAAAGATAGCTAGCAAAGTAACCATTATTCACGAAATATCCATTAACAAATTAAATATGATAATCAATAACTTACTTTTAAATATAATTATTTCACAATTATGAAATTTAAATGAGTAGACGTTTTATAATAAACTGTGTGGTGCTAATTATCTTTTCCTCTACAATTCTATGTATCTGGAATGATAAAGTATGCAACAACTAATAATAAATTTTCGACAACACCAAGTTACAATTATTTAAAATATTAGGGGACACTACAGCCTGCAAATTACTCTCACCAATACTCAAATAATCTGACAATTAGAAAAAGCATTAAAAAAATTAATATATATATATATATATATATATATATTAAATGATAAAGATAAAAGAAAATATTATCTATAATAAAGTAATAAATGGAGTTTCAGACAAAATATACAACGTTATAAAAACATAATAAGAACTATGAACGCAATAGTATATAGAATGAAAATAGAATATAGAATGAAAAATTTGATTGGATATAATTAAAAATACATAAGATTTTGCATATAAAAATACTTCGGCATCATTTGTGCACCCCTAAAAAATCAGTGGCCCTGGACCTGAGCCCTGAATGTCCTGCCGTAAATCTAGCACTGTATGAGTTATTCAGTTATAAAATATGAAAACAAAACTTGCAATTTCCTTTTGTATTGTGTTTTAATCTTTTTTTTTATTGTTGTTTACAATGACGTTATTGTCTTTTATAATCGGGACATCCATTGGAATCACCTTGTATTTTTGGAGGTAGCAAAGGTTTTATTCTTTTACATCCTTATTTTCAAAAAACGAGGTAATTACCTTTTACCAGAAACTTTCTTTAGGGTGGAAAAAAATGCATTTCTTTTCAAAATAATTTAATATTTTCTCACAAAAAATATTTAGAAGACAAAATAATTACATTAGTTTCCGTAATAATTTTCATTACTTCTCCTCTGATGTAGAAAAAAGGACTTGCACATATTAACCCAGGTTTTGCCAAAAAGTGCTTTCCTTCCTTGATTTAATTAATTCTTCTAGCAGAAAAAATCATTCGATAATGTTAAAATATTTCATATTATATAGATGTTTCATGAAAGTAATTTTTGTAATGTAAAATAGTATGTAAATAAATTAAAGGGCTGTTACGTCTGTAAATTAACATCTCATATATATAAGAAATGATTTACTAAGGCGTATGTTACACACAAAAGATAAAACTTTCAGAACATTAAATCAAATTTAAAAGTCTAAAACAGACAAGTTTCAGCCATTCAGTGGTTATCATCAGGGATTTACTTCAGTATAACAGAGACAAATAATCGCTCTTGGTGCATGTAAATAACATTATAACTTACATTTTTCTTTCTTGGATTGAAGTAAAACCCTGATAATGGCCACACGGTGGTTAAAACTTATCAGTTTTAGATACTTTAAATTTTATTTAATGTTTTGAAAGTTTTACCTCCCGTAAGGCATGGTGACTTCACAGTGACGTCGTTGTGAAGTAACACTGTGACTTTGTGACCATCAATCGTTCAATGTGACGTCACGTGACGTTGATGTGAAATCACAGTGACTAAAATGTGAAGTCGTTATGGCCGTTTTAGAGATCGTTTGTGACGTCACGTTGTGACAAATGTGTCATTTGTGACTACTTTGACATTAACATCGTGACGAAACTGTGACACAAGCAACGTTGTGACAAAAGTGTTTTTTGAAGTAAATAACATGTTTTGAAGGATTTTTGTAATTTTCTAAAGATCTTTAAGAAAATCACATCTCAGTCACAATGTGACGTCACTGAGTGGTGGCATTTTGGTCACAGATATGATGTGATCACAGTGACTCACAGTGACGTCATTGTGACGTCACTGTGACCATGCATGCTATGAGGGCTTTTATGTATAATACACGTCTTTTAGTAATTTTTTTTATTATATATGTGGTGAAAATAGTTATCAGCGCGTTTGACTAGGAAAAAAAGAGGGATTTCAGGTTACTTTGGATTTGAGTAAAAATTTTTTGCAATGCATCTTTGAGCAATTTCAGCTAAGTGTAGCCATAGCCTTATCTATATTTATATCTCTATCCACGGTTCGTATGGGCAAAATTACTTACCAGGTGAAATACCACATTTATAAAGAAATAAATCTAGTTTTCAAACACGTAAAATTTCGCCTTATTTAAGAAGAGATTTTCTATAAGAAAATAGTGGTGCCGAAGAATTACCTGGCCTTGAAATTCCAGGACTTGTAAGAACCATAGTATGCTAACCAGAATACAGATTCTGAAAACGACAGCAGATGATATTCACAATACTGTAGAACATTATATTATTTAATAAAAAAATATTGCCCAGTTAAACTGGCTAGTTTAATTGTATATAACTACACTAATTGTATATAACAGCCGTATTTCAAGGAATAATGCCCATCAAAAGAAAAATTAAGAAAGGGATTAACTCCTTATTTGCCCCCAATTATACTTAATTACTGAACCCCCAAAACTAATCATGGATACGCCTTATCATAATGAGCCTATAGCGAAAATTCGAAGCAAATCAGTTAATTCTGCATAAAAAAACATTTATTTAATTTAAGAGGGATTATCCCCCCGTTCCTCCCTTTATACTTAACCATTAAACTCCCAAAACAATCCAGTATTTGCCTTATCGGAAAGCACCTATACCTAAAATTTAAAGCAAATTGGATAATTCTGCATAAAACCCATTTGCCTTAGTTAAGAAGGTTATGCTTCATTTTTCCCGTTTATACTTAACCAATGAACACTCAAAACTAGTCATTGAGGGCCCCATCCTATATCTGATCCTATATCTGAAATTTGAATAAAATCCGATAATTCAGCATAACAAACCCATTTATCTAAATTAAGAGTGGAGACTAACACCCCCGTTCCCCCTCCTTATACTCATCCAATGAACTCTCAAAACTAATCAGGGAAGTGCCTTATTACCTATGTCCAAAATTTGAAACAAATCGGATATTTTTATCATGAGTTATCGTGTTACATACATTCATAAATACATACATAGACAACGGGCGGGTACATAAACTCTTAGGTTTTGATAGCCAATGAGCTAAAAAACGAATAACTCTCATAATGAATGTAAATAAAGACATCAGTTTTAAAACTCACTTTATACAAATTTAAAAAATCGTGTTTTCTCTAGCAGTCTCGTCTGTAGGTAAACCCGCAATGAAAAAACCGATCAATATGTAAAAAAAAAAAAAAAAAAACTATTTTGTCTTGTTTTATTTCAGTCATTGTAAAATATTGGTTTACAATGAAAACCTATGAATGCAGTCGGAGGTTTGTCGAGATTTTTCAAAATTTATTTTCTGGATAAGCCGAGTTTTGAAACTTACATCCTCAAATGTAAACATATTTATTTTTCAAAAACTTTTGTATAAAATTTAACAAAGCCCATAAGTATGAACTGTATTTTAGAAACTTATTTTGAAGAATTTTAAAATTTTAAATCTCCTAATTTAATCTAAGATTTACAAAATATTTAAGAGAACCTTGAGTATTTATCCCAGAAAAAATACACTGCAATTTAATACAAAAAGAAAAAAAAATCCATTTATTATTTTGCAAATTGCTCTATGTATTTTACAGATCTTTTAAAGTGCCAGTTTGTATTAAATTATAATGATAGAATCCAATTATCCATTTTATTATTATATCATCTCATTGAGTAGGGTATTGTTAATGAACACAAAGGCTTTAGATGAATCATTTGTTGTATATTCCATTTGTTGGCTGAAATTTTACACAAAATGTGGATCGGTTTAATAGACACTTATTTGTGTCAGAAGTAAACTGGAATTACATAAAGAATGCAACAAACATGAAAAATGTATTACGGATATATTAAAACCCCTCAAAGCACTAAAAATTCAACAAATTATGAAATTATAAGAAATTTCTCTGTAAAAGTTTATAAATTTGAAGAAGCAACACATAATTAACGACAGGAAATCTAGTACAAAATTACATAAATTAAAACGAAATTATTGCAATCAATTAAAATCAGGATTACCTAAAGCATGTTAATCAAGGAAGAAAAATTTTGCATTATGAATTAGTTTTAAAACTTTTTAGCCAAGTCAATTGTTCAATAAGAAGCATTTCTGGTATACTTATGAACTGAATCGAAATCTTACATATTTTTTATTATTACGTAAAAAATATGAAGTTTTAACTAATTTAAAACGTACAACATTATAAAAAAAATACTTAAAGTATACAAGAAATAAAATATCCTCGCATTATGTGTTAATTTTAAATTCTCTTCATCCAAACTGCACACTAAATTACGAAAAAATAAGAGGCATTTCTCAAAATTTTTACAAATAAAATTATTATTAAAATGTTATCCTGGAACTTAACTATAATTTAAGGAATGTTATGATAGAAGTAAAAAAAAATTACCTAGATGACATTAGAGGAATAAAATATAGTATATTCCTCTTTAATTTAAAGATTTTTTTTCTCTTTTTAAATATGCACGAAATAAATTAAATCATTCTTGTACTAGGATTCTAGTACCTATATGTGAGTATTTTAGTGATTTACAAAACGAATTTATTTCAGCAAAATGATTAATCACTTTACTGAAATACATTAATACCTTATTTATTTATGTCAGTAAAAACCCGAAAACATTAAAAGTTAATAAATTAATAAGGAAAATTTTTGACTCCTGTAAATAAGGCTATTTACTCATATACAATAACTATATTTTTTCTTACGTTCGAATGCCCCATTTAGCTTAACTGACGGTAAAGCGTGAAATTATCGTAGAAAGTTCGAATGGTATTCACGATTAATCTGACTGGACTTACGATCATAACCAATCATGTAAATGGTGAATACAATTTGAGGAGCTTTTTCGCACAAACTAGCAATTGTGACAAATGATGAATACGAATGTTAATAACTTTTTTTAAAATGTCCCCTTCAACCCTTTCCAGCATGGGCAAATTCTGTTAGTAAAATGCGAAATTAGCGACTGGCACAGGGATTTACAAACGACTTTTTTAGAAATTAAGAGTTCCTTAATTTAAGCTTTCATGGTAAAAGCAAAAACTGTTAAAATATTATTGGTGCGGTTGGCAAGTTTGTAATTAAAATAAGGCATACAAAACTGGGCACAGTGTGCCAGAAAGGGTTAAAAAAGTAAATTTGTTGTTTTATTCAAAAATGCAAGTTTAAAAAATCTATTAAATAAAAGATTGCAAAAAAGTCTACGAAAATGACAAAAGGGAAAAAAAAAATACTATTCTAAATTCTAATATGATTATTATAAATATTCATAATTTACTCGTTTATGATACAAATACTTTTTAATAAACCATTTAATCTATTTTTCTTCCTTTTTAAGATTGTAGTCACAAATACCACGGGATTGTCAAGAAAATTCTAAAATTTTAATACCACAAGTTCCGTATGACATTTTTGGCTGATTTAATCGCAAACTTTTTGCATTTATAAAAGGTGAGTTTTTCTATATTAAAACAGTAATATTCTATATAATATTTTCCTGACAACCGTGCACATATGAGACTTTTAATTGCTTTTTTCTAAAACTTGAAAAATAAAAATCTAGACAAAGTCATTCTACATGAAATAAACAACATTAAAAATATGTAAATTTTCTATTTGCTTCAAGTCTGTCAAGACTTCAAAAACCATCTGAGAAAGAAGATATAATCGAAGTTGTAAAAACATTCCATTTTCAGAATAAAAAGCAATGATGGATAGGAAGATGAAGACCTTCTGCATGAAGAAAACTTTCTTGCTTTTTTTATTTTAAGCCATAAAGTTTGATAGATTTTCTTTTAAATATTCTATTTGCATTTTTGCTTTACATTTATTTACTTTTGTTAAATCTGTTACCAAAAAGAGAACTGTGGGTATAAAAAATCTTTGAAAATACAAAATTATTCTATGATTCCTGTAAATATTCACACTTTATTCATTTATAATACTGGGTTTCTGTAAAATAATGTAACATTTGTAAATTTTAATTTTATCAACTGTAAGCGTCATAGGGTGTTGGTTCAAAGTCATAAATAAAAAGGTGAACTCAAACAGATTTAGATAAATTCATGCGCAAATGTTCCATTTGTTATTTACTTGCTTGCAATGCCACATGCGTAAAATGGCGCCGTAGGAAAAAAAGCGTTATTGCTGGGTTAACCCTTTCCGGCACGGGCAAAATCGTTAGTAATTTGAGAAATTATCGACTGACACCAGAATTCACAAACGAGTTTTTAAGGTATTTTGAAATCCTTAATTTAAGCTTTTATTGTAAAAGCAAAATGTTACTAAAATATTATTGGTGCCGTTTGCAAGTTTGGAATTAAAATTAGGTATCCCAGACCGGGCACAGTTGTGCCGGATAGGGTTAAAGAGTTAAAAGCGTACTCTGCCGGAAAAATGAATTTCTTTGAATTTTATAAAATATCGTGTTTACTTTCCGGCGCTACTTAAAGCTTTGACACAGTTGAAACACGGAATTGAAGAGGCTGTTGCTTCCATTACTCCATGCTTGTTAACCGAAGTGTGGGAAGAACTGTACTTTAAGCTGGATTTTGGATGTGTAACTAAAAGTACACATATGGATCATTTGTAAGAAAAGCTAGATTAGTTTTCTTTCAGTTATGGAGTTATGAATAAAGAGGATGAGACAGACAGTGTACTGTCTATCAGTTGCGAGTGAAGTAACTGAGAAGGTTGTCAGAAGATGAGGGCTTTTTACTTTAATCCGCCGGTGAAAACTTCCACCAGTAAACTTCAATAGAAAATTTCAACTTATTTTACACCTTATTGATGAGAAATTTCTCTCATAAATACGATAAAAAATTCCATTTATTTTTATTGGTGTCAGTTTTTTCAGATATTATTTTTTCATTGACATTGACAAGAGATTGTCTTGGTTGTCTCAATGTAGCCGAACTATTATCGCCAAAGAAAGCTCTTACAGTAACAGTAAAAAACAGTAGAAATGAATATCGGTTTTTGCAATTATTTTTCATTGAAATTTTCTATCAATGAGGCGTTTAAATAAGGACCATTTTCTAGATAAATTTACTGGCGGAAGTTTGCGATAGTGGTTTATGAACCTCTACGAAAGCGGTTACAATTGAAGCTTCACTATTTTAAGGATCTGTCAGATTCTTTTTCTTAAAACTTCCGTGCTTTCAATTTTAGTGTATGATTTGTTGTTAATAGTCTAAATTAAACTGTTATAATATAACATTAAAATTGCAACATTCTTTTATGGATACTTTATATGTCCTTTAGTAAAACGCATATTAACTTTTCTGAAAGGCCCTGCTCACCAAACGATTATTTTGTAGTGATTTTCTAAAATATATCACTTAAAATCCCGATAAAGTTTTATTCTTTGAAATATACATTACTGCTAATGCTTAAATTCGTTATTTGTTTTAAATCTCGCAGCATTTAATAAATATCTATAAAAGTACACACGGTTCGTACGGGTACCGTTATTTTCAAGGTAAAATATCAATATACATATATTTTTTATATAAAAAATGCATCTTGTTCATACGCAAGAAATTTCACCTTATTTAAGTTGGGATTTTCTATAAGAAAATACTATTATCGACGAATTTGTAGGACGTCTGGAAATTCCAGATACCGTACGAACCTTGAAAAAATATTCTATTAGAATTCCAATATTATTTGTTAATTAATTAATTAATTTAGAAATATTAATAGTTTCAAACATTTACTCTCTCTCTGAAACATTCTGTTAGTAAAAAATAAATAGATAAATAAATAAATGTTGTTTTCTAAAATCAGTATTTTTGAAATTGCTATAAATTCATAATCCTGGAAATAAACAACATTATTTATGCACCTCAAATCTGTCAAGATTTCAAAAACCATCTGCGAAAAGACATGTTATTTAAATATGAATCTTGTAATAACATAACATTCCGGAACTAAAAACGCAGTGATAGATAGAGCATTTGTCGGTAGGTAGAAAAATGTTACTTTTTTCTGTAAAAGTAATAAATTTATGGCATTGTTTTTTATTTTGTTTTTTCCTAAGATCCGATCTTTTTTTTTTTTTTTTTTTTTTTTTTTTTTTTTTTTTTTTTGTTTAAACTGCATGTATTTTTTCTTTAATTCGTGGTTAAATAAATAATAATAAAAATAAAATAAAAATACTGAAAAAGTATAGCAGTTCATCAGAGCTTCCCCCAGAGGGTTTCAGGGGGGCACTCCGCCCCTCCTGCCCTTTAGTTTAAAAACTAGCGCCCCTCTTGTCATTCATTAAAAAAAAATAGCGCCCTTCTTGCCGTACATTTGAAAAAACGCAGCTCTCTAGCGATGATCCGAACGCGCTATAGCGCGTAAATTAAGCAAAAAACGGCAACTTTCGTCAAAAAATAGCGATAAAACGGCAGATTTCGTCAAAAGATTTGCAAAAAAAAGGGCAAATTTCGTCCAAAAATCGCAATAAAACGGAAAATTCTGTGAAAAGTTGCGCTTTTTCGCGGTATTTGTCGTTTTTTCGCGATTTTTTTAGCAAAATATGCTTTTTTGCGATCTTTTAACAAAATTGGCCGTTTTTTCGTGATCTTTTAACAATATTTGCCGTTTTTTCGCGATCTTTTAACAAAATTTACGTTTTTCTTCTTTTTTTCAATATTTAGATGGAATTTCTGTTTTTTCACGACTTTTTGAACCTCTAGATTCTAGATTCAACTCTATAAAAATGCCCTTAAAATGCAAAAGTGCCCTGAAAAATGCAAAAAGTGCCCTGAAAAATGCAAAAAGTGCTCTGAAAAATGTAAAAAGTGCCCTTTTCAGAACAGTAGCGCCCTGCCCTTTTTTAAACCTGGGGGAAACTCTGAGTTCATCAAACTTAGTGTAGAAGTTTCGATACTATTCATTTAAAAAATATAAACGTCTTTTATCAAGCCGTTTATTAATTTTACCAAAAGATTCTACTCACAAGAAATCATTTTACTGCGATTTTCAAAAAATTAAATTTCTCAAATTATAATAAATATAAGCTTAAAATTACACTATGTGTAAATTACTTAAAAAGATTAGAAAAAATGGTTTAAAAAGGTGTTACATTTCTTTAATCCTCAGTATTTTCAACTGTAAACGCAGCCATTGACAGAGAATAAAAAAGTACAAACATTAACATGTTAATTTTCAAGTGTCACGTAATTGGTGGTAATTGACCAATTTTTAAAGATGAATCTAGCATCAACTTATTTATTTGCTGTTTATATTACTTATTTATAGTCATATCTTCAAAAGTAACCAACATTATTAATATGGATTTAAATGTGTCAGTACTTCAAAAAACATCTGCGGAAAAGGATGTTCATTAAAATTCAAATCTAGAAAAAAAAAAAAAAAAAAAAAAAAAAAGAAAGAAAGAAAGAATAAAAATACATTTTTCGGACTAAAACGCATTGATTGATAGAATAATATTACCTTTCTGAACTAATAAATATTTGTCCTTTTTTCTGTTAAGTAAGTTTTAAATACGAATTCCTCTTTTTTGTTGTTCTTTTCTTTTAAGTTAAAGCCGTACTGACTTTTTACAAGAGAAAAAAGCTGTTTTTGTTATATTATATATTTGTAATTCAAAAATCTTTTGGTAAAATGCTTAATCACTTTTCTTAAAGATTTTGCTCATAGGCAATCTTTTTATGATGATTTTCCATGACATGAATTTTAAAAGCACTTACTAAATTTTATTCTCTCAAATTATATTCTCTGCAGCATTATTTGTGTAGATATTTTATATTTGTCTCAAATCTATAAAGAAAAAAAAAAGAAAAAGAAAAAGAAAAGAAAAGAAAAGAAAAAAAAAGAATTTTAATAAATTTCATTGTTTTATTAATTTATCATACAGATGATTTTTAGCAAAACGCTTATTCCATTTTTTGAAAAAACTTGCACACGGATAACATTTTATTGCATTTTTATTTAAATTTCTAATAAAGTAATAATAAAATCTTAAAAAATTCTAATCAAATCATTAATATTAAATATTTGGAAATAAAAAATATTATTTATACGGGATTTCGCTATTTCCCTCAACTCTTCTAACTCTCAAAAACCATCGTAAAACATTACATTTTTAAATTGAAAACGTAATGATAGATAGATAACAGGTCATTTTGCACGAAATAATTTTTTTCTTTTTCTATTTAAGTAAATTAATATTGATTCTTGTTTTATCTTAATTGCTTTTGGATTTTAGACAACATATACTTTCTTATAAGATAAAACGAAAATCAATATTAATTTACTTAAATAGAGAAAGAAAAACTATCTTTTATGCAAAAGGACCTAACATCTATCTGTCACTGCGTTTTTAGTCCAAAGATGTAACGTTTTTATAAAATTCGTATTTATATAACGTCTCTTTACATAAATGGTTTTTGAGAGCTTGACAAGTTGAGGCAAATAGCGAAATCCTACATAAATGACGTTGCTTATTTGCAAATGTTTATTACTTATGATTTTATTATAATTATTTTTAATTTTATTGTTGCTTTATTAGGATTTTTGAAAAATACAATGAAATTTTATCTGTGTGTATTGTCCATGGTCCTTGGGCTCGAGGTAATTTTATCTGTGCGAAAGACCTTGCAAACAGATACACTTTTATTGCAGTTTTCAAAAATCCTAATAAAGCAACAATAAAGTCTTAAATAACTCTAATAAAATTGCAGACAATAAATATCGGGAAATAAGCAACATAATTTATGCAGAATTTCGCTGTTTGCTTCAATTTGTCAAACTCAAAAACCATTTTTGGACTGAAAACGCAGAGATAGATAGACATAAGGTCATTTTGCATGAAAAGAAATTCCTTTTTTTTTCTTTTATTTAAGTAAATTAAGATTACTTTTTGTTTTATCTTATTTGCTTCCTGAATTTAAACAACATACACTTTTCTTAAATTTGTTGCTGGTGAAATAATTACTAAAATAATTGAAAACATATAACACGTTGTAGTTCCTGCATAAATTTTATCACTTTATTAATTTATATATGAAAAAAAAAAAAAAAACATCTTTTAGTAAACGTTTAATCATTTTCCCCAAAAACCCTTGTTCATAGGCAATCATTTAACTATGTTTTTCTACAACTCGAACTTTTAAAAATCCAATAAAATCATATTCTAGCAAATAAACAAAGTATTGATTCGGAAATTTTCTATTTGCTTCAAATCTGCCAAAATCTCAAAAACCATCTGTGAAAGGAGATGTCACCGAATTGCGAATCTTATAAAATCATTATGTTTCGGAATAAAAACGAATTGGTTGAAAGAAAAACGATGTCTTTTGTACGAAGGGAAATAATCCATCTTTTTATATTTAACGCCTAAATTTAAAGCAATTTTTAGATCCTTCTTTTTTTCTTTTTTTTCTTTTTTTTCTTTCTTTCTTTCATTCCTTTTCTTTTTTCTTTTTGTTTTGCTTTGTATGTTCAAATTATAGTTTCCTTTCTGAAATTTTGATCTAGAAAAAGAGTTATTAAAAAAAAAAATGATATGTGAAAATAAAGTATTTTGTCATGATGCTTGCAAATATTATTACATCAGTTGTTTAAACAATGAAATAAAGATCATACATAAGGGATTTTTCACGGTTTTCAGTAACAACGTAAACTGTTGAAAGGTATATTCAGATATGTTTGGATAATGTTTTGTTGATTTCTCATAAAAATAAATTTTATAGTTGCCATACATGTAAGAGAAAATGTCCTGAAAATGAAGTATGAGCTGGCCGCTTGCATCGAAAATTCCACAAAAGTAAAAATTAAAAAAGAAAAAGTGGTAAGAGATTAATCATTGGTCGTAGTGTACATTGTTAAAAATCTGCAGAAAACTATCCAGTTATTCAACAGTTTTTATGTGAAGCAATTATTTGACCATATTAGGAAGCGCTTTCATGCATCAAAGTATAGATAAACTACGGTTTATTTGCCCCCTTTTTTTTTAAACGCTGGAATAACTAGAAATTTTCCTGCAAAATTCTTAGACTGTTACACTGTTAAAAATATGAAGAAAACTGCTCAGTAATAACAATTACTTGATCATATGAAAACAATTTCATTGGTTAGAATAGAGATAAATTTCGGTTTAATTCTGTTATATATATATATATATATATATATATATATATATATATATTCTTCTATTATCAACTTAATCCACTGTAGTTTGGTTGCTTACAAATAGATATTCGGTTTGTCCCCAAAAAAACCATAGTTTAAACAAATAAAAAATACCGTTACACTGTTAAAAATATGAAGAAAACTGCTCAGTAATAACAATTACTTGATCATATGAAAACAATTTCATTGGTTAGAATAGAGATAAATTTCGGTTTAATTCTGTTATATATATATATATATATATATATATATATATATATATATTTTCTTCTATTATCAACTTAATCCACTGTAGTTTGGTTGCTTACAAATAGATATTCGGTTTGTCCCAAAAAAAAACCATAGTTTAAACAAATAAAAAATACCGTTTTGTGTTTTTTAAATAAAACGAAATGTTTTTTCCAACCCTGTATTAAATATAAATATTAACTGTTAAAATTTTGTTTGTATAGTTAAATAATTTTTTGCATTATTTAATTGTTTTTAGCAAATATAGATGGCGGCACTAATGCTTTAGCAGTTAATCTGCATTTATCTATATCACATGTACAAGTTTATCGATATCATTCGATTCAAATAATTCTATAATTATAATTTAAAACTTGTAATTAGTATTAAATAGTTTAACTATTTTTATTATGTTAAAAAAAAATTTTGTCTACTTATGTTTTGTAATTAATTATTTTTGATAATAAGTATTTAAATATCTAATATTAATAAAAACTAGTTTACTACTTTAACTTGCACATTAACTGTCTAATGTGACTGAATGCAAAATTGTATTGCTATCACATGGTCCAAATTGTTATTTGTAAGTTAACCTATTATATAATTTAATTTGTCTAATTATTTCCATTTGACATGATTTTCAATTTAATTTAATCAATGTTAATTCAATTATATTATTATTTTCTTTTTCCTGTTCTCAATGGAAATTTTGGTTGCGATTGACAATTGTAAGTTATCTTTATCAATATTCAATTACAGTTGAATTATTTTTCTAATATTTTTTCTTTGAAATAGTTTTTCTATTGCAATTATTATATTGATAATTCTATTATGGTCTTATTATTTTTCTTATATTTTTCTTTGAAATGAGTTCTCATTTGCGATTAATCGGGCAATGTGGAAATTATTTTTAGGTCTATCCTGATTTCCACTCAGAAATTAATCGCAATTAATGTGGCTATTTAGTATTGCCCTTGATAACGAGCTAAATACCACATTTCCAATTTTATTTCTAATTCTGAGAACTCCTCTGTATGATATAATTTGGCATTAACAAATATTTACAGTAATTGATGTTGATCTGTAGTATTATCTAATGGTTCTATATATATATATATATATATATATATATATATATATATATATATATATATATATATATACGTTGTAATGACTTGCCAGTTTTCTGCAAGTTTTTTACATTGTTCACTGTAAGAAATCTGCATTAAATTGTCCAGTCGTTCAACCATTTTTATGTAAAACAACTACTAAGCCATATTATGAAGCTCTCTTGTACGCCAGAATAGAGATAAATTACGGTTAAATTGCCGTATGTTATAAAAACGGTAGATTGACTGGACAGTTTTCCGCAGATTTTTTACTCTGTAGACATTTAAAAATAGGCAGAAAACTGTACAGTCGTCAATCGTCCAGTCAATCGTCCAGTCAATCGTCTTTATGAATAAGAACTACCTGATGTTATTAGGAAGCGCTTTCATGCAAAATCAAATTACTGTTGTTTTTATATATATATATATATATATATATATATATATATATATATATATATATTTAATAATAATAAAAAAGCTAGTATACTTGGATAGTTTGCTAAGAATTTTTTTACATTTTACACTCTTAAAAACTGCAGATCACTGTTTAGTCTTTCACCGTTTTTAAGGAAAAAATACTGTTACCTGACCTTTTTATCAAGCTCATTCGCCATATTAACCTCTTCAGTTCTGAGTCAAATATTACAAAGGATAAAAAAAAAGCAGTTTAACATTACTATTAAACATTTCCGAAGATATATCAGTCAATATATCGATGTTTATGATATACACGCATTTATTAAAAGTCTAGAAGTAATTTTAATAATTATACAAACACTTAAATTAATTTAAAGGGTGTTCTTCAGTGTCTCTTACAGGCGACTTCAGGAATAAGAAGGTTAAGGTCAGGAAAAAAAATTAAGTTATGGTTACGTTTGATGATAAATCTTAATATAGTTTTTTTTTTTTTTAATTTTATCAAATGTTACAAATTTGTGAAAATCAAAAGTCATTAAACAAAATCAATTTCGTCTCATAAAAAACGCCTTAAGAGGTTTACTAAATAATAAAAAATGAAAACATAGATAATTTAATTCTGAGTATTTGTATTAAAAGTTGAAGTAAATCGGTTGAATCCGAATCGAGAAATCCAAGCAGCATTTAGATTTAAAAGATAAAAGTTTAAAGTTTTTGTTAGCTTAATTAGTTAAAAATTCATATTTCCCAGTATAACTTTTTTTATTTTAAAAAATCGCTTTCGTTCCGTATAAAAAAGATTAAAAGATTAATTATTATTTTACCTATTGCATGTACTATGGCAATGTAAATCGAAAAGCTAATTAAAATAAGGTAGGAATATTTTTATAAGGTAACTTTGATAAAATTTCCTGTAAGTAATGTTCAAAAAGGTAAATTAACTAACATTTTATTAAGTTCTTTATGACCTATATATAAGTTACATTTAGAAAAAAAAAATCTGCATGCTGTGACAAATGTAACAGTAAAACTTTCATTTTTTCGACGGCGAAAATTCACAAAGTTTTAATATCTTTAATTTTATGGAAGTTCAGAGATTTCCGGCATTAAAAAATCTGTTTATATGTTTTCAATGCTGAACAGTTCCGAAATTTTCTAAGTTTTGAAGTATCATAACTCGGTAGATTTTGATAGAAAAGAATACAATTTTTCTTGCTACAACTGTCAAAAATGAAAAAAAAAAACATTCGTAAAACACATGGACGCAACTTTTTTTTTAAATTAATGACATAATTATTTCATCGACATATTATTAATTATCATCTTGTTTTGATCACTTTTGCAATTTACATTTTTTACGCGAGTCAAATAATCGAAGAGCATTTCAGTATTTTTTTGCGGGAACTTAGTACCCTATACATTAAAAATTATACATAAAAAAGTTAATTTTTTTTTAAAGTTCTAAACTTGTACCTCTTCCCACTTCTTAACTCCTAATAATAGTATTTAACTCATAATGCAAGAAATAACAAGTAATAACTCATAATACAAGTAAAACGCTTAATTATATTTCTAAAAAGTACCTGATCACATACAAGCCTTTTATAACAATCTGCAAAAACATCAGTTTTTAAAATCCTAATAAAGTCACATTCGCGGAAATAAGAAATATTGATGTGGAAAATTTCTGTTTGCCTCAAACTTGTCAAGTCTTCAAAAACCATCTGCGAAAAGAGATGTCATCGAAATAAGAATCTTGTAAAAACATTACATTTTCGGAATAAAAAAGCAATGATTGATAGAAGAATGACGTCTTTCTTTAAAGACGAAATTTCTCCTTGTGCTATTTGAGCACTAAATTTAGGTATAGTTTTATACATCTTATTTGCCTTCTTTGTTTAAATCATATTTACCTTTCTGAAATCCGTGCTCAGAAGACGTAAAAAAGGAAGGTAAGATATATTTAAAAGGATGTAAGAATCTGATGTCTATGATTTTGACAAAAATGTTTAGTTAAATATGTTAAAAAACTGAAAAAAAAATTCCTTTTAAATGTATTATTTGATATATTATATTGTTATAATTGAAAATACTAATGTGTGTATTGAAGAAAGATATACTTAAAATGAAAAAAAAAAGATATGTACTTATGAAAAACTAATACATGAGTATTACGTTTATATGTATCACAATTAATGTTTAGCTAAATATATATTTTTAAAAAGTTTAAAAAAGTAAGTTACCATATATAGTAGGTTTCATAAACAATGAAATCAAAAGATGGTATAATTTTAAAATTAAATTTAAAAAAGAAGAAGGCAGGAAAAGAATGTTTAGAAACCTTATTCGTTTTTGAAAAAACTGTGTTAACTTCTGTTGAGCTGCTCCATAGTATCAGACCAGATTCTGTGATCATTGTGGTTATTTGGATGAAAAAGTCCTCCTGCATTCGTCCAAAATGGCTCAATTTCAGCCAATAAATCCCTGGTTTGAATCCTGGCCCGGACTTTTTTCACCCACTTGGAAATTTTACATCTGTATTAACTCATTATTTTTATGATTTCATATTATATTGATCTTGTTATCATTAACAGTTTTTTCTATAGCTACGTTATTTTTCATAAAAAAACAACTGCTTATTTGATGTCAAATACAAGTAAAAATAATAATAAATAAATAAAGTTGGTGTGATTTTCAAAACTCGCCTTATCCAAAATATCAAACTTTGGGAAATTGCGAAAAAAAAAACTCTAACTACATCTTGCTGATTACATTCTAAACCAAGATTTTACATAAAAAATACTAGACAAAACTAGTTTCTAGCGGACTGTACGTTTTTTTTCGGAGTAGGTTCACAAATAGAATAGATTGATAAAGAAACCTAGATTTTTAAAAATTTTGGATAAGGCAGGCGAGTTTTGAAACTCATATTCTCAAAAAAGAACTTGTCAAAATGATAACATTTAAACGGTAAAATTTCATACGCACCAGGAAAAAATTACAATATAAATTCGAGTATAAAATGTACAAGTTAAGACTGAAACAGCTATGAAACATTATTTTCATTTCTCTTGCGATTCCATTTTATCGGGTTTTACCATATATAGATAATAAACATTTTATTTAATGAAAAAGTATGATGCATAAAGAAGGTATGTTGTGCGTGTCGGTCAGTTAAAGGGCCTAAATGTGTTTGGAGGAAATTTTTCGGAGATGACTTTTAGAAAATAGCTCAACTGCATTTAACTTCAACAATAAGAGATTGCACTTTCTCGATTCTTTTAGTATTTACAAATAAAAATTATTTTGCAATCCATTGTTTTATTTTTTAATTAATGTCCTCCCCCACAACTGCATTGTGTACTTATTATTATTATTATTATTATTATTTTTTTTTTTTATCAAGACACTAAAAATAACTCTATCTCCAAAATGCGAGAAATTCCCTCAATTGCTTTTATGCTTCAGTTATGACAACACATCTCCACGGAGAAACAAAAATTGTGAGTTTTATTTTTCTAAATTTTCGGGCTATTAATTAAATTAAATTAAATTTTATGAACGTAATGCCTATTCACAATAAAATAAGTAACTGAATAACAACTATGCACACGTACATGCACATTTATATCAAAGTTTAAAGAGAATCGTACAAAAGAGTTAGAACTAATTTCTGTTTACTTTTTCAGAGTTCGAATTTTATTTTATTGTAATCACAATAATGATAGTAGTAGTAATAACAACTATAATAATAGTAATAATAATAATAATAATAATAATAATAATAATAATAATAATAATTATTATTATTATTATCATCATCATCATCATCGTTGTCATTATAGACATCTTTGTATAAGTGCAGTTTAGCTTAAAAATAAAAGAACTGTTTTAGATAAAATTAAAATTGCAAATAATTTTATTTATAAAAGATGAAATATCTAGATTTATTTTTTAAAAAAAGGTGTTTGAAATTTACTATAATTAAAATGTTTTACTGCTTACGTTACAATGGTATTTGAGTATTTATTTATTTGTGTATATTTTAATAAAATTCAAAAGAAACGACAGGAACACAATGCAATAATAACCGTAATTTAATTTTTGCTATAAGGATGTTATTTTCAATATTTTTATAAATTGGCTATATATTTAATTATTATATGTTTTTATTTCAATTATTCATTAGTTTATAGTTAATTTTCTAGTTCGTTAACTAATTAGTCGACTTGTTTGATTTTTGATTTTTTTATACATAGAAATTATTTTGAATGTCAATAATTGTTTCAAATTTTTACTGAGATAAACATCATGAAAATAATTACAGGAATTATATATTTGATTGTTATAATATTTTTATAGCTATTGAAAATACAACTTCGGTTTAATTTAAACAGATAAAAGTACTAGAACGGTCGATGGAATGCGACGAAATTTGAAATGCTTGTATCGAGAATCGTCAAAAATCGTCAGTAAAATATAAAAGATTAGTTTTTCGTATATGTCTATTATGTATTTTATTTATCATAAATAAATGTAGATGTTTTGTATCAGTAGTCCAAATCTACTGAATTCAAATGAAATCGATGGATAACATATTCTTTTTTTTTATTATTAATTATCTTTGTGTTTGTATTTAACATTATGAATATCGTTTATAAAATAACAAATGTTTCTGGAAGTTTACTAGTAGTTGGTCATGGATTATTGGTGTGCAACTTCTATAGGAATATGGGGGTGGAACTTTTGATAAACAATCATATTCGTAAACTTTTAAGTGCAATTAATTTAAATAATGAAGATATTTGAAGTTATACATATACGTATACATTTATATTAATTTACATTTTCGGCATTTTAAATTTGAAAAGTAAAAAAATCTTTTACTGACTAAATTTCTGTTTATATTGAAGCCAATATTTTTTTAAACGTTTCATTGACAATGTGTTGTATAAAATTAATTTTGCTATACTATATTGCATACTATAATTATTACTATGCTGTATATAGTTAATTTTACTAAATTTTATATATTTAAAATACGCATATTTTACTTATGTAAATATAAATTACACATAAATAGTATATATATTTGTATTGCTTATTATCTATAATTCTGAAATTTATCCCAACGTAATATTATGATGAATTTTTACCAAAATTTTAATATTTCTTTTAACATGTTCGTATGATTTTTTTCTTTTATCCAATTAAAAAAAACTAAAGGAATTATACGCAATTAATTATAATATAGTACAAGAAATTACCTTGCTATTATCTTTCTATTAATGTACATTTAAATATACATAAATAATCAGAAAAAGTACATCACAATTCCTCTAAAAGTTTATCGAATTTCAAAATTGGCAATAAAATTATCTTTAAGTGTATTTTCCGACTATTTTTAATTTTTAAATTCTGCATATTAACTTTTTTTTTACTATTTTTACATATTTTCTATTGACGTTTATCTATTTACACAAATTTTAAATATTATGTTGAAATTTTAATGAAAACAGATAATCTTATTATTTTGCATTTTCTTTAGAACAATGAAGTCTAATTTCATAGTGATCATCACGTTTGGCTACCACGAAATAGTTTCAGACTTACTAAACATCAGGGTACCAAGGCTTATCGAGAGTTTAGGCCGACCACCTCACCAGAACATATGCCCCTTAGGGTCCTGTCTCAAGAAAACAAGGTTGCTTATTGTAGGCCCTGATCCTAAATGAATCGTAGAACCATAAGTCTTTTTTTTTTTTTTTTTTTTTTTTTTTGCTAGTTAAAATTTAAAATAAATAATTTATAAAGATTTAATGATACCTATAAATAAAGAAATGAGCGTTTTTAATGAACAGAATGAGATGTTTTAATGAACATGCCGAATATGATGACATGATAACACAGATGGTTGCTTTGACAATTTAAAAATTTTTATTTGAAAAAATAAAGAATATATTAAGAAAAATATAAACTTCTTTAATTTTAAAATTCAAGATAGATTTGAAAAATAAGTTATGATATCTTGATTTTTTTTATCATTGTTAACAGTGCTTCATAGATTTATAAAATAGAAGCAAAATAATAAGTAAATTAAGCATATATATAACAAATGTTAAAAGAAAAAAAAGAAGTATATGTATACTATTAAAATAACTGTACTTGCCAAGTGAATTGTTGCTTGAAAAATCATAAGAACATCATGTATCAGTTTTTCGAGGTAAATTGTAATTGTAGACCTGCTTTCACTATGTTATAATGAATATTTTAAAATAATTTCAATTTACTGGAGTCTTATAAAAATTTCCATCTCATAATAAAACGAGAGCTTAATGTTATTTTCACTGTTAAGAATCTGTTTCTATACAAATTTAGCAATTAAATAAAAGTATAGTAGATTATTTTAGAGATACTGACTATGTTACAAATTTCTTATGAAAAATTCCTTGCAAAATTATAAGTTAAAACTTTACTGAATTTTGATGGCCATTTATTCAAATCCATTTCATTTTAAATAAAGAAGAAATCCAACAAAATCCAACAAAGAACATATTACACAAGTTAATAAATATGTTCTGTTTAAAACAAATTATCATATTAAAAAAATATTTTGTTTAAGTTAAAACATTATTAAAAATGGTGAAAGTTTCATTGCCGTAATCAATTTCTAATTATATGTTTACCTAAGTTTGATAATGACAATATCTATGATTACGACGATATATTTGATGTGGTGATGCACTTTACTTGAAAGCATGTTTTGAGATATAATTCAAAAAGTCATGTTTGTCAATAATACTACTATTGATCTAATATTATACAACTTATTTCATTTAATTTATTTTTAATTGTGTTTTAGTAGCATATTTGTATCTAAATTATGCATTTTGTTTTTTATTTATATTAATATTGTTGTAGGAGAAAATGAAACGGCACAGATGTCATATACGCACCACATTCTCACGTGTTTTTTTCCCGCCAATTTGGCGAAAACATTGTTTTTGAAAAAAAAAAAAAAATCCAAATTGCATGCAGTAACTGCACATGATTTTTTGATGCAATGTAAAAATAAAATAACGTGAAAAAATAAAAGAGATTCTAGTATTTGAAAAAAGTAAATAAAAATAAATAAATAATAGTTTAGTGTAAATAAGTATTGATATAGTATATAATAAAAATAATTTAAAGAATTAAAATAAAAAGAACAGCAAATAAACATGAATTTAATAAAAAAGGAAACAATAAATAAACAGTTATAAATTATAAACTTAATAAGTAAAAAACAGTAAATGCAATTATCAGAGTAAATTGTAAATATTAATACTTTTAGCCCTATTAAATGCATGCAGTTGCATCATTTAATCAGCACATTTCACTGAAATCTTTAATTTTTCTCATTTTATTTTCATAACAATTGTTATAAATTTAATAAATGAATCTTCCCTTTGGCACAGATGTGCAATGCTAAATTGGCGGGGGAAAAAAACACATGCGAATGTGGTGCGTATATGACATATGTGGCAATGAAAAAATTAAAATGCAATTTTCTTTTTTAAACCTGTCTATTGTTGATTGAATAAATATACATGAAGAAATTGTAACATTATCTATAAGAATTAACATTTATAAATCTATGTTTTTATTTTTTTAAATTTCATTTTAATGTTATATTTCTTTATATACAGTAATTTTTTAATGTATAAAAAATAATAATTGTGTTTTTATGATATGCTCCTCTTCCATAGATTTTTTTTATACAAATAATATATTAAATAAACGAGAAAATTTAATAAATTACATTCAGTACAAATTTTACAGTGATCGAACAATGGCCCTACAGTTGGGCGATTTTCACCACTAAATTTTAATGGCATTTTTCGCATTGAAAAATCTCTGAAATTCTGTCCCAAAATTACACGAAAAATACCAATAAAATTTTCTGATTTAAATTAATTTTCTGGTACTATACTGTCTCAACACTGTTTTTATTTATAAATTATGTTACATTCACAACGAAAAAAATAGGGGATTAGTTTTATAAAATATAAACAAATGTATTAAAACAATTACAAAAATATAGATAATTTAATATAATAGTTAGAATAGTTAGAAAATATTTAAAAATTATTTTTAAAATAAAGCATGAAACGTTTCGAACTTATTTAAAGTTCCTCATCAGTAATTCATTCAGAGGGAATTTGGCTATTCGGTATACCACGCCTTCAGGAAAAACTTTAACTTTTTTTTTTCACTTTAAATAAATGTATATTGTTATATATATAATGCACTGACTTATAAACTCCTGTTCGTGTTAGTCTCAATCATTGTCTTACATTTTTTTGTAAAAGGTGCAAGCAACAATTCCAGCAGAACATGCGTAGTTAATCAGACATGCAGTTTCGTACACACACTCTACATACTTCTTCGCATACTATCTATTAATAAGTACCACATATGAAATAAATTTTTCATATATTTATATAGATACAATTATTTTAGTAACTGGAAACATTTTTAGATGACACAATTAATTTGTAATTCAGTAATCATAAATATTTGTTACAGACAATAATGTTGCATAAAAATCATACTTTTGATATAGTAGTACAGT
This sequence comes from Maratus speculifer, assembly GCA_964019185.1. NCBI lineage: Eukaryota > Metazoa > Arthropoda > Arachnida > Araneae > Salticidae > Maratus > Maratus speculifer. Next base: position 36,362,064 of record OZ025291.1, on the reverse strand, counting down.
AATTAAGGTATAATAAATATTCCACAAAATATATAATATGAACTTTAAAATGTTCAGTTTTTCTTAAAAGGCGATTAAAATAATCAAAAACCTGTTAATAGGTAATTTTATTTAAAATATCTTAGTATTTTCAAGCCTTAACCAGGCTCTTTATCAGAAAGTATTTTTGTAACCATATTATACATTTTGTGTTTAAAACAAGGTGAAAATTGTGTTTCGTCATATGTTTTTTCATATTATAAATGCTTCATTCATGTATTTTTAATTAGATCCTCATATATCCTTCTCAGTCCTGAGAAATATATTACGTGGGGCTAAAAAACCAGTTTAAAACTATTAAAAAACATTTCCAAAGATATATGATTCTATATATCAGTGCTTACGATATGTACACATTTATTTAAGAGATTTAGAAGTAGTTATAAAAGCATTTAATGTCTCCCCCAGACGACACCAGGATTGAGGAGGGTAAAATATGAAAGAATTACTATTATATCTACTTAAATAAATTATTATTATTATACATTTTATATTTTTTATTTAATTTCAGTACTCTAATATTGTATAAATAATTGGTATTAGTTTTAAAAGACAAATTTGTTTTTGTAATCATATAGTCAATAAATATGGAAGCTAATAATATAAATTAATAAAACAGTGTATAAGATTTAGAAAAAAAAAGTTGTAGTGTTTGTTTTACCTTTATATTAAAATTTTGTTACATTAATTTCATGAATGGGATATTCTTATCATTATATAATAAACCAATTTTAAAATTCCGGTTCATTTATTTTTTCCATCTTTAATAATCAGCTTTGAAATTTTCCCAGAGAATCTAGGTAGCTACACAGACATGAATTTTCATACAAATTTAAGCATACACCTTGCATACATATTCACATAGCATGTAGGATACATGAAGTTTAAATATCAATAAGCAGATGGAAATATCATAATAATTGGCAATACTTTAACAATGCTAAAACAATATTCTAATTAAATATTATAGTTTGATGTTGACAGTATTGTTTAATAAAATTAATCTTTTGACACAGTACAACAATTTCGTTATAATAAATCATCGTTTTTATTTCTTAAAAGAAAGAAAATATTTTCTTTCTTTTTAGATTAAGATTAAGAAATTGGAAGAACTATTTTCTGTGTAAATAACTATTAATAAGTATATGAATCCTATTTACAAGTTTATTGTACTAAAATGAATGCTGTATTATGTTTCTTTAATAATCAATAATTTTCTTTCAGTGGGACCTTTATTTTCTTAATATTTTTACATTTTGATTTTCATAATATTGTTCATAAAACAACTCATTGTGTATGCCAGAGCAATAAAAATTCATATTTTTTTTTTTAATTGAAGCACATTTAGCAAGTTACATTGTACTAATACATGAAATAATTTAAATTTTATTTACATGCTATTATCGCAATTTTTTATTTCATATTTTATTTTAGTACTATAAATTTTTCGAGGTAATTGATATTAATTTCTGCGTAATACATGAACATATTTGTAATAATGTAACTAACAGGATATTCATACTAACAGAATTTTTTAAAACTGTAACACACTTGCCAAAATAGATTGCACTTAAAATATAAAAGAAAAATATATTTTCAATACTTTTTTTTCATGTTTATGCTACGTTATATTTTATTTTAGTACTATGATAAAAATATATAAATATAAAATAATGTAAAAATGATAAAATATATAAGTATTACAACTTTATTTACATAAGTAAATATTTTGCACTGCATTTTTCTACTTTATATTTTATTTTAATATTATACTGCTATTACCTAAGTAATTGGTATTAGTTTCTGATTGATATATATATGTTTATAATCATATAGTTAATATGTATTGATGCTAACAGTACATTTTTTAATATAACACACCTGTGAAATTAGATGCACAACAAAATATTAGTGAGTTATCATATTAAAATTTTAAATATATATTTATTATTGCATGCTTTTATTTTTTACTAATATTATCATATCACCTAACTGATTAGTGTTTATTTTTAAGTGACCTATTTATTTTTTTAATCACCTAGTTAATAGATGTTGGTACTAACAATGCAACTGAACAAAACAATCCATGAAACTTTTTTAAAAAAAGGAAAGAAAAAGTGCTGTTTTTAAATAGTATAAATTTGATTCCTGTTTGTTGTAATTTTCTGTTGAATTGGTTAATTTTATGTTATTCAGATTTAACGAAAAAAAAAAAAAAAAACAAACAACGGTTGTATAACCCAATCAGACATACATTCTCATACACACTTACAATACACCTTTCATACATCTCTACACAACACAGTATATCCATTAACATGTAGTATGAGGGAAATAAATATCTCACATACAGATATTCTACTAATTGGTAATATTTTTAAATGGCACATTAAATTTGTGATCCAATGATTATTTAATTTTAATAGTGGTAATACTGTTAAATAATGTATTACATTTAATAAAGTAAAGTAATTTAAATGTTACAATATTTTCTTGTCAAGTAAATTGCTCGCGAAATTAGCAGAGAATGATTATAAATTATTTATCTAAAATATATTTAAAACTCCTCAATTGTCTTTAACATTTTTTTTCTTTCGTGTATTTTAAATGCTGCAAATTAGTTTAACTATTTATAAAAATATTTTATGAATAATACATTTATTTTTGTTTTAAATGGTTATTAGATTTTTAAATTTACAGTATTGTTAAATAAAACTGCTAATTTGGTGTTATATAGCAAATTAGAAGTAGTTATCGTTTCAACTGTAACACTTGTCAGTTTAAATTGCACAACAAATTATGAAAGAATTGTGGTATTAATTATAGAACTTAATATTTGTAAATCATTCTAATATTATAAATGTTATTTTAGCAATTGACAATAAATTTTCGATTACATATAGACTTTCTAATTATGTAATTAGCTAATTTGGTGTTGAGAGTGTAATGATATAAACTTTGCATTCGCTAGTGTTAAAAAAAAAGATGCATTTTTTTTCCCTATCAGATTTAGAACTTGTCAAATTCTATAGCACAAGAAAATATGAAAAAATCGTTATCTACATAAATGCAGATAGATGCATCACATAATGCAAATTTGCAAACTCCTATTCACTTATTTTATTACTTTATTTAAGGTGCTAGCAAAGAATCTGCGTAGCTAATCAGACATGCATTTTCGTACCCACTTAAGCATACACTCTGCATACCTCTCCACACACTATCCATTAGCATATACTATATGTGAAATAAACATTTCATAGATATATACAGATAATATCCTTTCCAAGAGGAGATAGAATGCAGAGCCACAGAAGAAGATGTGAAAAACAGAAAATAGAATTTTTCTCTACTCACAGTTCTCTGGATGAGTTTCATCGAGACCGGAGCTTGAAAATCAATTTTTCAAGAAATACGAAAACATGGAAAAGGAAAAAAAAAAAAGGCTATAGAAATCCTAAAAAAGGGCGAAGGGAATGAACTAACTAATTAGAGTCGTGTATAAAGTATTTAAGTCATTAAGTTAATGTTGATCTGGAGTTCTAAATCCTAGCGATGTACGGGGTTGATCTGTAAGTGCAGTGCCGCGGATTCCACTTTGCCTCTAGAGGGGGGGAAGTAGGGATGCCTCTGGGTTACCACGACTGGGCACGAAAGGAAAATCGCCAGTTTGGCGTCATTAATAATCGCCAGTGGTTGCCAGGTGACGTGGTTTTGATTATCATCTCCCTAGCAGTACACACACGGTAGTATACTAAAACATGAATATGTTTTACATTAATATGTAAGTGGCTGTGATGCATATTTTGCTATCTAGCTTACATTTTCACCGTTGCATTTAAATTCTTCATAAATTTTAATGAGACGTTAAAATTATTTTTCGTCATAAATTTTGAAAGATGTTTTAATATTTGAGACACTCAGACGCTTATTCGCAAAACGTCAAATTCAAAAAATTTGGTTTTCAGGAAAGGCGGAAAATATTTTTAAGCATGAAAAACAGTTTTTTTAAATTTATTTATTTAAAACAAATTGGAAATTATTAATGTTTTCAATTCAAACTTACAGCCAAACGTAGTTTATTTATGTTAGCATGAGCACAATTACATCGGATCATCGATGCGACAATAACATTGCCTTAAGCTGAAAATGTTGAAAATTTTCCAGTATGGTAAATTTTGAAAGTCATAAAATATTTTTAATAATAGATTGAGGCATTTGTTTGATATCCCCTTATATTAATATTTCAAAAATAACTTTTTTTAAATAAAATTTTGTCAATGTAGCAATAATTGCGTGATATATTATGCAGATTTTTTTCATAACACTCCGCTGATATCTTAGTGGATTTTTTAAAAGCCTTCAAAACTTACTTAAAAGGAGGAATGATATTTATATACATTAAAATGTATTCGAATGCATAAATATAAATAAGATAGAATTTAATGCATAACTTAATTTCGACAATAACATAATGACTGCTAGGTAACGTGTTTTTGATTATCATCTTTCTGGCACGTCACACACAGTATTATCTAAAACATGATGCATAACATGAAATATGTTTTACATTAATATTTTAAAGAGACTTTTAAGCATATTTTGGAATGAAGCCTATATTTCCATAGTTTCTTTAGTAAAAGTTTTAACTCTTCATAAATTTTAAGTTGATATTCAAGATTTTTTAATGTAAATTTTAAAAGATGCTAAAGATGCTATGCATTATGACATAGATATATGTATATCATCAATATGCCTTTAATAATAAAATAAAATAAAAGGAATGATATATATATATATATGTTTCAATATGCATTTTTAAAATATATAAATTATCGTGTTTTAATTTTTTTTTTCATTCTCTAATAAGAGGATAAATGTAAACACATGTTTACTGTTAAACAGGTGATTAATTGTAAAACACATTATTACTGTAAAAATATAATTCAATGCCGTTTAGTTTGTCAAATTTTCTTGAAGTAGTTAAAAAAAAAAAAAAGTTATTCTAAATCTCCCTAAACACATGTATATGCTTTTATACACAACCCGCAAACAAGAAATCATTTATTATTTAATTCACACTTAAAATGGCGGGCGATGGGACTAAACAATTTGTGACACGTTGTGACAGAGGCACAGGTTAGTTCATTTTATGGCCCCATTAAAAATAAGAATGCAATTAGACAGCCATTGTTTGCAAACACTATAAATTAAGTTAAAAAAAAAAAAGCATTTTTGCTCTCGAAGTATTAAGCATAGGATTGCTTATAACTGCGACAGCTTGATGTAAAAATACACAATATCCTGGCTTTATGGTATATATTTCAGCATATAGATTATCCATTGTATGCTATACTTATAAAACGCCAATGGAAATTTCATTCTAGCTATTTATGACTTGAGTTCTGTTGAATGGATTTTAATGGAACTGTTAACCAGTGCAAGTTTTAGTATTTAATATATCATTTTAAATTGTTTATATATAAAATTATGAAGAAAAGTTCTAGAATCAGGTGAATTTGACCAAGAAAGATTCGTCTTTTTAAAAAGTTCTACTGGGCGAATTTGGATGAGACTTGCATTTTTAGCTAAGCAATTTTTTAGGGAATATTTTAGTATATTGCATATATGCTACGTACTCATAGAGTTAAAGGGAATGTTCGATAATCAGGCGCACCCACTTATGAAACATAAGCATTAAAAATAAATTCTTTGAGACAGAGTTTTTGTAAATGATCAGCTGAAAGGGCTTCTCCTTAAAAATCCAGTTTTTGTCTGACACATTAGGAAATATAATAGCTTAATGGTGTTCGTATTGTTTTAAGCAAAAGTAAAGGATATTTCAGATAAAGATTATACTGAATCGCAAGATCAAATTAACCCATATACCTTGTTTTATTCAAGATTAATTTGAACAAACTGACCAGCGCAGCGAGCAAAGGCCACTAGTAAACAATGGTTTCAATGTTCTTTTATTGAACATTAGCGCTGACTAACAGTTATAGACATTGCAATAGGTGCGAGATATCATGTAAATATAACAACTTGAAACATAAAAGGATGGAGGAATCAGAAAGACATGAAATTTGCGCGACGTAATTAGCAGTAAAATTTACAATAAGTAAATAAATAAATAAATATATAAATAAAAATAAAACAATTAAAATGATTTTAAAAAATCACGAATTAAAATTAATTTAATTACTTCTCGCAATTAAAACTCAATGAATCCAAAGTCCTATTTAAGAGTAGATATTGTGCCAATATATAAAAATTATGCTAGCTCATACAAATCGTAACAATCATATGTTGTAGCCATCACAATTTTTTTTTCTATATCACACTCAAACAAGGAAGTTTCGAACCGACACTTACACACAAAAGAAAATAATTACATTACTGTCTTGAAAAAGAAATAATGGAAATATGTTTTCAAATACGGTATGCACCTTTACAAATTTTTTGCATATTATTCGTTCTACAAATTCTATACGTCGTATACAGGGCTGCACAAAATATCTACGTATTCTCTATATGGGCGGAAATTGTTGAAGAGGAATTTTCAACTAAAGTTCATATTTTCTAAGAGAACTAAATTTTTGCATGAATAGATTTAATAGATACAAATATATAATGTATACATATATCATTACAGAGTTGTTCAGAAAAGTTTTTCGAACTGAGTTTCCGAAATTTGGATTTGAACTATATTATGCGTTTACAAATGGTTCAATTAGACCTAATATTTTAGTTTATTAAATGATGAATTTTCGTTTCGTTATCCTGAATGGATTGGAAAGTGCTTCAGATTATTTTTTATGCTGATGTCAAGGGAAGTTTCGATAAAAACCGAAAATTTCTGTCTGTCCAGTAATATTTAGTCATAAAGATATTAGAATTTGAATATAGAAAGTTTGCTTCGATACGAATAAAGAATGTTTGTAACGTTATTAAAATTTTGACATAAAGACACTAAGAATTTCTATCTAGTGAATCATAAAGGATGAAGGTCTATGCATTTCCTCCAGCATTTACTGTTAATTTATGTATTTTAACTCTTTTCTTGCATCTTTATTAAGTTTTTTAATTATTTATGTATGTTAACTACTTTCTCACACCGTTGCCAAAACGAAACGTTAAGCTATATGTATGAAAAGTCCAATTTTAACCTAGCAATTTAAAAAAAATTAAGTTTATTTTATACAAAATTATAAATAAAATAATAACTAATTAATTCCCTGTTTGTACAATCTTTGAAATTTCCAAGTATCTGGGACTACCATTAATGATATGAAACTTTCTATGTAATTTAAAAAAAATAGAAATCGTAATTAACCCATTTATTCACATAATAACCTATTGAAAAGTGTGGTAGAACAAGTACGAACATTATAATGAAATTAAATAAAAAATAATTCAATCAAAACTGTACAATGATTATGCAAGAATAAAAGTTAAATTTTAATAGTTAGAAAAAAAATGTTTTGTTTGCGTGGACATTAATAGTTTGCAAATTTATCTTTAGACTTATAATCCTACGATAGCATGTTGAATTACTTTTTTCCCAGTTTTTTACGAGGAAAAAAAATCACAACCTCTGTTCGTAATAAGAAAACATTGACAAAGCACCCAGCAAAAAGTGCATTTGATAGTGACATTGATGAAGACAAATACGCCTCATATGTCTCCAGATTTACTTGACTTGAATGTTAGAGGGGAGAAATAAAACTTCTCCTGACAAAGCAATTTAATAGATCTAAATGAGTATATTTTAAAACATTTAATGTTTACCTGCAGTACAAAATATTTTTTTATAATCATGCTATGTTTTTGTTCAATTAGCCTAGCGATATTTTTTTAATAAAATTTTTTTAACTTAAATGAGCAGTTAAATTTGAAAGTGCAGGAAGCCCATTCGACAAAGCAATTTTATAAATCTAAATGAGTATATTTAAAAAAATTTTTTGTTTACCTCAGTACAAAATTTCTTAATTTTTTGAAAATCATGTTATGTTTTTGTTCAATTAACCTAGCAATACTTTTTAATAAAAATTATTTAACTTAAATGAGCAGTTAAATTTGAAAATGGGGGAAGCCCATTCGACAAAGCATCTTAACAGATCTAAATGAGTATAATTTAAAATATTTATTGCTTACCTCAATACAAAATTCCTTATTTTTTTAAAATCATGCTATGTTTTTGTTCGATTAGCTTAGCAATATTTTTTAATAAAAAATATTTAACTTAAATGAGCAGTTAAATTTGAAACTGCTATAAGCCCATTTATGTTATTGCTAAATATTGAATTGTCTCTAACTGGGAAACTCCAATTTTGTCATTGTTAAATACTGAATGAGGATCTGTAAAGAGGGGGCAAGTCCATTTTTAGTGTTTTGTTCATCTGACAAAACGCTATTCATCTCTGTCGTTTGGGATGGGAAAGTGATTTGAACAGGGTCTCAGATCCTAGAGATCTGTTTAATGTAGTTTATCTAGATTAGTTAGATAACAACTACATCTAATTAATGTAGTAGATCTAGTAGTCTATAGATTAGATCACTAATCTATAGACTGTTTAATGTAGCAGTCAATTTACTTGTACTAATGGAATTTTATGGAAGAATCTATTTTAATATTTTATTAGTTAATTGGCGGAGATTTGCTACCTTTTTCAAACAAACCTATTATTGGAATCAAGTTTGAATTTGTTCATATGAATTCCGATATAGTCTTATTCTATGAGATATTGGTCCTCTTATCCAAACGTCGGTGATATAGTACTCGTTTCCCGTCAAATGTCTTATCACTAACTTTTAAGAATATGTCTATAGTATAATTTTATAATGATACAGTATTATATATTGATCTCGGCTATCAATGTATAATATTGATGTCTATTATGATTGTTTATCTATTATCAATGCCTATAACATGACCGTCAACTTCTACATAAAAAAAATTCAAATAAACATGTTTGAAACTGTAATTTTACTTAAAATAAAATGAATACTATATTTCATTCATTATATTTATCACACATTTTATTGAAAAAATTATAGTATTCAAAGTCTATTTAACCCTGTCATGGATAGTGCTTTCCCTATGAAACCACAAAGTTTTAATAACGAAATGCAACAGTGACACCCGAACTTTAATATGAAATTTTCCCATTTATTTTGTATGTAGAATATCGCTTTTCCTAATTTGCAAATAAATTTGTTCGTAATTTCTGGTGTCACTTACTTATTTCAACTTTTAGCAATGGAAAGTCTTTGTCCATAAACGGGTTAATGAAGTTAATAAAACGTTGAAGATATTTTGTTGTTTTATATGTAACGTTGTATGCTATTGTAGGTCTTAAAACCTATTTTTGTAATCCTCGTTGAAACTATTCCGGTGAAGTCTGATATAAGCCCTTTTTGCTACTAATTCTGTTCGTACTGCTATTTGTCCTCTTATCGAAATCATCGACTATACTCTTTACTCTCCACCTCAATTTTTTTTTTTTTTTTTTTTTTTTTTTTTTTTTTTTGTCGTTAACTGTTCAAGAAGCAATGCTTAGTCTTTTTAGGGTGTTGTTCATCTGACGAAACTCTATTCGTCTCTGTTCTCTGTATGTACGTCACAGAGTCCGTACACAAAAATCGTACAAGTCAGAGACTTTAAATTTTGTGTACTTACAACTGAACCTCCTGTCAAACGACGTATCATAATTTTTTTAGCTAAATTTTTGAATTTTGATTTTAATTAAATCAATTTTATCAATGTAATCCTTTCATTTTTGCGGTTTAAAAAGAGAAGCTTAGTGTCAAAGTTTTGTGCGTAGTCATCATGGCTTGGGGAAACGCATCCCACTAGTAAACAGGAAGTTCTTAGATCGATGAGAACTTGGAAATTTTCATCCTAAGATGGATTTAATAAGAAGAGATTTCGTACTTCATCTAATTTAAGGGTTTATTTTATTAGGTTTCGTTCACCTGACATTCATAATATTTTTTGAAATTCAATTTTCTTTCTATTTAAAAAACTTTTGCTATTTATTAACGATTCATCATTTTAAATTTAACTTTAAGCAATCTTTTTTCGCTTTTAGAAATTTAAAACTTTATTTATATCTCCGCTGATTTTTTTAAAATTTCGGATTAAAAAAAGAAATTAGAATTTTGGATTTTGGATTAAAATTTGGATTCAAATGATTTAATTTGGACACTTTCAATTTTATTAAAATGAATAACTTCTTTTTATATTTATTTTTAAATTAAATTCATTGGTGCTATCGTATATGTAAGAGTTTAATAATTTAATTATAAATTAACAAAATTGGATTTATTAATTAACGGATAAATATTTGTGAAAGAAGTGTTAAACAAAATCCTGTGTACGATCTGCGATCACACTTGCCCAATTTATGTTATTGCTAAATATTGAGTGATTTGTTAAGTGGGGGAAGTCATTTTTTGTTATTGCTAAATATTAAATTGTCTGTAAAATTGAGCAAATCCATTTTTGCTATTGTAAAATACTGAATGGTCTGTAAAGTGGAGCAAGAGTATCTTTGTTATTACTAAACATTGAATGATCTGTGAAGTGGAGGCATGCTGGAAAAAGTAAAGCTGGGCTTGTTTTTTTTCTAACATGTTGCTTCTCACACTACCATGCACTGAAGAAGAATCTCTCTTGTAAATTCGAAACAGCTGTTTGCTTTTTTTGTATATTATTTCTGCATTTTTTAACGTTGATTTTCTGTCGTTTAATATTCTTGCATAAAGGCTTTATTTGATATCTTTACATTTTAAATACACTGTAAAAAAAATTCGTTAAATTCACGGCAAAAACAGCAGTAAAATTAGATGTAAATTTTTTTAATTACATCTAATTTTATTGCAATTTTTACGGCAAAACGTGCAAGCAACATTGCTGCCAGCAGTTTTTGCCGTAAATTTAAAGGATTTTTTTATAGAGTATGTTCAATATGTAGAAAACAAAATTCGTTTCTTTACAGTGAAATGTAAAACTAATAGCTCAATATATATATTTTTTTCAATACAATAAAATATAAATTTGCTTAATAAAATATTTCCAATTTCAAAGTGCTTAGTATGGGCATCTTCTTTCTGCATATTCATAAAAATTAATAAATTACAAACTTTTTAAATGATTCATTAAAATGTATAATAATCGATGTTCAGAAGTTTACAGAAAAAAAAATTAAAAAATATATATTACTAAAATATAAACTCTTTCGAGCTACCCACCATTCCAAAATGTATTACTTTATCTTCAGAAAGTGGTGTAATTCCAAGATTTATATAAGTATTTCTCAAACAAAAGATCCGTTATTTAATCGTAATGTTGAGGAAAGTTTCCAGATAGTTTAACAGTATATTAGCCAATTTTCGAAAATCGGTATTAATGCGAAATATCTATTTTTTGCTACGTTTCAATTCGCACGTAAATTTTTTCTTGTTGAACAAACGAACAGGTTAAATTAATATTGTAAGAAAAACATTATTTTGTTATTACTATATTTGTGAATTGTTTTGTGCAATTGAAAATATTTGTATGAGATTTAATAGCATCTTAAAAACCGATGTTTCTAATGGATACTGGGTTGAAAAATTGATTAATATACCGCAAAAACTATTCGGAAATGTTTGTAAAAATTATTAACAGCAAAAGAAAATTTCCCTGCCTATGTAATAGACCGAGAGACGGCTACACAGACAACCACCTCATCGAATTGGAAGCTGAAATTCCAGGATTAGGCAAAAGTCGGTTAGCCTACACTGTAAAAAAATCCGTTAAATTTGTGGCAAAAACCGTTGGCAGCAATGTTGCCAGCGGTTTTTGCCGTAAATTTAACGTTTTTTTTTTTTTATACTGTGCATTTAAATGCAACTGGTGTGCCAAGTCATATCTTGGTGGAATCTTCCTTCAGACTAAATTTTAATGATTGATCGAGTGTATGGGAAAATGCATTTTTAATGATTAAGTTAAAAAATAAAATTTGATGCAATTCCAGTCAATGAAAACTGAGATATAGGTATATTGGTTATCACAAAATGTAAAGCATAACAATGTATGAATGATCAAAAATGAATCAGCATTTTTTATAATAATATTATATACAATTTTATTTCATATTTAGACACGTAACACCGCGCAAATCATAAAGATTGTGATATAGCAAGGCAAATTGCCTGTAGATATTATCAAAATCTGATCCCACCAATATAACCAGGTACACTTACGCTTAAGTATAACTAAATATAAAATATCATGGAAGTATGTGTTTCACGTCTCTAGTTACAATGTGATTTTGTATAATAGTAACAGAAAGACATCAAACTAAAAGTAGTCGAACTGGAATTCAAAGATTTTCACAAATCCATTTCCTTGTTCAAGAAAGTAAAACGAAAGGAGAGCAAATTATAGGTATGTAATTTACAAAATGTATTTTACATGATGGTTTGATCAAATGATTATAAGGTGGGACATAAGCATCAAAATAATTCAACTTCATAGATTCCTGTCTATTATCTACTCAAAATTGTATCTACTCAAAAATAAATACAATAAAAAAAAAACAAAAAAAACAAAAAAAAAACTTTTGTAAAAAATGAATTTAATTTTTCACTATGTTGCACAGTCATGCATACACAAAATTTAATAAATGAATACATTTTAATTCGTAGATAAAATCTGTTCGTCACCAGTTTAAGTAGTAATACTTGTATTCGATAGCCACAAAATCCTGTTATTAAATAAGAAAAATGATTATTTTTTAAAATTGCTGTTGTTTAACCATAAATATAAATTTAAAAACACATACTTCCAACAAAAAATTCGTGCAAGTACAGTTAAAATTTAAATACATATTATTGTTCTATTCAATTTTGATGAAATTAAAGGCCTCGAGGGAAGTGAGGGCTTAGTGATAAAAATAAAATACATTTTTATTTTCTTTTGAAATACTCAAATGTTTATTCACGATTTTTTTTCCATCTTCATCCATCATTTCGATACAATCGATAACATAATTCACTTGGAGGGTATTTGTTCACCAAGTAGATTTAGGAATAGAAAGTAAAAGTACAGGTATGAAAACAAACATTGATTTAAAAGATTTTTTTAATAAAAAAGTACCTTTTTATTTTATTTCATTTTATTTTACTTCAAGATTTAAGAAGTTTACTTTGCATGGAGAAAAAAGCTATTTTACAATAGTTTGGAAAATGAGATTTTTATAATTTAATGAATATTTGAAATACGGGCTGTTTCTAAATGAATACCGGAATATTAACACTTGGTAGTATTTATTACATAAAACCTAAAATTACATAAAATGAAAGAGCAACTCAAACAGTTTTACCGACAAGTTTACAAGTTTCAATGTGAGCACTTTTCGTCACATGGCAAACATCAAGTCGATAACTCAATTCTTCCTAAACGTTGATTAGCAAATAAGTTTCTGGAACACTTGACCAGAAGTCAACTTTCTGGTTCGATTTGTTATGTCACGAAACTTCACTTCCGGCTTGATTTTATTTGTTACTGAAGCTTGGTGGTATTTTGGTTCTGTGTTTGCAATCATTTGGGTTTCTGACTTGCTGACTGTTGGGGGGGGGGGGGGGGGGTTGATTTTAAACATTTTACCGCTTGAACACGGATGAAGCGAGTCCCAGTACAAACGAAACGTATACGTCTGTTAAGAATCTTTAATTATTGTGTGTTCAATTTTATTGCGTGTGGGATTTTAATGACTCAAAGAAGTTCTGTTCAGATGCTCACCCGATCTGACACCATGTGATTTCTACCAGTGGCGGTTCATAAAGGACCATGTGTATGTGTCTCCACTACCAGCTGATCGCTGCAGCTGTTTGTTGCAATAATGAGACCACAGACACTAATCAACGTTTGGAAAGAACTAAGCTCTCGACTTGATGTGTGCCATATGACGAAATGCGCTCACATTGAACACTTGTAAGCTTGTAGGTAAAACTGTTTGAGTTGCTCTTTCATTTTATGCATTAATTATAATTTTAAGTTTTATGTAATAAACACTATCAAGCATTAAATTCTCGATATTCATTTAGAAACACCCCGAATAAAAGATTTAATGAAGTATCATCAGCGTTAGATCTATTGAAGATCTATTATCATGTTTATTGATATCTCTCATTAAAATTGTCCTTACAAGGAAGGTCTACTAACTGGGCATACCCAGAATATAGTAAAAAAAAAATACTTGTGAAACTATTCATGTATGTAATAAAGAATTAATTAAACTTAGCGGCGGAATTCCATTAGAAAGTCTGTAAAAAATAAAATACTTTGGAATAATAAAATGATTTTGCGCGAAAATTTGCCGAACCAAAAGTAAACGATTATAATGGAACTGAAAATTACGTATTAATTGTTTTTTAGAATGAGTGGTACTTAATAAATTTAAACTTAGTCAATGAAAGAGCATCACATACACATGTTACTTGGTGTTGTATTTATTTAATTTTATTGTTGGAAAAAATATTTTCTATGTTTCGCAAGTTTCATATATTCATTTAGAATTATACTGCTGACACTTGATTTTTAATTTTTTAATTTGTTTATGTTTATATTTTTCAAACTGCAAATATTTACTTATGATTGTTATTATATTATATATTAGCAATATTAATCTAAAATGTTCTATATAGTAATAAACAATTAACCTTTTTTTTCTTTTTATTACAGATTGAAATAAAATTTTCCACTGTTTTATCCTCCAATGCAGTATTTATTAAATTTAAATGGCTATTCTAAAGTAAATTTTACATGAAAAATGCTTCCGTTAAACTTTTTCATAATGAAGAATACGCTGTTTCTATAGCAACAACATCAAATTGACAGTGCTTAGTTAGTTTGAGTTTGAAACAATTTAAATCAATTTAATTTTTTTAATCGTAAAATATGATAGTTAATTTTAATTATGAATACATATAAATATCATATGATAAAATTATAGTTAAAACAAACTAAACTGACAAAATTAAAGTTTCTTAAATAAAGCTTAGTTAAACAAAGTATTAGACATAAAAGCGCATTTTTTTAAATTTTATTCTACACCAACCAGTGATAAATAGCTAAATAAAAGAAATTTTTATTATTTTTTTACGGACATTCTATCGAAGTTCCGCCGAAAGTTTTTGATTAAGACCGTATATGCATATAACAAGAACATTCTGTCATTTTCTCAGATTTTTCTGGGTATGCCCGTACGGAGAATTTCCTTGTCAGTATTTACTTCGGGTTCCACACAGTGATTATGTAATTTAACAGAGAAATACAATTTCAAACAGCATACAGGATGCAATATGTTTTCAATCGGTGACCTTTAATTTCCCAACCGTTGATCGTAGACATATAGTTACAGTTGCAAAAGCATTTCAAATGAGGTAAATATTCATGTTGTGGTATTAATTAAAATAAAAAATCAATTTCATAAAATTACGAAATCTGACATTTTATACGGTCTCTTAATCCCCATAATTATATTTAGTAAAAGTTTACACATAAAACGGATACAACACAAAATATTTGACTTCTATACTATACAAATTAACAAAGTTATTAAATTTCAAAGTTTGAGATTTTTGCTCATGATTTTGTCTTTCAATGATGGATCAGTTTAAAAAAAAATTAATTAAAATAACTGGAGATCGAAATCAACGTGTTTACGATGACCCTTTTTAAGATGAAACCACTTTTCGCCAGTATCGCCACATCGGAAGTATCACGAAAAAGGGTTTTTTATATCTAAAAATTTTTGCTGCTTTATACGGGTCGCATACAAATCGGAGAATCGATTGCATAATTCACTTCGTGTGTGAGGAATTTATTCATTTAGTTATACACTATTAAAAATGTCCAATCATTCGAACATTTTTATCGAAAAAGGTTACACAATCGTAATTTAACGCTATTCTGAACATATTATTACCCATTTTATGGTCAGAATGTAGTAAAATTACGGTTATGTAACTTTTTTTTTTTTTTTTTTTCTTTTTTTTTTACGGTCACACCTATATAGGGAAGATATATATGAGAAAAATCTTAAAATATCAGGATTTCCTCTAATATATCGATGAGTTGATAAATATATTACACATTTATCTACACATTCTTAATTTTTCAACCCAAAAGATTGATATTTCTTATAACTTCATACCTTTTATAATAAATAACCTTATATTTTTTCATTTCACATGAATTTCTGAACAGATAGTTATATATTTTTCTCTTATTAAAATACCATGCATCTCAATATCGGAAGTGCGGAAAGATAGTTAAATCAGTTTTATACATATAAGTGAATGAAAGATATTAGAGGTCCATATGGGATATGCAAAAAGATTTCACATGTGTGTAATGTGCTTTTAAATGTAGTTTCCATTTATAAAACTGGGAAATTTTTTTACAACTGCGAAAACAGTATTTTCACTTTTTTCATCCTGGTGATACAGACAAATCCCTGTAAATAACTGAAATATTCTTTAAAAAGGCACTTAAAAGACCTACCGTTTTTAAGTATATTTGATAATACAAGCCTGCGATGATGGTTGTATTTTTAACATTTATTAATTGATTTTTCTGTATTTTTTAGCGCTAGATCCAAAAATGACCTTCATTTTAACTATCACATTAGGCGTTTTTTGGAAATAGTGACTTTCTAGAGTAAAAATTAAAAAATAAAAAATAGCAAAAATTTGATACTAAAAAATGAAGGAATTAGTTGTGTTTCTTAATTTTTGATAGTGAATTTTTACGTTTATTTTGGTGTTGAATTTGAAAATGACCTGAATTTTTAACCATCAAGTCGGTATTTTTCACTAATCATAATTTTCAATTATAAAAATGTAAAAAAAAAAAATCATGTTTTTCTAATACTAAAAAAAAAAAAAAAAAAAAAAAAAAAAAAAAAATAGATATTGTGTTTTATTAATTTCGATAATTGATTTTAATAGACTTTTTTCACTGAATTTGAAAATGATCTTCGTTTTTAATCCTCAAGTAAGAATTTTTTACGAATCGTAAATTTCAAAGTAAAATAATCTGACATTGTTAAATAGATGCAAAATATGTTTAATTTAATTTAATTCAATTTAATTCAATTATTTATTCAATTTTTTTAATTCGGGATTCTTACAGTACAGCACAGAGGTCCATTGGGGTATGTGTGTATGGGTAGGGGATAAACTTGCAAATTTACTATTTCCGATAAATTCTCACGGAATGATTAAAAATTAAGGTCATTTTTGCAGTCAGTGCTAAAAAACATAAAAGTCAGTCACCGAAAATTAAAAACACTATAAGCATAATTTATTTCACAGAATCAGATTTTCGAAATGTTTTTTTATTTTTTTATTTCGAAATTTACAAAAAGTTCTTAAATGATGTGAAAAAAAGGTTATTTTCGTATTCAGCACTAGAAAATAAAAAAGAGTTCATTTCAAAAGTTAAAAAATATGCCACAAGTAAATTTTGCAGGTTAGTGTAATATTTCGTATACATAATGCTAACATGCACTATTCATAGACAAAAATTTCATTCAAATAAACTAAGAATCTACTAACGATATTTATACCACTATTTTCTTCACAAATTTCTTTCAGTAATAAAAAAACATACATATTTTTTTATAATACCCACAACATAATTTCTATTTAAGTGCACAGTGTAAACATTTGCTTTTTAAAATATTTTTTTAATACATAAGCGTCTTTCTTGTGTCATTTCATTGATTTATAGATTGACTGAAACGTTTTTGTTCGTGGCTTATTCTATAGAAAGCTTTATTTATTCAAGGACGCTCTTTTACAGACTCAGCTTTCCTATTATAGTAACAAAACCTTTATTCTTAATTTTTCTCTTTACATAAATAATGCGCTCCGTTTAAAAATTTTGCGTCTAAAATATATTCAATAGGCTAGTTCAACAAATTACTTCAAATAAAATAACTATAAAATACTCTTTTTTAAATACATTCATTCATAGATATAAAATTTTTATCTTGAAAAACTGCGACTGATTTCACAAAAATTATCATCCCCATCCGCATGTTTTAAAGCCTATAATTCATGATTCCCCCCCCCCCCAAAAAAAAAAAAAAAAAAAAAAAATCTCTACAATGCATCAGTTTGGAGCAGGCAGGTACTGAAACCGATTATGGTGAATTCCATGTTCTTTTTCTGCTTTTTAGAAAGTGTAAGCTAATAAATTTCTTTTCTTTTTTTTTAAATATATACATTTTGTCCTTTTTTAAGAACAGGAAAGAAATAAAAAATCATCCCTTAAACTATCTATTCGGGACTTATAAATTTTTTTCTGAATTTGTAATCATAATTTAATTACTATTAAATTGTTAACAGAAAAAGTGTGTACGACAGTGTATTTTTTTGTTATTAAACTACATATATTTATTTATTTTTTTACTTTTTAGCATTAAAAATATTACATTATTGCAGTTTCACGGACACTTGCCCTTTTTTTGCGATTTTGGTTTAAAGTATCATTAAATCCTTTGTTCTTGTAACTCATATAAAGTGTAACCGTAAATAACATTGTACTTATTATAACTTCTGGGGGACTATAGGAAAAATGGCTTAAAATAACTTATTAATTTATAATTAAGTTCCAAAAATATTAAAATGTTATAGGACTAACTAGGGAAGTTTGACACATTTTTTAGATTATTATCTTTTATTTTTTAAGTATTAAACCGAGAATGAAATTTTAGGTATCCTATTATTCTTTATAGAATCAGTTATCACAATAAAACTGTGGCATGCGTGTAATACACAAGAAACTAGAAAAATGATTGATTTCTTCAAATGAGTAACTATAAAATACTCTTTTTTAAATACATTCATTCATAGATATAAAATTTTTATCTTGAAAAACTGCGACTGATTTCTCAAAAATTATCATCCCCATCCGCATGTTTTAAGGCCTCATGGGAAAGCTAATCATGGGAAAATAATGGGTCAAGTTTCCGCACATTCGGGAAGCTTGACCCACTTTTTCTCAATATTGCAATATTTTTTGAGGAAAATAAAATCAGTTTATAAAAAAAGCACAATAAATTTCTGCTACATGGCTTAGTTATTATTTAAAAAATTAATAGAATGTGATGTGTAAAAACTCTGGTCTCAGGACTCTTAAAATCGGAAAAACTGAAAAAATGAGACTATCTTCAATATTTAATATCTTAAAATATTTGTGATATTAAAATACAATTTCTATTAAGATGAAAGATATGAGCACGTTCTTTCATTTTATGCCTTTAAAAAATTGCAAGATGCAGAATTAACATTTACAGAGCACTCCAGCTGTCGGACATTTGGCGAGCTGAAAATACGCGCACGGCAGCATAACATCTTATGCGCACGATTACAAAACAAATGTTGCAACTAGAATGGAAATTTTGGAGTCTACTTATACATCGGATTGTAATAATTATCTTGAACCAAAATAAATTTATATTTAAAGCATTTTTCTACTTTTAATACAAACTTGTATTTAACTAATAGAAAATTTAAAAAGAAAAAATCAACAAGATAATCACCTAAAAAATAAATGTTTTTTTAACAATGAAAAGGGAATTTTAGATTCAGTTTATACAGATTAACATGAAATATATATTTTGAAAATTTTATGTAAAAATACTTATAAGTTTTTGAGATATTGTGCGTGCTACGACCAAAAATGTCATTTGGAGAAAAATGATTTCAAAATCGAAAACGCCGCTTCAGCTATTGAGCGGGTAAAATTCTAAAAACCATAACTTTTGTTCTAATCAGAATTTCGATAAAACAACTATATACAAATGTTCAGAAAAGACAGCAGTTTAACATATAAAAAAGTTGAAATTTTGAAAAATTGGAAGTTTTAAGAGTCTTGAGACCACTTAAACGGATTTAAAAACACAAGAGAAAAATTCCGTTTGAAACAGTCACATTTTATGACATTTGACTAGGCAAAACTAGTACCACATAGTTTGGATTCATCTCAATGTGTTCATTTTGATAAAATTTGTCTACGTATCTTCAAAAAGGGCTTTTTTCAATATTTTGTTCTTTTACAGAAGCATGATCAATTAACATTTCTAAAGGCTACTGCTTTCATTTTTTTCGAGTCTTACATTTTTTCTGTTCACCTACTATGGGTATTATTTAAATTAAATAAAAGTTCCTATATGCTTTATAATTTACACTTCATTAAATATTTTCTTACTTTTATAGCAATTTTTCATGACTTTTTTTTTAGTCAATTTTAAATATTT
Source organism: Maratus speculifer (assembly GCA_964019185.1). Lineage (NCBI taxonomy): Eukaryota > Metazoa > Arthropoda > Arachnida > Araneae > Salticidae > Maratus > Maratus speculifer. The sequence continues at coordinate 36,341,704 of OZ025291.1, read as the reverse complement.
ACCTTTCTATCAACTTATTTTGATGTAGTTTTGCAGAATAAATACATATTATTTTAGGAATATAACCACTGATACTTTATTATCTACAGTGTATAACAGAAATATTTCGAAAAACAATTAAGGGAGCATTGACCATCTGGTCAACCCTCACTCACGTGGACTGAGTCAAGCCTCTCTACATAGTCACTTTTTTAAATATAGCACTTGACTATATTTAGGCTAACTTATTGTACAATCTTGATTGCTTGAATGAAAATTCAATATTTCTGCATTACTTAAAACCGATTTACTTAAATTTCTATGATATATTTTATCTGAGAAAATGTAACAAAATGTTTTTTAAAAATATACAATTTAAGCTCAAAACTCTTCACAATTGATTTTTCTACACATATGTTTCAATTATTTGCATGAAACAAGGATTATTGTTTGAGTATTTCAGTACCGTTGATTGCCCCCTAATCACGAAACTCTGAAATTCTTTTAAATATGAAAACAGAGAGGTGGGTCAAGCCTCCCTGTGGTCAATTCTCCCTAGTCTTCCCTAATTCTATCGAAAATACACCTTTGTATATAATTTTTATAATTCTATTATATTAAGAGTGTGTAAAAAATCGATAGAAAAATGCCCTCTTTGCATAGTACAACGAAGTTGAGTTGAATAAAAGAGCGTAAAAATCCCTATATCTCTTTTCCAAATCTATGCATTAATTACTTGCTAGTTTTTATAATTACATGCAACATATTGTTTTAGTTTTATTAGGAGAATAAAAATAGTTACATTTTAGACTTTTGGTGACAAAAATATTTAAAAATATACTTTGTCTATAATTATGCTTTAGTCTTAGAACTTTTTTTAATAAGAAAATGTTAGTTAATTACATTAACAAAAATAAATTCCTTTTATAGCTGAAACAATAATACTTTTTTCTTTGATTAAAAACATAGATTAAATGATAAAAAGTTTTATTATATGAAATATCTGTGAAGCTGAATTTATCTGTTTATTCTAGCCCAGTATGAAGCACTATTTTTTTTAGTAATATTAATTAGCTAACGACATCGATCTTAAAAGCGATATATTGATATCTGAAAAACATTCATCATAGTTTTATTATTTATTTATTTATTATTTTGCTACAACACCTCAGTAAACAACAAATGCAGCCAGAGTATTAATCAAAATTAAATTGTGAAATTGTTTAAAGAAATGTCTTTGGATATTTATGAACAATGTGACTAAATGGGATGACCCTTAAAAGCGATTTCTTAATTGTATCTAAAATCATACCTAAAAAATCTTAAATATATGTGACATAATTTTTCATTTCAGGTACAAAAAGCAAAACATGTCACTGCATTTAAAGCATTCCTTCTAGGAGAATTTTCCATTGCAGTATACATTTTTAATAATCAAATTCAGACTAATGTATATTTATGTGGTATTTTCCATTAATCGAATTAAATTTACCTTATGCTTAAACTTCTTAAATGCGAGGAGTAATATCAAAATTTGGATTATGATTCCTTTTAGGGGCCGTCCATAAATGATGCCACGTTTGGAGGGGGGAGGGGGTTCATGAAATTGTGACAGTTTGTGACAAGGAGGTGGGAGGGGTTAAGGAGAAATGTGACACCACACATTTTGGCTATAATAAAAGCATTAAAATTCTGCGATTTAAATTATAAAGTATGAAATTATTTTAAAATTAAAATATTTTGTGTTCATAAAGATAATATTTAAAGCCATGTATGTTAAATTCTATTTCAAATTCCAAAATACTACTGTTTTCAATTGCGCTTTTATATGAATATTTTATTACTATTCTATAATATTTTTTCTTTATTGTAAATCTTTTGCTGTAAAGCCTATTTCATACAAAATAAGTACACGAATTATTTTTATTCTTCAGCTCACAAATGTCATTAAAACACAGAGTTTAAGTTTAAAAATAAAATTTACTATAACGTAATGCTTTGTTTCTGAACTGCAAGTATATGTTAACGTAATGTAGCGTGACATGTGACAAGAGGAGCGGAGGGGGTAAAATGAAGTGTGACATTTTGTGAGAGAGAGGGAGGGGAGGGGGAGTCAAAAATATAGAAAAATGCGTGACATCATTTATGGATGGCCCCTTATTCACTTCTTTTATTTTATCGTTGGATGTCAAATAAAGCCATCGACGACGTCACATGTTATGTTTCGGGTTTCTCGGAAATACTGATGTTCATTTTACCTCAATACAAGGGTTGAAATTCTCGAAACTTAGACTAAAAGGACATAATGCTACTGTACAGTGTCAAATAATTTACGAAATTAATATAACAAAGAGATTTTATTTGTAAAAATGCATTCTTTGCAAAAAAAATTGCGAATAACCAAGCTCAGTATTGGCGAATGTTAAAATAGTTTCTCATTTTTTATTTCGCGAACACTCAGAATTCCCAAATTTTTAATCCGCGAATGTTAAGGGATCACTTGTATTTACATCCTCTGATCCCTTTTAGATATTCAAATTAAAAAAATACAACCATATGGTCAAAAATGGCTACCGAACTAATTCTGATAATGTAGTGAAGTTGGAATTAGGGCCAATCTTCCGATGTCATTTTTTTAAAAAACGCGTTTTACTTTTCATCTCAAAAATCTCATCTACTGAAATTATTGTATACAATAGTTTTTATCTGCACAACAAATTACAAAAGTTTAAGCTATATCACGGTGAATCGTTAAAAAATGTTTTTTCTTCGTATTGAATGAAAGCAGTATTAAGAAGAAAGCAGAAAATAAACAGTGATGAATATTTGTAACAAAATAACCATCAAATTCTAGATATGTGAATATTCATACTTCTACTAAGCGTAAGACCAACTTAGTGGAAAAAGTCCAAGCCAGGAACCGAACCCGGAACCCTTGGAATAGCGTTCGAAGCGCTCTACCATTTAAGCTACGAGGGCGATGCACAGTTTAGCATTTTTCACTTCATATGTTAGTTAAGCTACAAATTGCAGCACTAGATCCGTCTTCATGAGCACACAATTCTGCGGCGTAAAATGAGACACAAGAGACCCAGCATCGGCAAATCATATAGATATGTATTGATATTAATTAATTTCTTAATTAATTTTCAGCAGGGGAATTACGCTTAAATTCTAGATATGTGAATATTCGTACTTCTACTAAGACGGTTCAATCTCCGGCTTGGACATTTTACACTAAGTTGGTCTTACGCTTAGTAGAAGTATGAATATTCACGTATCTAGAATTTCAAGCGTAATTTTACAACTGAAAATTAATTGAGAAATTAATTAATATCAATACATATATGTATCAAATTCTATATGATTTCTCATCCCAAAGACATGAAAGGAAGTTTTCAACTTATTCGGTTGTTGATGATTTCTTTTCTTTTAGTTTTGACGCGTCATAATAACCGTTCATTAACTTTTAAAATAGAACTTATTTTTATTTGAAAATAAGTTTTTTAAGCTCGTTTTTTTATTAATACAATTTTTTTTTTATTATTATTATTCTAAAATATATTTTCTAAAAATCTAATGTTGCAACGTTTTCTTATGCTTTGCAGAAAATGAGTTCCAAATTTAACAGGAACTTTCTGTTAATTTGTAACTAAATATATAAAATAACATATATTTTGTTACAAATTCACGGAAAGCTCTTATATATATAACATATCTATAAAACAATAACATCCTAATACGTTAAATCATGTCCATCTCTAGTTTAAATCTGGGAATATACCTATAATCCTTGAGTAAGGCTAAACGAATAAGTAGCCACCTACCAGGTAATTAGAACATGATTTATTATAGCTTTTAAGGGGGAAAAAAAGAATACATTCTTTTAGAATGACATTAAAATTTCATATTTTATGATTGTAAATATCATAATTTCAAAAAAAAAAAACTATAAATGTTTATATTATTATTTACAGTAGTATTATTTTAAATGTATACATTTACATGTAGTACATGAGAAAACAATATAAGTTTATAGAGTTACTTTAGATCTTAATTTTTTTTTTTTCGAAATATAACAGAATTTGGATAGAAGGATATCACTGCATAGAAATTTTTTTTGTAATGTAAGTTAGATTTCAAGAAATTCTCCTTAAATAATTTGTTATAAATATCTAAATAATTGAGATCCATGTGCTAACAAATATTGAATGCTTTATAACTTACTTTTCAATATGAAATGAGTATTGTAGTAGCCTCATGTGTGTATTTTTAAGTGTTTTGATGCATAAGATGTATTTAAAAAAATAATAAAGATTTCTTTATTTATTAAAGCCTTTAAAGAGAAAAAATGCATTCTTTTACAAAGACATTAAAATTTACTATTTTATCATCGTTTATGTCGTTATTTTAAAAATATTAATTTTTATATTATTTACAATGATATTATTTTAAATGTCTATATTTATACATGAAATAATAATATTAATTTATAACGTCCAGAGCAATTTTTAAAATAAAGATTAGGTGAATTTATAAACTTTATAACGGATTTTTCAAGACGGAATGAGTATTTTGATAGCCCCGCTATTGCATTTATAGAACGTTTTGATGAATCAGATGCGTGATGCTGAAAGAGAAAATAATTTTTATGCATATGATTGAAATCTTCACCAGTGGCTATTCGGCAAAAGACTCGCGATTAATATTTCAATCAGGCATGGAAGAGTGTTTGGGTCGGGTTATACTTTAAGGGAGACACGGTACCTTGAAATTGGTCAAAATATCGATTTCCTTTTTTTAATATTAACTGAGAGCTTCTTTAATTGTGAATATTTTGATACCCCATTTTTAACTATACCACTATTGCATCATGAGATATTGTACATTTTGTTAGCAGATACCGCGCCCACCCCCATATAAAATAAAACTTTAAATTGATTTTTCAATCGTATTCGTATTTTTCTAACTTGCTTGTTCGATAAACACTAACATTTTTTAGCTAAATTAGATAGAGATTTTTTTTACTTGTTCTCGATGGGGTATTTAATATTTTTGTGTGTATGGATTTAACATTCAAGTTTATAATTATTTTTTTAAGTATTTAAATTGAGAGTTTGTTGAATTTTCTTCATTTTTTGTTATACACGAAACAAAAAAATCATATTAAATGCAAATTCCCATACATATAAATATCCATACACAGTTTTGTGTAGTATGTTAAAAGGAATTTGGAAAAAAAATCGAAGCCAAAATATTCATATTTATAAAAGTAATTAAGATTTAATTTTTTAATTAAATTTTAATAAAATAAGCTGTTTTACATATTAATAATAATTTTTAATATTAATTATTGTGCTACCACATATATTGCAATATTATTCAAAATTGAATATATGGTTTTAAAGGTACTGTGTATTCTTAAACGGATGTCCCGCCCTGTTTAGCCCTTGTGTGCAAGCCACCGTAGCACTTCCTTTCAACCAACTAATCAATCAGAACATGACAGTTTCGGCGAATGCATCTTTTCGATTTGACAACGATTTCTTTTGATTCTGTGATGAATTCTCAGAAAGAAGTACATGAATCTGAGTCTTATCAAAATTCGTCTTATTAAAAAATTAATGCAATATAGTTTTGAATTTACTCGCTCTCTGGTAAGTTTCTGCAATTGTAAAAAAATGCCTTTATTCACAAATGAACATTTTTTATTGATTATAACTAAAACACACTGCGAAATTCGGTGATTTTTTTAATATTTGTTTTTATTAATGACGCTGAGCTCTACCCCACGATGCATAAAACTGATCGATAAGTTTGTTTACAGCCATCTCTATCTTATTGGAATTTTCTCCCTGTTCCTTACGTTTTGAACATATTTAGCCAAATCTAGCAACCATGCAATTTTGGAAGAGAGTTTTGGCACGAAATGCGGCTTGTTAGTGGAAAAATGAATTTTGCCTCTCCTTCCTTGGTGATCATTTCCTAAGAGTAGACCAATGAAGATCGTTGTTACATACAAAATTAGTATTAGTATGCAAGCAAAGCTGGCGCAAGACGTGGGAATACAAAACATGCATTTTCTAATTCAAATAATGGAAAAAATTCTGTTAGATAAGATAATGGAATTCATTATGCGACAGAAATTTTTAAGTAAATTCATGAGTGATAAAATAACATGAAACTATTCTTTTTTATCTCAAGCTATAAGCGGTCATCAGTAACCAGTAATCATGGTCATCAGTACTGATGGGTATAAAAATTAAAAAGAAAAGTTTAACCATATTAAAAAAAAAAATAGATTATCGCAAAAAAAGCTTTTAAAAGTTAATAATATAGCAAATACAGACATTAAATTCTAAAAATTACCACATAATTGGTTACCTATTTACAAACTGTCCTAAATGCTGGGCAAATGTAACAATAATGTACTATAAATTATGTTCATACATTTTACAATTACTGAGCAAAAATATATGAAATTTCACAGGTTTGAATTTGAAGGGAATTCTGGTATTTTGTTTTTCACACAATTTTAAGGAGAAAAAAAGAAGGAAAAGTTCATGTCAGCTAAGGTAATAAAAATTAGCCCCTTTTAAAAATTTAAAATCAATTTAAACTATTGAAATTGAACTCAATATCAAATTGAACTCAAGTGACTTATATGAATCTTAAATCAAATTTTGTAGCTGCTCTGAAATTAAAAATATTATATTGTATGTTAAAAATATGATAAATCTCAGCTGCCATATCGAATGGCCAGAATTAAAGCCTCCTATATATCGAATTATTCAGTACAAAGGCTTAAAATTTAGTGCACATACTGTTGAAGACATAGGGAAACGGATTGCGTAAAAAAAAAAAAAAAAAAAAAAAAAAAATCAGGAAAACCGATAAATTGTGTTGTACAACAGAAAATATGAAAAAAAAGGGCACAGGTAATAATTTAAAAAAAAAAAAAGACGTGTGAAAATCTGGATAACATAAAATGAGGTATTCCTCTGCATGTGAAAAGCATCTTAGTCGGCCAGTTGCGTCCACACTTGAACAAATTGTCCACATGCTGCAGATTTTCCATCTTGACGAAAAAAATTATATTGCTCTCCATTCCCTGCGTTGACAAGGCACTTGTCACATGATAATTTGGTATATTCAAATAAAATGTGTCTTTTCAACTTATGGCCAGTTGTATAACGCCATCGTTCGGTGAATTCTGGAATTATTTGATTTGTGTAATCCGTTTTCTCAATGTTTCGAATCATATGTTTACAAAATTTGAAGCTTAAACACTGAATAGATTAATATATAGAGAAGTCGGAGTGGAATGCTTTAATTCCGTCTACCTTGTATAATGTATATCTGACTAATGTATACCTACAATAAAATAGGTGTTAAAAAGTCTGCGTAATTTTTGGCATATGTTTTGTATTAAATTTTAATTTACTAATACATTTTAAAGTCTTATTTCTATTTAGTGAACTTTTACAAATTTTTAAAATATTAATGATTATAAAGTAGAAACTTTTAGTAGTCAGTATTTATGCAAACGCTAGTCGTTTACCCAGTTGTATTGCAGAATAAAAGCACGAAAGTATTCGACCGTAAAATGTTTGGTTTGTGTCTACTGATGGAAATTTTTGGGCTGCTTTAACTTTACATTGGAGAATAATAAGATGAATTAGAATAATCTGCTGAATAAAAATTGGTTTATAATCGACGGGATTGGTCTTAAATGACAAAATTAAAAGGAAAACTTAAAAAGCAATTTAAATAAAAAAGTAGAACTTTGACATATTGTTCAGAATTAAGCCAACTAGGTGAACTTCACTGATAGAGCAAAAGTTCATAGATGTATGTAGATAATTTACAAAGATCTTTTGTATGTTAATTTTAGTTTTTTTACCGAAAGCTGAAACATATTTATCCATTATTTAAATACACTGGTAACTGACGTTTTTCATTTAAACTATTTCATATCAAACAGTACAGTGATATTTGTAATTCAACAGTGCCTTTACAATTTTTCCGATTTTTTTAATTCATGATGTCGAGCGTAAATGCTAATGTCATAGAGATGACTGCAAAAATTTACGCTGAAAAAAAAATAGAAAGGTTTCTTTCAGGGGTAAGAGACTTTATTAAAATGCAATATAATCTTTTCTGAGTAACCAACGATTTCAGATAGCTCAGAAATCAACAAGTTATCGAGATTTAAAGAGCCGTTTCTGAAACGGAATTTTTTTTTGTTGTCTGTGATTTTTGAAATAATTTACGAGAAGATTTTATGGTGTATTAATCTGTTTTCTCAACTCTGTTCAATACGAAATATCAGCGTTTCGGTTGTTATCATTTCTCACAGAAAGATTTTCAGTTGCATAACAGAATATTGTTCTTTTTACTCTCTTAATTTAGCATAATTAATTATTACATGATAATTGATTACTTGAGAGCCGACAGCATCAGAAAAATTGCTATATTGTATTGATACAGAGTTCTGAAAACAGATTAATGCGTTGTAAAAATTTATGCGAAGCTTTTTCAAAAATTACGGACAGCAAGAGAAACTTTTATTTCAGAAATATTTCTGAAAATAAAGGAAAGATTTCTAGAACCATGTATAAGTCAGATCAGTTATATACATATGGGTACCGTTATTTTCAAGGCAAAATATCAATATTTTTAATAAAAAAAATTAATCTAGTTCAGATGCAAGAAGCCTTATGGACATGGAGCTTTATAGCCTTCTGGACATGTAATAATTTATTATTTTCATTTATTAATACAATTTTCCCACAATTTATTTAATTTGTTTAATTGAGATTAATAGGATACAATATTAATTTAATTAGGCTCCACATATGTATATATTAACGCACAATCGAACTCTGTTTATGATTAATATTTTCAAATGTAAATAATAAATTTCAATTTCACTATGTTTAGTTTTTCATATAAGTACAAATGAATGTAAATATTTACCAAATTCTACGATCTCGAAATAAACAACAAAGTCGATTTTGAGAATGTTTTAAAAGCAAAAAATTATTCGAATATCAGATTATCATAACTGCATCACATTTTTAAAGGCCAGGGGAGTCAGTATGACCTTTAACTTCAGGCAGTACTCTAAAAATCTATAATAAAAGCAGGTTGCGTTCATTGGCAATTTTGGGTATGAGTGTTACATATATTTCCATACCAGAAAACTAATGTAATCGCCCAAAGGCATTTTCTATAGGATTTTTACAAAAACAGAAAGTTAGGGAAGAACGAAATTGAACTCTTTATATTTTTATTGAATCATAAAAAGAAACAAAAATGATGATAACTTTTTTATTTCTTTATTTGTCATATTTAAACTAACTTATTGATTTAATAGAAAATAATAGTTATAGAAAAAATATTTTATTAAATTGATTAACATATAAATTTTAACTATAATTGCTTTATAAGTTATAGCTGATCTCCCCTCCAAATAAATAAATAAATAAATAAATAAATAAAAATAAAATATAGATATTTTTACTAAACAGAAAAATAACTAACGATACTCCTGTAAAGAAAAAATCATTAACAAAAAACTTTTTTTTTTTTTTTTTTTTTTTTTTTTTCATGTAAGAAATTTGTTTCACAATGCTCCTACTCAATCGAAAACACGTAATTTAACTCAAAATCAAAGCCTAATTTTTATTAATTATTTCAGAAACAATGAAAAAAAATTTTTTTTACCGACATTTAAATAGAATAGCTATGTTTTGTGAGACTCGAGAAGATATTATGGGAGGAACTTGAAGTAGATGGTACTTCGATCAGTTACGCTCGAAACTTTTGGAAAATGCAGAAATATATTGTTACTTGCCTGTTCTCGAAAACTAGTTAATTCTTTGCAAAATGAAGCATTTTAGTTTTGAATCTTGTTAAGGTACAGCTTAAAACAAGAATAAGCTTAAAATAGTGTTTTTTTTTTTTTTTTTTTTTTTTTTTTTTTTCTCAAGAAGAAGAAGAATTATTTAAGAATGTATACGAAAATGTATTAAAATTGTATGATATTTTGTACATTATATTTACAAGAGATTTTATTATTTATAGGAGAAATGGGAGTGATTCGAACAAACCGACAGAAATTATATAAGCCAATTCCTAACGTTCAGGAAACTTGTGAAAAGTGCTGTTTTGAACATAATTATGTGGTCTATTCTCAAAATCTAAATAGTGCTTTGCTAAGACGAAATCATATTATTTCTCGTATTATTGGAACAATACATATATGATTTAAAGAGATAATTTATTTATTAATATTTACAAGTAGATCTTAGACTCAGTATTCTGGATACTGGATAAAGCACGCTGGAGCTTGAACACTAGATAAGCACTGATTAAATGACAAATTTGTTTAATAGTTAACACCACTTTGATCCCCTGAAACTTAAAATTAAAAAGAAAAAAAACGAGAGAGAGAAAAAGTGTGTAAGCAAAGGATGCATTAATTAATCGTAGATTTTATCTAGAACAACGAGAGAGCCCTAAAATCAATAAAATAACGTAACTATTTTTTAAATGATGTATTTTAAATGAAATAGTATAGACTGAAAATAAACTGTAAATTTTTATTTAAAAATTTGTCGTTACTTGAAAGTTACATAAAAAGTGAAATATTATTTCAAAAATATTCATTTTATTTCAATAGAATAATGCGTGAATTTTAATTTTCAAAAAAAGATAGATTGATTGAAAATTGATTGAGTTAGAGTGTCCACCAGCTTTGAAAATGGTTCCTGCATTAAATAATAGTAATAATAATAATAATAATTTTAACTAGCTTTTATTACTTTTTACTCTCTGTGACGCGTTCTACTACAGCCGATTCACTTTCGATATCCATTTCTAACTAATAAAACCATGATTTTTGTCAAAAAAGAATCGGTTTTACATGTATACAAACTTAAAATGAAATAAAATACATAAAAATAATGTTAATGGTCATGATAGTGGTTTTATTAAGAATCTAATTTTATGCTATTAATGTTTAAAAATGGTTTCTTACATAATTGCGCCGAGGATGATTGGCTCGAAAGAAGCGTAATCTGGAAGTCTCATTTTCGACCACCTTATAGAGCAGCTGGGGTCGTATATCAGTAATAACGTGGAAAAATTTTGATCTCCAAATAGTTCAACCTCTGTGGTTTATCTGCATACTTCAACAACTTCATGTATCCCATTCATGTAAGTCAGTGGTTCCCAAAGTGTGCTCCGCGGAGCCCTTGGGGCTCCGCCTGAACTTTCTAGGGGCTCCGCGGTGTTCCAGGAAAATAATCAAATTATGAAAGAATAGCATATTGCAAGTGAAAGATTTTCAAAAGTATGTAGGAATTTGTGTGTGTGCGTGTTAAAAATAAATATACCTTTAATTGGAATGGAAAATACAATAATACACCCCAAATCTATTTAAGTGTTTGCATTATACATGTATTTATTTTCTGTATAATATTCTTGGTTTGAATTGCTTTATTATATGTTTCTGCATTTAATGTGTTTAAAAAATTCAATTTAAATTAGGCTACAAGAAATAGTATTCTAAATCGAATGCACAACGTCAATCAAAACGGAAAAGGCCCGTCAGTGCTGTTAACTCTGCTTGTTGAATAACTGTGCTTGAGAACAGTTTTGTTCTTTGAAGCTGCGCCTATTCATATGTTTGAATTTAATTCTTTATTTCTCACACTTCAAAATTAGATGAAGCAACAAAAGAGCTTTTGGACAATGAAATTATTTCTGTACCGTACACCCCAAATCAAGTATTGTCATCAAAGTAAGACAGAACCGAAATATTGGGGAGGGGGGGGGGGGAGGCAATCTCGATAAAAAACTAAAATACGATGAAAATTACTAATAAAATAAGATTTATTGAAACATATGATGATCGGCTTCTCTGTGTGATTTGTGGTAAAGTTTTGAACAACAGTTCAATGTTTTATGTTATTTGTATATTTAAACTTTCTATACTGTTTTTCCTTGTACAACAAAAAAAAATGCCCCTAGAAAAAATGTTATTTAAAATGCCCCTTTTTTGTAATCGCTTGTATCATTTAACAAACCCCTCATTAGATCCCTTTAATATTTATATACGTTGTGTATATAGTTTTTTTTTTTCCTTTTCGTAACTTTAATTGCTTTAATCTGTTTGTTTTATTTTTATAATTTCTTAGTTCTTTAAATTTTCTATGCTATTTTACATAATTGTATTTAATTTCAGAAGCAATGTACATTGCTGAAAACGCATTTTTTCAGCACTACAACTCCTGTAAAATTTTCTTTTAATTGGTCTCTGCCACATTTTCCATTCATAAATAAGTCAATAGCAATATAAAGAATATATATTGGTTCTTTACATTTGTTATCATACTAAGAATTTGAAATTTTGCTCAGCTCCACCTCCTGCTTAGACGTTTGGTCAATGAGTGCCGGCCCTGATATAAATTTAATCCCACCCATACATTCTATTTTGTTAGTAAAGTTTTTCTACTAGTTGCAGTTCGTTTAACATGTGCAGTTTTTACCTGCTTATCTGTTTTGAGGCAAAAACAATGACGAAAAAAAGTTTCTTTCAAAACTATAATTAATAACCAAATACTTTAAATAAAGTACCCAAAAAAGTGAAAAATTTTTCACCTAACAATTCAGCTTATAGATTTTTCCCCGCCCATTTAAATGTTAAAACGATGACTTGTTTCTAAATGTATTTTTTTTAAATTATTCAAAAAAAGAAGATGAGAGGGGATTCATTTTCGTTGGATGTTTAGAAGTAGTACTAGAGACTTAAAGAAGCACGAAAAAATATTCCATAATTGCATAATTCTAATACGGGTAGGTGGTGCTAGCGAAAACCTGTTACATATTTTCTCATGGATGACTGGAACTCCCATTTTCTTTTTTTAGGGAGTACCCTATTGGAATTATACAGAAGTATATCAGTGCAACAACTGTATAACTTAAAGCCAGTGATGTTTCCGTTAGGCCGTTGGCTATCAGATATGATAGCCATGGTGTTTCAACACTTCAGGTCTTGGCTATCAAAAACGGTAGGAGTTACATGAAAATGGTTTTGGAGTTTGATTATTGGACTCCTTATATATGATGTGTCAGACATACGTGGTTTGTGCAAATTGATATATGTGCTGATTGTATGAGCTAAGTGTTGTAGAAAATGAAGTACTTTCCACATTTTTCTCTTTCTTATTGTAATTAAAATTCAAGAAATTTTAACCTAATATAATAGAAAATAAATAAAAATATAGAAAATAAAATAATAGAAAAAATAATAGGCAGAAAATCTAAACCAATAATCTCACAAGCTCATCCTTACATATATTTAAAAATTTTCTAATTTAAGAGATTATACGGTAGAAATATAAATCTTAATAAATGATTTTAAGGCTAAATGACAAATTTAGTTGACTATCAAATAAGCCTTGACCACGCATGGAAGAATTTACACTAACTTTCGTGGGGTGCTTTGGCTATTATTTTTTATAGCAAGGATGAGAATCTCCCTATGTGTTCAGGCATAAAAGTGGAAAATGAAAAAAAAGGGTGGACAAATTTCTTCATCTATTTTGTGGCACCAAACTCGTATAATTTAAGCGTCATTTTAATAGCAGCATATACAATCAAATTAAATGTAACTGCACATATTACTGTTTTTTTTTTTTTTTTTTTTTTTGTTCATAACTTAGAAACTATTGACAATATCGTTTGCTTCAGACATACATCTCGAAAAAGTTATCACAGAAATTATCCAAAAGTGTTGTATAAATAGTACAAATTATTCTCTTCAAAAAACACTTCCTTTCACTTTGCATTTTTAAAGTTAAAAAAAAAAAAAAAAAAAAAAAAAAGAAAAAGAAAAATCATTCTTAAGAAATTTTGAACATCTTCATTTATATGACTAACTTTCAGATGCTTATATAAGCTAATTTTTCATTTTATGTCTTTTTCACAACAATGCAAGAACAAACTCCAAGGGTTTGAATCGACAAAATGTCAGGCAATTTTTAACCCCCACCCCCTAATAGCCTTCTAAAATTTTCTTTGCATTTTTGCATTAATCCAGAGAATGTCCAAAATTGCTTTAAAAAAGGTGGAATTCCTCTTTTAGGAGGAACTCTTTCATGCCTGTGTGTTGCGAATCGAGTCAGATTAAAAAATATTGATTTTATGTTTCAAATATTCAAATTATACACACACACACACACACAAACAAACAACTGGCACCCTGGTGAACATTAACAGTTTTTGCTTGACAGTCAACGTGTCAACAGTACTGCTTGAACACCGCTCTGGTAAAAAGATTTTGTTGTAATATTTAAGATTTTTAAAATTTCTAATATGAATTTAGAATTTCTATATCAGGAAAGGCCAAACTGAGAATCATTTCTGACTCAGATTTTTATCCATCAGATTTTTCTGTGCCCCATAGGCATAAAAAATTTATTTATAAACCATAGAGTATCGTTGGGTTCAGGGGCTCCGCCTTAGAAATTCTACCCAAAAAGGGCTCCGCGAGCCAAAAAGTTTGGGAACCGCTGATGTAAGTCATTGTACGAGATCACAAGACTGTGGAGATCAATTAGCAGTTTGAGTTCACAAAATTAAGCGCTTTCCAAATGTCTCTCGAAGTAAATTGATGGTGTTTTGCACAATTTACAAGCGTTGTTCTGGCGTAAGAATATTCATGGCAAAACCCACTAAACACAAATTGTTTGACAGCTGCCAAATGGACTGCGACTAGATACAGAGTTGCCAATTTCAAAACATCACAACTAAGACTATAAAAAATACCCTTTATAAAGAGTATTCTAAACGACAAAGACAAAAAATCGAAATTTTGAACATGTCAAAGTAGTGTTACTTTTTAGGTGCGTTCGTAATTATGTAAATACGTAGCACCTATTGTTGTCGCTCAGTCCGTCCGTCTGTCCGTCTGTGCGTCTGTCTGTCCGTCTGTCCGTCCGTCTGTCCGCATATAACAACGCAAAAACTACCCAACCGAATCGTTTGAAATTTAAAATACATAATTATTACATAATTTTGTCGAGTCATTTCAAATTTTATAAAAATCGGATGGATAGATCAATTACAGGGACAATTAAAAGGATTCCGTTACATTACGGTTAATTAGGGAAAAAAGTTTCAAATGCATTTTAATCGTTTGAAATTTAAAACGCATATTTATTACATAATTTTGTCGAGTCATTTCAAATGTTATGAAAATTGAATGCATAGATCAATTACAGGGACAATCAAAAGTATTCCGTTACATTACGGTCAATGGAGAAAAAGTTTCAAATGCATTTTAATCGTTTGAAATTTAAAACATATGATTATTACATAATTTTGTCGCGTCTTTTCAAATGTTATGAAAATCGAATGCATAGATCAATTATAGGGACAATCAAAATATTCCGGTACATTACGATCAATGGGAAAAAAAGTTTCAAATGCATTTTAATGGTGTTACACTCATTTGAACATAATAAATTGGCATGAATCTTTGAAGTATGTACTAAAATATACATTCTGTACAATCTGTGATGCAAAGAATATTCATTATTAAATTACAGGGCCACACAAATGTATTCCACTAAATTATGTTATACGGGAAAACACTGTTTGGGGCGTGTTTTAATTCTATTAAACTACTTCAAAATTTTGAATGAGATATACGTTAATGAAGTATAATAAAAATTACTCCCTGCATATTTACAGGAACACAAAGATTTCGACCACTGTACTATATCCAAAGTACGCTCTACTATATCATCAAGATCTGAATATTTTTAAAACTTCGTTATCGTACGAACGCACCTCATTTGCTACGCTTCACGTGCAATTTCCAACTTGTTTAGAATTTTTTATATTCTTATATACTTGTTAGTTAATCTATAATTAAGACGAAAAAATAATTGCAATTATGAAGAGATGTCCATTTTTTTTTTTATATAAGAGTGTAAAATAGTTTAGAGAGGCAAACTATAAAAAAATTGAATCTTAGAAACGCACTTTAAAAATGCCAAATCGTTAAAGAGGTGCACATAAACATGCATATCAGTATTATTAGTATAATTGCTACACTTTATTCTCAAAATCTAATTAGTATTTTATCAGCAGAGGTGTACTTTTGTAGTCTATTCATTCCTAAAGACACAGCAATTATTTCTGAAGTAAAGTGCCTAGCAACCGTTAAGTCAATTACTGACTTTCAGGTAAGAGGGTTTCTTTCTAATCTGAAACTTAAATAAATAACTGAAGCTTTTAGGTCAGGAGGTAAAATGCGATGCATTTGAGTTTTTTTCCCTCATTTGTTTGAAATGCTACGGAACTTACGAAATAGCAGAAATTTAGTTACCATGTGTTGAAAGAAATATTTTAAAATAAAGATTGATACTTTAAATAAGTAGTCTTCGTTATTGCAAGAAGTTTTTAATAGGATATCTCGTGATACTGAAAGAATTCAAGTTCTGTATTGTCATTTTCTTCTATCTTTACAACAAGAAAATATTGGGTTCGTGAAAATTTTCGAATTCCGGTTTTCGATGGATTTACTGATTGTAGGGGGTCAGAGATTCCAAAAAACATGTTTTACAAATGTCTTTCTGTCATGTATTAGTCTGTCTGTTTTTCTGTATGCATGTGACACAAACTTTGTGGGCACTTTATATCTGTCTTGGAATTTCACAAAACTTTAGATTCAATCATACATTGAATTAAACTGTATCTGATTAGTTTTTGGTGTATATCGCCTAAAAGTCAGCACTGTTATGCTGCCTTTTTTCACAATTTCCATAATAGTTATATCTCAAGAACTAATGGACGGATTTTCATAAAACTTCAAAGTCCACGTTTTGGAGTAAATCGCACTACAGATGGTGCTGCTATGCGGCATTATTCATGGTTATCACAATACCTCTATCTTAGGAACTAATACACGGATTTTCATCAAAATTCAGATTTAGTTAGAACTTGAAATAAGCTATTGTAGGTTAGATTTTGGTGTAAATTACCTAAGTGGGGATGCTACTATGTTTCATTTTTCTGGAAGTATTAACGTGTATGAGATAGAAGAAAATTTTGGGATTGCCACATCTGATTAGTTTTTTTTTCTTTTGGAAAATATGTCTCATAATTTTAAATATAAAAGGAATCCCTTAAAGTAGTAGCATTTCATTTATTAAATACAGTATCATTATAAAAAGTGTTGCGAATTTAGGGAACTTTTCTATTCAAAATATTATTTATGTAGTCACAATACGCAGGAACCACAAAATCTTATTACCGCCTTGGCACACTTCCACCAGTAAAAGCGAATATATACTTTTGACTAAAATTTTGCATAAATAAAAATTTAAATAATAAAGAAATTTCTATTAAAATTTATTGCTGGAAATTTGCCTATCGAAATCCTTTTTATTTATTATTCATTTAAAATATTGGTCAGTATTTCTAAATAATAATTTTAGATTTATTTGATGGCAGATATTTAATAAAGAAAAGATGAGTATTTGGAATTTTAAATATATATTTTGAATTTGAAAAAAAAAAACTGTTAAATAGGCAAAACAGTCAGAAATGTTTGTAAAAAATGCAAATGAAATGTTTTAATTATATTTTATGTAACATTTTTTTAAATTCTTGCATCAACTATTTTTTCAAATTCATGTATCAAATATATTTCAAATATTTGATATTCATGTATTACTTCGGGTTTATGAAAAATTGCTTTGTAAACAACTTTGGTATCGATTTTCTGATATCCAAATTTATTCTCAGAGAAATTTATTTAGTTTTCTTACCTGACATTGAAGCATAGCTAACCAAGTCCAGAAATAGTTTCTCTTCATATGATACAAATATCCTTATGTCATTAGTTATAGTAAATAACAGCATGCAGAATGCTTTTGATTAATTTATCTGGCACCCACTTTTCTGATATGAATGTTAAATCTGGCACAAATCGAACAGAAACAAGCTGTTATTTCAGTGAAGAAGACTGAATAAATAATCTTGATAAAGTAGTGGTACAGCAGATTCATTTTAATTAATTACTTTTTTTGAATAATAAATGAGATTTACTTTCATTCTGTACATTGTAAAAAAAGACAAATGTTCCTTAATCTACATTGTAAAAAATTACTGTTGTTTCTTAATCTACAAAAATATACTATAATCAAGAACGAAAAAATTTAATAACCTCTACCAAGTCACCAAAGATTCCGAAAAGCGTTCTTTTACGCTTAAAAAAAATCAGAAAATTAATTATTTTCGAAATTTAAAGAAGAATTGATAAATATATATATATGTATATATTAGCTGCCTGTGGTTTTAGGAAACGTTTCTGCGTTTACAGGGCAAAAACCATTAAAATAGCAAATAAAGCCTTTGTGCAAAAATGTTTAAAGATAGAAAACCAACGATTAGAAATGCACAAATAAAACATGAAAAGGTACCAAACAACCGTTTCGAATTTACTATCGAAATTCTTCATCAGTGTAAGACTCGGCGAGGTAGAAAAAGCAAAACTTTAGCTCACTTTTGCTTTTTTTAGCTCACTGAGTCTTGCACTGATGAAGAATCTCGATAGTAGATTCGAAACAGCTGTTTGCTACCTTTTCATGCTTTATTTGTGCATTTTTAATCACTGGTTTTCTATCTTTAAGTTCAATAATCAGTTTTATCAAATCAGCGCATCACTTTTTTGTATACTATCAATTCTCAGGTAAATATTTTGGTATTCAGAAAACATGTTTAATAGACAAGCATACAATATTAACATTAATATGAAAATTAACATGATTTTGTTACAATTGCATGCACAGATTTAGCTATGCAACTGAAAATGTTTGCTTAAGAATTGACAGAATCCGAAAAAATAGATTCTAAGGATACAGAGAACTGATTAAAACATTGTAAAAAGCTACTAGGAAATGTTTCCGAAAATTACATGCAGCTAATAAAAAGTTATTTTTGTAAATTTTCCATTAAATTTGTAAATTGTTTTGTGAGGTTTCTAAATTTAAAGGAACCATTTTGGGAATATTGGATGACTCCGAACATATTTTTATACATGTGAACTCGTGGTTATTGTACATTTTCGTAGATTGAGACACATATGTCATATTTTACAATGTACGAAAGTATACATTATGCTGCCGAATTCGACCGATAAATTCAATGCAGTGATAGTACACTGTTCTTGTTGACGTGACAAGAGGATTGTCGCATCCAGGGGGTTGGAAGTCAGACTTCTGCACCGCAGGATGTTCGGCAAAGTCTCAATAGATGGCAGCACCAAACATCGCCACCTCTTCAATTTAGATATGTCTTTGAAGGGGAAAGGAAGTTTTACCATAGATCAATACCCATGATAACTGCTACGATCGACCACAGGACTTTCAGAACCCCTTTATTTAACTAGTGCGTACACTGCATGCACTCAGTGGGTCTTTGGATATGTGAAGCATCAAACCCGGGACCTTTCAGTCCAGAATTCGGCTCCATGACCACTAGGCTACCACGGCCCTGATAGTACACTGTAAAAAAGGATAGAAGTCTCTTAATCTACAAAAAATGTACTGTAATCAAGAACGAAAATAGACAATAATCTTTTCCGAGTCACCGAGGATTCCGACCTTTATAAACCTCAGTAAAATATTTATTTTCGAAATTTAAAGAAAAATTTAGAAAAATAAATTTGTATGAGCTGCCCCTCACTTTTAGAAACATTCCCAAGAAGCTTTTACAGTGCAATAATCAGTTTTCTGAAATGGGAATATCATTTTTTCGAATGCTATCAATTCTCAGGAAAATATTGGTATTCAGAAAACATGCTTAAGAGATAAACATACATTATTAACAGCATTAACATTAATATGAAAATTAGCATTATTTTGTTACACCTGCATGCACAAATTCAGTTTTTCAGCAGAAAATATTTATTTGAGAATTGATAGAATCCAAAAAACTTATTTTCCGTGTACAGGAAACAGATTAATGGATTGTAAAAGCTTCTAGGAAACGTTTCCGAAAATTAAGGGCGGGTAATAAAAAAATGTTTTTGTAAGTTTTTCTTTAAATTATGGCAATCTGAGAGACAGAAACAAATTAATGGAGCAAAAAAAGAAATAAGTTGATATTTCTCCAATGAAAATTTAATAAATACTATTGATAACATAGTCCTGTTTACTTACTTACCCATCATACGTAGTATAGGGTAAATCTAGTTATAGGGTAATAGTTTTGAAAATCGAAAAAAACATTTGACGCATTTACACGTTTCAGAAACTGTAAATTCCGGAAAACATACATTTAGAGAAAAAAAATTGCCGTCCATGTGTCCGTGTGTCTATCTGTCTACCCGTCTGTCATTGAGCACTCTATCTCCCGAACAAATTAAGATAAAGACTTAAAATTTTGGTTGTACTTAGGATATAATAATGGAAAAAAGTCTATTGACTATCAATAACCTCAGTTAACCAGAACTATTTTTTTGGACTCTCGAAATATTCGTTCTGATGAAAGGTATATGAAAATTTTCGAATTTTTCTATTTTAAGAAATGCCTATAAAAGAAAATAGAAAATATTAATTTTGCATAAAGAATGAAATTGACCGGATAATTAGCTGTTAAGATATTTGTAATCCTATTTTCCACGCTCTTCGAGTTTTCGTGACCGTGTATTTCGTTCAAATTTCAATTCAAATATACATTTTAATTGGAAATGAGACACTTCATCCGAATAAGTGAACTGTTAGTTAAAGGTTTATCATTTTTAGAATTATAAGGATGTTTCTTTTTACTACTTGATTAATACGTCGACCAAAAAACTATCGCCAAGCTATAAGATTAAATGACAATAATGGGTTATCGTAAATGTCACATGCACTTGACATTAAATACGTTACGCGTGTTTGTACAGTAGACTCTCTCTATTCTGAACACCCATGGGACCGGCCGAAAATGTTCAGATTATGAATGTGTTCATTATAGTGAGAGATTGGAAATGCTTTACTACAGCTACTATGTAGAGTGACTAAACCAGTATTTGATCAAAAAAGGTTGGTGCTTGTCGTACAGATAATGTTACGACATCGCTTAAAATAATAATAAATTAAAAAAAAAATGGAATAACACAATCCAATATATATATATATATATATATATATATATATAAATAAGAATTGAAGTAAAATTTTGAATTTATTTTATTATGATTTGAATTTATATTATAATAAGTAAGATAGAAGTGGGTTTTTTAAATTTACCGTATTGTCTGTAACTAATCAAAAACTAAATTTTTACATTTTCTTAAAAAAAAAAAAAAAAAAAAAAAAAAAAAAATCATAAAATGGCTTCTTTTACAGCAGGCATCTTACAACAAAGTGACAACAGGTGCTCTAACATATAAATGAAGATTTTCTCTGAAGTATTCAAACAAATTGCAACTTTAAGTACATAATTAAACCTAGCATTTATTTTATCTGTTTATTTTTTAATAGAGTTCGTTGAACTTTTCTATTCCTCTGTAACAGTGAATTTTGATTTTGATGGGAATTCGAATTGAGATTGCAAACTCATATTCAGATTACAGGGGGGTGGAATATAAATGGGGACAAAAAGTACCAGTGGCGTAGCAAGCGGGGGCGGAGGGGGCGCTCCGCCCCGGGTGTCACCTTCTAAGGGGTGACACCCAATCTCTTTTTGCAAATCCATACATATATAATCTTATAAGATTTTGGAAAAGAATTCTGAAATAAAATGAAAATTTTAGCGCACGACGCAACGCAGTTATCTTTTTTTCTTTGAGAATGTGAAATTTTTATAAATAAGGTATGCACCAGAGAATAAAAACCAACCTATCCAATGAATGGGTAGCGAAAGCAAACTTTAAAAGAAAGACTTATCTTCTACACATAGACACCGCGTTGGCTTATGCAGTTTACGAGTTAAGTGAGGAGTCAGTCCTTTGGGGTTTTTATACAAGAGAACAAAAGGGAAATAAGGTATGATATGGTCATTTGTTGTAATGACGTAGAATTGTGATTGAAAAAAATATGACGGATGGAGCGGTGTGTGTGTGGGACGGCCCTGGTAAGTGGGGGTGAGATCATTTACATCCGCCCCGGGTGTCACCCATTCTAACTACGCCACTGAAAAGTACCATTCATAATAATGAGGTGTTCAGAATACAGAAAGTTCATCTTTTGTTATGTCTATGGAGTTCTGCCGAGACCATCGGAATGTGTTCATAACCTTTTCAGACCTGAGCATAAAATAACTCTACAAATATATATTTATTGCTTTTGCATAATCGAAATGACACCATAGATGACAGAAAGAGTAATTTTTATGAAATCATTACGTTAGGGGACTAGTAATTTAGGCTTACAAATACGGATATAAAAGTACTAATCCCCTTAAAACATCAGCTTAACTATCAATAATATAAATTTACGCAATAACAAAATTAAGGTCTTCAAACAAGTAAAAGATCAGCAAATCTTCAAAATTTTTTATTGTAAAGCATTAAAGTTAAATAATCATGAATATTTCTTATTTTCTTGGCTACAATGTCTTGAAGGTCTTTTCGAAACTTGGATGAAAATAATATTTATTTTATGAGGTAATATTTATCAGTGCTGACATTTATTGGTTTTGTTTTATAGCTAAAACATTCAGCTGTGCAGAAGTAAAGTAAACATGCAAAAAACTCGAACAGTTTAGATTTTATGAGGAAAAGAATGGAGGTACACATTTGTGTACCTCAGGTCTGAAGAGGTTAATACTGGGGTGTTCACATTAGAGAGTGTTCAGATAGAAAT
Organism: Maratus speculifer; assembly: GCA_964019185.1. Lineage (NCBI taxonomy): Eukaryota > Metazoa > Arthropoda > Arachnida > Araneae > Salticidae > Maratus > Maratus speculifer. Next base: position 36,318,851 of record OZ025291.1, on the reverse strand, counting down.
AGTCCACTGTATATCATAATTGATTTTTTATTTGATGTTTTATTTGTATTTTTATTAATCTTTTACTTATTTGTTCCTTCGTTATTTTAAATAAAAATTATGCCAATTTTTATAATTTACGAGTAGTTTGGCCAATTATATAATTTGTCCAAATGGGTCGATGGGATAATCAAGTAGTATCTGCAATTCCGTAATAAATCACTGCAAAGTATTAAAAAGATTTAAATATACGTTTAAATTTTATTTTGGAATTGCAATGCGTTTTATAAATAGTTTATACATGTTTTATTTTCATATTTTATAGTATGCAGTATGCATATCCATAATAGCTAAGTATTACGGTGGTACCCTACGGCTAGTTTACATAAGTTTTAATATCTATTCTGAAGAATTATAGAAATAATTTAGACAATTTATGAATTACTATTCAGATTTATTCTGAACAATTATTTGATGTCAACTTTCTGATATCTAAATACTTTATCCCTCAAAAAGGAATAAGCAATTTAGTTTTCTTGATACTTGTTATAAACACATTTAATCATGTCTAAGAATAGTTTCTAATCATACGAAACAAATGTCTCTATGTTATTAGTTGTAGTACATTTTGTCATGCTGAATGCCTCTCGACAAATAGATTTGGTTCTCAGTTTTATGATGTAGGAATCATAAATTCGACATGGAACGAAATCAAGCAAGCTGTTGTTTAAGTAAATAAAATTGAATAAATATCCTTCATAAAGAAAAACTTCGTTAAAATAATAGTTCCCAAGAAATCCGAAAAATATTTATTTTAGACTGTAGAAATGATAATTCAAGAACAAATAGTTTGATCTCAAACTTCTGATATTAAATTTTATCAGACAAAAGAAAAATATTATGTTTTTGATTGATATTAAGTGCATGTTTAACTGAAAAAAAATATGTTTATTTTTTTTTAATACAACTGTTTTTATCATACTAGTTACAGTAAGAAAACATAATTCAGCGTGCTTATGATTAATTCATTTGGTACTTATTTTTCTGATAGATTCTTTTCTTATTCAGCATGGAATACAAAGAAACAAGCTGTTACTTCTGTAATGAAGATAAGATAAAAAAAAATATTGATAACGTAGTGCTTCTTTATATCTAGTTTAATATTCGTTTTGAAAAAATAAAGTTATTTTTTTTTCTTTTGTTTTTTTACAATGCACGTATTTAGATTTATTTTAACAACTACTTTAATATCAAATTTCTGCTATCTAAATTATAACTCACAAAAAAATATAAATTACCTGTCTGATATACTAAAACAGTACTAGCTACTAAACCTTTTTTAGTATATTACAAACATATTTAACAAAGTCCAGTAATAGTTTTTATTCATAAGAATCAGATGTTTTCACATCTTTAGTTATAGTAAATTATAGCATTACTGGATGTGTATGCATGATTTATTTAGTACTTAGTTTTCTGATGCGGGTTTTTAAAATTTAGCATAGAATAAAAAGAAGTAAGCTTTATATCAGTAAAGATGATGGATTAAATATTCTCGGTAAAATACAGTGTAAGAAAGACAAATATTTCTTAATCTAGGAAAATGTAATACTACAAGAGGCAAATAGGCCATAATTTTACAATATAACTTTGGAGATTCTGGCGATTCAGCTTCCAAAAACCAATGTTTACTTGAATTAATGTAGGTCGAATTTAAAGATATTTGCTATTTCACTCACATAAAATATTTTTGCTCATTGCTAGATGGATCATGGAAATTTAACTAACACTTTAACTCAATTATCACCAAGGCGCTGATTCTATTATATAACTTTATTAAACACAATACTTAACTAGCAGCTCACAGCCGCCTTCTCGTCAACAAACTTCACCAACAAAATTTCAGAACAAAAACAAAATTCACTTCACTTCAGATTCTAGATACTGAGATTTTAATTAAAGGTAACACGTCATGTCTCCCGACATGGAATACAAAGTATAGGAGATAAATAATGCAGTGATGTGATCACCTATTAGTAGCTCTGAGATAATATCTACAGTTTCGAAACCTGGAAGTGCAGCGTTCGAATTTAGAAAATTGCACTGGAAATTTATTTTTAAAAATCCTTTTTTTTAAAAAAAATACTTTTTGGACACGTGCACCAGTGTTTAAAAAGTCGAATGGGGTCACTTCAGATTTTTTCTATTGTGTTAAGATTAAGACATTTTAAGAAAAATAAGGATCTTTCATTTTAGTTAAGAAAAATTTATTTAAAAAGTAAATTCTCACTTCAGACGCAGACAATAATTGGTTTTATACGCCGATATTGTTGATACACACAGTTCAAAATAATTTACTTACAAGTGAGAACTGTACTTCTTTTAAGTAAGAATTGCATCAGAAACGAGTACATGATATGTTCAAATATGAGCGACAATCTGGACTGAGCTTGCCATTAAATATCAATATAAATCTCTTATTACTCTATTCCCATATTAAAGTTATCAAAAGAAATTTAAATATCAAAATATTCTCTTGTTACTGCATTTGCATATTAAAAATATTAAAAGGAATAATTTAGTGAACATGTACGCTATAATGAACGCTACAGCACGAAGTTTATTTAAAGTAAGCACTTTAAATTTACTAAATATGTACACCTTGAAGAAATGTCTTAACACAGAAGAATACATTGGCAAATGTAGAACACTAGTTTTCATTCACATCAACACATTCATATGCCACTGTTTTTGCAAGAAAATATATCCAGGGATTTCTTGACAAAAAATAAAATAAAATAAAATAAAATAAAAATAAAAATAAAAATAAAAATAAAAATAAAAATAAAAATAAAAATAAAATAAAATAAAATAAAATAAAATAAAATAATAAAATAAAACGTGTAGAGCCTGATGAACTTTACCCTAGAATTAACGTAAGTGTCAAACTTGAAATCGCTGTTTTTGCGAAAATTTCCGATTACCTTTTTATTATTTTAAATAAAAGATCAAATATTTATGATTCGAAAATTGCTTTACTTTTGGCTAATCAATAATAAAAACAAAGTTATAGTCAAATATAAGCCGAAAACGAACTTTCTAAAACCGGAATTAATCCTTTAAAGAGCCACAAAAAAGTGAAGAATATATTTTAATATACAAATATATAACATGTAACACATACAGAAATATATATACACATACAAATAGGGTGGATTTTAAAATTGTGAACGTTATACATAATTTTTGTGCTCTATCAAAATCTTTATTTGCGTTTTCAGAAAACTGCGTTTTTCACTGTGTACGTTTACAGAAAACATCATTTCTCAAAAAGTTTTTAAGATAGAGAAAAAAAATTTTGTTACAAGATTCTGATCATTTTTAGGTATGTTGTGAAGTAAAATATAGTTTGTAAGTATGTATATATTAATTTAAGAGCTATTTTACTTGAAAAATACCCTTTTATTTTTTTTTTGGGGGGGGGGGGGATCATGTTTTGTATACAAAATTTGGTTTATTATAGTAAATTTAAAGATATTTTAAATCTTTTGTTTCATGACATATGTCAGAGGTTTCCTAATATATTGTCAAAAAAAGTTAAATATATTAAATAGATTATAGAAGATTTGACATAAACGTAATTTTCTGCTAAAATTCGACTAAATATTGTCTTAATTTTAAATAGTAAATTAAATTTCCAATAAAAAATTACATGAATTCATTATTTTATTCCTTGTCTTAACTAAAAACACACGTGTTTGATAAAAAAAAAAAAAAAATCTTTTTTTTTTCTTTTCTCTCTCTCTCTCTCTCTCTCTCTCTTTTTTTTTTTTTTTTTTTTTTTTTTTTTTTTTTTTTTTTTAAATGCCCCAGAGGTAGGCACATACCTTAAGAAAAAGTACATGCGTTTTTCAGATTTAATAATTATATACTGGGAGATATTATAAGATCAGAATACATTTTGTTTATTTTTAAGTATTCAGTTTTTATAGTGCATTTGATTGGATTAAATATTGAAAGCCATTTTCAAATAACTAAGCAATTGTCTAATGCCTTTCATAATCCTCTACTTTAAAAATGTATGTTTATGAGTTCAGAATTCCACTTTATGTAATACAATAACTTAACGATACATTGTTTCCAAAAGATTACACTCTTTAACTAAATTTTATGCAATTGTTTACTTTAAAAAGACATTAAACGTCTCTTTATTATTTCGCGGTCTAATCCAAGAAAAACTTGTTTGCAACTGGCATTTTTATTTAATCAAAAATTTTAAAACAAAACATAATAACAATCTTATAGACAGAATACACATTTCCTTACTTACGTCTCTTTTGTTTTAAAACATGTTTATTTCGGATCAGACTCCGGATTATTTGAAAGATGTTGGCATTTGTGTTTTAAGAATTTAAAAATCCCAAATTTTACTCAGAAACTTGCTTTTGTAATAAATGCAAATGTTAAAAGTACATTAGATCCATTTCGATTAAATAATCTCTTTCGCAATCCTAAATTTTTCGTAAATGTTTTTACGAAAATAAATGGAATTTAAATGTGAGGTATTTTATTTAACAGAGTTTTTGTAACACAGTAACAATGTTGGATGAAAAAAAAACTCTCACACTTAACACATGGTAAAAAATGGTACGTAAAAATAATTATAATGTACTCGCTTTTGAGTACTTGCTAAGCTGATAAAAGCTCAAATATGGAAGTCTCATTTTTGAAAAACGCACATTTTATTAATAAATATTTCGTTTTTAAATAAATGAGGGTGTATTTTATATTGGTCAGTCTAACTCAAACAAAAACATGATTTTAAGCTAAAAAAAAAAAAATACTATTCTTATAAAACTCAGTTGCCCCAATTAATAAAATTAAATTTTAATCGCATATATAACCAGTAAAATATAATAAAGATCAGTTATTATGATGAAGTTATTAATTGAGGCTCTTATGTTTGGTATGAATGCGAATGAAAAATAATATATATATATTTATTCCAAATTGACACGATCAGAGAATTTTACATGAAGTCTAATATTTCACTATTTTCATCTTCTCAAACTTTACATATACACTTTTCATATCAGTGTTCACCATGTTTAAAAAAATAGTATTTTAATTTGATCATTTTAAAATTACGTTAACTCAAAACTTGAAGTCACGATTGTCAACAACATCTTTGCATGTGAGCAGTCGCACTCTGAACTTGAGTGCTAATCTCAGAACCTAAGAATGAAAATTGACGTAATTTATGTTTTTTTTTTTTTATGCAGTTGTGTTAAAATGTTTAGCTTTATCTGAGAAAATGATCGTATTCTCTATATAACGTCGTTTCAACTTACTTAAGTATTTCACTTAGTGACTTAAAATTAATATCAGTAACCATGCAGAATGAAAAAAAATGGAAACTTTATAAGAAAACATACGTGTTTTTTAACAGCAGTAGGTAATTTTCCGTCAAAGTATTTTGACGCAGTATGTCCCTGGGATTTTGCGCATCTAAATCCTATACCATAAAATTTAAAACATAGAAATTTAAAAAAGTGTTTTTTTCAATTTTATGAGAAAATAGCATGAATGAAGATAAGTAAACATCATTGTTCTCACAATTCTGCAATAATGAAAGCTATCTAATTACCGCCATTTTGAAAACATTTCCTATTCCTATAATATTTTTTAAATCAAAATATAAAAATAGGCATAAAAAAACAGCTAGTGCAGTTACAACTGCAAATGAACAGTTTGCAGTTAAAAAAATATTAGTAAAATTGGTTCAGTAGAAAGCTCAGAGCAGATGACTAAAAAACAGTCTTAAGCCCATATGTACATAGATTATATGAAATTATGAAAGATTAAATTAAGCAAATTTTGTTAATTTTATAAAATAATAGTTGAATGTTTTAAAGAATAGCAATAAAATTTTATTAATCTAGAAATTTTTGGACAAAAACTTGAGGAACTTGATATTATTGTAAACCTCGAATTATTGCAAAGATTTTCATTGTTTGCTAACTTGACCGACGAAGCGAATTTATCCAGGCGAGAATCATTAGGTTCTATAATATTTATCACTATTATCGGGACAAAAACTTTCGATCTGATCATGCATACTGAAAAGCCAGTCTAAAATTTTGTAAAATATTGAGCTTTTTTAATTTGTGATTTGAATTACTTTTTTTTCCTAAGTGGAGTATTTTTACCTGTGAAGAATTTGAAAGCAGCTATAGGGTGAAATGATGCACTTCTGCAAAACATGTTTCAGTTTTAAGATTTAAAAGCATGCTTTTTTAAAATATAAAATGACGTTATTTGCATCCGATAAAGCATTCCAAATTTATGGATCTAGTCTTAAACAACATCTATAGAAAAATATGCATATGACATCATCAACGTGAAATAATACACAAACGTAGCAAAAAGAAATATTCAAGACACTGAGCAAAACAAATTGGCTATTTGATTATTCATAGGCCTTCACTTGTTTGTGTATAATAGCTCCTGTTTTATCAGAAATCATTCACTTGTATTTTTTTTTTTTTCAAAATTCGGTAAATATTATTATACACGGATAAGTAAAACTGTTTTACTATATAGATTGCTCTCTAAGCAAATTTTATATAACGAAATTAAAAGTAGATTTTAATTCTAGTCGTTTGGTACCAGTAAGTTTATTCTATGATAATTCGTTGTAGAGTTAGTAAGAGTGTTTACTTTTTTTTCTCACGACTGTACCTAGCTTCCTTTCGCCGTATAGCGTTTTAACACCTAATATTATAATTTGTAAACATTTCTTTTATTTATTCATTTAATAGTTTTCATTTTTTTTTAAATATTCCATTGATGTATACAATAACAATATGTTCATATTGTGTAATATGCATGGCACATTCGGCGTTCTCCACTTCACTTCGTGTGATAAATCCAAACAGCAACATTTTTCTAATTTTTTTTTTTTTTTTTTTTTAAACTATTTTTTCGCGGTTTGGTTCACCTGTTTGTTAAGCTTGGCATTTAAGATATTTTTTCGTAAAAAAAAAGAAAAAAAAAAAGATTTTTATTTGATTGGTACTTTTACCTTTTTTTATTTTTAGTCCTCATTTATATTTATTGATATAAATATTCTTATTCATCAAATTTATTTTAGATTTATCTTAATTTTTAAATACGCATGATTTTTTAGACTTATAAACAAAGAAAATATAAACAAAAGTAATTTTCTGTTAAATATTTTTGTTTTTTTTAATGCGGAAATTTAAAATTATGAAAAAAAAAAAAATCTATTTTGTAACGAAAAGCTTTTTACAAAAGTAATTTCTCATGTAAAAATCTCTTTTAAATTAAAATTTGGTTTATATTAACTGGATTAAATTCTTAATGAGGGTTCCGGATAACTGATATTCATCTAATTGTTGCCATTAGCCTCTTGTTTAAAATGAAATTTTAAGATTACAGACGATTACATTCTGAAATGCAGTTGTTTAAATATATTATTTTGAAAAGATTATGCATGTTAATTATTTTTTATAGTTTTGTACTTAAACTTTTAAGAGCTTAAAAGGCTCAATTTTGTATGAAAAGCTCGCTTTTGTAAAATAAGCAAATGGTAAAACTACATTAGATGCATTTATGTAAAACAGCCTCTTTCTGAATGCTTGATTTATCTGTGAGAGTGTTTATGTAATTTAAAGGAATTTAAATGCATAGCAATTTGTGTCAGGGAATTATAGTTTAACACTGCTATTATAATGAGTTGGAATTTATTACATAGTAATTATGTTGCCTCAACAGTTAGATCATTTATATACTTGAAAAAAGAGTATATTTATGTTACTTCTCTGAAAATATAATGTCTGCTAATAACATCTATAAAAGAGCATGGTTCAGAGTAGAATTTATCTGTTTATGTTTTCAAAATATGCTCGTTCAATAAATAAATAAATAAAAATAAATGTCATCCACACTGTTAAAAATAAATCTGTGAATTCACGGTGAAACTAACGGCAGCAAAGCAGCCGAACCTTTACCGTTCCGTTAGTAGATTTTCCGTTGTGGGAAATACAAGAAGGGAAAACTCCGTTTGAAGAATCAGTAACTTTCCGTTACAAAGTTTAATTTTTAATAATAATTTAATATAATTTTTAAATTTAACGAATGGATTGATCGTCAAAGAATTCGAAATTATCGAGTGATTTTAAGCTGCTATTGTTATTTTACTTATTATTTTGTATAACGTAGTTCACGCTGACCTGAGGATCGAACTCGGGACCTTTAGATTGCGAAACAAATCCTTACGAACTGAGCCTAAGCTGCTTTTGCTGGAATGTACAAAGTATGTCTTTTATGAGTTAGTGGGAAAATATGTTGTGCTTTTTAAAGATTTCCTTTCAAATATATTCCTTAGACTATTTGTAAACGGTTTATTTTATTTTATTTTAAACTGATGCATAATACTTATTCTTTTTTTAAAATCAATTTTAATTTTTTAAATAGTTTAAATTTAAAAAAGAAATCACTGTTTAAAACTTGTTTTTTTTTCTTTTTCAATGAATGAATGAAAAAGAAATTTTTATTAACATTTTTTTACAAAAAAAAAAAAAAAAAAAAAAAAAAAATGCATAGACAATTTTTTTTTAATTGTCGTACACTATTTATTTATTTATTTATTGGTTAATTAATTAAAAGATTTTTTAATAAGAAATAAGAGAAAAATAAACAGAAAAATGCAATTTAAAAAAGATTTTTAATGTTTTCATTATTCCATACGCCAGTGGGACCCGAACTCACAACCTGCGTTCGCAGGCGGTTTGGTTTGGTTTATTTTTGTCGTCCGATTCTCTACGCTAAGAATATAGGACCAGGGGGTAGTGCCATTCGTGAGGTCTTTCTAAGGGAGCGTTCGCGGGCGATTAGCGGGGTGGTGCCTTGACCACTCGGCCATGGAGCCCTCCACACAACGGAATGTCTCCGTTTTTTGTTTCCATTTTCCATCCGTTTCGTTATTTTCAGGAAATATGATGGAATTTCGTGATTTGTAACGGAAAATTCCCTTTTGTAGTGAAAAGGGACCCTTTCTGTGAAATTCAGGAAGAAAATGCTCGCGAATTTCAGAATTTTTTTAACAGTACAGTAATATAAATATATAGACAATCAGAACTACTTATTCTTTTTAGATGTTTTGTAGTTTAATAAAAGAGTAACCCCTTATCTTATTTATCTATTATCTCAAGGCATAGTGTTAAACGTCAATAAATATTAAAAATAGACTTTTTTGAGGGGGGGGGGGCGAAAATGGAATAAGAAAAGAAAAGGGATGTTTATATTTTTTTACATTGAATTAATAATTTAGCAATTACGAATAATAAACTAGTCAGATGTGGCAATTCTAAAATTTTCTTCGATCTCATAGATGTTAATACTCCCAGAAAAATGAAACATAACAGCGTCACCAGTTAGATAATTTACACCAATATCTAATCTGCAATAACTTATTTCAAGTTCTAACTGAACTTGAAATTTGATAAAAATCCGTGCATTAGTATTTAAGATAGAGTCCTCGTAGTAATCATAAAAAAACTGTATAGAAGCGCCACCTGTCGAGCGATTTACTTTAAAAACTAAATAATACTATTTTATATCAGGGAATAACTGAATCTGAAGTTTGATGGAAATTCGTGCATTAATTCCTGAGATAGAGCTATTGCGATCATAAATAATGCTACATAGCAGCGCCACCTGCTGTGTGATTTACAACAAAATGTAATCAGAACCATATTATCGCAAGGACTAACGGAATCTGAGGCTTTATGAAAATCCGTCCATTGGTTCTTGAGATGTAACTGTTGTGGAAATTGTGAAAAAGGCAGCATAGCAGCAGCACCTGTTGGGCGATATACACCAAAAACGAATCAGATCCAGTTTACATAAAGGTTTAACAGAATGTAATTTTTTGCAAAATTCTGTGCATTTGTTCTTGAGGTACAGTACTCACAAAATTTATGTTACATACAGATACACAGACAGACTCACAGACATTTTATAAAAAACATGTTTTTTGAAGTCCCTGACTCTTAAAACGTACAAATCCGTCGAAAATCGGAATTCAAAAATTTTGACGAATCCAATACTTTTTTCTTGTAAAGATAGAAGAAAGTACAAATATGTTTTAAAAGTTTACGTTCTTATTTTTTTTTCTCTTTTTTTTGAGGGGGGGGGGTTGAATTTCTTTAAATTATTATTTTTAAATTAAATTACAATACAGTTATCGAAAAGTTAATTTAATTTTGTTTTCAAGCTTGCTTAAAATATTCCGTGTCACTTTATTTTTGGTTTGATTACAATAATGAAAAACCTGTTTGTTAAATGCCATTTTTCAAATTTATTTTTAGCAATAAAGGAATTTAAGATATACATCCACTCAACTACATATTTGAAATGTAAATGAAAGAAAGAAGGAAAAAAATCGATTTGTATTTGCTTGTTCTGTTACTTTAATTAATTACAAATACTGCATTTATTGAAAATTAATCAACCAACCATAAAAGAAGTAGAAAAAAGGAAAAATAGCTAAATATCATCTTTTATTAAATTATGCTGAATGTACTTAAAGGTTTCATTAATGAAGGAAAAATATTTTTATCAAGTAATTAAATTACTTTGGGTAACTAGATTTTACAAAATAATGCAATAAATTGGTTAATTCTTAAATTGATTTTAAAAAATAATAATAATGATAATAATAATAATAATAATTATTATTATTATTAACTTAACAACAACAAAATCTTTGAAAAGACACCATTTCGAAAGTAACATAAGGCAATCTATGCTAGAAATTCCTTATCTTTAGGAAATAAATATTTTCATTATAAAAAAATCAGAAAAAATGTATAAAGAGCTCGGTGTTTCTGTGTTTGTGTTTTTGAATACTTCTTTTTAAATATATAGGGTATTGTAAATTGCACGAATGTTTTTTTTTTAATTCACTAACAAAGTAAACAAATTGTTAAAAATTTGCACAAACTGTTCAGTCGTTGGACGTTTTTATAGAAAATGGTTACTTAACTGTAGTTTAACTCTGTACCCATCTTACATGGGGCAGTCAAAAAGTTCATGGAATTTCATTGAAACTCTTTAAATACCACAATAAAAAAAAATTATTTGTTTACTACCATTATACATAGTAAAAAAAAATTAAAAAAAAAAAAAACGTTATATTTACGACAAAAACTGTTAGCAGCAATGTTGCTAGCAGTCTTTGCCGTAAAAATTGCAGTAAAATTAAATGTAATTTTTTTATTACATCTACTGGCAATATTGCAGCTTGCAATTTTTGCCATAAATTTAACGGATTTTTTTTATGTTATAGTTTTTTTTTTTTTTTCTTGCGACCAGAATTAATAGTAGGTAGTGTAGATGAAGGTAGGAGTGTGTGGTGATCAACTGATACGTTGTCGAAATTCGAGCAAAGGGTGAAGTTCATGTTCAGTTCATGTTCAGATTGGCAAAATCTGCTTCAGAAACATTGTCAGCCTTACAAACAGTTTACGGTGAGGATTCGTTAAAATAACAGCCGTTTACTAGTGGTTTTCAAGATTTTCGGGTTGACAGGGATCGCTGGAATTTGAGAGCCACAGTTGAAGGCCTACAACCTCCAGAAACGAAGGAATGGTCGAACAAGTGAAAGAATAAATCAGATTAGATCGAATAATTACTCTTGACGAGTTCGCACAAGAAGGGAGGAACTCTCATAGATAAGTTTTGTCTTTTGCAGAACTCAAAAACTATACGAAATATTCATTTTTAAGACTGTGTATCTATATTCCAACACTGCAGAAATGTTTTATAATCAGAACCAGGTACTTACAGTAATTTATACCACTATTTTACTTGCGGTAATTCACGATTTTTACTTCTCGGACTAAAAAAATATCTGATTAGAAATAGAAATGGTACTTTAAAAATTAAGTCAAGTAAAATAATGTAAGCGTCTTCGAAGAGTTTAATTGCAATGTGGCTGTGAGCCATTCAAAGCACTATTACCTTACGTTTTTCTATGTAAAATTAGCCAAGTGCCCGTCTTAGGACAATGGATAGAAATCGTGGTTTTCACTTAAAGTTTGAAATAATTGATAGAATTATTTCCATAATGTCTCAGACGCACCAAAATTGACATATTTTCGCAAAAAAAAAAAAAAAAAAAATTAATTGAAATCTGGTAAACAAAAATTCCGCGAACTTAAGCAAATAAAATAATAATGAAATAAATTGCAATATTAAAAATTGTATTTGTGTACGTGAATTTCTTAGTAGTATTGTTTCATTATTTTATAGAACATCCTTTTCCAAACATTAAGAAGCTCCATGAATTCTGACTTTGGTTGAATGGTGCAGCTAAATTCATTATGCTTCAGTTCGCGTGATTTTTGTTTACCAATTTCCAATTATTTTTTTTTTTTTTTTTTTTTTTGCGAAAAATATTTATATCATTTCTTGAGAATGTTACCATCAAAGGAATGAAACGTGTCGAATATGAATAAATAAAAGTATTGTTTGCTTTTTTAAAAGTATTTTATATGATTAATAACAAATACTAGATTAGAGATTTTTATACACAGTTTTATAGTAATTTCCTGTTCTTTTCTTCCTTTTAACAATAATTCTATGTTTTACACACAGCATGCATGTATTTTTTTTTTAAATGGTGCATTTTTTGTAATACCTTATTATTAAAAACTTAATATTAAAAGCATGGAATCTTGACTTCACTCTTGATATGGATTCCTGATCTTCAAAAATTTCAGATTCACATAAACAGGACCTGGCACATTTGTGCTCCCAGGTGTCGATATCAAATACACGAAACTAATCTTGATATCTGTTTTTAAAGCCATCTGTACTTGACATTAATAATTATATTAATAACTGTAGATATTTATAATTTCACTAAGGCTGTAAGGAATGTGTTCATAACTCTAATCTAAATGGCAGAAAACTAATTTCCTTTTGGAATGAAATAAGTATTTCCATTCCTCTCAAACGGAAGACCTTAAGCTTAGTTTTGACAGATGCGGAATTCATAAATTAAGCTACTCTATATTAAGCATATTGCATATCCTATTAAATGAAAACTCCTGTTCGTGAAGAATGCTTCAGAAAATATATTTCCAAATGTTAAATTTCATGTGGTATTTTTAAATTAATTGATAAACACGACAAGAATATAGATTCTGAAAACTTCAAAATACCGATATCTTACAGAACGCTATTTCATTTCGAACGTCTCTAATTCATATGAACAAGGTTGTGAATATTTTTAATACTTAAAGGATGATGAAATATTATTATATATCTCACTTAATTTAACTCCTGAATGCTTCAATGAACCAGAATTTCGAAATAAAATTTTGCTTTTATAAAATATGTGAAGGAAAGCTTTTACTTTTTTTCAAATATCTTTCGTAAATTTGCGCCATTTAATCATTTATGTTAGCTACATAAGTACGTTCCTCCTTAAAAGGGTTAAATTTTTAATACATAATAATTTACAAATAGTTCCAAAAATTTGAAAATATTTCAAAAATTCATAAAATTGTAAGAAGTTTATGTAATAAAACACGGATTTTTATTGTGCCATTTTATTGTAAATATTTTTAAATAATATCTATGCTCTTTCAATTATATTGATAAATGATGCTTTTTACTTACCCATCATACGTAGTATAGGGTAAGTCTTGCAATCGTTTTGAAAATCGAAAAAAATTTTTTGACGGATTTACACGTTTTAGATAGTGGAGATTCCGAAAAACATATTTTTAGAAAAAAAATTTTGCCGTCCGTCTGTCTGTCTGTCTGCCTGTCTGTCTGTAAACGCTCTATCTCCCGAACGAATTGAGATAGAGACTTGAAATTTTGTATGTAGTTAGTATGTAAGAATGGGACGAACCCTATTTAATATCAGCAACCTCGATTATCCGGAACTATTTTTTTCGGACTCTCGAAAAATTCGTTCTGATGAAAGGTATATAAAAAATTTCGAATTTTTTTGTTATAAGGAATGGACGTAAAAGGCAATAAAATAACACACATTTTGCATATAGAACGAAGTCAATCGGATTATTAGTTGCCGAGATATTTGTAATCCTGTTTTCCACATTCTTCGATTTTTCATGACCCTGTATTTCATTCAAATTTCAATTCAGAGGTATATTTTAATTGGAAATGAGACGCTTAATCCGATGCAGTTAATTGTTAGTTAATAGAGTTATTATTTTTGGAGTTATAAGGATGTTTCTTTTACGCAGTTGGGTACTACTTGAGTAGTTTGGCGTTTTAAATAATTTGTCGAAATTGGTACATCAGCAATTCATTAATAGAGCATTACTATGCATATTAACAATATTTAAATTTTGTTTTGGAATTGCAATGCATTGTATAAATAGTTTTCACATGTTTTATTTTCATACACATATCCATGATGGGTAAGTATTACGGTGGCCCCCAACGACTAGTTTTAGGAGCGTTCATAATTATGTAAATACGTAGTACCTATAGTCGTCGTACAGTCCGTCCGCATAAAACACAGCAAAAACTACCCAACTGAATCATTTGAAATTTAAAATATGTAATTTTTGCAAAATTTCGCAGAATCTTTTCAATTTCATAAAACTCAGATGCATCATTTAATTACAGGGGCAATCAAAGGTGTTTCGATACATTACGGTCAATGGAAAAAATTGTTTCAAGTGCATTTTAACAATGATATAATCTTTCGAACATAATAAAATTGATATGCATCTATGAATTTATACTAAAATACGCATTCTGTACAATCTGTGGTGCAAAGAATATTTATTATTAATTTACAGGGCCACACCAAAAGTATTCCATTCCATGATATCGAGGGAAACATTCTTTGATGCGCGTTTTAATTACATTAAACTATTTCACATATGAGATTTACACACGGTGCTGAGTTTTACTTCAAGTTATTTCTTGTATAATAGAAAGAGATACTTTTTACAGGGACACACCAAATTTTTCGGCTACTATATTGTATATTATTACACCAAGATCTGAATATTTTTAAAATTTCGTTACAGTACGAACGCACCTCACTTGCTACACTTGACGTACAATTTCCGACTTGTTTAGTTTGAACTGTTTAATTGCATGTATTATGAAACACAAATATGTAAATAAAGTCCGCTAACGTTATAATGATGTTGGCAGTAATGTTGTTAAAGTAATGCCGTTAATAATGCATCAGACAACTTTGGATAAAATATTTCATTAGATTATTGAAAATAGTATAGAACTTCCCAGAATTTGCGCATATGTAAACAAATGCTTACACATACGGATGTGGTAGGGAATGTATGAACATTGACACTTTCGATGCTCAAAGCAAGTCGCCAAAAATCAAATGTGAAGTTTTTGATGACAGACAAACTAGATGAAATTCTAACTGCAAGACAGGAGACTGTTTTTCTTTTACTTTACGACTTACTAAAACATGATCCCTAAAAAGATAAAGAATCCTAACTAAGCTGTGCTGTTCTTACTTGTGTGTGAAACAAAGTTTTCTTGATATCCTCATTTAGTTTCTTGTACCTCTATACTAGATGATAACTCGATACACAAACAACAAGAATGTTTGGTTATTCAATTTCTTACATTACCAATAAATGCATATCAAAACGAAAAAAAAGCTGTTGTAATATACCTAGTTTTTATTCTTTATTCTCATATCATTACTCCAGAGCAACATCTAGTGACAATCAAAAACAAACGAAAGTTTCAAAATTTCAAGTTACTTCTAACGTAGACGGCCCCTTAAACCATCCTTTTGCAGTTTTTTAACCTTCCTACCCTGAATGGGCCTGATCGACCCATAATTATAATTTGTTTTATACGATTCGAACCAGAACATTTTTCATAAAGAAAGTTAAATAATAGATTTAGTGAAAAAAAAAAAAAAAAGCAATTAAATATATTAAAAATTTTTAAATAATAATTCTGGTGTGAAATGTTTTTATCCAGATTGAGCAAAATTTGAACAGGGTAGGAAGGTTAAGCATAATTTGAAATCTGCTTGGTAGAAAGATTTGAAATTTGGACTTGATGAAGCTAAATCCATAAAAAAATTGTAGGTTATGTTTTGGTAAATATCGTGTGCATTCATTTATCTGGAAAAAAGCTCTAGTAAGAAATTGTATTCTTCGTTTCCATGGTAATTTATTCCTTTTACTTTGTGTTTTTGGCAGCATTCTCTGTTTTGTTTTTAAGTTTGTGTTTTTATTCGAATGTGAAAAGATGATGGAATGTGTTAAGCCGTGTGACTCGATCACTATTTGATATGAAAAAAAAAAAAAAAAAAAAAAAAAAAAAAACGCAATTACAGGCTATTTTGTTATCTCGAATTGAAAGAACCAGCGTGTATTAAATTTTGTATTAGTTTAAAACCGCTACGAACAAGTTGCAATTCAAAAAAAATTTTACTACTAATTTCTTAATTCATATTATAAAATTATAAAAATTGCAAATTCAGTGTATTTATATTTGAATATTTTTGGTAGTACTGTTGCATAAAAAATTAGCTCATTAGGAGTATAATTTCAAGAGATATGAAAATGTAATTTAACATTAGAAGTACTGAATTTTTAATGTTTATAATTAAAAACTTAATGTTCGAATGACTTGAAATTCTGTGTCTAAGCATAGTTTGAACCGAAGATTTGAAATATCTTGTTAAAACTGTAAGTATTGCAAGTTTGAGTTCGTTTTAATATGTAGATGACCCCTAAGCAAATTTTATACATATGATTTTAAAGTAGACTTTATTTCCAATCGTTCGGTACCAGTAACTTTTTTCTACGATATTTTTGGGGGAGTTAGTATGGAATGCTTACTTTTTTTCTCACAACTGTACATACTTGGAAAAATTATACAAACATTTTTTTTAATCATTCACTTTCGTTAGTAAGGACAAAAATTAAAATTTGTTGGTTAGTGTAACTTGTTATTTATCATTCATTTAGCACACACTTTTACCTAACTTAGCTTAGAAAGGTGGGATCTTGTTATCGATTTTCCGTTAATTTTCTGATGTGCTACAATTCTAGAATTGACACACATGCATGTCTCCGATGACAATATTTTTTTTCATGTTTTCAGAAGCTAATTATCAATTAATGATTTATTTTAATTAAATTTCCATCATACGCAGAGAAAATAATTCAGAAATCTTAGATAGTTTAAACAATTTTCAAATATAAATGTTTTAAATATACTTCACATGACTAAACATTACAAATTTGTTTGCTACCAATATAAAGTAATATTTGCAGTGATATAAAAAGGATTTTCCTTGTTCTCATATTTTAAAAATTAACTGTAAAAAAATATTATTTTTAAACAATTCATTAATTTTAAGTTTTTAACATGTGGTCTGTAAATGTGACGCCATATTATGGACATAAATTTTCATTTATAGAACATGAATTTTAATTTCGGCATCCTCCTACTTTTAAGGACACTAATAAAAACTTTTTTAAGCTATTGCATAGCTTTTATCGCGGGCTTTGAGCGCGGCGACCGAATCCAAAAATTCCGTAACGCGAAAAATCCTAACACATCCGTAACGAAAAAACCTAACACTCGGCTAACGTCGCTTCAGCTCGGCAGACTTCGGCATGGTATCCTTCGGTAGACTTCGGCAGACATTGACGCGGTATTTTTCAGATATTTAGAGGATATCAAGTCTCAAACTTATATTTTTTATTTCAGTTACTATAAATCTATAGTTTCAATAATAAAAATTCCTGATAGAATGTGTATAGAAAAGAATCGTCTTAAGATAAAACAAGGTAGGATAATGTAGCTTTTGGTGATTGGAGACCCGCCCAAAGGTGAGGATCGAAAAATTTAAAATGTTTATAACTCGCGATCTAATTTTCGTAGCGCGGCCAAATTTTGTTTGGTAATTTATTATGAGACAGTGTTAATTTTTGGTGACAGGAGACCCCCACGGTGAGGGTCGAAAAAGTTAAAATGCTTATAAGTCGCGGTCTAATTTTCGTAGCGCGGCCAAATTTTGTTTGATGATTTTTATGAGACAGTGTTAATTTTTGGTGACAGGAGACCCCCCACGGTGAGGGTCGAAAAATTTAAAATGCTTATAACTCGCGATCTAATTTTCGTAGCGCGGCCAAATTTTGTTTGATGATTTTTATGAGACAAGTGTTAATTTTTGGTGACAGGAGACCCCCCACGTTGAGGGTTGAAAAAGTTAAAATGCTTATAACTCGCGATCTAATTTTCGTAGCGCGGCCAAAATTTGTTTGATGATTTATTATGAGACAGTGTTAATTTTTGGTGACAGGAGACCCCCCACGGTGAGGATCGAAAAATTTAAAATGCTTATAACTCGCGATCTACTTTTCGCATCGCGGCCAAATTTTGTTTCGTAATTTATTATGAGACAGTGTTACTTTTGGTGACAGGAGATCCCCCATGGTGAGGGTCGAAAAATTTAAAATGCTTACAACTTGCGATCTAATTTTCGTAGCGCGGCCAAATTTTGTTTGGTAATTTATTATGAGAGAGTGTTAATTTTTGGTGACAGGAGACCCCTCCACGGTGAGGGTCGAAAAAATTAAAATGTTTATAACTCGCGATCAATTTTCGTAGCGCGGCCAAATTTTGTTTGGTAATTTATTATGAGACAGTGTTAATGTTTGGTGACAGAAGATCCCCCATGGTGAGGGTCGAAAAATTTAAAATGCGTATACCTCGCGATCTAATTTTCGTAGTGCGGCCAAATTTTGTTTGGTAATTTAGTATGAGACAGTGTTAATTTTTGGTTACAGGAGACCCACACGGTGAAGTTCGGAAAATTTAAAATGCTTATAACTCGCGATCTAATTTTCGTAACGCGGCCAAATTTTGTTTGGTAATTTATTAAGGTATTGCATAGCTTCTATCGCGGGTTTTGAGCGCGGCGAAAGAATCTAGAAATTCCGTAACGAGAAAAAAAACCCTAACACTCCGGCTAACGTCGCTTCAGTTTGGCAGACTTCGCACGGTATCCTTCGGTAAACTTCGGCAGACATTGACGCGGTATTTTTCAGATATTTTCAGAATATCAAGTCTCAAACTTATGTTTTTTATTTCAGCTACCATAAACGTATAGTTTCAATGATAAAAATTCCTGATTAAACTACATGTATTGTAAGATAATAAAAATATTTTAAACGATATTAACTTCTTATTTGTTCAATAAAAGAAAAAAAATTGTTATCGGTCATCACGCTCAAAAAGTGTAACTTGAATTAATATCAAAGACAAAAAAACTGCATAAATAAAAAATAAATAAATAATTATAATTGCATAAGTTGATAAAATATGCTATGCAATAGCTTTACCGCGGCAGTCCCCGAGTGCCACAGATATTTTTTTTTCTTTAATTACTTTCTTCTATCTTTACAAGAAGAAAAGGTACTACTCTGTTATCCCGTCGACCAATTTTGCCAAATTATACAAATCGCCAAACTAACAGCCAAATTATGCATATTGACATAATTTTTATTTTAAATAATGAAAGAATAAATAAATTAGTAAAACATTAATAAAAATACAAATAAAAAGTCGAAATAAAAATACTTGATGAAGTTTTAAATGCGTATTTCGTGTCTAATGTTATTGAATCTTATATTCACGATCTTCCATTATTGGCATTTAATTTGTAATTTGGCGATAATATTTTGGTCGAGAGTAGTACCGAAGAAAATATTGCATTCGTGAAAATTTTCATATCCGTTTTTTTGACGGATTTATGCGTTTTAGGGGGTCAAAGAACCCGAAAAATATGTTTTCAGAAAATGTCTGTCTGAGAATCTGTGCATCTGTGCATCTGTGAGTCTGTGTGTCTGTATGTGACAAAAAAATTTTTGGCGCTCTATCTCAAGAACTAATGCACGGAATTTCAAAAAACTTTAGATTCTGTTAGACCTTGATATAAACTAGATCTGATTAGGCTTTGGTGTAAATCGCTCAAAAGGTGGCGCTATGCTGCACAATAGAGATATCTCAAGAACTAGTGCATGGATTTTCATAAAACTTCAGATTTAAATAGTACTTGATATAATATGGGGCTGATTACGTTTTGACGCAAGTGGATCAACAGGTGGCGCTGCCATCGTGCATTATTCGCGATTATTTCAATAGTTCTATCTCAAAAACTAATGCACGGTATTTTCTAAAACTTCTGATTCAGTTAATCCCTGATATAGTTAGAGTTGTTGAGTTTTTGGTGTAAAGCGCCCATTAGCTGACACTGCTATGTTGCATTTTTCACGATTTCGCAATAAATTTATCTCAAGAACTAATGCATGGATTTTCATGAAATTTCAGATTCAGTTAGCACCTAATAAAAAATTGATCCTGATTAGTTTTTAGCTCACAGGCTATCATAGCCTGAGAGCTTATGTGCCCGTCCGTTCTGTATGTATGTGCGTTCGTGCGTAACGCGATAACTCATGATAAAAATATCGGATCCACTTGAAATTTTGTATATAGGTATATCCTGATAAGGCACTTCCCTGATCGGTTTTTGGAGTTCATTCGATATGTATAACAGGGGGAAAGGGGGGCTCATGCCCCTCCCCTTAATGAATATAAATGGGTTTTTCATGCAGAATTAACAGTTTTTGTCCAAAATTTAGATATAGGATCATTCTGATGAGGCGATTCCGTGACTGTTATTATGTGTTCATTGAATAAGTATAAACAGGGGGAACGGGGGTCTCATGCCCCCCAGCCCCCTTAATTGATATAAACGGGTTTTTCATGCAGAATTAACAGTTTTCGTTCAAAATTTAGATATAGGATCATTCGGATGAGGCGATACCGTGGCTGTTATTAGGTGTTCATTGAATAAGTATAAACAGGGGGAACGGGGGCTCATGCCCCTCCCCTTAATTAATATAAACGGGTTTTTCATGCAGAATTAACAGTTTTTGTCCAAAATTTAGATATAGGATCATTCTGATGAGGCGATTCCGTGACTGTTATTATGTGTTCATTGAATAAGTATAAACAGGGGGAACGGGGGTCTCATGCCCCCCCCCCCTTAATTGATATAAACGGGATTTTCATGCAGAATTAACAGTTTTTGTTCAAAATTTAGATATAGGATCATTCGGATAAGGCGATACCGTGGCTGTTATTAGGTGTTTATTGAATAAGTATAAACAGAGGGAACAGGGGGCTCATGTCCCTCCCCTTAATTTATAGAAACGGGATTTTCATGCAGAATTAACAGTTTTCGTTCAAAATTTAGATATAGGATCATTCTGATGAGGCGAGTCCGTGGCTGTTATTAGGTGTTCATTGAATAAGTATAAACAGGCGGAACGGGGGTTCTAATGCCCCTCCCCTTAACTTGCATAAATGGATTTTTCAATCAGAATTGTCAGATTTCGTTCAAATCTCTGAATAGTTTTGGAAGTTTAATGGTTAAGTATAAAAGAGGGGAATATCTCCTCTTAAATTATATAAATGCTAAATGGGTTTTTATTAAGAATTATCCGATTTTCTCTGAATTTTGGATATAGATTTTTTAATATGATAAAGCATGTACTCGATAGTTTAGGAAGTTCAATGATTAAGTATAAAAAAGGAGAAAGGGGAAAGCTGTTTTCTCTTCTTAATTTTTTTTTTTTTTTTTTTTCGAACGGAATTAACGAAAATACAAGGCTGTAATGTACAATTAGTATGCGTAGCCTGTGAGCTCAATGCCATCAGTTTAACTGGGCAATATTCTTTTTATTTATGTATACCATCCAAATTGTGGAGCTGTTATGCAGATTTTTTTAAAGATTTCACAACAGCTCTACCTCAAAAACTAATTCACGGATTTTCAGCAAATTCAGATTTAGTAATAATTTGACATAATTTGTTGCTGACTAAAGTTTGTTTTAAAACATCTAACTGGTGGCGCTGCTATGCAGCATTTTTCAGGAAATATTAACATGCATATGATAGAAGAAAGTTTTTCGATTGCCACATCTGATTAGTTTTTATTATATTATTATTCGATTGACTCTTATTCAATTTAAGAGGCAGACGCAGAGTCTTTGTTATACAATACAAATTTATAAGCCGGCTTTAAGGAAGTTTTCGATGATTCTTAACTTAATTAAAACTGCTCTGCTTCCTTTATTTGCGTTCTTGAAGTTAAACGTAAATTTCGCCGTATTATTAGATATCTCTCCAATTTGCTTAATTTTATTAAAATCATTTGGAGTTCTACGGTCTAGGCTGCAAATACTAAACGAGAAATGATGTGCTTAGGAAGCTGTTTACGGAGAAACATTTAGCATTATTCAAATTCTAATACTTTTTTTCTCGAAAGCAAATTTAACCCTTTATCTACTGACGGTACTTATAAGTACCATTAAAATAATTTATTATGAAATTCTTTTAATTCGTCAGTTAGTTGTAATACTGTTTAGGTGAATTCCATGAAAATGCGACATGGACATCATTTTTTAAATTTGAACTAAATTAGTATTTTTTTGTTCCAATTGATAGAAAATAAGTCAAATTTTATGAAAATAACAAGATATAATAAAATAATTGTAAAAATAAATTTTTATAGTTAATTATTATCAAGACTAACTTTGAAATCAAAAATCTGCTATTTTTATCTCTAGTTTAATGTCCTTTGAAGCATTTAAATATTACATAGATTTTTGAAACAAATATATCTTTTAAAAAATTGGCTAACAGTTTGTTTAAAAACACCAAAATTTTCACCTGAAACATTTTAATTATTTTGCTATTGCCCCCAAACTTTATATTAGTCTTCATGTCATGTCTGTCACAGAAAATGTCGAATTTTTTATTTTCAAAAAAATCTACTTGATAAAAATTTTAAACACTTTATTTTCTCTTTTTATATGTCAAAAGGAACAGTTCATAAAAAAATTGAAAGATAAATTTAAAATTTGAGTGAAATATAAAGCATTACATTTTGTCATGTCTGTCACATTTGTCATGTCTGTCACGCTAGTCATGTCTGTCACAATTAGTTTTTCAAGCAACTTTACCTTAATCTCTTTCCTGGAAAGTTATTTTTGTAATTTTTAGGTGCGTTCGTAATTATGTAAAAACGTAGCACCTATTGTTGCCGCTCAGTCCGTCCGTCTGTCTGTCCGTCCGTCTTCTATCTGTCCGTCCGCATATAACAACGCAAAATCTATCCAACCTAATCGTTTGAAATTTAAAATATAAAATTATTACATAATTTTGTCGAGTCATTTCAAATTTTATGAAAATCAGATGGATAGATCAATTACAGGGACAATCAAAAGGATTCCGTTACATTACGTCAATGGGGAAAAAAAAAGTTTCAAATGCATTTTAATCGTTTGAAATTTAAAACGTTTAATTATTACATAATTTTGTCGAGTCATTTCAAATGTTATGAAAATCGGATGCATAGACCAGTTACAGGGACAATCAAAAGTATTCCGTTACATTACGATCAATGGGAAAAATTTTTTCAAATGCATTTTAATGGTGTTACACTCATTTGAACATAATATAATTGAGATGAATCTATGATGTATGTACTAAAATCTACATTGTACAATCTGGGATGCAGAGAATATTTATTATTAAATTACAGGGCCACACAAATGTATTTCACTAAATAATTTATACAGGGAAACATTGTTTGGGGCGTGTTTTAATTATATTAACCTATTTTTCATTTTATGAATAAGATATACGTTAATGAAGTATAATAAAAATTACTCCCTGCATATTTACAGGAACACAAAGATTTCGACCACTATACTGTATCCAAAGTACGCTCTACTATATCAGCAAAATCTGAATATTTTAAAACTTATAGTACAAACGCACCTCATTTGCTACGCTTCAAGTGCAATTTCCAACTTGTTTAACTTAATATTGATGCCAATAATATTTCTTTACAACTCAACTCAGCAAAATGCTTAAATTTAGAATACATGTCATAGTTACCAGATAATTATGTTGATACCAATTTCTTTGTTTCAGATATATTATCTGTCACAATTATTTTTTCAAACAGTTTTGCTTTAATCTTGTGATTTGAAAGTTGTTATTATTTAACTTGGAATTGATGGCTATGGTATTTCTTCATGTGAAACGTACACAATCTAAAGTTTTCTACTATTTAAAAGAAAATCTGCCAATTAGAAAATTTCTGGTACAAACTCATTTCAGTGAAAACTTCCAAAAAATTTTATAAATTTTAATTTTAATTTTTTTTAAAATTTTTTTAACATAATATACCAATGTTATATCATATTCTAATCTCCAAGTTGTGATAAAAGTAAAGAAAGTAATATTTAAGAAAAAAATACTTAAATTCATAGAAAATTCTACACGTGTCATGTCTGTCACAAAACTTTGTCATGTCTGTCACGCTGATAAATATTTTTTTATATTTTTCTATTTGCAAATTTTTCAATATTTTTCTTTCTGCTTCACATATCCAAGTCTTATTTTGTTTCCTAAAAAATTCTGGTCTTGGTATACATACCAATTAAGAGCAAATGATGATAACATGTGTCTAGTCAAAATCTATGTCTAAATTTTGTCATGTCTGTCACGGCAGGTTTTAACCCCCAATTAAATTAAGTTTTTCCTTGAATTAAAAGTTTAGTGTTTTTTTATAGCATAAGGCCTGTATTTACATCACCCCATGCAATTTTTTAACTATCAATTAATATTTAGTACTTAAAGATGAACAAAAAAGTTCTCTCAGTCATGTCTGTCACAAAATGGAATTCACCTTTAGAATAAGTTACAAATACATTATTTTATCTTGTTCCAAAAGAATTATTGGTTATACAAAACAAAAATATTTTTAAAAGATTGATTTATTTTGCCTTTGCATCTTTTCGGCTTTCTTGTCGCTGAGGGAGGGGGAGGGGGATTTTTCAATACGAAAATATTTCTATATTTGTGAATTAGAGAAACTACCTAATTAGTTTCTCTCACTGACGAAGACTGAGTAAGTTTGCGGTTGAAAACGTTCTGAACTTTTGAACATTTTAAAGGACTTTAAATGTATTTTTAAAGTTTTTATAAGTATTCTAGTGCACCTTTTAAGTAAATTATGTACAGTTAAGTGTATTTTTATGTTTTCAAATTGTAGTTTTTGTGTTTTCCTGCACCCAAAGTAGACAACATGGAGAACTGGGAACAGGAAAACCCGATGGTTAACCTACGAGTTTGCCGTTAAAATTGGATTATCAAATATTTTCCACCAAGATATCACCTGGCAGACTAATTGCGTTTTAATATGCTAATGAAGTTTTAATTATCTCTGGAATTATAGCCTCCAACTCGATGAAGTGATTGTCTGTGCTGCCGCCTCCAGGTATTGTTTAAAAAAGGTAGCGTTAGCAGCAACGGAAACAATTATACTTAAAGGAGCCATCTCAAATTTTCTTTCGTAAAATAACTTTTCCTGGCTAGAAATTTAAAAAAAGAGTTGTTAAATTACCAAATAGACAATAATAATAAAAATAAATAAATAAATAAACTATTTTTCTTTAATTTTTAAACAATTATTTTATTTATTACAATTACAATTACAATTACAAACAATTATTTTATTTGATTTATTTTTCTTTCATTCCCTTTGTTCCATAATAAATCCATTTTTCACTATAATTTATTCAACATATTTAACTTGCAATTTATGTTTATCAAATTTGAGGCAAAGTTCATCTGAAACATATAAAGTACACACACTGACGACGATGACTAAATCGATTATCTCCATTGAGTAAATATTAGTTATGCAGTGCATAATTGCTTTAAGGAGAAGTTCGATAATTTTGAACTTAATTAAAATCAGGAGGCCTTTCTTCTCACCTCTACCTCTATGCATGAAGAACCTTCTCGACTTTTCAGTCGGTATTATATGACACCGCGCATGCTTATGTTCATTTAAATGCGATCTTTAATTTAATTTGCACGGTATTATTATAGTTAGAATAAAACAGAGTTGAAAAGAGGGTATGGTAAGATTCTAAAGTTGAAGTTGCGTTCAAAAACATATTTTTCGGAAGATATTGTAGGAAACTCCAAATAAATTTAAACTTGATGTCATGATATTAATTGAAAAATTAAAGCAATTCTATGTAATACATGGAACAATTACAAATTATTTGGTGGAAGTATAAAATAAAACAAACAAAATAAACTGCTAAAGAAACCATGATTTTGCAAAGGTTGTTTTATTCACAAAATTGTTTATGCACATTGTATTATAGAGCTGAAGTCGTCAATATCTTTACTAGGATGCATCTGAATATTGGTAATTGTTAGAGGGAGACCTTTACCACTTACAAAAAATGATGGGTTATGTATAATTAAGATGTACCTTGCAGTTACATACATATATAATGTATATTTACATAACTTCTATGGAGATAAATACATAGCTATAAATGATTTCAAATTTAAAATGTAATAAAACTAATTTCAAATTTTAATAGCTTAAATGGTGCAGAGCTAACAAAGTGTAAAAGTGTCGAGGCCTTGAAATTAACCACCTATACGCCTTAACTGTTTGCCACTAAGCCACTGGATGAAACCAAATCTAACATTTCTCACTCTTAATAGTCCACACTAGTCACTGTAAAAGACCCGGATAATAATGTTAAAGTTTTCGGTGACGTTATTTTGAAATACCTCGCTCAGATTTTAATATCCTTAAACGATTTCTTTTATTTTTATTTTATTTATTTATTTTTGTGCATAAGATAGCTGAGGACGTCTAGTCAACTCTAGTTTTTATTTTTTCGATTTTCATTATATATATTTTTTTATATTAGGATAGCTTTAATTTCAGAACCGGTTCCGAAAATCAAGGTGATTTTTTAAAAATCTGAAACCAAAATCGAAAAAGTAAAAACTAGCCTTAAGATTAGCTAGCCTCAGCTAACTTATGCAAAAAAATCATTCATAAATATTAAAATTTGAACGAGATATTTAAAAATAACGCCTCCGTAGACTTAACATTATCCATTCCCGTCTTTTCCAGTGACTCGTGTAGGCTCTTAACTGTTAGTAAGGCTGCAAACCGCAACACAAGGTGAAATAATGTTCTTGAACCTACCAATCCTGAGGCAAACACGATACCAAAGGTAAATCCAGCATCGATGAAATTGAATAAATCTACATTTATAATTTTTTGGAAAATTTTTGTAGAAAATTTCAAATGCCTTGAATTTAGTAATTTCACATTTTAATTTTTAGTTGCTTAAAAGGCACAAAGCCAACAGAGTGAAAAACAAGGTACTACTTGGTTATCCCGTCGACCCAAAAATTTATGCGAAACTATAAGATTAAACTCCAATAATGGATGATCGTAAATGTCACATTCAATGATATAAAATACAATACACATGCTTAAAACGTCATTAAGGGAGTTTTATTTCGACTTTTTATTTGTATTTTTATTAATATTCTACTAATTATTCGTTTTTTCCGTATTTAAAATAAACATTACATCAATATGTATAATTGGGCTATTAGTTTGGCGATTTGTATAATTTGGTGAAATTCGTCGATGAGATAACAGAGTAGTACCAAAAACAAAGTCAACAGAGAGACACTTTTCTACATTGTTGCTTCTGCGCCTTTTAAGACTACAAAATTAAAAATTAAAATTATTAAATTCAAAGCGTGTGAATTTTTTTACGAAAAATTTTCATAAAAATTACATAAGTAGATTTATGCAATAAAGCTTTTGGTGCTTTTATGTTAGCCATACTAAAATCTCGCTAATTGCAGTTTTCCTCGCCAATAGCTGCTTTTATATTTCAGGTTTGTAAATTAAAAACAATGTTTTGATATTGAAATAAAATGTTTCAGCTTATAATATTATTTCTTATTTGTTTATTTATTTGGAGATTTAAATGAAATTTAGTGAAAAACATGTATTTTAAATCTATATTATAAAACTTTTTTGAGTTTATGTATTTTAAATAAAAGTTGTGTATTTAAATAAAATTAATAGAAGCTTTATATTTTAAATGAAATGGAGGCAATACAAATGACGACATTACAAACAATATTTGGTGATTTATCACATTTTTAACCGACAAAACTACGTAACATACTCGTAAAAAAATTTTTTTTTAAACACAAAAAGGTTTTTTCTGCATCAACATAGGAAGGAAAGAATAGAAAAATGTCCGTAAGTTTGAAAGACTTTGTATAATCTTTTAATAAGTTCAACCTGCCAGGTCTATGGCTCTGCACGTAAGTCTGTTCTTAAAAAACTTGACATGGTGACCATAGCGCACTTCGTGTTTGCTCTGGTGCATTTTGCACATCACCAGTTTTAAGCTTATATGTTGATTGTAACGAACCTTCACTCTACCATATTCGTGAAAAACTTTCGTTAGATATATTTTACCGTATCCTTTCACATCCTGGCCATCCACTTCATACTAATAACCACTTCACAAATAATTTTAAATACAGACAATGATATTCATTACCAGCATCGCCCATCTTGCGTCCCATCATTTGGTGTCAGAATGAGAAACATAACCGACAATAGCCCTCTGAGTGACATTGAGGTGAGTGCTTGTCCACTGCATATTTATCCTCCTTGGCACCCACCAGATATTAAAACCCTTCATCCTTTTAAAGATTATGATAGAAAGAATTTACCTGCTGCTGCTTTTCAACAATTATTTGCTTCTCATCGTGCAGATTATAAGAATTTTATCGAAATTTATACAGATAGCTCAAAGAGTGGAAATGGTGTTGGCTGTGGCGTTTTTTGTAATAATGTTTCTTAAAGTTATCAGCTTCATCCTTCTGTTTCTATATTTACAACTGAATTAATTATAGAGAGAGCAATGGTTCACATATCTAATCATAATAACACATCCTTCATCATATATACTGATTCAAATAGTTCTATTGCACTTAAATCTTTTAAAAACATGCTTATGTCACAGCCATCCTGGATTTTTATATCAATTTGACAAGACGAGGTTATAATTTTTTTTTTTTTTGCTGGATACCTGGACACATGGGGATTCCTGATAATGAAAAAGCAGATGAGGCGGCAAAACTAGCTCTTAATTCTTTACACCATAAAGTACCATTCTCTGACACAAAATTGATTGTGAAACACTTTATTCATAATAACTGGCAAGGAAGTTGAAATTTAGAAATCAATAATAAACTACATCATATCAAACCAATTATCATGTCCTGGCCTCCAAACTATCCAGAAAAACAGATGTTCTTTTGACTCGTCTTAGAATTGGACACTCTAGGATGACTCATAAACATCTTTTATTAAGGGAGGATGCACCCATGTGTCCACAGTGTCATTTTGATTATCTTACCATTCATCATATTCTGACAGACACCTTTATAGATTCTATTTTAATACTTCATCACCAATATTGACAAATCTCATTGGGGAAACACCTTATGGGGCACTCTTCGCTTTTTTAAAACATGCGGGCTTTTATTTTATGATTTAGGACCTCTCTTGATTTTAACTTTGACCTTCCTTTTTGGCTTTCTGGATGGAAACCTCATCCAGATGCCTTTCTTGAAATTAGCACTTTCACATTTTGCTTGTCTTTAATTTTATAAATTTTGTTTTTTTACATTTTCCGACTACATCTGGATGAGATACCCCATCCAGATAGCCCTTTCTATCTCTCTTGTTTTGAAAAAGTTCGTTTGTTTGGTTCCATGTTAGATTTTGTCTTTGTTTGGCGCAGCATGTCCCTAAAGGGATTTTGTGCCATTAAACACTATGCAACCAACCAATCAGCCAATATAATGGTATGAACACTAACATTTATGTATTCAGCTATAATTTTGAGAAAATAAATATTAAAAACATTTGATAAGTTTGGAATACTAAAATCAGCAGGTTACATACATTATTTCTATTTTCTAAAAAGGTGTAAGATAAAAATAATGAAAAATCCCTGCCGGCTAGGCCTACAGGTGGAGGTAGATTTCGAAGTTAGGTACAAATTTCACCAACAAGAACGAAATCGAGATTAGAGATAAATCCAGTTTTATGACTAAGAATGCGTTCTAAGGATCTAAACCTGTTCTGAAAAATCTAATACATACGGATACACATATGCATATTTGTATATGGAATAGATTTAAAAATGGCGAAAACAAAATCAGAGAACTTTAAAATGTTAAAATATAACGATATTTCCATATTCTGGTTTTTATCGTGTTATATATAATGTTACAAGGTGTTTAATTGCCATATCTAAACAGGTTACGTTTTAGAACCACAAAATAGGTATATTTACCACAGTTCAATACTTTTAGAAAGTTAACAAGTCGGAAATTGCACACCAAGCGTAGCAAATGAGGTGCGTTTGTAATGTAACGAAATTTAAAAAATAATTAGAACTTGGTGTAAGAGTATACAGCACTTCGGGTACAGTATAGTAGCCAAAATCCTTTGTGTGTTCCTGTAAATACTATCTGTTTTCTATTATACAGGAAGAAATTTGTAGTAAACTTCAGCAATACATATAATTTCATAAAATGTAAAATAGTTTAATATAATTAAAACGCACCCCAAACCATGTTTCCCCCTGTACTATGATGTAATAGAGTAGGGGAGAGTGGGGATACTTGAGCATAGGGGATACTTGAGCCACCCCTATTATCTCTACAGTTGGTTAATTTTTCTTTCTAAAACTGCCAATATGATAACATATTTATAGTTCTGAACATGTAAAAAAGAAATCACACATCTTGGTACCATTTTGAAAGTATAGTGATTAATAGTTGCCTTTTCCCTATCTAAAGTAAATATTTGGGTGCATGGTTTTTTGTTTTTTTTTGTAATCAAAGTTTTGTTTAAAGTTGCAACTATATACATACATTCAATAAGCATAATTTCAATTGTATTTTGAGTCTAAAATAGTTCTAATTGCTGCATGCTTTATTTAGTAAAACTCTGGGAAACAAAAATAGTGATAGTGGGGATACTTGAGCCAATGAGAGTGGGGATACTTGAGCCATGTCTTAACCATCCTCACTAGAAATTAAACATGGGTGAAACAAACAAAAAATAAAATTCCATCCTTATATTCACTAATAGATATTTTTCTGGAGAAAAGGGAGAATAATTTTTCATTTTATTTTTCTTTTTCTTAAAAAAATAACGACCTAAAAATGTTTAAAAATGTATATTTTTTAAATGAAAATGTCTATTTTATTTTTTGATTTGACTAACAAAATAGCCTGTCTAGATAAATGTAAACATAGTTTTCAATTTAACTTTCATTAAATGAAAATAACTTTTTAAAACGGTTTTACAGGCTATAATCTCTAATACTTTAATTAGTTAGGTCCAACATATAAAAATATTTATTTTTTAATATAACATATTAAGATTAGTATTTTATATTGAAATCGTAACTTCTGTTGCTGTAACTTTTTTTTTTTTAATTAAGAAAATTGAAGAAAAATTGGTAAAAAGAGCGCACAAAAACAAGAAAAGCAACAAAAATCCCAGTTTAAACTTACCTACATGGAGCCAAAGAGGAAGACAAAATCTTTTCCTGTGAAATCAAAAAAGTGTTTGAAATAGTAGAATGATACATCTGGCTTAAATTCCGACAACTACGAAACTAAAAGTATGAGTTCGACAATATAATTAGAGGAAAATTCTGTCAATGATGGTGATGATGTGAAAGAGAACCTTCTATTGATGTTTGGTTACTAATAAAATATGCCAGAAAGAAAACTGTAAAAATATTTGTTGGATAAGTGCTTAATATTTTGAAAATGAAATTTGCCCGAAGAATTGCAGATTCCAAATTTAAATGGCTCTGAACTGAGGATGTTTCTACCGTCGTTATAACTCAAGTTCAAATTATCCTTCGACAACCAGTTTTAACGACAAAAAAATTATCGTATTACTAGCTTTGTTTTCTCAATTGGTTTTGAAAGACTTTACGTTTCATAATTTATCATTCTGTAAAATGTTTGCGCAAAAATAAAGCGAAAAAAATTACTTTTGTAGATATTTTTCCGTAGTGGCTCAAGTATCCCTTCACTATGGCTCAAGTATCCCCGCCATGGGGATACTTGAGCCATGATGTAAAACAAAAAATAAATATTTATTATACATAGAAAAATAGTTCAAAATTTATTGAAAGTGGTTTTTAGTTGAAGGAAAAATATCAAATTTTCATTTTCAATATTTTATTTTATTCTAAAAAAATATAAAAAAATTAAAAAAATTAAAATTCAAAAAATGGCTCAAGTATCCCCATCTTCCCCTACTTATGTGTGGTCCTGTAGATTAATATCAAATATTCTTTGCGCAGATTGTATAGAATTTACATTTTTGTACATATTTCATATATGCATATCAATTTTATTATGTTCGAAAGAGTGTAACATTAAAATGTACTTAAAAAAGTACAGTGTTCTCATTAGCCGTAATGTAACGGTGTAACGTATTTCTTTTTACTATCCTTGTAATTAAACTATGCATCCGATTTTCATAAAATTTGGAATGGCTCGTCAAAATTACGCAACAATTATATATTTTAAATTTCAAACTATTTGTTTGGGTAGCTTTTGCTCTGTTATATATGGACAGACAGACAGACGGATGGACGAATAGACAGACGGACTGAATGACGACTATAAGTGCTACATATTTACATAATTACGAAAACAAATAAAAATGATTTTAAGCTTATTTGTAAGAGTCTCCCATAATTCAATTGAACTCGGTGTTTCCATTTTCGTTAAGACAAGTCTGGATAAGACGCAGCTTATATTAAATAAGCATATTTCAGATAATTAATACAGAGCTTATAACAATCAAACCTAACCCGACTTTTCAGAGAAACGTTTCACAAGCTTATGTGGAAGGGAAAAAAAATGTTCGTCATTATCTGGCAAGTATTCAGCAGCTCTTCTGCTATGAATAATGAATACGGAGATGCCATTACAGTAATTGCCAGGCGAAGAAGCCTGCCGTCTCTGTTGGATAGAAACCAGATAATAATGAAATGTTCTGTTTGTAGCCAGACAAAACGGATATTATTGAGATAACCACCGTATTAATGAATTGGGGTTTTCATTTAGTTACAAATAAAAATTTGTAAGCTGAGCAATATGATAGAAACACGTTCGAATGTTCTTTAAAAAATCACAAATAACATTTTTTTCTTTTAGTTAAGTATTATGACAAAAAATAGCCGAAATCTTAAGAAAGTAAAAATTTTACAAATAAACACTTATGAAAAAAAAATATGTATGACAATCACTTATAATTAATCGAACTAAGCTAAAAATTGCTAATAATAATAAAAAATACCTTTATTTAGATCAATATATGTTTAATCACACAAACGGCGACATTTTCAAAATCCTTCTCGAGAGAAATATTTTCGCAAAAATTTTTTTAAGAAACAAGAACTTGGTAAATGATATCATGTAATTTTAAATAATAAAAACCAGTGCAAACATGAAATGAAAAAAAAAATCAATATTTGTGAGAGTGAATTAATTTCTACTATTGTTATCTCTAGCATAGTATCTCTTCCCAAATTTAAGATAACTCAAGAAATATTGAAACACTGCTCTTTTCTGTATTGCGTGAATATATGACTATTGGTTTCCGAACAATGGGTGGTAAGTAAAATCATGAAGCATAAATTATTTTATTATTTTAAAAATTAAACTGTGAAAATTCTTTGCTGCAAAATCTGGTCAAAGCTGTCTCTTGTTGTATCTGATGTCTGATATACGGTCTTTGATTTTATATAGATTTGATTTTATATAGGTATGACAAACAAAAAACTCAAAATTAGAATCAAAGAACAAATAGCAGACATCAAAAACAACAAGAGAAGTACAG
This sequence comes from Maratus speculifer, assembly GCA_964019185.1. Taxonomy (NCBI): domain Eukaryota; kingdom Metazoa; phylum Arthropoda; class Arachnida; order Araneae; family Salticidae; genus Maratus; species Maratus speculifer. The sequence goes on along the minus strand of OZ025291.1, from coordinate 36,284,896 downwards.
TTTTGACCCAGATTACCAGGGGTGTAGTCGTAAAACTAACAGAGGATATACGCTCTAAGCAGAGGGTATAGGCTTAAGGCATAGGATATACCCTAGAGTATAGGATATACTGTAGCTTTCTTGTAAAACAGAGGGTATACGGTGTTCCTTTTAAAAAATCCAGAAGATATACGGCGTATATCCCCGTAAACCTTCCAATACATCCCTGCAGATTATACAGAAAAAAACAGTTCTTATGAGAAAATGGCAACAAAAAGATATAGTAATAGAAATCTATTATTTTCCAATTAATTTCCCGATACTTTCTGGAGAAAGGAAGTACTTCGGTTGCTATGAATACAGAAATGGCATTAAGAATTACAAATGATAAGAATAAGAATATCTCAAAAAGAAATAGATATACTGTTTTAAACGAATTTCAGTAAATGTACTTTTTTTCCCAGTTACAAAAGTGTAAAAACTGAAAGCGATACATAGAAATTTAAAAAATTGCATTATTAAAATATAATACATACATACTATACAGTAATCATACGATGATACATCTGCTTCATTTTAAGGCTGGCTTAGGCAATGTTATGTTATTTTTTAGTGACGGCACTTTAGTTATTGCCTGAAACAAACAGCATATCGGAAGTTAAGGAAAAATTTTTTCAACTTTTATTATTATCAAAAATTATTCGGTTGATTAATTAATGCAGGGTGTTAATTAATCGATAATGTATATTACTAAGTAATTTTTGTTTATAGAAGTTAACCCATTTATGAGAAAAAGCTATCTTTAAGTGAACTGTTCACATGAGCTCCAGTCTCCCCTAAAGGTTCTACGTATTTACATAATTATGAACGCACCTAAAAACAATCTTTTACTAAATTTCTGAAGCTTTAAAATAAAGAGTTTTAAATTTTAACAAATATGCTTTTTTTAAGAATTTTTTTTTTTTTTTTTTTTTTTTTTTTTTTTACAGTGGACTACTTTTTTAGATCAATTTATAAAAAATGCTTAACATAAAAGTAAAGTGCAATATTGGGAAGTTAATTTAATTAGAGCTAAATAAAACGAAATTTTCACTGCATAGTTCAAACAAATACAACTTTTCCAATTTATGGGAAGCGAGCAACAAATGTTTGTTTTCTCTGAACCTGAAGATTAATGTTTCTAAATTGCAGCAAGGCAAATAAAGTATGATTAACATGCAAATCGCATACAATATACTTCCAAGAAATGATTAATCATCTTTTGTAACTACGAGAAACTAACAAACAAACATTATTATCTGGGATAATTACAAAGAAATTTCTTGTCTGCATAAAATTACGACGCATGTTTTATTTCGCACGAGGGAAAATATCAAAATATTGATTTAAATTAAAAGTTGTGGGTCATTAGCGAACAAAGCAACATAAATTGCCTAATTATTAGTATATAACATAAATATTTTTAAATATACGACACTGTTTTCAGTTTTAACAATAAAATTAAGTCAAGAGTAATATGCTGATTGTTGGACCTTTTCCGAATGTATGACGTTTACTGCATTTACTATATATTTAGACAGTTCACAAATACAACTACAGTATATTTCAAATTACATTATGTACCTTAATATTTCAGAAATAAAAAATGGATTCGAAAAGTTGGTTTTCTATTACTAAATAGTTCTACTCTTAGTTTTTTAAAACGTAACACTTTTTTAGCTCACAGGCTATCAAGCCTGATGTTAATGTGCCTGCCGGTTCTACATGTATGTATGTACATATGTATGTACGTAACACGATAAATCTTCATAAAAATATCCGATTTGCTTCAATTTTTTTCTAGGTTCATTCAAGTTAGGCGCTTCCTTGATTAGTTTTATGACTTGAATGGTTAAATATAGAGAGAGGAAACGATGGACTAATCCCCCCTTAAATTAGATAAATAATTTTTCATGCTAAAATATTGGATTTGCTTAAAATTTTATATGCAGGTTATTTACAGGATAATTCTGTATGAAAACTCATTTCGCTAAATTGGGATTATAAGCTCCACCATTTACATTTTTATACTTAACCAATCAGCCTCCAAATATAATCAGGAAAGCTTCTATATTTCTTATCAGAATGAAACCTAGAAAAAAAATTAAAGCAAATAGGGTAATTCTGCATAAAAATCCATTTACCTAAATTAAGGAGGGAACTTGCCTACCTTTCCTCTTTTTATACTTAACCAATTAGTCTCTAAATCTAATCAAGGAAGCTCGTTAACATAATAAACTGATATACCAAATTTGAAGCAAAACTAATAATTCAGCATGAAAAACCCATTTATCTAAAATAAGGGGGGCTCCCCTTTCCCACTATTATATTTAACCAATAAACATCCAAATTTTATCACATAATCTCCCTATCAAAATAAACAGGTATATAAATTTTGAAGCAAATCAAATTTTTTGCTTGAAAAAAAAAAAAAAAAAAAAAAAAAAAACTATTTATCTCAATTAAGGGAGATTAATTACCCGTTACCCCTTTTGTACTTAGCCAATAAACCACTAAAACTAATCAGGGAAGCGCTTTATCAGAATGAAAGTTTAAAAAAAATGAAGCAAATTGGAATTTTTAGCAAAAGTTATCACGTTACATACACACGTGCATACAGAACCGGCGGGCACATTAGCTCTCAAGCTTTGACAGCCTGCGAGCTAAAAACCGCATATTTGTATCTTTAAATTGAATGAGTTAAATCTAATTGGAATTTGAACATTGTGAATGGAAATGATATAGGAAATTAGAAATGTAAGTATGTGAGATATTTAAAGAAATGGGAAACATGGATGATAGTGATCGTGCAGTTGATCTTAAACAAAAGATAATTGGTGATCGTAATGACACTGGTGCTGAATAAGTCTAAACCTATCAATTACGCATTATTAGAACAATTCAATCATTTATTGAAATAGAAAGAAAATATTTTGAGAATGGCTTGTGAATCGTATTTTTTAAATTGTATTTCTAAGTTTTAAATTTGCATTTCTCATTTTACGTAATCTTTGTCTATGTAATGCTTTACCTAAATGTATTTGTGATATAGTTTTTTTTTCAACATGTTCACATATTTTTATATAATATATGCTGCAATCGAGCTATATAATATCCCTATTTTCAAAGATGAATTAAGGTTTTAAATGGTACAAAAAAGTGACATAAGGCAATATTTTTCCTTCATTGTATTTCGATTTTTTTAAACATTCAAGATTAACAATGTTTCAGAAAAACTTAGAAAGCTTCATATGTTGGTTTATTTAAAATTAAAAATTTTATTACTTTATCTTGAAAAAAAAGAAATAAAATATAGAAGAAATAAAAATAATACTTTTTTAGTTAATCATCAAAATTTATTTTTGTATGATTACGTATTTTGAATAGAAGGTTCTCTTTTCATTTGAATTTTGAATGATGTTTATTATCAATATTTAAAAGTTTACACCTTAAAAAACCGCCTTGTTTGCCCAAGATTAAAAGAAAAAATATCAAAAGAAACTCGCTCTGACCCGAAATCATGCGGAAACAGTCTGCCGCGGCTACCTTAAAGAATTTCGAGAAGCCCCTAAGATCCTTGTCTTGCCGTGTGAGGAACAGATTACGGATGATCTTATTTATTTATTATGCAGAATTTTCTTCGCTTTCAAACAGTTCCGGAAACATTTCAACATTCGATATACTTGGTTATTCGCGAATTTTGTTTTATAAAGAATAATTTTTTACAAAATAAACTTATTTTGTTTTACCATTTCCATGAACTACAAAACGCTGGGCACTTATGCACTGTACATACAGCCTACTGTATTACTGTTTGACCTAAGTTGCGAGAACTTCGGTCTTTGTGTTGAAGGAAAATGTAAATAATAGTTGTGTAATTTCTTTTATTTTTTTAAGCAAATTTTCCTCGATTTTCTAAAATTTATAAAATTTCAAATTTTTATTACAGGTAAAATATTTTTTGCAAAATTTTTTCGGGAAAATTTTAAAACATCATCAACAACTAGTGAAAAAAGAAATATTATGTGTTTCTTCACTGTTGAAGAGTCTTAAATTTAAAATAGAAATTGAGGCCACAACTTTTCCTTACATTGAATTCATAAACACAAGATCTTTTCTGTCAAAATCATACATCACTAAATTTTTTGCACCATACAATAGCAAATAAATTTTGTACAATATGTTTATAATTACTATAAAGCATGTACTTTTTATACATAATGCTTAATAAATATCTTTTTAAATACAATTGCTTTTTTTAAATGAAAAATATAGAACCTAACCTCTTTATATGTATAGAAAGATAATCTCAACATTCGCGATTTTGATGTTTTCGGGATCCTAACCCTCGCGAAAGTTAACCCATTGGGGACGAGCGACATAAGTATGCGTGCTGCAAAAGGGATTAATAGATCTTGTTTATTAACTACCATTAAAATTTTACTTAAATTTGCTTTATTTAATTGGAGGATTATCGCAACTTAATTAGGCACAAATTTCTGCTTTTAAAAACCGGTGACAAAACATTAAAAATTTCGCAAAAGTCTCTCGTCGCGAAGGGGTAAAGAGATTATTGTATATAAAAAAAAATCACATGATTATGATGCCACATAAAAATAATCTCAAATTTAGAGAATTACTGGCAAGTTTTGTTGAAGCTACGTTATTTTTCATTCTAATCTTATTTTTTTCTCAGACAGGATGTTACCTTGGCACTTTCTCAAAAAACTGTCATTCATGATGCCTATCTAGATACCTTAAATTGAGAAAAAAAAGAGTTCACATTGTCCCAGTGTCATGATGCAGAACTTTTGGCAAAGGTTATAATCACTCAAACTTATGATGGTTTTAGAGATGAATTATGAGATGGATAACGCAGCAAAGACTAAATGAAAATGAACAAAACAGTCAAATTCCGTAAGCAACTGTGGACCACATTCCGGCATTTTACACAGGGATATATTTCTGCAGTTCCTGGGAGGTGGGAATTGGCATTGTGTAGTTCCGGAGAAATTAAATACCTAAAACATTAATAAGCATAAATTCCCAGATTTTCGGAGGGAGAGGGTAATGTCACTCCTATCGCCAGGGGCGTCTTTAATTCAACACTGCAGAAAATGCAAATGCAACCTAATGTGGATTGACATTGTGACAAATATTGAAAATTTCGAGTTTTAACGATTAAAGGATGGGATGTTTACAACTCAGACTGCATATTAGTCTAACGAAAACTCTGGCACATTATAACAAAGTACATAGGAAAGTACACGATTCCCGAAAAACTTGAAAAATGAGTTTGAGCTTAACCTTTATGCCATCAAGAAATAAGATTTTTTTCAGCATTAAATTAACCTGTAATTGATGCGACAGAAATTGTAACGTAACTACTGTGAAGCGGTCTGTCAGACCGCAAGATTTAAGATGAATAAAAAGAGCGGATAACTCATAGGGTGGTGTTTTTGTGCTAAACTTCTTGTACATTACTGTTATAATTAACATTCACCTATTTAAAAGTCTCTGGTGATAGTACTAAAGTTCCGAATGAAACAAAACGCCGATAGTGTTTGTTGTTAAACTGAAAATTACAGGTTAAATTAATAAAAAGCAGTGGTTTGTGAGATCGGTAATATTAATTAAAGGTTATTATGCTTCCAAATATTAAAAGAGCACATACGAATGACATCTGTTGGTTTCCTTTTTTTTAAATATTGCCTCTTAAACTATTTTCGCAAAACTTTGAAGAATAAATTGTAAAATTTGCATATGCAGGACTACCACAGATGAATATTTTTTTCATTCTAACTGGCGCCCCTTTCTTTAAACAGAAATCTTTAATAGACACTTTGAGACCATTTGCAACAAAAATATTCAAAATTTATAGTAGAAAATTATTGGTGCGGACAGAATATAAAAATAGTCGCCTGTGGCAGCCCTGTATAGGTATATATTTTTTTATTTTACGAATTATCCACGTTTCAACTCAACAAACATACTTGAATTTCGAAACATAACATAACGCGAATATTTCATAATTCATGAAAGAAGCTCTTTTAAAATGATTTAATATTTATTCAAAGTATTACAACATAACAAAGACCTTTTCTATAGCAGATGTTTTAATAACTTTTTTTGCAAAAGAAAAGTAATAGTAATTACTTAATATAGTTTAATACTGATTCAAAGTAATAAATTTTGTACATAACAAAACATAACAAAACCTTTTTCTACAGCAGCTGTTTGAGTAATTTTGTTTTCAAAAGACAAAGAATAGTGATTATTTTATATGAATTAATACTAAGTCAGAGTACCACATAACAAAGACCTTTTCTACAGTATACATCAAATTTCGTACAGTTTATAAAACAAGTTTGAAATTGCACGTCAGACGTGTCATATGAGGTGCGTTCGTATTCGTACACTAACTATTTTTATAAATATTCAGATTTTGATGTATAGTTGTTAAACTCTTATGCAAAAAGGCATGAATACAGAATATGATACGATTATAAGTCTTAAATTAACTAATATGGAAATAATAAGACACCATCTTAAATAGTATGTAAATAACATGGCAAATCTAAAATCATTACCTATTACGGGGTATCATTGAATTGATTACTTATGGTAGGATTTAGCAAAATGGAGAAAGTTTTTATTGTTATCTTCTTTAAGTTCTGATCAGATTTTTATAAAATTTGAAAAGACTCGACAAAATTCTCCAACAATTACATAAATGAAATTTCAAACAATTTATTTAGTAGATTTGCGTTGTTTTATGCGGACAAACGAACAGACCAGAGGATTATTATAAGTGAAATTTATTGATATAAATACGATATTTTCCATAGACCATAATGATTACATTATGGTAATCATTATGGTCTCCATAATCAAAATGGAGTATTTTTGAGTGGCTCTGTAAATAAACTATGAAAGTTACATACTTTTTTCTATAATCAACATGGCATAGTAAATCTCAATAACATATACGAAATACAGAGCAATTACACTACATTAACACACGTTACAGTACGGACATACAAACCGAATTTTTTAACATTTTCAACTATGTTGTAAAGAGTTAAAAAGACTAATAGGTTGAATTTTGACTTTCATAAATTTATACCCAATAGACAGTAGCATATTTTAATTCTTTTGTACAGCCCTGTATTTTGCCTACTTCTTTACGACTTTTTGGTGGTATTCAACTAAATACCACCATTTAGCTGAAATTTTAATTAAGACTAAAACATGCGTAAACCCTCTCACTGACAAGCCCGTGTTAAGGCGTTCAGTAAGCTCCAGGTTTACTGCAGTATAAGCAATATTTAAAGTAATATAAATCTAATAATTTAATAGATTTTTAATTCATTGAAGAATGATTAATATTACGAAGGCTTACATTCATGTTCGTAATCAGGTTATATATATATATATATATATATATATATATATATATGTTACAGACCAAACTAGTCTATCCTAACGCTCATTGGATAAATTAGTTTTACCTAGGCCAAACTAGTCTATCCGAACACCCATCGGATAAACTAGATTTTCCTCGGCCAAACTAGTTTGGCCGAACGGTCATTAGGATAAACTAGTTTAGCCTGCTATTCATTGGTTTGAACCAGTTTAGCCTAGGATGATCTAGATTGTCTAGGCCAATTCAATTTGGCGTGATTTTATTGAATCTAAAGACCGCCACGGAGCCAACTTTCTAGTTTTGATCTAATTTATCCTAGGCCGATGCAATTTGTCGCGATTTTAGCTCACAGACTATCAAAGCCTGAGATCTAATGTGCTCGCAGATTCTGTGTGTGTGTATGTAACCATGTACGTATGTATGTACGTATATATGTACATATGTACGTACGTAATGCGATAACTCTTGATAGAAATATTCAATTTGCATAAAATTTTGGACATAGATTTATCCTGATAACAAATTTCCCTGATTAGTTCCAGGTGTTCATTGGATAAGAATAAAAAAAAGAGAACAAAAGGCTAATCCGCCCCCCCCCCCCCTTCATTAATTTAGTTAAGTCAATTTTTCATGCAAAAGTATCAGATTTAATTAAAATTTTAGGTATAAGATCATTTTGATAAGGCACCTCCACGATTAGTTGTGGATGTTCATTGTTTACATATATAAAGAAAGGAGGAATGGGGGGTAACCCCCTTAATTTATGTAAATATGTTTTTCACGGAGAATTTACCGATTTGTTTCAAATTTTGGATGTAGGTTCCTTCTGATAAGGCGTTTACCTGATTAATTTTGGATGTTCTGAGATTAAATATAAAGAAAGAACTGATTATTTTTTAAATCGGATAAAAACTTTTTGTTTTATGAAAATATTTTTTATGCGTAACAGATATTGGTTTTCACGCACATAACTTCACGCGAAATTGTTCATATTAAAAAACTAAATATCAGACCCCTTTTAAAAATAAGATATAGCTTAAATAAAGCATCACACTTGAAATTTAGGATGGTGGGTGATAAAGTAAGGGGACGCTAAATTTTTTTAAAAAAAGCTTAGCGTATTTTAACGTTTTAGCTGTTAATTAAATATTAGCATTATTTGAAACTTTTAGAAACATAATAAAACATATTTAAGAAAAAGGAATATATTTTTATAAATTTATATCATGTGTCATAAACTATCTTAAAGTTCCAAATAGATCAACCAAGAATTTCCGTTATATTTCCTGATTTTGTTCGCCCCCCCCCTTCTTTTTCCTTATACATACTACATATTTACATAAATTAAGGGGATTACCTCCCATTCCTCTTTTCTTTATACGTAAACAATGAACACCCACAACTAATCATGGAGGTGCTTTACCAAAATGATCTTATGCCTAAAATTTTAATAAAATCTGATACTTTTGCATGAAAAACTGACTTAACTAAATTAAGGAAGGGGGGGGGGGTGCGGATTAGCCTTTTGTTCCACTCCTTTTATTCTTATCCAATGAACTCCTGAAACTAATCAGGGAAGTTCGTTATCAGGATAAATCTACAGTGGTGGTCAAAAGTTTCCGGCCAGTTAGTTTTTTTTATTTATTTCTCAGAAGGTTTCAGCGAAGAAGAAGCACAATTGCTTCAGAAGTTATGCATATGTGAATGTCCTCTGACCACGTGATCATTTTGATTGGATACTGAAGACACTTCATGGAAACTAGCAAAATTTGAAATTCGTGTGTGCAAAAGTTTCCGGCCACTCAGCATTCCTTAGATTTCTTCTATCGGTAAAGTGTTTTTTAATCGTGTTTCTAGATGAATCAAAGTGAATAGCATAATTTAAATACAAAAATGAAAAATTCAAGAATTATTGTTCGTAAATGAGTGATTAATGTGTCGTTAAAGGGCCAATCTTCTCGAGATATTGCGGCAAAATTATCGATGGGTAGACCAACTTTAAATGATATTTAAAAATTATATAAAGATGAGCATGGTCTCCAGGACCTTCTGACGTCCTGGAGACCCCGGAAAATGCCTATTTTTGTGGAGAGAACTATCAGGTGAAAAGCAGTTGATGACCTGCATAAAAATTCTTTTGCAATATCCCGCGATTTACGGAATGAAAATATTGCTGAAATAAGCCAGTCTACTGTATCAAGATACTGTTGTGATGCAGAACTTTACGGAAGAGTTGGTGTTAATAAAAAGTCAGATATATAAAAAATACAGACATACCCGACTGGCATTTTCCAAGGAACACAAAGTCTGATCAAGTAAAAACTGGAAGAAATTTCTATTTTTCCAACAATCAAATTTCAAACTATTTTGGGAGTGATGGTAGACACTACATCGTATGACCTAACAGCAAAAGATATTATTCTACATATGCTTTCCTATAATGAAGCATGGCGAAGGACACATTATAATGTGTTCTTAAAAATGTGTTGGTCCGTTATTTGAAATCTGTGGTAAGATGAATGATGCAATGTATAAGAATATCTCGAAAGAATATTTTCTGCCTTATTAGAGGAAAAAATGTGGTAAGAACTATTTGTTTTAAATTGATAACGACTTAATAAACTTATGCCAGCTAGACAAGTAATGGCATTCGCACAAAAAAATTCTACTTTTTAAATGGCCAGCCCTCAGGCCCCAAATTAATGCAATAGAAAATCTATGGAAATAAGTTAGCAAACTTGTGCAAAAATATATGTATATTCAAACTCAGTCGAAATTTCCAAAAAATTACAAAAAATGTAGAAATAACTTACCACAGATGATTTAAACAGTTGAATGTATGAAAGACACTTATGATTGTGTGACATTCGTCGCAGTACTCTTACTAGAGGTCTAAGGATGAAATATAAATTATAAATGTTGTTGATCATTGTAATTTTTCTATTGCAGGACCATTTTTTTTCCAACTTGCCAAGGTGGCTGGAAACTTTTGAGAACATGCATTTTCCTTTGTACTCAATTTTTTTAATTAAATTTATTAATATTCATATGTTATTTCATAAATAGGTTCCTAACTAATCTGTCAATAAAATGTATAATTATCACTTTGAGATTCCCTTTCATATGTGTATGCTTACAAATTAACTAAAAAAATTTTGTTGGCCGGAAACTTTTGACCGCCACTGTATGTCCAAAATTTGAAGCAAATTGGATATTTTTATCAGGAGTTATCGCATTTCGTACGTACGTACATACATATGAACATACATACGTACACACACACAGAATCTGCGAGCACATTAGCTCTCTGGCTTTGATAGTCTGTGAGCTAAAATCACGTCAAATCGCGGCCATGGATAAATTAGATCAAATCTAGAAAGTTGGTGCCGTGGCGGACTTTAGATTCAATAAAATTACGCCAAATTGAATTAGAATAGGACAACCTAGATCGGCCTAGGATGAACTAGTTCAAATCAATGAATAGCAGGCTAAACTAGTTTATCCTAATGACCGTTCGGCCAAACTAGTTTGGCCTAGGAAATTCTAGTTTATACGATGGGCGTTCGGCTAGACTAATTTGGCCTAGGAAAAACTAGTTTATCCGATGGGCGTTTGGATAGATTAGTTTGGCCTAGGCCAATCTAGTTTGGCCTAAAATCGGGTTTTGCCTGTAACATATATATATATATATATATATATATATATATATATATATATATATATATATATATATATATATATATATATATATATATAATGTTAAAAGAATCAATCTTTTTTTATCTTTTAAAATTAAATACAGTGAAAACAACACTACAATTTTGCTCTTTTACAAGACTGTCAGAGGGTTAAATCTAGTAAAATCACACTTCCAGAGCTTATCTTCCACAGTTAGAGATGTAGCTAATTCTTTGCGTGGCCCTGTATATCATTTTTCTACGTTCTATAAACATATCTTGGTTTATTAAATGCAGTTCAGCGTAAAAGTGCATTATTTATTTTAAAACCACCTCTAAGCTACTTTTCGTTCATATTCTGTAACCTGTGTACTTTCTGTTATGTTACCTGTATATAATCTACAGCATTTGTACACACAACGCTATATGCAAAAATTTCGTTAACTTAAAAACTCATATCACAACTAAAAATTCACGTCTAGCAATCATGTCCAATACACAGCATTTCAGTTGCATTATAGTATCCGAAACCTTTTGTAAGCCCCTATAAATACTATGCACTTTCTATGATACAGGATGTAATTCATAGTAAACCTCAGTAATGCATATCAATTTCATTATATGTGAAATAATTTAACATGATTAAAATACGCCGAAAACAAAGTTTCACTCTGTACCATTATGTAACGCAATTTTTTTTTTTTTTTTTTTTTTTTTTTTTTTTTTTGTGGCCTTATAAATGAATAATACACATTTTTCGCACAGCATATCGTAACAGTGTGCATATTTTAGTACACATCAGTAAATGCATATCAATTTCATTCTGTTTGAAAGGTTGTAACACCATTAAAATGAGCTTGAAACATTTTTTACATTGGCTGTAACGCACCAGAATACTTTTGATCGTCCCTGTAATTAAACTATGCATCCGATTTTTATAAAATTTGAAATGACTCGACAAAATTTTGCAATAATTATATATTTAAAATTTCAAAGCATTCGGTTGAATAGTTTTTGCTCTCTTATTAGCGGACGAACAGAGAGACAGACGGACGGACGGATTGAACGACAACTATAGGTGCTACGTATTTATTTAATTACGAACGAACTTAGTAATGTTTTCATGTGTATCATATTATGTGCACTTGTATCGAATTTTAGCAATCAAAAATACATATAAAAGAAAAAGTTAGGTAGATTAACTACTGATGCTCAGGGGTGTAGTCGTAAAAATAACTGAGGATATACGCTTTAAGCAGAGGGTATACACTCAAGACAGAGGTATACCCTATAATGTATATAGCTTTCTTGAGAAACAGAGGGTATACGGTAATCCTTTAAAAAATCCAGAAGGTATACAGCATACCTTCGTATACCCTCCACTACATCCCTGCATGCTGTAATATTATACTAAAAATATCTCTTTTCTTCGTTTTAAATAACAATATTATTATTGAAATCAATAAAATAAACCTTGTCTTTTGAAGTGAAAGTTGTAGTAAAACAATCATTCTCTTCAATACAAAATAAATCTTATTTTCAGGAACAAAACATCCCGCTACCAATTAAATTACGATTCAAGAAGAGAGTTTTTTGGAGAACAGAAAGAAAACGTGTGTATGTACTCTTTTGCCAAATGTTGTCGTCTGTAAGTTTTTATTCTGAAAATTGAAAAAAAATTGAATCGAAGCATTAGGAACGAACTTTTGCAGTATAAAATTTGATTTTGTTCGTCTGCGACAAATTTTAAAAGGTAAAAAGAACTATTTCAGAAAAGTGGAATTGATTTGCTAGAATTTTACTTTATAAAGTTCACAAAGTGAGAGTTAAACTTTTTTTATGAATGTCAGTGCAGGTGTGTACACATCTGAAAAAAAAAAAAAAAAAGATTAAAAAGGTTTATGATTTAACATAAACAAAAATGAAGAAAAGTCGGCTTATATAACTATAGCTATAGGTTTATGTCAGTGTATGTATTACATGTATGTACGTATGTTCATGTGTATGTGGTATTAGGTGATAATATGCATAGGTCGTTACGGAAAGAAATGATCAAATTTTGAAAACAATTTCTTTAGTTCAGAGCAAACGTACAACACACACATAAACACGAAAAAAAAGGACATGTATGTAGCCGAAAAAAGTTTGTAACGCATGCAGATTTGCTGATTTGCATGCATGCCTGGGATTGTTCATGGACATTTGTTTATATATTCACTCATTTTATTTGTTATTTTTTATTAACACATTTTTTCTTTTTAATGTAACATTGCTCAAATCATGCATTATTTAGCTTGTTATAACTCATACAAGGATAAAATCATGCATATTTTATGAGATTTTAATTTAAGGAGGAATTTATATGATATAGGATAATTTAGACCTACCGATTCTGCAAATTTCTATAAATATTTCATTACCTTTTTTATAAGAATTTCTTTTCTGAACATTTTTCATATTGTTTACAACAGGTATGAGTTCATATTGAATTTTCTGATTTTTATTTCCATTCTATTACAAAGAAATTTTAAATATCCATATTAATGTTACAAACAAATTAATGCATGTGAATCAATCGATAGTCTTTTTTTTTTCTTCGTGTTTACGACATCGTTTTTTGCTGGGTTTCTGTATTATTCCGCGATGGAGGCTTCATATGCGTATTTTCCTATAGATGTTCTTTAAGACTGTACAGTACATGTGGAATTATTCAGTGGGTGTAAAAGTGGATTTAAAATTTTGAATTTTAAGTTTAAATTTAAATTAGGGTTATTTTTATCTTTATATATATATATATATATATAGTGTTTATCTATACTAATATTATAAAGAGGAAAGATTTGATTGTTTGTTTGTTTGAATTGAATAGGCTCCGAAACTACTTGACGGTTTTGAAAAATTCTTTCACCGTTGGAAAGCTACACAATTTCCGGTGAACATAGGCTAATTTTTAATTCATTTATTCAAATATTTTCCTTAATAATTCAAAATTTCATTATTTTTCATACAGAATCAATTAAAATTTTTCCGATAAAAAATAACCATTTTCTTTCCAGTTGCCAAAAAAATCAATATATGGAAAATAATTTCTCCTCGGCAATTAATTTTTAGTTGAACAGTATCCACGTGAAAAATTAAAATAAAAAAAATTTCAAAGGAAAATAAATATGACGTCATTTGTTATGTTATCGAAAGTTTTGTTTGCACAGATATCATATACACACCGAGGTAACTAATGGACACTAAATTGATGTTATTTTGCCTGGCATGGCAACCCGACTATTGTTTATTTAATTATTAATAAAATGTTTTTTTATTTCCTTTCTCTTCTTTAAAATTATGTAAACTGTTTTGTCATATACTTATTATTTAAATACTAATTGTTATTATTTTTTAAATAACAGAAAATAATTTAAATATATATATGAAACTGGTATTGGAAAACGATTTTTCCGCCAAATTAGTGTAAAAAATTATCCTGCCGACCTCGGCGCGTACATGACAATTGCGCTGTTTTGTTTATGTATTAAGGATACTTTTAGATCATACATCCGATTACAGAAAATTAGTCAGATTATTTAATTAGAAGTTATTAAATTTATGTTTTTTTATTATGAAACAGACGAAGAAAAGAAAATTTACTATTGCTGCCCGACTGGAGAATTAACCTTGATGTTATTTTAAAAAACTATCGAAATGGCGATTTTTTAATTATTTGTTTACGTTTTTTTTGTTTATATTATTGCAAACATTTTTCCACTTTTATACACGCATCACCTTGGCGTGATTTTTTTTTTATGATGCCAATTTGGAGAACACTGCGTTTTCAAATACCAATTACATTTATATTACTTTTATTTATTTTCTATTTTTTTAAAAAGGAAATAATAATAATAAACTAAGTCAATAAATAATTATGGAACAAAACAATTTACATAATTTTAAAAGAGAAAAGAAAAATAATGAAATAATTTACTCAAAAATAATCAACTATTACCGGATTACCACGTGAGGCATAAAATCGCAATTTGCTGCAATCGCGCCAACGGGATCCGTAGATGACACCTGCACCTACATGTTATTGGTAATATTATTGTTTATACAATTTGTTTATATAATTTGGTAATACTTGATAACCCCATCGACCAAAAAACTATCGCTAAAGTATAAGGTTAAATGTCAATGGATGATTGTAAATGTCACATTCATTTCACATTAAATTTGTTATATGTAATTGTTACTTCATCAGCCAATTTTAATTCGAAGTTTATTTGTATTTCTATTAACATTTTAGTAATTTATTGATTCTTTGGTTATTTAAAATAAAAATTATGTCCATTTGTATAATTTGGCGAAATTGATCGACGGAATAATCAAGTAGTCGAACAAAAAACTATCGTCAAATTATAACATTAAATGCCAATAATGGATGATCGTAAATTTCACATTTATTTGAGGACAAACATGAAATAAGTCTGGTACATTTGTAACAATATCGTTTCTAGCACTTCTAATGTTTGACACTAAAAATCATAATGGAATCGATTACAGAAGGTAGAAAGATTTTATTAGATGCAAACTAAAGACTTATTTTTCTACAAAATTTAGTCATCAAGATTATTCTGATTTAACGGCTACATGTTAGCAACTGTTTTATAAAAGGAAGAGGTAGTGAAACTGATGTAATTTTAATGTTATTCAAATAAAAATGCTTTAAAACACACTTTTTATGCTTCATTGTTCTACTAAATATATAAGTGAAACATCCTTCTTCGTCTGCCACTTTCACGGAGGGCACCCTTTCCTTAGGACCTATATCCCACGTGTAGATAAATGGCCGTCATAAATACAAACAAACAAAAACTCTTCTTTATCTTTAAATAATTCTTTACATTTTTTACTCTATTATTCTTGCTGGAACAGATTAAGGCAGATAGGAAACTACAGTAGACCTGCTAGCAGAGGACGTTTATTAAAAAATGTAACATGAAATGACATTGTATGTAGGCTACCAGAACTACACATAGTGCAAGTTCAGATGTCAGGATTTTAAGAACTAAGAAATGATAATGTACAATCCGAAAGTTTATAGAGTTTGATAATCAATGTCACTAATTATTGCAATGCCCTCTAATGTAATAGTGTGATGACTCGAGAACATTTTGATTCCTGTTGTCATAACGGTCTCATGTTCATACGAAACTCTACTATAAATGATAAAATAAAAGAGATGGTGCTTTATTGCCCAAATTTTCGCCAAGACTTACAATAGTACAATATCGCAATGGCGTTGGCATGATTTTCAGCAATACGGAAGATCATTCCAGGGTGGTCTATACTGCTTTAAAATAAAAATTTTAAATCACCATTTTTTTTTTTTTTTTTTTTTTTTGAGTCAAGGTTTGTTTGGAAATATGGGCCAGCGAAGCGGGTATAGTCTGCTAGTATTTATATAAATTCATATATAACTAAGCATAAAAGTTAGTTTGCTTTTATTGCTATTTATATTATTTTTGAATCTCTTTCTGAAGCCCAAATTGCTCAAAAAAATGAAAGAAAGAAAAAGTCACCTATAGTGGAAAAATAAATGTTAAAATGTGTCATCTGTGGAAGTTTTTAAAATTTAATTGTCTGTAAGTGAAAATCCTTCCCAAGAATACCAGAATGTCAATCACCCAAGGTAGTAAAAGTATTTTCCTAGGTCGAAATTTAACACCGCTCCCTTAATCACCAATGTTAAACCAGTAATACAAAATCAGGACAACAATAGTTTCGTTCTAGGGCCCTTCTATTTTTCTACTAAAACTGAAAGTGTACCTTTCCTTATTCAAGAACTACCAAAAAGTTCGCTAACGAACTGTGATTTAAATAAAGTTTACCTTTATGTAGCACAAAGACTCACTATGAAGCATGTACTTGTCTTTAACGCTTGGCACACTCACTCGCCGACGTCTAAAACGCATGGCGTATCCACTGTGACTGAGATAACGACTTCTATTTTATTGATTTTAGAGAATAATGTGGTATCGCACTTCATGTAAATTCCACAGAAATAAATACTTCTATTTAATTTAAACGCGTAAACAAAGTTCCCATGCCAACTGTCCTCAATCACGATAGTGTGTTTCATTCTGTGAATAGATTCTAATTTTGCAAGTAAAAACATAGGAACAAAGGAAAATAAACCTAATCTGGAAAAGTGTATTTATATTGAATTGACATTAAAAACTGGAATGATTTTGGGTAAATTATATCTTCTTTTGACTAAATTTTTTCAGCACAATTAAATCAGAAACATTCATGCAAAAAATCATTTTTTTTTTCAAATATTTTAATAATGATAATATCATTTGAACAAAAAGTGATGAATGATTCCTTTATTCTACTGAACTTGGAATGCATAGTTCTTTAATATATATATATATATATACTTACATCAGTTTTTTTAGAACATTTTTTTTATTATAATCAAACTGCACAAATTATAAAATATTATATACTATTATAAAAATTGTAAAAAAACTATGTAAACTATGTAAAAAAACTTGCATTATAAACTATTATAAAAATTGTATGAAAAATGAGCTGATTTACTAAATATTTTTTCTTTGCGAATGCATGGATGCTATCATAATTTCATTTGCATATTGTGTCAGATAAATGTATAGAGCAACTTTTGTGAATGTCCCAAAAACATAGTTTGAAAATTCTGAAAATTATCGTCGACAGAATAATCTCTTGGGTTGTATCCAAACATAGTAGTACGTGCCCTATTGTGTATTCTATATTGACTCTAATCAATGGATAAATGAATACTTTCCCTCATCTTTTTTGCTTTATTTTGGGAATAACGGATTTTGAGCTTATCAATTTCTATCTATCTACTACTTATCTATCTCTTTTTCAATTTATTGACGGTCCCCTATGGAGTTTCGGGAAAAAGCCTTCACAAAAATGTATGACCTGTACTATTATGCTTACACACTTAGAGTTTCAGAATAATTCCTCATGTATTTTTCTAGATATTTAACATAATGTCTAAAATCGCAAGTGGCCGGTCGCCTTTGGCCATACAGTGTATTAACATGGAGAGAAAGCCATTTAGTATTTCCATAATATCTCGTGATATATTACAGTTATGGATAAAAGTAAGGACTCAAAATATTCACAACTAGCAGGCTATGCCCGCTTCGCTGGTCCATATTTCCAAACAAACCTTGACTCAAAAAAAAAAAAAAAAAAAAAAAATGGTGATTTAAAAATTTTATTTTAAAGCAGTATAGACCACCCTGGAATGATCTTCCGTATTGCTGAAAATCATGCCAACGCCATTGCGATATTGTACTATTGTAAGTCGGCGAAAATTTGGGCAATAAAGCACCATCTCTTTTATTTTATCATTTATAGTAGAGTTTCGTATGAACATGAGACCGTTATGACAACAGGAATCAAAATATTCTCGAGTCATCACACTATTACAATAGAGGGCATTGCAATGATTAGTGACATTGATTATCAAACTCTATAAACTTTCGGATTGTACATTATCATTTTTTAGTTCTTAAAATCCTGACATCTGAACTTGCACTATGTGTAGTTCTGGTAGCCTACATACAATGTCATTTCATGTTACATTTTTTAATAAACGTCCTCTGCTAGCAGGTCTACTGTAGTTTCCTATCTGCCTTAATCTGTTCCAGCAAGAATAATAGAGTAAAAAATGTAAAGAATTATTTACAGATAAAGAAGAGTTTTTGTTTGTTTGTATTTATGACGGCCATTTATCTACACGTGGGATATAGGTCCTAAGGAAAGGGTGCCCTCCGTGAAAGTGGCAGACGAAGAAGGGTGTTTCACTTATATATTTAGTAGAACAATGAAGCATAAAAAGTGTGTTTTAAAGCTTTATTATTTGAATAACATTAAAATTACATCAGTTTCACTACCTCTTCCTTTTATAAAACAGTTGCTAACATGTAGCCGTTAAATCAGAATAATCTTGATGACTAAATTTTGTAGAAAAATAAGTCTTTAGTTTGCATCTAATAAAATCTTTCTACCTTCTGTAATCGATTCCATTATGATTTTTAGTGTCAAACATTAGAAGTGCTAGAAACGATATTGTTACAAATGTACCAGACTTATTTCATGTTTGTCCTCAAATAAATGTGAAATTTACGATCATCCATTATTGGCATTTAATGTTATAATTTGACGATAGTTTTTTGTTCGACTACTTGATTATTCTGTCGATCAATTTCGCCAAATTATACAAATGGACATAATTTTTATTTTAAATAACCAAAGAATCAATAAATTACTAAAATGTTAATAGAAATACAAATAAACATCGAATTAAAATTGGTTGATGAAGTAACAATTACATATAACAAATTTAATGTGAAATGAATGTGACATTTACAATCATCCATTGACATTTAACCTTATACTTTAGCGATAGTTTTTTGGTCGATGGGATTATCAAGTATTACCAAATTATATAAACAAATTGTATAAACAATAATATTGCCAATAACATGTAGGTGCAGGTGTCATCTACGGATCCCGTTGGCGCGATTGCAGCAAATTGCGATTTTATGCCTCACGTGGTAATCCGGTAATAGTTGATTATTTTTGAGTAAATTATTTCATTATTTTTCTTTTCTCTTTTAAAATTATGTAAATTATTTTGTTCCATAATTATTTATTGACTTAGTTTATTATTATTATTTCCTTTTTAAAAAAATAGAAAATAAAAATAAGTAATATAAATGTAATTGGTATTTGAAAACTCAGTGTTCTCCAAATTGGCATCATAAAAAAAAAAATCACGCCAAGGTGATGCGTGTATAAAAGTGGAAAAATGTTTGCAATAATATAAACAAAAAAAAAACGTAAACAAATAATTAAAAAATCGCCATTTCGATAGTTTTTTAAAATAACATCAAGGTTAATTCTCCAGTCGGGCAGCAATAGTAAATTTTCTTTTCTTCGTCTGTTTCATAATAAAAAAACATAAATTTAATAACTTCTAATTAAATAATCTGACTAATTTTCTGTAATCGGATGTATGATCTAAAAGTATCCTTAATACATAAACAAAACAGCGCAATAGTCATGTACGCGCCGAGGTCGGCAGGATAATTTTTTACACTAATTTGGCGGAAAAATCGTTTTCGAATACCAGTTTCATATATATATTTAAATTATTTTCTGTTATTTAAAAAATAATAACAATTAGTATTTAAATAATAAGTATATGACAAAACAGTTTACATAATTTTAAAGAAGAGAAAAGAAATAAAAAAACATTTTATTAATAATTAAATAAACAATAGTCGGGTTGCCATGCCAGGCAAAATAACATCAATTTAGTGTCCATTAGGTTACCTCGGTGTGTATATGATATCTGTGCAAAGAAAACTTCCGATAATATAACAAATGACGTCATATTTATTTTCCTTTGAAATTTTTTTTATTTTAATTTTTCACGTGGATACTGTTCAACTAAAAATTAATTGCCGAGGAGAAATTATTTTCCATATATTGATTTTTTTGGCAACTGAAAAGAAAATGGTTATTTTTTATCGGAAAAATTTTAATTGATTCTGTATGAAAAATAATGAAATTTTGAATTATTAAGGAAAATATTTGAATAAATCAATTAAAAATTAGCCTATGTTCACCGGAAATTGTATAGCTTTCCAACGGTGAAAGAATTTTTCAAAACCGTCAAGTAGTTTCGGAGCCTATTCAATTCAAACAAACAAACAAACAAACAAACAATCAAATCTTTCCTCTTTATAATATTAGTATAGATTAAACAATTTCATTTATTATTAAAAAACAAAAATCGAGTTTTTGAACATTTTTGAGAAATATTATCCTCTTAACCATCCAGGGTTGAACTTGTTTTTACCCTCTTTTATTTAGATCAACTTAGTTTTCGAGTGTAAAAATGCAATTTTGTAATATTTTTACCCTTGCTTCATGTTTTCTGAAATTATAAAAATTATGTTTACAAATGCAACACACTTTATTTTCCATGCTGAACATTGATCAATTAATACATAATTAATCCTAATAACATGTATCAATTATATGACAATACCAACATATTTAAGCGAGTTAGAGTTCCATCAGACGAAGACAGACTGTGACGGCAACCAAACAAACCGTATATATAAAAGTTTTCTAAGTAATTATTTTCTTGGAAAGCATGAAAATCGAAAATTCAGTAGATTCTACATGTAAAATAAAGAGTTAAATCAAAAAGAATTATCGAATTCCTTTATTGATTGTTTAACCACTTAATTGATTTGGTCGTATGTCGTACGGGCAAGAAAAATTTGTTTGATACATCACAGCTTTTTGACACCACTAATATTTTTTTTAATACAATTTCATACTGTTTAATAGCAGAAAAATTTAAACTAAATATTACGAATTTTTTAGCTTAAAAAAGGGGTGTTTATCCCTATTTTCAATTTATTGTACGTAAAAAAATAAGAATCAGTTAAATGGTTAATTTATACTAACACATAATACACAAACAAGACGAGTTGGAAAACCCATCTTTTTTTTCTCAGATCGATTGAAAATAACTTACTAGAGCCAAAGAGTTAACACGACAAAAAACAATAAGAAGTGTTTGAGATACATTTATTTAGAGAAAATCTATTTGTACTTCAATAAGTCTTTACTCCAATTTATAGCAAATAGCTGGGCAATTTTTTGATAGATAAGTACCTCACGCAAAGCACATACAACATGAAATGATGCGTGAAAATTATTTTTCCTTTGTTTCGGGAACTCAGATATGCTCCAGTGTATTTATTAAATTTATTAGCAGTTTTATACGTACCAGCGGATCCAACCAAGGCTAAGTGGAAGGTTTACATGTTGGTTAAAAATAGCAATTTACATAGTTATTCATCAGAATAGTTTAGAAAATACAATGAATCTGCAATTTATTTTAATCCAATAACAAAACTTTTTCTCGAAAAAGAGATAAATTTTATATAAATACACTAACATGAAATGAAGGAATGTTAAAGCTAAATTCAGTTTGAGTACATAAATAAAATTCACATAAAGCATGACAAAACCGTACTAAAATTGCTTTTAAGTACACATATATATGTAATATAAAATTATTTAAAATACATTAATGTACCTAAAAAATGCGTTAAAAATCAAATTAAAATCTCAAAACGTTTTCGGCAAAATTCACACGGCCGTCATCAGTGTTTATTTGAAAGTTGTTATTTCTGCTTGCGCTTATTTGTAAAGAAGAACCTACTTAATTTAAAGGCAGTGTCGAAGATAACTTGAGAGGAGTTTTGTTAAAAATTTTAATACATTTTTCTCTCAAGTTGCCTTCCATACCACCCTTAATTTAAATAGTTTCTCACTGACGAATACGCGCAAAGAGAAATAACAACTTTCAAATGAACACTGATGATACCCGTGTGAATTTGATTAGGAACGTTTTGGGATTTTTATTTGACTTTTAATGTATTTTTAAGGTACTTTAATGTATTTTAAATAATTCTATATCATACATATTCACCTAAAAATAATTTCAGTACGTTTTATTGGCGTTTTATAAGTATCTCTGGCATAAAAGATTCGAAAATTTATGCTTAATTTAAATAATAATAATAATAAATACCCTTGATTTTAATTATTCTGAATAATATAGATTTTAGATACATTTCAACAGATATCTATTGAATGCAATGTTTCAAGTTTCGCCCAAAATATTAAACATATATTAAAATGAGAAAAAAAATCATAATAGAATTTAAAAAGTCTTTTAGTACAGAAAATAGAGGTATGTTAAAGAGTTATAGAGATCATTACAGATATTAAATATATTATGCAATGAGAAGAAGAAATATTTTTCGCGATAGAATTTTAAAAGCCTTTTAGAATAGAAAATAGAGGTATGTTAGAAAGTTATAAAGATCATTACAGATTTTAAAGATACGAGGTGGAACCCGTCGATATTCGACGAACGAAAACCTTTAAGAAAGAACTGATTCACTAATTTATAAAAAAATCTACAAAATTAGTTACAGTAAAAAATAAGGTACCCTGGGGTAATAACGCCATGTTAAGATTCTACCAATTTTCACGGCTTAGTTTTAGATTGTATTTTTCAAACAAATATAGGATCTGATACAGCAACTCATTGTCTATCTATATAAAATAAAATAATTTAACAGATATGTATTCATAAAATGTAATGGCGTTTTTTCTTGACCAATGCTATTTGGCGTTAATACCCACCTATATGGGTAATAACGCCATGCAAACAAAACTATGAAATAAGATGGAATAATTGCATGTAGATAGCCCAATTCTAAAAATACAAACTCTACAAACTTAGAAATATACAAATTGCATTCTAAGCTATTTAAAATGCTCAATTTTTTGTGAAAGTGTAAGAAAAATATAGGTGTGGTGTGGGAGGGGGGGGGGGAGGCAAAAGAATATCAGACCGTGAGCTTCTTTTTGCTTAAAAAAGATCGCTTAAATAGAAATATGAGAAACATTGCACAGTTTTAACTGTGTTTATTTGAATCAGTATTTAGGATGTAGCTCTGCCACTGTAGGGAATCAACGGGGGCATTAATGTCAAGGATTGGCGTTATTACCCCGGTATAGTTATTGCGCAGTACATTTTAAATTACAAATTATCTCGAGAAGATATCCAAAATCTTCAACAACATTTTAAAAGTACATGAAATGCACTATAAATTTATGTAATTAACAAAGTATTTCCGGAAAAAAAAATAGTCTTCACATCACAAAACGTATCTCGCAAATTTTAGATCAAGCGTTAATTTTAGCTGCTTGTAAAAACAATAAGACCTAAAAATGAAACAAATTAACTTGAAGCTGTTTTTTGCGATTTATATGACTCAAAACCCTTCTGCGCAGAGCACATGGGTGTCATTTACCTGATTATTTCATAATTATGCAAAATATAAGCACTTGGCGTTATTACCCCGCCTGGCGTTATTACCCCAGGGTACCTTACATCTTATATTGGTCAGTCTAACTCTCAAACAAATATTATTTGAAACTAAAATTAACAAAATACTATAAAACTCAATTAACCAAATTATTAAACGAAATGTAACCGCAATTCGCAGGATTTTATAACACACGATATTTCAAAAAGTCCTTCCGGCACTGCCGGAAGGATGAGGTAGCTTTCGTATACTTATTTATTTATTTATTTTAAATTAAGTTATATATATTTAATTATATACAAACATACGAAGCTCAAATTAGTGGAACCCGATTTTATAAGATTGAATATTAGTTTTTGTCAATGCTGAATATTAATAGGAATTTTTAGAAATTAGTCATCTTTTATTCAACCTGGTTTTATTTTAAGCGATTTAGAGAGTCGCCAAATTCCACGATATCATGAAGTGTATGTCATTTTAAAGCAACATAATGGATAAAACAAACCAATGAGCTTGGTCGAAATCTTAATTCATGTGCGCATGCACACTCATGTTGAAATCGATAAATATATACGAGTGCTGTCGCCGGCAAATTGATTTTTAAAAAATATATATCATACACATTAGAAATTCAAATTGCTATATATCTCAGGCTTTTTTTAAGGTAAAAAAGGCAAAAAAAAAAAAAAAAAAAAATCCGGAATTCTTTATTAAGATAAATACTTTAGAAAGAACCTTTTCTCAATTTCTCATTTTTTGTACGTACATCATTATACATTTAAAAGATTTTTGATAAACTTAAATGGCCGCCATTTTGAAACAAGAAGGCGGATGAAGTTGGCAGGTAAACTCGGTCAAGACATAATTATGAACTATGTACACACGGAGTTATATCCAAATCAGTTTATAAATATGCGTATTATCACTTGACAAATTTCAGACCGTTTCAAAATGTCAACCACACTGGAAATTGAAGGTGCTATAACGCAGCCATTTTTCAAGATATAGATGAAACAAAAAATGCTCTGGAATCTTTGTATCAAGGTCAAATACACAAAATAATTTTTTTTTTTTTCTTACTTTTTTACACCTAATTTAATTTTTTTTAAATTTAATATTCCGCCATTTCGAAACAAGATGGCGGATGGAACTGGCCAACGAACTCGGTCCAGACATCGGTATGTACTATGTACGAACCAAGTTTCATCCAAATCGGTTTATAAATACGCGTGTTATCACGTGACAAAAATCAGGTCATTTCAAAATGTGAGCAACACTAGAAATTAAAAGTACTATAACTCAGCCATTTTTTAAGATACAGACAAAACCAAAGAAGCTCTGAAATCTTTGTATCAAGGTCAAATGCATAAAAGAAAAATCTTTTTCAATTTCTCACTTTCATGTGCCTAATTTTAAATTTTAAATTTTAAAAAAATTAAATGGCCGCCATTTTGAAAGAAGATGGCGAATGGAACTGGCTGACGAACTCTGTCTAGGCTTTTTTATATACTATGTACACACCAAGTTACATCTAAATCGATTCATGAATACGCGCGTTATCACGTGACAAAAATCAGATCGTTTTAAATGACACCATAAGAAAAATTAGCCATAAGAAAAATTCAAAATGCTATAACTCAATCATTTTTTAAGATATAGACAAAATAAAAAGTGTTCTGGAGTTGTTGTTTTAAGTTCTAACTCATAAAAGAAAATATTTTTTAACTTTTAATTTTTTCGCATTTAATTTTAAATTTTAAATTTGTAAAAAAATTTTAAATGGCCACCATTTACAAACAAAATGGCAGATGATACTGACCAACGAATTCGGTCGAGAGATTTGTATGTACTATGTACATACCAAGTTTCATTCAAATCGGTTCATAAATACGTTTGTTTGTTACAGCATGACAAAAATCGGATATATATATATATATGTATATATATACATATATGTGGAATATTGAGTGATTAACTTATGATTTAAGCAAAACTAATATTCTTGAAAGTATAAAAAGGTTTAATAGACATAAAACATGTACGTAGCATTCAAAAATAACAGTAGAGCTGAATAATATTCAGTATAAATAAGCTTCCCTGAGCTTTGCATTAAAAATCCATCCAACTCGCCATCGCTGAAATCTATAGAACACCTCGTTCTTTTCACGCATCATCACATGAATCTTGTTTGGAATATCACGTTCATTAAATCATTGAGTTTATTATCTTTTATTGCTGAATATATCGCTCTTTAATCCCATATGTATATATATATATATCTGAATTTTGTCATATATATATATATGACATTAAATCATTGAGTTTATTATCATTTATTGCTGAATATATCGCTCGTTAATCCCACATTCTCGGTCATCCTGACGTTTCTGACGTCCTCGGCAGCTGCTTATAAAAATTTAGTCACAAATTTATACAAATAAAACAGGTAAATATAAAACAAAAACATCTCACGTTATGCAGATGCGTTACTCCAGGGCTTCATATATTATGCAGCAGTTGATGTCTTGTTGGGACCATCATGGTCTCTGATTTTCTCTACATCATAACAATCATTTGACTTTACTTTAGTAACTTTATAGGGTCCATGAAATTTTTCCTTTTTCAGTTCTGTTCCATACTGCGTTTCTTGGATTACCACGGGAGCATTTAATTCATATCTGTAAGGTACTTTTCTCATTATGTTGAATTGTTTTCTATAATCACCATTACTCCAAAAATATAGATTTCTACGCGGATTATTAAAATTTGTTTTGATGCTTGTTAGGTAGATTTCGTATGAAATACTACCTATTGCAATCGCACCAGTTTTTATATATATTAGGTAGATTTCGTATGAAATACTACCTATTGCAATCGCACCAGTTTATATATCTATCTATCTATCTATCTATATATCTCACTTTTTTATGGACACGATAACTTCTATAATTCTTCGCCAATCTCCACCAAACTGGTACATAAAATCAAAGGGGATAAAATCTCGGCTAAGTTAGTTAATGGACAAAATCGGACCAAGGGGATCGAAATAGGGGGCGTTTTTGTGAAAACATAAAAACCGCCATAACTTCTTAATTAAAGTAGATATCGAATCGGTTTAAATTTTATATTACTTCTTAAAAATGGGCCAAAAGTTTATGCATGACAGATTTTTGATAAATTTAGAAGTGGGCTCAAGGGGCGAAAAAAACAGGGGTTTTGGGAGAAAAAAAAATCATAACTTCGTCAATTTTCAAGATATCAAGTCCATCTAAATTTTTTGTAAATGTTCTTAAAATTATCTAAAACTTTTGCATTTTCAAGTTTTTGATAGGATCAACTTTTACCGATGAAAAAAATTAAAAACGAAAAGAAAAAGGGCGGTGAAAAAAGAGAAAAATCCATAACTCCGTGAATTTTTAAGATATCAAATCTGATTAAATTTATTTTACATCTTCTCAAAAATATCTACAACTTTTATATTGACAAGTTTTTCATAGGACCAATTCGTATAGCAAAAAGAAATTAAACAAAAATAGTAGTTGGAGAAAAAAACTCAAATCCAAACTGCTTATATTCTGACTCATTTTTAAATTCATTTTGGATTTTAAACGCATCCAAATGGTAGATCCTCTTATTTAGAAACTGTATAAAGTGACGCATTGGTCAATTTTTCGATAAAGACAGAATATATTTCGAAAAAGGCTACCAAAAAGGGTATTTTGAACAGAATTTTCCGAAGTCTTCGTGATTTGAAAATTTAAGGAAGTTTTCACATAGCAAATTGCGTTTTTTATGACTCGTTTTAAAATCCATTTTCGCTCTCAAACGCATCCAATTTACAGATCCTCTTATTTAGGAACTATATACTGTGACGCATTGGCCAGTTTTTTGATAAAGATAGAATATATTTTTTAAAATGCTGTCAAAGTGAGTATTTCGCACAAAATTTTCCGAAGCAATCATGATTAAAGAATTAAGGATGTATTCAAACAACAAATCGGTTATTTTATGACTCATTTTTAAATTCAATTTTTTTCTCAAATGCATTCAACTGACAGTTTTTTGTTATTTAGGAACTGTATAATGTACTGTTTTGATCGATTTTTTAATAAATTCAGAATTTATTTCAAAATATGTTGTCAAAATGGGCATTTGAGCTGAATTTTTCTTAAGATGATTCTGATAAAACCAGTTTTTGCAGAAAAATGAAATTAAAAATTTTTCATAAACGGCCAAATGAAGTTATTAAACTGGGTTTATCTCTAATCATATTTTGTTGTTGTTGTTGAAATGAGCAATTTTCGAAATCTACCTGCGCCTATAGGCCCAGCCGACAGGGATTTTTTTATTATTCCTTTCACACGGTTCAACCCTTTCTTTTTCAAAAATTTCAAGTTTTCTTTCCCCTAAATATTTTCTCCGATTTTCACATGTGTGACATTTTCTATTAAAATTATTTCTCGAATAATATTTCTTTTCTTCATTTCTATCATTGTAATCACGCTTCTTGTAATTTCTGATAAATTTCTGTTTATTTGCATTAACTCCTTCAATATTCTTTTCTTCCCTCGTGTTTTTCCGTTTATAATATTTTTCAACTTCCCTCGTTTCATTTTTATTTTCATTGGCGCGTGCACATAAATTGCGTTTTTCTTTTAAATCATTCATTTGTCCTGTTTGTGATGTCTCGTTTCTTTCATTTAATCTTTTCTTACTAATTAAATTTTCTTCTTTTTCATTTATTTCTTTTCTAATTTTCAAATTTCTCACGTGATTCAAATCAATTTCATTTTTTTCTATGACTCTCGCGAAATTAATTAAGTAATTACCTCCTGCATTATTATCATTTGCGATAATAATATTTTCATCACGTGAATTATCTAACGTAGACGTTTTCATTTCATTACTATTTCTGGCAGCATGATTCAATTTTATATCAGAATTCTTCTGAATTTCAGTGTAACCTATTTCAATATTGTTGCGTTTGCCAATGATCTTAATTCCGTTCTCGTCTATCGCCAAATTTAATTTGCTAATCACATCATATCCCAATAAAATATCATATTCAAGAGATTCTAGCACGTACAAATTTGTTCTGATTAGAAAACCATCAATATTAAATTCATATGGGAAGTATCCTTTTGGATAAACAACTATTTTATTTATGCCGGACAAAGAGATATTATTTGAAAATAATCTTGACGAGCCTATTTTCGTATAATATTCATAACTCGCCAAACTGATATCACTTACAGTGTCAAAGAAGATCTGTGTCTTTTCACCGTTAATATCAATATTTATCATGTAATCTGGTTTGGCGCTCTTGGTTTCTTTGATTACTGCAGAATTCTTCTCTTTGTTATTGGATAATCGCGGTTTTTGGCTGTCATTTTTTATTTGTTTATTATTACCATTATTACACTGCGATATTGCATGGCCAAGACGGTTACTTTTGAAACACATAATTTGTGCGCTGTTCTTTTCATTTAAATAAGAAGATTAATTTACATTATCTGTATTATCTTTAAATTGTTGTCTTCTTAAAGTATTATAACGTTGATATGGTAACCATGGTTTTGTGTTGTTGCTTTCGCGCATTTTTGGCACCCTTTCTTCAAAGCGGTGTAAATTTCTATCCAGGGTTTTAATATTACGTCTTGCTGTTTCGTAATCATCTAGTTTACAAACTAATGTATCAACACTTTTAATTTTGGGAAGATCATCGATAAAATGTTCTTTCATTTCTATCGGTAACCTTCTTTTGATTTGATCTATTAATATTAATTCTTTTAAATCTTCAAAATTGGATACATCAAGACCGGTAATCCATTCTTCTAAATAATTCCTTAACTCAAACGCTAGATCGCGCCAAGTGTCAGAGTTTTCTTTCTTATGCTACATTAATTTTTGCCTAAACTCTTCGGGCGTCAATTTGAATCTTTTGAGCAGCAAGTTTTTTACGTAATCGTAGTTATTTGTTAATGTTTCTGGTTCTCTAGTTATAACGTTAGCAATTTCTAGCGGCATTAAAGTTAATAAGTGCATTACCCAATTTTCTTTTGCTATATTCATCCTAGAAATCTGTCTCTCGAATAGAGCTAAATAGATACTAATATCACCCTTCCCATCAAATGGGGCATTAATTTAGACAAATCTGGTTGCTTACCTGAACCAGTTACAGCCGAACCGTCACTTGTATTTGTCATATTTCCTTGAAGTTCCATCTTTCGTAATTCATATTCCATCTCTAGCTTTTTCTCCTCTAATCTTCTTTCTGCTTCTAACCGTCTTTCTTCTTTTTCTGCCTCTAGCCTTCTTTCTTCTTTTTCTGCCTCCAGCCTTCTTTCTTCTTTTTCTGCTTCTAGTCTTCTTTCTTCTTTTTCTGCTTCTAGTCTTCTTTCTTCTTTTTCTGCTTCTAGTCTTTCTTTTTCTATTCTCTCCGCGGCAATGACTTCAAGTCGAACTTTTACAAAATTTTCTTCATAATCCTTTGATTCCGTCACCAACTTTATCAAATCAATGATTCTTGGATTATGAGGCACAACTATACCTAGGTCATCACACAATGTTAACAAGTCCGCCTTTCTAGCTTTATTCAGAACAGACATTATAATTTTTGTTTACACTTCAATAAAATAATATAGTGCACTATCTTGCAGGCTTGATTACGGATAATTTCTAATCATTACACATATAACAAACAGTTCCTTTTTTTTTTTATAATACGTTTTAGTTTAAAAACAAAACATTCTTCTTAGACATAGATCTTTTTAGTACAAAATAGCTTTCATCGTGAAATTCAAATTCAAATATAAATCAGCGAAATCGTTCAAATCCCGGCAACGAGCCCCCAAAACTTGTGGGATATTGAGTGATTAACTTATGATTTAAGCAAAACTAATATTCTTGAAATATAAAAAGGTTTAATAGACATAAAACATGTACGTAGCATTCAAAAATAACAGTAGAACTGAATAATATTCAGTATAAATAAGCTTCCCTGAGCTTTGCATTAAAAATCCATCCAACTCGCCATCGCTGAAATCTATAGAACACCTCGTTCTTTTCACGCATCATCACATGAGTCTTGTTTGGAATATCACGTTCATTAAATCATTGAATTTATTATCTTTTATTGCTGAATATATCGCTCTTTAATCCCATATGTATATATATATATATATATATATATCTGATTTTTGTCATGTATATATGATTTTGTCACACATATATATATATATATATATATATATATATATATATATATATATATATATATATATATATATATATATATATATATATATATATGGTTATATATGTGTATATACGGTGTAAAAATTTAAAATGTCCGACGTTTAAAAGTGCAAAATTTGCAGTAGCGAAAATTGCAAAACCGAAATTGCAGGGGAAAGTGTTGCCATTCGCAAAATACGCACAGATATGTTTGGCCTTTATAATATAGATTATGTAATGTAAAGAAGAAATATTTTTCGTAATAGAAATTATAAAAAAAAATACAAAAGCTTTTTTTTAAGTAGGTAGGTTATTCTAGCATTCTTATTCACTTATTTTAATTTTCCTTTCTTGATTTCAATTATATTTATTTTCTCACTCGTAAAAAAATAATAAATGAACAAATAGAAAAGAATTCTTATAAACCTTAAAGGTTTCTGCATATAATTTAAGAAGTTTAAACATGTCTACTATTGTTTTCTATACAAAAACTTGTTATCAAAGCTTTTTCGTTCACGTTTTAGGATAATGAAAGCTTTTCAACAGCATCTTTTACAAAACGATCGTTTTGTAATATTGCTTGACGATGGCGTATTTAATTAAATAAATAACAAATAAACAATTAAAAACAACGTAATTTGTGGGACAATTTTCATTAAAGAATATTGCAAAAGTATATTTTATAATATTTGTTGGGCGACTAATTTGTGTATATATAAAGCATTAATGTTCAATACCATAAATTTCCTAAAAAGGTACTCTAAAATAATGCACTTTTCTCCACTGAGATTGATAATTTAAATTCCTAAATTAGATTTTTCGAAAATTTTCGTTTTGACTAAAGATAAAAACAAGTTGGAAATTGCACGTGAAGCGTAGCAAATGAGGTGCGTTCGTACTATAAGTTTTAAAATATTCCGATCTTGTTGATGTAGTAGAGCGTACTTTGGATACAGTACAGTAGTCGAAATCTTTGTGTTCCTGTAAATATGCAGGGAGTAATTTTTATTATACTTCATTAACGTATATCTTATTCGTAAAATGTGAAGTAGGTTAATATAATTAAAACACGCCCCAAACAATGTTTCCCCGTATAATATTATTTAGTGGAATACATTTGTGTGGCCCTGTAATTTAATAACAAATATTCTCTGCATCCCAGATTGTACAGAATGTAGATTTTAGTACATACATCATAGATTCATGTCAATTATATTATGTTCAAATGAGTGTAACACCATTAAAATGCATTTGAAACATTTTTTCCCATTGATCGTAATGTAACGGAATACTTTTGATTGTCCCTGTAATTGATCTATGCTTCCGATTTTCATAACATTTGAAATGACTCGACAAAATTATGTAATAATTAAACGTTTTAAATTCCAAACGATTAAAATGCATTTGAAACTTTTTTCCCCATTGACGTAATGTAACGGAATTCTTCTGATTGTCCCTGTAATTGATCTATCCATCCGATTTTCATAAAATTTGAAATGACTCGACAAAGTTATGTAATAATTATGCATTTTAAATTTCAAACGATTCGGTTGGATAGTTTTTGCGTTGTTATATGCGGACGGACAGACAGACGGACAGGCGGACGGACTGAGCGACAACAATAGGTGCTACGTATTTACATAATTACGAACGCACCTAATTAAAAATAGTAAAAAAGATAATAAACTGTAAAAATTAATAAAATAATAAATAAACAATAAAATTTTATTGGAAATTTTCCGAAAGAAAAAAAGCCTTTATCCAAAAATATATTTCATGAAATCTATCCAAAGATTCTATTTATGTATCTAATTTTCTAATCGAGTATCTTAGATCAGTATCAAAAGTATTGAAAAAAATATACGTAAAAATGAATGTACTTGAAATATTTCCCCACTGAGTACAGTAATCCTAGTTCATACATTAACGTTTCTTTTGAATTTCAGACTTGGCAAATCTTTCGCAAAAGTTTTTACAAGAATCCATTAACATTTAACTTTGAAAAATCACGGCAAACATAAATTACATAGTATAAAAAATAATCTCGTGTCATCTTCTTTTATCACCAACCCCAAATATTTTCTGTCATTATAAAAACGGTAATGATCATTCAGAGTGCACTGAAATTAAAAGAAGAAGAAGTTGAATGAAATAAAAGAATAATCCTTCCATTCTAACCCTCGCAGGAGCTATGAAAAGAACTAACTACCTGCGCGTATTGTTCCAGGCGTTACGCTTATTTTTTGTCTGATAGACGCACTTGCCAGCAAGAGCAGTTGTATACCTCCCGCAGACTCCGATGAGAATTCCACAGGTTTAAGGTCTGCAATCGTCATTTTGTTATTTTCGTAGGATCCTTTTTTTGTTCTCTGATGCGATTATTTTTGCTATCTACTATTCGATAGTAGACTTGCTTTTGCTTCTTGAGACTCAGACCTTCAGTGAGTTTAAGCAGTTTGAATGTGAAGCGACTAAGCTGGGTAGACGTTAAATTGCACATTAAATCTTGTTTTACTAGATTTCGAAACATTTCAGAGAAAAAAATAGCAACAAACAATCAATGTGTTTTTTTTTCTTTTGTGAAATTAGAATAAAAATATAAGATTAGTTTTATTTTAACAATTTCACGTTAAAAAAATCAAACGAATAGTTAGTTTTCTAACTTACGCATTTCTCTTGTTTTACGAGATACTAAAATATAATTTGCTATTTTCGAAATATTATTTTGTTTCTTTTCATAAAATATTTTGTTGTTGTTGTTATATGCGTCTAATGCGAATATTTTTGCTGTCTCTCATTTGATAGTAGACATTTTACCGAAACTACAGTCTGTGTGAGAGCTTAACGTACAGTCAGTTTAAAAATAAGACGCTCATCGCATACATTTTAATCATTAAATTGTCAAAAAAAATAATAATAATAAATAATAAAATAAAAATAGCCCGTTGATTAGAAGTTACATTTTTTTTTTTTTTTTCAATTTATGTTAATAAAGAAAATAGAAACTCAGGAAAATGTCTTCACATTAAAAGTGTACCAAACAAGAAAAAACTTTTAAATTCGACGTCATATTGGGATTTTGCAGAAAAGTGTATTTCACGATACCGAATGGGGAGTCATTTAGTCAAGTAGTTTAGGAATTGTGAAAATTTTAAGTTGGAAACTGAATTTATAATCGTTACAAAACAGATAGTTTTTAAACATAGTTTAAAACCTACATGGCCTAATGAACTGTAGTACTGGAATTTCATCTTTGAAGCTACTAGAAATCGATCTCCTTTTTCTGGGTTGTTTCGTTTTTAGGTGCGTTCGTAATTATGCAAATATATAGCACCCATAATCATCGTTCAGTCCAGGTGAAATGCGCGAAAGGCGTTTTAAAAATGTTCTAAACTGCAATTTTTAAGCAATCTCAGCAAACAACGAACCGACCTTAAAAGTAATGATATGAAAATGATGGTGACAGTCCTCTTTTTTGAGTATAATTTCATGGACTATTTCTGTTTTTGTTCTGATGTTATTTAAATATTTAGCATGGGATAAAACTGCCCCAATCTATACCTTCTACAGAGCCTGACCAACTTGGACAGTTATTTAACTTTTTCAGACATTATTTTAGTTAATTGTACAGTTTTCTTCTTTGATTGTACATTTTGCAGCTTTAATTGTAGACACTTTAATTGTTTTTAAAGTTATATATATATATATACATTCATAGTACTTTTCGCTCGCATATGTAATATGTTTGTTTTCGCTCTGTACGTATCATTGTTTTTCATATAATTTATGTCAGGTTCTGAGACCATCTCTGCTGAAGATTGGAATTTCCGATATTTCTCTATCTTAATCTTTAGTGTATTGTATGGCTGTGTACTAGAATTTTCAAGGTGACATTCTTTCTTTGTTGAAGGGAGAATCGACAGGTAATCCTGTGCAGGTGGTGTGTTAGAGAAAGGAGATTACTGAGAGGCGTGTTCATCCGTCAGTGATGTATGTGGATGATGACAGACAAGCAACATGTCACTAATCAAGAAAGGAATGTGGGATGTGTCCAATGAATAAGCTCCAAAGGGTGTTCACGTTGGGGAAACACCGTGATTTGAGAAGAGCAAGTCTTGTCTCAGATGAGTTCAGTTCGTTCCTGAGTTTCGTACCAAGAAGGTGTGTCGTACCGAGGTCCTGATAGAGTGTGCTCTGTGTTGTAGAGTGGAAGCAGTGCGTACCTGGAGAGCAAAGGACACAGACGTCCTGGTGTTTAGTGCTCTGGGCCGAGAAGTGCAGGCCGAGTATATCTGTGTTGGGAGATTCGAGATTGATCTCCGATAAAGTGAATCTAATGTGCATTGATTGTGAGGTGGAAGGTGTAATTTGAATAGTACACAGCCAACCTTTACTGTATTTAATTTAATGTTGAACCGGATCACCTATATCCGATTTGTAATTGTATATAATTGTAAATAGCGTATTTAGTGTGTACATATATTCTAAATAAACTGTTAATTCAGTTAATTGACAGCGTCAGTGTTCATTTACACAATCCTCACAGTGGGTGACCGATATCATCTAGTAATATCGGTGGTGGCAGCTATAATTACCACGGACTTTCTTCAAAGTTGTGCGGACTGAGAGGAACGTCCGACAATTTAGTTGCCAGATTATTGTATTTTGTAACTTATCTGAATTTACAGTTTGTTCTATGTATATACGATGATCAAATTAATAGATTTTTGTGTATGTAAAATGCCTTGATAAGTGAAATGAGAGAAAAAAAGAAGAGTGAGGGAAAGAAAAATAAATAAAAGATTGTTTATTAGATTTTATAAGTTGCATATAATTATTTCAAGCCAGGGCACGTCTTTTTTTTTTTTTTTTTTTTTTTTTTTTTTGTATTTTTAGGACCCGTAGCTTTCGAGCCTATTGTCTTAGTTTTGATTCGTCTTGTGCTGACACGAGTTGTTTTCCTCCGAGGGAGAAAACACCTATGCCATACTTTGGTTCGTGCCTCAGATGGGTGATCGTGACAGTCCTAGCTCCAACATAGGCTATATCTTATGCCGATACTAGTAACCCAAAGGGAGTAAAGGGGCAAAAAACTTTCTAAAAATGCGATGTCTATATGTTAAGGACCTAGAAACATAAAATTTGGTACGTTCATTACTTATAAGATATAAATGATCACTAAGAACATCTGTTAACAAATTCAAAATTTAAAAGAGGTAAAAATGCGCGAAAGCATTCTAAAAACTTTCTAAATAGCGATATTTAAGCAATCTTGGGAAGTTAGTGAATCGATTTTTTTAAAAAAAATGTCAAAATGATGGTGACAGTGCTTGCTCCAACAAAAGTATGAGATAAATTACCAGATTACAATGGGAGTCTATGGGAATTTGGCAAAATACCAGAAATAGCGCCAAGTTAGTATAATTTTTGGCGCGTAATTTTTGTTGTCAATTTGGCGATATATCACCAAGTTGGCGAGAAACTTTTTTGGTCGGCTGGATAATCAATTAGTATCCAATTATGTAAAAGAAACATTCTTATTAGTGGAATTTAAAGGAACATAAGCAGTCCTAATTTAATATTTTTATATTTGACTGAGTAAAACAGCGAATAAACGCAGGAAAAAGCTGTAAGATTAATTAATATTAAATAAAGTTAATTTAGTATTAAGCCTATTTATTTCAAAAAATATACAAATACTTAATTATTGTACAAAAAATAATTATATCCTATCAAAAACATAAATGTGAAAAAATGCCAAGTTCGATAAAGGTTTCGCTAATAAAAGAAGTGAGATCTAACTGCAAACCAAGTTCTTTCGAAGCTCCTTAAATCATAGCTCCTGTCATGCATAATATTCTTCAATTGCTTTTATCGATTTATTATATTTTATATGTTATTCAATAGAGCGACTTGGCAAATTTTCAGCAACCAGCTTTAATCTTTGAGTCGGAGTACAATCTAGAATCTGATTGCAAAAGATCTAGTTAATCGAGTGTTCGAATAAGTATATCGAAGTTAAGGTATTGATAAGTTAAGGAAAGTGATCAACTTTAAGTTCTGATCAACTAAATATAGAAATTTGAATAAGGGAAAACTTGATAAGTCGCTCTATTGAATAACAAGCAACGTAACAAATCATTTTAAGCAATTGAAGAATATTATGCATGCCAGAAGCTATGATTTTAATGAGCTTCGAAAGAACTTGGTTTGCACTTCTTTTATTAGCGAAACTTTTAATGAACTTGGCATTTTTTCATATTTATGTTTTTCATAGGGTCAATTCTTTACAAAATGATACGTATTTTAAAATTTTATTAGATTACACTAGTCTGTAAAAATAGAATTATGTCTTTTTTGTTGTTGTTGTTGTTTTATAATTGATTTTTATATATTCTGTATAGCTGAAATCGAAATTGACCTTCATTTTTCATCAACATGTAAAGATTTTTTGCAAATCGTAAATTTTAAAGCTCAGAAAAGAAAAAAACAGCGAAAATTTGTTACGTGAGAAGGGGACAAAGCCTTAGTCTCGTAGTATCCATAAGGGAAAAATGGTCTTTCATGGATTCTTATGAAATTATAAAGATGAAAATTCCGAAAAAAATATTGCTGTTTCATTGAAAATATTATGTAAAGAGGAAGTACATGTCTTTGAAGAACATTTTCTCCATTTGCACTTGGATTTTTTTTTCTGAAAACTCGGGTACCATGAGGGACAAATAGGGTGAGCATTTTCACCAAGACCTGAAACTTTTTGAAGACAGACAAAAGGTTTTAGGGTCAAAAGTATGTTAGGAGTACTGCTGGCCTATTTTAAGAGAAACAAATCAGGAAAATTATAAAAAGAATAATAAAACCAATCATTTCTAATTTTTTCTTTTTATATTTCATGTTGCTGTTCTTTTAAGTATTTAATAAATATTTTTTAAACTAGACGTGACAGATTTTATCATCAATTTTCCCGTACTCGGTGCACTAGAATCTAAGAAAAAATAGATATTTCGGCAAAAAACCGACTAAACCGTGTTAACCAGTGTTATTTTTCTGACCTATTACAAGTACACATAAACTCAAAATGGAAAAGAGGAAGCAGCGGAGAAAAAAGAATAAAAAGAAATTAACAATAATTAGAAGTGAAAAGAAAAAAATAGACTCGAAGATTATTTTCTCTGGTAATAAACTGAATATTACCTCCTTCCAAAATGATGTTTTTATCTGCTTTTTGTATTTTATATAGTTCACATATTATGAATGAAAATAGGTATGCGTCAGAGAGTAAATTTACCCAGCACGTGCTTTACGAAACTCATTCACTTAGTTGCACAATGTTCTTTAATTGTTCTACCAAGAATCGCCCAGTTGAGCAAATACATCGTATCTCAAATAAATAACTATTTTTAACTTTCTTTTCACTTTAATCCATTGCACAAATGAATCTAGAGGAAACAGATAAGAAATCGCTAGTTACAGAACTTTGATATTATGGATGTGTTAAGAAACGATTTTAAGATCATTGTACCTAAATGCGATGACCCCAAAATGCGACAATGTTCTTGTACGCAAAATCGTAACGCAAGAATCGTGTATAAATGCTATTGAATGGGACATCCAAAATTAACGAAAAAATCGCGAAACATTTATCTGCATTTAAAATGTGTTCTTAAAAAAAAAAAAAAAAAAAAAAAAAAAAAAAAAAAAAAAAAAAAACTTCCGTAACAATACACATCATTCATTATCAATTTAATTAGAATAAATCCTGTACCAAAAACTTTAGCTTAGAAACAGTATTTTATGAGTTAATTGCGCCTTTTAGTCATCTTTGGATTGAGCGGTCTCTAAGATCATTCACAGTTGTTTGTTTCGTCACGACATTTAATGGTTAAATGAATATTATCAGTTGAATTGGCATGCATAAAACACATTGTCACATTTAGGACTTTGAAAGTCTAATTTAGGTTTTAACTGCCGTAAGTGCTACAATAGCACATTGTGGTTATAACGTACATATAATGATTCCATTTCTACAAATCAAGTTAGTTTTGAACTAAAAGCACGATATTTACTAATTTTCTGCTAAATGAAACATATGTTTATTTAATAAAATGTTAGTTGTACCCTAGATGCAACAAAACGGTGATGAATCGCGTCTCATTTAGGCACAGTAACTTTATACATCACTGCTGAAATTTGGAATGATGCTATTGAATTTTTCACGTGAAACTCTCGTTACATTCGAGATTAACAACTCTTTATTTATTACCACCTGTGCGAATAACGTCTTTTACGTTTCTTTAAGTTTTTTTTCTGCAATTTTTTAGATTGTAATTTTTGCCTTTTTTAATCACAGAAATTCTGTGATTAGATAAGGCAAAAATATCTGTTCTAAAATACTGGTGTTCCAATTTAAGGATTTCGTACATTCCAAACGACACGAAAACATTAACGTTAAAACAAACATTTATAAAACTGTTCTCAAATGCAGACACCGCTGCTTTCTGGTACTTTCATAAAGTTTTTTTTATTTTTTTATTTTTAAGAGTCCACACCACTAACTGAAAAAGACCCGGATGATAATGTTAAGTCTA
Organism: Maratus speculifer; assembly: GCA_964019185.1. NCBI lineage: Eukaryota > Metazoa > Arthropoda > Arachnida > Araneae > Salticidae > Maratus > Maratus speculifer. The sequence goes on along the minus strand of OZ025291.1, from coordinate 36,244,968 downwards.
TGGGGGCGTTCTTTTCAAATATCTCGCTCAAATATTAATATTTTTTCATGATTTTTTTACATAGGATAGCTGAGAACGAGCTACAACCGAGATAGTTTTTACTTTTTCGATTTTAATTTCAGATATTAAAAAAAAAAAAAAAAAAAAAAAAAAAATACTGGCCCGGACTTTTTTCACCCACATGGAAAATTTACATCTCTTTTAACATCTATTATTATTATCATAATAATAATAATAATAATCAACCGTTTTCGATCCACTGCTTGATGTAGGTCTCCCCTAAATTTTTCCACTGTTTTCTGTCTAGCGCTTACATCATCCAATTTACACCGGCTACTTTTCTGATTTCGTCACTCCACCTTACTTGGGGTCTTCGTCTTTGTCGTTTTACATCTATGGACTGCCACTGTAGGATATTTATGCTCCATTTATTGTCTTGACTTCTTGCAATGCGTCCAGCCCAGAATTCTCCCCATGACAGTATAAAATTTTTACTTTAGGCCAAGATCTTAGCTTTGACAGTGTTTTAGACACTTCGGATATAATAACTGCTATAATAGTTTTTTTTTCTAAAAAAAAAAAACAACAACAACTATTATAGCTATTGTATCCGAAGTGTCTAAGAAACTGTCAAAGCTAAGATCTTGGCCTAAATTATGACTTTTATATTGTCAGATGGAGAGATCTAAAGTTGAAGTTATTGCAAGTTCAATTGGATTATTAAGTATTCTATGATACACAAAATTTATCGGTCTTCTACTAGTGGGGAATATTTAGGTATCACTTCTGCATCTATGACAGAGTTTTATTGATTAGAACCAGGACGTTACAGTATTCTTATGAATTTTCTGTTATATTAATAAATGAAGTTTAAATATTTTCAAAGGTTTGATTCTTTATCATCTAAGGTTTTTTTAAATCATTACGAAATCGATGTTTTAATAAATGACTAGTTTTCCAACCGCTGTTTCTGAAAATCAGAAAATAAATACACATTAAAATATGATCGCGTAAAATCCACTGAAATTTTTTGATTTAGCTGATTATGAAAACATAGATTCAAACTTTAAGAAGCGAAATCTTCATTAATCAAGGTTACAAATAATACTTTCTTAATGATCTTTGTAGCAATGAAGAAAATATCTTTTCATTCGTAACAAATAATATCAAAGCGTGAATTCACACATCTTTCGCAAACTTCTTAGATCTATTCTTACCCAATTCATAACTTAGCTGGTAGTTGTAAATAATTTCCAGGAAATTTCTTGTTGTTTTAATCAAAGAGTATTAGATGTTTTTAAAGCTTGCATTCATTTTATTATCTTCATTTAAAGTATTTTTGGATGAATTATTTCTAGACGATTTTTATCGCTATTTTTTATTGCTACTTCCTAAAAAAAAAACGAAAATATGCAGGTATAAGACGATATAGCAATAAATGTCGGTAATAAATATTGCAATAAAATTATAACGATATGTACCTTGTTCTGTATGAAACGCGATGATATCACAAAAAGTTTTGGAAAAAGAGAGCACTCATGCAGTCATAGTCAGTGATACTGTATGAACAGATAATCATAGTCCAAAATGTGAAGTTGTTAGCCAAATTATTTTTATGTTATACTTACAACAAAGATGAGCAAGTTTCTTAAAATTTTCATCATAGCAAACGCGGTAGCGTTTGGTATAATATGTTTAAGAAATGGAAAATTTCTGGCGAACCAGTTGACGTACGACAGTGTTTTTTTTTTTTTTTTTTTTTTTTTTTTTTTTCCAAAAGATAGAACTCGACAAAACGAATAAAATGACAGCATTAAAAAGTATCGTAGTTTACTGTAATTTTTTTATTTAACTTTTAACGAAAAAATGAAGACGTAAAATTCAACAAGCGATAGCTAACGATCGAAGTTCGAGAAAATCGAGAAAATCGAATTTGTGTCTTAAAGTTCCAGTTGAACATTGTTTCTTGTTGTTGCTGTTGTAATTTTTTTTTTTATTCCTTGCCACCAAGTTTAAATAAATATAATTTTTTTTTTATGTATGTAACATAATTATGAAATTAAATAAATCACGTGATGAACATGGTTATTTGTTTTTATTGCGAAACATTTAGTTTCAGTTCTTCGAATAAAGTTGTGAGCACACTGTAATTTTTTTCCGTTCAACTCCTTGGTTTATTTTTCAGACATCATGCATTTTACATGGCATTGTAATAACTTTCCTAATTATTCTAATACAAGAATAAAATTTTGACAGCAGGAAATATTTTGCTTTTCAATATATAAAAAAATCTTCATTTTTTATTTTAAAAAAAAATAAATGACAAGTATTAAAAAATGCTCTGGTGAGCGAGCAACAAAAAAGGTTATTGTGTTCTTAAGTATGAAAAAGTGTTTGACATATGCTTCTAATTGAACATGAAAAAGGACAAGGGGTATCTTTTTGGCTACAGCTCACTGTCAATGCCAAATTTGAAAAAATCATATTTGCGCTTTTTCCATATAAAAGAAATTTGCGTAAAACTTCCCATCTTTCTTCTTCTTCTTCTTCTTTTTTTTTTTTTTTTTTTTTTTTTTTTTTTGTAAAATTTTTAATCCTGCTTTACATGTGAACTCCACTGTTGACTCTGCAATGCAACTGCATAACAAATCAGTTTTCTGGGCAGTTCTACGCTGTGGGCATGCTTGGTGGCACTGCAATGAGTTTCATACGCTCTAGGAATTAAAGTTTCTAGTACTATTTCACGTTTTAACTATAATTTCATCTTACTTAATATTGCACTTAATAGACTTCATTTCAAACCGCTAAACACACAATTCCCTCACAACCACCACAACATTCACGGCTACCAAAGGTTAACCAAGCCCTACTGAAAACCCTATTATAAATCCTATAGGATATCCTATAGGTCCTGTAGGATATACATCTTTACAAATTTTTTTCACGTACATAAATAATATTAAAAAAAAAAAAGAAAAACTGGTGTGATTGGAGCCTAACAGATAGCAGAGCTAAACAAAAATAGCAATTTGTATCTTATAGTGCGTTTTTAGTGAGCGACGTGTTATATAAAAATGGCTTGCAGCAGAAGTGTACGAAATGTACAAAAATGAAAGCGTAAATAAATTTACTTGCTTTAAGATACCGATTTTAGAGTTCATTAAACAAATATTAAATATATTTTTATTTTAAGTTTTTCATGTGTTTTTGTAATGCAAAAAAGTAAAAAAAAAATGTATTTTTTGAGTTCCCATGTATTATCAAATTTCAGGTACAAAAAATAAAATATAATGTAATTCTTTATTCAATCTTTTTTAGTTATCAGTTTGTTAATATAAATCCATAACTGAAAAATTTTTAAAAATTACATAAAAGAAAGTACAAAAAAATACACCCTGGGGTCCGAAGAAGTTAAAAAATAAGAAAAAGCTACATTGATCTATTCAGTCAGAATAATTATTGGTTTTAAAGACTAATTCGTATTCTTCAGTGGCAATTACATGTTTTAAGTAACACTCTAAAGAGAGACAGTTTCCATATTTTTACGATGAAAGTGATTTCGAAAGTATATCAGGAAACAGAGATTGTGGTTTTGAGAGTATTCTTCCCACATAACAATTCTAAAAGTGTATGTAAACTATTGTTTTCATTAAGACTTTTAAATTTTCTGCATCGAAAAAAAAAAACTTTCAATTGCAAAACTGCACAGATAAGAAACTATTTTTTTCTTACATTGTATATTGTATAGACTAGACTGCATATGTTTTTTCAGATCATAAAGAAAGAAAAGAACTCTCCTCAAGCAATTTTTCGATAAACTTTTTAAACTTCTGCATCGTAAAAAATACTATAGAAATTAAAAAAATAAAAACATTTAAATTGCGCAAACTGCCCTGATAAGAAGCTGTTTTCTTTTTTTACAGTGTGTATTGTATTAATTAGACCGCATACAATTTTTCAGATCATACTGAAAGAAAAGAACTGTCATTAAGTTATTTTTTAAATAATAGAGTGGACACCGGTCGATTAATGTGTCAATTGACCATGTTCGCAAATATTTCTCACGCACGAATCTAATTCAGCATGTTTTGATCAAAACGAACGTTGTACATACATCATTCATTTAACTGTTTAAAGTATAGAATATTGGCAAACAAAAAGACATATGCTGTGAAAGTCAAATGTCTTTTGTCAAATTTCATGAAGTAGATTTATTTTAGTTGAGTATATGAGTATATGTGGGTGTTACATAAACAAAAAGATGAATGTATCTTATACTAAGAAAATCACAAACGCAAATGTATAATGATCTCTTTGAGACACCTAAGATTCCAAAAAGTATTCCTTTATCATTAAAAACCACATAAAACTATTTATTAAAAGAAAATTTATGAAACAAAATTGTTATCAATTGCCTGTAGTTTACAGAAACGCTTCATAGTAGCTTTTACGAAGTATTAATCGGTTATCTGTATCCGGAAAATCAGTTTTTCGGATTGTATCAATTCTCAAATGCAAATATATATAGTTGCAAAACTAGATTTTTGCATGCAAGTGTAACGAAATGGTGTTAATTTTCATATCTTTGTTAATACTGTTACTTTTATATGTTTGACTGCTAAATGTGCTTTCTGTATATCCAAATATTTACCTGAGAATTCATAGCATCTGAAAAAGTGATATTCTGACTTTAGAAAACTGGTTATTGCACTAGAAAAGCTACTCAGAAATGCTTCCGAAAATGACAAGCAGCTAATAAAAGTTTATTTTTATATAATTTTCTTTGAATTTTTTAAATACATTATTTTCTGAAATTTTGAAAAGTAAAAGAATGCTTTTGAGAATCTTCATTGACTGTGAGGAGATTATTGTATATTTTCTTGATTATAGTACATTTTTGTAGATTTAGAAATATGTGTGATTTTTGACAGTGCACATGGAAAAATTAAATTTCCAGAAAACTGTAGCGAGAGCTGTTCGTTGTAATTTTTCAATTCATTTACTAATTAAGAGCATATATTTAAAATATTAATTCGAAATTTTCCAGAAAACATTTTAACAGTGTGTATTGTATTAATTAGACCGCATACAATTTTTCAGATCATACTGAAAGAAAAGAACTGTCATTAAGTTATTTTTTAGATAATAGAGTGGACACCGGTCGATTAATGTGTCAATTGTTCGCAAATATTTCTCACGCACGAATCTAATTCAGCATGTTTTGATCAAAACGAACGTTATACATACATCATTCATTTAACTGTTTAAAGTACAGAATATTGGCAAACAAAAAGACATATGCTGTGAAAGTCAAATGTCTTTTGTCAAATTTCATGAAGTAGATTTATTTTAGTTGAGTATATGAGTATATGTGGGTGTTACATAAACAAAAAGATGAATGTATCTTATACTAAGAAAATCACAAACGCAAATGTATAATGATCTCTTTGAGACACCTAAGATTCCAAAAAGTATTCCTTTATCATTAAAAACCACATAAAACTATTTATTAAAAGAAAATTTATGAAACAAAATTGTTATCAATTGCCTGTAGTTTACAGAAACGCTTCATAGTAGCTTTTACGAAGTATTAATCGGTTATCTGTATCCGGAAAATCAGTTTTTCGGATTGTATCAATTCTCAAATGCAAATATATATAGTTGCAAAACTAGATTTTTGCATGCAAGTGTAACGAAATGGTGTTAATTTTCATATCTTTGTTAATACTGTTACTTTTATATGTTTGACTGCTAAATGTGCTTTATGTATATCCAAATATTTACCTTAGAATTCATAGTGTTGTGTTTTCATACTCTCACCTTCGAAACTCCATGGCTCACAAACATTTTGCAAGCTGCGTGAACTAATGACTTTTTTTGTATTCTATTTTGATTTGTTTTGTAGTTGTTCGATGATTGTTCTGAGAAAACGAGAATGAGACGTACATTTGTACGCATCATAAATTGAGATGAATATTATAAAAAGTCAAGCAAGATGCTTCTTATGTTTGAAAAAATTCCACATAGTTAAATATTGCAAGTCTAAAAATAAATGTAAATTTTGTTTTCGGAAGCATAATTCGGTAATTTGTGAAGAAAGGGAGAATAAAGGAGAAATAACCGATACTTTAGTTTCATCAATTCAAAATGCGAATTTAACACGAGATATTTATTTGCAAACCGCTACTGCATTAGCTATCGGAAAACAACATAAGTCGAAATTACGCTTATTGTATGACTTAGGATCGCAGAGATCATTTATATTGAGTAGCGTTGCAGAAAAATTAGGCTTACAAGAAGTGGGTGAGGAAGATGTTACGATTTACGCTTTTGGTTCTAAAGACGCGATAAATCAGAAATGCAAGCGATACAGAATTATTTTGAAAAATCCTGAAGTGAAAAATAAAGGTATTACAATTGAAGTGTTAGAGACACTAGAAATTAGCGAAGCTTTACTTGCCGTACCCGAGAAGAAAATTCGAGATTTTGTATTCAGAAATAAATTGCAATTAGCTGATAGAACCTATGGCGATTCAAAATATTTTCAACTATCAATTTTAATCGGAAGTGATTATTATTGGAAAATGGAAACAGGGAAGATTCGTAGACTCTCGGATGATCTTGTACTTTCGGAAACAATTTTAGGGTGGACTGTTAATGGTTCTACTGCATCTAAAGATGCTAATATTTTACAAACTTCGATTAGTGTTATGAAAACAGTTTCGGAGCATGTTCAGTTGGACAGAAATGCAGATGTAAATGATACTTTAAAAGCTTTCTGGGAGTTAGAATCTATAGGAATAAAACCAGAAAAGGAACAATCTGATATAGAGAATGCCGTATTAGAAAATTATAATAAGACTGTTAAATTTAAGAATAATGTATATGAAGTGCGATTGCCCTGGAATGAAAGAGTTGTAGAATTAACAGATAATTATGAGTTAGCGAAGAAAAGGCTATACAGTTTAAATAAGAAATTTGAGAAACGTCCAGAATTTTATGAAAAATACGCTAATATTATAGATAATTATTTAGAGAAAGGAATGGCAGAAGTTGTCAATTCGCAGCCAAGCTCAGTATCTTATTATATGCCTCATCAAGCAGTTATACGTGAAGACAAAACAACAACCAAGCTTCGAGTAGTTTTCGACGCGTCTTCTCACTCTGCCGAATCTATTTCTTTGAATCACTGTTTACATGCCGGTCCAAATTTAAATCCAGATATACTTGATGTTTTACTTCGGTTTCGATTACATAAGATCGCAATTACTGGAGATATTGAACAGGCATATTTGCAAATTAGTTTAGATCCTACAGATAGAGATGCTGTTATATTTTTATGGATTGGAAATTTCCCTAATACTGAATCAGATTTTAAATTGAAAACATTAAGAATGACAAGAGTTTTATTCGGAGCGAAACCTAGTTCATTTCTGTTATCTGCAACGATAAAACATCATATTAATAAATACAAATCCACATTTCCAGAAGCATTTGATATACTAAATAAATGTCTATATGTCGATGATTTACTTACTGGTGTGAATGAAGAAGCTCAAGGTCTGAAGGTATATGCTGAGGTTAAGAGCATTTTGAAAGATGCTAATTTCAATATGCGCAAGTGGACTACAAATTCCAGAAGTCTTCAATCGCAATTTGATTCAAAAGAGGAAGCTGTCCATCAAAAATTTGCTTGTACAAAAGTTTTAGGTTATAAATGGAATACCCAAGAAGATAATTTAAAAGTTGAATTGAAGAATTTTATGAAATATGAAAATAAGAACAGCGGTGTAACCAAAAGAGAAGTTTTAATGATGATAGGAAAGATATATGATCCCATAGGAATTTTAAACCCTTTTACAGTAACTGCAAGAATTCTTATGCAAGAAATTTGGAAAGAAGGTCTGAATTGGGAAGATAAATTAAATGAAGACATGCACAATAAATGGATTAAGTGGTGCGAGCAACTAAGTTCTATTGAAGCTGTAGAGATTCCCAGATATTATTTTGGTGAACACTCAAAAGATGCAATTCAAGATGTACAACTACACTGTTTTAACGACGCTAGTTCCAAAGCTTATGGATCTGTTATATATTTAAGATATCGTGCCAATGAACAAATATTTACTAGTTTTGTCATTTCCAAAGTCAGAGTTGCTCCAATCAAGAAATTATCTCTGCCAAGATTAGAGCTCATGAGTGCAATAGTTGGGACTAGACTAACAGCCTATGTTAATGAACATCTTTTCAAAGAAATGAAAACAAGTCTACATTTTTGGACGGATTCAATGATTGTCCTGCATTGGATCAGAAGTAATGTCGAGGAATGGAAGCCATTTGTTCAAAATAGAATTCGAGAAATACAACAAAAAGCAAATCCAAGTTTATGGTCACACTGTCCTGGCTCAGAAAATCCAGCCGATCTGTTAACCAGAGGTGAAAAAGCAGAATCACTTTTAAAAAATAATGCATGGTTTAACGGACCCAAGTGGCTGCAAGAAAATGAAACATACTGGCCTCAAGAAACAAAAGTAATTGATGTCAAAGTTGCTGAAGAAGAGAAAAGAAAATCAAAGCGAACAAAAATTGTCCAAACTAGCTGTGTGACTCAAGGAGAGATTACAATTTTTAAAATTGAAAATTACAGTACGATTACTAGACTACTACGCATCACCTGTTGGATATTAAGATTTGCGAATAATGCAAAGAAACATGCTAATAAACTTTCGGGACCTTTGAGTGCTGAAGAAATGTTGAAAGCAGAGCAATATTGGATAAAACAGACGCAAGAAAGGTTCTTTCCAGAAGAAAAAGAAGCATTATTTAAGAAGAAATTAGTCCTAAGAAATTCCAAAATTCTAAATTTAAATCCGTTCTTAGACGAAGGTGGAATCATTCGATTAAAAGGAAGACTCCAAAATTCAAATTTAAGTTATGCAGAAGCTCATCCAATTATCCTTCCAAGCAAAAGTCATTTTACAGATCTTCAAATCAGAAAAGCTCATGAAGAAGTAGCTCATGCTGGAGTTTCCGAAACACTTGTCCAATTAAGAGAAAGATTATGGATTTTAAAAGGTAGGCAGCAAGTAAAGCGTATAATAAGAGGTTGTATCATCTATAAAAAATGCAGCACCAAGCCTTATTGTCAAGATATTGCGCCCCTTCCTCCAGATAGAATTAAAGAAGCATCACCATTTGAAGTCACTGGGGCAGATTTTCTAGGTCCTTTATATCTAAAAAATGGTGCAAAGATTTACGTTGCTTTATTTACTTGCGCAGTAGTAAGAGCGGTACATTTAGAGATTGTTATGAATTTAACAACAACCGAATTTTTAATGGCTTTTCGAAGATTCATCTCACGGCGTGGAATTTGCAAGATTATTTACACTGACAATGCTAAGACCTTCAAGAAAGCGGATAAGGATTTACAGCAACTGTGGAATTTGATAAAGAATCCCGAGGTGCAAAATTATTTTAGTGAAAAAAGAATTAAATGGAAATTCATCGTAGAGAGAGCAGCGTGGTGGGGAGGATTCTACGAGCGACTAGTGCGTTCAACGAAGATGTGCCTGAAGAAAATCCTTGGAAGATCTTCATTAGATTACAAAGAATTTGAAACTACTTTACTGGAAGTGGAAGCTATTTTGAATTCCCGCCCATTAACCTTTGTGTCCAGTGATGCCAATGAGCCAACTCCCTTGTGTCCAGCACATTTTCTTGTGGGAAAAAGACTTACAGCGTTCCCACCGGAAAAGACAAGAATCACTCCTTCTACAAAAAATGAATTAACTCGCAGATATAGATATAGGTTAAACTTAGTGCAACAGTTTTGGTTGAAGTGGAAACAGTTTTATCTGATGGACTTAAAATCTCTCCATTATACTGATCACTCCAAAGGCATACATATAATAAAAGGAGCTGTCGTTCAGATCAAAGAAGACAATCAACCAAGGCTCTTGTGGAAATTAGGCATTGTTACAGATATCCATCCTGGTAGAGACGGAAAGGTTCGTGCATGCACCATAAGACTAGCAACAGGTAATTTTATTCGGCGAGCAGTCCAACACTTATACCCATTGGAACGTTCCTGTAAAGATGAATAGCTTATCTTTCTGGGCCGGAGGATGTTGTGTTTTCATACTCTCACCTTCGAAACTCCATGGCTCACAAACATTTTGCAAGCTGCGTGAACTAATGACTTTTTTTGTATTCTATTTTGATTTGTTTTGTAGTTGTTCGATGATTGTTCTGAGAAAACGAGAATGAGACGTACATTTGTACGCATCATAAATTGAGATGCAAAAGAAAAGTAATATTGTTCATGTAATATGTGTTCGTCCTGTAAATTAAATGTTATAGTTTCGTCCAAAGGAATGTTTCATTGAAGAATATGCTTATCATTCAGACGAGATAAACCACTTAAAAGCGAATAACCTACACCGAGGTAAGAGATTTTTAGATTAATAGAGATTCTAGTATTTATTACGAAACACATAGCATCTGAAAAAGTGATATTCTGACTTTAGAAAACTGGTTATTGCACTAGAAAAGCTACTCAGAAATGCTTCCGAAAATGACAAGCAGCTAATAAAAGTTTATTTTTATATAATTTTCTTTGAATTTTTTAAATACATTGTTTTCTGAAATTTTGAAAAGTAAAAGAATGCTTTTGAGAATCTTCATTGACTGTGAGGATATTATTGTATATTTTCTTGATTATAGTACATTTTTGTAGATTTAGAAATATGTGTGTTTTTTGACAGTGTACATGGAAAAATTAAATTTCCAGAAAACTGTAGCGAGAGGTGTTCGTTGTAATTTTTCAATTCATTTACTAATTAAGAGCATATATTTAAAATATTAATTCGAAATTTTCCAGAAAACATTTTAACAGTGTGTATTGTATTAATTAGACCGCATACAATTTTTCAGATCATACTGAAAGAAAAGAACTGTCATTAAGTTATTTTTTAGATAATAGAGTGGACACCGGTCGATTAATGTGTCAATTGTTCGCAAATATTTCTCACGCACGAATCTAATTCAGCATGTTTTGATCAAAACGAACGTTGTACATACATCATTCATTTAACTGTTTAAAGTACAGAATATTGGCAAACAAAAAGACATATGCTGTGAAAGTCAAATGTCTTTTGTCAAATTTCATGAAGTAGATTTATTTTAGTTGAGTATATGAGTAATTCTTAAAAGGGCCAAAGTTACCCCAACATTAGATAATTGCAAACCAAATATTTTGTTGAGGCCAATGTTGAAATCGTAGCAAGATTCTTAAAATTCCTCAAACTTAAATTGGGTTTACTTCCATTTGAGAAAAATAGACATTGGCCTTTTTTGTTCCAAGATAAAGATATATAGATTACTTTTTTAGAGTCTTCTATATATGTGTTTCGATTTATTTTTGCATGGTATGATTTTGCATGGAGGTGTTAATTTCATCGGTTATTGCATCATTAATCAGAAAGGATGGCTAAACGAAAAAATTCTCTACCTAATTCTGCACTATATTCTGGTATCTATTATTGTGGTGGTTATTTTTAACCACCAGAAAAAATAAATATTCTTGTGTTATTAATGGACACTTATACATGGAAAGGCTATTTATACTTTGTCTAATAATTAAATAAAAAAAGACCTTTTTTTTCCAATTTGAATGACATATTCTCTCATAACGCAATGTGAAAAAAACGACGAAATCAATGCTTTCGATTTAAAAACACTTAACTGTTACAGAATTCAATGTACTAAAAATGAATAAGAATGTAAAAAACCGAATTTTTACATTATTATTATTATTATTATTATTATTTGGTTATATAAGTATGACTTAACATATCTATTTCTTGATAATTGCAGAGTTTTACATTATATTTGTTTTATAAATAAGTACAAACAGAAATCATAAATGCACAGAAATTTATCAAAAATCACAACTTTAACCGTGATATGCAATTAAAATTAAATAATGTTACAAGTGTTTTTTCTTTTAACATTGCTATCACATTTAGCTTTTAGATATGTATAGTTTTTTTTAAGAGAGAGCACCATGCTTATCAATCCCAAAATTGTCGCTGAAAAGAAAACGAAATTAGGCACTAGATTAAGATTTATAACTTCTTCCAGTTTATGGTTTAAAAAAAAGAGTTAAGTTTAGGTGGCAATATCCATATTGAAATTGTGAAAAACTTTAGTATGAACACGGTATTTTGATACCCTCTTTGTATTTTCGAGTTTATTTATAATTCAAAAACTTCTGGCAGAATGAGCTGAAATTTTATATTAGCATATTTGAAGAGTTTAGAAATCGATTTTTGTTTAAAAAATCGTCTGTTACAAGTCATATTCTTTATTAATTTCAAATAATGTGTATTTTGAAGAAAAAAAAAACAACAACCTTATATTTGTTTTTGTTTATTCCGAAAAGAAGAAACAATGAAGCTATTTTATGGTGATGTTTGTGTTCAATGGGTTTATTTCAAACAGGATTTCTCACTTTCACTTCAGAAACAATAGACTTTTAAACAGTGTAATTGAAGACACGTGTGAACGAAAATTATGTATATCGGGTTCAAAAACTTCATTTTTTTCTAGGTAGAGAATTTTTTCGTTTAGCCATCATTTCTGATTAATGATGCAATAACCGATGAAATTAACACCTCCATGCAAAATCATACCATGCAAAATAAATCGAAACACATATATAGAAGACTCTAAAAAAGTAATCGATATATCTTTACCTTGGAACAAAAAAGGCCAATGTCCATTTTTCTCAAATGGAAGTAAACCCAATTTAAGTTTGAGGAATTTTAAGAATCTTGCTACGATTTCAACATTGGCCTCAACAGAATATTTGGTTTTCAATTATCTAATGTTGGGATGACTTTGGCCCTTTTAAGAATTACTTAATATCGCATCTTGAATTCATTCGTGCATTTAATTCAAATTTCTCAATTTTGGACATTCGCCCTTTTTGTTCCAAGGTACAGATATAATCTTTTAAAACTCACATACATATTTTTTATATTCATTGAGCTTTGCGAATATAGAGTAAAAGTTGTACAGTATACTACAGCAAAAATTAAAAATTTCCGAAAATATTCGATAGTTTGTTTTTAGATTTATTAGTAAACATTTCATACTTTATATTTATTAATTTTTACTCGATTAACAATGTAGACAATTTCCCCTCTTCTTAAGAATCTTAAAAATAATGTAATGAATTACATTTTTAAATGGCCATTTGAAAGGAAAGTTCTTGGCATAAATAAAAACTAAAAGTGCCCAAATCAAATGTTATTTGACTAATCACAAGTATTGCATTTTTTTTTTTTTTTTTTTTTTTTTTTTTTTTCTAATTCAAAATGTAAGGTGACATAAACTTAAAGTTTATTTATACATATTTCGTACATTTTAAATTTTAATTTAATGCAGAAATACGAATCAGCTTAAGACATAAAAAAAATCTAGATTTTAAAATATTAATTAAAACGTTAAAGAAAGCAATATAAGTAATTTAACTTTCTTATAAGGTTCTTTTTTAATATTATTATTTCACTTTTAAAAATTAAAATGACTGCTTAATAATTCTTTTTCAGAGTTTATAAATATGTTTCTATTGTTGTTGATAATTTTCAAAAGAAAATGCGTGTAGAAAATGAAAAATAAAAATTAAATTGCGAAAAAATTGAATTGAATATTTTTGTTGTAAATTTTATTGATATGTTGTCTTCTTTGTAGCACAAAAATTTAAAATTATAACATGTCAAATTTTATTTTAAAAATCTTATTACCATTTAATTCTCAAATATTAAAAAATTATTATTTTTATTTAAATTATTAAACATGAAAATTTTAAATATTAAACAAGAATGTTTCAAATTTCTACGAATAACTAGAATTTTATTATTTTAATTTTATAATATAATATGTTACCGTATTATACATACTAGTAAACATTTCTTTAAAAAAAAATAGAGATACTCTTTTATTATAATACTTTCATAAAAAAATAACTGTTTTTGAGAAAGGTATGACGCAATATTTTGTTTCAGTCAGGTTTCCGATAATCATATGATTAATAAGTAATTAAAAGTCATTAAAAGATAAAGTTTATTCCTGTTTATAATTCTTTTTCAAAAATTTTGAATTAAATAAAAATCACCAGAAGATAACTTTGCATAAAATGAATTAGATTATTGTAAATAAAATTTTACATGAATGTTTCATAAGAAAATTCAGATCTACAACTTTTAATTTGATAAAAAAATAAATAAGTACAAAATAAAATAAGTTTTCAGTTTAGAAGCAAATGAAGAAAAAAGTACACGAGTCAGAGAACCAAAAGAGAGCATTAAAGTAAAATATTCTTTAAATTCTTATTAATTGTCATATAAATGCATAGTTTGAAATAATTATAATTAAAAATTACATTTTATAGTTTTTTTTTTAGTTCTATTTTCCTAATTCGCCTCCTGTAAGAAATATAAATATTTTTCTCTGGAATCGACAGCTTTTAGTAATAGTTTAATTAAATGATTCCAGTTAATCATTCGAAAGAATTCAAATTCTTAATTGTTCTGATTTTTTTAAATAAATATTTTTCTGTACATTTTTAAGTTTGATGAAGTTTTTTTTTTTTTTTTTTTTATTTCTTTTAAAAAATAGATTGACTCTTTTCTTACATTAAGTTTATCTTAAAGTTCTTAAATCAGTGTATTTTCAAATTATTATGTTATCTTGTTAATAACTTTACATTTGAAGCTACTTACAATGTGTAACATTCACTTAACATTCAAAAATAACTTATCATAAAATTGTTTTAATCATTAATTCCATGACATCCAACACGTACAATGCGTGCATCCTGATTTTATCGCACACGACTACCAGAGGTACAGCGCATACACCGATTTCGAATATGAAAATACAAATTTACACTGAAAGCTGGCATATACGTCAGGGCCGAAGCTAGAAGTGAATAATAGGGGGCCTTAAGAAAATGTAAGAGGGGGGTGGGCTAGTATTTCTTCTCTATCTGACCCAGAAAAGTAAATTAGCTCATATTCACATTGCAAGTACTATGTTTCTTATTAAACTGTTGTAATAACTTCATTTTTTGCTAAAAAAAAAGAATATATGATGATAATTACAAGTGTATAATTAGTGCAATATTAAACGTCATATTAGGTTCATACGTACAAATAGGATGAGCGAGTGTTGAAACACTTATTTTAGTTACAATTTAGTATTTATGCAAAGCTGTGAAAGGGCCTGAAATTTAAATTAGATTTTTGAACAGAATTTTATTTGGATTTTCGAGACAGAAATTCATTTAGTGACTTTGGAATCGTTTCCAGGGGTGCTCAAAATGTTTTAGAATGGGGGTTGGGCACCCCTAGCAACCCCCTAGCTACGGCTCTGATATGCCCGTATTTGAAAAAAACAGTCTGAGCAGGTTAAGAACAAAAAAAATATATGCATAAATTATTGATGAAGTTAATTGTTAATAATAGAAGAGAAGTTTCAGAAAAAGGTAAATAAATCTAATTTTTAGTTTGTTTTAAGTAACATTTCAAATAATATAAGGGTTGTGAGCTAATTCTATGTTATTGACATAACTTACATTTATAGTTCCCAAAGAGAAAATAATGTAAAAATTGTGAACTTATTCTACTTGCTTTAGTCATGATTTCCATTTACAAACAGGCAATATATAAGAGTTTCTACTTACGAGAACAGGTTTCCTGTCAAACATCATGGCATGATATGGATTCCTCTGTTGTCCTCTCATGTTGATAACTGATTATTGTGCTGATTAACTCCAAATAAGTGCTTTCACTGTATATTATTCCAGGTTAAACTCGATAACTATACACACAATATTTGTATTTGATTCACACACTTTTTGCCAGTCACATATCTTTATTTCATTTGCTTTCAATAGCAGCGATGACTAAATATGCTGTTTTCACTTGGAGAAGAAACGATTTTCATTGATATTAGAGTGATATTTTTCATTGATATCGTAATGCTATAATATCGTGATGCTAATACTTGCAATGAAAATAAGCAGATTTTCAATTTACATAAATATAACACAAAATATAAATTAAAAATAAACTTCTGGTTGCAATAATCTGTAAAAAAGTATCAAATCTAGCGAAAGACTAGACAGTGTAAACACAGAAAGAAATTCTGAATATATTTGAACAAATAAAGGAACTACTCAGGAATTATAGCAGTAAATGCTAAAACGTAAAATTGATACAAAGTTTTATTGACTAGATAGGATTTGAATAAATGGGATAAATTAGTACATCCAGTGGAATGAATAGTTGTTTAAATAATAAAGTAAAATAACTTAATTATATGTTAAAATAAATATTTTTTCTTGGAAAATTATGAATTTTTTAAAATAATATATGTGAAACAAATAGAAAATAAATTTCCGTGTGTCATAATATTTCCATGTAAATAAGTGTATTATTCACACTTTTTTCATAAATAATACATAATAAGCGTTAGGCAATATCTTTCGCCATGTAATTTTACTAAGACAATTTTCACTTAATAATATATCATGTCATAAGATTCGCATTTATATTCTGGATATTATCGCCAGCTTTTAAATTAATATTGAATGCATTTCACCATGATTAATACAAAGAGCAATTGAAATAGTGTAATATTCTTATTAAGACAATAGAATATTTTTCAAGCACTGAAATATATTTTATGCAGAAATTTTCAGCCTTTACGAACTATAAGCACCTTATAAACAAATACTCACTGTTGCACATGACTTATTTATATAATCACCAACATGATTTTAAAATATCACAATATACAAATATCACCACTTAAAATAATCACACGCAAATTTTCATACCAGAATATCTTTATAATAAATAATATCGTATTATTTTTCCGGTCACAAAAAATAATTATCTTTCACCAAATTATCCACAGGAGCATATAAAGCACACGTTCGTTTAGATAGGATCCCTGTGCAAGCACTGAACGGTAGAAGGCCACCAGAACGAACATTCAAAAACAGAGAGAGAGGAAAAAATAAGATGACATAAAGCAATGAAGTAAAAGAATAAATGAAGAGGAAAAAAGACGTGGCTTGCCAAACTCTAGTCCTTCTTTACCTATTTTTTATTTCATTTATACTGAATAGCTTTTTTGCTATTTTTCTAGAAGATTTTCATTTTTGCTGTGACGTAATGGAAGATGAGAGTTGGTGTTTATTTCTTTGGTTTGGCGCCGTTACGTCTGACTGATGTGTTAAGGGGCACATTTCTTGTCTTTATGTTGGTGCGTTTGCTCATTTAATTCGTGCCAGAGGGACTAAAGCATTGTGTCTCTGCTAAAATTAGATTATTATACTTCGACGGAAGGTTTTATTTCAAAGCTTCTTTCTATAATGGATGTAAGGCCGTAGTCTGAACGGATTAGCATGGCTAATCTTCTGCTGATATTTTTGTGCGAGGATTTAATATATATCTATGATATACAGGACGAACAGAAAGCCATTCCCTGATTTAAAAAAAATTGCATTGCGTGAAAGCTAAGTTAGACACATATTTAATTTTATAAAATGTAATTAGAGTAATTGACACTAATGTTGTTAAATTTCAGTGTGCAACTTCTATGTAGTTCAGAAAATGCTAATTACTCTAGACCAACTATACTTAACCTTTTTTCGCGCGGGCCGCAAACATAAGTTTCGGACTTTAGGTGGGTTGCAAACAGAATATTTCGACTTTAGACGTGCCGAACACACTTATAAAAGATTTTAAAAAATTAGAGGAAGATAAGTAATCCAACAATGTAATAGAAGAATGTTAATAATACCACTCGGGTAGAACATTTATCGAGAAAGAAATATCCAAAAATCTAACACCACTTTTTCCAAATAATAAGCTTTTCTGTTTGAAATTAATAAAAAAATTTTCGGAGCCATTACTTTCAGCGACAAAAATTCAACCCTAAAAAGCAGTATTAGCTATATAATAGATGTGAAACATATAATTATAACATTTCAGCATTTCTAAGGAGATTTTCTTTAATAAATCCATTTTTACTCAATGAAAGAATAATTAATTGTGGAAATATATAGTGCAGATTTAATTTGGAATGATGTTTCATTATTGTTGAAGATTAAGAAATGTGTACATCACTGTAGGACAGATAGGGCTATATGTTAAAAGAACCTTGGACTAAGGAAACGGCTTTTAACACAATTTTCAAGTTAAAATCTGCCCCTGTTATATGTAATGCTTGTTATGCCATCTTTCCATGAAAATGTATAAAAAGACGTTGAAAAGCATAAATTCTTTTTTAGAAGCATCTCAATTATTTGTATAAATATGGATTAATTTTTATGTGACTCGGGCCGCACATAAAATGTTGCCGGGCCACATGCAGCCCGCGGGCTGCAGGTTGAGTATCGCAAATTTAGACCTTCTTACTTCTTGAAAAGTCACCAACACAATCAATATTTCTAAACTTTTGATACCATTGCTTTCTCTTGATGTATGTAAAATTGCGTCCGCAATAATGCCTAAATCCCAATTGGACAGGTAGTAACTGATCCAGTTTCATGGAATCACAAATCACTTTTCCCTTTTTCCTCATCGAAGTCATTTAGTTAAAAGTTATTGCTTACATTTACGAACTAGCTGTCATTTATTCGACGATTTAAAAGAAAAAAAACAGAAACTTTAAGAATTGAGCTATGCACGGATAAAAAAAAAAATACTTTAATATTTACAATGATTATTTTGTGCTTGTGTTTTCTAATAAAGGAGAAACTTTGTATTCATCCAATATAATGACGCAATACAGCTTAATCTTTAGAAAGGGACATTTACAATTGTATAGAAAGACAAAAGGTTTTATTAATTGATTTTTCAAAGCGATATGTAAGAAAATCAAAGGAGCATAATTTTTTTATCTGGTGATAAATTTGATTATTTCTATTGTGAAAGAGGAAAATTGGAAAAATGGTTGCGCAAGTAGATACGGTAAAACGGTAAAACTATGATTTGTATAGCCTATTCTTTTCAGTTTAAAAGGAAACTATTTTTTTATAGTTTTCATTTCCATCCCTTTTAGTCTTCTTTAGAATCGAATAATTTTAGAGGTACTAAAATACCTTTATAGATTTAGATTGGTCGAACCATTTTGATCATCCCTATAGTAATTAAATGAATTGCTTATGTTTTGCAAAGCTACAGGCTTTTGTAGCTTTACATAAGAATCTATTAAAAGGATAGTAATATTACTAAAATCTTATTTGTAACTCGGTTGCAGTTCTAGACATCTCAGTTTTCTAAAATATTCTTGGTAACTTTGAAGATTTGTTGATTTACAGTGCAAACGTGTATTTGTTACATCAGTGGTGCAACCAGGGTGGTAGTTTTCAAGCTCAACGTACCACCATTTTTATACAGTTATCTTTGTAAAATTTACTTGTAGAATTCTTTTGATTTAATGAAAGAAAACAAAACTGAAAGAAAAAAAGTGGTATCCAATGCCTCAAAACTCCCACCCTGGCTGTGCCATTGGTTACATGAATTTTTATTGTTGTTGTTACATAAAATGTTCCAGGAATCCCAGTTTCCTAGGAAGGATTTAGTGACTTTACATTATTTTTATAGTGTGTGAGTACAGTAAGCATAACTTCCAATGTAAAATGATTTGGATATATTCGAGACTGCAGTGTATTGAACTCATAATAAATTTGTTTGTAATCGCGAAAGTGTTTGCTGTAAAATTTAAAAATGGCAGTCATTAATAATTTTAATAAATTAAACATGCGGAATAAATCTTTAGTAGATGCATGTGTGTTAAATGCTTACACTTTACAGAAGAATGTGGCCTTTGAAGGTTTTCTTTTAGTAAAAAAAAATAATTATTTCAGGCCCTTTATTACACAAATACGATCTCATTTGTACGCAGTTTATCTTTGATAGTTTAGTACTCATAATTTATCATTGTTGTTAGATATGGAATTTAGCAGCAGGCCAGCATTAGTCAGTTTTCAAATGTAATCCGTGGTTTTGGCTTTACTGGACACATGAATATGACAATAATAATGTTACTGTAGAAAAAATCTCTTGTCTGATTTATATATATATATATTTATATATATATTACATTAGTGATTGGTGAAAATATGTCATCCACGTCCGATGGGGAAAGAAAGGATTCCTCATAGGCATAGGATTTCCTCATAGGCAACCATTAGAATAATACTTATTGTAGAAAAATAGAGATTTTGACTTTATCAATAACATGACTGCTGAGTTACATCCTTAGTTCATGGCACTTTATCTGTCTTATTACGAAGAGAATCTATCAGGACAATCATAATTGTTGAATTTTCCGAATTTTGAGTAGCACTATTTCCAAATAAAAGAATTTTGATTTCACTGGACACGTGGATATGAGAATTAAATTGTTACTGGGGAAACAGTTGTCTTTTCTGATGAATAAATATTTTTCTCTATATACTATCGCATTAATGATCAATTAAAATATTTTATCTACGTATGATGGAAAAAATGCATTGTTAAGCACAGCTTCGCACATACTCGAGCTTGTGATGATTGTTTTCTATTTTAATGGACTTCTTCGTGGGCAACCATCGGAAGGATACTACTTATTGTAGAAACTTAATAAAAAATTTTGACTTTATCAATAATATGACTATTGAGTTACATCCTCAGTTCATGGTACCTTATGTGTCTTATCATGAAGAGAATCCAAATTTTGAGTGCTACTATTTCCAAATTTAAAAAAAAATTAACTTTATTTACTTACAGAAACATATTGTTAATAATAGAGAAGTTATATAGCTATTAGCTATTAGTCGTACTTAACAATCGAAAAGTTTATATGAAATGGAGTTCATGTCAGTCAAAAAGATAAAATTTAACATTTTCATGAAAATGATCACGAATGCACGATAACGTTCTGATTTTCTAACTAATTGGATATTAGTGTAAAGAATACATTTAAAATGGTAGTTCAAAGCTCACTTACTAGGGAACCTTCTCAAGTATAAGTTGTGGATTTGGACGAGTGTGGTATCAATAGAAAGATCTCGTTATGTACGTTAAAAAGTGCAATGGAACTATCCGTCCGAATCCAACCGTTTTCGAGGTATCAGCACTTGAAGTGTGAATGAACCACACTCATCTGAATCCACATCTTACATCTGGGAACATTTCCTAGTAAGTCACATTTTGTAAGATAATAAAGAAGTTTGCGGGGAAGCCATCAATGCACCTTTTTAGCCTGTCTTAAAAAATAATGTTCTCTCCTTTGGAACACTTCAAATGTTTTATCAAGGGATTCAATAGATCTCCCTAATGTGTTATTTAAATAACTTAGCTATGTCAGAGCTATAGTCGCTAAGTTTTAGGTACATGCTCAGATTTCTGAGTAAACCAAAAGAAGCTTTTTTACTGAGGTTAGTTGTTTATGACGAAAACTATTTCTTGCAAAAATGCATCTATATTTAATCAAATAACCATGTTTCCTTATATATGGTTTTTTTATCTGTCAAACATTTATCTGTAACCTGTCTAAACACTTAGGAATGTGCAATCCTTTAAAAAAAGTTAAAAAACATTTCCAAGCAAATTCTTAAGAACATCGTGCATTCTTGATGTTTTATTAATATCGGACAAAGTTTTGCAATAGGATAGAACTCTTATACATATAGCAAGCGATTTCCTAGACTTGTTTAGAAATCACTATGATAATCGTGGCAATGTGCTTTTTGCACCAGGCTTAGATGAATCATTTGCTTTTTCCGTCTATAATCTATAGCCTTCACTTAATACTACTTGATTTCATCTTTTTGGGGACTACGGTAATAATAAAGATAAAGTCCATAAAATTTTATCAGACATTATAGAATACGAGGTGGAACCCGTCGAAATTCGACGAAAGAAAATATTTAAGAAAGAGCTGTTTCATTGATTTATAATAAATCTATATAAATAGTTACAGTAAAAAACACATCAGATATTGTTCAGTCTAACTCTCAAACAAATATTATTTTAAGCTAGAATTAAAAAAATTCTATAAAACCCAATTAATCAATTTAGTAAACAAAATAAAACCGAAACTCACCGGATTTTCTAACTTACGATAGTTTTGAAATAGTATACGCATTTTATTTATTTATTTATTTTTAATTTTAAGAGAAAATGGAATGATTATTTTGCCACAATTACAAAATTGGTACTAAAAATTATGTATATAAAAAAAAAAATAATATCTCTAAAATAAATTGAGATACAGCTTTGAAACAAATTGCATTTAAAAGTACATTTTTTATCTATACGACAGTGTAAAAATTTAAAACGTATGATGTTTAGAAGTGTAAAATTTGCAGTACCGAAAATTGCAAAACAATTGCATGGAAAGTGTTGCGCATTTTAATTTCTATTTTATTTTTATTTTCAATTTTAAGAGAAAATGGATTGGTTCTGTTGCCACAATGACTAAATTGCTACTAAAAACTATAAAAAAATTATATCTCAAAAATAAATTGAGATACAGCTTTCAAACAAATTGTATTTAAAAATACATTTTTTTCTCTATAAGATGGTGCAAAAATTTTAAATTTGTGATGTTTAGAAATGTAAAATTTGCAGTAGTTAAAATTGCAAAACCGAAATTGCACCGGAAAGTGTTGCCATGCGCAAAATGACGTATGCGTTACGCACAGATACGTTTGGCCTTTATAATATAGATTTAAAACAGAGATAGCAGGTGTGATAGGTTCAGCTCCAATAGTTCACTATTTCTCTAAGTCGGATATGCATACCCGTTGGAGGTACACAAAGACGTTCTAAAAGATAAGCAACGAGTCTGTGTCAACAAACAACATGAGGCATGTCGCAGTAAACTCAATCAGCGAAAAATATTTTTTAAGATATTGATTGTCTAAAAAATAAAATGTAAAATCTTATTTAAGGGGATTTACAATTCTGAATTGCGATCAAAAATTCAAAAAATATGCAATGCTTAAAAAGAAACTCGTAACATGAACAACGTTTACACAAAAGGGAAAACATATCTCATAGTTATTTGTACCTTGGCATTGTCTTCATTGTTTTCCTTTCTCTATTTATATTTATTCCAATATTTATTGTCTTATTAATACTGTTCTTTTTTATTTTAATAATAAAAACTTTTTTTAGTAAGTTTCTATCATTGTCCATAAGTTATTGAAAGTATCGTTTCTTTTGAAAATAGAATTCACAATTAAATGATATATCTGAAATGATTAATCTATTAACGAAATTGATACAATTTAAGGTCATTTTAATAAGAAATGGTTCCTGATCCCCTTTCCGTTTTCATTAAGATTGCATTTGGTACCTCGTGATATTTATATTGTAAAATGAATAATAACTTACTAAAAACACCAGTCCTATAATGACAGTTTGAAAAAAAAATGCGATTTCTGTTATCAATAATTTTTTTTTAACCCAGAAAAACGAGTTCAATAGAAAAAGAAAACTGAACCAATAAATATTTGAATTTGATTAAAAAGTAGTTTCTTTACGATTACGGTTTTGTTCCTTATTATTATTCTATGAAAATTTTTGGCATACATACAAATGTTCATGCTCGTTATTTTCCTTAAGAAACATACTTGAAATTTAGAATTCCCACAACATGCAACATTTTTTCAATTACTACGACAAGAAAACCGATTAGAATTCGTATTGTTCATCTTATATACCTATGTGTATATTTTATACTAGGTCGAAACTTCAGAATTGTACTTTGATTATAAAATTAGTATAAAATTTTAAACTAAAACAAAATAAAGGTTCATTTTGAAATCGAAAGGTCATTTTATATATTTGCTATCTTAAAGCATACTGTGTACCACTTTGTATAGATTTCACTTTTAACGCTATCCATATGAATTTTCCTACTTTACACAAAAACTCAGCAGTAAATTGAAGAATGATGTATAGAGAGTTATCATCACTATAGTAGGTAGTGATAGTGAGACAATGAATTTAAAATTTAATAACAAAAATATATTTCTTCTAACCAGAAACATAATAAAGCTTTTCAGGAGTAATTATTTTGTATTCATTATTTTAATCAATGGCTCTGATTTTAATCTATCATAATCTTTCAGAACTAATTTGACTCATCGCATAAAAATTGCCTATATGCAAGTTATGATTAGAAACATATCAAATGACCCCTATGTAATCAATGAGTTGACGAACATTTTAAGAGCATTTAGTTCAAAATGTTTAAAATGTTCTTTTTTTACCTTCTGTAAAAGATTTAACATTTTAAAGTTTAACATTTTTGCATGGTATCTTCACGGACTTTTTGATTACATATCTAAAAGGCTAAATATAAACATGATATTTTACACAAGCTTCTATTTTTTCTAATAGTGTACAATGTACTGCAAATTGTTTTAGCAATGTTTATGCATGTAAAAATAAAAAAGAGTAAAAGAATGAAAATATTTAAATTCAATTTTAAAATATTGTTAAAATGTAGAATTCCGGGAAATTTAGTGTAAAAATAGTTAATCGATCAAAAAATAAATAAATAAAAACTTGCACGTAAGTAAAAAAAAAAGAAAAGAAACAACATTTTGAAATAAACGTCTTTAAATATTCGTTCTCTGAGTGTCTTGCAAATGAGTAAAATTATAGTTTTATTTTCTCTGCATTTTGTTTAAATGCTCAGAAAATATGATTCTTACAACATAAAAAAAGTTTAATTACAAATATGAATATAATCCTTGAGAATATTAATCCTTCTAAAATGTATTGAAAATTCATTAGATCTACAGAGTTTTATTATCTTAAAAAGGGCGCTTATTGCAGTGAAACCAAGAACTTCGTGAATGGAATATTACGTTCCAAGCCTCCCGACATTTAGAGAGTTGAAGGTTTGATTACAAAGGGATCACTTGATATGTTTCTAATCATAACTCAAGAAGTTATAAGAATATTTTTATGCATTTGGTTTTAAAATCCATAGAAAAGCTAGTATTTTATATATGCGTTTCTAAAAAAATCGAACTTTTTGATGATTTAAGAATAGTATTCCTCGTTAAAGAATGGAATATAAAAGCACATCATCACTGTTGCAGGTAGCAAAGCTAAATTTCTAACAAAAATGTACCGAAGCTGTAATCTTCTGAAATAACAAGAACTACAGGGCAGCCCTCTCGTCTCTTACAACAGCTTATGTATATTTTGTACATTATTTGCAAAATTTAAAGCTATTTTGTGCGATGCAAAATAATAATAATAATTTTCACTATCCACATACAATTATATAAATTAAAATAACAAATGAACAGAGAAAAAATATTGAAATTGGAGGTGAGGAATTTTCAAAAAATCCTATTCGTCAAGGATTTCTTCCTACAAACTAATAAAACCAGCATACAGCAAGTTCCAGCGGGCTTCGGTGTGCAGTATTAACAAGCTTCAGTGAGTTCTGACTAACATTTATATATTCACTAAAAATCAAGAAATCCTGGAGTTGCGCTCCTGTGAGCTTCGGCTCAAATTAAACACTATACAGAGCTAAAAAGTTGATCAGTAAAAATGTTCTACAAACACAAACAAATAATGCATACAAAGTGTTTTAAAATCATGGAACAATTTTTTTTTTAATATTGTAAAGGACGCTTAAGTAACGAAAAAATTATTTATAGAAAGCCAAGACATAATCCATTTATTCATCTAAAATATAGGCTATAGACTTCAATCCGACGCGGGGTTTTACTTAGAAATATTGGGTCGGTTTGAAAGACGTGTAAGTTTGGGAAAATCAGTTCGCACCGAAAAATTCTGCCCATTAATTACTAATGTTATTTAACAAAAACAATATTAAACGAATTAATTTTCCCAACAGACACGACTTTCCAAATGACCCAATATTAGAATAGTGAAGATATTTTAACAAAATTTTTAACAGATTGACCTTCATTTATTTGAAATACGATGTCACAAAAAGTGCCGGAAATCCACACTACTTTAGACCGTATGTATTCTCAACTGCATTCCTAAATATGGAGCACTTAATTTGGCACTCTTTGAATTGGATGGTGATATTACCTTCACCAATTTTTGTGGCACTATTACATTTGACGAAAACCAATGTGAGTCTAATGGAAATTTCATTAAAATAACCTCTTTATTATTAATATTATAAACAAATTCAGGTTTTGGTTAGAGTGAAATACCTGTACTTTTGACTGAAAAAATAGACTGTGGTCATGGTTTCCTGTCCAAAAATTATTTATTGTTGTATATTTTTTCTTTTCTAAAACTGATCATCATATTTTTAACACTTCCTATAAATTAAAGTAGTTTTTTTTCTGTTTGTAATTTTACTGGTGCTGTATACCTTTTGTAACTCTAATTGAGTAAATGCTGAATTATGTCCAACATATATTTTGATTCTAATATCCGAGAAAACAGCATTATTGCTGCATTTTTCCGAAAACTGCTTTACAGGAAGTAAAATCCGCGGCAAGTACTAAATTAACTATCAACAGCTCAAAATCTTACTAGAGGCGAATGGTGGTTACTGGCGAATGGTGGTACTGGTGTCACTGTGCAAGAAAAACCATTGAATTCCTGCATATTCTACATCTGCTAGTCAGTCAGGATTGAATCACGAATTTGAACTACAACCCATACATAACCGTAAAAGATAGCATGTTAAGCAATGGGCTGAATAAAAAGTTTTGTATGCTTCATGTCTTAATTATTATATTATTGCAACAAAAACTTCATCCACAATGAAATGTCGCAAACGCAAACTTTCGAGTGTAAATACTTGTAAAACACAGCTTATAGTGCCAAAATTCCTGCACGCCGCAGCCAGGGTGGGAGAAGATTTGGGATATTTCTTTTTAAATAAAGAATATAGACATGAAAGAACGTGATTTTTTTTCTAAGAAATCGTAAATTGTTTTTTAAGAATATTAAAAAATAGAAGAATACAGAATAGTAACAAAAAAAAAACTATTAAAAACTTAAAAATAAACTTCTATTGCCTTGTTCAAAATGAAAAATTAAAATAGTTTATTATTTTTTTCATAAGGTAGAAGGGCTGTTTAAGATATTTGAACAGGGGGAGGGAGTTCAAGAAAATGGCGTTCCCTGACGAAAATAATCCTTAATTTATTTTACTCTTAGAACTTATTTTAAATTACTTGATAAGAATAAATTTTATTACTACATTTTTCAAAATTCTAAAAAAAATGAGAATTTTGATAATTAAATTTAAAAATTTTGAGAGGAGCAATTAACTGCGCGAACCCATGCCAAAAACTCTTAAATTTTATTATCTTCTTTCTTATATCTCAAAAATAAGAATAACTTAGCACAAATGTCACTCACCCAACTTGATCTTCTAATCAGTTTCTCTTGCAAATCCTTCTCCCTTAAGATGGCACATTTAGGTGAATATATGTTTTCTAAAGATAAATGAATTGAAGTTTTTCTTGGTGGTACATTTTCACTTGCTACTAGGTTACATTTTTGCTCTAAAAACTCCAATTTCGAAATCATGCTTCGAATATCAGTCATGAGTTCTTGAACATAAGATGAATTGAGTTGCATGGTGCTGTTCATTAGAGATACTGTCTGAGTCAATGAGATACTGCGATTTTTGACCATTATATATTTTATGAATGCTTTTAATCAGCCTTTAGCGTCGATTCTTGATCATTGATTTCATTTAGTTGCAATATTGGACTTCGAAAACTTTGGAGACAATCGCATGAATAATAGTGTGTAGTAAATGTTTTTGATATTCAGGAAATGTTATATCTATAATGAGATAGAGCAAAATATTATAAAAAACTTGCAGAAAACAGATTTTTTATGCACGAAGTTTCTTATGAACATCATATAAAGCAAAGAGAGGAAATTAAAAAAATTATATATTTCAAAAAATCACACCGTTTTTCTTCAGGCTAAAACAGGCTGCTATTATGGGAGCAGTGGCAACATTGATCACGCTTTTACTGATAGCAGCGTGGCACTTGGACCCGTGCATTAACCTTCTAATTATGTATCCCGGCAATTTTCAGGAGCAACACATCGAGTGAGGATAAAAGATTTTTAAAATGTATAATTTTTAACCTTCCTACCCTGAATGGGTCTAATCGACCCAGTCCTATAATGCGTTTCATTCGATTCAAACCAGAAACTTTTTCATAAAGTAAATTAATTAACGCAAAGATTTAAGTTAAATAAGTACGTTAAATGGATTTAAATAAAAATTCTGGCGTGAAATATTTTAATCAAGTTTGAGTGAAATTTCAACAGGGTAGGAAGGTTAATCGAATTTTGCTTTAAAAATTTTACAAAAGTGTATAAAAATGCAAATGATATTATATGCAATGATAATTTGCTACATATTTTCACATACACATTCATTTAAAATGTGTAGTAAAAGAAATGCATATTGATCAAAACATTTTTTTAAAGACACTGTCAAAAAAGATAATCTAAAGAACACTGGTGTTTTATTACTTCGAAACGTCTTATATTTACTTGCTTTTACAGTCTTTTAAAGAATTCTTATTTTATTAGTTAAAACAAGACTTAATTTAATGCAAAAATATAAAATAAATTTAAAGTATATTCAATTTAATTAAAAAATTTAAAAGTCATGCTGAAAATCTGCATAACATTATTTTATCGTCCTCTCCAAATTAAATATCAAGCATTCACTTTATTTTACCAGGACTGTGTTTTTTTTTTTTCTTCCTTATTTTTATTCTTTAACTGAGCGAGACTAGAAATGGAGATAAAATAATGAAAACTAATTACATAAACGAGTTGAATCGTAAGACGACATAATTATTTCCAAAGACACATTTTTTGGAAGAAAAGAGAAGTGATGAAAAATATATTAACTGAAAAGAATTTTATCATATTGCCGAAAAATTTTTATTTAAGAAAATATCGCACGCTTTAATTCTTTCGGATTAACTAAATAAACTTTGTAATTTATTTTACCGGTTTTTACTATTTTAAAATTTATACTGTCTTTATTTATTTTTTAACAGAAAATGTATATAGAAGATAGTCACAATTAAATTGACAGTTCTCAGAGTATTCGATAGCGCGATCTATTTGAGAGAATGGTGCCAAATTTTGTGGGAAGATTAAATAAAACTGGAAACAGAGTATTCCCCGAAAAAAAGTTCCAAAAATCACCGCTAGGAAGATATGTGGCGCTGTACAGAAGAATAGAGAATTTTTTAAACGCAGAATCTATACTGAAATAAAATTACCTTTTGTTTAGAGCACTGAAATCAGGTTCAATGTGATGGCCGTTTTTGTAGATCACATACTGTAATCTGTGCGCATTTTGAACAACAGCAAAAGTAAGTTGCCTGTACGAATCTCCTGTACACTCCATTTTATGTTATCCTTCAACAAAGACATATCCTCGGCAAATCCGTGATAGATTTTGGATTTTAGGTTACCCTATAGCCAGAAGTCACATGAAGTAAGATCAAGGAACAGAGATGATTATGCAGTGGGAAACCATAAACCAATGACTCTTTCTGTTGTGAATTTCTATTATAACAATTGAAGCGATGTGTAGAGTGCTCCGTCTTGCATAAAAATGTTTTTATCCAAACATTGACTCTGCTGAAATGCCGGAACGCCAAAGTTATTTATTATTTGGCGGCATTTTTCTTTTATAACAGAGCAATTTACCAGTCCTGTTTTGATAATGTTCTCATAGAAAAATGGACCTATGATCATTTCTGATTTGAAACCACACGAAACAGTTACTTTTTGTGAAAGTAAGAGAACTTTTTCAATGCATTTTGTGATTTCATATCATTCGTCAGTCCATGATATTTACAGCTTCATTCAGCTAAGAATGGGCCTCGTCTCCTTATAGGATTTTCAACGGCCAAGCATCATCCACTTCCAGTCTGGCAAGAAAGGTGAAAGTAAAAGTGAATCACTTATCATGATCGATGTGACGTAACTCTTGTACACGACAGATCTTGTACGGATGGAAGTATAAAAATTTTTAATTTCATTTTCTCTTAGAACTTATTTTAAGTTACTTGATACGAATAAATTTTATCACTATTTTTTGTTTCAAAATTATGAGAGAAAAGGAAAAGTTAGGTGATTAAATTTTACATCAAAATAAGAATAAATTAGCACAAATTTCTCACTCACCCAACTTGATCTCTCTTTATCTAGCTTTATACTTTTATACTTTCAATACCATACTATATATGACATATACATATTCCTAGCTATCCCATGAGCAGTGGAAGCGTCAACAATATTGTCTCATATTGTGTCGACAATGGACAATCGCCTTTGCAACTTCTCCTGTTGTATCCTGTGGTGCGGGTTTTCATCCTTTGCCTGACTGAATTTTCAGAGAATCTACTTTCTGAAACTTCGCAAACATTGCTTTAAAACCATTACCATTAACTGACAAATGACTGTTATCTTTAAGATTTTTTGTGCATTCTAAAAGCACGAAGAGTGTCAACTAATGTAGGAGACTTTATTGCACATAACTTTCAATCAAATGGTATCTAAAGTAGCACATTGCTTTTAAAAACTCACGAAGATGGTACTGTGCCAAAGGATGTAACATAAAATTTGAATGAAGAACTTCTGCGACTGCTATTGCTTTCTTTAGAGCCGAAGAAGTGGAATTGCAAATAAAAAGCCTTTATCAGTGTTTATATACGTAGGTTGATCCAAAAAAATGTTTACAAGCAGAAGCATTTGAAACGTAATAATTGTGGAGCGAATATTTCCACCCAGGGTGGTTGACAGATGGCGCTAGTTGTCCTACAGCGGTTCTACAAGTAAGTAGCGTCAGTACGCAGACACTTAAGAGCGACAGTAATGGCACGACGTCTAGAAAAGTGGTCTCGCATAGAGGTGCGAGTCGTAATTCGATTCTTATGGTCCAAGAACGTGGCCGCATGCGAAATTCACAGACAAATTCACTGTCATTCTTCTGCAAGACAATGCCAGAACCCATACAGCTGGCCAGACTCAGTAATTGCTGCAAAGGTTGAAGTGGGAGATCTGGAATCACCCCCCATACAGCCCCGATTTGGCTCCAAGTGACTATTTCCCTTTTCCGGCGTTGAAGCGAAACTTATCCGAAACACGGTTCACCTCAGACGATGCAGTAAAAACAGCTGCCGAGAAATGGCTCAATGAGCAGGGCCCCGATTACTACCAAAACGGGATAAATAAGTTGGTCGAA
Source organism: Maratus speculifer (assembly GCA_964019185.1). Lineage (NCBI taxonomy): Eukaryota > Metazoa > Arthropoda > Arachnida > Araneae > Salticidae > Maratus > Maratus speculifer. The sequence goes on along the minus strand of OZ025291.1, from coordinate 36,213,633 downwards.
CGTTCTGACAAATGCCTAAACAGGTTTGGCGACTATGTGGAAAAGTAAAGGCCAGATGTGTCTCTTGATTGCCATTTGTACCTTGTTTCTATTATTAATAAATACTTTTTCTTTTGCCTTGTAAACTTTTTTTTGGATCACCCCTCGTAATTTTTTAGCTTTTTAAAAGTGTTACCATATTGAACTTGAATTCAATGGTTAAATGCTCAAAATAAAGGATAAGATTATTTCAATATTGATTCTGCATTTTTTAAAGCTCTCTTTTTTATTTCACATCACCGCACATTCCCCTAGCACTGTCTTCTTGAACTATTTATTTTCTTCGCGGAACCCTTCGCTTCAACTTTCCCCATCTCGGTCTTGTTTTATCTTGCCACAAAATTTCTCACTATTCTCTCGGTTAGATCGCGCCACAGAGCACGCTGAGTACTGTCAGTTTAAGGGAACACATATTCTTTAAAATATTCAAAAAATCATTTTTTTGTTTTTTAATTTATTTAGCCGCTAATGTTTTTCTGAACAATTTGCCGCAAATGGCAATTAAAATATTCGTAAAATTATGCATGTTGTAGAAAAAAAAAATGTAAATTAGCCTTGGTAAGTTTCAAGCGAAACACTTATGTTTAAACTGATTTTTCTCAAAATCGATACATTTTCTTTTACTTGCGCGCATGATAACTCCAAACTTATTAAAGGTAGTGATTTAAAACTTTATAAATATCTTTACTAGATCATTTTCTTCAAAGTGAACTAAAATCTAGAAAATTTAACAAAAATTATTGAATATATATGTAGTTGAATGACAAAAATTATCAAAATTTTCATACTTCTATTTTGAAAATTCAAAAAAATTTTTTTTTTTTTTTTGGTCTATTTATTAGATTTTAGTTGATTTTATTTTTGTAATATTCTTAAACTTATATTAAAGATTTCAAATATCTAAAATGTGTAGATCTTTTTAAATCATGCACGCAAGCTATATACAAGATCTTCAAATTTTTAAAAAATCATACATTAAGAATTAATTATTAACAATTAATTATGCAGTGTTTGACGCAAATTATAAATTATATTACATAAAGAAAATATTGTGGTATATATATATTAACTGAGGTGTTTAGTACAAATAATCAATGCATGGAGCCACTTTAAATATTTGTTTTTGAAATCCAATTTTTATCATTAGCACTTTCCAACAATGCATTCGGTTTGTCTGGTCGTCTGGCCGTCTGGCCGCGCTCTAACTCTCGTAAATATACTCGGATTGCCATGAAATTTTTGGACGTTATTCAGGTTTACTCTAGCACGAACCCTATTGACAATGAAGGGTATACATTTTTACGCTGCATTGCATTCAATTTACAAAGAAATGTTTGCAGAATATAGATAAAATAATATACAGGGTCACGCAAACAATTGTGTACATTGGCACCTATGAATGATAATTTATAACAATGTGATTTCAGTTGTTTTAAGAGTGTTTTAGTTTAAAATGAATTTTAGCTTCTTACTGACGAGTAATAAAGGTACAAGGTAAACTACAGGGCTAAACAAAAGTTTTCAAATATGTTTCCCATTTATTAGTACAAATTGCTCAAAAAGAAATGTTAAGCTTTTTTCTTGCTAAACTAAATTTTTCCATTATATAATCTGTATATAAGTGACAGATCAAATACAGGGCTGTTCAAAAGTATTGGAATACATATTTGGCTATATACCCTTATTTCCCTAATTAACGAAGTTTTGTTAAAGATTTCATGAAGTGTTGGAAAGTGCTTCATAATCTATACTTAACGCATGATTTTTCTTACTAGTTTATCTGTTTAAAGGGTATTGCCCCCTTAATTACGGCCACCTTGTACAACCTGGTGTCTTTGTATCGCTCACTGCTCACACGCAAGAAAAAATTATATATGTCGAGAAAAGTAAATTTCTCAGGAGAAGCAAAAGAAGATTCGCTTGTTTTTTTTTTTTTTTTTTTACAGTAATGTGGAACTATAGCACTTAGCTCTGCATGCAACAGTAAAAAAGTGAATAAAATCTTAAAAAGGCATAGATGAAATTTGGAAGGCTTAATAATTTTATCTCCTCACACAATTTGTTTCTCTCCTAATTTGTGGTCACGAATAGACTTAAATATTATAACAAATCAATTAGTGGAATAAAAAACGCAAAAATCAATTTTGCAAGTTGTGTCTTATTATTATTATTATTTGTTTATTTTTTTTAATGCAAGTGAGCGATATTAATTAAAACAAAAAATACATTCATAGAATGTCTTTTTCGATGTAACCAAGTACGATTATCATTTTGAATATTTAACATGCATTTATAAATTTATGAAATTTTAGGAACGTTGTGCAAGAAAATAAATAGTTAAAATCGAAGAATAAAAATGACTTTTCTTATTTTGGTAGAAGAAATGTTGAAAATTAGTTGATAAAAGATATTTAATTGATGTATTTAATTTTTTAAATATTTAAACTTATTCCAAATAACGACATTAAAATTATTTTATTTTAAAACATATTATATATAAGTGATATTCTATGCCTTATCGCCAAAAGAAATATTAAAATGAAAGGAAATATTACCTTAGTAAAATTGCTGCTGAATAACACATTCTTCAAAACAACTTTAAACACTTCTCAAATATTTTGCAAAATTTTCTTCATTAAATATTTTCCTAAAATTTGTAGATAAAAATAATACTAAAAAAAAAATTAATTGTGAGTCTAAAATTTATCAGCAGGGAATTATTTACTACTACTTCAATTCACATGCTTATGGAGAGTGAGACACCCGATTCGTTCTCAGAAATTTTCACAAAGCGTCTGAAATTCATGAACATATAAAAGCATCAGACAAATCAAACGACTATAGCTTCAATTCTCATACATTAACATTCGATGTGAAGCAGTTTTGTGACAGTTATCGTCTGTCGCGACAGTAGGCTTCCGATTGTTAGCAATACAAAGCGATTTAAATGTCATTTCATTCACAGGGCTTGAGCTACACAGATTTTCGAATTATCAACAATAAGTAACACATTATATGTTTTATAAGTTGCTAAGAATAATGTTCAAGAGTCCTTGGATATAGTCAAAGACATATGTGTGCACGTAGTCTTCATAAATAAAATCTGCCTGTCATTTGTGTCAACAGAAGTGGAAAAAATATGATGATTTTGTCTTTTCTGACCTTGTATTTAGTGTAAATATAGTATTTTAAATCGATTCTATATTCCCTTTATTTTAATCGCTATCTTAGTCATATTCATATGATAGCTTATTTTGAAAAACATATTTATAGAAATCATTAATTGTCCGTTTGGTGGTTGTTTACGTAAAAATTATAAGTTTAAAATATTTTTTATATATAAAATTTAAATTACATAGCAGCTTACTTCCCAGTTTCTTCAAAATTGTAACAATAATAAGCAGAAAATCTAATAACCACATTCAAAACTAATTATTTCATTAAATATTTCTCTGTTTTAAATTATGTATATCTAATCTAAAAGAAAAAGAATTGCAGTAATGTAATTAATTGTTTATATATATATATATATATATATATATATATATGTGTGTGTGTGTGTGTGTGTGTGTGTGTGTGTATAATTTAACTTTAGTACCCTTTCTTAATTCCATGGATTATCCAAAATCGAAATCTCAAACGACAGGAAACTGCCATTTTATCATGACGATTAATTACTTTGTATCTGTGGTTCCACACCTTTTCGGTGGTGGTGTTCCACTCGTGGAACGCTTTTTAGAATAAATTTCTATGACAGAGCCCTTTTAGCTTAGCGCACTTAATGTTTTGAAAGCTATTGTTATTTAGATGCATTTTTGCAGAACAGAAGAAGTGGTAGATAGTAATCTATGCAGTTGTGCAATGTCCCTGTAAGAAAAAAAAAAAAAAAAAAAAAAATTACGGAAATACTACTGGTAATCTGGACGCCAGTACAATTTACTGTTTTTTAATGGAAAAATGTCCGTAAATTCCAGAAAATCTTTGCGTATTCTCCTGGAATTTACGGAAATTTTTCCGTTAAAAATTAGTAAATTGTACTGGCGTCCAGATTACCAGTAGTATTTCCGTAAAATCAACCGATTATTATTATTATTATTATTATTATTTTTAACAGTGCAGTGAAATTACACATTTAGGAAATTTTAAAATAACATAGTTACCCTTCATTAATACATACTATGCACTTAATATTGTCAAATAAGGACATGCATAAAAGTTTTTCAACATTCAATAAATAAAAACATTTGTATTACAATACATTTTACTTTGATAATGCGGCGATTTAATCAGAAAACTGTGGTAACATTGTTTTATAAGTTTTTTAATATTATAACCAATTCAGATGCTGATAATAGCAGGTCGTGTCTCAAGGCAAATGTCTCATTTTTCATTTAAAAAGTTTCTACATTTTGTGCTGGTGATTATATAAGAAGAGAATCTTCATTGAGAATGATATTGAATAAGAAAACATTAAAACTAATTTTCTTTAATCACACGAGATTTTGAATTCACTGCAAAATGTCACCAAAAGTAGAGCAAGTTTTGAAATGCAAATTTTATGTCACTGTGGAATGTAAACTCGCCCTCGGCCCTCCTTAATCTGCTAAGTTTAATCTGTTGACACTGAACATGTTCAGTCTCAAACACTTTTAGTGACATTTTGAAAAATAATGTTTAAACAAGCCTTTCAAACCTTCAAAATACATCTAACTGTTTTCCTGTGTTTTATCTTGAAGCTGAATATTATTTTCATAGATTAACACTAGAACCGCGGAAACGGGTCATTTTGACCCGTACTCAGTGAAAAGATGCCGATTCGAACCAGATAAATATTCTTAAAATAATTTAGATATAACTGCACGAAAATTATTTAAAATAAATAAATTTAATAGATTTAAATAAAAATTCTGATGTGAATTATTTTTATAAAACTTGGGTAAAATTTCCCGCGGTTCTAGTGTTAACCCTTTAATTCCCATTCTAGAACACGTTCTAAAAATTATGTAGTTCATTTCACACCAGAAAAATTCAATGGCTAATTTCATTTTATTTAAATACGGAATGTTCTGTTATTGATTAAAGCAAATATTGTTGTTTTAATTTTCTGGTGGGAACTGAAATATACGAATTAAAATATCTCGGGCGGTTTGGGATCCAGAGGGTTAATCCTTTTATTAAAAGGAAAATAAACGCAATATTACTTCCCTATATCCTCAAACCAGTATATCAGTTTCTTTCTTAAAAATAGGCTTTTTGCAATACTTTAAAACCAGTGACAGTTTTTTTTCTTTCAATGATAAATTTATTTCATTATTTTTTACAAACATGCCGGCCTGATATGCCTATTTTTACATTCAGATTTCAGTATTTAAAGCTTTTGCCCGTTGGGTAGTGCGCTCTATCGAAAATGCTGCCACTCTGCTCACAGACTCAACTAGAGCGTGAATGTGAATGGTCGTTTTGGAGATCAACTTTTAAGGTGTGCCTAATTTTGGGACACTTTTAATGAGCTTCTAAAAAATGGTGTTTAAAAAATCCTTCCAAAGCTTCAAAATAAATACTGCTAACTGTTTTTCGGTATTTTATCTTGAAGTTGAATATTATTTTCATTCGTGAACCTTTTTATTAGTAGGAAAGTAAACAAATATTCCTTCCACATACTCTCAAATCAGTATACTAATGTATATTCTTTCATAAAATAAACACTTTCGATACATTGTGACAGTTTTATTCTCTCAATCATAAATTTATTTCATTATTTTTTTACAAGCATACCGACTAAATATGCCTATTTTCGCATTCATATTTTAACATTTAAATCCTTTGCCAGTTGGGCGGTATGGTCTATCGAAAATGTTATCACCTCTGCACACAGTTTCAACCAGAGCTTGAATGCGAATGATCTTTCTAGAGATCGATCCTTAAGGTATGTGCTTACCTTCGGGGCACTTTTTAAACTCAAACACTTCTTAATGAGCTTTGAAAAATGGTGTTTAAACAAGTCTCAAACCTTCAAAATACAGCTAACTGTTTTCCTGTATTTTATTCTGAAGCTGAATATTATTTTCATTCGTGAATCTTTTTATTAATAGGAAAATAAACAAAATATTCCTTCCTTATATCCTGAAACCAGTATATCAGTTTCCTTTCTTAAAAATAGGAACTTTGCAATGCTTTAAAACATATGACAATTTTTTCTTTTAATTTTAAATTTATTTTGTTATTTTTTACAAGCATGTCGGTTTGATATGCCTATTTTCACATTTAGTTTTCAATACTTAAAGCTTTTTACCAGTTGGATAGTGCGCTCTATCAAAAATGCTGCCACTCTGCAAACAGTTTCATCAAGAGCGTGAATGTGAACGGTCTTTCTAGAGTTCGACCCTTAAGATATGTGCTTACCTCCGGAGCACATTTTAACCTCAAACACTTTTTAATGAGCTTCTGAAAAATAGTATTTGAAAAAAATCCTGTCAAAGCTTCAAAATACTGCTAACTGTTTTTCTGTATTTTATCTTGAATGAATGTAATTTTCATTCATGAACCATTTTATTAATAGGAAAATGAACGAAATATTCCTGCTTCCATCAAACTAGTGTATTAGTATTTATTCCTTCTTAAAAATAAGCACTTTCGATACATTAAAAGCCGTGACAGTTTCTTCTTTCAATAATAAATTTATTTAGTTTTTTTTTTTTTTTTTTTTTTTTTTTTTTTTTAATTAGCCTTCGATGCTATTTCTTTCTGACAAGCTAAAAATGTCGTGTCATCAGCCCTGAATTTTCTACTAAACCGATTTTGATAATTATTTTTTTAAATGAAAGCTATTTATTTGTAGTTGTGCCCATTTTAGCTATTTTTTAATTTATTTCCATTTTTATATTTTATTTTTAATTTTAAATGCTTTTTTACGATATTTCTTCAAAATGGTGGCAACTTAGTTTAGCTTTTCTCTCGATAATAAAAATTTATTTTCCATTATTACTTTCCACAAGTCAGAAACTTTATTTCATCAGTGAACATGTCCTCGCATTTAAAAGAAAAAAGCGCTGGTCTATTTTTCAAAACAAAACATGAATCAAACAAAATATTGAATATGATTGTGTTTTTAAAACAACTTCACCTCGAATGCTCTTTCACATTTCTGAAAATCTTACAAAACGCCATTGTATTTACAGATAGAAAATCAACGATTATAAATGCACTAAAAATGCATTAAAAGTTATCAAACAGCTGTTTCGAATCTACTGTCGAGATTCTTCATCAGTGCAAAACTCAGCGAGCTAGAAAAAACAAAACTGAGCCAAAAATAAAAACAACAACAATGGAATCAACACCCGTTGACGCCAAAATATATTAAAATAATAATAAAATATTATGTTGTTGTATCAGCTTATGCATTCGATAAAATTCGGGTTTTTAAGAAAAAAATATTTCAGTTGACCATTTATTGTAGTTTGATAGATAAATGAGGCAATTTTGAAAAGAACAATTTAAATATTGTCTATTCACCATACTTCTAAAATAGCAAGCATTATGATCGCAGAGATTGAACATTGAATTTAAACAATTTTCAAATGATTCATTTTCATTTGATAGTTTTTTTTAACTCTAAACCTCTCAACTTGAGGATATGGGTACCTGTGGAAACCTTAATACATCCTCTATCAATATTTAATTATATTTCGCAACGTACATCTGCTCTTGACAAATCTATTACAGTGTTCCTTTTTAGATGCGTTCGTAATTATGTAATACGTAGCACCTATAGTGGTCGTTCAGTCCCTCCGTCTGTCCGTCCGTCCGTCTGCCCGTCCGTCTGTCTGTCCGTCCGTCTGTCCGCATATAACAACGCAAAAACTACCCAACCGAATCGTTTGAAATTTAAAATACATAATTATTACATAATTTTGTCGAGTCATTTCAAATTTTATGAAAATCGGATGCATAGATCAATTAAAGGGGCAATCAAAAGTATTCCATTACATTACGGTCAAAGGATAAAAAAGTTTCAAATGCATTTTAATCGTTTGAAATTTAAAATACACAATTACTACTTAATTCTGTCGAGTTATTTCAAATTTTTTGATAATCGTGTGCATAGATCAATTACAGGGGTAATCAAAAGTATTCAATTACATTATGGTCAATGGGAAAAAAGTTTCAAATATATTCTATACGTTTGAAATTTAAAATACATAATTATTACATAATTTTGTTGAGTTATTTCAAATATTATGAAAATCGGATGCATAGATCAATTACAGGGACAATCAAAAGTGTGGAAAAGCATGGGAAAAATGTTTCAAATGCATTTTAATCGTGTTACACTCATGCAAACTTTATAAAATTTATATGCCACTATAAAGTACATATTATAACATACATCTTACATAATTTGCGCTGCAAAGAACATTTGTTATTGATTTACAAGGCCACAGAAAAGCATTCCATTACATAATGATATAGGGAGAACATTGTTTGATGAGCGTTTTAATTGTAATTCACTATTTACAATTTTATGAGATTTATATATGAAAGTAATATTTTTAAAACTTCTTTATCGTACGAACGCACCTAATTTGCTACGCTTAACGTGCAATTTCCAACTTGTTTGGAATGTAGCAGAATAAATAAAGTTAAATAAAGTTTTCCTTAGAAAAATAAGGTGAATGTTTTTTGAATGTGTGAAACTCATTTTTTGATACAGATGCCAAACGTTGACGTGATTGAAATAAAAAGAACATTTTATGCCTCTTATGGTAATCTAGCTCTGTTTTTAATTTATTATTGAACTATTTATTTACTTTCATTTGCATTTTAAAATGATACAAAATGTTATGCTCTATACATAGAAAAGTAAAATAGAAAATAGAAATGTATCTGTCATTTGAAAACGAAGTTTCCGTTAAAGTGGCGCCAGAAATGTATCACGCCAACGTGGTGCATATATGACATTTGTGCCTCTTTCTTACAACAAGGGTGTGTGCATTTGCCCCTAAATTTAGTTATTTAGCTCTATTTTTGTAATATTAACTGGAGTTTGTACAATGTACGGTACTACTTGATTATTCTGTCGAGAAAAAATTAATAGCCGATTATAGGAATAAATGTCAATAATCGATGATCGTAAGTATGATAGCAATTGATATTACACGTGATACACGTATTTTTTTCACGTCATAAGTGCTTTTTAATTCAACTTTTAATTTGTATTTTTTTTAAATGTTTATTGTTTTTTCGTTATTTAAAATGAATTTATGTAAATTTGAATAGTTTGTCGAAACTGGCCGACGTATTAATCAAGTAGCACTCAATTTACATTTTAAAATATCATATTTCATAAAAACAACTCCGGCACAAACCCGGATTTGCAAGATTTCCTTCCAATACCAATGCGGCAAAATCCTCGTTTTAGAATAGCGAAGAAATGTGCATTTTTAGAAATTGTTTTCGTTATTTTAAAACGAAAATATTAATAAATAAAAAAAAGTTACTGTAGCACAAAACAATTTATAGAATTTCTAAAAAGAAATTGAAAGTAAATAAACAATTTATTAATACAGAAGCAACTATTGCTGGGTTACCATATCAGGCAAAATAACACCGTTTTGGCGATAGTCAGGTACTTCAGTGTGTATATAATACCTGTGCCAAACATGTTTTTAAAAAACAATAATCGTTATTTACACAGAATGTTTAAATACTGTAGTATAGTGAAAAAAATACATACATGACATATACGCACCAAATTGGCGCGTCTTTTTTTTTTTTCTTCTGATGCCGATTCGGAGAAAATTTTGTTTTCAAATACCAGTTAGTTTACAATTACTTTCTGTTATTTTAAATAGAAAATAACAATAAATTTTAAAAAGTTTAGTTAATAATTATAAAATAAAACTATTTATATCCTTTAAAAAACAAAATAAAATAAAATAAAAATTTATTAATAAATAAACAACAGCCAGGTTACCAAATGAGGCATAAAATCGCCATTTTGTTGCAGTCGCGCAAATGTGGCGCATATATGACAAATGTGCCTAGATTAAAATAGTTTATATAATTGAAAAAAAAAAGAAAAAAAAAGTACTTCTAGGTTATCCCGTCGACGAATTTCGCCAAACTAATAGCCAAGTTATATTTGTTGACATAATTTTTATTTTAAATAACGAAAGAACAAATAAATTAGTGGCACATGAATAAAAACACAGTTAAAAAGTGAATTTAAAACCACTTAATGACGTTTTAAACATGTGTATCGTGTTTAATGTGACATTCACAATCATCCATTATTGGTATTTAATCTTATAATTTGGCGTCAGAATTTGGTCGACGGGATAACCTAGAAGTACCGAAAAAAAATTGTAAATAGACAATTTATTAATAAATAGACAATAACATCCGGGTTGCCATATCAAGCAAAATAATGACACTTTAGCGTCAGTTAATTACCCAGATGTATATATATGGTATTGGCGTAAGAGACAAATCGCACCAATGTAGAGCGTATGAGATATCTGTTCCCAAAAAATTTTTAAAAGTTGCAGTTAAATTATTTTACAATATCCATGTATGTGGAAAGACATTTACCCTAAAATTTAAATATTTTTAATTTTTGTGGTATTAACTGCTATGTTTGTAGTTAAGTTAAATATAAAAAATTTTCCTAAAAATGCTCTCACTCATTAAAAGAGAGAGAGAGAGAAAATAGTTCTTGCGAACATCGCTCCGTCTTGTGATTTTTTTGGTTTAGAATTGCATTGATTGGCGACAAAAGTAGATTGAAACACCCAATTGAACAAACAACATACAAATAACAAATAGAGCCTTTTTTTAAAAAAATAATTCTGCGAGTTTTTTCTGTAAAACACATAACGGGAAAATTAGATTTAAAAATATTTTTAAAAAAAGAAAGAAAAAAAAATACTTATGTTTTACCTAATGAAATTTTTGAGATGTTGTTTTCTTTTAATCTGGTACGAAAGAAATAAATAGCCATATATTGTGCCACTTCAAAACTTTCTTTCACATTGAGTTACTTTTTAAATATTATAAATATTCTTTTTTTTTTTCGTTAAAGATAAATATTTTCCTTTCATAATATTATTCTGCATTAAACGGATTTTTTTCTTTTTATCATTATTTATTTTAAATGAATGAATTAACAGGTTTTTTTCGAAATGTTTATATGTGTTACCATTAGAAAAAGCATTTCATTTCTTTTTTGAAATATGATTATCGCCAAAAAATTAGTTGTTGCAACCCTTCCGTCAAAAATAACCGAAAAATACGAAATTTAGTACGAAAAGTCAGAGTTATCCCTGTATATTTGTGTCATTAACCTCCGCAAAAATATTTCCTATCGAATGATATAATCTGCAAAAAGATCCATCGGGTAGTTTTTGAAAACACTCGTTTGGAAGTTTCAGAACTTCTGCTTTATAATATACATGATAATGTAAATAAAATAAGAGAAAATAATTTATGATTAAAAATTAATGTCTAAAGCAAAATAAGAAATATTTCAAATGAGGAAAATGATGGCATTCAGCAACCAGATAAAATGAATTTACAATAAATATTATTACGGGCGCCTTTTTCACTAATAACAGTAACTTTTAAAAAACATTTGAAGAGAAAATTATGTCACTATTTAAAACATAGCATTTTTACTCCTAACGATATTACATTTCAATATTTCTTTTCATTATAGACACTGAGATTGAGATTTTACTTTCAGATGACTTCAGTTAGTGAAAAGAATGTCATAGCAAAAATGAAATTAGTTTTTTTTTTTTTTTAAATAAATCTGTTTTTCAGTAGTGCATATAAAATAAAATTTCTGGATTTCGCCGGCACTCAGATTACAATTTTAACTGAAGATGTGCAAATATTTGCATGCAAAATTGTAACTTGAAAACTTGACATTAAGTTTGGAAATATATTTATTATATATTGATTCAATAATGTAATTATTTTGCTTTTTTTTTAAAGCCAAATCGATTGGGTCTTTTAAACATTTCATTTGTCGAATTACACGGGATTCCACTCATTTTATTGTTAAAATGCATTTCCTTTTCCCCGGAGTTCCTTTTCCAGTTTAAACTAAAGAAAAAATCCGTTTTTGATGAATCTAGTCAATGAAGAAGTAGCACGTCAAATTGTATCTCTTTATTATTCCGCAATTCCAAAGTCTCAGAGAGAAATTGCTCATCAACTGGGTATTTCACGCCGTTCTGTTTGCTATTATATTGATAAACACAAGAAAAATGAAGTTGGTTCATTGCATTCTAAACGGGGTCGCCTTCTAAAAAACCTCTATCGATTTTTTTTAAATTTTTTTTTCTATTCGGAGGCGAAACTGAATTCTGCAATGGCAGTATCTACATTCAACTTGTTTTTTTTTTTTTTTTTTTTTTTTTTTTGGCCTCCGATGCTATTTCTTTCAGACAAGCTAAAAATGTCGTGTCATCAGCCCTGAATTTTCTATTCAACCGATTTTCAAAATTATTTTTTTAATGAAAGCTATTTATTTGTAGTTGTGCCCATTTTAGTTTTTTTTTTTACTTTCTTCTATCTTTACAAGAAGAAAGTATTGGATTCATGAAAATTTTCGACTTCCGGTTTTCGACGGATTTATACGTTTTAGAAGGTCCTGAACACGTTTTGACTATTTTTAGAAAATGTCTGTCTGTCCGTCTGTCTGTCTGTCTGTCTGTCCGTCTGTCTGTCTGTCTGTGTGTCTGTCTGTATGTGACAAAAAATTTGTGGGCGCTCTATCTCAAGAACTAATGCTCGAAATTTAATAAAATTTTATATTCAGTTAGACCTTGATATGAATTAGTGCCTATTGGTTTTTGGTGAAAATTGGCCTGCAGGTGGCGCTGCCATACTACGTTTTTCATCATTTTCAAGATTGCTATATCTCAAGAACTAATGCACAGAATTTCACCAAACTTCAGATTCTGTGACCCCTTGATATACATAGACGCTGATTAAGTTTTGGTGTAAATTGGCCAGCAGGTGGCGCTGCTGTGCCACGTTTTTCATGATTTTCATGATAGCTATATCTCAACAACTATCGCACAGAATTTCACCAAACTTCAGATTCTGCGATACCTTGAGATACATAGCTGCTGATAAGGTTTTGGTGTGAACTGCCCTATAGGTGGCGCTGCTATGCTACATTTTGCGCGATTTTTGCGATAGCTATATCTCAAGAAGTAATGCACAGAACTTTATCAAATTTTAGATTCTGTTACACTAAAATATATAACATAATTAGACGCTGATTACATTTTGGTATTAACCTTGTAACAGGTGGTGCAGCTATGCTGCATTTTGCACGATTTTTCCGATAGCTATATCTCAACAACCAACGCACAGAATTTCATCAAACTTCAGATTTCGTTACAAAATGACATATAACATAATTACACGATGATTACGTTTCGTTATAAATCCTTCAACTGATGGTGCTGCTGTGCTATATTTTACACGGTTTTTTTTAAACTAACTATATCTCAAAAACTAATGCACAGAATTTCATCAAACTTCAGATTCTTTTACACCATAACATAATTAGACGCTTTTTTACGTTTTGGCATAAATTTTCCAAGATATGGTGTTGCTGTGCTACGTTTTGCAAATTTTTTGTTATAACTATATCTCAAGAACTAATGGACGAAATTCTATAAAATTTCAGATTCTGTTAGGTCTTGGCATAAATAGATGCTTATTAGGTTTTTGTATAAATTACCAACATGAGGCAATACTAAGCTCATTTTCTCAGAATATTAATTAAATTTTGCGTTTTAGGCTTTTCGGATACCAGAATCTCATTAGGCTAGGTCAAATGTTCGAGGAAATTCGATAGTGGGTAACTTTGGGGTCACCACATTTTTTTTTTTTTTTTTTAATATTAAAATGTACTTATGAGATAGAAGAAAGTTTTGGGATTGACACATCCAACTAGTTTTAATTTATTTTCATTTTTACTTTCTTCTATCTTTACAAGAAGAAAGTATCGGATTCATGAAAATTTTCGACTTCCGGTTTTCGACGGATTTATACGTTTTAGAAGGTCCTGAACACGATTTGACTATTTTTGGAAAATGTCTGTCTGTGAGTCTGTACATCTGTCTGTCTGTCTGTCTGTCTGTGACAAAAAATTTGTGGGCGCTCTATCTCAAGAACTAATGCTCGAAATTTAATAAAATTTTATCTTCAGTTAGACCTTGATATGAATTAGTGCCTATTGGTTTTTGGTGAAAATTGGCCGGCAGGTGGCGCTGCTATACTACGTTTTTCATGATTTTCAAGATTGCTATATCTCAAGAACTAATGCACAGAATTTCGCCAAACTTCAGATTCTGTGACCCCTTGATATACATAGATGCTGATTGAGTTTTGGTGTATATTGGCCAGTAGGTGGCGCTGCTATGCCACGTTTTTCATGATAGCTATATCTCAAGAACTAATGCACAGAATGTCACCAAACTTCAGATTCCGCGATACCTTGAGATACATAGCCGCTGATAAGGTTTTGGTGTGAACTGCCCTATAGGTGGCGCTGCTATGTTACATTTTGCACGATTTTTGCGATAGCTATATCTCAAGAACTAATGCAGAGAACTTCATCAAATTTTAGATTCTGTTACACTAGAATATATAACATAATTAGACGTTGATTACATTTTGGTATTAACCTTGCAACAGGTGGTGCAGCTATGCTGCATTTTGCACCATTTTTCCGATAGCTATATCTCAACAACCAACGCACAGAATTTCATCAAGCTTCAGATTTTGTTACAAAATGACATATAACATAATTACACGATGATTACGTTTTGTTACAAATCCTTCAACTGATGGTGCTGCTGTGCTATATTTTACATAGTTTTTTTAAACGAGCTATATCTCAAGAACTAATGCACAGAATTTCATCAAACTTCAGATTCTTTTACACCATAACATAATTAGACGCTTTTTTACGTTTTGGCATAAATTTTCCAAGATATGGTGTTGCTGTGCTACGTTTTGCAATTTTTTTGTTATAACTATATCTCAAGAACTAATGGACGAAATTCCATCAAATTTCAGATTCTGTTAGGTCTTGACATAAATAGATGCTTATTAGGTTTTAGCATAAATTACCCAACATGAGGCACTCTAAGCTCATTTTCTCAGAATATTAATTAAATTTTGCGTTTTAGGCACAATCCCATTAGGCTAGGTCAAGTGTTCGAGGAAATTCGATAATGGGTAACTTTGGGGTCACCACTTTTTTTTTTTTTTTTTTTTTTTTTTTTTTTTTTTTTTTTTTATATTAAAATGTACTTATGAGATAGAAGAAAATTTTGGGATTGACACATCCAACTAGTTATATTTTATTTTTAATTTTAAAAACTTTTTCATGACATTTCTTCAAAATGGTGGCAATACAGTTTAGCTTTTCTCTCGATAATAAAAATTTATTTTCCAAAATGATTGGGTATAATTATGCACTAATTGTTGTAAAAAAATATATTTACTGAGAAATAATATTAATAATGTAAATAAAACAACAGAAAATAATTTATGATAAAAATTAATGTCTAAATCAAAATAAGAGAAATTTTAAATGAGGAAAATGATGTCATTCAGCAACGAGATAAATGGGAATTACAATATTGTTACGGATGCCTTTTTCATATTACTAATAACAATAACTTTTAAAAAACATTTGAAGAGAAAATGACGTCACTATTTAAAACATCGCATTTTTACTCATAACGATATTAGGTACTTCTCTGTCATTCCGTCGACCAATTTCGCCAAATTATACAAATCGCCAAACTAATAGCCAAATTATACATATTGACATAATTTTTATTTTAAATAACGAAAAAACAAGTAATTAGTAGAATATTAATAAAAATATTAATAAAAAGTCGAAATAAAAATCACTGAATGACATTTTAAACACATGAATCATATTTAATGTCATTGAATGTGACATTCACGATCATCCATTATTGGCATTTAATCTTATAGTTTGGCAATAATTTTTTGGCCAACAGGATAACTTAGTAGTACCCGATATTACATTTCAATATTTCTTTTCATTATGGACACTGAGATTGAGATTTTACTTTCAGATGACTTCAGTTAGTGAAAATAATGTCACAGTAAAAATGAAATTAGTTTTTTTTTTTTTTTTTTTTTTTTTTTTTTAATAAAACTATTTTTCTGTGAGTGCATGTAAAATAAAATTTCTGGATTTCGCCGTCACTCAGATTACAATTTTTACTGAAGATGTGGGAATTTTTGCATGCAAAATTGTAACTGGCAAACTTGAGATTTACTTTGTAAATATATTTATTATATATTGATTCAATAATGTACTTACTTTTGCTTTTTTTTTAAACCAAATAGATCGGGTCTTTTAAACATTTCATTCATCGAATTCGACGGGATTCCACTCATTTTATTGTTAAATTGCATTTCCTTTTACTCAGAGTCTATAAAAAAGCGTTTAAACTAAAGAAAAAATCCATTTTTGATGAATCTAGTATTTGAAGAAGTAGCACGTCAAATTGTATCTCTTTATTATTCCGCAATTCCAATGTCTCAGAGAGAAATTGCTATTTAATTGGGTATTTCACACCGTTCTGTTTGCTATTATATTGATAAATACAAGAAAAATGAAGTTAGTTCATTGCAATCTAAACGGGGTCTCCCTTCTAAAAAACCTCTATTGATTTTTTTCTCCTAATCGGAGGCGAAACTGAATTCTGCAATGGCAAAATCTACATTCAACTTGTTTTTTTTTTTTTTTTTTTTTTTTTTTTTTTTTTTTTTTTTTTCTTTTATGTATATATATGTACAAGCATATTGATTGGGTGTGCTTTTTTTTCACATTCAGTTTTCAAAATTTAAAAGCTTTTGCCAGTTGGGCGGTATGGTCTATCGAAAATGTTGTCACCTCTGCATACAGTTTCAACAAGAGCATGAATGCGAGCTTGTCTTTCTCGAGATCGATCCTTAAGGTATGTGCCTACCTTCGTGGAACTTTTTTTGAAAAATATGAAATTTTTATCAACACACGTGTTTTTAATTAAAACAGGATGTAAAACTATGGATTTATGTAAATTTTTAATGGAATTTTAATTAACTTTTCAAATTTCGGAAATATTTAGTTAAATTTTAGTAAAGAATTGCGTGTATGCCAAATCTTCCATAACGAAATCTATTCAGTATATTTCACTTTTTCCAAAAATATATTAGCAATCCTCTTACCAGTGTTATAAAGCAAAAAAATTGCAATACCTCTAAAAATTTACTAGCAGATATCAAATTTTGCATACTAAACATAACTTTTTTTTTATTATTATTGTGTCTTTACCAATAAAAATAGCTCTTAAATAAATATATACAGACTTACAAGCTATATTTTGCTTTATATCATACTAATAGATGAGCAGAACCTTATTACAAAATTTTATTCTAATATCTTAAATATTTTTTTTTTTAAGAAATGATTTTCCTCGTAACGAGGCAATGAAAAACGCAGTTTTCCAGAAAACGCAAATTAAGGGTACTTACGTATTAACGCCACCGCAGTTACCTTTTGGATTACTTGTCCTTGTTTCTTGCTGATTTTTTATGCCATTTTTTAGTGTTTTAATGATTTTTTGGTGCTTTTAGTGCATTTTTTTTATCATTTTTGACGCCACTATTTTGTGCACGGGCGAACAACAAGGTTGCTCTTTATTTGCGCATTAACGCAAGTTCTGCTGCGGTGGCGTTAATACATAAGTACCAAATTAAGATTTTGATATAACAAAAAAATTACGTATTAAGTTTAAACTTTAAAATCTATTATATTTGTAGTTATTTATATATATGTATATGTATTATACATGATATATTTGCGTATTAAAATACATTGTTTACCTTTCTTTGGCTCTGATTGCTTGCAGTTTCAGCGAGTTCATTTCCGATTTATATTTTGGGCTATAACTGTGTTTTTAATTATTACTGAACCTAAAGTAAAGCATTTTTTGGAATCCTGAATATTTGGCTTGTAATTCACCATATTAATAAAATTTTCGTAAAAACAGCTACTTTGAGGGTGAGCATATACTTTAATTTAAGCAGTAGGAAGGGCTGATAGTGGCTATCTAAATCTTCCTTTTTATAACCTCTGTTTTCTAGTGACGAATTTTATACATTTTAATAGCATTACTCACAAGGAAGGTCTCCATACGGGCATACTCCAAAAAATCTGAAAAAAATACAGAATGTTCTTCTCATGAGACTATATACGCTTATTAAAAATTTTCGGCGGAACCTCCGTACCCTATCCGTAAAAAAATAATGAAAATTTCGTTATTTGGCGATTTATCATCGGTTGGCGATGAAAAGCAAATTAAAAAAATGTTTTTATGTCAAATGTATTTTAAAGTGAAAAGGTTTCATGTTCAACGTGTTTAAATAAAATAAATATAATTTGTTTTGTCATCTTTAGTTTTTTTTTTTAAGTTTAATTTCGTTATATTGATATTTATGTGTATTTATATTCAAATTAACCATCAAGATCTGAGATTTAAAACGAAATTCAAGTTTAAATTCATTAAAATTGTTTCAAGTTCAAAGTCCAGTTGAGCATTGTCAATTCGATTTTGTTGCGATGGAAACACCTAGCTTTTATTTTTGAATACGCTTAAATGTGTGAAAATAATTTTACTGAATAAGAATTTCTTATGTATGAAAATATTTTTTTCAGAGGTAAATTAAATAACTACAGCAACAAATAACATATATATGCAATTTAATATATATATATATATATATATATATATATATATATATATATATATATATATATATATATATATATATATATATATATATATATATATATGAGACTTTAAGTGAAGAACTTATGATTTAAGCAAAACTAATAGTCTTCAAAATATAAAAAAAGGTTTAATAGACATAAAACATATACGTAACATTCAAATATAACAGTAAAATCGAATAATAGATATCATAATCAAGCTTCCCTGAGCTTTGCATTATAAATCGACCAAACTCATCATCGCAAAAAATCGCCTCGCGCTTTTTACGCATCATCACAGGAGTCTCGCTTGGGATATCACGTTCATTAAATTATTGAATTTATTATCTTTTATTTCTGAATACTTCATCCTTTATTCCCACATATATATATATATGCATATATCCCTCATTGTTTATGTTTAAATTCATCAAACACCATTTACGCGGATTCTAAAAATCCTAAAGTTTTCAGTTGCATTAAAATCCTTTGCTTTTGGTGTGGAAAAGCGCTGCTCGCCAAATCGTGTGACACTTTCGTCTTTTCACGCCAAATATTCGATAGTATTTTATTTTTTTACATGTTTTCTACTGCAATTCCGCCGCCAATTTTCACTGATATTTTATTACATACATGATTAGTTTAGTTGGTATTTTTGTTTTCAAAAAAATCTGAGTATGCCCAGTATGGAGACCTTCCTTGTCAGCATTGTAAAAGTTCAGCATACATTTTTCTTGCGGCGAAAACGTGTCTGTGGAGAATGTTATTGGTGCTTTTATAGTTTTTTGCCCTATCCTTACTTTATGCTACATTGAAAAAAAGCTGCAGCAGAGATTCCAGACAATGTCCGTAAAAAACGGACTATGTACTTATATAAACGGACTTTGCCATTACATTAACGGTTTTTGCCCGTAAAACACAAAAAATTACGGAAGTTTACCGTTCATGGGAAAAAAAGTGACATATTCCGTAAATTTACTGGATAATTCTCGGAAATGTACCGTAAATTTACAATTCTGTTTTACAGTGCATTGGCTTTTGCATGGATGTGACTCAATATTGCCTTCATATCATTAGCGCACGAATTTTACTATATCCAGATGGTATATCATTTGATGAGAAGAAATCACGCGAAATTTTAAAAATTCCATACTCCCATACTCTGGTGTGTTGGTTTGTAGGGGATTTGGAAAAACAAGACATTGCTCTGCCCCCTACGAGCTAAGCTCGGCAGTCATCGTTCGGACATCGCAGTCTCCAAAAGCAATGTTTGATCAGTTTTAAAACGATTACTGTAGAATTACAATTAAACGACCAGCGGCAATCTTCTGTAACTGTGTTTACACTCATTTCCCTTAGACTGATTTTCATTCAATTTAATTATGTTGATATGCGTTTAGTAACACTTTAAATTTCAAAAGGTTTTACTGTCATTATTGAATTTAAAATCTTTTATAGGTAAAATAATTATTTCAGCTGATCGTGAAATATTTTCTCAAATCATACTTTTTGACAACTTTCTGAGAAATGTAGGCGTAGTTTAATGAATTTTTGTTTTGAAATACATTTCATGATCAGAACACATTTCTGACTGTCAAATCAAAAAAGCTGCACGTCTGTTCTTTTGATTATACGTCGCATAAAAAGATGTTTTTTCATCAGTAAGATGGCGTAGCACTTAAAATTTTACAGTCAAGTTCTTAAAAAAAGATACGCCAACTTTTATTCGCAAATTGCTTGCAAAAAGTCACATAAAATGTGTCCATGTTTAATGTCCAAAAATGGAATACTTCTCTTGCCATGATAACAAAAAAAAAATTAATAAAGACTTTAAATAATAATAATAATTTGAAAACAAATTGTGATAAAGATTTCAAGCAAATTTCCTTTAAAAGTGCATTTTTTTCTCTACGCAAGGATGTAAAAATTTAAAATGTGCGATGTTAAGAAGCTTAAAAATTTGCAGTCCCGAAAATTGTAAAACTGAAATTTCATTTAAAATTTGTTCATGGTGGGTCCAGGAATAATAATAATGTTTAATCCATGTCGTACGTAATGTAAGTTGTTCAGAAGTCAGTTTGATGAACTCCATCAAATAAAAATGCACGTTTTAAACAGTTAAAGCTGTATATCTATAAATTACGATTTTTTTTTTTTTATCATTGGTCTAGGAATATTAATGTTTAATGAATGACGTATGTAATATATGACTCTTTATGATCATCCTAAAAATGATGTTTATTATTATTAATAATAAAATTTATTTATAAGTCTTTAAAATTTGAGTCTTTGAAAATATCATTTTCCAAATAGTCGTTGTAATTTGTTAAATTACAATTATGTTTTTTTTACAATTTGGAAAATAGTTGTTGTCCTCGGTAAAGAACTGGGAAATCTGAAGTATATCTCAATCTTTTTATACGTTGAATTCCAAAACTTTTGTCATTTTATTCGTTTTTCTTATTGGTCCATTTTTAAGGTCCAATAATAATAATAATAATAATAATAATAATAATAATAATAATAATAATAATAATAATAATAATAATAATAATAATAATAATAATAACCTTTCAAACAAATTGCATTTAAAAAAAAAAAAAATTTCTATATGACAGTGTAGAAATTGAAAATGTGTGATGTTTAGAAGTTTAAAAATTTGCAGTACCGAAAACTGTAAAACTATAAAATTTCATTTAAAATCTGTATATGATGAGTATCGGAATATTAATTTTTAATCCATGGCGTACGTAATATAGAACTCTGTTATTATATAAACCACGTTTTGACCATCATAAAAATTATTATTATCATTATTATTATTTTAATGTAGAATTTATTTATGTCTAAAATTTTAGTCTTTGAAAAAAAAGTTTCCAAATAGTCGTTGTAATTTGTTAAATCACAATTTTTAACTATTTGGAAAATAGTTGTTGTCCTCGGTAAAGAACTAGGAAATCCGAAGTATATCTGAATCTTTTTATTGGTTGAATTTCGCAACTTTTTTTTTATTTTATTCGTTTTCTTATTGATCCACGTTTTAGGTCCAAAAGTGAAATACTCCTGTTTTTTATTTTATTCGTTTTCTGATTGGTACATGTTTAATGTCCAGAAATGAAATATTTCTATGATAAAAAGTTTATTAAATCCAATAGATTTTTTAAATCACCAGATTTTAAAAGATTCACCTTTTATGTAATCATTTTAATAAAATTTTATTTTACTTAAGAAAGGTGTTATAATAATTAAAAATAAATGAGATTGACATGTTTCGGATCCGTCTAATAAGATCCATAATCATAATAAAAATAAAAATTAAATTTCCAGTCATTTCACGGTCAATACAAATGACACGCGACAATGAGATATAAACAGCAAAAAACAAAAATCACGCGCTCTATTGTAAAAAATTAAATTAAAATAGACCATGATCTAAAAAAATTTCCAACATGGTTCATCCCATTCAAGCTCTCACGAGGAATTTTTTCATTAATTCTAACCATAACTTAGGAATAATAAAAGAAACGGTATCATTACAAACAAAATTTATACGCGTAAAAATACATTGTCGCGTGTCATTTGTATTGACCGTGAAATGATTTGAAATTTAATTTTCATTATTATTGCGATTATGGATCTTATTACACGGATCCGAAACATGTCAATATCATTTATTTTTAATTACTATAACACCTTTCTTAAGTAAAATAAAATTTTATTGAAATACTTCTGTTGCCCCGATGACAAAAAAGTATTAAAAGATACAAATAAATTAATAATTTAAAAACAAACTGAGATACAGCTTTCAAACAAATTGTATTTAAACGAACATTTTTTTTCTCTATACGACGGTGTAGAAATTAAAAA
Organism: Maratus speculifer; assembly: GCA_964019185.1. Taxonomy (NCBI): domain Eukaryota; kingdom Metazoa; phylum Arthropoda; class Arachnida; order Araneae; family Salticidae; genus Maratus; species Maratus speculifer. The sequence continues at coordinate 36,190,904 of OZ025291.1, read as the reverse complement.
TGTGTGATACTTAGAAGTTTAAAAATGTGCAGTACCAAAAATTGTAATTCTAAAATTTCATTTAAAATCTGTAAATGACGGATACAGGAATATTAATTTTTAATCCATGGCGTACGTAATATAGGATTCTGTTGTTATATAAACCACGTTTTGATCATCATAGAAATTATTATTAGTAGTATTATTTTTTTTTAAATATAGACTTTATTTATAAGTCTAAAATTATAGTCTTTGAAAATATAACTTTCCAAATAATCGTTGTAATTAAATCATTTTTTTTTTTTTTTTTTTTTTTTTTTTTTTTTTTTTTTTTTACAGATTTTTTATTGTGACTACGCCGCTAAATATGACTGATTCTTTATTACATACATAAAAAGTTAAATCAATTTTTTTTTTCAAAATATTCTGCGTGTATGCTCAATAAAAAGAATTCCATGTTAGCACTTTCGGGCTTTCCCAAGCCGTTCACCAGAGAATATTTTAATAACGAACTGCAAATTATTTCAATTGCCATTTAATAATAATTACACAGGTCTGCAATGATTTTCCTCTTTGAAATCTGAGTAACGTTTTCTATAGTTTCTGATGTGCTGATTACGAGAAAAATAATAAAAAAATTCCATCACGTCAGGATTTTTTGATATTGAATATTTAAGATTTTGCTGAAAAATGTCTGAGCGTCTACATTTTAAGATTTATAAAACGTCATTAAATTACTTCAGCTTAATTTTTATTGCATTTAATTAGAGTAAAGTGACATAGAAATTACTTCAAAACAGTAATTTGTTAATTACTACATAATAAGTATAAGTAATTCATATAAACCATGTTGAAAACGGGTCATTTTGGCTTAATTTAGTAATGAGCTCATTAATACATAATGATTAGTTAATATAACATAAGTGTTGTAAATATTAGTCGAAAAGGGTGTAATAAAGATAAACCAAAGGGTTTTTGTATAAGTACCCGCACTGATTTAGCAAATGGACCTTATGACGTCACACGCCAGAGCTGGCGGTATGCAAGTTCGATGAAAAACTTAATGATATCGAGTTGCAAGCATGGCAGTCTTTTGAGGAAGTGGTGGAAAACTTTTTGGGGAACAATAAAAGCTCCGACTATAAACAAATAGTGGCCAAAATGGTTACAAATTTTGGTGTAATGGGTTGTAATATGGGCATTAAACTACATTTCTTAAATTCGCACATAGATTACTTCCCAGAAAATCTAGGAGCCGTTAGCGAAGAACAAGGTGAAAGATTTCACCAAGATTTGAAAGAGCTAGAAGTCCGGTATCAAGAAAGGTGGAATACTAGCATGATGGCGGACTACTGCTGGTTGTTGAAGCGCGACGATCCAAACTGGAAATTTAAGCGAAAATCGTACAACCGAAGCTTCCAGGAAAAAAGGATCAGGTTCCACAAACAAAATTTACATGTAATTTAGATCAGTAATAAGTTATTATTATATTTTAGTTGTTTTTTATGTTAAAAGTAATGTACTTTTTAAAATAAATATTTTTTATGTGAAAACGTGTGTTTTTTTTCTATTTTCTATCTGTATCTTTTTTGAAAAATCTGAAGGTGATGGGAAAAAACTAAGTACATATTCGTAATCAGCGCACCAAAATGCCATAGAATCAGCTCTCAAATTCTAGAGAGGAAGTTATGACTCTCAATTTGCAGGCCTGTGTTATTAATGAAGGGTTTGTAAAAGCCCAAAAATACTAAAATGCTTCAAATAAAATGTTGTTTTCTTCTTGTAAGATCTTTTCTATTATTTTGATCGCCTTATAAGTATACAACTGAGCTTTTTAAAGTTCTCATTGTGTTTTCATATTTGAATCAAGGAGAAAATATATCATTTCGTTTTGTGACTTTGTTTGGATAAGTGCTTTTAAAAAGTTTCAAATCAAGCTGAAATTTTTACTGTCTAACTAAAAGCTTCAAAAACAATATTGTAGTACATTATTATGTTGTCTTTTTATGCAAAATGAATTTTTAAGAATGGTGACTTTGGATTTATTATTTTTTCCATCTGAATGTATTTTTTAATTAGTGTTGTAATATCATGGGACTAATTAACCTGATTAATCCGGGAAAGCGGATAAAAAAAATATTTGTAGCCCTTGTCTCCCTCTTTAACTTCAATACTGGATTCCTACTTCAAAATAAATATCATAAATATGAAACTGTTAATTCTTTGCTTTGTCATGGTTTATAAAACTAATAAAGGGGAGATGAAAGATATTAATTTGTGCGTTATTTTTTTTCCTCAGAGAAAATCTCACCATATGGAAGAATTTCCAGATAAACAAGGTCCTTGTAAACGCAACAAGTGTCTCAAGCTTCGGTCTCCCCTCTTTCAGAAATGAGCTCATCGCTCAGCATCCTCCAAAGGCGAGTAGATGGGTTGCCATGGCAATACTATTTCTCTTGTCAACAATTTGGGACTTCCATTTTCAGAAGAAAAAGTAAAGAAAGAAATTATGAAACTGTCTAGATGCCATTATGATAACGCGTATAATAATTTATGGTGTCTTGTGTTAAGTAAAGGATAATTATTTGAAAGCAAATTGAATTTTTTATGGATTTGACGGAAATTCTCAAATGCACTTTTCCTTAACAGGTCTGAAACAAAGTTTCTTTTTTTTACTAATGGCAATAAGTTTATAAAATTATTTCTAAAAACGTAGATTACTTTTACGTGAATGCTTATAACAGTGTTGTGCTTTTTTTTTTTTTCTTTTATCAGTAAAATATCAAAACAGTTCTTACAATTGCGAACCAGACGACTAAATTTTGACAGTGTTTTTCTGAAAACACTTTTATGAACTTATTTTCAGTAAACATAAAATATTTCCCATTCGCATAATCTGCATTATTACCCACTGCAATATAAATAACATTTATGCACTGCAATGCAAAAATATACACACCCCTTAGAATTTGGTTATTTCTGAAAATTATGTTGACTTTTGTGAAAAATGAAAGGCATTAGATAAATGTAAGTGGTTATTGAAACAACTCACAAGGGAGGATGGATGTATATTTAATTAATAGAATAAGAAAAAATACAGAAAATGTCGTTTTTTGCTCATGCAAAAGTATACATACACCGTTAAAAATCTTTTCCTAGTTTGAACCAAATTTTGGTGCTCAATAGCCGTCACTGTAAGATGGTGAAATCTTCAACCAATATTTGGAGATCCTCTTGAAGTTTAATTCCAATAGTTCGAACGAGGTTGAAATATGTAGCTCCAAATGTTGGTACGCGATTTCACCATCTTTTGGTGGCAGCTACTGAGCACCAAAATCTGATTCTAACTAGAGCAAGATTTTTAACAGTGTAGCCAGCATTTAAAAAAAATTTTGTTTTTGTGGTCATAAAAGAAAACTAATAATTACAAAGACGTCAGTGACGTTGGATGATGTCACAAATCGTGAATGACATGCTTTCAATAAGATTTTTCAACGAAGATTTTCAATTTCATATCGTATATTACAAAACAATTAAAACGTTCGGTCAGAGCTATCCAAATTTTTGTGACAAAACAACTAAATTAGGGACTTGAAAAGCGAACAGGGCGTCTCTGGAAACTTTGACTACGTGAAGAATGGTAAATTCTTAGAGCTGTATCAAATGCGTAATGAAAAGTGAAATCGAAATGAAGACAGGATTACGGCATAGAATTTCACGCATATTGTTCTTCGAGCACTTACACAAAATTTGAATGTTTTTTTTTCTAAAATGAAACTTGCTCCAACGTCTGAAGCTTAGACACAAAGAAGCACGATTGTAATATTATCGTAAGTAACATGGCCACAATTGGAAAATGTAAGTTCTACCTTTTAAGAAAAAAGAATGAAAAAAGAACGAGAATTAAGAATAATTAACATCATGAATTAAGAATAAAAATATTTTTTTAAAAGTTACAAATTAATCTTTTATGTTTCAGATTATTTTTCGTGACGAAAAGAAATTCAATCATGTCAGACCTGACGTTTTTTGCAAGGTCACCTTGTTACAGTTTTGAATTCAGACACTTCTGCGGGAGGGACTTCTGTGGCTCTGGGGGGAGGGGACATTATAGAGTTCAGGGGGTGAGATTGCAATGTTTGACCATCGAAAATAAAAAATCTCAAATTTTCCATGCAACCTGTGGGAAATTTTAGTTCAAAAAAATTGTGCCATCAACAAACAATACGAAACAAAGATGAGCTTCTTGAATTAGTATTAAAAGCCTGGGATGAAATTGACGATGGTACATTGATAAATCTTATTGAAAGCAAGCATTCCGATTCCATCAAGGATTTATGACTTCATCCGACGTCACGGATGTACTTGAAATAATTAATTTCTTTTTGTAACCACACAGACAAACATTGATCTTTTTAGATTCGTTCGTAATTATAACAACGTAGTACCTATAGTCGTCGGCTTTTCGATCTGTCTGTCCGCATATAACAGCATAAAAACTAATCAACTGAATGGTTTGAAATTTAATACATATAATCTTTGAGAATTTTTGTCGACTCATTTGAAATTTTATGAAAATCGAATTAAAGCTTAAAAAGACATTAATATATTTTTTATATTCTATTAATTCTTATCGTACATAATTTAATTAAATGATACCCCATGATAGATAATAATTCTAGGTTGCGATGGTGGTTATGTCATATTTAAGATGAGGTCATAGTACTTAATAAACTTTGTATTCATGCATTTTTGCATAAGAGTGCAACAGTTATCGAACCAAGATCTGAATATTTATTAAACTAGTTATAGTATGAACATACGAAATTTCAACATATGAACATATTCATAACAACATATTCATAATATGAACATACGAATTGATTATATGTATACACTACTAAAAAAAAACTAGGGGAGTACGCAAAGAATTTTAGAAAACCGTGCCATACAGCCATGTATTGGCATAAAATAGGTTATATGCTACAGATTTTTAAAAAAAACGCAAAGAAAAATTGTAATTAAGCTTTATTCTTTGAAAAAATGGAAAAACCATGAAAAGATGATTCGGTGCAACAATTTGGTCACACTGTAAAAAATTTTTAACTTTTGCTGCATCGTCACTCCACAGCTTTTATAGAAAACGATTACTTCACTGTATTATGGAGCATACTCATTGGTCAAAATAGAGATATTCTATAAAAGCAATGGAGTGACGATGCAGCAAAAGTTTCAAAATTTTAACAGTGTACATATAAGGGACTTAAAAAAAGTATTGTTTAGAAATGATGCAAGAGTTTTAATATGGCGTGTGGTTTTAATAGAGTTTTAATATAGCTCCTTCAACAGAAAGATTGCTGCACACCTATTTTTCATGGATGCGATGATCTTATCGATAAGACTTCGAGGAATACAGCTCCACTCCTCAAAAAGTGCAATGTCCAAATTTCGGACAGTAAAAGGAGCCTTGGTCTCACAACAATGCATCGTCCCAGCGTGTCCCAAACACGCTTGATCAGATTCAGGTCAGGAGAGTATATTCCATACGCTGTATTGTTTCAGCTTCAAGCGAGTTCTGCACAAGAGAGTTGTATGCGGTCTGGCATAATCATATTGGGAAATAAAGGAACCTCCAATAGCTGCAGCGTAAGGCATGACTTGAAGTCTCAGTATTTCGTTTGCGTACCTTTGGGACGTCAAAGTACCACTCCAAATGATATGCAGGCCCGTTCGTCCACTTATGCTGATTCCATCTCATACCATCAAGCCATCCCGTCTATATTGTGACCTTTTATGAACAAATGTGGGGTTATTTCGAGTGCCCCTTTCCATTCTATATCAAAAGACGTCCAGTATCACACTTCCGACACAATCGGGACTCGTATGTAAACAGCACTTGGTTCCAATCATGTTTTCCTAATCTCGATGTTTAGAAGCCCATTTTCTTCGGGCCGCACGGTGGCTGGAGGTCAACGGAATGCAGACCTTTGGCGTGCGTGCATAAAAATCTCCTTGATGAAGCCTATTTGGTTGGACACTCTTCGTCCGGTTGACAAAAACAACTGTCTTTGCAGCTGAGTAGCATTGACTATTCTGTTTCGACGACCTGCTAATAGTATATACCGGTCATCAGTTGCTGAAGTGGCGCATGGCCGACCTTGCCCTGGTCTACGTCTAACATTCCCTGTTTCTTGGAATCGATTCCACAGCCTTGCAACGACACTTCTGAGCGTCCGCGACACTTCCTTGTGTTTGCCCGGATTCAAGTCTCCCTGTAATACGCTATCCCATGGATTCTGGTAAATCATGTTGTTCACATTTTCAAATCACACTTTCTTTTTAAAAAAAAGGAAAAAAAGAGCTGAACAATTGAATTTTACACTTAAGGCAGTGAAACAAACATTTCTGCAACATCCCGATTTCTGTCCTCATGTTGAAATTTATACTAATAGATGGAAACATACTTGAATACTTTTGTTCAGATCCGGTGCTTCGTAGTATTTTTATTACATGCCGGTATTTATCTAAAATTTATTTTAAAGTAAAACGCTTAAAACTACTAAAATCACATTCTCAGAAATTATTATTCATTGGCGTCCATGTATCCAATTCTTTGAGTGGCCCTGTATATCATTTTATCTATATTCTACAAACTTTCTTAATAAACTGAATGCAGTTCAGCGTAAAAATACATAGCTTATTTAAAAACCACTTTTATGTAATTTACGTTTTTATTCAATAATTTTTGCGAGCTCTTTTATGTAGCCTTGTATACCAACTATACAATTTATACACACTACATAACATACATAAATTTAGTAAAACTTAAAAGCGCATATCATAATTAAAATGCATTTCATCCATCCATCAGCCACCATCGGATACTTATACAGTACTTCGGGCAGAAGCTGATTAACTACTTCCCGGGCCCCTACGCTATATTTTTTGTAGGCCTCCCCCCCCCCAAGCAATACATTTTCCTATTATCAGGCACAGGAGGAAAAAAATGCCTTTAGTGCAGGAAATATTGAAATTTCATAAAATTTAAATGCTATAATTTGGTAAGTTTTAATCGGAAAAAAGGAGGAATTTTTAAATTCCCTTCTTATACGTCGAACAATATTTTCCTAAACATACTTTATTAGGAATCAGGCGACATAAAAAATAAAATTTCACATTGTAATACATATGCAGCAACATATAAAACAAAAGCTCTATTTCATTTGTAAGCATTTTTGCAGTTGAAAGAATGTTTCTATCAAGCTAATGTTAATATTAATCCTATGGGGCAGTTCTTTGCAGATTTCTTACTCCCATTTTGATATTTTTGTGTGAAATTTTTTTCATAGGATTGCTTTGGACGATCTATAATCGGGCTAATATTTACTTTTTCGGTTTTTGTTACAGTTATTTATTATTATTATTATTATTATTTATTTATTTATTTTGTATGGGATAATTTTCTTTTCAGAACGACTTCAAAGCGGTTCTAAAAGTTATTATTATTAAAAAAAAAAAAAAAAAAAAAAAAAAAAAAAAAAAAAAATCTGAAACTAAAATTAAACAAGTTGGAAATTGCACGTAAAGCGTAGCAAATGAGGTGCGTTCGTTGATAACAAAGTTTTAAAATATTCAGATCTTGCTGATACAGTATAGTGGTCGAAATCTTTGTGTTCCTGTAAATATTCAGGGAGTAATTTTTATTATACTTCATTAACGTATATCTTATTCATAAAATGTGAAGTAGTTTAATAGAACTAAAACACCCCCCAAACAATGTTTCCCCGTATAACATTATTTAGTAGAATACATTTGTGTGGCCCTGTAATTTAATAATAAATATCGTTTGCATCACAGATTATACAAAATGTATTTTTAGTACATATTTCATAGATTCATGTCAATTCTATTATATTCAAATGAGTGTAACACCATTAAAATACATTGAAAACTTTTTTCCCCACTGACCGTAATGTAACGGAATACTTTTGATTGTCCCTGTAATTGATCAATGCATCCGATTTTCATAACATTTGAAATGACTCGACAAAATTATGTGATAAATATACGTTTTGAATTTCAAACGATTAAAATGCATTTGAAACTTTTTTCCCCATTGACCGTAATGTAAAGGAATCCTTTTGATTGTCCCTGTAATTGATCTATCCATACAATGTTCATAAAATTTGAAATGACTCGACAAAATTATGTAATAAATATATGTTTTAAATTTCAAACGATTAAAATGCATTTGAAACTTTTTTCTCCATTGACCGTAATGTAACGGAATCCTTTTGATTGTCCCTGTAATTGATCTATCTATCCGATTTTCATAAAATTTGAAATGACTCGACAAAACTATGTAATAATTATGTATTTTAAATTTCAAACGATTCGGTTGGGTAGTTTTTGCGTTGTTATATGCGGACGGACAGACAGACAGACAGACGGACAGACAGACAGACGGACGGACTGAGCGACAACAATAGGTGCTACGTATTTACACAATTACGAACGCACCTAAAAAGTAAAAAGTAGCCCGGTTATAGATCGTCCTCAACTATTCTTCGCAAAAAAAAAAAAAAAAAAAAAAAAAAAAAATCAATCAAAAATTTAACTAGGACTTCCCTCAGAGGGATTAGTCTGAGCGATATTGCTGAGAACATAGATTTAACAATAATTTCCAAGAAGTAAAAGAAAAAATAATAAAATGCTACCTTTAATTGACCATATACTGCCACAAGTTCAAATGACGAAAATGGCCAGAGTAAAATATAGAGTTACAAAATAGTCTATATAAATTCGTATACACGGTTAAAAAATGGAAAAGCAATTTATGCAAAACACTTTTCAACTTTGTTGGTAAGTATTAAAAATGCAACCCCAAGGCTGAAGATTGAAATCAGACTGGTTCCCTTAATGCCAAATAAATAAATAAATAAATAAATAAATAATAAAGCTCTCCAAAAAACCAGAAAAGAACACGGAACTTATATATGGCATGATTGGCGCCAGAATAACGTTATATTGCATGGCTTAGTAACCCTGTTATTGTTGTTTATTTATTAATAAATTGTTTATTTACTTAATATATATATATATAGTTTTTTTTTCAATACTAGGGGGGCCCCGCCCCCCTGCTCGCTATGCTCGCCAACCCCCCGCATAATCGCTTCTCGATTCTAAATTATTGGCTACCCCTGCTTGCTGCGCTCGCCAATACCCCATGGTATGAATAAGCAGTTGCAGACCTTTCAAATGATGTGTCACACGACTGGTGTTGTAAAGAAATTAAAAATGTGCCCCCCTGGGGGCAGAGTAGGAGGCGACACAAAAGACATCCATAATATGAATAAGCAGCTGCAGACCTCTGAAATGATATGTCACACGACTGGTGTTGTAAAGAAATTAAAAATGTGCCCCCCTGGGGGGCAGAGTGGGGGTGACACACAAGACATCCATAAAATGAATAAACAGTTGTAGAACTTTCAAATGATGTGTCGCACAATTGGAGTTGTAAAGAAATTACAAAATGAGCCCTCTCTGAGGGCAGAGGGGGGTTACACACAAGATATCCATAATATGAATAAGCAGTTGCAGTCCTCTCAAATGATGTGTCACACAATTGGTGTTGTAAAGAAATTAAAGATGTGCCCCCTGGGGGCAGTGTGGGGGAAGACACACAACACATCCATAATATGAATAAGCAGTTGCAGACCTTTCAAATGATGTGTCACACAACTGGTGTTGTAAAGAAATTAAAAAATTGACCCCCCCCCTGGGAAGAGCAGAGTGTGGGGGTGACACACAAGACATTCATAATATGAATAAGCAGTTGCAGACCTTACAAATATTGTGTAACACGACTGGTGTTGTAAAGAAATTAAAAATGTGTCCCCTCTGGGGAGCAGAATGGGGGATAACACACAAGACATCCATTATATGAATAAGCAATTGCAAACCTCTCAAATGATGTATCAAATGACTGGTGTTGTAAAGAAATTAAAAATTTGGCGATATATTACAGTTATCGCCAAGTTGGCGTCACTTTTAATAACCAATTTTGGTCGCCAAATTTGGCGATATACCGCCAAGTTGGCGACAAACTTGGCAATTGTTGGCGATGGTAACCTTTCCTCTCTTTATGGTAACCCATACGGCGATGCATAGACGGAGCCCTTTCCTGACTGGTCTATTCGACTCATGGAAGGAGTGGACAACCCGGATTCGTTAGTTCCGGAAATCTTCCACATCAGCATCATTCCAGGAGTCATTCCTTTTAAGGCTAGTTTTTTTTTACTATAGAAGGATTTATTAATTAATCGTGCTTTTATTTATTGTTATTTCTTTTTTAAAATAATAGAAAATAATTGAAAAATATATATGTAACTAATATTAAAAAAAAAAAAAAAAAAAAAAAAAAAAAAAGATTTAGCCAAATTTGCCCCAAATCCGATGCATATACCTGCCCTAATAGTACTTTTCTAACATTACCTTTACCTTGGCACTCCAGTTTGGAGTCAAAAAGTGAGATTTGTTGCAAATAGAGATGAACAGCCGCATAAATAAAACTGATAAACGTTTATGTTTATTTTTACATATACATATTGTACGAAAGTCACATACGCACTTACGTGGCGCGATTTTTTCTCCCGCAAATTGGCAAAAACTTTGATTTGGTGGAAGTTTTGAATATTGCTCTAGATGTTAATATTTATGATTTATTGTGTTATTTATGTATTTTATTCTATTTATTATTCTATTTATTATTTAAAACTGTTTACTTATTGCTTCCACTGTTGTTTCTTTTTTAAATAGATTGATGAAACAAAATAAATGGGTTACCATGTGAGACATTCAATCGCCATTTTGTTGCAATCGCGCCAACTTAGAAAGCATATGACATCTGTGGCATATTTATGTTTTCATAAAATTTAACCATAAAAAAATACGTGCAATCACGCAATAATCGCAGGGGAAAACACATTGCTTAATGAGAAATAATTTTAAGTAATCTATGTAAAAAACTAGCTGACCCGCCCGGCGTTGCCCGGGTCCGTATTAACAATATTAAACGAACTTGAAATTTCTATGATTTTATCATTAACTGGAAGCATGCAGAAATGCATTGTCTGAAATACGTCGCAGCTGACTTTATGAAAAATCGGTTTTAAAAACAACAACTAATATTAAGCTCTAAAAATACTTAAAATGAGCAATGAGAAACACGGGAGGGAACATGTACCCGACGATTGCGTTAGTTTCGTGTTAAAGTGTTGGTATATACCCGTAAAAATCACTGTTAAATCACGTAACTAATTATTTTTTTCGCATAGAAATCCCAAATGAGATATTTTGAATTTCAAACTAATTATATCACTCTTAAATCCGACTATACCGTGAATGAAATCGATACGCGATGATAAAAGATAGGTATATAGTATTATAATTTCAGAGCCATTTAACAAAAGTGTATATTTTTAATCAAAGCATTCGTAATGTTGACTCTGTGGACAAATTCCTAACCGTAAACTTTTGTACTGTAACCATAATCTGTCTGTAACCTAACTGCGACTTAACAATACCCTACCGTAACTTAAATATAACATAGATGTTGTACGGAGGTGTACTAAATTAAAAAGAAAAACTAAAAAGAAAAAGCAAGTAGACTGTAAATTTAATGGAATGTTTATTTTTCTAAGAGTCGCTGCTTGTTGCAGTATTAGAGCTTGTTGCTAAGAGACTGTTTCTCTCAATCCACTGCGTCACACAACACGTGAGCAGGGTTACAGTAAATTGCCGATTGGCGTATAATTGGCGTGGGCTGTGTTTATCGCCAAGGCGATGTTACAAGAACACAATACAGAAGCGGAACATCCCGCCCGGCGTTGAAATATTTTTATATTTCAAGATACATATGCAATACAAGTAATAATACAATATGATACAGATTATAAGAAAAAATAAATAAATAAAATAAATAAACACAAATAATACATGAAAAATTAATACATAATAAAGCACATTTAAAGTTTAGGATCTATGATGTTGTCCTCAATGGGTAATATACTTATTTTTGAAATAGGTCGTTTAAAATTACCCTTAGCGGTACGAACTTCAACTACCCTGACTATCCCGTCCGCGCCTGGGAAAACCTTATTAATGCGCCCTAGTGACCAAGTGCAAATGGGTAATTGTGAGTCCTTAAGCAAAACTAGCATTCCTGGCAGAATATTAGGCTTTTTAAATAGCCACTTGTTTCTTTCTTGTAACTGGCTCAGATAATTATTCTGCCAACGTTTCCATATTAACTGCGTTAATTTTTGAGTCCTTTGCCATTTATTTAGCAAATTATCTTTGACCTCACTTAAATTGGGTTCTGGAATTAAATTAAGAGGCTTTCCTATGAGAAAGTGACCAGGAGTCAACACCTGAAGATCGTCAGGATCTGTTGACAAAGGACAAAGCGGTCGCGAATTTAAAATAGCCTCTATCTGTGTGATAACTGTCAGGAATTCCTCGATCGTGAGATGAGCTGAACCCACAGCTCTTTTTAAGTGGTATTTGAAAGATTTGACTCCTGCCTCCCAAAGGCCACCAAAATTTGGCGCCCTAGGAGGGGAGAACTTCCAGTTAATACCTTCAGAAGCTAAAAAGTTCGAAACTTCATCACTCGTAACAAGTCTACGTAAATGTTTTAGTTCTGCTGAAGCCCCAACGAAATTTGTAGCATTGTCGCTAAAGTTTACAGAGCTTTTCCCACGACGAGCGAAGAATCTTTTTAGAGTCGCTATTATAGCCTCGGATGTCAAATCTGAGACAAAATCCAAGTGCACAGCTTTAGTGACCATACATACAAATATGGCAACATAGATTTTCTGAAAAGTACCCTTTCTTTGACCTTTATATTTTATTTCAAAAGGCCCACTTAAATCTAATCCCACATTTGAAAATGGGGAACTGGGCACTATTCTTTCTGGAGGGAGATCCCCCATCATTTGACTAGCCGTTATAGGTTTAATTTTAAAGCATTGTAAACACTCATGTACAATTTTACGCGCAATATTTCTGCCACTAAGCGGCCAATATTTTTGACGCACTGTGTTCAAAAGAGCTTGGGGTCCTACATGAAAATCTCGTTTATGATAATATTGAAAAATTAGTTTCGTCAAGCGACAGCTCGCCGGAAGTATAATGGGGTGTTTATGATCAAAATTCAAATTTGATTTTGCTAGTCTTCCTCCCACCCTCAATAAGCTATCTCCATCTAAAAAGGGATTTAAGAATTTTAACTTACTTGCGCGATGAACCGAAGATCCCGCTTGGAGGGCCGAAATTTCATTTTTGAAATACTTTACCTGTTCATTTTTTATTAAATAAACCTCTGCCTTTCTTAATTCCTCCAGCAACAGAGGGCCGGTTGCAGATGTTGCTTTTTTACATTTATGTATGAATCTGAAAATATAAGCTAAAATTCTAATTAATTTTTGGAAATTATTGCTAAGATTAATTAAATTATCACAGAAATTAGAGTCATTATGAATAGCGAATGTCAAGTTGCTGGGAGCTTTAAGCTCACTAGAATAATGTTCATCTTTAATGTCACTTATATTAGAGTCAGTTTTTGCTATTGTTTCTTCAAGAATTGAAAGAGGCGGGCCATGCCACCACAACTGGTTAGAAGACAGGTTTTCCACACTTGCACCTCTTGATATCAAGTCAGCTGGATTGTGTTCTGACGGAATATGAAACCATGGAAAGTTCTTAGTTTGTTCCTTAATTTGCACAACGCGGTTTCCCACAAACGTTTTCAGGAGATGAGGAGCAGTGTCTATCCAAGCTAAAGCAATAGTTGAATCAGAAAACAAATTGACTGAAGCTACTTGTTTGTCTAATGAATTTAAGACCTTGTTAGTGAGTTTAGCCAGAAGAAGACATGCTGACAGTTCGAGACGTGGCACTGTTATTACTTTGGTTGGACACACGCGGGATTTACTACATAATAAGTAACTGATGGTTTCACTAGAATTAGATGTTTGCATGTATATCACTGCGCCATAAGCCTTGGAAGACGCATCTGCGAAACCATTTAGCACCACTGATTGGTTCACAGCTAGGAAGCATCTTGGTACTTCAATGGATTCCAGTTCTTTAAGACTTTCGAGGAAGGTTTCCCATAGTTTGGCGACATGAGAGGGCAGCTTCTCATTCCACTCTATTTTAAGAAGCCATAGCTCCTGCATGAATATTTTTGCTTTAGCAATCACTGGCCCTAAGAGACCGAGAGGATCATAAATGCGGGCAATTTGCGAAAGTACATCTCTTTTTGTGAAATCACTCTTTGTGTTGATATTAACTTTATACCTAAACGTATCATTGAAACTGTTCCACAACATCCCTAATGTTTTAACAGTTATTTCTTCAGAATTTCTGTCCAGGGGAAACATGTGATTATCAGTAGATTGGACCTCATTGGTACACCATTTGTGTAAAACCATCCCTCCCTTTAGGAGGAGTTCTGTTAATTGCGATTTCATTAATCTGATTTCTTCTAAATTGGATGAGCCCGATAGGCAATCATCCATATAAAAGTCCTTCAAAACAATTTTCGATGCTAACGGGAATTCCTTTTTCTCATCTAGAGCTAATTGTTGTAATACTTTGGTGGCTAAGTAGGGAGCACAAGATGTTCCATACGAAACTGTTGTTAGCTGAAATACCTTAACCGGGGATGACATACTGTCTTTCCACAAAATTTTTAAATATTTGTACTGGGATGGATTTATTTCTATCATCCTAAACATTTGTTTAATATCCGCAGTAAAAGCATAAATATGCTTTCTAAATCTAATTAATATCGAAAAAAGATCATCTTGCAGAACTCCACCCTTACATAATAAATCGTTCAAAGATTTTCCGTTGGTTGACTTGGCACTAGCGTCAAAAACGACGCGTAGTTTTGTGGTTTTACTAGAGGGTCGTAAAACGCCGTGATGTGGTAAGTAATAGCCATCATTAAAGTTCGTGTTTTCTTTTATTTCATGCATGTGATTTAAATCTCTATATTCTTTAATAAATTCTGTGTATAAATTTTTCATAACAGGATCTCGATCTAAACGTTGCCACAGAGAGTTTAATCTTTTCAAAGCAAGATTTTTGGAATTTCCCAAATCGGGTTCTAAAACCTGTGGTTTAAACGGCATCGTGACCACAAACCTACCATCCGGTTTTCTGAAGTGCGTTTTATCGAAGTGATCATTACAATATTCTAATTCCTCACTGTTACAGGGTTTTAAATTTTGCACTTCTTCAATTTCCCAAAAAGACTTCAAAGTGTCATTAAGTAAATCAAGATTTTTTGTTAAGAAACAATAATTAGTATTATTATTATTTACTGTTTTGTCAT
Source organism: Maratus speculifer (assembly GCA_964019185.1). Taxonomy (NCBI): domain Eukaryota; kingdom Metazoa; phylum Arthropoda; class Arachnida; order Araneae; family Salticidae; genus Maratus; species Maratus speculifer. The sequence goes on along the minus strand of OZ025291.1, from coordinate 36,175,519 downwards.
AAATACACCCAGATACTAAATATCCAAAAATACTTGATTGCAAATATAAATTATTGCCTAACTTTATTTTTTCTTCATTTAAAAGAGAAAAATACAGTTCAGCACCGATAATTATCTCCACACTGCTTGGAATGTTAAATTTTTTATCCGCTAAACAAATATTTGCTGGAATTTTTAAATCTGATATGTTTATCTTTTTCGAGGGCGTGAAGTCACAAATGTTTGGAACGATTAATAACTCAATATCATAACTGGCACTATTCATTTTATTTGACAACTTCGATTTGATTCTAGATTTAATGTAAATAGGCAATTTATTTATTCCACTTACAGGAATATTTATTTTCTCCTTTTTCAAGCCTAATATTTGTGCTGCTTTAAATGTACAAAAACAATTCTGAGATGCGGAATCTAATATTGCCCTGAAAGGAATTTTGATGCCATTTACATCTGTCAAATAAATTATTGCAGTGCTAATTAAAACAGATTTATTATTATCATTTTCATACGAAAAAAATGAATGAGCAGTAGTTTCGTTTTGTGATAAATCTTCCGAAACAAAATTGCTATTTATTGTTTCATGTAATGGGAGATTGTTTATAGGATTGTTTACTGGTGTTGTATAATTATGTAATGATGAATGATGGCTTGCGCTCTTGCAAACATGACAAGTGCTTTTTGAATTACAATAATTAATGAGGTGGGCTGAACTTAAACAATTGAAGCAAAGTTTATTTTTCTTAACAAGGTTAATTCGCTCACTTAACTTCATATTTTTATATTTAACACAATGATATAAGGGGTGGTTTTCGGTTTTACAAATTACGCAACATTTACTTTGAGGTTTGCTTGTTTTTATGAATAAGGATTTTGCAGTATATTTAGAGGATACATTAGAACTTATACTATTTAAGATTTGACATCTTCGCTCAAGAAATTCTAAAAATTCATCAAAATTAGGCACTTCATTATCCTTTAATGTTAGTTCATATTGTTTACGAGTTTCGTTATCTAGTTTATTTAGAATAATATTCAGCAAAATTGCGTTCGAGAAATTATCTCTATCATACTTTAAGATCTTTAAAGCCCTTAAATTTTTCTTCACGTTATCCAATAAAATGCGGAGATCCTTAGCGGATTCCTGTTTAATTACACAAAGATTTAAAATATTCTTTATATGACAATCTACCATAACTCTTTTATTCTCGTATCTTTGTTCTAACGCATTGAAAAGTGAAACATAATTTTCATCTGGTGTAAGCAAACTCCTCGCTTCACCAGTCAAAGCAGAACGCAAATAAAATAATTTTTCATTATCTTTTAAATTTGAATTATCATTAATAAGCTCGTTAAATGTACTTTTAAATACGGACCATTCTTCAATTCTGCCACTAAAAACCGGCAATATGACCCTAGGTAGCTTAATGCTAGACGTTTTAGCTTGGTCCTGTTCAATAGATTTTTTATTAGAATCAGTATTTTCATAATAAGCATTAATAGAGGATTTTAAGCTTACCTCTAGTTTTAGAATATCCTCGTCCAGTTGACTGAGTGCTTTTTCAATTTCTTCCAACTTTTCTTCCTCTATTATTCTATAATACTCTAGTTTAAGAGCTTCAAACTTTTCTTCTGTTTTCGACAGTAAATCCAGGTGGGCTTTCCATTCGGATAAATTAAATGTTTTTCCATCCGTTGCGTTAAATATCCTGGTGACTTGGGCCTTGATATTCCCTCGCCTTCTGTTCAATGCTTTTATCTCAGTTTCCGACATTATTCATCTCGTTGACGAAATTCGATAAATTCAATATTTAATTCAATAGAAAAGACACTGATTCGTTCATACCTCCGGGTCGCTAGGACCAAATGTACGGAGGTGTACTAAATTAAAAAGAAAAACTAAAAAGAAAAAGCAAGTAGACTGTAAATTTAATGGAATGTTTATTTTTCTAAGAGTCGCTGCTTGTTGCAGTATTAGAGCTTGTTGCTAAGAGACTGTTTCTCTCAATCCACTGCGTCACACAACACGTGAGCAGGGTTACAGTAAATTGCCAATTGGCGTATAATTGGCGTGGGCTGTGTTTATCGCCAAGGCGATGTTACAAGAACACAATACAGAAGCGGAACAGATGTAACCTAGCCGTCACTTTATTGTAACCTATTCTTATTCTAACTATCACATAAACGCAATTTAACTTTAACTTAACTTTAAATTAACCGTGATCTAACTGTAACCTAACGTAAAATTAAATAAAATCAAAGACTTACCGTAATGTAATTGCAACCTAATCGCAACCCAAATGTTACCTAATTATTCATGGAGTTCATGTCCATGGAAATTATTTTGTCTTGTTCGGATTTGGTTATGATTCATTAGAATATTTTCGTCGGTTCAGATTTGGTTCGATTCAGGTTTCAGGTATTTTTTGAAATTCGATTTAAATGTTCGGGTCGGATTCATGTCCATGGAAATTACTTTGCCTTGCTCGGATCCAGTTATGTTTCTGTGAAATAATTTTGTCGGGAACAGATTTGGTTCAACCCAGATTTCGGCGTTTTCTTCAAATGGAATTTTTGGGTTCAGGTCTTCCTGCGTGTCCACGGAAGTTATTCTGTCTAATTCGAATGAAGACATGCTTCACTGGAATATTTTTGTCAAGTTCAGACTTGGTTTAATTTAGATTTCGGCTTTTTCTTCAAATGTAATTTTTGGATTCGGGTTTTCTTGCGGACATTATTTTGCTTTGTTCGAATAAATACATGCTTTATCAAGTTCATTTCAGATTTCGAGATTTTTTCAAAGAAATTTTTTAGGTTCAGATTCGGTTCATGTGCATGGAAATTTTCTCTTATTCGGATCCTGTTAAGGTTCTTTGGAATATTTTTGTCATGTTCAGATTTGGTTCGATTCAAATTTCAGGTATTTTTTCAAATAGAATTTTTAGATTCGAATCTCGTTTATGTGCACAGAAATTATTTTATCATACTCGAGTCCGGTTGTGATTCTTTCTACTATTTTGGTCGGATTCAGATGTGGTTTGAGTCAAATTTCCGGTTTTTCAAATCGGATTTTTTAGGTTCAAGTCGGGTTTATGTCCATGGAAATTATTTCGTCTTGCTCGGATCGGGTTATAGTTCTTTGGAATACTTTTATTGGGTTCAGATTTGGTTCAATTCAGATTTCGGTTTTTTCAAATGGAACTTTTGGGTTCGGGTCTTCTTGCGTGTTCACGAAAATTATTCTGTCTTGTTCGAATAAGGAGATGTTTCACTGGAATATTTTTGCCAAGTTCAGATTTGGTTCAGTTCAGATTTCGCGATTTTTTCAAAGAAATTTTTCGGGTTCGGATTGGGTTCATGTCCATGGAAATATTTTGTCTTGTTCGGATCCGGTTGCGGTTCTTTGAAATAGTTTTGTCAGATTCAGATTTGGTTCGATTCAAATTTCAGGTATTTTTTCGAATGGAAATTTTAGGTTCGTATCGGGATTATGTCCACGGAAATTATTTAGTCTTACTCTAATCCTTGGCGTAGCATGTCCCTGAAGAGACCTTGCGCCATAAAACTCCAATCAACCAACCAACTTACTCTAATCCGGTTATGGTTCTTTCGAATATTTTGGTCGGATTTAGATGTGGTTTGGGTCAAATTTCAGAATTTTTCAAATGGAATTTTTTAGGTTTGAGTCGGGTTTATGACCACGGAAAGTATTTTGTCTTGCTGGGATCGGGTTATAGTTCTCTGGAATATTTTTATCGGTTTCAGATTTTGTTCGGGTCATATTTCGAGTTTTTTTTTTTTTTTAAGACAATATTTAGGTTCGGGTCAGCTTTCATGCCCACTAAAATTATTTTGCCTTGTTTAGATCGGGTTATGCTTCATTTGAACATTTTTATGGGATTGAGACAGTTATCAAATCCATAGTTTTTTTTTTTTTTTTTTTTTTTTTTTTTTTTTTTTTTTTTAAGGTTTGGGTCGGGTTTATACTCACGGAAATTTTGTCTATCACGGATCGGAGTGTGGTCTGCTTTTTTCTGGTTGGGATCGGATTATGTGTTAATTAGTCTAAACATTAAGGTTATTATCAGTTTTGCTACTATTCTTTTTATGGCTATTTCTGATATATAATTTACTTTGCTATTTGATAATTTATTATGGTGTATGAATCGTTTGCGGATTCGAACAATTGTACGCCAAACAGCTATATTTTATTTTTGTTTTAAAACCAAATTAAAGCCATAATTTAATTTTAAATTGAATGGAATACATTTAAATTTTATCAATGATAAAAAAATAAACTCCTAGAAAAGTGTTGTGCGATTTTTTTTACTGCAACACAACTACTGACTCATATATTCTAATGTTCGAAATGCCAACGATCTGCGTAAAACTACACAGTAAAAAGAAATTGAGTGGAAGTATAATGTCTTGGGCTGACGCCAAAAATGTAACCCTAAAATCCGCGTCATTAAGTCCAAATAAGCATCAACAAAACCATGTGCTTTGACACGCCGATCAATTCAAACTGGTTTAAACCCGTATTTCTTTGTTTTTTACCTTTTTAACTGTTATTGAATAGATGACTAAAATTTTGTTTAAAAAATAACGTTTTGTACCATTATTGACTGTAATACACGATCGGAATGCATAAAAGATACAAATATATCAATCATAGGGAGGAATTATGTGATTATTTTTGTCATATGACTTTGAAATATCAATATAGAAGAATCCATTAAGATTTTGCTTGAAAAGTTAACATTCTTTGGTTAATGTCTTAAAATCGTCTGCACTCTGAAATCTGGATTTTAGACTAATATTTGTTATTTAAGTTTTCGCGCATGATTTTAAAAGAATGTTTTCATAAATATATTTTATATATTGACATAGAGTTATTAATATGTTCTTAAATCATAAACATTTTTCATCTACGTTATAAAATATTAAAAAGTTCTGAAAAAAAAGAAAGAAAGAAAGAAAACTTTTAGTAATACAATTTTTAATTCAAATCAAATGTTTTCAGTATTTTATTTTATTTTATTTTGACATTTAATTATTTCGAATTTATCAATTTCAATTATTTTAAAAGCAAACATTTTTTTTAAATATATAATATAATAGTAAAAAGACCATTTAAAAAAATTACTATTTCTTCGTAAAATATGCTTCAGCTTTAATTAATTTCTTTTAATTCGTGTTATTAATACAAAATCCCTTCCACATGCTTTTGTTTGGGAAATTAAAATTTGAGCAATAAATGGTTTAATATTGCAATCCTTTTTTCGGTTTACTTCGCCACCACCTATCTTTTTCCTCCATGATTTACAACCGCTGTGATAAAAAATCATCATTTAAACTGACAGTTTGCCAGTCTATGAATTTTAAAGGTCTGTTCCAGCTTTTTTAATTATTTATGCGAAAATTTTATGCAACCAACCAACTATAACTAAATGAAGGGGAAAAAAGATGAAAAAAAGGCGATTTTTTATGAGAGTGATCTTTGGTAATTAATTACTCAGTTAATAAATGGAATTTCGAAATTCTGAAGCTCAGGTGCATCAGGAGAGATTTGGGGCTACTCTCAAAAAAATTTTGAGCTTCGTACATGCTGTAGATTTTGCTAGCCATCGCAGACACACACACACACACACACACACACACACACACACACACACGCACACACACACACACACGCAGACAGAGCGTTTTGTTCTTTTATTAATATAGATATAACAAAATATAATCTATGATTAAAAGTAATATCTAAAGAACGCATGTCAAACACGTATTTTATTTAAAAACGAAATAATTGTTTCCAATCTGCACGCGTGAAATATATAAAATGCTAATGGCAATTAAAAAATGCTAATATAAAGATTACCGCAAAATCTCAAATACTAAGATACTAAGTATTATGGCTTTATTGTTTTAAATATATAAATAAATGATAATAATAAAATAGATTTCCTTTCCAATTTTTTTTATTTCATTTAAAAATGTTTTATTTTAAGTAAATAAAAATTGCATGCGTATTTTTTTCTCCACGTGCTCGAATTCTGGAATTTAACGAAAACATCCAGCGGGTGAAAAGTGACGTACATCAAATTTCTGTGACGTATGCAAATAAATTGTGCTTTTTTATCTGTTTTTTTAGTATAACTTTTAAACTATTTGGAATTAATTTTTCAAAGTAGGTGCATTCACGAGGTTACCTTCATAGGTACCTATTGGTACAAACAGAATCAAAATCCGACAAGTACTTTTTGAGATTTGCTTGACGAAAGAATTTTTTTGATTTTTAATATCGTTACGTACTCTGAGTATAAGACTTCGCTACGCTCAGACAAAAATGCGTGCGAGAAATCTCCAAAGAACTGCCCCATAGGATTAACATTCATTAGTGTTCTCGTGTTCTCCATGTCTAGTACAGTCTCTTAAAGTCCGTAAGAAAAAACCCAAAATTTTTATTATTGATTTTAAAGTAATGAATTTTGGTGTACTACTTAAGAATCTTTTTGTAAGGAATAATTATCAAAAAGATTCACTTTTTATTAAAAAGTGTATTTTTATGGGGATTTTTATGATATTTTTTTGTCGAAAAATAAACTTTTTAAAATTATTACTCCTCATTCAATTTTCAATATTTTGGTATTACTAAAATTTCTTAAATAGTGTTATAGTATATAGAAAAGAACTAAGAAGAGATATTTGTAATTTTCTATTTTAATCAACTTAAAAAAAAAAAAAAAAAAAAAAAAAAAAAAATACGCATGGTAAATTTTCTTAAATTCGTTATAATTTTCATGTTTACCAATTTATGTAAAATTTTCAGAAATAGTTAAAAAAATATATCTCTTTTTACTTTTGTTGCAATTTTTTTTAAGATTCTAAAAACATAAACACTTTGTTTCTAAATCATTTTACCACTGAGCCTTAGTACTTTGAACTTAGGCAAAATATGAAAAAAGTCATTTTCAGGAAAACACGTTTTAAATGGCCGCTAGTCCTTTAAACTCTATAGTGAGTACAATTAAAAAAGCTCATTTGCTACCTGTTCCAAGTGTCCCCGAGTTCTGAAATTTTGCATGGATATTCGCAAATATGTATTTTATCGTTTTCTGAGATAAAAATTTTTTTTGAACTTTTGATGATTTTTGGCCGAAAATGGGGTACGGGTCTCCCTTAAGCAGTTACTTATACAAGCAAAAGTACCCAGTCTCTAATGTTCCTATGGTAGAAATTTTTTGAGAATCTCTCTTGTATTTCAATATTTTTAAACGATTTTTGCATTCGATAGATGAGGTCATTCTCTACAAATGCGCTTTATAGCTTTTTAGTTTAGTCGAAGATTTTATCATTATTATTATTAGGAGAATTCTACTTTCTGAACTGATTTCGAATGTAAAAGTATCTTCATTAAAAAAAACTGCAAAGAAAATAGAAAAAATAAAATAAAATAAAAACGGCCTTTCTAGAGTTACTTTGAAGAAAAAATATGAAAAAAAAATCGTAGCACCGGGGCCCTTGTTTCTTCCGGGCCCCTAGGCTTCAGCCTACTCAGTCTAATCGATAATCCGCCTCTGACTTCGGGAAAAATATACTATTTGAAATCTTTTATGTGTCCCAGTAAATGCTGTGCATTTCGTATTATACATGACTATATCGTATAATTTATATTAAGCCTTAGCGTCGTATATCAGTTTTATTACATATGATATAGTTTAATATAATTAAAATATGTCGCATACAATTCCCATTGTTACCATTATATAATGGAATTATTTTGTGTGGCCCTGTAAATGAATAATTGCTATTTTTTCTACCACGCATCGTACAGAATGCATATTTTAGTGCAGTTCGTGAATGCACATAAATTTTAATACATTTGACAGGGTGTAACATCTTTAAAATCCATTACTCATTCCCATAGGTCGTAATGTAACGGTAAACTTTTGACTGTCCCTGAGAATCAACTAATCATGCTAGAAACTTCATTAAAAATAGGGTTCGTGATAGGTTAAATGTCAAAAATGACAAAAATTTTATGGCAATCCGAGTATTTTACGGGAGTTAGAGCGCGGACAGACGGACAGACAAGCCGAAATCATAAAAACTTTTCAACTTTGTTTAAAAATGTTTAAAATGTATCGTGGTTGGTGACATAGAGTGCCAGTTATACATGTCTATATGCAATCACTCAGTATTAATCACATTTTCTAAGGAATATTTAAACATCAATTTCCAGCATACTTAAATTGTATCGAAACTCCGTACCATCACCTCATCGAGTTGACTGTTTAAACTGCAGTATTATTTAAAACTCGATTCACATATTAAAGTGCAACTGATCTACCATCAAGTAAACCAGATGACATCAAGTCACATCTTGATGGAAAACATCAGTAAACTCGTTTTTAGTGTTTGAGTGTTACATTTTACATTGTGATTTTGCTTTGCAGGAAAACACAATGATATACCTACTGGACATCCACTAAAAACGAATCTACATATGGTTCCACCATTATATGATACATCAGACCAGTTTCGTTTTAATAAGTTAATCGAGGTTTGCCTAGAATTTCAACCACAAATCAATGAGGTGATGGTCTGTGCTGCCGCCTCCCGGTTCTAAAGTGCGCTCATACTACAACGAAGTTTTAAAAATATTCAGATCTTGTTGTTATGTATACAGCATTTCGGATACAGCATAGTGGCCGAAATCTTTTGTGTGTTCTTGTAAATATTATTTGCTTTCTAATATAGGAAATGACTTGTAGTAATTACCAGTAACGTTTATCAATTTCATGATATGTAAAATAGTTTAATACAATTAAAACATGCACCAAACAATGTTTTCCCTTTACTACTATGTAATGCAATACTATAAATCAATAACAAATATTCTTTGCACCATAGATTGTACAGAATGTATATTATAGTATATACTTCATAGATACATATCAATTTTATTATGTTCAAAAGAGTGTAACACCAATAAAATGCACTTGAAAATTTTTTCCCATTGATCGTAATGTGAAATACCTTTGATTGTTCCTGTAATTGATATATGTATCTGATTTTCACAAAATTTTAAATGGCAAAATTAGGTAATAATTATGTATTTTAAATTTCAAACGATTCGATAGGGTAATTTTTGAGTCGTTATATTCAGACAGACAGACGGATTGAATGACAATCATAAGTGCTACATATTTACATAATTATGACCGCACCTAAAAAATGCAGGCGATTTTTGTCGCTTGAAATTTTTACATGTAATAGCACTTTAAAGAGTTTTAGAAGAATGCATAAGTTCCATTTATGTGTGTAAGTTATAACAGAGCACACGAGCTCACATAAACAGAAATACCCAAGAATAAAATATCCAATCGGAAAAAGAACTCATGTTGTTTATTATAATTTAAATTTAGGGGGAACTGGGGTACATTGATACAGTTTTTTTCTAAGATTTTTTTTGGTGTCAAGAAAGTAGAAAATTCAAATTTTTTTTCCATGAGGTGACAGCAAAACTTGTGTAGTATGTTATAAAAATGTACAATCATTGTTTTATGTAGTATTTTTGCATGTAATTTTAAAAAAATCAAAAAAAGTCATTTGTATCAATGTGCCCCATCCCCGGGGCAGATTGATACGTTTAAGAAAAATGACGACAAAATAATACCAATGCATATTTTTCATAAAAAATGAGTTAGAAAACCATTTTATATTTATTTATAAAAATTCAAATCACCCACAATTTATTTTTAAGCAATATTAAAGCAATCAAAATTAAATATATTATGACTTGATGTTCTGTCTGTTTCTTGTCTGATTGTTGGCTGTGGTAACTTTGTCATATCTAGCACTTCAACCCCAGCATTATCTTCTTTCTTATGAAAGATGAAAAAATCACCAGTTTTTCTGTTTACAAATAGGTTCATAAACAGAAAATAAAGGATAATTATATTAAAAATTCTGTTTATAATATAAGTATCATTTTCTGTTCTGCAGTTTGTTTCTCTTACTTAACATTTCTCATGTCGAAAATACTTTTTTCTCTGGAGAATCGATATAAATTCGAGATTTGCCAGAAGGCCGTCCTTTTCTTTTATTAGTTCTACTAGCACTAGATGCTGGGTAAGTTCCTACGTCTTCTGTTTTCAAAAATACTATAAAATGCTCTAATATAAAGAAATTAGAGCTATTTCACTTCAATAAAAACTAATATTAGAAATTTTTCGTGAAAAAAAGGTTGGATTAAGGAGTGTATGGTAAAAAAAATAATAAAAGATAATGAAAATATGAACTATTAAAGGATTTAGGCTGTATCAATGTGCCCCGTCATAAACTGTATCAATATGCCCCATACAGCGATTTTGAATAAAATGAGTCTCAAATCCAACACTCCACAATATATCTAACAATAAATAATGAGGAACTGATAAAGAGTAGCAGTACTTACCAGGGAGAGTATTAATTTTGGTTGAAAATACTGGAACAGTTGTATAATAGAATTTCAATTGTACAACTGAAATTTACTTTTGAACAACAAAAACAATAAATCACCCGTCCCATTTCATCAAACTGCTGAATCATTCCAAGATTTTCTGTATGTAGTTGAATACACTAGCATCACCTTTTGGAGCTGTTGTGAAACTTCCTGTAATGACCCTGTGAGCGGTAGAGGGGGTGTATCAATGTGCCCCATGTATCAATGTACCCCAGTTCCCCCTACATCTAATAAACATATTCAGCACTTTTCTTTTTACAATATCTCTATATATTTGCATAGAAAAATGTATTCTTAACTGTTCTACATTTTCAGTAAAAGAGATGGAAGTTTTAAAAATAACATTAACAATTTATAATAATTTTTGGAAAAAAAGTCTATTCATTGATGCAACAAGATTACATTACAACTGTTCCTATAAAAACAAAAAGTGGGAAGAAAAATTTATAATGTCCACTTGGCATAGTGATTATTTCAGTATCATATCATCATCATATCATATCATATATATTATAAAGCAGAAGTTCTTAAACTTCCAAACGAGTGTTTTCAAAAACTACCCGATGGATTTTTTTGCCGATTGTATCATTCGATAGGAAATATTTTTCCTAAGGTTTATGATTCAAATTTACAGGGATAACTCTGATTTTTCGTAGTAAATTTCGTATTTTTCGGTTATTTTTGACAAAAGGGTTGCCAGTAGCTGTTTTTTGGCGAAAATTATAATTGCTAAAAGATTTAAAATGGCTATATCTATTAGAAATATTACAAATATCTTGCAAATAATAGCAGAAAATAACTACTGATAATATTAATAATAATAAAGAAAGACCACTTAAATGAGGCGTAATATTATAAAAATATATTTATCTTGAAAATGAAAAAAAAATATTTGTAATGCTTAAAAAATAAATTAACGCGAAATATAACAATTGGTTCAACTTTTGGCGACTTATCCCTGGTGTTAGAATAAAAACATGATTTTCAGAAATTGATTAAATGAATTTTGAATGATAGTTATTTCCCTTTTTATTATTTTCTTTCTCTTTTTTATCGAATTTCCGTATAATATAACTTACAGCAGAAAAAAGCAGATCTGATTGTAAAAGACACTGTAAGTTGTGAGTTACTATTCGTTTCTATACCATTTTCATCTTGCTTTTGTCGCCAAAGAATGTGTTTTTAAGCCGAAAATGCACTACTGACTTAATGCCTGACTTAGGTTCTTAATGGTCGCAATAATGTTTTTTTTTTTTTCAAGTGAAGATAATTTTTAGAGTACATTTTAATATTCAATCGTAAATTATATAGATATGAGTATAACTCTTTTATTTCTTTTTGCAAATGTTTTCATTGTTAGTTTAATTTTTCTTGCGCCATTTCGTCAATTTCACTTACAGGAAAAATTTCAGTTTTAAAATTTAAAAACTGAAGAAGGAAAGATTACCCCATCAATTAAAAATCTACCCCCAAATTCCAAGATTAAATGTCAATAATGGATGATCGTAAATGTCCCATTCACTTGACATTAAGTATAATATAAATACTAATTATGTCATCAAGTGATTTTTAATTCGACATTTTATTTCTACTTTTATATATGTTCTGCTAATTTGTTTTTCGTTATTTAAATGAAAATTTATGCTAATCTATATAATCTGGCTAATAGTTTGGCGATTTGTATAATTTGGCGAAATTGGTCGACGGTATAACCAAGTAGTACTGAAGGGGAAATTTTGCAATTCAAAGTAAATTTATGCAATTATGCGTTATTACTATAGATAAATTCAACATTTTGAAATGAAAAATTCCCGCTGAATAAAATTTACAAGTTTTTTTTAATTGACAATTTCCTCTTCAATATTTCTTCAATCAAACTTTCGCTATTCTCTTTCGCGCAGGCTAACAAAAATGTATTTTAAATATTTTATTAGATAAAACGTAAATAACATTTTTCTATTTTTTAAAAAAAATATTTTAAAAATCTAATTCTACCATTATGTGTCTTACTGACAAAATAGCAGAATTACTTTAAAAAATGGTTTTATCTGCTAATTGTATGTTATTTGTTTATTTGGGTGTTTGAATTTACTTTTGTCATCAAACAATGCGATTTTATACCAAGAAAGCATAAGCCGGAGCGATGCTCACAATTACTAAATTCTCTCACTCTCTTTTAAATGTGTGAGAGCATTTTTAGGATATTTTTTTTATGTTTAATTGCAAATATATAAATAGCAGTTATAAAAAAAAAAAAAAAAAAAAAAAAAAAAAAATGCGTATAATGTTTAAATTTTAGTATAAATGTCTTCCTCATCCAAACTGTAAAATAATTTAATTGCAACTTTTTAAAGTTTTGGCGCAGATGTCATATACGCACCACATTCGCACGATTGCAACAAAATGGCGATTTTATGCCACACCGACTATGGTTGTTTATTTATTAATAAACTGTTTATTAACTTTCATTTTGTTTTTTAAAATAATATAAATCATTTTGTTCTATGGCTATTAATTAAACTTTTTTATTTATTATTTTTTTTTCAAATAATACAAAATAATTTAAAAATATTTATGAAAATTGGTAATTAAAAACCAAGTTCTCCAAATTGGCGCCAGAAAAAAATTGCGCAAATGTGGTGCATACATGACATCTGTGTCAAAGTTTTTTCTTATGCATAAGTAGGGAAAATGCAGTATAAATACCGATTAAAGTTTTTTTCAAATGGAAATTTTGTCACGGATTTGGTCATATACTCATTGAGGTATCTCACTGGGTTTATACAAAATTTAATATATGTATAAACTTTTTAGGTGGGAGTAGCTTTGGGTTCCTGGCTTCACATAATGAAAAGTTGTGAAGAAATTTTTCAGAAGTTGTACCATGATAACGACTGTAATAATTAATATTTCTTCAGATAAGCGAAAAGTTTAAATCCTGTTGCCATAATGGTCTCATTTCGTTTCCAAAAGTGCACAGTTAGTAATAAACTAAAATAGTTACTTCTAAATATCTGGTTTTTGCGGAACGTTTAAGATAATTTAATATCACAATGGTGTCTAAATCGTTTTCAGCAATGAGCAAGGTGCTGCTAGAGGTCCAAATTATTTAAAATACAAATTTAAATTCACCAGTTCGTTTCATCCACAATTAATATTGAAATATTGACCAGCGCAGCGGGCATAGCCTGCTAGTATATTATAAAGCAGAAGTTCTGAAACTTCCAAACGGGTGTTTTCAAAAACTACCCGATGGATCTTTTTGCAGATTATATCATTCGATAGGAAATATTTTTGCGGAGGTTTATGATACAAATATACAGGGAAACTCTGATTTTTCGTACTAAATTTCGTATTTTTCGGTTATTTTTGACGGAAGGGTTGCAACAACTAATTTTTTGGCGATAATTATATTTCAAAAAAGAAATGAAATGCTTTCCTTAATGGAAAATAATATAAACATTTCGAAAAAAAAAATCCTGTTAATTCATTGATTTAAAATAAATAATGATAAAAAGAAAAAAATCCGTTTAATGCAAAATAATATTATGAAAGGAAAATGTTTATCTTTAACGAAAAAAAAAAAAAAGAATATTTATAATATTTAAAAAGTATCTCAATGTGAAAGAAAGTTTTGAAGTGACACAATATTTGGCTATTTATTTATTTCGAGCCAGATTAAAAGAAAACAACATATCAAAAATTTCATTAGGTAAAACATAAGTATTTTTTTTTCTTTCTTTTTTTAAAAATATTTTTAAATCTAATTTTCCCGTTATGTGTTTTACAGAAGAAACTCGCAGAATTATATATATATATATACACTATATTGCCATTGATTATGGGACACTTGCGATTTTAGACATTTTACTAAATATCTAGAAAAATACATGAGGAATCATCTCGAAACTCTTAATGCATAAATATAATAGTATAAGTCATACATCTCCGTGAAGATTTTTTCCCGAAACTCCAAAGGGGACCGTCAACAAATTAAAAAAGAATGAATATCTTTTGAATAACCCTGTCAAAACTAATGTAGCAAAAGCGCTCAAACTCTAGATTGTGATTGAATGCCTTATTGTATTAAGCCTTGTTCATTTTTATGCAAATAGCATGTATACTCGAAGAGTAATTAAGGTTTTTATAAAAATGATCCCAAATTTTTCCAAGTTTTTTCCTTATAATTTTCAGAGTTCTTAATATAAAATATTATTTTTTTCAGAAAATATGACAAACAACATTGCACACAGTACCCTGTAATCAGAATAAAAAAATAATGAAAATTGTATAAAAAATGAGTTGGTTTACTAAATAATGTTTTACTGCGCATGCGTCAGAGATATCAAAATTTCATTTGCATATTATGTTAGCTAAATGTATAGAGCAACTTTTGTGAAAGTCACAAAATCATAACTTGAAAATTCTGACAATAATCGTCAATTGAATAAGTCGAAAATCCGTTATTCTCAAAATGAAGCAAAAACAAGAGGGGTTGTATCCATATATTCATTGATTATGTCAATATAGAATACACAATATGGGATGTACTACTGCATTTGGATAAAATCCCTCATTTTTTTGCTTCATTTTGGAAACAACGGATTTTGTCCTTTTTCTATAGACGATTACTTTCAGAATTTTTAAGCTAGGATTTTGAGACTTTTACAAAAGTTGCTCTATACATTTAGCTAACATAATATGCAAATGAAATTTTGATATCTTTGACGCATGCGCAGTAAAAAATTATATAGTAAACCTACTCATTTTTCATACAATTTTTATTATTTTTTAATTCTGATTACAGGGTACTGTGTGCAATGTTGTTTGTCATATTTTCTGAAAAAAAAAATATTTTATATTAAGAACTCTGAAAATTATAATGGAAAAACTTGGAAAAATTTGGGACCATTTTTATAAAAACCTTAATTACTCTGCGAGTGTGCATGCTATTTGCATAAAAATGAACACAGTGTATTACAATAAGGCATTCAATCATAATCTAGAGTTTGAGCGCTTTAGCTACATTAGTTTTGACAGGGTTATTCAAAAGATATTCATTCTTTTTTAATTTGTTGACGGTCCCCTATGGAGTTTCGGTAAAATTTTTTTACAGAGATGTATGACGTATGCTATTATATTTATACACTAAGAGTTTCGAGATGATTCCTCATGTATTTTTCTAGATATTTAGTAAAATGTCTAAAATCGCAAGTGTCCCATAATCAATGGCAATATAGTGTATATACATATAAAAGGCTCTAATTGTTATTTGTATGTTGTTTGTTCAATCGGGTGTTTCAATCTACTTTTGTCGCCAATCAATGCGATTCTAAACCAAAGAAAGCACAAGACGGAGCGATGTTCGCAAGAACTATTTTTTTCTCTCTCTCTTTTAATGAGTGAGAGCATTTTTAGGAAAGCATTTTACATTTAACTTAAATACATATATAGCAGTTAATACCACAAAAATGAATCATATTTAAATTTTAGAGTAAATGTTTTTCCACATACATAGATACTGTAAAATAATTTAACTGCAACTTTTAAAATTTTTTTGGCACAGATATCTCCTATGCACTACGTTGGTGCGATTTGTTTCTTACGCCAATACCATATATACATCTGGGTAATTAATTGACGCCAAAGTGTCATTATTTTGCTTGATATGGCAACCCGGATGTTATTGTCTATTTATTAATAAATTGTCTATTTACAATTTTTTTTCTTTTTTTTTTTCCAATTATACAAACTATTTTAATCTAGGCACATTTGTCATACATGCGCCACAATTGCGCGACTGCAATAAAATGGCGATTTTATGCCTCACTTGGTAACCTGGCTGTTGTTTATTTATTAATAAATTTTTATTTTATTTTATTTTATTTTTTAAAGGATATAAATAGTGTTGTTTTATAATTATTAACTAAACTTTTTATAATTTATTGTTATTTTCTATTTAAAATAACAGAAAATAATTGTAAACTCTATATGTAACTAGTATTTGAAAACAAAATTTTCTCCAAATCGGCATGAGAAGAAAAAAAAACTCGCCAATGTGGTGCGTATATGTCATGTATATATATTTTTCACTATACTACAGTATTTAAACATGCTGTACAAATGACGATTATTGTTTTTTCCAAACATGTTTGGCACAGATATTATATACACATTGAGGTATCTGACTATCGCCAAAACGGTGTTATTTTGCCTGATATGGTAACCCAGCAATAGGGTTTTCTGTATTAATAAATTGTTTATTCACTGTCAATTTCTTTTTAGAAATTCTATAAATTGTTTTGTGCTATAGTAACTTTTTTTTATTTATTAATATTTTCGTTTTAAAATAACGAAAATAATTTTTTAAAATGCACATTTCTTCGCTATTCTAAAACGAGGATTTTGCCGCATTGGTATTGAAAGGAAATCTTGCAAATCCGGGTTTGTGCCAGAGTTTTTTGTGAAATATGATATTTTCAAATGTAAATTGAGTGCTACTTGATTAACACGTCGGCCAGTTTCGCCAAACTATTCAAATTTACATAAATTCATTTTAAATAACGAAAGACCAATAAACATAAATAAAAAATACAAATTAAAAGTCGAATTAAAAAGCACTTATGACGTAAAAAAATACGTGTATCACGTGTAATATCAATTGCTATCATACTTACGATCATCGATTATTGACATTTATTCCTATAATCTGCTATTAATTTTTTTCTCGATAGAATAATCAAGTAGTACCATCGTACATTGTAAAAACTCCAGTTAATATTACAAAAATAGAGCTAAATAACTAAATTTAGGTGCAAATGCACACACCCATGTTGTAAGAAAGAGGCATAAATGTTATATCTGCACCACGTTGGGGTGATACATTTCTGGCGCCACTTTAAGGGAGACCCGAACCCCATTTTCGGCCAAAAATCATCAAAAGTTCAAAAAAAAAAAAAATTTCTCAGAAAACGATAAAATACATATTTGCGAATATCCATGCAAAATTTCAGAACTCGGGGACACTTGGAACAGGTAGAAAATGAGCTTTTTAAATTGTACTCACTATAGAGTTTAAAGGACTAGCGGCCATTTAAAACGTGTTTTCCTGAAAATGACTTTTTTCAATTTTGCCTAAGTTCAAACTACTAAGGCTCAGTGGTAAAATTATTTAGAAACAAATTGTTTATGTTTTTAGAATCTTAAAAAAATTTTCAACATTAGTAAGGAGAGATATTTTTTAAACGATTTCTGAAAATTTTACATAAATTGGTAAACATGAAAACTATAACGAATTTAAGGAAATTTACCAAGCGTATTTTTTTTTTTTTTTTTTTTTTTTTTTTTTAGCCGATTAAAATAGAAAATTAAAGATATCTCTCCTTAGTTCTTTTCTATATACTATAACACTATTTAAGAAATTTTAGTAATACCAAAATATTGAAAATTGAATGAGGAGTAGTAATTTTAAAAAATGTATCTTTCGACAAAAAAAAAAAAAAAAAAAAAATCATAAAAATTTCCCAAAAAAATGTACTTTTTAATAAAAAGTGAATTTTTTTGCTAATTATTCCTTACAAAAAGATTCTTTAATAGTACACCAAAATTCATTACTTTAAAATCAATAATAAAAATTTTGGGTTTTTTCATACGGGTCTCCCTTAACGGAAACTTCGTTTTCAAATGACAAATACATTTCTATTTTCTATTTTACTTTTCTATGTATAGAACATAACATTTTGTATCATTTTAAAATAGAAATGAAAGTAAATAAATAGTTCATTAATAAATTAAAAACAAAGTTGGATTACCATAAGAGGCATAAAATGTTCATTTTATTTCAACCACGCCAACGTAATGCGTATATGACATCTGTATCAAAAAATGAATTTCACACATTCAAAAAACATTCACCTTATTTTTCTAAGGAAAACTTTATTTAACTTTATTTATTCTGCTGCATTCCAAAAACGGAACGCTGTAATAGATTTGTCAAGAGCAGATGTATGTTGCGAAATATAATATAATATTGATAGAGGATGTATTAAGGTTTCAACAGATACCCATATTCTCAAGTTGAGAGGTTTAGAGTTCAAAAACTATCAAATGAAAATGAATCACATGAAAATTGTTTAAATTCAATGGTCAATCTCTGCGATCATAATGCTCGCTATTTTAGAAGTATGGTGAATAGACAATATTTAAATTGCTCTTTTCATAATTGCCTCATTTATCTATCAAACTCTACAATAAATGGTCAACTGAAATTTTTTTTCTTAAAAGCCCAAATTTTATCGAATGCATAAGCTGATACAACAACATAATATTTTATTATTATTTTAATATATTTTGGCGTCAACGGGCCTTGATTCCATTGTTGTTGTTTTTATTTTTGGCTCAGTTTTGTTTTTTCTAGCTCGCTGAGTTTTGCACTGATGAAGAATCTTGACAGTAGATTCGAAACAGCTGTTTGCTAACTTTTAATGCATTTTTGGTGCATTTATAATCGTTGGTTTTCTATCTTTAAATACAATGGCGTTTTGTATGATTTTCAGAAATGTGAAAGAGCATTCGAGGTGAAGTTGCTTTAAAAAACACAATCATATTCAATATTTTGTTTGATTCATGTTTTGTTTTGAAAAATAGACCAGCGCAGCGGGCTTAGCCTGCTAGTATATATTATAAAGCAGAAGTTCTGACACTTCCAAACGGGTGTTTTCAAAAACTACCCGATGGATCTTTTTGCAGATTATATCATTCGATAGGAAATATTTTTGCGGAGGTTTATGATACAAATATACAGGGATAACTCTGATTTTTCGTACTAAATTTCGTATCTTTCGGTTATTTTTGACTAAAGGGTTGCCAGTACTTATTTTTTGGCGAAAATTATCATTACTAAAGAAATTAAAAAGGATATATCTGTTAGAAATATTACAAACATCTTGCAAATAAAGGCAGAAAATATTTACTGATAATAAAATAACTATTGATAGCAATAATAATAATAATAATAATAATAATAATAAAGAGAAACCATTTAATGAGACATGATATGATAAAAAAAAATATTTATCTTAAAAATAAAAGAAATATTTGTAACGCTTAAAAAATAACGTAAACTATTACATTTGATGCAACATTTGGTGACTTATCCTTGCGTTAGAATTAAAAAAAAAACTTGAAATTTTGATTAAATGAATTTTGAACGATATTTATTTTCCTTTCTATTATTTCCTTTCTCTTTTTTATCAAATTTCGATAGTATATAACTTACTCCAGAGAAAGGCAGATCTAATTATAAAAGTAATTGTGAGTTATATGTTTGTTTCTTTGAGATTTTTTTTTTTTACTTTTGTCGGCAAAGAATTAAGCCAAAAATGCATATGTCTAACATTAGGTCGCAATAAAGTTGTTTTTTCCAAAAGGAGATTTTTTTTTTTGAGTATATTTTAGTATTCAATTGTAAGTTCAATAAACATAAGTTAATATTTTAAAAATTGTAATCAAATATCGTGTGAAATTCTGCCACACACATATATATTGTAAAATAATGTCATTCTTTTTCAAAAGTTTTTCACCGTAATTTTGAAAATTGTAATCAAGAAACAACCTTTTTTTGCGCCATTTTGTCAAATTCTCTTCCAGGGAAAATTAGTTTTAAAATTTACAAACTGAACAAGGAAATCTATGCAATTTAAATGAAATTTATGCAATTTCGCGTTATTACTATCGATAAATTCAACATTTTGAAATAAATATTGGCTGCTGAAAAAAATGGCACAGTTGTCATATATGCACCACATTGGCGCGATTGCAGCAAAACTTCGATTTTATGTTCATATGGTAGCTCGGCTATTGTATATTTATTAATAAATTATTTACTCTTATTTATTTTTTTTTAATGATGTAAATTGTTTTATTTTATAATTTTTAACAAAACATTATTTATTTATTTTTATTTCCTTTTTAAAATAATAGAAAACGATTAATATATATATATATATAATTGATATTAAAAACGATGTTTTCGCGAAATTTGTGTAAAAAAAGAAAAAAAAATGCACAAATGTGGTGCATATATGGTATATGTGCCAAAATATTTTACAAATCTGTTTTAATTAGCCATTTCTTCTTCAATTTTCTTCATATTTTTCCTGCGTTAGATAATATTTAAAATGATTTTGGACTAATCTTCGATAATTGAACACCGCCAAGTAGCATATGTACTATATTATTGAAAGTTTTACTGGCACAGATATTATATATCACCGAGGTAAGTAATAGACTTTAAATTGGCATTATTTTGTCTGACATATTAACCCGACTATTAATATTTATTTATAAATAAAATGTTTATTTACTTTATAAATTGTATAAATTATTTTGTTATATACTTATTAATTAAACTTTTTCATTAATTTTTATTACTATTTAAATAATATAAAATAATTTAAATATACACATGTAACTGGCATTCGAAAACAATGTTTCCGCCAAATTAGCATAAAAAATTATCGCGCCAAACTTGGCGCGTATGACATCTTTGCCGTTTTGTTTGTGTAATTAAGGAGACTTCTAGATCATCAACGATGTTGTAGAAAATTTAGCAGATTATTTTATTTGAGATTATTAAATTTATGGTTTTTCATTATGAAATAAACGAAGAATAGAAATTTTACTATTGATGCAACTACAGAATTAACGACTGCTTAGGTTTTTTTTTTTTTTTTTTTTTTTTTTTTTTTTTTTTTTTTAATCGAAAAGGCAATTTTTAAATTATTTGTTTAATTTTTTTTGTTTACATTATTATAATCATTTTTTTCATTTTTATATACGCATCACCTTAGCGCGTTTTTTTTTTTTTTTTTTTTTTTTTTTTTTTTTTTTTTTTTTTTAATTTGACACCAGTTTTGCAAACACTAAGTTTTCAAATACCAGTTACATATTATATTATTTTCAATTATTTTCTATTATTTTAAAAAAGGAAACAATAATAAATAAGTGAAGTTTAATTAATAACTATAGAACAAAACAATAAAGAAAAGTAAAGAAACAGTTTATTTGTAAATAAACAACAATAACCAGATTACCACGCAATCCATAAAATCACAATTTTGTTGCAATCGCGCCAGTGTGATACATACATGACACCTGGCCAAAATATTATTGGCTATATTATTATTTATATATTTTTATATTATCTGGTACTACTTAATTATCCCATCGAACAAAAAACTGCTGCATTTAAAATATAAGATTAAATGTCAATAATGGATTATCGTAAATGTTACATTCATTTGACATTAAACATGTTACATGCGTTTGTTACGTTATCAACTATTTTTTTATTCGACGTTTTATTTGTATTTCCATAAATATTTTAGTAATTTATTGATTATTTTGTTATTTAAAATAAAAGTTATATCCGTTTGTATAATATGGTGAATCGTTTTTCAATATGTATAATTTGGCGAAATTGATCTATGGAATAATAAAGTAGTACCTATTATTTGTTAAAATTCTATCTGGATA
This sequence comes from Maratus speculifer, assembly GCA_964019185.1. NCBI lineage: Eukaryota > Metazoa > Arthropoda > Arachnida > Araneae > Salticidae > Maratus > Maratus speculifer. Next base: position 36,153,477 of record OZ025291.1, on the reverse strand, counting down.
TTTAAGTTGACAGAACTCGCGTACTTTTCAAGTCTCCGTAGAGGCATTCGCCAAGCTGTCGTTAATTCTGGGTTTTAGCCTTATGTATTTTTCATCTGCAGTTATTTTACTATCACTAAAAAAGCAATATTTGCAATGCGCTGGAAAAATCTTCGGAATAACAATAATATCGAATAAAAAAAATACTTGCAATTAATTTATCAATCATTCAGGTTAAAAAAAAAAAAAAAAAAAAAAAAAAAACTTTAAAATTGGCTAAGAAAAAAATATACATGAAATACCGACAGTAGAAAATTTTGTTTTTAATGTTTATGTTGCAGTTTTAATTAACATTTAAGCCCTATCAACAGAATTTTATCAAAAATTAACTATTAAATACTACTTCATTACCCCGTCGAACCCCCGCCCCAAAGAAACTATCGCCAAGGTATAAGATTAAATGCCAATAATAGATGATTGTAAACTTCACTTTTATTTGACAATAGACACGAAATAAGTCTATCGTTATAAATGTTTGACGCCAAAAATCATAATGGAATTGATTACAAGCTGAAGTTTTATTTTTCTACAAAATTTAGCATACAGATTATCTTAAAAGCTACATGTTTGCAACTGGTTTTAAAAAATGAAGAAGCAATGAAACTGATGTAATTTTAATTTTATTCAAATAATTCAGCTTTAAAACACACCTTTTATGCTTCATTGTTCTAATAAATATATAAGTTAAACACTCTTTTTTACATATTTTGCTATGTACTTTGCTGGAACAGACCAAGGTAGGGAGAAAATTTCAGTAGACCTGCCAGGAGAGGACGGTTATTAAAAAATGTAACGCAACATGTAATGGAGATTGTATTTAGGCTACCAGATCTACACATCGTGCAAGTTCAGATTCGGGAGTTTAAGAACTAACATATGATAATGTGCGATATGAAAATTAATAGAGTTTGATAATCATTGAAATTCTTTCTAACAAAATAATGTGATGAGTAGAGAACATTTTGATTCCTGCTGTCATAACGGTCTCATTTTCATATCAAACTCTACTATAAATGATAAAACAAGAGAGATAGTACTTGATTACCCAAATTTTGTCCAAGGCATACAATAGTGCAATATCGCAATGTCATTGGCACTGGCATCGTTTTCAGCATTGCAGAAGGACATTCCAGGTGATGGTATACACTGCTTTAAAAACGAAATTTCAAATCACCATTTTGTTTGAGTCAAGATTCGTTTAGAAAAATGGACCAGTGCAGCGGGCATAGCCTGCTAGTATATATTATAAAGCAGAAATTCTGAAACTTCCAAACGAGTGTTTTCAAAAACTACCCGATGGATCTCTTTGCAGATTATATCATTCGATAGGAAATATTTTTGCGGAGGTTTATAATACAAATATAAAGGGATAACTCTGATTTTTCGTACTAAATTTCGTATTTTTCGGTTATTTTTGACGGAAGGATGGCAACAACTAATTTTTTGGCGATAATTATATTTCAAAAAAGAAATGAAATGCTTTCTCTAATGGAAAATAATATAAACATTTCGAAAAGAAAAAAAACATGTTAAATTATTGATTTAAAATAAATAATGATAAAAAGAAAAAATCCGTTTAATGCAAAATAATATTATGAAAGGAAAATATTTATCTTTAACGATAAAAAAAAAAAAAAAAAAAAAAAAAAAAAAAAAGAATATTTATAATATTTAAAAAGTAACTCAATGTGAAAGAAAGTTTTGAAGTGACACAACATTTGGCTATGTATTTCTTTCGAGCCAGATAAAAAGAAAACATCTCAAAAATTTCAAAATTCTCATTTCTTTTTTTTTTTTTTAATATTTTTAAATCTAATTTTCCCGTTATGTGTTTTACAGAAGAAGCTCGCAGAATTAATTTTTTTAAAAAAAAGCTCTAATTGTTATTTGTATGTTGTTTGTTCAATTGGGTGTTCAATCTACTTTTGTCGCCAATCAATGCGATTCTAAAAAAAAAAAAAAAAAACAAGACGGAGCTATGTTTGCAAGAACTATTTTCTCTCTCTCTCTTTTAATGAGTGAGAGCATTTTTAGGAAAAAATGTTACACTTAACATCAATACATATATAGCAGTTAATACCACAAAAATGAATAATATTTAAATTTTATGGTAAATGTCTTTCCACATACATAGATATCATAGCAAACACGGTAGCGTTTGGTATAATATGTTTAAGAAATAGAAAATGCGAACGTCTTTTTGAAATTTCTGGCGAACCAGTTGACGTACGACAGTGATTTTGTTTTCAAGAGATAGAACTCGACGAGACGAATAAAATGATAGCATTCACAAAATTATCGCAGTTTACTGTAGTTTTTTATTTAACTTTTAACGAAAAAATGAAGACGAAAAATACAACAAGCAATAGCTAACGTTATTATGGATGGATTAACTTCATTTTTGGTTTATTTTTATCGTCTTGATAAAACTTAGAACAGTTTTTTTTCCATCTTTGTATGTTTGACGGTTTCTGAGAAAATCGAATTTATACCTTAAACCCCCAGTTGAATTTGTCTTTTACTGTTGCGATTGTAGTTTTTTTTATTCATTGCCACCAAATTTATTATAAAAATTGTCATGTATGTATTATAATTCATTCAAATGAAACAAATCACGTGAGAAACATGGTTATTTGTTTTTATTGCGAAACTTTTAGTTTCAGTTCTTTAAATAATAAAGTTGTGAACGCAGTGTTATTTTTTTTGTTCGAATCCATGGTTAATTTTTAAAAAAACATGCGTTTTATATGACATGGGATGATTTTCTCGAGTGCCCTAACATTGAATTTTAGTAGTAGAAAAAATGGGAAAAAAAAAACAAGTACATCGGAAAAAAGTATCTGGGAAAACCAAAATTTCTCTTCAGGAACTAAATGTAAGATTTTAACTATGATCATATAACGTCCTAATTTACATAAGGAAAAAATATAGAGTAAAACAAAAACTTCACATTCTGTCCATATCTTAAATAGCATTCAATTGATTTTAAATGGGGATGTGATGTCAAATACGCATTAGGGTACCTAATTGGCACGGAAAGTTTGTTACTTTGTCTGATATGATAACCGGGCTAATGTTTATTAAAAATATATATATACAGGGTGATTCATAAAAGATGGACAGAACTTTAAGGGGTTATAGTACACTTAAAAACAAATAATATTAAATAGGAGACTAAGGGTCCCAGACGTAAGGAGATAGGGGGCATTAAAGTTTAGGGTCCGAAATTTCAAATGATTATAAAAAATGGAAAAATTGGTCGATTCGTTTGTGGTTTTTGCAAAAAATTTTCTTTATGCCAGTATTTTCTTGAAATAAAATTTTAAAGTTCAATTTCAAAAAATGCCGATAGGGGGCGCTTTAGACTTTGGAGTAACAAACAACTATTTTTTAACGTTATTTTTTGTATTTCTTTAAATGATTTCGAAAGCTTAGACTTAAACTTAAGTTTTGATCTAAAAATCTGAGTCCTAACGAGTAGTTAAGTAGCGTAAACTGAAATTTGAAATTTGAAACCCTTCTCCCCTCAGAACAAAAATCAGTTATCCCCGATCTTTGTGTCGTAGATTAGGCTCTAACTACTGCCGCGTTTTGCTAAAATTATTTTTTATGTCAGTATTTTCTTGAAAATAAATTTTAAAGAAAATTTTCAAAAAATTCCGATAGAGGGCGCTTTAGACTTTGGAGTAACGAACAACTATTTTATACCGTTATTTTTTGTGTCTCATTAAATGCTTTCTAAAGCTTAGACTTAAATTTTCAGCCCAAAATCTGAATCGTTAGACGTGGTTAAGTTTCTGGGGAGAAGGGTTTGAAATTTCTACTCCTGAGCACAGTTCAGTTTACCATGTCCACACATTGTGTGCTGTGATACGAGGTAAAAAGACACAAATTAGGATTATGTTACCAAAGCATATTTATTAACATGTAATTACAATAAATGTTCAAAATTGTGAACACCAGAGGTTATGCACGCAGAACAACGGCGAAGAATGGAACGGCGAACATTCGCGAAAACATCAGGCTTTTCGATCACTTCCCCTACAGCGGCGGAAAGTCTGGCGACCAGTTCCTCGGGGTATTCAATGGGTGTCTCATACATAAGAGCCTTCAATTGTCCCCAAAAAAAGAAATCGAGGGGTGAAAGATCTGGCGAGCGAGCAGGCCAAGCAACAGGACCACCTCGACCAATCCATCTGTTCGGAAATGTGATGTCCAGATAGTTGCGGACGTCTCGTACGTAATGGGCTGGCGCTCCATCGTGCTGGAACCACATGACCCGCCGGATGCGTGGAGGAACAACGTTTAACAGGTCTGGCAGCACATGTTGCAGAAATGTGAGGTATGTTTTATCGTTGAGGCGTTCAGGAAGAAGGTACGGTCCGATTAGGTGGTCTCCGAGGATTCCTGCCCAAACATTGATGGAAAAGCGTCTCTGATGAGCATGTGGATACGTAGCATGTGGATTGACATCCGCCCATACATGTGCATTGTGTGTGTTAAATGTACCTTCACGTGTGAAGGTACATTCATCGGTGAAAAGCACAGTTCGTCCAAAATGTGGATTTAGCGCGTTCTGCTGCAGAAACCAGCGGGCGAATTCAATACGATTTGGATAATCCCCTGGAGACAGTTTCTGGACTCGTTGCACATGAAACGGGAGCAAATGGTCATCCTTCAGTACCCTCCAAGTCATGGACTGTGAGGTATCCACCTGCCTAGCCACTGTTCGTGTACTTGTACTTGGCTGCGCCGCTACTACATCCAGAATGGCTTCTGCAACAACTACTGATTCGTCCTTTTTTGCACGACCTGCATTCGACCGGGAAGCGAGAAATGATCCCGTCTCACACAACTGTCTGTGCAAGCGCTCGAAAGTTTTGCGGTTAGGCAACCGCCTGTTGGGAAATCGCTCTCCGTACATTCGTTGTGCCTCTGCACCATTTCCATCTGCCGCTCCGTAAATTAAATGCATCTCAGCCTTTTCCTTATTCGTGAAGGGCACCATCTTCCGATTCATTACTACAGCGACTTACACTTGACTCACTGTTCAGTGGTTTTTATGCCTGAATCGTGTCGAAATTTTGCATACGTGTTCTTCTTCTTCCCCATTTGACATTTGCATACTTTCTGTCTCCTTCTTCACCCGGTGACTAGCGTCAGGAATGGAGCTTTAACGTTTGCATGAGCGACGTTTCCAACTGTGCCAGTGCCTTTATGAGTGAATTCCGACTATGCAGTCCTTGACGAAAGTTGTATTTTTGCCTCGTATCACAGCACAGAATCGTTGGGCATGGTTAAGTAGCGCAAACTGAACTATGTTCAGAAGTTGAAATTTGAACCCCCTCCCCTCGCTACTGAACCACGCTCAGCGATTCAGATTTTGAGCTGAAAATTTAAGTTTAAGTCTAAGCTTTAGAAAGCATTTAATGAGACACAAAAAATAACGGTATAAAATAGTTGTTCGTTACTCCAAAGTCTAAAGCGCCCTCTATCGGAATTTTTTGAAACTTTTCTTTAAAATTTATTTTCAAGAAAATACTGACATAAAGAATAATTTTAGCAAAACGCGGCAGTAGTTAGAGCCTAATCTACGACACAAAGATCGGGAATAACTGATTTTTGTTCTGGGGGGAGAAGGGTTTCAAATTTCAAATTTCAGTTTACGCTACTTAACTACTCGTTAGGACTCAGATTTTTAGATCAAAATTTAAGTTTAAGTCTAAGCTTTCGAAATCATTTAAAGAAATACAAAAAATAACGTTAAAAAATAGTTGTTTGTTACTCCAAAGTCTAAAGCGCCCCCTATCGGCATTTTTTGAAATTGACTTTTAAAATTTTATTTCAAGAAAATACTGGCATAAAGAAAATTTTTTGCAAAAACCGCAAACGAATCGACCAATTTTTCCATTTTTTATAATCATTTGAAATTTCGGACCCTAAACTTTAATGCCCCCTATCTCCTTGGGAATACGTCTGGGACCCTTAGTCTCCTATTTAATATTATTTGTCTTTAAGTGTACTATAACCCCTTAAAGTTCTGCCCATCTTTTATGAATCACCCTGTATTTACCTTTATTTAATTTTGTTAAATTTTATATATCATTTCATTCTGTTGTTATTGATTAAACTTTTCAATACTACATGATTATCCCGGCGACCAATTTCGCCAAATTGTACAAATCATCAATTTATTCACCATGTAATTCATATTGGCATAATTTTTATTTTAAATAAAGAAAGAAGGAATAAATTAGTAAAACATCAATAAAAGTACAAATAAAAAGTAGAATTCAAAATCACATTATGGCATAACAAACATGGGTAACCTATTTAATGTAAACTGAAAGTAACATTTATGATAATCTGTTATTGATATTTAATTTTATAATTTGGCGATAATTTTTTAGTCGAAGGGATAATCAGCTATCACCGGTTTTTATTCATTATTATTTTCTTTTGAAAATGATAGAAAATAGTTAATAGAGGTACTACTTGATTATCCCGTCGACCAAAAAACTATCGCCAAACTATAATATTATATGCCAATAATGGATGATCGTGATTGTCGCATCCAATGACGTTAAATACGATGCACGTGTTTAAAACGCCATTAAGGGATTTTTATTTGTATTTTTTATTAAGATTCCACAAATTATTTTTTTATGTTATTTAAAATGAAAATTATGTCTATATGTATAATTTCGCTATGAGTTTGGCAATTTGTATAGTTTGGCGAAATTGGTCGACGGGATAACTAAGTAGTACCTTAATATATATGTATGTAATTGAAGTTTGAAAACTAAGCTTTTGCAAAATTGGCGTCAGAAGAATATCGCACAATGTCGTGCATATATGGCATCTGTGCCAAGAAAGCATCAAATGAAAAAACACATGGTGATGCAAAAAACTTTTGTGATGGTGTGAAGTGAATGTAACATTTACGATCAGCAATTATTGGCATTTAAAAGTATTTTTGCTTGAGATATTGTGGGAAAAGTATTGCAAAGATATACTTTCCCTCTCCCTTCAATTTCCAAATGTACTAAATTTAAAATTATGGAAAAAAATCCGAGTTTACTTAAAACCGTGCATAAAAATTATAGTAATTATCCTCATTTTTCTAATAGAAATTCTCAATTTTCCGTTATTGACAAACTCTACTTTAAAATCGCAAATTTAATCGGCTAAATCGCCAAGTTGCATAATGATCATCGCCACTGAATATATAAATAATGCCATATTTGCAAACTTATCGGTCAAAAAACGGTGGAACCTTGGTTTAGGGCCGCCTCTGTTTTTGACAAGTTCGATTTATTACCAACTTCAGTGATCAAAATTTTACTCTTTCGGCATAAGATAACTCGATTTGCGACCAAAGCTGTCGAATACTTCAGTTGGCAATCCTGACATAACTCTTGTTATAAGTCAAGTTTGGAGTAAAGTGCGCGTATCAGAGTGCTTTGTGACCTTCAGTACAGTAAAAAAGTTAACTTATTGTTTTAATTTTAATCAGTTTTGCGAAAATTTTAGCCTTTATTATGACTTCTAAGAATGAAAAGGCGTTTAGTGATAGCAGTAGTAAGAAGCTTAAGCGAATTACTGATCAATTATGAAAAGAAGTAGTGACAAAACTTAAGAACGATGATAGTGTAATTAAAATAGCTAAACAATACGATGTAGATGAACCGTCGATTACTCCGATTATAAAGAACTAGCCGGATGTGGCAACCCCAAAACTATTTTCCATCTTATGCATTTAATGCGTCAAAATTCATTATTACAGTGCCAAAATCAAATGATAATCATATGTTCTCCGTGAGGATTCTAAAAGCATGAAATTCCGAACATTAGTTTTTGAAATAGGACTGTTGAGGATATCGGGAAAAATACAGCATATATACGACACTTGTTGGGAGATTTACCCAAAACACGCAATGAGCAATAATATAAATCAAAGTGTGCCTAAATCTCAAGTAGTTTCATGAAAATTTGTGCATTAATTCCTATGATAGAGATATTGTGGTAATCGGAACAATTCAGCATAGCAGCGCCATGTGTTGGGTTATTGAAACCAAAACGTAAACAAAGCCAATTCGTATAAAGATTAACTGAATTTGAAGTTTGAAGAAAATCTGTGCGTTAATTCTTGAGATAGAACTATGGTGAAAATCAAGGCCCACTTATCATAATCAGGCCTCGCATTCAGGAGAAAATCTATTGTTGAAATTGTCTCTATAGCTGCCAACATATTAACTGATTTTGTCTCGTATGTAGCGCCATCTGGTGCGTACTACTAGTCATCAAGGCCACTTTCATAATAATAGACTTGGCAATCGCTAAGTTTTCGTGGCCCCAGTAAACTTGGCCAGAAACCTCGTGATTTTTCCCGTTGTTAGCGCCCTCTGTTGTAGTAACAAATGTATAAATTTTATAATTTGTTTTCCACCCGGGCCTTGTTTACTATATATGCTTTTCCATTTTCTTTTCGATATGCTGTAAGCTTGTATTTTTCAAATGAGATTTGTTATTTTTCCAATTTTCGAAAGTTCGGCAGTTTTTTGTTATTTATTTATTTATTTTTTTTTTGGCATAACTTATTTTACTGTAATTATTTATGAAAAATGGTGAACTGTTGCGTACCGCTGTGTATCAAAAGTATTCAATTACATTATGGTCAATTAGGAAAAAGTTTCAAATATATTCTATACGTTTGAAATTTAAAATACATAATTATAACATAATTTTGTCGAGTTATTTCAAATTTTATGAAAATCAGATGTATAGATCAATTACAGGGACAATCAAACGTATTCCGTTACATTACGGTCAATGGGAAAAAATGTTTCAAATGCATTTTAATCGTGTTACACTCATGCGAACTTAATAAAATTTATATGCAACTATAAAGTACATATTATAATATACATCATACATAATTTGTGGCGCAAAGAACATTTGTTATTGATTTACAAGGCCACACAAAAGTATTCCATTACATAATGGTATAGGGAGAACATTGTTTGATGAGCGTTTTAATTGTAATTCACTATTTACAATTTTATGAGATTGATATATGAAAGTAATATTTTTTAAACTTCGCTATCGTACGAACGCACCTAATTTGCTACGCTTCACGTGCAATTTCCAACTTGTTTATTACTCTTTTAGCAATTCTCAAGAATTAAAGTTCATTATATGGGATTCTTTTGAGAAGTTGTGTATATGACATATAGATTTTTAAATTAAGCTTAATTTAAACCTCAAATTTAAATTAAGCTTATAATATGTGCCTCTGCAAAAGGATACGAGTATTACATGAACCTTTTATTGTAGGGAAGGTATTATTGTGAATCCCAATAATACATATCAATTTCATTATGCTATAAATATAATATCTATTAAAATGTACTAAAAGTATCACTGTCTATAGCAACAATTGTATATAATTTCATTTAGACAGGGAAGCAGGAGCATAGACAATCACCTTATCGAGGTCATGGATGAAAATCTAGGACTAGTTAAATCTTGATTAGCATATTACGACGCAATCGGTCTGCCAAGGAAAATCTGTGTAGAAAATAAAAAACCCAATTTTAACAGATGACTCATAAGTTTACGATTTTTTTCCTACTCCCAAACTTCCATGATTTTATACTTTTGGGTGCAGGAAAGCACAATGGTAAACTTATGAGTTAACCACTAAAATAGGGTTTTAGGTGTTTTCACCGAGATATAATTTGACAGACCGATTGCGTCTTAATATGGGAACCGAGATTTAACTAATCCTATATTTTCCATCTGTGAACTCGATGAGATGATTGTCTGTGCTGCCGCCTCCCGGTCTGGTTGTGCGTATACATTCTTCTACCTGACTAATAAACGCTACGCTCAATATTTTCGATTAAAAACATGTTCTCATACCAAAAATTTAAAGTATTCCCCGATCTTATATTTTAATTCTTTTTAGTCTCCCTGTATAGTTAGCTATATGTATAAACCGGATAAAAATCATAAACATAAAAAAAAATGAAAGTTATGAGAAATTTATAAATCACTTAAACTAAACACATCTCAAAGTTTATCCTCAACAATAAATTCTTTTTGTGCTACGCTTGTGGTGTAAATCTTTATTTGGCGCTCCTTTCTTAATTAAACTTACAGCCAATTGGCTCATTAAGCAAGTATAATTGGCGCTAAATAATTTCATTTTTTAACCGTATACTTAATATCGCATTGTTCTAGAATAATGCTTATTTGCAGATAACTTTAAATGCGAAACCGGAACATATTACAGAAAAATAGCCAATACTGCATTATATAATATTAAATCGATACTTTTTCAAAGTACCTTTCTCAAATAGAGAAAATGGTCTTGGCGAGAAAAGGAAATTTGGCAACATATTTTCTGGAATCCTATTTTCTGTTCTCATAGAGAAGAAATGTTTTGCAATAGTTATACAATATATTTCATATAAAAAAGCCAATTTTCTATTTTTATGCAAAAACATAAGTAAATTGTACATAAAAACAATAATAATATTCATATAAATTCTTAAAAGACAAACGAAACATTTTACAAGTTTGTTTTCATTACTGTTTATTCATTACTGTCATTTGGCAATAAATCATACTTTCTGAAGCCGAAAATTACGCTAAGCTTTAAATATATATATATATAACGCCCATGACTCTACATTAATAAAGTACCATTAATTCTTACTTTTAATTCATCATTTTCAGTGTATTTTTTACGTATATATTTTAGTGGAATTTGAAAAATATTTTTTATAATATTATGAATAATACAGTTTGATTTTTCCTATGCAATTAGAATATTACTAGTAATATGCACCAGGTGGCGATACTTACGGTATAAAGTCGGTTTATGAGTTCGCAACTATCCGGACATTTTCTCCCATACACTTTTTTCTGATTGTAAGGCCTATTATTATGATAAAGTGGCCTTGCTGAACAATATATTTGAGCGACAGAGGGCGCTAACAACGTGAATTTTGATCCCGTGTACTGCAGACAAAGGAAACTTAGGGAATGACAAGCCTTGTTATTATGATAAGTTAGCCTTGGTGAAAATAATGAAAAATGCAACACAGTTAAGCCATTTGTTGAACGATTTAAATCAAAATGTAAACAGCATCAATTTATATCAGGGATTACCTGAATATAATTTTTTTTAATCCCATGCATTATTTCTTTAGATAGAGCGCCCAAAAAATTTATATCACATACAGAAAGTCAGATACAAGAATAGATTATGATCGTGAATTGAGGTTCCACTGTATATTACATAAAAATTTAATTACAGCTGGTGATTTCAATGTCAATTTTACAAATAATACTAGAAATGAATTTTCAGTATATTTTCGTCCTTGGTTTGGCGCAAATCTATTAAGGCTGTATTTCGAGCGACTTTCTCCAAGGAAGATAATTTAACAAATAATTTTCCTGAAAATGTCCTAGAATAATTGGAATAAGCTATTCCAATAGATATCAGGAAGGAGAAATAAAAATATTTTACTTAATTTTTTTTTTAATTTAAATGGGAAAATTCGTTTTTATGTGCATTGACTATAAAATTATGTTTAGTGACCTTTGGGTGCCATGATCACAAAAATCGCACTAATGGCGGAAATATTTGATATTTATAACATCTGATTTTTAAAACAAGTAGATAAGAATGCCACGAATCCTATGCGAAAAGAATAAAAATTCCTATTCGTATTATTTTTCTACAAAATATATATTATCTAAAATTAATTGAATCTGTCAATTTCTGTACAAACAAAAAATTAATTTCGTTTTTTCACGTTTTTTGTTCATTAAATAGTTCAACATTGAGCGAAATAAGAAAAAGTACTGGGAATATTTAAAAGCAACTGAAGTTTTCTTATACGTATTCAATATACAGTCAAAGATCTATAATCCGCACACCTATAATTCACTATTTTCTATAACTCATGTTATTTTACGAATGTAAACAATGAAATAAACAGTTAAAAAATTTACAAATTAGTGATCCAAAAACTTTTTTTTAAGAAAAATTTAAAAAAAAATGAGAAAACAATGAGGAAACAGTGAATTATGAGTGTGCGGATTATAGATCTTTGACTGTATATTTATCAAAAAATTTAAATGACTAGTATTAAAAAATGCTCTGACGAGCACCAAAAAAGGTTAATATGTTTTAAAGTATGAAAAAGTGTTTGACAAGAGCTTCTAATTGAGAATGAGAAAGGACAAGGGCTCCCTTCTTGGCTGCAATTCACTGTCAATGCCAAATTTGAAAAAATCATATTTGCGCTTTTTCCATATAAAAGAAATCAGTCACTGTTACGATAAAATTGTGTAGTGTAAAGGCATAATTAAAAAAGACACCGCGTGATTAAACATGAATGTAAAGCAAAATAGGACCAAAAACCATAGTTCCCGCAACCAGTGTTGAATTCAGACACTTTTCTCCGGGAGGGTCTTCTGTGGCTTCGGGGGGGGGGGGGGGGGATACAATAGAGTTCTAAGGAGATTATACTTTTTTTTTTACCATTAAAAACACAAAATCTCAAATTTTATTGGGGGGGAGGAGCATTTGATACCTTCGGGAGGGAATGTCCCCCCGGCCCATCTCCTGCATTCAACACTGCCTGCAGCGTATCGCATTCACGCAGTCCCACCATAAACTGTCGCAGTGTAAAACAGCACAGAAAACTGATTTGTAGTGCAGTTGCAGTACAGAGTCAACAATGCAGTTAACATGTAAAGCACGATTGAAAGTTTTACTAAAAAGTAAAGATAGAATGTTTTACGCAAATTTCTTTTATATTGAAAAAGCGCAAATATGATTTTTTCAAATTTGGCATTGACAGTGAATTGCAGCCAAGAAGGGAGCCCTTGTCCTTTCTCATTCTCAATTAGAAGCTCTTGTCAAACACTTTTTCATACTTTAAAACATATTAACCTTTTTTGGTGCTCGTCAGAGCATTTTTTAATACTAGTTGCAAAATAATTAACTGCAACTTTTTTTTTTTTTTTTCGGCACAGATATCTCATACGCACTACATTGGTGCGATTTATCTCTTACGCCAATACCATATATACATCTGGGTAATTAACTGACTCCAAAGTGTCATTATTTTGCTTGATATGGCCACCCGGATGTTATTGTCTATTTATTAATAAATTGTCTATTTACAGTTTTTTCTTTTTTTCCAATTGTATAAACTATTTTAATCTAGGCACATTTGTCATACATGCGCCACATTTACGCGACTGCAATAAAATGGCGATTTTATGCCTCACTTGGTAACCTGGTTGTTGTTTATTTATTAATAAATTTTTATTTTCTTTTATTTCATTTTAAAGGATATAAATAGTTTTGTTTTATAATTATTAACTAAACTTTTTAAAATTTATTGTTATTTTCTATTTAAAATAACAGAAAATAATTGTAAACTATATATGTAACTGGTATTTGAAAACAAAATTCTCTCCGAATCGGCATCAGAAGAAAAAAAAAACGCGCCAATGTGGTGCGTATATGTCATGTATACATAGGTGCCAAACTGACATCGATTATCCGTAATACATGCGTTAATTTGACCCTGGTTTAATGAGTTTCGAACCAGAATTTTTCCAAAGAAATTAAATTAAGTACTTTCCAGTAATAAACCTGAAATTAAATAAATAAAGATTCATGAAATATATTTTCTGGTTTGGAATGACGTTAACCTGGATCAAACTAATCCAGGTATTACGGAAGATTAGTTGAAAGTTGGCAGCTATGTGTATATATATATTTTTTTTTCACTATACTACAGTATTTAAATATGCTGTATAAAAAACGATTATTGTTTTTTCCAAACATGTTTGGCACAGATATTATATGTACACTGAGGTATCTGATTATCGCCAAAACGGTGTTATTTTGCCTGATATGGTAACCCAGCAATAGTTGTTTCTATATTAATAAATTGTTTATTTACTTTCAACTTCTTTTTTGAAATTCTATAAATTATTTTGTGCTATAGTAACTTTTTTTTTATTTATTAATCTTTTCGTTTTAAAATAACGAAAATAATTTTTAAAAATGCACATTTCTTCGCTATTCTAAAACGACGATTTTGCCTCATTGGTATTGGAAGGAAATCTTGCAAATCCGGGTTTGTGCCGGAGTTTTTTGTGAAATATGATATTTTCAAATGTAAATTGAGTGCTACTTGATTAACACGTCGGACAATTTCGCCAAACTATTCAAATTTACATAAATTCATTTTAAATAACGAAAGAACAATAAACATAAATAAAAAATACAAATTAAAAGTCGAATTAAAAAGCATTTATGACGTAAAAAAGACATGTGTATCACGTGTAATATCAATTGCTATCATACTTATGATCATCGATTATTGACATTTATTCCTATAATCTGCTATTAATTTTTTTATCGACAGAATAATCAAGTAGTATCGCACATTGTACAAACTCCAATTAATATTACAAAAATAGAACTAAATAACTAAATTTAGGTGCAAATGCACACACCCATGTTGCAAGAAAGAGGCACAAATGTCATATATGCACCACGTTGGAGCGATACATTTCTGGCTCCACTTTCACGGAAACTTCGTTTTCAAATGACAGATACATTTCTATTTTCTATTTTACTTTTCTATGTATCGAGCATAACATTTTGTATCATTTTAAAATGCAAATGAAAGTAAATAAATAGTTCATTAATAAATTAAAAACAAAGCTGGATTACCATAAGAGGCATAAAATGTTCATTTTGTTTCAATCACGCCAACGTGATGCATATATGTCATCTATATCAAAAAATGAATTTCACACATTAAAAAACATTTACCTTATTTTTCTAAGAAAAACTTTATTTAACTTTATTTATTCTGCTGTATTCCAAAAACGGAACACTGTAATAGATTTGTCAAGAACAGATGTACGTTGCGAAATTTAGTATAATATTGATAGAGGATGTATTAAGGTTTTCACAGATACCCATATCCTCAAGTTGAGAGGTTTAGAATTCAAAAACTATCAAATGAATCACTTGAAAATTGTTTAAATTCAATGGTCAATCTCTGCGATCATAATGCTCGCTATTTTAGAAGTATGATGAATAGACAATATTTAAATTGCTCTTTTCATAATTGCCTCATTTAGCTATCAAACTCTACAATAAATGGTCAACTGAAATATTTTTTTTTCTTAAAAGCCGAATTTTATCGAATGCATAAGCTGATACAACAACATAATATTTTATTATTATTTTAATATATTTTGGCGCCAACGGGTCTTGATTCCATTGTTGTTGTTTTTATTTTTGGCTCAGTTTTGTTTTTTCTAGCTCGCTGAGTTTTGCACTGATGAAGAATCTCGACAGTAGATTCGAAACAGCTGTCTGCTAACTTTTAATGCATTTTTGGTGCATTTATAATCGTTGGTTTTTTATCTTTAAATTCAATGGCGTTTTGTATGATTTTCAGAAATATGAAAGAGCATTCGAGGTGAAGTTGCTTTAAAAAACACAATCATATTCAATATATTTTGTTTGATTCATATTTTTTTTTTCGAAAATAGACCAGCGCAGCGGGCTTAGCCTGCTAGTATATTATAAAGCAGAAGTTCTGAAACTTCCAAACGAGTGTTTTCAAAAACTACCCGATGGATTTTTTTGCCGATTGTATCATTCGATAGGAAATATTTTTCCGAAGGTTTATGATTCAAATTTACAGGGATAACTCTGATTTTTCGTAGTAAATTTCGTATTTTTCGGTTATTTTTGACAAAAGAGTTGCCAGTAGCTGTTTTTGGTGAAAATTATAATTGCTAAAAGAATTAAAAGGGCTATATCTATTAGAAATATTACAAATATCTTGCAAATAATAGCAGAAAATAACTACTGATAATATTAATAATAATAAAGACCGCTTAAATGAGGCGTAATATTATAAAAATATATTTATCTTGAAAATGAAAAAAATATTTGTAATGCTTAAAAAATAAATTAACGCGAAATATAACAATTGGTTCAATATTTGGCGACTTATCCATGGCGTTAGAATAAAAACATGAATTTCAGAAATTGATTAAATAAATGTTGAATGATAGTTATTTCCCTTTTTATTATTTTCTTCCTCTTTTTTAACGAATTTCCGTATAATATAACTTACAGCAGAAAAAACAAGTTGGAAATTGCACGTGAAGCGTAGCAAATTAGGTGCGTTCGAACGATAACGAAGTTTTAAAAATATTACTTTCATATATCAATCTCATAACATTGTAAATAGTGAATTACAATTAAAACGCTCATCAAACAATGTTCTCCCTATACCATTATGTAATGGAATACTTTTGTGTGGCCTTGTAAATCAATAACAAATGTTCTTTGCACCACAAATTATGTAAGATGTATAGTATAATATGTACTTTATAGTTGCATATAAATTTTATTAAGTTCGCATGAGTGTAACACGATTAAAATGCATTTGAAACATTTTTTCCCATTGACCGTAATGTAATGGAATACTTTTGATTTTCCCTGTAATTGATCTATGCATCCGATTTTCATAAAATTTGAAATAACTCGAAAAAATTATGTAATAATTATGTGTTTTAAATTTCAAACGTATAGAATATATTTGAAACTTTTTCCCCATTGACCATAATGTAATTGAATACTTTTGATTGTCCCTGTAATTCATCTATGCACACGATTATCAAAAAATTTGAAATAACACGACAGAATTATGTAATAATTGCGTATTTTAAATTTCAAACGATTAAAATGCATTTGAAACTTTTTTCCCCATTGACCGTAATGTAATGGAATACTTTTGATCGTCCCTGTAATTGATCTATCCATCCGATTCTCATAAAATTTGAAATGACTCGACAAAATTATGTAATAATTATGTATTTTAAATTTCAAACGATTCGGTTGGGTAGTTTTTGCGTTGTTATATGCGGACAGACGGACGGACAGACGGACGGACGGACAGACGGACGGACAGACGGACGGACTGAACGATCACTATAGGTGCTACGTATTATATAATTACGAACGCACCTAAAAACAGATCTGATTGTAAAACACACTGTAAGTTGTGAGTTACTATTCGTTTCTATACCATTTTCATCTTGCTTTTGTCGTCAAAGAATGTGGTTTTAAGCTGAAAATGCATTACTGACTTAATGCCTGACTTAGGTTCTTAATGGTCGCAATAACGTTGTTTTTTTTTCAAGTGAAGATAATTTTCAGAGTGTATTTTAATATTCAATCGTAAATTATATAGATATGAGTATAACTCTTTTATTTCTTTTTGCAAATGTTTTTATTGTTAATTTAATTCTTCTTGCGCCATTTCGTCAATTTCACTTACAGGAAAAATTTCAGTTTTAAAATTTAAAAACTGAAGAAGGAAAGATTACCCCATCGAATAAAAATCTACCGCCAAATTCCAAGATTAAATGTCAATAATGGATGATCGTAAATGTCACATTCACTTGACATTAAGTATAATATAAATATTAATTATGTCATCAAGTGATTTTTAATTCGACATTTTATTTCTACTTTTATATATGCTCTGCTAATTTATTTTTCGTAATTTAAATGAAAATTTATGCTAATCTATATAATCTGGCTAACAGTTTGGCGATTTGTATAATTTGGCGAAATTGGTCGACTGCATAACCAAGTAGTACTGAAGGAAAAATTTTGCAATTCAAAGTAAACTTATGCAATTATGTGTTATTACTATAGATAAATTCAACATTTTGAAATAAAAAATTCCCGCTGAATAAAATTTACAAGTTTTTTTTTTTAATTGACCATTTCCTCTTCAATATTTCTTCAATCAATATTTCGCTATTCTCTTTCGCGCAGGCTAACAAAAATGTATTTTAAATATTTTATTAGATAAAACGTAAATTACATTTTTCTATTTTAAAAAAAATATATTTTTAAAATCTAATTCTACCATTATGTGTCTTACAGTACAAAATAGCAGAATTACTTTTAAAAATGGTTTTATCTGTTAATTGTGTGTTATTTGTTTATTGGGGTGTTTGAATTTACTTTTGTCATCAAACAATGCGATTTTATACCACGAAGGCATAATCCAGAGCTATGTTCATTATTACTAAATACTCTCACTTTCTTTTAAATGTGTGAGAGCATTTTTAGGATATTTTTTTTTTTTTTTTTTTTTTTTTTAGCATCCGATGCTATTTCTTTCAGACAAGCTAAAAATGTCGTGTCATCAGCCCTGAATTTTCTAGTCAACCGATTTTGATAATTATTTTTTAAAATGAAAGCTATTTATTTGTAGTTGTGCCCATTTTAATTATTTTTTAATTTATTTCCATTTTTATATTTTATTTTTAATTTTAAAAGCTTTTTCATGACATTTCTTCAAAATGGTGGCAACACAGTTTAGCTTTTCTCTCGATAATAAAAATTTATTTTCTAAAATGATTGCATATAATTATGCACTAATTGAGTTAAAAAAACATATATTTACTGAGAAATAATATTAATAATGTAAATAAAATGACAGAAAATAATTTATGATAAAAATTAATGTCTAAATCAAAATAAGAGAAATTTCAAATGAGGAAAATCATGTCATTCAGCAACCAGATAAAAGGGAATTACAATATTATTATGGATGTCTTTTTCATAAACAGTAACTTTTAAAGAACATTTGAAGAGAAAATGACGTCACTATTTAAAACATCGTATTTTTACCCATAACGATATTAGGTACTACTGTGTTATCCCGTCGACCAATTTCGCCAAATTATACAAATCGCCACATTAATAGCCAAATTATACATATTGACATAATTTTTATTTTAAATAACGAAAAAATAAATAATTAGTAGAATATTAATAAAAATATTAATAAAAAGTCGAAATAAAAATCACTTAATGACATTTAAATCACATGAATCGTATTTAATGTCATTGAATGTAACATTAACGATCATCCATTATTGGCATTTAATATTGTAGTTTGGCGATAATTTTTTGGTCGATGGGATAACCTAGTAGTACCCAATATTACTTTTTTTTCTTTTCTTTCTTTTTAAAAAAAAAAAAATAAATAAAGCTATTTTTCTGTGAGTGCATATAAAATAAAATTTCTGGATTTCGCCGGCACTCATATTACAATTTTAACTGTAGATGTGCGAATATTTGAATGCAAAATTGTAACTGGCAAATTTGGCATTTACTTTGTAAATATATTTATTATATATTGATTCAATAATGTAATTACTTTTGCTTTTTTTTTAAACCAAATCGATCGGGTCTTTTAAACATTTCATTCGTCGAATTCGACGGGATTCCATTCGTTTTATTGTTAAATTGCATTTCCTTTTACTTAGAGTCTATAAAAAAGCGTTTAAACTAAAGAAAAAACCCGTTTTTGATGAATCTAGTCAATGAAGAAGTAGCACGTCAAATTGTATCTCTTTATTATTCCGCAATTCCAATGTCTCAGAGAGAAATTGCTATTCAATTGGGTATTTCACGCCGTTCTGTTAGCTATTATATTGATAATCACAAGAAAAATGAAGTTAGTTCATTGCAATCTAAACGGGGTCGCCCTTCTAAAAAACTTCTATCGATTTTTTTTCTAATCGGAGGCGAAACTGAATTCTGCAATGGTAGAATCTACATTCATCTTGTTTTTTTTTTTTTTGTTTAATTGTAAATATATAAATAGTAGTTATAACCAAAAAAAAATGCGTATAATGTTTAAATTTTAGTATAAATGTCTTAATCATCCAAACTGTAACATAATTTAATTGCAACTTTTTAAAGTTTTGGCGTAGATGTCATATACGCACCACATTCGCACGATTGCAACAAAATGGCGATATTATGCCTCACATGGTAAACCGACTATGGTTGTTTATTTAAAAATAAACTATTTATTAACTTTCATTTTGTTTTTTTAAATAATATAAATCATTTTGTTCTATAGCTATTAATTAAACTTTTTTATTTATTTTTTTTTTTCAAATAATATAAAATTATTAAAAAATATCTATGAAATTGGTGATTAAAAACCAAGTTCTCCAAATACGCGCAAGAAAAAAATTGCGCCAATGCGGTGCATACATGACATCTGTGTCAAAGTTTTTTCACTATACATAAGTAGGGAAAATGCAGTATAAATACCGATTAAAGTTTTATCCAAATATGGAAATTTTGTCACAACAGATTTGATCATATACTCATCGAGGTATCTCACAGGCGCCAAAATGGCATTATTTGCCTCATATGGTAACCCAGCAATAGTTGTTTATCTGATGATAAGTTCTTTATTTACTTTCATTTTCTTTTTTGAAATGATATTTGTTGTTTTGTTCTACAGTTACTTTTTTATTTATTGTTAATTGCTGTTTAAAATGATAGAAAATAATAAAATATATATAAATTTCTTTGGTATCCTAAAACGAGGATTTTGCCACTTGTAGTTGCAAGAAAATCGTGCTAAACCTATTGCGTATATGATGTCTGTGTAGGAATCTTTTGTGAAATATGAAAAGTGTAAATTGGCTACTTCTTGATTATCACGTCAACCAATTTCGCCAAATCGTTTGCCAAATTATACAAATTTATATAATTTTATCTTAAATAACTAAAGAGAAAATGCTTAAATACGAAAGAGCAAATAATTTTGTTTTCATTTTTCAAGAGGAAATTTTGCAATAATAAAGTAATTGTTGTAGTGAGAATTTTAATGTGTGTTTTTTTTTTATCGTTGTCAACTTGCTGTAACGAAAAATGTTTATTTTTTTTTTCCTGCCATTGTTTTGTAAGAGCTGGTTTTGTCAAACCCATGTTAAGATGGTATTCAAATTTTTGAACCCTTTTCCCAATTAACACCCCTTGGGCCGATTTTGCTCATTTGCAATTCCCACTGAGATATTAACCATCTCAATGTGCTTGACGAGTTTGAAGATGATTCTTGCATAATTGTGTCTTTTATCGCGCGGACAAAATTTAATACATATATAAACTTTTTAGGTGGGAGAAGCTTTGGGTTCCTCGCTTCACATAATGAAACGTTGAGAAGAAATTTTTCAGAAGTTGTATCATGGTAACGACTGTAATAATTAATATTTCTTCAGATAAGGGAAAATTTTAAATCCTGTTGCCATAATGATCTCATTTCGCTTCCAAATGTGCACTGTTAGTAATAAACTAAAATAGTTACTTCTAAATAGCTGGTTTTTGTGCAACGTTTAAGATAATTTAATATCACAATGGTGTCTAAATCGTTTTCAGCAATGAGCAAGGTGCTGCTGGAGGTCCAAATTATTTAAAATACGAATTTAAATTCATCAGTTCGTTTCTTCCACGGCTGATTTTGAAATATTGACCAAAGCAGCGGGCATAGCCTGCTAGTTTAAAATAAATAAATAGTGATTAGCATGAAAGGTCCTTTCAAATACACATTTGTGTGAAGGTAGAATATTATTTTGATGACAAAATCGACATGAAATTTCATTAAAAAAGATTTTTTTAAAAATTAAAAAACGTAGTACAAATTGGAAACGAGTTATATTCAAGACAAGCATTAAAAAATGCTCTGGTGAGCAACAAAAAAGGTTAATATGTTATTAAATATGAAAAAGTGTTTGACAACTTCTTCTAATTGAGCATGAGAGAGGACAAGGGATCCCTTCTTGGCTGCAGCTCACTATCAATGCCAAATTTGAAAAAATCATATTTGCGCTTTTTCCATGTAAAAGAAATCAGTCACAATTACGATAAAAATGTATAGCGCAAAGACATAGCCAGAAAAAACGCGGCGTAATTAAACATGAATATAAGGCAAAATAATACCAGAAACCTTAGTTCCTGTAGTGTATCACACTTATGCAGTGCCACCAAGCATGCCCGCAGCATAGAACTCCACAGAAAACTAATTTGTAATGCAATTGCAATGCAGAGTCAACAGTGCAGTTTGCAGTGCAGAATCAACAGCGCAGTTCACATGTAAAACAGGATTGAAAATTTTACTAAAAAGAAATATGGAAAGTTTTACGCAAATTTCTTTTATATGGAAAAAGCGCAAATATGATTTCTTCAAATTTCGCATTGACAGTGAGCTGCAGCCAAGAAGGGACCCCTTGTCCTCTCTCATGCTCAATTAGAAGAACTTGTCAAACACCTTTTCATATTTAATAACATATTAACCTTTTTTGTTGCTCACCAGAGCATTTTTTAATACTTGTCATTCAAAGTTTTTTTACATCTTGAAAAGCAAAATATTTGTTGCTGTCAAAATTTTATTGTTGTATTAGAATAATTAAGAAAATTAGTGCATTGTCATATAAAATGCATGATGTCGAACAATAAACCAAGGAGTCGAACAAAAGTAATAGCAGTGCGCTCACAACTTTATTCAAAGAACTGAAACTAAATGCTTCGCAATAAAAACAAGTAATTATGTTTTTCACGTGATTTATTTAATTTGAATGAATTATGTTACATACATAAAAAATTATACTTATTTAAACATGGTGGCAACGAATAAAAAAAACTACAACAGCAACATCAAGAAACAATGTTCAACTGGAGCTTTAAGACACAAATTTGATTTTCTCAACAATCGTCAAACATACAAAGGTTTAAAAAAAAAAAAAAAAAAAAAAAAAAAAAAAAAAAAAAAGCTATTTTAAGTTTTACCAAAAGGATTAAATTAAACCAAAAATGAAGTTAATCCATCCATGGAATCGTTAGCTATCGCTTGTTGAATTTTAGGTCTTCCTTTTTTCGTTAAAAATTAAATAAAAAACTACAGTAAACTACAATAATTTTTTGAATGCTATCATTTTATTCGTCTCGTGGAGCTCTATCTTTTAAAAAAAAAAAAAAAAAAAAAAAAAAAAAAAAAAAAAAAATCTCTGTCGTACGTCAACTGGTTCGCCAGAAATTTCAAAAAGACATTTGCATTTTCCATTTCTTAAACATATTATACTAAACGCTACCATGTTTGCTATACCGCTACCTAAGGTAACAACATGGGAATATTTTTCCTGGCCATGTCCTCCAGAATTATATAGAAGAGATCAAGAGAATCATGCTAAGTGATTTGCAAACTATTTTCACTTTATAGATTATCTTTTTGCGTTAGTTTCATTCTCATATTAATAGTTTATACAAGTGTCTTTTCAGCTGCAAATATTATACTCTGTTTATGTTAAAATTGGCGTCCAGCATCTGTATTTTGCATCTAGATGGGTCATTCCAAAAATAAAGGTCCCTTTTGAGAATTTTTTTTTATTTAAAATGAAATAAAAATATCTTTGAGAGGATTGTATACATATTCAAGAATAGAAATTGAATATCAGCAGCACACTTTTTTAAAAATATTTACCACTACACTTAGAAACACAGACACATTGGCTGAAAAATGCCCCGTGTTACCGTATTTTAAATAATCTTCTCATTTTTAGGTGCGTTCGTAATTATGTAAATACGTAGCACCTATAGTGGTCGTTCAGTTCGTCCTTCTGTCTGTCTGCATATAACAACGCAAAAACTACCCAACCGAATTGTTTGAAATTTAAAATACATAAATATTACATTATTTTGTCGAGTCATTTCAAATTTTATGAAAATCGGATGCATAGATCAATTACACGGGCAATCAAAAGTATTCCGTTACATTACGGTAAATGGGGGAAAAAGTTTCAAATGCATTTTAATCGTTTGAAATTTAAAATACATAATTATTATATAATTTTGTTGAGTTATTTTAAATTTTTTGATAATCGGGTGCATAGATCAATTACAGGGGCAATCAAAAGTATTCAATTACATTATGGTCAATAGGGAAAAAGTTTCAAATGTATTTTATACGTTTGAAATTTAAAATGCATAATTATTACATAATTTTGTCGAGTTATTTCACATTTTATGAAAATCGGATGAATAGATCACTTAGGGACAATCAAAAGTATTCCGTTACATTACGGTCAATGGGGAAAAATGTTTCAAATGCGTTTTAATGGTGTTACACTCATTCGAACTTAATAAAATTTATTTGAAACTATAAAGTACATATTATAATATATATTTTACATAATTTGTGGTGCAAAGAACATTTGTTATTTATTTACAAGGCCACACAAAGGTATTCCATTACATAATGGTATAGAGAGAACATTGTTTGATGAGCGTTTTCATTGTAATTCACTATTTACAATTAACGGTCCTGTTGGCTTGTTTTTAATTCAAGCTTTCATTAAGTGCTGTGTCATTGTGATTATAATAGTACAGGGTACCCAGATTTTGGCTCGACACATTGGCAATCAAATCTGACGGTCACTGATCATTCTGTGTCTGACCGATTTCATGTGAGGATGTAGAGCAGCAATCTTGTCTCGCGGGGGTCATACTCTCTTCTCATTAATTAATGCCACGTACATTGTTAGATCTCTTTTTATTGAGTCTCTCTTACCTGAGGTTTTCCACTTACGCAAAGTAATTTTAGTTGACACGGCTGATTTTATAAGACTCAAGCAACTAGTAAACTTTAATTAACTTTCCCTTTAAAATATAAACGAAAAAAAAAAAAAATTCATAGCATTGTTTTATTCAAATATTTTGTTTTTGTGGTAGAAGATATTGTGGGCTCTTGAGCAAAATCTAGGGTCTTGGAGAATCAAAGATCTTTTGAATAATTTGTGATAAGCCAATGCCTTGTTACAATACACATGTTTTTGTTAATTACTTTAAGTCAGCTCTTAACATAGACTTTACTATTTTTATCAAAGAAAAATTATATAAAATTTCATAATCACAATCCGCTTATTCACCCAAGAAAACAAAATAAAAATTTAGGGCCTTACAATGCATCACTCGATCCAAAATGATGCTTTCCGTTCATAACTTTACCAATATTAAAAATATTACCACATTATTTTAAACAAATCTTCTTTGTGATTTGTGAATACATGAAAATACTTATAGAATGTTTTGTTTTAGGAATTAACCTAATGAAATATTCCAGAAATATTCATGTTTAAGCAATTTTTTCACAAATTGACTGGACAGAACTACTTTTGTACAGTCATGGGAAATAAAAGTAAGCATCTCCTACTAGCTTTGCAACAAATTATCATACAAAGTTACTGATACCAAATGATTGGAAATTAAGTCTACTTTTCAATGATACATATAAAGTTTGCTTAAGGAACCATCTATATATCAAAATATTTCAAAACTTTGTTTTTTCAATAGCAAGAGCCAAATTTGACATTATAAATAAATTCTATACTATTTAATTAGTTTAAACATAAATTTACATGAAATTTGCATGATTAGTTTACAAAGAATTGTTTTAAAACAGAATTTTTTTAGGGATTGTATCCATATTGAAGTTTGGTACTCGAAGGTTGCTGATAAACTACAGATTGACCGATATTATTGACTACAGATATCTTCCATTAATGTATTATTTCATGCCAATATAACCATTTCACTCACTTAGCCTATTCTTCCTCTATTATTATCTCTCTATTCTAAAAAAAGGTAACTAATGCTGTCCCCATCGCTAATAATGAATTTTTTGTGATCTAGGGTATTTCTTTGCTAATATTAAGAAAACTACTGCACACAAAAATCTGAAAATCGGCAGTATTACAGAGAAAGGTTTAAGAAACACGCTGAAGTATGCAATTTTGAATATCAAGAATTATTTTAAGAGATATTTAATGCTGAAGTTGGTCAAAATTGTTCCATTAAAAAAGTTTTATTGGAGTAAAAACTATATATATGAGAATTTAAATTTTTTTAGATCATTTTATACACTGGAAATTTCAAGTATGCAGACCCCCCCCCCTTTTTTTTTATGAAATTTGTTTGAAATGTTTATCAGAATTTGTTTTGAAATCATTATTATTTTTTTTTAAACTTTTATTTCTCTTTTTGTCATTGTGGCAACAGAAGTATTCCATTTTTGGACATTAAAGGTGGATCAAACAGAAAACGAATAAAATAAAAAACAAAAATATTCCATTTTTGGACATTAAACACAAACCAATCTGAAAAGGAATAAAATAAGTTGAGGAATTCAACCAATAAAAAGATTCAGATATATTTCAAATTTCCCAACTCTCTACCAAGAACAACAATTATTTTCCAAATAGTTAACAAGAATACATGATGCCACAAATCAAAATATTTTATTAAATATATAATTATTTCTAATTTTCACACACGAAATATAAAATATTCTTTTGACGATTAAAATATACTGTTGAGAGATTGTCACAAAATCTCAAAATCAAAGGTTTTAAAACTTAACAAAAAAAAAAAAAAAAAAAAAAACAGATTTTTTTTCCCTTCTTGATTAAATTGCAATATGTTTTAATGTGCTTTAATATAATTGTATGCGTAAATGTCCACCTCTTTTACTGTACATAAATGTTTTATATTTACTCCATGTATTCTAATTCAGTTTTCTACGAAAACATTCAACCAATGAGATTGACGCATACCAAATTTCTGTGACGTAAGCAAATAAATTGTGCTTTTTTATCAGTTTTTTAAATATAATTTTTAAACTATTTGGAACTAATTTTTTGTAATAGGTGCATTCAGTAGTTTACCTTCATAGGTACCTTCTGGTACAATCAGAATCAAAATCCATCAAATACTATTTGAGATTGGCTTGACGAAAGAATTTTGTTTGACTTTTAATATCGTTTCGAAGCTGTTTATGTCCAGAAAGTAATACACTGCTGTGTATTAGCCTTCGCTTTGCTCAGACAATTAGAAATTCTAGATTTTAAATGTTTATAATTCAAAAACTTATTATCCAAATAACCTAAAACATCACATATTTTAGAAAAAGTTATTTTAAACTGTTGCTGAATGATCAAAGAATAACATTTTCTTCAAATTAAAAATATATATTTACTCGCGACTATCACAAACAGAAAAGAAACTTTCAATTGGAAATTTAAAAATTACAAGTAAAAATTGAAAAAATTAAAAATTACGTCATAAAACTACATTTACATGTGAATAATAAAAGAGAAATAAAATATTAAAAGAATGAATTCATTAAAATGCAGAACCACCATATTTAGAAAAAATTAATGAAGAAATAAAAATTATTTCCTTTTAGCAATAAAAATATCCTCATGTGAATAGCAAAAAGAGAAAATTTAAAATAATAAATAAATTCATTAATATGCATTAAAAGAAGTAAAAATAAAATAAAATAAAATAAAATAGATGAGACATTTACTTTATTTGATTCAATGAGACTGTAGCAATATCAAGATCGGTTTTGATAATTTGGATAGCAGATGAACGTAAAAAAGACTCAGGTCAATATAAAATATACTTTGTTTTTATGCTTTGTTTGCTTCGTAAGACAGACTGACACTCTAAGTTGATCTTAAGCAAGGTAATCCCAACCCAAATTCTTCAATAATATAATATAGTAAAATAATATCTTCAATCAATAAAATCTTCAATATAGTAAAATATGCATGTTTTTTCAAATTATGCTTTTCTGCACATTGTAAACAGTCCCTTAAACCTGCATCTTAAAGTTTTTTAAGCATACTTTGAAAAATACTTAAAAACATTGAAGTTTTGGATTTGCATAATAAAGGCCATAACAAATAGAAATCCATCAAAATAATTGTAGGTTGTGGGTTGTAATTCATATTTTCTTTTGAATATTAAATTCATTATTCATATCATAAAATTTTTAAATTTAAAAACTCAAAGTATTTATGCTTGAAATTATATGAAATATTTTTCACTTTAAAATTATAACTACAGGAAATATTAATAAAAATTTAGAAATAGAAATTAATATTAGAAATTCCAAATTTTAAATGCTTATAATTCAAAATCTAACTATTGAAATGACATAAAACTTCGTTTTTAGGCATATTTTGAACCGGAGATTTAAAATATCTTGCCAAAACTGAGTGTTGCCATTGAGAAAAAGTTTGGCTGATTTTAATTTGTATATGGATCCGTAAATAAATTTTATGTGCATCATTTAAAAGAAGATTTAATTTCCGATTCTGTGGTATAAGTAACTTTTTTCCACGATTATTTTTTGCAGAGTTAGTAAGGGGTATTTATTTCCCCCTTCCACGACTGTACATAATTTTCTAAAAGCAACTTTGACATAACTTTGGTTATTGAAAGATCAAGAAAATGTCAGTGACATTAATGAGGAGAAAGAAAACTTTTCATCACAAGAGGTTAAAAAAAGCTAATGGTGTTCACAGATATTACTAATCAAAATGTGATTTTACAAACCGAATTTTCTAGTTTGTTTCAAAATTGGATAATGGTGTATGATAAAAGGAAATTATTTGTTCAAGTAACACAAAGAAAAGTGACAGATTATTTTAACTAATGTTAAATTAATGCAAGCAGGACAATTTTGTTTGTTCTTGGAAAATTTATTCTTTTAAATTAACAAATTGTCATGGATTTGCTTTTCAAGGGACAGTTTACCTTAAATTGGACAAAAGATAGATTTTCTTTCTTTTTTTTATATTAAACGAAAGCTTGTATAATTGAGAATATTTTGACATCTTACTTTTATTCATATGGTAATTATATCGTGAGATATTCTAAATTTTGTTAATACACTCAGCACAATTACTGCATAAATTAAACTTTAAATTACTTCTTCTGCATGTTCATCTTTTCTTCACTTTCAAATTTTAAATGTGCCAATCCTTTTTTCTTGTATTTGAGATATAGATTTAAGCTTTTTTATAGTATTCCTGTTTATTTTTTGTGGGGAAAGAAAGTCTCATAATATGAAAGAGTAACCTGAGAACTTTCCGATGATATATCACATGATGCAACTGAATGATGAAATTCATGATTTATTTCCCCCAATGAACGGACATGTTTCATAAACCTCCTGGAATGAGAAAAAGAAACCGAGAGGCTCATAGAAAATTACTTTAAGAACCACTGGGTTCATAAAATAATTAAAACGGGCTGTCATTTGCTCTGCGCAGTCAAATTGGCCAAGAGTCAAAATTACTTAGATGTTAATGTGAATGAGCCTTATTGTAATAAAGAATTATCACTTATATTGCTCAAAATATAGAGGTATACTAGCTGACCCACCTGGCGTTGGCCAGGTCCGTATTAACAATATTAAACGAACTTGAGATTTGTATGATTTTATCATTAATTCGAATTATGCAGAAATGTATTGTTTGAAATACGTGGCTGCTGACTGTGTGAAAAATCGGTTTAAAAAACAACTAATATTGAGCTCTAAAAATACTCAAAATGAACAATGGGAAAGCGGGAGGGAATATGTGTCCAACAATTGCATGATTTTTGTGCGAAAATATTGGTATTTATCCTTAAAAATCACTGTTAAGTCACGTAACCATGTTGTTGTTGTTGTTGTTGTTGTTGTTTTTCATATAGAAATCCCAAGTGAAATATTTTGAATTTCAAGCTAATTATATCACTCTTAAATCCGACTATACCGTGAATGAAATCGATATTCGAAGTTAGCTAAAAGGTTTGCATATGGTGTTATAATTTCAGTGCCATTTAACAAAAATAAGTGTATATTTTTAATCAAAGCATGCGTAATGTACACTCTGTGGACAAATTCCTAACCACAAACTTTTGTACCATAACCATAACCTGTCTGTAACCTAACTGTGATTTAATAGTACCCTAAGGTAACTTAAATATAACATAATTGTAATCTAGCAGTCACCTTATTGTAACCTATCCTTAATCTAACCATAACAACCATACCGTAATGTAATTGCAACCTAATCACAACCTAAATGTTACCTAACTATATACTGGATTCATGTCCATGGAGATTAGTTTGCCTTGTTCGGATCTTGTTATGGTTCTTTAGAATATTTTCGTCGGGTTCAAATTTGGCTCGATTCAGATTTCAGGTATTTTTTTCAAATTGGATTTTAATGTTCAGGTCGAATTCATGTCCATGGAAATTATTTTGCCTTGCTCGGTCCCAGTTATGGTTCTTTGGAATATTTTTGTCGGGATCAGATTTGGTTCAATTCAGATTTCGGCTTTTTATTCAAATGGAATTTTTGGGTTCTTTTCTTCTTGTGTATCCACGGAAATTATTCTGCCTTGTTCGAATAAGAACATGCTTCACTGGAATATTTTTGTCAAGTTCAGTTTTGGTTCTGTTCAGATTTCGAGATTTTTTCAAAAAAAAAAAAACATTTTTAGGTTCAGATTTGGTTCATGTCCATGGAAATTTGTTGTCTTATTCGGGTACGGTTACGATTCTTTGGATTTTTTTTTCCCTGGTTCAGATTTGGTTCGATTCAAATTTCAGGTATTTTTTCAAATAGAAGTTTGAGGTTCGTATCGTGTATTGGTATCGTATTCGGGTCAGCGGAAATTATTTTGTCATACTCGTATCCGGTTATGGTTCTTTCGAATATTTTGGTCGGATTCAGATGTGTTTTGAGTCAAATTTCAGGTTTTCTCAAATCTAATTTTTTAGGTTTGAGTCGGGTTTATATCCATGGAAATTATTTTGTCTTGCTCGGATTGGGTTATAGTTCTTTGGAATATTTTTGTCGGGTTCAAATTTGGTTTAATTCAAATTTCGGGTTTTTCTTCAAATACTACTTTTGGGTTCGGGTCTTCTTGCGTGTTAATGGACATTATTCTGTCTTGTTCGAATAAGGACATGCTTCACTGGATTATTTTTGTCAAATTCAGATTTGGTTCAGTTCAGATTTTTCCAATGATTTTTTTGAGGGTTCGGATTGGGTTCAAGTCCATGAAATTTTTTTGTCTTGTTCGGATCCGGTTGCGGTTATTTAAAATATTTTTGTCAGATTCAGATTTGGTTTGATTCAAATTTCATGTATTTTTTCGAATGGGAGTTTTAGGTTCATATCGGGTTAATGTCCACGGAAATTATTTTGTCTTACTCGAATTTGGTTATGGTTCTTTCGAATATTTTGGTCAAATTCAGATGTGGTTTGGGTCAAATTTTAGGATTTTTTAAATGGAATTTTTTAGGTTTGAGCCGGGTTTATGACCACGGAAATTATTTTGTCTTGCTGTGATCGGGTTATTGTTCTCTGAAATATTTATATTGGTTTCAGATTTCGTTCAGGTCATATATCGGGGTTTTTTTAAAGAAAATTTTTAGGTCAGGTTTCATGCCCACGAAAATTATTTTCCCTTGTTCGGATCGGGTTATGCTTCATTTGAACATCTTGCGGGATTCTGATTTGGTTCGGGTCAGTTATCAAATCCATAGTTTTTTCAAATAGAATTTTTAGGTTCGGGTCGGGTTTATACTCACAGAAATTTTGTTTATCACGGATCAGAATGTAGTCTGTTTTTTTGGGGGGATCGGGTTATGTTTTAATTAGTCTAAACATTAAGGTTACAACCAGTTTTGTTACTATTCTTTTTATGACAATTTCTGATACATAATTTACTTTACTATTTGATAATTTATTATGGTGTATGAATCGTTTGCAGATTCGAACAATTGTACGCCAAACAGCCATTTTCTTTTAGTTTCAAAAACAAATTAAAGCCATAATAAAATTTCAAATTGAATAGAATACATTTAAATTTAATCAATGACTCCAAAAAAAAAACCTCCTAGAAAAGTGTAGTATACTTTTGTTATGTTTTTTTTTTAGTAATATTTTTTTTGTATAAATTATTTTAATATTCCAAAGTTAAAAAGTACTCTTGTTAAGATATTTTTAATACGGTTTTTTATAATGCTTTGTGTATCTCATATTTAAAATTAGTCTTCCTTTTTTTTTCTTAGTAGCGAAAACCCTGGACATTTCCTTTTTTTTTCTATTTATTTTATGATCGTTCTCGTTCTCACGAGAATAAAGGCATTGTTGTGTATGAAAGTGAAAGTTTCCCATCCCCTTATCTAGCGTAAATAACACCCGTTCGTACGAATGCTTTTACTGTCCTGGAATTATTGTACTATTTGAGTAAAGTGGTCCTTTGTTAATTTTTTTTCGAAGAAGAGTAGCTTCTGGCTTGTTTGTAAAGGGCATATATTCAGCCTTGTTAAAAATTGGCCCACACGCATAGTTTATTGCTTGCGTACGTGAATGAATGGTACCCTAAAATTTTATAACCCATGACAAACGTTGACTGTCATTTGAGGCGGAGTTGATATTTTCCCAGACCCTTAAAGTTTTTTTTATGACCGATTTGAGATAATAGGGCAAATTCACGGTTATCGGCGAGCACTGGTTTGCAAGCAGGTGCAAAACTTAGCGACAGCTGTCCCTGCTATCTGACCACGTGATTGAGAGTAGGGGACGCGAGCGATGACCATATTTGGTCATGAGAGAGGGTGACTATTGCATTGGCCAATGAGGTGGACTCTAGGAACAGGAGAGAAAGGGGAAAGCATTAGTATTCCTTGTATTTGGTGCCCCTTTTGATTTGCAGAGGGACGTGCAATTGGTTTTTTGGAAATAAAGGGAGTCTTGGTCAGAGCTTCGTATGGAGAGCATCTAGTGGAAGAACCGCATAAGTTTCGTCTCCCCCCCTCCCCTGTTTTTTTAATCTGGGAGAGGGGAGGCCAAAAGAGTTCTTGGAGATTGGCAGTCTAAGAGAAAGCACGTCGTGAGTAAGTCAAGAAAAAGTGCTACCTACCGGAGAGAACCGAGAGCTTGCCGTGAAAGAATGTTTCCTCCGTTCTAGCCTTCACCGTGAGCAGTGGAATGATTAGCGATCTAAGACAACACACTCCAAGTGTAAGTCAGGAAGAAATGCTACCTGCCGGAGAGAGCCGAGATCTTGCCGTGAAAGAATATCCCCTCCGATCTAGCCTTCACCGTGAGCAGTGGAATGATTAGCGATCTAAGACAACACACTCCAAGTGTAATTCAGGCAGAAATGCTACCTGCCGGAGAGAGCCGAGATCTTGCCGTGAAAGAATATCCCCTCCGATCTAGCCTTCACCGTGAGCAGTGGAATGATTAGCAATCTAAGACAAAACACTCCAAGTGTTAGTCAAGAAAAAGTACTACCTGCCGGAGCGAGCCGAGAGCTTACCGCGAAACAATGTCCCTTCCGATTTAGCCTTCACCGTGAGCGGTGGAATGATTAGCGGTCTAAGTCAAAAACTTGAAAGAATTCAGCTGCTGCTTAAACTGAGTATAGACACTGGGAATTCTGTGTAGAGACTGTTGCTCTGGTGCATGGAAGACTTGCATACTATTGTCCATCATATAAATGAAAAATACCCAAAATGGGTCAATGAAAGAATTCAGCTGCTGGTAAGAGATATATTCTGTATTTAATCTTAAACGATTTTTATCTTAGTGAGTAATCTTATAGTGATTTAGTATTTCTATATGTCTACAACAAAAGTTGTATTAGTGAATTCAGATGTTTTTTTTCTTTGTTTTTCATTTTTATGTTAAATTAAATAAAGGAGAATGTATATAAAGGATATGCTTTAGTATAGTTTTTTTTTGTTTTTTTTTTATTTATCCTACCTTGGTATTAATTTAATTGAATTTTAACCTCTGTAGTATCGAAATAACTATATTAAGTTTTATAATACCATAAAATTAAAGTAGTTTCTTTGAATGTTTGGAAGTAAAATAATTTTCAACCATTACCTATTTTTTTATTTGGAATTTTTAAATAACCTTTAAAAAAAAAAAAAAATAATTTAATAAATAATTAAAAATCATATTAACACTGATTAGTTAATACACTATTGCTTAAACTGAGCAGAGATACTTGACTAAGTAATTGATTTTTTTTTTAAAGCAAAAACTGTTAAGAAATTCACTTGATTGTAAATGAATTAACTTGTCTTATAAACAAAAAAAAAAAAAAAAAAGAATAGAGAAATTAAATTAAATGTACTAACACTATACGAAATTGGTCGAAAATATCATTGTTGATTTCTGGGGTATTTATGTTTATTATTTCTAGTTTTTTAATTTATTCAAAATTATATCTTTCTTTGCCTTCTTGAAAATAGGAAGGATTTCAGGATCTTTCTTCTCTCTTTTGTAATGTTAGATTGAATCTTGTATTTTTTAATTATTAGTATGAGTTTAATATCTCAGGAATCAACATTGATAAATGTTGGGTTCTACTGCAGATCAAGGTTTAGTACTTGAGACTGGGTCAGATTGAGAATCTTGCTGTGTTCTCTCTTATTTACTTGTATTCATTAAATTTTAAAGAATCTTAAATAATATTTGTGCTTATCCTCTCTGTCGTTTTAATTTGTCGTTTTTTTTTTTTAATGATTTCTTAATGTTAACTGGTGTAATCTTAACTTAATCCCTTTTTTTATATAAGCATCTAATCTATTTAATTAAATCTACAACAGGATTCATGTGATTGGAAATTTGACCCAGATCTCATTAAATTCTTTAATAAAGCTGAAAAATATTTATTGATCTATATTAACTAAATATAATTTGCTGAGCAGAAGTTGCAATTAATTAAAATAATGAGCTGTTGCAGAAATTTAATAAAAAGAACCCAACACAATAAATGGTGCCGTGTGTGAAAAGCCTGGTTATTGTGAAAAATAAATAGTACCGTGTGTGAAAAGCCTGGTTATTGTGGCAAATAAATGATGCCGTGTGTGAAAAGCCTGATTATTGTGTCACAATAAGTATAAAAATAGTACTATGAAGTAGAGCCTATTTATTACAACAATAGCCTGAATTTTGATATATATTTACTGTATTAAGAGTGAAACGAAATGAAAATATATGTGTTTTGTAATTTTATTGTGTATTATGTTTGATTATTTTAGTGTATGTTGTGCATAACCAATAGGGGTGTACATAGCTTACTAATTTCAAATGTTTTTTTTTTTAGTTAGGCAATTTTACCGGGTTTTCAAAAAAAAACTATTTAATTTGAAATTTTTACTGTTATTTGTACATTTAAATGAGTGTTTGGGCTTACTGAGAGAATTATATGCCAATATAAGTTATGTATTTATGTATTTTTTATTTATTTTTTTTTCTCTCTTTCTTGGGCATCTGAGAATTAAGTAGCAGTTAAATTACTTCATTTTCTATTATTTTATTTTTAATTCGGTGTGAAGTTTTGCCTAAAAATGACAGAAAATCAGCATTTCAAGGAGCTCGCTCTTATTCAGAAAAAGAGTGCGTTGATCGAGAATGTCAGTCTTATTCCCCCTTTTAGTGGCGAAGGCAACTCTTGCTCATTTTCTGCATTTTTAGAAAAGTATGAGCAGTTGTCCGAGTTCTTTAATTGGTCAGAGGATGAAAAAAAATTTGCCCTACTAAGTAGATTAAATGGGAATGCTGCTAGGATATATAAATTGCACCGCACTAAGGGAACTGTGGAAATAATTAAAGTACTTAAAGAGAGATATACGCAAGAGCTAACCCCTGATATTGCTTTAACCCAATTTTTGAATTTTAAACAAAATCACCATATGCCTGTTCAGGAATTTTATGACAGAGCATATGATTTGTCCCTTAAAGCATTAGTAGTCGAAGGTGTAGAACAGAATGTTGCTGATAAAAGCAGGGAAGCTCTACTGCATTCTATGTTATTAAGTAATTTAGTTCCTGAGATAAGAAGAGGAGTTATAACTAGGTGCCCTAAGACACCTGTTGAAATTTTAGAATTTGCCCTCCTTGAGGAAAAAGCATTAAAGAGTGTTAATCCTTTATATAACATGCAGGTAGAGAATATGAACCCTTTTTTCCCCCAAATTGCCCAGCAAAGTGTTGCGTGTGCTGCTATCCAGCCAAGTCACCCTAATCAGTCAGAGCAGGAGATTAGTAAACTGCGGGAGCAGGTAGAAGCTCTTACTAGTAAATTAGAGAGATTTTTAGAGGGTAGCAATCAGCAAAGAGACTTTCACACTACTGAGAGGCCTCAGTATAGAGAAGTAATCTGTTACGTGTGTTCCCAAACTGGACACATAG
Source organism: Maratus speculifer (assembly GCA_964019185.1). Classification (NCBI taxonomy): domain Eukaryota; kingdom Metazoa; phylum Arthropoda; class Arachnida; order Araneae; family Salticidae; genus Maratus; species Maratus speculifer. The sequence continues at coordinate 36,117,426 of OZ025291.1, read as the reverse complement.
CCAGATTTTGTCCACAAAACCAAAATGCTAATAGAGGGAACTTTCAGAATTTTAGAGGAAGAGGTAGGGGTAGTTATTCTCAGTCCCACCAAAATCGCAGGGGAGGATATAATAGTTACAGAGGTAGAGGGAATAGAAATAATGATAATGGTGTAAATATAGAAAGCGAGAATGTTCAGAGCTCAATTAGTGAAGGGAATAATCAAAACAATTCTTTAAACAGGTAAGGGCTGGTGTCGATTTGGTCGAATCGTCCCCATCAAGGCCTCTAGACCTCCCAATTATTTTTAGTATGTTTTCACCCCAGTCTTATCATTTACCTACTGTCGTCATAAATGTAAATAATGTGTTTTTTAATGCGCTATGTGATACAGGATCTGCTATAAATATTTTAAGTAATACAATACTTAATGGTTTAGATTCTTATGAAATTGTAGAGTGCAACACCCCTATTTTAACGGTGACTGGCGAGAGAGTGCTTTTAAACCATAAAATTTCCTTAAATTTTAAATTTAATAATTTATTATGTCAGTCTGAGTTTTTTATTGTCCACGGTAAGTTGGCCGATGAGTTTAGTGTAATTTTGGGGATGCCCTTTTTAAGTAAATATCAGGCTGTAATTAATTGTAAAAATAACAATGTGGTTTTAGATGTTCCTACTGAAACGCAGTGTAAGCAAATAGTAGAGAGTCATATGTCAAATGTTTTACCTGTGAAAAATTCTAGAGAAAAAAATGTTGTAAATAGTATCAGTGTAAATAGTATAGGTTTGGAGAATAATTATGTAAATACTTGTAATGTGCAATCTAAAGGCAAGCAAAGTTCTGATAGTGAACAGAGAAGTAAGTGTAGTAATAAGAGTACTCCTAGGAAAAGTGTAAACAAAAAAAGTAAGGAATGTGTAAAAGAAAAATTTGGGAATCTGGGTAGTGGAAATGAGACGGTTCAGGATAATATGTATCCCATTATGGAGGAAAGGGTAGACTCAAGCATAACATTTAATGCGAAAGAGTCAGAAAGTGAAATTGCTCAGGTTTTTTGTTTGCAAAGTGTAACAGGGAGTAACTCAAGTACTAATGAGTGTGAAATTAATGAGAATAATGTGCCTTTAGACCTTAGCCAGCAATCAGCGAGTCAAATTGTACAGGAAAATTCAATCTATGTCCATGAAAATTTTTACATATCTGAGAATAATGAAAATGAGCTAGTAAATAGAGCAAATCAGACTGATGAGTTAGGCATTGTTGACAATAATAACAGAAATAGTGAAAGTACTTCCTTAGCTATTTTATGCGAGAGAATTTCTGTTCCCCCCCAGTCAAAATTAATAGCTGAAGTTAAATGTAATAGAAATAATTTTATAAAAGATAATGATATACTGATATTAGAACCTTTAGCGAAGAATTTAAGCCAAGGGCTTCTTATTTCTCGAGCCATTTGTACCCCAGAACATGGCCTTTTTGTTTCGCTTGCTAATTTTTCGAATAAAACTGTTAAGCTAGGAAAAAATACTTATGTTGCTAAAATTCAGAAATGTGTAGATAAATCTAATATACCCTTAAATAATAATAATATAACTTGTAATGTAAATTTAACCACTCCAATAGCTGACTTTGATCACGCTGATCTCACTTGGAGCTCTGATATTGATTTAAGCCATCTAGACCCCCCCTTAAAATCTAAAATGCAGGAATTTTTAGACCAAAATAAAGATGTGTTTGCAGCTTCTGTCCTAGACTTACCAGGCTGTAATACCATACCCCATGTTGTAAATTTAACCTCTGATAAACCTGTAAAATCCAAAGCTTATAGAGTCCCATATAAATTACGCCAGGAAATGGAAGATCAACTTAATATTTTACTGCAAGCTGAAATTATTTCCCCGTCGATGTCTGAATTTGCTTCACCAGTTATTCTTGTAGAAAAAGCAGATGGTTCTTATAGGTTAGCTGTCGATTTTCGTAAACTTAACAAGAATCTTGTCAAAGATGCATATCCTATCCCAAACATTACTGACTCTGTTGATGCGTTAAGTGGAGCTAATTTTTTTTCAACACTAGATTTAACTAGTGGCTTTTTTCAACAGGTCATAAGACCCGAGGACAGGCATAAAACTGCTATTATCACGCATAAAGGTCTTTTTGAGTGGAATAGAAATTGTTTTGGGTTGTCCAATTCAGGCAATAGTTTTCAGAGGCTAATGAATGCCATTTTTGGAGATTTAGGAAATCTAGGAATTTTAGTGTATATAGATGATATTGTCATTGCTTCGTCCGATGTAGAATCCCATTTTGAAAAACTTAAATTAGTATGTGATAGACTAAGACAACATAAACTGAAACTTAAGCCCAGTAAATGTAATTTTCTTTCGAATAAAATACAGTATCTTGGCTTTGAAATTAATAGCGGGCAAGTATCCCCGGTTAATAAAAATATTGAGATAATAGAAAAATTGCAACCACCTTCTAATCGTAAAGGTGTCAGGTCTTTTATTGGAACCCTATCATTCTATAGGCGTTTCATACCTGATTTCACAAAAAGGGCGTTAAATTTAATCGATTTGACTAAGGAAACTGGACATTTTGCCTGGACAAAAGAAGCCCAGGAGGAATTTGAAGATTTAAAAAAGGCTTTAATATCTAAACCGTGCCTAGTATTGCCTGATTTTACTAAAGAATTTTATCTATATACAGATGCGAGTGGAGAAGCGCTGGGTGCTGTTTTGTCACAAATGGATGATGAGAATAAAATTCATCCAGTGGCGTTTGCCAGTAGGCGACTAAAAGGTGCAGAGACAAGATATTCTGCCACTGAGAGAGAACTTCTCGCTCTGGTTTGGGCAACTAGTCATTTTAAGTGTTATCTAGCTAACACTCATTTTAACATTTTTACTGATCATGCACCACTTACTTTTATGTTAAAGATTCATGACCCCACTTCACGTATAGCCAAATGGGTATGTACTCTTTCAGATTTTGATTTTACTATTAAATATATTAAAGGGAAATGTAATAGTGTAGCAGACTTTCTATCTAGATTTGCTAAAACTGATGAAACACCTGAGATTAGTAAGAGTAATTTTTGTATTCAAGTAGAAAAAGAAACTACTTTTGTTCCCCATTCAAATTTAATTGAGAAAATCAGTGAATTACAAAAAATTGATAAGAAATGTTGTGAAATAGCTAGAAAATTAGACAAAAATATAGATATAGCACCTAAATACATGAAGTTTTTTTTTAGAGATGATATTCTCGTATGTGAGGACACCAGAGATTCAAGTGTAATAAATAACCCTATTAAATTAGTAGTTCCTAGGGATATGATTGAGCAAGTGTTCGCTCTAACACACGATTCTCTAGCGGCTTGTCATCAAGGGTTTAAGAAAACGATTGACCGCATCCGGGAGCACTTTTACTGGCCCGGAATGTCGGCCGATGTCAAGCATCTAGTAGAATCTTGTATTAGTTGCCAGCAGAAGAGAGCATATAAACCAGACCAGCAGGCACCCCTTCAACGGATGCCTACACCTGAATTTCCCATGAACAAAGTTCATCTAGACCTAATTGGCCCATTACCGGTCACGTTTTCTGGTAACACCCATATTGTTACGTATATAGACTCGTTTACTAAATGGCCAGAGGCCTATGCTGTTAGCTCTACCACGTCTGATGTTATCGCAGATACACTTGCCGATTTCATTTCACGTTATGGCGCTCCGGTGTATATTGCGACAGATAACGGAAGAAATTTAGTATCGGAAGCGATTGAGCATGTATATAAAATGTTTGGTATTAAACATATAACTACATCTGCCTTTCACCCAGCCTCGAATGGACAGATTGAACGGCAGAATAAAACTTTAAAAAACGCACTCAGTCACATTGTAAATGAGAACCAGTCAGACTGGGATACTAAGCTAAAATTTGCCCTGTTAGCGATGCGTTCAGCTGTGCATTCTTCGACTAAATTAACCCCCGCAGCAGTTTTATATGGCAGAAACTTAAATCTACCATATAATCTATTTTCGCAAGCGCCAAGGTTTAGCTATAACGACGCCCCATCTTTTTGTGAATTATTAATACCCGCACTCCAAAAGGTATATGCTGAGGTGTATGATAGTTTAGTTAAGGTGTCTGAAAGCCAGGAAAGGTACAGAGAAAAGACTGCAGTCGTTAAGGATTTAAAAGTAGGCGATAGAGTGTGGTTATTTAACCCATCTATCACTGCCGGCAATACAAAAAAATTGTCAAAATTAAATAACGGCCCATTTACTATAATTGAGAAGCTCAGTGATGTTAATTTTAAGATAGCATTAATTGCTAACCCTTCTAAAACTCAAATTGTCCATGTAGACCGCCTCACTTTATTTAAAGATAGGCATATTTCAGGTGTAAATGAGCGAAATGGAGACGATATTGTAGACCAAAACAAACGCCAAACTCTCATACCTACTACGAATGATTCGAATCATTCTCAATTCGAGTTCACCACGCGAAGGAAAAGGAATCGATTCATAAATAGATTTCCCCCTCCCATTCCATGTCAAGGAACCAGCCAACCTGCAGTGCAATCTACGAGCAGGCGACAAGAGGGTAGCGAGGAAGCGGTTGGTGGGTTGCTCTCAGAAGCACGGGAAAATACGGTAATAGCGAGCGCTGATAACTGTGAGGGAGTTAGGCAGGTAGGAACGCCTAATGATTCGGGGCGCGTGAGTCGTTCGCGAGATCGTAATGGCGTCTGTTTATCTAGGCGAAACAAATCTTATTCAATTCCGAGAACTGAGTATGCGTTTCGAAAAAGGGATTCGCGACCGAATTATAAACTGTAGGGCGGTTTAACTTTATTTTTTTTAGATTGTATATAAATACTTGTGATTTTAGTTATTTTAGGAAGGTTTTATGCGCGAGTTAGCTAAAATTTAAGTAATTTTCGAGCCTCGATATCATTTGTTTTGATTTGGTTCCGCTGTTATTTAATGTGGATTTCCGCCAGTTCCGTATTTTCTCTCGGTGATTTATGGATTATTTCGATAGATTAGGACCGTGTAAGTGCTTCGCCCCCTATATGTGTTCTTTTTTTTATTTTTTAGCGGGTTTTAGCGCTAATTTTGGGGACTTAGAGAGATTTCGGGTCAGGAAATTTTGGAGTAGAGATTTGGTAGCAGTACATGTGATGCTTGCGTATTCCTATTGCCCCCTTTTTGGTATATAGTATAGGTACTGTTAGGAATGTAGTTCACCTTTTATTTTTATTTTTATCTTTTTTTTGCATTTCTTTTAACTTTGTATTTTTTTTTGGAGATTTTTGATATTAGTTCTCTATTTGGGAAGTGGGGATTTAAGATACAGGTAGTGTACACCCCACAGCCCACAGATATATTATCTGGTTTATGTGTATTATATATGTATATATTTTGTTTATATAGTCTGTTATGTTATTTCATGTGAGTTTTCTAACGATATACCCATTGTTTGATTATTGGGTATTTTAAAAATAAATTAGTGGTACTTGTCAATGAAATTGGCGAACTCTCCTGTGAAATTATCAGTTCATTTTAAGTATTATGTGTAACATTTTATGAATTTTTTTTAGTTACTATTAGTTTATGGAATATTTACCCATTGATAATAACTAAGGCAGATAATTATCAGTCTAGGCTACACAAGGTAACCTATATAATTATAATGCTGTGATATAAAATGCCCATACACTTATGTAATACTGTATCACCGTTACAAGTCATTGAACTGTTTTTTTTTGTTTATATGCACATGTTATGCCACTGAATATAAACAAGTATTAGTACTGTTTTTTTTTATGTGTACCCTATATATGTACTGAAAGGTTATTGCTATTTTTATTTTGTTTTGTGTATGTGTATACAAAATGTTATCGTGCTATTATATGTATATATTTGTGATACCTACAGCTGGCAAGTAGTATATCTATTGTATTTTTTCAGAAATTGATTGTTTCGGTCCTTTGGCTCTATCCTGCTCACAGGATTCAAAATTTTTAAAAAAAAAAAAAAAAAATTAATTTTTTTATTCACTGGACAACTCTTCCTTGCATTCGACTTGTGGAAATTTTTTTTTAGGGAGATTTTCTTTTCTTTTTACAGAGGTGTTAGCAGATAGGGATATCCCAGTGTGTTGGTATTCTTGACGGTATAGCAGATGTGGAGATTTAATTAAAGTATGCCAGGTATATAGTGTAGATTTTAATAGCATCTTAGGCCCTAGTATATGTTTAACTTCTAGATGTTTTGCCCAAGCTTCAACTTAGCATTACCGGTGTGCAGAGTTGGTGTGGTAGCTTAGTAGGGTGAGGTTATCTACTTTTCGGGTCGTCGTCTGATCTGTTCTAGGCGATTATCTTCATTCTACTTTTCAACCGGGGTACTGCATTGTTTTTTTTTTATTTAATCTTTTCTTTCATTTTGGATTTAATTTTAAATTTTTTTAGGACTTTCTTTAACTGACCTTATGTGGTCATTTAGCTAAAAAAATAAAATTCTTGTTTTTGTTCAAAACTAATAATGTTTATTTTTTTTTCAACGAGGGGGAGCTCTTGTTATGTTTTTTTTTAGTAATATTTTTTTTGTATAAATTATTTTAATATTCCAAAGTTAAAAAGTACTCTTGTTAAGATATTTTTAATACGGTTTTTTATAATGCTTTGTGTATCTCATATTTAAAATTAGTCTTCCTTTTTTTTTCTTAGTAGCGAAAACCCTGGACATTTCCTTTTTTTTTCTATTTATTTTATGATCGTTCTCGTTCTCACGAGAATAAAGGCATTGTTGTGTATGAAAGTGAAAGTTTCCCATCCCCTTATCTAGCGTAAATAACACCCGTTCGTACGAATGCTTTTACTGTCCTGGAATTATTGTACTATTTGAGTAAAGTGGTCCTTTGTTAATTTTTTTTCGAAGAAGAGTAGCTTCTGGCTTGTTTGTAAAGGGCATATATTCAGCCTTGTTAAAAATTGGCCCACACGCATAGTTTATTGCTTGCGTACGTGAATGAATGGTACCCTAAAATTTTATAACCCATGACAAACGTTGACTGTCATTTGAGGCGGAGTTGATATTTTCCCAGACCCTTAAAGTTTTTTTTATGACCGATTTGAGATAATAGGGCAAATTCACGGTTATCGGCGAGCACTGGTTTGCAAGCAGGTGCAAAACTTAGCGACAGCTGTCCCTGCTATCTGACCACGTGATTGAGAGTAGGGGACGCGAGCGATGACCATATTTGGTCATGAGAGAGGGTGACTATTGCATTGGCCAATGAGGTGGACTCTAGGAACAGGAGAGAAAGGGGAAAGCATTAGTATTCCTTGTATTTGGTGCCCCTTTTGATTTGCAGAGGGACGTGCAATTGGTTTTTTGGAAATAAAGGGAGTCTTGGTCAGAGCTTCGTATGGAGAGCATCTAGTGGAAGAACCGCATAAGTTTCGTCTCCCCCCCTCCCCTGTTTTTTTAATCTGGGAGAGGGGAGGCCAAAAGAGTTCTTGGAGATTGGCAGTCTAAGAGAAAGCACGTCGTGAGTAAGTCAAGAAAAAGTGCTACCTACCGGAGAGAACCGAGAGCTTGCCGTGAAAGAATGTTTCCTCCGTTCTAGCCTTCACCGTGAGCAGTGGAATGATTAGCGATCTAAGACAACACACTCCAAGTGTAAGTCAGGAAGAAATGCTACCTGCCGGAGAGAGCCGAGATCTTGCCGTGAAAGAATATCCCCTCCGATCTAGCCTTCACCGTGAGCAGTGGAATGATTAGCGATCTAAGACAACACACTCCAAGTGTAAGTCAGGCAGAAATGCTACCTGCCGGAGAGAGCCGAGATCTTGCCGTGAAAGAATATCCCCTCCGATTTAGCCTTCACCGTGAGCAGTGGAATGATTAGCAATCTAAGACAAAACACTCCAAGTGTTAGTCAAGAAAAAGTACTACCTGCCGGAGCGAGCCGAGAGCTTACCGCGAAACAATGTCCCTTCCGATTTAGCCTTCACCGTGAGCGGTGGAATGATTAGCGGTCTAAGTCAAAAACTTGAAAGAATTCAGCTGCTGCTTAAACTGAGTATAGACACTGGGAATTCTGTGTAGAGACTGTTGCTCTGGTGCATGGAAGACTTGTATACTATTGTCCATCATATAAATGAAAAATACCCAAAATGGGTCAATGAAAGAATTCAGCTGCTGGTAAGAGATATATTCTGTATTTAATCTTAAACGATTTTTATCTTAGTGAGTAATCTTATAGTGATTTAGTATTTCTATATGTCTACAACAAAAGTTGTATTAGTGAATTCAGATGTTTTTTTTCTTTGTTTTTCATTTTTATGTTAAATTAAATAAAGGAGAATGTATATAAAGGATATGCTTTAGTATAGTTTTTTTTTGTTTTGTTTTTTTATTTATCCTACCTTGGTATTAATTTAATTGAATTTTAACCTCTGTAGTATCGAAATAACTATATTAAGTTTTATAATACCATAAAATTAAAGTAGTTTCTTTGAATGTTTGGAAGTAAAATAATTTTCAACCATTACCTATTTTTTTATTTGGAATTTTTAAATAACCTTTAAAAAAAAAAAAAAATAATTTAATAAATAATTAAAAATCATATTAACACTGATTAGTTAATACACTATTGCTTAAACTGAGCAGAGATACTTGACTAAGTAATTGATTTTTTTTTTAAAGCAAAAACTGTTAAGAAATTCACTTGATTTTAAATGAATTAACTTGTCTTATAAACAAAAAAAAAAAAAAAAAAAAAGAATAGAGAAATTAAATTAAATGTACTAACACTATACGAAATTGGTCGAAAATATCATTGTTGATTTCTGGGGTATTTATGTTTATTATTTCTAGTTTTTTAATTTATTCAAAATTATATCTTTCTTTGCCTTCTTGAAAATAGGAAGGATTTCAGGATCTTTCTTCTCTCTTTTGTAATGTTAGATTGAATCTTGTATTTTTTAATTATTAGTATGAGTTTAATATCTCAGGAATCAACATTGATAAATGTTGGGTTCTACTGCAGATCAAGGTTTAGTACTTGAGACTGGGTCAGATTGAGAATCTTGCTGTGTTCTCTCTTATTTACTTGTATTCATTAAATTTTAAAGAATCTTAAATAATATTTGTGCTTATCCTCTCTGTCGTTTTAATTTGTCGTTTTGTTTTTTTTTTAATGATTTCTTAATGTTAACTGGTGTAATCTTAACTTAATCCCTTTTTTTATATAAGCATCTAATCTATTTAATTAAATCTACAACAGGATTCATGTGATTGGAAATTTGACCCAGATCTCATTAAATTCTTTAATAAAGCTGAAAAATATTTATTGATCTATATTAACTAAATATAATTTGCTGAGCAGAAGTTGCAATTAATTAAAATAATGAGCTGTTGCAGAAATTTAATAAAAAGAACCCAACACTTTTTTTACTACAACACAGCTAATCACTCATACATTAGAATGTTCGGAGGGCCAAAAAATCTGCATACAACCTTGATTAGAGAGAAATTAATAGATTGGAAGTATAATTTCTTGCGGTGAAGCCAAAAACGTATCCCTAAAATCCGCTACATTAAGTCTAATTAAGCACCAACAAAACCATGTGCTTTGACACGCCGATCAATTTAAACTGGTTTAAACCCGTATATCTTTATTTTTGTTTTTTATCGTTTAAACTCTTATTGAACTGATGACTAAAATTTCGTTTAAAAAATGATGATTTGTGGAATTATTAGCTGTAATACACGATCCGAATGCATAAAAATACAAATAGATTAATCATTGGCAAGAATTATTTGATTATTTTTATCATATAACTTTGAAATATCAATATAGAAGCATCATTTAAGATTTTGCTTGAAAAGTTAACATTCTTTCGTTAATGTCTTAAAATCGTCTGCACTCTGAAATCTAGATTTTAGATTAATATTTGTTATTTAAGTTTTCATGCATGATTTTAAAATAATGTTTTCATCAATATATTTTATATACTGACATGCAATTAATATATTGTTAAGTCATAAACATTTTTCTCTACGTTATAAAGTATTAAAAAGTTCTGAAAAAAATAAAACTTTTAGTAATACAATTTTTAGTTGAAATCAAATGTTTTCCATATTTTCTTTTATTTTATTTTGACATTTAATTATTTCTACTTTTCCAATTTCTATTATTTTAAAAGTAAACATTTATTTTAATAAATAATATGATAGAAAAAAAGACCATTTTAAAATATTACTATTTCTTAAAATGTGCTTCATCTGTAATTCATTTCTTTCAATTCATTTCATTAATACAAAATTCCTTCCTCGTACTTTTGATTGGGTCGTTAAAATTTGAGCGATAAATGGTTTCATATTGCAAACCTTTTTTGCGTCTTGCTTCACTTCCACCTAACTTTTTCCTCCATGGTGTACAACAGCAGGGATAAAAAATCCTCAGTTAAACTGACAGTTTGCCAGTCTATGAATTTTAAAGGTCTTTTGAAAAACTCTCAGTTAGGAAATGTTAAACACTCAAATTTGTTTCTTTAATTCTCTCCCAGCCTTTTTAATTATTTCTGCAAAAATTTTATGCAACCAACCAACCATAAACAAATAAAGGGGAAAAGGTGGAAAAAAGGCGATTTTTTATGAGATTGATCTTTGGAATTTAAATAATTACTCAGTTAATAATTGGAATTTCGAAATTCTGAAGCTCAGGTGCATCAGGAGAGATTTGGGGCTACTCTCAAAAAAAATTTTGATCCTCGTACATGCTGTAGATTTTGCTAGCCATCGCAGACACACACACACGCAGACAGACAGAGCGTTTTGTTCTTTTATTAGTATAGATAGAATTTGAAAGCATTTTTGTAGCATTAAATTTGAGCAAATTTTTACACTTCAATATTATAATTTAAAGGTTCAACAGACAATTGACTTCAACTGAAAAAGTAGAAACATGTGAAAATTAATTGTGTTTTGATAATTTTAAAAAAACTAAATGCAAGAAATATTATCAAATCATTTTTGTTGTCATAAAGAATCTGTGCATTAATAAAGTATTTAAGGAAAAAATAATTACAATAATTTAACATAAAATTTTTTATTTACAATTTCATGTATAAAATACTCAATGTATTAACATAAAATAAATAAGTTTATATATAGGAAACATCATGCATTATAAATACAACACTTTCACATTATATCTCTTGAATATAATTCCATACACCCATACATATTGTACATTAGCTCAAATATAAAATAACAAATATATATATTTTTTCTTTAAAAATACCATACACACATACAGATTGTACATCAGCTCATATATAAAATAACAAATATAATTGCTTTTTTTAAATATAATCCCATACAGATTGCACATAAGTTCATATATAAAACAATAAATACCACTATAATATCACTCGTTTGCTGCAGAAACATCATAACTCAAAAATCCTGATTTTTCAGAGATAGTTTTGAATACTGAATGAATTTTTGGAAACTATAGAAATAAATTAAAAATATGGCAAGATTTGGTCAAGCAACATCTGGTTGTGACAACAAGGTCAATTAAAGGCCAGAATGCATACTACACAGCTTCTCCAGTTTCTACATGACATTCTTGCTGCTAAAATCAGTTTCATAAGGAAATCTTGAAAGCTGAAAAATGACACTTTACTTACATTGTTAAAATTGTCCCAGCGGTTATTACTCAAAAATCTTGATTTCTGAGTTATGATGTTAACCCGTTCGTGACAGCATACACATCTGACATCAGAGGACAAAGCAAGAAAATATGATTTCACTTTCTGGACAAAAGGATTTTGCAAAGCTAAGCTTAACTCCTGTATAGTTTTCACTAAAAAATCATAAACGATTCATTTTACCATGTAACCTTTTGAATGCACATACATGAAATAAGTTGCTATTATAGATATTCATGCAAAAAATTAGGATATTTTCTCCAATATTTTAGCATAAAAATGATTTTTTAAATATACATAATGCATATTTTAACCATGTTTTCAAGTTAAAAGATGATATAATATGATTACAAAAGACTTATGTGCCTTTATTATGAAATATTTTGCTCAAATAAAGAATGATTTTGATATAAAAATCACAGCTTAGTTTCTAAATAATTTTTAACACATTCTTTAAACAAAATAAGAGATTTAACCCCCCCCCAAGCATCTTGCAAAAGGATAAAATTGTAATGTTGTTTTCTCAAAATTTTGTTTGAAATGTTAAGAAAATATGATTTTTTCAACATTATAAAGAAAAACTTTATCATAAGCATGAATATAATCCTCCAGAGTATGAATCATTTTCCAATGTATTGGAAATTCATTAAATCTATAGAATTATAGTATTTTAAATATTGCTTATATTGCAATGAAAACTGGAGCTTAGTATACGGAATATTACATTCCAGATGCTTAGAGGGTTAAAAAAGCTGAATTTTTCACAAATAAATATAATTAAATAAAATTACATTTATAAAAAGATTACATTTCAGAAACATAAATAAAAAAAAAAATCACATCTTCTTTTTATTAAAGTACATTATAAATTTTGTTACAGTAAGATTTTTACAGTAATTTTTTCAAAAATTAAATTAATATGAATTTAAAAAATATTCACTGATTTCATGTGTTTCTTAGTTAGAAGAAAATGTGTTCTTACCTAATATAAAGTCAAATATGATTCAAATAAAGATTTTTATACAGTAAAACCTCCATAACGGACACTTTCGAATAGCGGACACCTCTATTTAACGGACAATTTTCTAATCCCCACTCCCAAAACTTAAGTTTTTCGATGTTTAACCTCTAAATAACGGACATTCCGAATAGCGGACACCATTTTTGACGATAAAGAATAAAAAAGTATCTTTTATCGAGGAAAAAAAAGAAAAAAAAAAAATTAAAAGCGTCTAAATTTATTGGGAAAATGTATCACAAATTTTGCGATCACAGATAAATGTAGAGGATGGTTTGGGGAAAGTCCCCCTCCCCCACGTCCAATGTTGAATTCAGGAAGTTTCCCGGGAGGGACATTTCCCAGAGTATTCGAAATGTTCCCCCGGATGATTTTGCGATTTTATGTTTTTAATGCTCAAAAAGTGCAACCCTCCTCCTCTTTCCGTCCCGGAACGCTATAATGTCCAATAACATCACATTAAAAAACAAAATACATGTAATCGCAAGGAAGTAAACTTTTGTAACAGTTTTTTTTTTCACAAGAGTGTACTAAACAGGTATGGAGGCATACACAATTTTATTTCAGTTTTATTGCTTAAAAAATAATTTTAATTTCTGATTAATCATGTAATAGAAGCTTTAGGACATATAAAAGCCAATTAAGGAAACATTAACTATTTCTTAGAGATTATTGAATCTCTAAGGTTTTCCCAATAGCGGACACCTCCGAATAGCGGACAATTTTTGCGTTCCCGAGGTGTCCGTTATTTAGAGGTTTTACTGTACGTTTTACTTCTTGCAATAAAATGTTCCAAATTGATAGCATGAACAATTACTTGGGAAGCAAGTGCTAATGATATTGGCACGTATATAGGTCGCTCGTCCAAAAAGGGTTAATTACAGCAAATGAGCGATATAATTTCTTAATAAATCAAAGGAACAAAATGTGTTTTTCAATTTTTTAATAACAATGATATGGATTTAAATGTGTATCAGAATTCAAAATAAGATGAACTAATTTTAATCAACATAAAATACTTTGATTGAAAAATTTTATAGCAAGCTTTGTGCATGTTATACAATTAATTAAAGTGAGACAGTTCACTTAGAAACATTTTTGTCTCTCTATTGTAATTTAACATAAAATTATTCATGTGTGTGATGAATATATTCATTTTTAATATGTAATACATGATATTGATTTGGTTCAATATGTCAAGGAACATTCAAAGTTCAAAGTCTTCAAAAATACCTTTGTAATACAAAAAATGGATTCATTATATATTTATAAAAATAATGGAAAAACCTTTTCAAAAACATGTAATAGTTTTTATTACATGTATACATACAGTAGACTCTGAAATCTGCAACCCTAAAATATGCAAATGCTTAAACTGTACACACCATCACAAATGTAAACAATGAAACTTTCAGTTCTGATAAAAAGACAAAATTAGAGTTTTTTAGTTTTATATTATTCTGTATGTATTTTTTGATAATATAACTAAAATCATGCTCTTTTTTTTTTTTTTTAAGAAAATATAAATTTAATTCTGAAAAAAAAAAAAAAAAAAAAAAAAAAATCAAGATATGGCTAAAATTACAAATAATCACAATCTTTTTATTAAGTCTGACAAAATATGAAATAACACTTCCTTACTTTATGATTTTCATGTGAATTAATAAGATACTTCTAAGAGGAAAGTTTCATTGAATAATTTAAAAAATAATACATATTCTTTACAATGAATACTTAATTAAATATTATTATTTACTTGACCTTTACTTTTAATAATTACTTTTTATTATTTTAATTTATTACTTAATTATTTTAATATTCACTATATTGCAAGCATTTGTTATAATTACGATTACATTGCATACATTTTATTATTTTAAAAATTTAAACAAAGTAGTAACCAGAAATCCACAAAATTCTAAAATCCACACAACTTCTGATCCCAAACTGTGCAGTTTTGAGGGAGTCTATTGTATATATAACTTATTAAAATGATTAACATATTAAGGATATAGTATTTTGATGCATACATCCACTTCAATATGTGAAATACACCAATGTGACTGCATACTATAAATAACTATGTATTAAGTTATGATACAAATAGATATATTATTTTAGATATTATAATACTTATATAAATAAAACGGAAAAATTGATTTTTAGTGTAATTTTAATAATGAAATTTAATGTAGTTTTTGATCAAACAAAATTATTTTCCTTCTGTAAATATGGATTCATAACTTGATGCAATCATGAAAACAAAATTTGATGTAATCTTACATAAAAATCACATGCAGTTAAAAATTTTTCATTTTATTTTCAGAACAACTACAGTTTTGATCTTGTAAGCCAAGGGAATTCCTGCAATTAAAATAATAATAATAATAATAATAATAATAGATATAGATAAATACATAAAACAAAAAAATATGAGTACAGTGAACAAACATTCTGATTTTTCCAGAATAGGCTTCAGATATAATGTCCCAGCATTTCAATGTTTTCCTAAAATGTCCAGATTTTTAAAATTCCTTGTTAATATTTATCATTTAAATACCTATAATTTTACTCTTTTAAATATCCTAATTTCAACATGCTTAAAAAAAAAAAAAAAAAAAAAAAAAAAAAAAAAAAAATTAGATATTAAAAAAAATTATGGAAAGATACCAAATTTCACATCTCTTTCAACAAACTGTTACATATTAAAAGAAATGAAAGTGTAAAATAAATTTAATGTTTGTCTTTATTTATTTCAAGAATTGCATAAACAGAAAATTTAAAGAAAACATTTCTGGAAATCATTAATTTACAGTTCCCAGATTTATTTTTTTGAATCCCCTCCCCCCCCCCCCCAAAAAAAAAGGAAAACAAAAGAGAACAAGAAAAAATAGTTCTAATTGGCACTAGTTTTATTATCCTATGATTATTTAAAAAATCTTTTGGAAAAACAAATACTGGCAACTGGAAATCATTAATTTACAGTTGCCAGATTTATCTTTCCGAATCCCCCCCCCCCCACCAAAAAAAAAAAAAAAAAGGAAAACAAAAGAGAACAAGGAAATATATTGTACAGCACGATAGTGTTCTATAATAGAGCTCAGATGCATCTCTAATGTTAAAGTCCAAAGTTTGCTTCTTAATAACTTTAGATCCACTCATCGGATCGCAACGAAATTGAAAAGACGAAGTGTCCTACTGGAGACCTCGAAGTATACAAAAAACAATCCAGATCCATCGATTAATTATAGAGATCCAGAACTCCTGTTTTGTCACTTTTTTTCTTGTGAAACAAGAAAAAAAGACAAACAACTCAATTATAATCCGAACCAGGAAACATTCAGCGACATGTGATAGATTGTTTGAAAGCTTTTAATTTAGGTATGTGCCTTTTGAAAGTCCTGTCAACAAATATGCAATATTAAAGAAAGGCACCCATTTAAATTTTATGTAACACTATACCTTCCATAATTTAACATTATAGAAATCTCTCTTTTTTAATTGCTAATTCAATTATTTCTTTCGAGCTGCCACCAAATAAAAAACAGTTCAAAAAAAGAAATGAACAAAAAAAGAAATGATAATATGCGTTCTTTTTTTATAGACCAATAAAAATTCTGATTCTCCTGATAGACTTTTGAATTTTGGAAACTGACGTTATTTGAAACAGAAAATGCATATTTTTCATAAAAATATATATAAACTGTAACCAAATGTGCATTAAAATAATATCGCACCTTTAATTGAGTGTTCTTGAGATCAAAACAGTTGCTACAATACAGATATATCAATTAAAAAGGGATAAATTAGGAAAAAAATCTTCTATATTTATAAAAATAATGATTTGAAAATGAAGCTATGAAAATCTGTGTAGATATCTATGGTCATAATAAAATCTGAGTAGATATTGAGAAACTGCAGTGGGACTACCATCTGAAAGAGGGTGGTTCTGTCACCAAATATTGCCAAGTTTTTTGCCAACTTGGCGATATATCGCCAAAATTACTCGCCAATATTGGTGCCAACTTGGCATTATTTCTGATATTTTGCCAAACTAATATGTCTATGAATAACTTTAAAGTAATACTAATAATAGTTTCGATTTGCTAGTTGAAGGTGATTGATAAAGTTCCAGAAAAGATCTGAAAAAGCTATGAAATCATATAAAAAACTGGTGGAACCAGAGAGAAAAGTAAAGCTTGATCTAAAAAAATCTTACAGTAAAAATTGGGAAATATTTTCAATCTAAAAACGAGTGTAGAAAAGAAATGGAATCAGATGATCTGTAAAGCTCATGAAGTAACCCAATTTTTTGTTAGCTGAAAATGTGAACTGAGCTTTACTGGTGCCATGCCTTTTATTCAGAATTATACTATTATGCACTCAAAATGATTACTGAGGAAAGTACTCAATAGAATGTATTGTTATGTTGTCTCAAAACAGTTAAGCTCCACAAAGCCAAATGAATATAAATCATGAAGTAATAATTAAAGTGTAACATTAATATAATCTGTTTGTTGAGGAATTGATGTAGATAAGTATGTCTGAATACAAATATTTAGTATATGGTGGAACTGTATCTGTTCAAGGTTTTGAGTTTACTTGGAGCTTTGATCTTCCACTTATCAAAATTGCTGGAATGGAATTGTGTCCACAGTTTGTACTAAATGAACCGTTCTCACACTTCATTACATCAGCCGGAAACATACGGTTATGAACCTAAATATTTAAACTGGTTATGGATGATTGAAATATGGAGTGAGTTAAAAATGCATTTTTTCCCCTGATTGATTTTAAAGCACCAGTAAAGCTCAGTCGACATTTTCAACTAACAAAAATTTTGGGTTATTTCATGAGCTTTACAGATCATCTGATTCCATTTCTTTTCTACGCTTGTTTTTAGATTGAAAATATTTCCCAATTTTTACTGTAAGATTTTTTAAATCGAGCTTTACTTTTCTCTCTGGTTCCATCAGTTTTTTATATGATTTCTAATTGGCACTACTTTCATTTTTCTATGATTATTTTAAAAATCTTTACATCTTTTCCACATCTATGTGGGAAGTGCCAATAATGTCTTTTAAGGAATTTCACTTAAAGCTAGTTTATTAAGGGTGTTCTTAACTGCTCCGCTCAACAAGCGCGAAACGTTTGGACACATTTACAAATTAATTTTTTTTAAAGAAATATATAAAATTGGATTGCCTGACTATGGAAGCAATTACGAATCAAACTTATTTTTCCATTTTATGATAGTTATATTACCTATCCAGTTCTAAGCTATTTCGATGATGTAATCACCCGTTTTTCTTGTTTTCGACCGGTTTTTCTGTTTTTGTTGGGAAATGTGCTGAAAAGTGTCAACTTTGATGGCTTGTTATGAAAAATCTATTGTGTTTTTTAAAAAACAGAAAATTGAGTGCAATTAGACAGTTTCTGAATAATAACACCGGCTTTTTTCATGCATTTCCGAACAAAAATAAATTAAAGCATGAGTCACAAAGTTGCTCCTTTTGATTTAAACATCCTTAATCGGACACTTTTATGTTAGCCAGATACATATGATAAAATGCTATAGTAAGTTTAATCTTTAAATTTTCATCAGTATTTTCAAATAGAAATTTTTGTGCTACTTAATCATTGATTTTTTGTAATTAAAGTAGGAAATATTTTTTTTGAATAGAATTTATTGAAAAATAAACAGTATCTTCATCAAACCATCAAAGGTTAGTATTTAGACAGCAAAAAATCATGGAAGTTATATTAAAGACTACAAAATTATAAAATTAAACTAATATGCAGCAAAGTCTGATTCCATTACAAAGCATGATAACTGATGAAGTTATATGCCATAGCTTTTGGCAAATTTTCTGCTGCATCTAAAGTTTGTTTTTTGGAGCATTTGAACTTAAAGATGGATAAGATGAGATAGAATCATTGGTTGCCTCCACCAGTTTCATTCATCCCTTATTCACATTCCATTTGTGTGTGTGTGGATATATACATTAAACACTATGTGCATACATCCAAATTGATGCAATATATTGCTTACTAGCAGCCCGCCCTCACTTTGCTTTGTGTAGAGCAAGTCGCCCAGTCCCGTACCACTACTGACGCCGCAAATTATTACTACCACTTCATCCCATTAAATTCAACTACTAAAAACATTACCCCTCTTTTAGGTAGTTGGATAAAAAGTAGCCTATATGTTAATCTAAGGTGTCAGATACCTGCATACAAAATTTCATAAAAATCGATCCATCCATTCTTGAGTTATAAATGGTGTAACTAACACGACTTTGTTTTATGTATATAGATTATAGCAGCCCGCCTCGGCTTCTCACGAGTATTAAAGAAAAATTTCAAGTTATAAATTTTTACAGACACACTCATAACCTAATAATTAAAATGCCGTGATTTTTTTTTTTTTAATTAATTCGCATTTCAGCATTTCTTTTCTTTTTTTAGTAGTTGTTAAATAGTTTTAAAAATTAAAACACATGCTTTTATATCAGTTCGGACTAAAAATTAAATTTTTTTTTTTTTTGGTTGCATAGTTATGATTTTTATATGTGTTTCAGTGATTGTCATGTATCTAGGGTGTCAGGTAACTTTTAATTTCTCAAATTGCTTTTAATCCATTTATCCGGCGTTTTATTTTGATCCTTTTAAGCAACGACTATAGCCTATGTTCACCGAAAATAGTGTAGCTTTCCGACGGTGAAAGAATTTTTCAAATACATCAAGTAGTTTCGGAGACTATTCAATTCAAACAAACAAACAATCAAATCTTTCCTCTTTATAATATTAGTATAGATTACATCAATAACAAAAGCTATTAAATCTGTATCAATGCCTGATTTACTAATTCTTGTATGGAAGAAGACAAAGTATCAATTTGTTTATGAAGAAATTGAATCCTTTAAAAGATCTTGAAATTTTAAATCTCAAAACAGGATTCTTCACAAAACTTTTCACCTTAAAACAAGACTTTTCACAAAATTCTTCATCATAAAAAGAGACTTTTGAGAAAAGTTTTCCATCTTCAAACACAACTTTCATAAACTTAATAATTTTAAAATAAAATCTGAGCTGTCACTGAAAAAGCGACTTTTGAGTTAACACACTTTTATGATGAAAATCATAAATAATGTTTTTAAAATGCATAAACACGAACCTGTGCATAATAATTTTTTCAAATTCACAAAATTGGTAATAGATTTTTCACAAATATAAAAATCAGTTCACAGTTATATAAAAATAGGACTCCGGGGGAAAAAAAAGAAGTTTGGACATAACCCTGGTAACTATACATACACAAATTAGATTAATTTTTAACACAATTATTCAGTTTGATTTGATTTGATAGACTAAGAGCAGGCTTAGACAGGACCTAATTTGCATAGCACAGTATCCCTCCCAGTCACCTTTATTAAGATTGGTAAATAAATCATGACAGTTGTAAATTTCCAAGTAAGCGAAAGAAATTGAGCCAGGATTCGAACCAAGATGTATTAGCTGAAGCGGATCTTCTATTCTCAAACAACACCCAACAACGCCAATGCTCTTTCAACAGAGCCATTCTGGATGAATACTGGAGGAGTAATGTACCCCACTAAACTTTATCAATCACATAATCTGATCTAAAGTCTGAATCAGCTCAACAGAATAAATCTAAGGTTATTATTTGGAACTGCAGTAAATGCTGCATACATAGTTATATTAGATTATTTTTTAATAGAATTATTCAATTGAAAAATAAATCATAAAAGTTGTATATTTCCAAGTGAGTAAAAAATTATGAGTCAAGCCTAGAAGTGATTTTCTTTATATTATAGAAAACATAGTAATTATTTGAAGTAAATAAAGGAATCTTTATTTATAGTAAATACATCTACACATGTTTTAACACACTTACATACATAATATCATAGACATCAATATTGAGTAAAGATTATATCATGAGCAAATTATTCAAAGTTCCCCTCTCATTTTTTCAAGAATTTTTAGACTCTTCAGGAGTAAAAATATAAGAGTTCCAGGAGCTATATGTATTTTTTTTTTCCTCCAAAGCTATATTATAAAATATTTTTTACACTTATTCCCTGAATTATCGCTTCTTAAAGCATTTACCTTTATCAATATAAGCATAACTGAAATAAAGATTACTTTATTTACTTTAATTGTTTAAGTGTAAATTATTACTTTTAAAATTAATATATATAAAATAAATTACATTTGTTTTATTCTTATAAAGCAAAAAAAAAAAAAAAAAAAAAAAAAAAAATTGTAATTAATATACTAAGGTAGAACCTGTCGAATTACGATGAAAGAAAATATTTAAGAAGAAACTGTTTCACTGATAAGTCTAATTCTTAAGTAAATGATATTTAAACTAAAGTTAACAAAAAAACTATTTCCAAAAGATTCAGTTTTAGAAATGAAATTAAAATGTAATTGCAGTGTAAGCAGTTAAATATGATAAAGATCAATTAATATGACAAAGTTATCAGCTAAAGCTCTTATGCTTGGTATTTCAAAATGAAAAAGGGCAAAATTTATTCCACTATGACTCAAACATATAATTTTCCCTCATGAAATTTAAACCCAATGTCATTTTTACCATCTCAAAATTTACATATGCATCTCTCATATCTGTATTCAGCTCTGATTATTTATTTGCATGCAATAAATATAATAATCAATATTCCTGTGACATCACGTAAAGTAAAATGAATTCATCCAGTAGAGAATCATCCAGTTCTGCAACATAAATCACTAAGTTTTGGACAAAGAATTCCGACCACATTATATATACTATATGTCATAGCACTTCTACAAAAACTTTAAATTTCTGCAAAGAATTGCATTTTATCAGAGTGCGACTTCATTTATATTATTTTTGAAAAAAAAGTATTTTCAGTAATCTGCTTTTTAAATTTTTGCCCTGTACTTTTAAACAAAATGAAGTGCTTTTGTTGTCACAATTATAAAAGCATTATTAAAAACTACAAAAAAATTATAATCTCAAAAATAATTTAAAATAGAGATTTGAAATAAATTTCATTTAAAAGCACATTTTTTTCCCTATACAATGGTGTAAAAATTTAATATGTGAAATGTTTAGAAGTTTAAAAATTTGCAGTAACAAAAATTGCAAAACCAAAATTTAATTTCAAATTTCAAAGTGTTGTTATTCGCAAAATGTTGTATGTGTTATGCACAGATATGTTTAACTTTTATAATATAGATTGTGTGAAATTACGGATTTTATTCATTTATTTATTCACTTATTTATTTTTGAGACCAATTGACAAAATTCTAGAACACATCATTTTTATCAATGAGTGATTGAAAAATTTTGCAATTTTTTTCCACAAGACAAAATTTGAATTGACAAAATTTGTACTTTTTCTTTTTAGCTTCCGATGCTATTTCTTTCAGACAAGCTAAAAAGTGTCGTGTCAAAATAAGTCTTGCAATCGTTTTGAAAATCGGGAAAAAAATGTTGACGAATTTACACGTTTCAGATACTGGAGATACCGAAAAACATATTTTTAGAAAAAAAAAGTTGCTGCCAGTCCGTATGTCTGTCTGTCTGTAAACGCTTTATCTCATGAACAAATGGAGATAGAGACTTAAAATTTTGTATGCACTTAGTAAATAAGAATAAGTCAAAGTTTATTTAATATCAGTAGCCTTGATTATACGGAACTATTTTTTTCAGACTCTCAAAAAATTTGTTCTGATGAAATGTATATAAAAATTTTCGATTTTTTTTAATTTTAAGGAAAGGATGTAAAAGGCAATAAAATGAGACAAATTTTGCATCAAGAACGAAGTCGGTCGGATTAATAGTTGCCGAGATATTTGTAATCCCGTTTTCCACATTCTTCGATTTTTCATGACCCTGTATTTTTTTCAAATTTCAATTCAAAGATGTTTTAATTGGAAATGAGACGCTTAATCCGACGCAGTAAACTGTTAGTTAATATGATTTTTGTTTTTGGAGTTATAAGGATGTTTCTTTTATGCAATCTGGTACTACTTGTGTAGTTTGGTATTTTACATAATTTGTTGAAAAGGGTTCATCATCAATTCATTAATGAAGCATTACTAGGTATATTAATAATATTTAAATGTACGTTGAAATTTTGTTTTGCCAGGGTAGTTTGGTTTAAACCAAGTTGGTTTAAACCGTGGTTAAAACCATGGTTTAAACCAAGTGGTTTTTAAAAAAAAACCATGCTGGTTTTTTTTCACCTGGTTTTTTTATTCTTTTACCCAAATGTTTTATTTTACACATTATTGAAAAATGCAAAATCCAAATTATGAAGAAGCTACAAGCAAAGCTGTAGAAAAATGATGAATTAATAAGTTTCTAAAAGGTCAAAAAATTTTAATCAACTCAACTTTTCTTGTAAGCTGTAAATCTATATGGCAGAATAACTAATTTTTCTAAAATTAGCTGGTTAGAAAAAACTAATCAGTTTTCTTTCTTTCTTTTTCTTTTTTAAGGCCTATTTGTATATATATAGAGAGAGCCATTATTTGTAAAACACACACACACACACATATATATGTATATATACAGTAGACTCCCTCAAATCCGCACTGCTTGGGACCAGAGGTTGTGCGGATTTTAGAATTTTGCGGATTTCTGGTCATTGCTTTGTTTACATTTTTTAAACAGTAATTTGTACAGTAATTAATAATGCAATCTAAACCATAATGAATGCTTAGAATATACTAAAGTATTAAAATATGTAATAAACTAAAATAATAAAAAAAATAGATATTTTTTTAAATGATTAAAATACTAAAAGCAAAAGTCAAGTTAATAATCAATAATGTACAATTAAATATTCATTATAAAGATGAAATGTGTTTTTCCTAAATTATTCAATGAAATTTGCCTCATAAAGATACATTTCACATCAAGATAATAAAAAAACGAAACTTTATTTCAGGTTTAGCCAGACTTAATAACTACAAAAGCTTGTTTAATGCATAAATATATTTGGTAAGATTGTGATTACCAATGATATCAGCAATATCTTGAATTTTTTCCAAAATAAATTATTCTTTCTTCATGAAATAAAAACATAAATTCAATAACAAACATTCTTTAACAAAAATTACAAATTAAAAAATATATGGAATTGATAAAAAACTAAAAAAGTTAAATTTTGCACCTACATCTAAATTGAGTGTTTCATTGTTTACATCCATAATTTATGCGCGGATTTTAGAAAGTTGCGGATTTTAGGAGTGCGGATTTGAGGGAGTCTACTGTATGTATATATATATATATATATATATATATATATATATATAATACCATTAAAAGTAGACAAGATTCACCAACGGATTTTATCAATAAAACAATAAACCAAAACGAAGAATTAAATTGAATTATAGTAAACAATATATATATATATAGCCAGAAGGGCAGACTCGAGTTAAAAATGCACTTTTACTATTTAAATTGCTTGATTAGTTAAGATTTACTAAGGATTTCATCATTTCAGAAATTCTTTTTGTTATGTATGCTATTGAATAATTGGCAATGAGCTTTTTATTTGCTC
The DNA here is from genome assembly GCA_964019185.1 of Maratus speculifer. Classification (NCBI taxonomy): domain Eukaryota; kingdom Metazoa; phylum Arthropoda; class Arachnida; order Araneae; family Salticidae; genus Maratus; species Maratus speculifer. The sequence continues at coordinate 36,093,099 of OZ025291.1, read as the reverse complement.
TGTGATTAGTGATTTTAACAAGCCTTTGTTTTTCTTGCATTCTTACATTGGGATTGGGTTTTTTGCTTTATAATTTTATTCTTTTACCAGCTAGGTTGGCACAGTTCAAACCAATTAGTTTTTTAAAACAAATATAATATAATATTTTCTCATTTTTGTAATTTAAGTGTTTCAAATTATTGGATGAAAGTAATTTCTATTTTTAAGTATTATCTCAATAGTCACCCTAAGACATAGTGAGTCAGCCAAGGTCATGTTAGTATACATGTAGAATGCATATTTCATGTACTGATGAACATATCTGAAACTCTACAGAAAACATTTAAATCATGTAAATTTAGCAAAAATAAAATAGATGAAAAATATGCAATATTTAGATTTAAAAAATATTTTCCTTTGAGAAACGCAGATGTACAGATGACATAAATGATCTTTAAAATTTCAGTCAAGCTCTAAAAGAAATTTTTCTTGATTGCAGGGATTATTTTTTAAGAATAAAAAAACTCAAGATATGAAGTCGAATAAGAAGACATTGAAAAATTAGGCACTAATAAAGCACCTGTTTACATTTAACTAAAATATGCAAAAGATATATTTAAATCTTCTATTGCTTAACCAAACCCATTACTTAGATCAGCCAAGAAAATTGGCATAAAGGGGGGAGGGGCAAGACAAGGTTTGCTTGAGACGTAATAGAAAAAAAGTCTCATAAAAATGCCTAAAAAAATGCAATTTTTAGTTTAGACGTTTAAAAATACTAAGTGTTATAATAGAGCATGCAGTCCGATGGCTGTTTAAATCCTTTGGTAGATGACAGTATTTATAAAGCTACTGTATATTTTAACATCAATGTTTTTCAATAGTCTAAAAAGCTGTTAAATAGATATTTTTGTTTATTCAACAGTCATCTATTTTTTTTTAAATTGGTTGTTTTAGAAAACACAATGCTTGAAGTGTGTAAAGACTCTACTGCTAAATTCAAATCCTTCCAAAAATTCTTTATAAAAAGCTTTAAATTAATTCATGCAGTCTTCTAACAAAAAAAATCAGACATCACACATAACAAGTATTTCAAATTAATTATTTTGAATAACCATTTGAAAATAATATATATGAAGTTTTATATATGAATCTATATCATCTATTTATTTATAGTGCTAGTAATCAAAAGATTGTTCATTAAGATTTTCAAGGTATCAATGTTTCATTATGTAAGACATTTTATTTAGGAAATATAAGACACAGCTTTTTCTAGATTTTTTAGATTTTAAAGATTTTCAATTTTCTACATAATTGATTGTATATTAAATAATTATATTGATTAGAATTGTTTTTAAATCAAATTATTACTTATATATTCAAAAATATTTGTTTTTGTTCATAAATATGCATGTATATGTAACAGGAAAACATATTTTAAAAAAACCTGGTTTAAACCAAAAAAACCATGGTTTTTGGTTTTTTTCAAAAAAACCCAATTTTTTACCAACCCTGGGAATTGCAATGCATTTTATAAATAGTTTTCACATATTATATAATGTATATCCATGATTTGTAAGTATTATGGTGGCCCCCAACGACTAGTTTAGTAATCTGGCCATTAAAATGAGACATTCATATAATTTTATTGTTAAAATGCATTTCCTTTTTCTCAGTCTAAAAAAAAACTTTAAACTAAAGAAAAAATTCGTTTTTGATGAATCTAGTCAATGAAGAAGTAGCACGTCAAATTGTATCTCTTTATTATTCTGCAATTCCAATGTCTCAGAGAGAAATTTCTAATCAATTGCAAAATTCACAATTTTTCTTCTGAGGTACATTGATGAAAATCATATTTTTTTCATCTGATTGAAAAAAAATGAACAATAATTTTTTGTAGGACTGATGAAATTTGTGATTATTTACATGAATGATTAAAGAAATTTGTAATAAAAAGCAGAATTTGGCAAAATAAATAAACAAAAGGGACGAGGAAAAATCACACTTGGATTGCAAAACTTCATACCCTAAATATGAAATAATCATGGAGGTGGAGTGCTGATAGATATAAAAAATATAGGAACTTTTTGAAATTTATAGACCTGAGCACTGATTGCAGTTAAAAAAAAATAAACTTTGATTTATTCTGTTCAGCTGATTTAAATATTAGACAAAATTTTGGGATCATTAATGGTTAGTAGGGAGAATTAGTCCTCCAGTATTTGTTTGGGTAGACTTAGTTGAAAGAGCATTGGCAGTTTTAACCAATACATCCCTGGTTCAAATCTGTCTTAGCTTTTTTCATGCACTTGGAAATTTACAATGGTTATGATTTAATTACAAACATAATAACGTATTAAAAATTAATATAATATAATCACAAATACAGCGTTTATTGGAATTCAGAAAAATAACCTTTGATTTTTCTGTTGAGCTGATTCAGATATCAGACCGGTTTCTGTGATTGTCAAAGGTTCGTAGGATGAATTCCAGTATTTATTCAGGTTGGCTCAGTTTGAAGAGTATTGGCAGTTTCAGCCATTACATTTCTGGTTTAAATCCTGGTCTACTTGAAAATTTACAACTGTTACACACACATGTTGAAAAGTTGTGAAAACTGATTTGCAAACTTTAGTGACTAAAAAAGACTCAGCAAAAAATAGCAACCAACTATGTCCAATTACTTTATTAATTACAATAACAATGCTCATAATGGTAAGAGTACTTTAGAGACACTCTTTATAACTAAAGAACCAATGTACATGATTTATATAATCACCTTCATAAATACAACTAATCATCAAAAATTACATTTTATAAATGACAAAAGATTACATGTATAAAGGAAAAAAGTTACTGATGATTTAACATGGAAATTTACCTGAGGTTTTCTCTGAGCATAAGGAGAGATGCTTATATGAATTACGCTGACTTCATTTTTTCTTGCTATTGACTCTTTTAAAGCTGCTTTCAATTCTTCTATTGTTTTAACAAAAAAACCTTTGCCTCCAAACATCTCAGTTATTTTCTCATATCTAGCACTGGGCAAAAGTGTTGTTGGTGGAATACTGAAACAAATTTCATGAATTTCAAACACAAAATTTAATTCCAACAAAGTAAATGAAATTCAAACAATTTAACATTTTCCATTAGATGGACATGAATCACAATTTTGCAACCAAGTGAGAATTTGATAGTTTCTCACTGACAAATATAGCATCAGCATCCTTTTGTATAAACCATCCACTTTAAAATCTTTTAACATTTCCTTTTTTTTGATAAATAAATACTATTTCCCCCTTTAAACAAATATATAATTCATATAGTGAGTTTTGCTCTTAAAATTATTTGAAAAAATAATGTATTTTTGATAATGAAGCACCAATTTGGTAATGCAATCAAAGATATACACACACTGAAACCTGATTTTCAGAATACCACATGTCATTAATAACTGTTGTTCAATTTAAATATTTCCGGTGTGCACCTAAAGGTTTTTGTGAATCATTTTAAATTGAATCTATCTATATAGCATAAAAAGAAACTAGTTGAATGTAGCAATCCTAAAACTATCTTGTACATGTTAATACTTCGAAATTCCCTGATTTTGGAAATCATGAAAAATGCTACATAGCAGTGCCACATGTTAAGTGATTTATACCAAAAAGTAATCAACACTAATTTATACCAAGGACTAACTGAATATAAATTTTTATTAAATTCCATGCATTAGTTCTTCAAACAGAGTACCCAAAAAATTTGTGTCACACACAGACAGACATTTTGTAAAGCATGTTTTTTTTGTGATCTTATCCCCTAAAACATGCATATCAGTCGAAAACCGGAATTCAAAAATTTTCTCAAATCCAATACTTTCCTCTTGTAAAAATTGAAGAAAATAAAAATGTGTAATATTTTCAGCAGTATTAAATTATGTAAATTTTATGCTGCCTTTATAAAAATATTAATTATTTTTAGCGTTAATAAATTTTCTCGATATTTTGATTTAATATATATATATCACAAAGCTGTCAATAAATCATTAGAATTATCATCTTCTATCTAAGGTTATTAATAACTATATGTGACGATTTAAAAGTTAGGAGCCAGAGACATCAACGCTGGGTTTCCCTTTCACCACACAGAAGTCATGGCCACCGAGGAAAATAAATAAATAGATGTAGAGGATCCAATAAATTACTCATTGGCTGCTGTAAGTTCATTTATTTAATCTGTAGTCATGAGAAAGGGAAAAGCTCCTTTTGCAAACTGTCTTTTACCGAAACATTCCATCATTATTTCAGCAAGCCATACTCATCGAAGAAAAAACCCAAGAATCCTCCTTCTCAGCTTGAGGTTTCCCCTCTTAAATCTAAAAAGAAAATTCTAGAACATTCTGTAACCTCAAACCATCATTCTTTGATGTAAACAGAATTCTTGTCCAGCTTCGAGATTAAACACTTCATTCAGACGATAGTTTTATTTTTAAAAAAATATTATTTAACCAATTTATAATCGACTCAGGATTTCTTAGGCAGACGATTTTTAGAGATGATTAATTTTAAGAGAAAAAGAAAAGAAATGAATTTATTAATATGCACACTATCAAAGGTTGACGGAGGAAAAATAAATAAATAGATAAAATAAAATAATGATATTTTTTGAAAGGTATGGTTTTGGAATAAATTTAATAAGACTTTCTTAAAAAGGGTTGATAAAAACATAGAAAAATGAATTTTATTTGGAATATTAAGAAATAAAAATTTAATTAAGAATATTTTTAATTTAGAGCCATCTTTTTAAATTTACGCATACTGGAATAATGTTCTTTAAGGCAAATTAAGAATTTATATCGTCTGCATAAAGATTAACAGATTAGATTTAGAAACAAGATTTTAATTTAATAATTTGAAGTAAGTATGGAACATTATTATAAGAAAATTAAGATAGTATAAAGGTTAGTTTTGGCAAAAAAAAATTTAAATTTGTAATATACAGTTGAGCCTCTATATAACGAAATCCATCGTTCCAGTAAAAAATTCGTTATATAGAGAAATTCGATGTATAGAGTATGATGTTAAAAATAGTATTTAATGTGTAAATTTTGAACAAATATTATTTTTGATCTTTTTAATTAAGAATTTGAAATGTTTAAAAGTATATATTAACCTAACATTTTATTTCTTACTTATTTAAGCAGTTTCAAAAAAGAGAAAAGACATTTATTTGAAAGCTTAATGAAAATCAAATGAGGAAGACTTACATAAATTTCAGAGGAAGAAATCTGTAATTTTTTGTTGTTTTGATTTTAAATTTACAATTGTTACGCTCTCAAAAAAAAATTCTCAAATTTTAGCAAGGAATGAAAAATTGTAGTTGATATTTTCCTCCATTTGAAGGTCTCTCTTATGTGCTCTCATTGATTCCTGTCTTATATGTGTAACAATTCAATTGACTGTGTTTTGAGAGGGATGTTGAAAGGTGTGTGGGAGGTGGGATGAACTTGTTAGATTTAAAGAATAAGGAGAGAAGTAATGTTTATAAAAAAAAAAAAACCCTCTCCACTGAACGATAAATCAAAAATAAGTGATGGAAAATTGATTCCATATGATTTTGAAGCTTTTTTAAAACTGAATAAATTAAGATCAATTTATGAAAAAATTCGTTATATGGAGATAGATATTTCGCTATATAGAGTCTGTTTTTAATGTAATCATGCGAAAAGGGGACCGTTCTTACTAAAAATTCGTTATATGGAGAAATTCGATGTATGGAGTTTCGTTATATAGAGGTTCGACTGTATATTTTTTATAATACTTGCAAACAGCATACTTGTTAGTTTTATACCAACACTTGCACTTGATGAAAAGTAATGTCTGTCTAATGGAAATGTACTAATAAACTAAATCTATTATTAACATAGAAATTTTAATAATTATTTATTTTGTTACAATTAAATATACAGTCGAGTCTCTATGTAACGAAATCCATCGTACCAGTCAAAAATCCGTTATATAGAGAAATTCGATGTATAGAAAATGATGTTAAAAATCGTATTTAATGTGTAAATTTTCAACAAACATTATTTTTGATGTTTTAATTTGAAATGTTTAAAAGTAAATATTAACCTAACATTTTATTTCTTAATTATTTAAGCAGTTTCAAAAAAGAGAACAGACATTTATTTGAAAGCTTAATGAAAATCAAATAAGGAAGATTTGCATTAATTTCAGACGAAAAAATCTGTAATATTTGTTGTTTTTATTTTAAAATTATTACGCTCTCAAGAAAAATGCTCAAATTTTAGTAAGGAATGAAAAATTGTAGTTAACATTTTTCTCCATTTGAAGGCCTCTCTTATGTGCCTCTCATTGATTCCTCTCTAATATGTGTAACAAACTAATTGACTATGCTTTGAAAAGGATGTTGAAAGGTGTGTGGGAGATGGGATGAATTCGTTGGATTTAAAGAACAAGGAGATAAGTAATATTTAAAAAAATCAGCACTGAACAATAAATCAGAAATAAGTGATGGAAAATTGATTCCATATGATTTCGAAGATTTTTTAAAACTGAATAAATTAAGACCAATTTATGAAAAAATTCGTTATATGGAGATAGATATTTCGCTATATAGAGACTGTTTTCAATGTAATCATGCGATAAGGGGACCGTTCCTACAAAAAATTCGTTATATAGAGAAATTCGATGTATGGAGTTTCGTTATAGAGAGACTCGACTGTATATGAGAGGTCATTTTTCAGTTTTATTTTACCAGCTGGGAATTATAATACTAGTTAGCAACTAAACAAATTTATAAAATTTATCCTCTCTCTAAAAAAAAAAAAAAAACAGAATTTATATTCTGATCTCTAATTGGAATCCAAATTACAATATCATATGTCATTTTTATGAGTGAAAATTAAAATCGAAATGCTTCAACACTTTAGCTAGTTGGAAAAATAAAGATATATACAAAGGTGTATTAAAAAAGGTATTAATTAGTTTGGACAGATTTTGAAAAAGTAGAGTTAGCAGAGAATCTATTTATAAATTCATTTAGAAACATTTTGATAATAGAAGGCAACTTTATTCTTTTGACAGCATCATATTTTAAGGAATTGAATTTATCATTAAGTGAAAGAGAATCAGAACAAATTTTGAGGGCATAATTCACATAAGGTTAAAGGCACCATTCTTAACATTTTCCAACAAAGTTGAAAAGTGTTTATGAATTTGGTTTGTTTGTCTGTCTGTGCTCTAACTCACATAAGTATAATTAGATTGCCATGACATGGATGTCATGTCATTGTGTATTACTATCAATAAAGTATATTGTTCATTTACAGAGACACACAAAAGAATTTGGCTACAGAAGAAACGATTATTGAAGTCTGTGAACAATAAATGACTGAATTGTGTTTTCAGTCATGGTATACATTTTTAAATTGAACTAATTTTAAAAAATATTACTAGGTGCAGAAAAATTCTATAGATAATATATAGGGCTGCAAAAAATTTTTCAAGTACATTTCTGTTTACTTACATGAATTGCTGAATGGAAACTTTCAACTGCGAAATGTGTTTAATTTAATTAAATTTTAGCATACTATATAGTGTATATACAAATCCATAGATTATATAGAGGTCTGCAAAAAAAAAAATCAGATATTTTTTCAACTATTGATTGTGATAAAAGAAATTGGGTTTTCAATGCATTATGAGTTTTTGAATCTGTTTATTTAGGCATCATATTTTACATTAATAAACAGTGAAGTTTTTTTACTGTATTCTGGATGTGTTAAAAAGTGCTACATAATCTATACTGTAGGCATGATTTTTTGTTCTTGTTCCTTATTGGCTGGGAGATTTTATTGCCGTGAGGGGGCAAGTGCGGAGGTTGCATATCTGATGTGGCTGTATAAAGTTATCACACACCTATTGAACTAATTTTACGTACCTTTACTTTTACTACAGTTGTCATATTTTTAAGTGTAATTTTCATGCATTAAATGATAATATTATATGGAAGGTACACAGAGTAAACTAATACTGCTATTGTAAAAATAATTGATTCTTTGTTATAGGAGACTTGCTTGGGAGAAGTAAGGATAATAGAACAGACTAAGTATATTAAAAACTACCCGGATATGACAATCAAAATACTTTCTTCAATCTCATACAGATTAATACTGTAAAATTCGTTATTGCAGTGCCGAAATTAAATGACATTCTATACTCATCATTTCATGAGGACACAAAAGACATGAAATTCCATTTCTTATTTCTTGAGATATGACTATCATTAAAATTGTGTAAATCCTATAATGACTATCATTAAAATTGTGTAAATCCTTAAAAAAAGAAGAAAAAAATCAGCATAGCAGAGCAGTCTGTAAGATGATTTACACCAAAACTAACCAGAAATTAAATGATGTTAATGTCTAACTTATTCTGGATTTTCATGAAAATCCGTGCATTAGTTTTTGAGATAGAACTATTGTAGAAATCCTAAAATCTTCTGCAAAACAATGCCATATGTTGGGTGAATTACGCCAAATACTAAATACAGCAGAGTCCCTCAAATCTGCACAGCTTGGGACCAGAATTTTTGCAGATTTTAGAATTTTGCAGGTTTCTGGTCATTGCTTGTTTACATTTTTTAAACAGTAATTTGAATATAATGGCTGAAATGGAAAGGGAAGACAGTTGCAGAAATTTCAGCAGCACTGAATCGTCCAAAGTGGTTTGTCTATGAAGTATAGTCTAAGGATGACTCCTCCAAAAAAAAAACATAATTTGAAAGACCTTGTGTGACAAGAAAATGCGATGACAAAAGGATCCAGAAAGTGACATTTACACAAATAATGATTGTTAATCACATTAAAAGTAAGTCAGGAATTTCTGTGTCGACGGACATGATGCATAGATGATTAAAGAAACAGGTAAATCAATTTACATGACAATAATAAAACAATCAGCTTTAAAATCTTGCTATAAATTGTCCAGAATTCAATTAACTTGCAAACATACGTCATATGGACCCAAATGGTACGCTATGATATTCAGTAATGAAAAAAAAGTGGAATTTGAATGGCCCAAACACGTGGGCATACTATTGGAATGACTTAAGCAAAGATCCTGGGACTTTATTAAGTCGACAAAAAGAAGGTGAATTTTAAACAATTTGGTCCTCACTTAGCTTTAATGCTCGTGCATCTGTGGAGTTATTCATTGGTTGCCAAGCAACACAAGACTATGTACATTTGTTGGAGATTAATTTTTAATCATTTGGGGAACTTTTGCTGATCTAAAGTATGGATTTTAGCATCTATTCATGTTGCATATGAAAGAAGAACTTCGTCTAACTCTGAAAATACTATTGATCTCAACTGGCCGGCGTGTAGTTCTGATCCAGACCCAATCGAAAACTTTTATAACATCATATGTCGTAATGTTTATGCAAATTTTTGTTATAGTTTTCTTTTAATGAGTTTCGAGCTGCTGTTGAACATGTTTGGTATGAAATAGACCCCTAAGTGACACAGCATTTAGTTTTTTTGATGAAAAGTCACATTCTTGCACTAACTGCAAACAATGCGGGTGCAACTCGATTTTAATTTGTTGTTATTTTTTCTGTAAATACACAAATTGTCTATACTTTTGCCACAATGTTAATTTTAATTTTTTGTCATTATATTTTATGTAAAAGGTAAAATTCAAAATTTATTGTGTGTGAATAAAGGATAAGTCAGAACTAATATTTGACAGAGGAATTACAAACATTCGGCACATATTTCAGAAAATAGAAGCATAATCGATCATTGTCTAAACTTTTGCTGAGTGGTGTAAAGTAGACTCGTCAGATCCCAATACTCTAGAATTAAAATTACAAAGAAAGCTTTTTTTTTTTTTTTTCTTTTAAATCAGCCCAACCTAGACTGTATAGCCTGTTCAATTTTTTTATGGTCCGGCCTGGCCTATTTATATTGCTTAACCTTCCCACTGCCACAACCTGATATATCCGTTCACTAGGCAGCAGGTTTCACTGCAATTGAAGCTTTATTTAAATTAATATAATTCTACAAATAAAATCTAGTTTAATTGATACTTTTAAGGCTTATAAGCAAATACATTACAAAAAAATTATACCATGTTAGAAAATCCCTCTTTTATTAACATTTAAAATAAATTAAGGAGAAAACAATTTTTCTCTTTTGCTCGGTGGTCAGGGGGTTAATTATTAGAAAATTCAGAACCATTCTGCCAGTCCAGCATGGGCCCAAGCAGACATCTATATTGTTGTACAATTTGAGAAAAGTTGCGACTGGTTAGTTGAGGAGAACTCAATCAGAAAATCCCTAGACTGTAATTTTTTGAGTGAATGATTGTCCCCAAAACAGATTGGAATGTTTTTGAAATCAGAAAACACAAATTTCGCTTAAATGAATTAACAGACAGTGCATTCGATAATGAAATAAGTGAAAAAATTATTCTGAACAGTTTGTTGCTTTCCACAAGAGAGAGAGACAGAAATGAAGTAATTCCATCTGTATATGTAAAAAATAATAATTCAGACCCTAATCGCACCACCCACTACCAAATTCAAAAAGAGATTCCTATGTCAATTCCCAACCTTAATGAGATGGCTAGTAAATGTTTGCTCACTTGATCCTCAGCCAGTGACAAGTCAGCTGACCAGCCAATTGATGCGTACAAGACCAATATGCACCTCCTGTCTACCAGAATTAGAAACCAAAGCAGTATGTTGGTTTCCCTCAACTGATATTATCCCCTTTTCCAAGGAATGTGTTGCCATGCACAGCAAGCATGTGGGTTGGTTTACAATTCTCCATCAGTTGATACAGACAGGATGATATCAACTCAAGCAGAATCATCCTCACTTCTGCAGAGGAAACCACAATGAGTAAAACGAAGAGGACAGAAAGATATGAGGAATAAGAGGAAAAGAAAAAGAGAAAAATCACTCAGATGCTTAGGGTTGCAAACTCAATGAACACCTAAAGAAAGTATACCCCTGGGAGTGCCGAAAACAGAGAGTGGATACACTTGAGCTCTAAACAGTATGTAATCTCAAATCAGAATTGTACCAATTAAATTACGTTTTATTGAAAGAATTATTATTATTATTATTGGTTAAAATATATTCTTAATAAAAATAAATTACATTTTTATAAAATTTTCAAGAAAATTAGAGCTCAGCCTGTAATTAGACTACATGAAATAAAATAAGTTAAATTTGCAGTTTATGTCTTCATCCTGTAGAAAATACAGGATCTTGTTTCAGGAGAAGTAAAGAGTTGGGTTATGAAAATGGGTCAATTCTTCTTATTTTTTCTTTTCTTTTTAAATAGGATTTTCTATGAAACAAACTTATTTATTTTTACCAATTTATAGTTAGTTAATTGTGCAGTCACAGATAGAGAAGAAAAAACAGACACTCTATTGAGAAAACAAAATAACATACCTTAGTGATAAATGAACAGCACTATCTTCAATCATTTTAAAACTTTCTTCTTCTAATCCTGAATATATTCCATTATTATTAAATATAATAATAATCATAGGCAATTTATATCTGTAAAAATATAAATATACATACATATATAGTGGCAAGCTAAAAATCGCAAATCATTTTTATTAATATTTTTATTAAAATGCATCATTTTAAAGTCATCCTTAACAAAAAAAGATAATCTACACTTAGTCTAGATGACCTTAATACAGAAATTATGATGGTCATAAATAAAAAGTAAAAATAGTTATTTAAAAACACATTTCATAAAAATTCAAAGCTTATCTTGAAAATTAAACCTAATATTTAGAGTGCAATTCCCATTCCACCCCCACCCTCTCCAAAAAAAAAAAAAAATTTGTTAAACTCACAGCGAGCAGCAAACTCAATTATAAAAAATTCATTGCTTTTTTATCCTTGGTAGAAAACACAAATAAATGAATTCATAAAATATAAAAATGTGTTTTTGTTCTGTTTTTTTTTTTTTTTTTTTTATATTTTTGGTTTGTGAATATTTTTGCTTGGTTTCTATTTTAATATAGAGCAATGAGAACAAAAATATGAGGCATTATTTATATTACCTTTTTAGTATTTCTAAACTGATTTCTCCATATATAATAATAATAAAAAAAATATTAAATTATTAATTGATAAAAACATATTTTAAATATATACTACACTCTTCCATTTTTTATTTATAATTGATTTCCTATGCTTTAGTCATTAAAATGTTGTAGTTTATGGCAACCATTTGACATATCTTGGTCTTGTTTACTGATGCATCTCGTTAAATCCATTGTTATTTCAACTTTTATAGAATTGTACATGTGACAGAGAATATTTGTGATTTATCATCTGTGGTAGACTAATGGAAAAAAAGTCTTAAAATTAATGTATCGTAATAAATCAGAATTATCACAAGTTTTTAGAGCAAAACAGTAGAAATATGCATTTCTTTCTGAAATAGGCTTCACCATAAAACTGTAAACTTATAGTGACTCTATTCTCAAAGTGAAACTGGCAGCAAAAATATAAAGAGTCGCTATATCACTATCGATCAATGAAACTAACAGGTCGGTGATAGTCGGATGAATAAGTCAACCACCTGGGATGCCTTTTGATGATACACCGACTCAAAGTGAAATTACGAGATGGTAGGCAGGCCAGACATCGTGGCACCGTTATCTAGGCAGTCCTGAATGACACACGCGTACCAATAGGGGTACGACTTTACAATTCATTAATGAGAGAAAAGTCATTAATGATCGTGATTGGTTTGTGACCTCTAAGGGGGGTCTAGGGTCGGATGAAGAGAAGGAGTCCAGAGAGCAGTTCGAAGTTCTCTCGGAAAGAGTGAAGGAGCTCAGAGAGTGAGCTGAAAAGATGATCCCGGAAGAGGATCTTTGGAGGCTGATCCGATGTAGCGGAGGCCTGTGTAAAATTTGATGAGTGGACTCTCGCCAGTAGAGTCACTGTGTGCTCTCCTCTTGAGAGATTTGAGAACGTGATTATCTGAGAGTTTTATTGAGCAGGAAACAGCTTGATAGAGGAAGATCTATCTTCCGCATTGTGTGTACGCAAATAATCACCCAATGAACTTTACATCAATTTAAGAACTTTTGATTTATGGAATTCTTACTAAATTAAGGTCAAAGCTGGTGGTAAAGAAGCCTACGTGCTTCATTATAAATTAAATGCTGTAAATATATTTCAGAGGTCCTTTTGTATTTCTTCGGATAAATAAATAGATTCTCCATACTATAACCTAGCCTTGATTATTACCGAGCGGCACTCTACGCTACCATCCTCTTGGGCGATAATTTAAAGAGGGCTAAGATCTTACAGTATCAATATTATGAGGATATATTTTTTAAAGTTTCCTAATTTCTTATTTGTGTTTCAATATCTTAAAAATCTTAATTGTAACTATTTAATCTTCATTTTAGTACTTTATACTTTATTCAGGAAGTAATCTTTCTTTTAGCTTTAATTTGTTTAATAGCACGATCCTACATCATACCTAATTTAATTGTATGATTTATTTCAGTTTTATCAATCTATTTTATTTCAGTAAATCTGCCATTGCTCCCTCCTTTTCAGCAACCTGCCAGTTTCCCACCAATAGTTTCTACATCCACACTAGCTGGATATTTTCTCTCCTATTTCACTTTTGGAATGTGCATGCAGCTTCTCGGGAGTAGAGATCCTTGTTGAGTTTGCCTTTTCATTTGGTAATCCTTTTTCTCTTGGTGTAGATTTCCCTGCAGGCAGCGATTTTGAGCAGTGCTCATTAGTGTGGAGTGCCGTCAGTTACACAGAGAGTTTTCCTGAGAAGAAGTTCCTTCTCAATCATGGATCGTGAGATTCACTTCGCGTCTGCCTTGATGGCCCCTGCCAAAAAAGCTCAAACTTCCATATGTAGTTTTTCTCCTAAATATTCAACATAAAAAAAATAACTTTAATATTACTATATTCCAAGTTACTGTAATAATGTCATCTGTCATGTACCCTCAATGTCTACAAGAAAACTAAAATGCTGATGGATCAGTAAGCACAAACCAAAGACGCATCCTACCTTAGACAAGACAATAAAACCTTTTTTTCAAGTTCCAAATCTTATCTTTCTGCTTCCATGTCTTCATAAGATAACTAAGCTTTTATTAATTTTTTTTTTTTTTTTTTTCAACATGACATCATATATGAGCCAAAGTTTTCTGACCTTGAATCGTACATGGCCCATCAACATTCTGAACAAAAGCAAATACAATATATGAAGCCTTTATATGAATAAGGTCTCTATATTATAAAATGAAGAAGTCAAATAATCATATAACAATCAATTTATAATTAAGTTCAAAACATATTAAATGTTGTACTTTCACCAGAAACACACTTGTTATTGCAATTTTTATAATTTTGGCACATTAAAAAAGGCATAAAAATCAGTTGTAAAATCCAATCTTTACATACAAAAACATATACAGATGTCTATAGTAATAGACAATACATAATAATAGATAATACATATTATATAGACGTCTTAAAATTACAAATTTTTAACTTGTTCTACTGTTGTTGAGTGATAAGTGATGAATTTACTCTAAAATAACATACATTTTATTTAAACTTTAGGAATTTTTTTCGAAATATATTTCAAATAAAACAATTTATAAAAACACTAGCAGGCTATGCCCGCTGCGCTGGTCCATTTTCCCAAACAAATCTTGATTCAAACAAAATGGTGATTTGAAATTTCTTTTTTAAAGCAGTGTATACCATCACCTGGAATGCCCTTCCACAATGCTGAAAACGATGGCAGTGCCAATGTCATTGCGATATTGCACTATTGTATGCCTTGGACAAAATTTGGGCAATTAAGTATCATCTCTCTTATTTGATCATTTATAGTAGAGTTTGATATGAAAATGAGACCGTTGTGACAGCAGGAATCAAAATGTTCTCTACTCATCACATTATTTTGTCAGAAAGCATTGCAATGATTATCAAACTCTATTAATTTTCAAATAGCACATTATCATTTGCTAGTTCTTAAACTCCTGAATCTGAACTTGCACTATTTGCAAATCTGATAGCCTAAATACAATCTCCTATTACATGTCGCATTACATTTTTTAATAGCCATCCTCTTCTGACAACTCTACTGCAGTTTTCTATCTACCTTGGTCTGTTCCAGCAAAGTACATAGCAAAAAAATGTAAAAAAGAGTGTTTAACTTATATATTTATTAGAACAATGAAGCATAAAAGGTGTGTTTTAAAGCTGAATTATTTGGGTAAAATTAAAATTACATCAGTTTCACTGCCTCTTCATTTTTTTTTTAAACCAGTTGCGGGGCTGCCACAGGCGACTATTTTTATAACCTGTTCGCACCACTGTTTTTCTAATATAAATTTCAAAATAAATTTTTCTTGCAAATGTTGTCAAAGTGTATGTTAAGGATTTCTGTTTAAAGAAAGTGGTGCCAGTTAAAGTTAAAGTTAAAAAATAGTCGCCTGAGGGCAGCCCTGCAGTTGCAAACATGTAGCTGTTAAATCGGGAATAATCTTGATGCTAAATTTTGTAGAAAAATAAACCTTCAGCTTGTAATCAATTCCATTATGATTTTTGGCGTCAAATTTTAGTATTGCTTATAACGATTTGTTACAAATGTATGAGACTTATTTCGTGTTTATTGTCAAATGAAATTGAAGTTTACAATCATCTATTATTGGCATTTAATCTTATATCTTGGCGATAGTTTTTTTTTTTTTTTCGACGGGGTAATGAAGTAGTATTTAATAGTTAATTTTTGATAAAATTCTGTTAATAGGGCTTAATGTTAATTAAAACTACAACATAAACATCATAAGCAAAATTTTCTACTGTCAGTATTTAATGTATATTTTTTCTTAGCCAATTTTAAAGTATTTTTTTAACCTCAATGATTGATAAATTAATTGCAAATACATATATTTTTTAATTCTATATCATTAATATTCCGAATATTTTTCCTGCACATTGCAAATACTGCATTTTTAGGGATAGTAAAATAACTACAGGATAGTAAAATAACTACAGATAATAAGGCTAAAACACAGAATTAACGACAGCTTGGCGAATGCCTCTATGAAGACTTGAAAAGTACGCCAGTTCTGTCAACTTAAATATCCAAATAGAATTTTAATAAAAAATAGGTACTACTTCATTACTGATATACCACTTTTGTAATGTCCTCACTTGGCAGAATGCCAAGGGAATAGCAAATAGCATATGAGGCCAAGATTGCTTCTACGTATTCATGTAAATGATATTAAATATTGTTTTCTATTTTTTGTTCCAAATAAAATTTTATTTTAAATTAATTAGATTGTGCACCTTCTATCAGTTCTCGGAATAACTTTTCCAAAATATATATTTTCTCCTACTTTTTTGTCAATTTTAATAAAAGCATGTCTTTTTTTTACATTTATATTTATGGCTAAAACACAGTTTTAACGATTGCTTGGCATCTGACTTGGCGGCTATACGAGAAATTCGCCAATTCTAACAACCTAAATATTCAGGGCACATGTATGTCATACACTCACTAGGATTTACTTGGCGTCAAAATGGCGTTATTTTGCCAAAAGTGGTAACCCTGATATTGTTGTTTATTTTTTGATAAACTGTTTATTTACCTTAATTTTTCTTTTATTATAATTATATAAAATGTTTTTTGTTCTATAGTTAATAGTTGTTAAAATTTTATATAATTAAAAATTGTTTTATTTATTGTTATTTTTTTAAATAATAGAAAATAATTTAAAGATGTATATTTAACCAGTATTCGAAAATGAGGTTTTCGCCAAATTGACGTTGGAAAAAAATTGTTCCAAACCTTATAAGTATATGACATCTGCGCCATATTCATATCTAATGCATGCAAATAATATAAATAAATAATGTACACAGCAATGTAAAGAAACATATTTAAAAAATTGCTAATCTGGTATTTTTTAAAATCACGCCATGTTGCCGTTTCTTCTAAAAAGATTAAGTTGCGCTATATTGCGAGTGAAAAGTTATTAAGCTAAATTTAATAATCATACCTTTAAATCGTCTTTTTTATTATACTTGTCTTTTTATAACTTATTTCGTGAAACAGAATTACAATGTAATTTTAAAAACAGATAATTCAATTACAGAAACAAAAAGGTATCCCCCCCCCCCCCCAAAAAAAAAAAAAAAATTGACACATCTAGGGTGGTTTAATAAACAAACTCATCTCGAGATGGTACTACTTCCCCATTTTTGACATAGACTTGCTCTTTTCGCCCATGCGCAGTTCTGTCCAGGTTCCTCTCAAACGTGGTTCATCAGTATTCCATAGATCAATTTCGCCAAATTATACATATTGCAAAACGATTCACTGTATTATACAAACGAATATAACTTTTATTTTAAATAACCAAAGAATCAATAAATTACTAAAATATTAATAGAAATACAAATAAAACGTCGAATTGAAAAGTAGTTAATGACGTAACAAACGCGTGTAACATGTTTAATTTCAAATGAATGTGGCAAT
Source organism: Maratus speculifer (assembly GCA_964019185.1). Classification (NCBI taxonomy): domain Eukaryota; kingdom Metazoa; phylum Arthropoda; class Arachnida; order Araneae; family Salticidae; genus Maratus; species Maratus speculifer. The sequence continues at coordinate 36,075,518 of OZ025291.1, read as the reverse complement.
TACGATCATCCATTATTGACATTTAATCTTTTATTTTGGCGGCAGTTTTTTGGTCGATGGGATAATCAAGTAGTACCAAATAATATAAAAAAATATAAATAATAATATAGCCAATAATATTTTGGTCAGGTGTCATGTATGGATCACATTGGTGCGATTGCAACAAAATTGTGATTTTTATGGATTGCGTGGTAATCTGGTTGTTGTTGTTTATTTACTAATAAACTTTGTTTCTTTACTTTTCTTTATTTTTTTCTTTCTTTATTGTTTTGTTCTATAATTATTAATTGAACTTCACTTATTTATTATTTCCTTTTTAAAATAATAGAAAATAATTAAAAATAATATAACATGTAACCGGTATTTGAAAACGCATTGTTTGCCAAACTGATGTCAGATTTAAAAAAATGCGCCAAGGTGATGCGTATATAAAAATGGAAAAGTGTTTATAATAATGTAAACAAATAGTTAAAAAAATCTTTTTTTTTTTTTTTTTTTTTTTTTTTTTTTTTATAACGCCAAGCAGTTGTTAATTCTGTAGCTGCATCAATAGTAAATTTTCTTTTCTTCTTTTGTTTCTTAGTGAAAAACCATAAATTTAATAATCTCAAATAAAATAATCTGACAAATTTTCTATGATCTCGTTGATCATCTAGAAATCTCCTTAATACATAAACAAAACGGCAAAGATGTCATATGCGCCGAGTTTGGCGCGATAATTTTTTATGCTAATTTGGCGGAAACATTGTTTTCGAATACCAGTTACATGTGTATATTTAAATTATTTTCTATTATTTAAATAGTAATAAAAATTTATGAAAAAAGTTTAATTAATAAGTATATAACAAAACAATTTATACAATTTATAAAATAAATAAACACTTTATTTATAAATAAATATTAATAGTCGGGTTAATATATCTCAGACAAAATAATGCTAATTTAAAGTCTATTAGTTACCTCGGTGATATATAATATCCGTACCAATAAAACTTTCAATAATATAGTAAATATGCTATTTGGCGGTGCTAATTATTGAAGATTAGTCCAATATCATTTTAAATATTATCTAACACAGGAAAAATATGAAGAAAATTGAAGAAGAAATGGCTAATTAAAACAGACTTGTAAAATATTTTGGCACAAATGCCTTATGTGCACCACATTTGTGCATTTTTTCCTTCTTTACGCCAATTTGGCGAAAACTTCGTTTTAAAATATCAGTTTCATATGTATTTTTTAATTGTTTTCTATTTTAAAAAGGAAATAAAAATAAATAAATAATGTTTTGTTAATAATTATAAAATAAAACAATTTACATCATTTAAAAAAATAAATAAGAGTAAATAGTTTATTAATAAATATACAATAGCCGAGCTACCATATGAACATAAAATCGACATTTTGTTGCAATCGTGCCAATGTGGTGCATATATGACATCTAAGCCATTTTTTTTTCAGCAGGCAATTTTTATTTCAAAATGTTGAATTTATCGATAGTAATAACGCGAAATTGCATAAATTTCACTTAAATTGCATAGATTTCCTTGTTCAGTTTGTGACTTTTAAAACTAATTTTCCCTGGTAGAGAGTTTGACAAAATGGCGCAAAAAAAGTATGCTTGTTGATAACAATTTTCAAAATTGCGGTGAAAAACTTTTGAAAAAGAATGACATTATTTTAGAATATATATGTGTGTAGCAGAATTTCACACTAAAGCTCAAATTTTAATATTTGATTACAATTTTTAAAATATTAACTTATGTTTATTGAATTTACAATTGAATACTAAAATATACTCCAAAAATTGTCTTCTGTCGGAAAAAACAACATTATTGCGACCTCATGTTAGACATATGCATTTTTGGCTTACTTCTTTGCCGACAAAAGTAAAAAAAAAAAATCTCAAAGAAACAAATATATAACTCACAACTACTTTTATAATTAGATCTGCCTTTTTCTGGAGTAAGTTATATACTATCGAAATTTGATAAAAAAGAGAAAGAAAATAATAAAAAGGAAAATAAAAATCATTCAAAATTCATTGAATCAAATTTTCAAGTTCTTTTTTTATTCTAACTCAAGGATTTGTTGTATCAAATGTTGTATCAAATGTAGTATTTAACATTATTTTTTAAGCGTTACAAATACTTCTTTTATTTTTAAGATAAATAAATATTTTTTTATAATATCATGCCTCATTAAATGGTTTTTCTTTATTATTATTATTATTATCATCAATAGTTATTTTCTGCTTTTATTTGCAAGATGTTTGTAATATTTCTAATAGATCTAGCCCTTTTAATTCTTTTAGCAATGATAATTTTTGCCAAAAACAGCTACTGGCAAACCTTTTGTCAAAAATAACCGAAAAATACGAAATTTACTACGAAAAATCAGAGTTATCCCTGTAAATTTGAATCATAAACCTTCGGAAAAATATTTCCTATTGAATGATACAATCGGCAAAAAAATCCATTGGGTAGTTTTTGAAAACACTTGTTTGGAAGTTTCAGAACTTCTGCTTTATAATATACTAGCAGGCTATGCCCGCTGCGCTGGTCAATATTTCAAAATCAACCGTGGATGAAACGAACTGGTGAATTTAGATTTGTATTTTAAATAATTTGGACCTCCAGCAGCACCTTGCTCATTGCTGAAAACGATTTAGACACCATTGTGATATTAAATTATCTTAAACGTTGCGCAAAAGCAGCTATTTAGAAGTAACTATTTTAGTTTATTACTGACAGTGCACCATTTGGAAGCGAAATGAGACCATTATGGTAACAGGATTTAAAATTTTCCCTTATCTGAAGAAATATTAATTATTACAGTCTTTACCATGGTACAACTTCTGAAAAATTTCTTCACAACTTTTTATTATGTGAAGCCAGGAACCCAAAGCTACTCCCACCTAAAAAGTTTATATGTATATTAAATTTTGTCCGCGCGATAAAAGGCACAATTATGCAAGAATCATCTTCAAACTCGTCAAGTACATTGAGATGGTTAATATCTCAGTGGGAATTGCAAATGAGCAAAATCGGCCCAAGGGGCTGGTAATTGGGAAGGGTTTAAAAATTTGAATGCCATCTTAACATGGCTTTCACAAAACCAGCTCTTACAAAACAATAGCAGGAAAAAGAAACATTTTTCGTTACAGCAAGTTGCCAACGATAAAAAAAAAACACACATTAAAATTCTCACTACAACAATTACTTTATTATTGCAAAATTTCCTCCTGAAAAATGAAAACAAAATTATTTGCTCTTTCGTATTTAAGCATTTTCTCTTTAGTTATTTAAGATAAAATTATGTAAATTTGTATAATTTGGCGAACGATTTGGCGAAATTGGTTGACGTGATAATCTAGTAGTAGCCAATTTACACTTTTCATATTTCACAAAAGATTCCTACACAGACATCATATACGCAATAGGTTTAGCACGATTATCTTGCAACTACAATGTGGCAAAATCCTCGTTTTAGAATACCAAAGAAATTTATGTATATTTTATTATTTTCTATCATTTTAAACAGCAATTAACAATAAATAAAAAGTAACTGTAGAACAAAACAACAAATATCATTTCAAAAAAGAAAAAAATAAAAGTAAATAAACAATTTATCGTCAGATAAACAACTATAGCTGAGTTACCATATGAGGCAAATAATGCCATTTTGGCGCCAGTGAGATACCTCGATGAGTATATGACCAAATCCATGACAAAATTTCCATCTGGAAAAAACTTTAATCGGCATTTATACTGCATTTTCCCTACTTATGTATAAGAAAAAACAGATGTCATGTATGCACCACATTGGCGCAATTTTTTTCTGGCGCCAATTTGGAGAACTTGGTTTTTAATTACCAATTTCACAAATATTTTTTATTTATTTTGTATTATTTGAAAAAAATAATAAATAAAAAAGTTTAATTAATAGCTATAGAACTAAATGATTTATATTATTTGAAAAAACAAAATGAAAGTTAATAAATAGTTTATTAATAAATAAACAACCATAGTCTGTTTACCATGTGTGGCATAAAATCGCCATTTTGTTGCAATCGTGCGAATGTGGTGCGTATATGACATCTGCGCCAAAACTTTAAAAAGTTGCAATTAAATTATTTTACAGTTTGGATGAGGAAGACAATTATACTAAAAATTAAACATCATACGCATTTTTTTTTTTTTTTTTTTGCTATAAGTGCTATTTATATATTTACAATTAAACATAAAAAAAATATCCTAAAAATGCTCTCACACATTTTAAAGAGAGTGAGAGAATTTAGTAATTGTGAACATCGCTCCAGCTTATGTCTTCTTGGTATAAAATCGCATTTTTTGATGACAAAAGTAAATTCAAACAACCAAATAAACAAATAACATACAATTAACAGATAAAACCATTTTTAAAAGTAATTTTGCTATTTTGTCCTGCAAGACACATAAATGGTAGAATTAGATTTTAAAAATATTTTTTTAAAAATAGAAGAATGTTATTTATGTTTTATCTAATACAATATTTAAAATACATTTTTGTTAGCCTGCGCGAAAGAGAATAGCGAAAGTTTGATTGAAGAAATATTGAAGAGGAAATGGTGAATTAAAAAAGACTTGTAAATTTTATTCAGCGGGAATTTTTTATTTCAAAATGTTGAATTTATCTATAGTAATAACGCATAATTGCATAAATTTACTTTAAATTGCAAAATTTTTCCTTCAGTACTACTTGGTTATACCGTCGACCAATTTCGCTAATTTATACAAATCGCCAAACTATTAGCCAGATTATATAGATTAGCATAAATTTTCATTTAAATAACGAAAAACAAATTAGCAGAACATATATAAAAGTAGAAATAAAATGTCGAATTAAAAATCACTTGATGACAAAATTAGTATTTATATTATGCTTAATGTCAAGTGAATGTGACATTTACGATCATCCATTATTGACATTTAATTTTGGAATTTGGGGGTAGATTTTTAATCGATGGGGTAATCTTTCCTTCTTCAGTTTTTAAATTTTAAAACTGAAATTTTTCCTGTAAGTGAAATTGACGAAATGGCGCGAGAAAAATTAAATTAACAATGAAAAAATTTGCAAAAAGAAATAAAAGAGCTATACTCATATCTATATAATTTACGATTGAATGTTAAAGTATACTCTAAAAATTATCTACATTTGAAAAAAAAAAAAAACATTATTGCGACCATTAAGAACCTAAGTCAGGCATTAAATCAGTAGTGCATTTTCGGCTTAAAAACACATTCTTTGGTGACAAAAGCAAGATGAAAATGGTATAGAAACGAATAGTAACTCACAACTTACAGTGTCTTTTACAATCAGATCTGCTTTTTTCTGCTGTAAGTTATATTATACGGAAATTCGATAAAAAATAGAAAGAAAATAATAAAAAGGGAAATAACTATCATTCAAAATTCATTTAATCAATTTCTGAAATTCATGTTTTTATTCTAACACCAGGGATAAGTCGCCAAAATTTAAACCAATTGTTATATTTCGCGTTAATTTATTTTTTAAGCATTACAAATATTTTTTTCATTTTCAAGATAAAAATATTTTATAATATTACGCCTCATTTAAGCGGTCTTTCTTTATTATTAATAATATTATCAGTAGTTATTTTCTGCTATTATTTGCAATATATTTGTAATATTTCTAATAGATATAGCAATTTTAATTCTTTTAGCAATTATAATTTTCGCCAAAAACAGCTACTGGCAACCCTTTTGTCAAAAATAACCGAAAAATACGAAATTTACTACGAAAAATCAGAGTTATCCCTGCAAATTTGAATCATAAACCTTCGGAAAAATATTTCCTATCGAATGATACAATCGGCAAAAAAATCCGTCGGGTAGTTTTTGAAAACACTCGTTTGGAAGTTTCAGAACTTCTGCTTTATAATATATATGATATGATTTGAAATCAATATATATAATACTTATAAACTTATAGGCTCTTTGATAATTATGCTTATTGTAAAGGGGAAGATGAGAAAATGGAGGGGGTTAGCAAAAAGATTTATTTTAAAAATAAAAGTAAATTTTTCTGATACATTTTTTGTATAATGCATTTATTTTTTACTACATTTATTTTCTTTAAGTGTATAGTATGCTAGAATAAATTTCGCTGCATAAAATTCAATTCACTGAATTAAAAAAAATAAATTATAATTAGTTAGTCATTTATATCTCATAAACTTCTATTTGAATGATGCTACTCTTTTTTTTTTTTTTTTTAATCTATATATACTACACCCAACATTAAAGTGTAACTCAATATTAAAAACATAAAAGAAGAGACAGGTTTTTTGCACAAAAATGCGCAAATAAAGATATTAAATACTAAGCTTATTTGACTTACCAATAATAAAACTTTTGATTAATCAAACATTACTTATAATGAACATTTAGCATCATTAATCATACATTTCTAATGTCACTCAGGTACTTCTTCTTCATTGTCAGTTTGGCTACTTTTGAAATTTCTATGTTATGCAGGTGCAAATTTTACCAATAGCCTTTTTTTTCTAGCCAATAATAATTTTTGTTTTTGCATTTGTGAATTAAAAACAATGTTTTAATATTATAATAAAATGTTACAATTTATACCATTATTTCTTCCCATTTTAAAATGAAATCAGTGAAGAGCATATATTTTAAAAGATACATTTAAATTATATTTATTTAAAATGTATGGTATGTATTTTAAATGAAGTGAATGGAAGGTTGTATTTTAAATTAAATTAACTTTATAATACGAATTATGCTGGTGGGAACAATATTTAGTGATTTATCATATGTGCCCAATAAACAAAAGTTCCCACTTTCTATAAAAGAAAAAAAATCCTCAAACTGTAATGTGCAATAAAAAAATGGAAGAATGTTGCCGATGGAATCACAATCAAATAAAAGAAATTCAGAAAAGCCCCACATACTGTAACGCCAGTCAACTATCAGTAGGTTTAAACAATAAAATTTACAAAAATGAAAATAACAATAATAAAAAAAAAAAAGAAACAACTAACTATAGATATTTATTTGTTAATATTATTTTTTTAATTATCCCCCTCGTTTGGTGGATAAATGTTTAAAATGTCAGTTCAAACAAATTGTATGCAACTATTCATACCAACATTTTTTCAATCCTTTTTCTCTCTTAATATCATGCTGCTGTTGTTTAATGATATAATTCTTATTTTAATTATCAAAATAACTAATAAATCAGTGAAAGACATTAAAAACACAGATAAATGTTGAATAGAAAGTAATTTTATGGATATAACAAACATGCATAATGCTTCTAATGTTAAGTGAATGTGGTGCCTTAAGCATGCATTTTTGTCTTTAAATCCTGCAGTTTGGCAAGTTTTCTTTAATGGGAAGTGGCCAACAAGTTAATAGAGAAGTACAGTCATTTATTGGCAAAACAATATTTTGGATTTATGCAAAAATCAAGTTACTACTAAATGAAGATGTGGATTATTAAAATAATAGCAAAAATCAAGTTACTATTAAATCAAGATGTGGATTATTAAAATAGCAAAAATCAAAACATCTTATCACAGTATCAAAATATTGTTTCTAATTAGTAACCAGATAAATAAAATTTGCTATTGGTGAGAAGAAAATGCTACTGATGAAATTTATAACTCAATAACATAAAAGTACCAAAAATAACCATCAGGATAACACAGAAACACTCAAATGCTTTGAGCAGCCAAACAGCAGAAATAACTTAAATACTACAGTAGAACTTCTTGAAATACTAAAGGAAAATAATCCAAGTTTAAAAGCAATAATCACAATTGTCTTCACCAAGGAAATAAGTATAAGCATATGGCAATCATATTAGAGCAAGTCAGAAATGATGTAATTTACTTAAACTGTATGTATGTACTTAATGTTTGTCCCAGGCCTGGCTTCAACTAATTAAAAAAAAAAAAAAAAAAAAAAAAAAAAAAAAAAAAAAAACCCTCAGGTTTGGCCAGCTTAGTCTTCATTCTTTATGTTCCAGGCCAGATCCTCCCCTTCCCCTAGGCTGAGCTGGGACTAGACTTATTACTTCCTAGAATATGCATAAGTCAATGCGTTTTAATATCTAATGGTGCTTCAGAAACATTTCATGCTTTGTAGAAATTATATTGAGCTGGACCATGCTGTGTCAATTTAATCTTTATATGGGCCGAGCTTTAATCTTTCATACCAGGACATGATGGGAAGTTCTTAGGTTGAACTGTCAGAGTTTCCCCCAGAGAGTTTTAGGGGGGCGCTCCGCCCCTCCTGCCCTTTAGTTTAAAAAATAGCGCCCCTCTTGCCCCTCATCCAAAAACTAGCGCCCCTCTTGTCATTCATTCAAAAAAAATAGCGCCCTTCTTGCCCCACATTTGAAAAAGCGCAGCCCTCCAGCGATGATCCGAGAGCGCTATAGCGCGTAAATTACGCAAAAAATCGGCGACGGAACGCAAAAAATAGCCTCATACGGGTCCCGTGAAACGGGTAATTTCGTCAAAAAATCGCTAAAAAAAACGGCAAGTTTCGTTAAAAATCGCGAAATAACGACTAATTTCGGGCAAGATTCGCGAACAAATGACTAATTTCGCACAAAATTTCACAAAACGGCAGATTTCCTCAAAAGATCGTGGAAAAGCGACAAATTTCTTCCAAAAATCGCGATAAAACGGAAAATTTTGTCAAATGAGTCACAAAAAACGGCAACTTTTGTCAAAATAATGGCGATAAAACGGCAGATTTCGGCAAAAGATTTACCAAAAAACGGCAAATTCGTCCAAAAATTGCAATAAAACGGAAAATTCTGTGAAAAGTTCCGTTTTTTTCACGAGATTTTCGCGAGATTTGTCGTTTTTTCGCGATTTTTTAGCAAAATATGCCGTTTTTTGCTCTCTTTTGATAAGAACTGCTGTTTTTGCGATCTTCTAATAAAATTTGCCGTTTTTTGCGATTTTTTCACGAAATTTGACGTTTTTTCGCAATTTTTTTTAGCAAAATATGCCGTTTTTGCGATCTTTTTTAACAAAATCTGCCGTTTTTTCGTGATCTTTTAGCAAAATATGCCGTTATTTGCGATTTTTTAACAAAATCTGCTTTTTTTCGCGATCTTTTAAGAAAATTTACCTTTTTTTTTCAATTTTTTGATGAAAATTCTGTTTTTTCACGACTTTTTGAACCGCTAGATTCTAGATTCAACTTTATAAAAGTGCCCTTAAAAATGAAAAAGTGCCCTTAAAAATGTAAAAAGTGCCCTTTTCAGAACAGTAGCGCCCTGCCCTTTTTTAAACCTGGGGAAAACTCTGAACTGTTATACCTGAAGTAATAAGAAATTAGTTGTATACAACATAATTCTATTACTCTAATACTGAACATTACAGTAAGAGAGTTATCAATTTGATATATGCAAAATAGAAGTATATGCTAGATTATGTTTACATTAAACTCATAAATTTACTAGGACTTCCCTCAGAGGGATTAGTCTGAGCGATATTGCTGAGAATACACATTTAATAACTTGCGACAAGTAAAGAAAATGAGGTGTTACCTTTAATTGTCCATTCATTGTGATAAAATATAATGATGAAAATAAGCATATCGAATTGTAGAACTACAAAATCTTTTTGCATATACTATTTTTATAAAAGAAAAGCAAACCATGCATGGATATAAAATTGGAAATATGCAAAATGTTAAAAGTAATACAGAAAATAAAACACCAAATTTTCCTATATTGGAAATATAGCTCTTTGAAATGATGTCATGAGCATAAACAGAAGCTTCGCACAGATTTGAGAAACTATAAATAACATAAACTATTATGTTTGAAGAGAAATGAAGTGTATTTTATATGGTGTGAAATCCGTCCGAATAGTTTATAATGTTGAATATCTGTTTTTCACGGATGCAATGAGGCTGTCGATAAGAGTTAAGGAATCCTTTTTTAAAAATTTGTCCTAAACGAGCACTTACATCTTATAAGTTACTGTGATGCCAAAGTTATAGTTTCTGACCCCAACAGTATCCTAGAAATTGCAATATTCTCAATAAATTGGGTTTAAAACTTTTTCTAGAAAAAAAATGTTTAATATGTGAAATTAAATTGTCGAATGTTTTAGAAATCGTTCATAACGAGAATATTATATCTTAAAAATTGCCACCGAAAAAAAAAAAAAGATTTTAAATATTTAGTCATATCAACATCAAAGAATTCTCAATTTTAGAATTTTTTTGCTCGTGCATTGATAGTGATTATTGTTCCTACGCAAAATATAGTATATTTTGCAGCAAAGATGGTTACAAACATTTTTTGCCCACATTATTTTTTAAATCGGCTAGGTACTCCCAATGCTAACGAAAAACACACAAACGTTAATGCTTTATAGCATAGAAATACAGAATCAAAAGCTATTCATCTCCTATTATATAGACATAAACAGGGGTTGGGAAATTCATCATTTTGCTCGCCAGTGGCGAGTGGATTTTCTCATAAGGCGAGTGCATTTTTAGTTTTTGAAAAACTGTAGGCAATAGGCACATTATCAGAAACACTTTTTTAATCTAGATATTTTAACTTTCCAAATTATTACAGTGTAAGTATGGTACTAAGTTCTATCTAATGTTAATCTTACCTTTGTTACATATATTTCTTAATATTATACAAAAAAGAATTATGAAAATGCATTGTAGTAATAGTAATTTTGTCTGAAATCACGTGCGATTTTGTCATAACTATTTTCAACTGCGTGTGTTACATCTTGCGGGCTGGCGAAATAAATCCTTGGCTGGTAAGAATTTGGAAAATTTCCCCACCCCTGCACATAAATTATCTAATTAGTGCTAGCAGATGAATTTTTAAATATACATAGATCAATATAATGCTTCATTTTTCTTTTATTAGTATTTCTTAGTATTCATTTTTCATTTATTTGTATTATTCAGTAAAAAACTCACTTTCTTAAGCCCGAATTACGTCAAACTTTTTTATAAAAGCGCCTAAGTCCATATAACAGCGAAGTATTGTGAAGAGTATTAAATACAAGGTAGTAAGACACTTAGCCAAACGCAGGTAATAAATCGCGAAATATTGTCCTTTTCGCTCTCTTTCGAAATGCTTTTTTTTTTTCCGTATGTTTAAAAAACACGATTTTGAATCATCTTATTTAAAATTCAAATAAATAAATGAGAGGAAGCAATAATGGCATAAGTCAAAACATTCATAAGTCAACATCAAGGAATTGTATCGTAGTTACACAAGTGGAAAAAAGCTGCTTTCGGCCAAAAAACGTTGTCTTCACTAAATTTGAATCCGATTAAAAAAAGTACCGTGATTAATTTAAATGTTATAGGCAGAGCTGCCAAGTCTCCGGCATTTTGGGTACCGGTATTTTAATACAGAAAATGTTTTATTAAATTGGAACATTCTGCGGATTTAAAATATAACTTTTCGTATAAGAAAATTCTGCTATGCAATAAGCGAGGGTTTGGCATCTCTATATAGGAATATTTCGTAATCTACTTTTTAACCTTAAAAAAAGCAACGACCATTTTTCGGGTACAAAAAGTATTGCTAATTGTTCCATTTTGCATACAAGGTACTGATTATAATATTGATACATCTATGGTGATAAATTTCCAATAATTTTTCAAATCCCATTTATTTCATTAAAAATATAAATCTTTTATTCATTTAGTTTAAAATAAATGGTTTTTAACTAATTTCATAATACTTTTGAAATATCACTTTTCATTGAAATATTCATACTTAATACATAACGTACATAATATATGACTCTGTTATTACATAAGTCACCTTTTTATTATGATAAAAAGTTAATTAAATCCAATTGATTTTTTAAATCATCAGATTTTAAAATATTCACCTTTTATATAAACTTTTTAATAACAATTTTAATTTTCCTTAAGAAAGGTGTTATAGTAAAAATAAAATACATTGACATGTTTCGGAACCGTCAAATAAGTTCCATAGTCATAATATAAATAAAACAAAATTTCAAAATATTTCTCGGACAATACAAATGACACGCGACAAGTGGTTTTTTGGTGTTTTTTATCTCTTTGTCGCGTATCATTTTTATTAATCGTGAAATAGTTTGAAATTTTTATTTTTACTTAAATTTTAGATCATGGTCTATATTGTAATTTAATTTTTTGCAATAGAGCGCGTGTTTTTTGTTATTTATATCTCTTTGTCGCGTGTCATTTGTATTGTCCGAGAAATATTTTGAAATTTTGTTTTATTTATATTATGACTATGGAACTTATTTGACGGTTCCGAAACATGTCAATGTATTTTATTTTTACTATAACACCTTTTTATTATCATAAAAATTGTGTTTTTACTGATTTTTATTAGCTCAATAGGAAAAATTTTGTGTTTTGAGCAATAGATGTCCGCATTTCCTATTATTTATTTATTTTAACAAAATTCTTTGTATTTTGAAGAATTTTTATTTAAATAGGAAATCCAGATGTCGCTGTTAATAAAGAAGAAAGTTACAAAAAAAAGTTACAAAACGAGTAGACACATACTATCAAATATGGGAAAACGACGAATCCCAAAAAGACGTCGTATGAAATATCATCTTTTAAAGCAAAAAAACGAGGTCTGATTATCGAGCCTACTGATTACAAAATGTGCATTACATTAAAAAAAAATGCTGCAAATATTGATTATTTTTTCTTTTGTGCAGTTTTGGCTTCGAAAGGAGCGCTATGTTGCAGAAAGATATAAGCGCCTATGAAAACACACCTGGTAAACTTTCATGCTCAGTTTTACAAATAAATATGGCACATATATGCCCTATATACACCGAGTTACCTAATTGGTGCCAAAATGGCGTTTAGTTGCCTAACATGCTGGTTATCATATAAATGTTATAATAAATTGTTTGCTCTAAAAATATTATCATTTATAGATTGTTATACCTTTTTAAAAACAGGAAATGTTTCATTTATTCCTTTTTTTTTCATTTTGAAATAAATAAATAACGTGTTGTTATAGCATGCTATATGCATCTGGTAATCAAAACGATGTTTTCGCCTAATTGGCATAAAAAATCTCGCCAAACCCGGTGCATATATCTGTAGTATATTATCTCAAGTATTTTATTTATGTATACTATAAATGTTTTTACATACCACTTACTTCTTCTGGTATATAGAAACAGGTTAGTGGCTCCTTTATGCAGTATAAATTGTATAAAACTTTAAAAGATAGCCCCGTTGCCCCTTTTTGGATCGAATTAAAAAAAAATCAATGTCTAATTCCAGTATTGCTCCCAGGTATGCATACATACTCCATATTTCAAAGTTGTATGCCAACAGGAAACGGATGAAAAATGGGAAAAAATGTCACATATGCACCAGGGTACATAATTGGCGTCAAAATGGCATTATTTTATCTGAGATGGTAACCCGGCTTTATTTATTTATTATTTGTTTATTTACTCATAAAATATTTACTTTCACTCCCTTCTTTTAATTATATAAAATATTTCTTTTTATAGTTATTAATTATTATTATTATTTTATTTACTGTAAGTTCTTTTTGAAAATAGAAAATAATTTAAAAATGTGTATGTAAGCGTTATTTGAAAAGGGAGTTTTCGCCAAATGGGCTTTGAAAAAAATTGCGCCAAATCTGATGCTCTTGTGGTATCCGTGCCGAAAAATTAGTGACCAGAATTGACTTCCATACACAAACAAAATATAAGTTAAAAGAAAACATGCAATGAAAATAAATATAAAGGGAAAATGATGTCATAAAAGAAACTTTTTATTTAAAAACGTAATTGTTTCTAATTTTCACACGCGAAATATTTAAAACATTCTTTTAGCGATTAAAAAGTGCTGTTAGGAGATTATCACAAAATCTCAAAATCAAAGTTTTTATGACATTTTTTAATATAAAAAAATAACAGTTTTATTTTCCTGCATGATTAAATTTTAAAATGTTTTATTGCATTCAATATTTCTGAGTGCGAATATGATTACTATTTACTCCATGTACTGATTTGGTTATCTACGAAAATGTCCAGCCGGGGAAAATCACGCTCACCAAATTTCTGTGACGTATGCACATAAATTGTGCTTTTTTATCAGTTTTTTTAATATAACTTTTAAACTATTTGGAATTAATTTTTAAAAGTAGGTGCATTCACCAGATTACCTTCATAGGTACCTATTGGTGCAAACAGAATCAAAATCCGACAAGTACTTTTTGAGATTTGCTTGACGAAAGAATTTTTTTGAATTTTAATATCGTTACGTATCTCTGAGTATAAAGACTTCGCTTCGCTCAGACAATAAATTTCAAATTTACTTTTGACTGTTCTTAGAGGACAATTATATTTTATAAATAACTAGTTTCTAGCCTTTTTAGTACCCCAGAAATCACAATTTAGAATGTTGTTTTGTCCTGTAATCCACTGGTGGTGATGGCACTGACATAAATTGCAGCTTATTGTTTGAACAAGTTCTATAACCATCAATTTGCAAGCCATTATTTAAAAAATCGGTTAGTTATTTTATAAAATTGCATAAAAATCCTAATTTACAACATTTTTAGAATGCTTTTTGCTCACTGTATCCTTTTAAATTTAGAATTTTCTTATGACTGTCTTAGAAGTATCGTTTAAGAATTTACCATGCCAAATTTCAAAATGATAGACCCTTTCCCCCCACTTGTACAAAAAACACAATTTAGAACATTTCTTGCTCTTGCAAACCCAGGAGGTAGTGAAAATAACATAAAATATATCGTAGAAAGGACTGTCAGACTGTCACCATCAATTTGCAACCATTATTTTTGAAATAGTTTGATATTTCATGAGATTGCATAGAAGTTGCAATTTAGAACACTTTTCATGCATTTTCAGCCCTTTTAAATTTAGAATTTTTAGAAACTGTTCTTAGAGAATATTTATATCTCATAACTAATTACTGTGCCAAATTTCAAGTTTCTAGCTTCAGCAATTTCACAAAAATCGCAATTTAGCTCCTGCAGCACCCAAGTATTAGTAACACAGACATGAAATAAAGCTTATCTTAGAGCAAGGGCTGTATGTATCACTTTCAAAACATTATTTTTTAAATAGGTTTGATACTTTCTGAGATTGCTTGCAAATAGGCATTTAGAATGTTTTTAGAGCACTTTTTTTACATTTTGATCTTTTTTAAGTTTCCAATTTTTTTTAAGAAATGTTGACAGAGATTTTTATATTTAATAACTAACTAACACGGCAAATTTCATGAATGTAGAGGCACCAATCACACAAAATTTGCATTTTTAGAACATTTTTTGCACTTGTATCCCCATTGTGTTAGTGACAACTGACAAAAAATATATCTATTTTAGATCAAGGGATGTCACCATCATTTGTACATCATTATATTTGAAATTAGTCGGCAATTGTAATTTAAAATGTTTTTTAAAATGCTTATGGCACATTTATCCTTCTTTTAAATTCTGATTTTTTAAGGAATGTTCTTTAAGATAATTTATATCTTATAAGTAACTACCATGTCAAATTTATTATATCTAGGCCTTTCATAACAAAAAATGCAATTAGTAATATTTTTTGCTTTTGCATCCACTAGGTAATATTTACAATAACATAAAATAAAGTCTGAGCAAGCGCTGTCATTATCAATTTCAAATCATTACTTTTGAAATCGGATTGATAATTCCTGAGATTGGGTTGGAATCACCATTTAGAATTTTTTTTAAACACTTTTAGCTGATAAAATTTTGAATTTTGGTAAAAGATTTCTTACAGTTATTTATGGATAATAAATAATTGCCATGACAAATTTCATTTTTCTAGGCCCTTCAGTAGCACTGAAACCGCATTTATAGAAAGTTTTTTGTTTCTGCATACTCTTTAGGAAGGTGGCACCGATGCAAAATATAGCTTATGTTGGAGCAAGGACTGTCATCATAATTTTGAAACTGTTACTTTTAAAATTGATTTGTTATTTTCTGAGATTTAATAGAATTAGAATATTTTTTAGAATGGTTTTCGCATATTTTCATTCCTTTTAAATTTTCAATTGTTTAAAATTGTTCTTACAGATCATTTATATCTAATAAGTAACTACCATGCCAAATTTCTTGTTTCTAAGCCCTCAGTAATACAAAAATCGCATTTTTAGAATATTTTTTGCTTCTGCATGCTCTTTGGGTTAGTGGCATCGACATAAAATCTACCCTATGTTTGATTCCACCATCATTTTGATACCATTACTTTTGAAATTGGCGCAGTAATTCCCAAGATTACTCCCAATAAATATACAAGCTTTACCTCTTTATAATATATAAATGGCTGAACTAAAATAAACAAATAGACTATACAATCAAAACTGTCAATATAAATAACAAAATCAAAATATTAAATCGGATATTTCCCATAACATAAATAAGCCCATGAAGATTAAGAACTAACCTGTAAGCAGTTTCTACTTCTAAAGCAGAGAATCCAAAGGCACTATCACCTTGGATGCACAAGACTCTTTTGTCAGGAGCATTATCTTGACACCATAAAGAGGCAGCTATAGCTGATGGCAAGCCTATACCCATAGTACCAAATGTACCAGCATCTAACCTTAATTCAATTGGGGGAAAAAGTAAATAATTAATATAAAATATGATTACATAAACAATATGTCTATTTTTTTTTTGGGGGGGGGGGGAGTTTTTATCTTGTTTTCTTTTATTTATATTATTCTAATCAATCCCTTTTCTAAAACTATATTGTTTTCCTAAAAATATTTATACATTTTATTGCAGTGCCAGAGTGTTGCACATTTTTTATTACTTTTCAAATTTTTTTGGATTGATTTCAACATTTGAGATATTTGATAATGCTGTAAAATTAGTTGGGAGAGTTGAATTTTTGGATTAGGATGGGGTGATAATTTTTCTTAAAACAGTAGCATTTTCTATAATGTGTATCCTTTATATGTTGTTTTTTCATGGAGACCTCTGTATATACTGATATATACTGTATACTAGCAGTTACCCATGACTTCGTTCACATAACATTTAAAGAAGAAATAATTGATCAATCAAGCAAAAAATTTTGACGATGAAAAGCATATGTAATTAACTTTTTATCGCGAATTTATGGTAAAAAACTTCTAATAATCCCTATTTGCTAATTTGCTTGCTGGTTAAAATTTTCCTTTCAGCGTTTAATACTAATAGATAGAAACATTCTTGAATCCTTTTGTTCAGTCCTGTAGTTTTCCAAGTGCCTTTAATACACGAAAGTATCTTTCTAAAATTTAGTTCAAACAAAAATATTTCTTATTACTACCTAAATTACATTTTCAGAAATTATCATCCGAAGACAACCTTGTATCCAGTTCTTTGCGGGACCCTGTATATCATTTTATATATATACTACAAACATTTCTTAGTTTACTAAATGCAGTTCAAAATAAAAATGCATATTTTATTTAAAAACCACCTTTAAGTAAATTACGCTCATATTCAGTAACCTTTCCGAGATCTTTTTTGTAACGCTGTATATCTAAATTTAACTATTTATACTATTACCATTTATACTCTCCATTTAACATGCATACATTTAGCGAAACTTAAAAGCACATATCATAATATAAAATGCATTTCATCCATGCAACAGTCATCATCCATCATATACAGTACTTCGAATAGAATATATAATATTTGAAATCTTTTGTGTGTCCCTGTAAATGCTATGCACTCCGTATTATGCATGAAATAACTCACATTAAGCCTCAGCAACGTATGTCAATTTGATTATACATGAAATCATTTACCATAATTAAAATACGTCGGAAACTGTTCCTCCCTTTATTCTTATGCAATAGAATTCTGTGTAATCCTATAAATGAATAATAAGTGTCCTTTTCACTACATACTTTACAAAATGCTTATTTTAGTGCACTTTGTGAATGCATATAAATTTGAATATGTTTCACACTGTGTAACATCATTAAATTTAATTAAAACGATTTCCCCATAATGCCGTAATGTAAGGAATTTTTTGACAATCCCTGTAAATAAACTAATCATGGTAGAAACTTTATTTTCAATAGGTATTCGTGCTAGGTAAACGTTAAGAACGTCCAAAAATTTCATGGAAATCGGAGAATATTTACTAAAGTTAGAAAACGACCAGACAGACAGACAAACTGAAAGCATAGTAACTTTTCAACTTTGTTCGAAAGTGTTAAAAAATCGAGCCAAAAATATATTAATCAGTGTAGTTTTATTTTCCGCCTTTTCCCCACAGAAAATTTCTTTCATTGACAATTATGAGTTTTGAATAAAAATATTCATTTGTATGTAACTTATAACTTCTTAATTAATATAAGGGTCATTCCATGTCAGATCACCCAGACCATGGCACCCACCATCACCAATTTTGATAAAATTCAGTGAATTTGTAGAATTTCTGATGCTGATTCCAAAAACATCAATTATATTGAAATTGATCAAACGGTTTGTGAGTTATGAGCTTTTAAATAGCTTCCAAGATGGCCGATTTGCCGCCATTTTGAATAGCACAAGTGACAACAAAAAAGTCCATAACTTCTTTCAGGTTTAAGCTAGAGCTTTCAATTTTTTTTTGTTTTGTTCAGAATAAAGTAAACTTTCATTTAAACAGAGTTTTGTGAACCTCATTTTATAAAAATGCTGTCAAAAAATGACTTTTTGTCATTTTTTTAAGTAAAAAAAGGGGCAACTTCAATGGCTGATTTCCCCCAATGTACCCCCTTCAATTTTCATCTAATTGCATAAATAAGCAACTCAAAGTGTGTTTTGATGACTAATAAAAAAAACTTAATGGGCAGTTCACAGGTTTTTATTTAAAAAAATAAATTCAGTTTTACTGACTTTCCCCAATAACAGAAAACGCAAGATAATGAGTTGACATTTCTTTTATTACCAAAAATATTTATATATATTTACATCCAAAAGTTTGATAAGGTTTAATGTTACTTAAATATGTATGTTTAATGTGGCTAAAAAAGGAGAATTCCCTATAAAAAAGGGAATTAATAGGAATGCCAATAATGGATTTTTGAAAGACATAGAAGTACTTTCCTGGCAAATTGAAATCTATTGCAGAGTTTCACTAAATTATAAGTAAAAAAGAAATGATAGAAAAAACTCTACAAATAGGTACATTATATAACAAAATCATACTTGTATATAATAAAAAATGTGATAAAATTAAAACTCTTAAATAAAAAATACAGTAAGTAAAAGTTACACTAGTCTACATATCAGATGATTAAGAACCAATGCGTATTTTTCTATGCTAATTACACAACTGTTCTTAGTTTTCTTCTATCACGTATAGTTTGTTTGCGATCAACCAGAGGTGATTTCTAAGATTCATTGCCTAGAATAAGCATCATGTAATAGTCACAGATAATGTAAATGTGTACTTGTGGATACTTGCGAACTTATCTAACGACTTTTAGAATACAATCTGATAGTATTTAGCATGAGATAGACAAATGGCTTATCTGCAGTGACTTCAAATGTACATTAATATCATTGGCACAAAAAGCTGTGTATACAAAAATGCCTTGCTTTCTATGTGAATGGGACAGTTCGGCAAAGCAAAATCATTGGATTTTCTGATTTGTTTTTAAATCCATTTTTGCTCACAAACGCATTCAATTGGCAGGTTCTATATATATATAAAAGGGTTACTATATTAAAAAATGCTGTCAAAGTGGGCATTTTGAATTGAATTTAAGCGATAGTACTGGAAACGAAAAAAATGATCTTACTGAAAAAATAATTGTTGTACATCAAGATCTAATTCATTGAACAAAAAATAAAAACACAGGTTGCAAGGCTGCTACAGGCGACTCTTTTTTAATTCTAACTGGCACCAACCACTTTCTTAAAAATGAAATCCATAATAGATGCTTTGATAACATTTGCAAGTAAAATATACTTCAAATTTTATATCAGAAAAATACTGGTGCACACAGAATATAAAAATAGTTGCCTGTAGCAGCCCTGAGGTCGCTTATAAATCTCTGAAAAAAAATCACATCAACAAGTATCATGTTTTTACTTTTAAAAATGAATCTGAAAATGTGTTAGAAAATTTTGAGTTGTTGAGGGTACAAAAATATTTTTTTACATACACTGCCTTAACATAATTGTGATAAAACCAGTTCTTACAGAAAATTTTTAAAAAGAACCAGATAAAATTGTTGAACTAGGTTTATATCTAAATTTGATTTAGTTTTTGTTACTGAAACAAGTACAGTAAACTATCTAAATACGAAACCCTAAAATCCACAACTCTAAAAAATCTGCATATAATTTACAGATGTAAATAATGAAACATTGAGTTCAGATATAGGGACAAAATTTGACTTTTATAATTTTATATCGATTCCATTTTATTTTAATTTGGAACTTTTTTTAATAGTACTGAATTCATGTTTTTTTTCCCCACGAAGAAAAAGAAATATATTCTGAAAAAATTCAGATTTTTCTTATATCATTGGTAATCACAATCTTCTTATCAAATATATTTATGTATTAATCAAGCTTTTTTGGTTATTAAATCTAAATCTGGCTAAACCTGAAAAAAAAAACTTCTTTATTTTATGATTTTGTTGAGAATTAGTAATGTATCTTTATGAGGTACATTAGTAACTACATTCAATAATTAAAGAAAGATATATTTCATGTTTATAATGAATATTTAATCATATATTATTAAATATTAACTTGATCCTTACTTTTAATAGTTTAATCACTTTGAAAATTATCTAAATTTTTATTATTTTAATTTATTACTTATTTTAATATTTTATTATATTGTAAAGCATTCATTTTAGTTTTGATTGCATTATTAATTGCATTCAAATTCCTGTTTAAAAAAGGTAAACAAAGTAATGACCGGAAATCGGCAAAATTCTAAAATCCACAAAACTTCTGGTTCCAAGCTGTGCGGATTTGAGGGAGTCTACTGTATTTAAGTTCAAAATTTACATCTGCCTGTTGGCAGGGATTTTTAAAAATATTAATTACCTTTAAATTATTATTGATGTAGATATACAGTAGACTCCCTCATATCCGCAAACCAGAAATCCGCAACTCTCTAAAATCCACACATATTTTATGGATGTAAACAATGAAACTTTTAATTTGGATATTGG
Source organism: Maratus speculifer (assembly GCA_964019185.1). NCBI lineage: Eukaryota > Metazoa > Arthropoda > Arachnida > Araneae > Salticidae > Maratus > Maratus speculifer. The sequence goes on along the minus strand of OZ025291.1, from coordinate 36,054,264 downwards.
GAATTTGATTTTTTTTAGTTATGCATCAATTCCATATGTTTTTTATTTTGTAATTTTTATTAATATGACTGAGTTCATGTTTTTTCATGAAGGAAGATTAAATTTATTACTGAAAAAGTTCAAGATAGTGCTGATATTACTGGTAATCACAATCTTCTTACCAAATATATTTATGCATTAATCAAGATTTTTTTTGTTATTAAGCCTGGCTAAACTTGGGAAAAAAAAAAAAAAAAAAAACTTATTTTATGATTTTGATGTGAATGAGTAATGTAACTTTATGAGGCAAGTTTTGTTGAATAATTTTGGAAAAATACATTTAATCTTTATAATAATGAATATTTAATCATACTCTATTGATTATTAACTTGACCTTTCCTATTATAACTTTAATAAATTTATAAATTATCTAAATTTTTACTATTTTAGTTTATTACTTATTTTAATATTTTATTACATTGTAAGCATTCGTTATAGTTCCGATTGCACTCAAATTACTGTTTAAAAAATGTAAACAAAGCGATGACCAGAAATCTGCAAAATTCTAAAATCCGCACAGCCTCTGGTGCCAAGCTGTGCGGATTTGAGGGAGTCTACTGTATTTTTAATAGCATGGTTATTGTGTATGTGATATGTTATTTTGTATTAATTTAAAGTACCATAATTTTTATTTAAGAGTTACAATTTTATTGTATTTTGTATAATAAAAGTATTAGTGAGAAATTACCGGGCTAGGATATCGAACGGGGTAGCTTAGATGAAAAAAGCAACAGCACGGTACGCTGTTGACCCAGGTTCGATTCCTGGCCCCGGCTAATTTTTCACTCCATGTTGGGTTGTTGTATTAATTGTGTTTATGTCTGTCTTAATGCATGTATAATTTAATTAATTAAAAATTAAGACGTTAATTACTATGTTCTTTAATATATATTGCGGATCGATGGATTATTATAAATATTATTCATCGTATTTCCCGTCATTACGTGCCGAGCGGTTGCCGGCTGATGGCGTTCCCTAACATGGTTTATTAGTGAGAAATTACCGGGCTAGGATATCGACCGGGGTAGCTTAGATGGAAAAAGCAACAGCACGGTACGCTGTCGACCCAGGTTCGATTCTTGGCCCCGGCTAATTTTTCACTCCATGTTGGGTTGTTGTATTAATTGTGTTTATGTCTGTCTTAATGTATGTATAATTTAATTAATTAAAAATTCAGACGTTAATTACTATGTTCTTTAATATATATTGCGGATCGATGGATTATTATAAATATTATTCATCGTATTTCCCGTCATTACGTGCCGAGCGGTTGCCGGCTGATGGCGTTCCCTAACATGGTTTATTAGTGAGAAATTACCGGGCTAGGATATCGACCGGGGTAGCTTAGATGGAAAAAGCAACAGCATGGTACGCTGTTGACCCAGGTTCGATTCCTGGCCCCGGCGAATTTTTCACTCCATGTTGGGTTGTTGTATTAATTGTGTTTATGTCTGTCTTAATGTATGTATAATTTAATTAATTAAAAATTCAGACGTTAATTACTATGTTCTTTAATATATATTGCGGATCGATGGATTATTATAAATATTATTCATCGTATTTCCCGTCATTACGTGCCGAGCGGTTGCCGGCTGATGGCGTTCCCTAACATGGTTTATTAGCAGGGTTCGTACCGAATTCGGAAGAAAAAATCCAAGGAGTCCAAAAAATTTTAAGGATTTGTCACTTTTATTGTTATTTATGTGGGTATGCATTTGCACAGCCCCAATTACACAGAGATTACGCGAGTTACCCACCACGAGAGGGGGGGGGGGGTTATCCGCGATTTTCAGACGAAATCGGCGCTTCCCCGCGATCTTCAGACGAAATCAGCGATTTATCTGCGATATTTTAGCAAAACTGACGATTTACTGAGATCTTTTGTCCAAATCGGCAGTTTTTCTGCGATCTTTTGACGAAATCGGCAAATTTTCCGTGGTTTTTTTTTTTATGAAATCGACATTTTTTTGCCGATTGTTAGACAAAATTTGCATTTTTACACGATCTTTTCTGGAAAATGGCATTTTATACCCACGATCTTTTGACGAAATCGGCGTTTTTTCCGTGATCTTTTGATGAAATCGGTGTTTTTTTTTTTTTTTTTTTTTTTTTTTTTTTTTTTTAATGATTTTTTGACTAAATATTTGTAAGCTATCTTTTATTAAAAACAGCGTTTTTCCCCGCGACCTTTTAATGAAATTAGTGTTTTTATCTGCGATATTTGGTGAAATTGCCGTTTTAACCATGATCCGCACAGGAAATTCGCGTTTTTCAACGATCTTTTGACAAAGTTCGTAGACAAAAACATCGAAATCGTTGTTTTTCCACGAAATATTGAAGAAATGTGCGGTTTTTCGGCAATGCTTTCACGAAATTTACGTCTCCGCGACTGTTTTTTCGCGTGGAAAACCGTACAAGTTGGCAACTATGCGAAACTGATAACCCAATTTCAAATTTTCGGAAAAGGATGCCTTACATTTTCAGAAAATTCGGGCGAGAATCACCCCTGAATCCACCGTTATCAGCAAAATTGAGCATGATAAATCGTATTATGAAGAAGAAATCCAAGTTGTATATCTAGCTGTGAAGGAATTAAACAGTGTAATCACTTTTTGAAATTAGAAGCTTAGAGGTAAATCTGGATTATTCTTTTCACTTTTCTTTCCCTTATGGCCATGAAAACTAAATCATGTTGGTGGCTATTAGTATGATCCCAACCAGTCACTGCTGTGCTCAGGGCCATAGCTAGAAGTGGTCAATAGGGGGGGGCTCAGAATTTTTTTTCTCCCTCTCTGACGCAGAAAGATAAATTAGTGTATATTCACATTGTAGGTACTATGTTTCTTATTAAACTGTTGTAAAAATATCTTTTTATACTAAGAAAAGTATAGGATGATGAAAATTTTGAGTGTATAACTGGTGCAAAATTAAACACCATGTTAGCTTCATATGTACATATAGTATGAGGGAGTGTTGAATTACTTTATTTTAGATACAATTTAGTAATTCTGCAAAACTGTGAAAGGGTCTCAAAACTAAATTAGATTTTTGAACAGAATTTCATTTGAATTTTCAGAATAGAAATTCATTTAGTGACCTTGGAATCGTTTCATTTACCGTGCGCTTTACAATCGCATTTTTTTTTTTTTTTTTTTTTTTTTTTGAGCAATATTGCTTGCGTGCAAAACCACCAACTTGAAAATCCTGGGTCCCCGGGAATTCTAAAATTCTGGGTCCTTTTTTTTATCAAAAGCGGTTCCCCACTAATAAGTCATTATTTTAGATGCAAAAATTGAACTTGTTCATTTGCAAATGAAAAATAAAATGCAATAATCATTGTTTTAATAATAAATAAGTAATTAAAACCAATAATTTTTGTTCAAACTATTAAGAGAAATTTTCTTCACTTGTTTAAAAATAAATGTACAAGATACAAATTTAACTATAAAATATTGAACATTTGAATGTAGAAGATAACAAGTATCACTATTGTTTGCATTTCTTTTTTTTTAGAAAGGGACAAGACTGATTTATTGAAAAAGACATTTTTGCTGAAAAAAGAATACTTTTATTGAGGAGTAAACTGATGAAACTTTTTGTTTAATGAATGGGTGTTTTTCTGGGTCACATTTACTCAGAAAGACTTGGAGAAGTCAGAAACAGATTGTGAAGCAGGAAAATCCATTTTTAAAGCAGCAAAAAAAAAAAAAAAAAAAAAAAAAATTGAAGCAAAAAAATTAGTTTTTGGAACAGAAAACTTCACTTCCAGCATTAACGTTTTTTTTTCTTTTTTTTCCATGCCTGTTTGACAAAATTTGATTTTTTTTACGATCTTCTGACGAAATTTGCCGTTTTCCGTGATTTTTAGATAAAGTTTATCGGTTTTTCGCGATTTTTTGAGGAAATCTACCATTTCTCGAGATTTTGTGACAAATTAGCCATTTTTCGGAATCTTTTGAATAAATCTATCTTTCTTTGAGATTTTTTGACGAAATCTATCGTTTAATAGCGATTTTTTGACGAAATCTGTCGCTTTATCGCGATTTTTTTGACAAAATCTGTCGTCTTTTCGCAACTTTTTGAGAAAATTTGCCGTTTTTTCGCGATTTGTGACAAAATTAGCCATTTTTTTTACGAAATTTGCCATTTCTTCGAAAGTTTTGACGAAACCTGTCGTTTTAGCGAATTTTTTTGACAAAATATGCCGTATTTTCCGAATTTTTCGACAAAATTTGCAGTTTTATCGCGATTTTTTTGACGAAATCTGTTGTATTTCGCAAATACTTTGACAAATTTTGCCGTTTTTTGAGGAAATCTGTCGTTTTTTTGAAATTTTATGAGGAAATTAGCAATTTTTTGCGAATTCTTTGACGAAATTTATCGAAAAATAGTCGATATTTTGCAATTTTTTTTAACGAAATTTGCCATTTTTTGCAATTTTTTAATGAAATTACGTGTTTTACGGGGCGCGTAAGAGCTATTTTTCTGCGTCCCGTCGCCGATTTTTTGCGTATTTTACGCACTATATACCGGGGCATCCCCGACCGCAATACAATTTAAGGAGTTTCTAAGGAGTATTTTGTTCATCTAAGTAGTTCTAAGTACTACTTGGGAACGTTTTCATTTCTAAGTAGTTTCTAAGGAGTCCAAGGAGTCTGTGCGAACCCTGATTAGTGAGAAATTACCGGGCTAGGATATCGACCGGGGTAGCTTAGATGGAAAAAGCAACAGCACGGTACGCTGTCGACCCAGGTTCGATTCCTGGCCCCGGCTAATTTTTCACTCCATGTTGGGTTGTTGTATTAATTGTGTTTATGTCTGCCTTAATGTATGTATAATTTAATTAATTAAAAATTCAGACGTTAATTACTATGTTCTTTAATATATATTGCGGATCGATGGATTATTATAAATATTATTCATCGTATTTCCCGTCATTACGTGCCGAGCGGTTGCCGGCTGATGGCGTTCCCTAACATGGTTTATTAGTGAGAAATTACCGGGCTAGGATATCGACCGGGGTAGCTTAGATGGAAAAAGCAACAGCATGGTACGCTGTTGACCCAGGTTCGATTCCTGGCCCCGGCGAATTTTTCACTCCATGTTGGGTTGTTGTATTAATTGTGTTTATGTCTGTCTTAATGTATGTATAATTTAATTAATTAAAAATTCAGACGTTAATTACTATGTTCTTTAATATATATTGCGGATCGATGGATTATTATAAATATTATTCATCGTATTTCCCGTCATTACGTGCCGAGCGGTTGCCGGCTGATGGCGTTCCCTAACATGGTTTATTAGCAGGGTTCGTACCGAATTCGGAAGAAAAAATCCAAGGAGTCCAAAAAATTTTAAGGATTTGTCACTTTTATTGTTATTTATGTGGGTATGCATTTGCACAGCCCCAATTCCACAGAGATTACGCGAGTTACCCACCACGAGAGGGGGGGGGGTTATCCGCGATTTTCAGACGAAATCGGCGCTTCCCCGCGATCTTCAGACGAAATCAGCGATTTATCTGCGATATTTTAGCAAAACTGACGATTTACTGAGATCTTTTGTCCAAATCGGCAGTTTTTCTGCGATCTTTTGACGAAATCGGCAAATTTTCCGTGGTTTTTTTTTTTATGAAATCGACATTTTTTTGCCGATTGTTAGACAAAATTTGCATTTTTACACGATCTTTTCTGGAAAATGGCATTTTATACCCACGATCTTTTGACGAAATCGGCGTTTTTTCCGTGATCTTTTGATGAAATCGGTGTTTTTTTTTTTTTTTTTTATGATTTTTTGACTAAATATTTGTAAGCTATCTTTTATTAAAAACAGCGTTTTTCCCCGCGACCTTTTAATGAAATTAGTGTTTTTATCTGCGATATTTGGTGAAATTGCCGTTTTAACCATGATCCGCACAGGAAATTCGCGTTTTTCAACGATCTTTTGACAAAGTTCGTAGACAAAAACATCGAAATCGTTGTTTTTCCACGAAATAGTGAAGAAATGTGCGGTTTTTCGGCAATGCTTTCACGAAATTTACGTCTCCGCGACTGTTTTTTCGCGTGGAAAACCGTACAAGTTGGCAACTATGCGAAACTGATAACCCAATTTCAAATTTTCGGAAAAGGATGCCTTACATTTTCAGAAAATTCGGGCGAGAATCACCCCTGAATCCACCGTTATCAGCAAAATTGAGCATGATAAATCGTATTATGAAGAAGAAATCCAAGTTGTATATCTAGCTGTGAAGGAATTAAACAGTGTAATCACTTTTTGAAATTAGAAGCTTAGAGGTAAATCTGGATTATTCTTTTCACTTTTCTTTCCCTTATGGCCATGAAAACTAAATCATGTTGGTGGCTATTAGTATGATCCCAACCAGTCACTGCTGTGCTCAGGGCCATAGCTAGAAGTGGTCAATAGGGGGGGGCTCAGAATTTTTTTTCTCCCTCTCTGACGCAGAAAGATAAATTAGTGTATATTCACATTGTAGGTACTATGTTTCTTATTAAACTGTTGTAAAAATATCTTTTTATACTAAGAAAAGTATAGGATGATGAAAATTTTGAGTGTATAACTGGTGCAAAATTAAACACCATGTTAGCTTCATATGTACATATAGTATGAGGGAGTGTTGAATTACTTTATTTTAGATACAATTTAGTAATTCTGCAAAACTGTGAAAGGGTCTCAAAACTAAATTAGATTTTTGAACAGTATTTCATTTGAATTTTCAGAATAGAAATTCATTTAGTGACCTTGGAATCGTTTCATTTACCGTGCGCTTTACAATCGCATTTTTTTTTTCTTTTTTTTTTTTTGAGCAATATTGCTTGCGTGCAAAACCACCAACTTGAAAATCCTGGGTCCCCGGGAATTCTAAAATTCTGGGTCCTTTTTTTTATCAAAAGCGGTTCCCCACTAATAAGTCATTATTTTAGATGCAAAAATTGAACTTGTTCATTTGCAAATGAAAAATAAAATGCAATAATCATTGTTTTAATAATAAATAAGTAATTAAAACCAATAATTTTTGTTCAAACTATTAAGAGAAATTTTCTTCACTTGTTTAAAAATAAATGTACAAGATACAAATTTAACTATAAAATATTGAACATTTGAATGTAGAAGATAACAAGTATCACTATTGTTTGCATTTCTTTTTTTTTAGAAAGGGACAAGACTGATTTATTGAAAAAGACATTTTTGCTGAAAAAAGAATACTTTTATTGAGGAGTAAACTGATGAAACTTTTTGTTTAATGAATGGGTGTTTTTCTGGGTCACATTTACTCAGAAAGACTTGGAGAAGTCAGAAACAGATTGTGAAGCAGGAAAATCCATTTTTAAAGCAGCAAAAAAAAAAAAAAAAAAAAAAAATTGAAGCAAAAAAATTAGTTTTTGGAACAGAAAACTTCACTTCCAGCATTAACGTTTTTTTTTCTTTTTTTTCCATGCCTGTTTGACAAAATTTGATTTTTTTTACGATCTTCTGACGAAATTTGCCGTTTTCCGTGATTTTTAGATAAAGTTTATCGGTTTTTCGCGATTTTTTGAGGAAATCTACCATTTCTCGAGATTTTGTGACAAATTAGCCATTTTTCGGAATCTTTTGAATAAATCTATCTTTCTTTGAGATTTTTTGACGAAATCTATCGTTTAATAGCGATTTTTTGACGAAATCTGTCGCTTTATCGCGATTTTTTTGACAAAATCTGTCGTCTTTTCGCAACTTTTTGAGAAAATTTGCCGTTTTTTCGCGATTTGTGACAAAATTAGCCATTTTTTTTACGAAATTTGCCATTTCTTCGAAAGTTTTGACGAAACCTGTCGTTTTAGCGAATTTTTTTGACAAAATATGCCGTATTTTCCGAATTTTTCGACAAAATTTGCAGTTTTATCGCGATTTTTTTGACGAAATCTGTTGTATTTCGCAAATACTTTGACAAATTTTGCCGTTTTTTGAGGAAATCTGTCGTTTTTTTGAAATTTTATGAGGAAATTAGCAATTTTTTGCGAATTCTTTGACGAAATTTATCGAAAAATAGTCGTTATTTTGCAATTTTTTTTAACGAAATTTGCCATTTTTTGCAATTTTTTAATGAAATTACGTGTTTTACGGGACGCGTAAGAGCTATTTTTCTGCGTCCCGTCGCCGATTTTTTGCGTATTTTACGCACTATATACCGGGGCATCCCCGACCGCAATACAATTTAAGGAATTTCTAAGGAGTATTTTGTTCATCTAAGTAGTTCTAAGTACTACTTGGGAACGTTTTCATTTCTAAGTAGTTTCTAAGGAGTCCAAGGAGTCTGTGCGAACCCTGATTAGTGAGAAATTACCGGGCTAGGATATCGACCGGGGTAGCTTAGATGGAAAAAGCAACAGCACGGTACGCTGTCGACCCAGGTTCGATTCCTGGCCCCGGCTAATTTTTCACTCCATGTTGGGTTGTTGTATTAATTGTGTTTATGTCTGCCTTAATGTATGTATAATTTAATTAATTAAAAATTCACACGTTAATTACTATTTTCTTTAATATATATTGCGGATCGATGGATTATTATAAATATTATTCATCGTATTTCCCGTCATTACGTGCCGAGCGGTTGCCGGCTGATGGCGTTCCCTAACATGGTTTATTAGTGAGAAATTACCGGGCTAGGATATCGACCGGGGTAGCTTAGATGGAAAAAGCAACAGCACGGTACGCTGTCGACCCAGGTTCGATTCCTGGCCCCGGCTAATTTTTCCCTCCATGTTGGGTTGTTGTATTAATTGTGTTTATGTCTGTCTTAATGTATGTATAATTTAATTAATTAAAAATTCAGACGTTAATTACTATGTTCTTTAATATACCGGGTGATCCAAAAGTCAGGACGAACTTTAAAAATGAATAACTCGAAAACGAATCAAGATACAAAGATACGGTTTGCACCAAATGGATGGAAAAGAAACCGGATTTTGTGTGACAACAAAAAAATATTGTTCTATTGGCGACCAACGGCATCACTAGCAGCATTGAAAGATGCCATCCGCCAAAACGTGTCTGCCATAAAGCAAGAAATGCTACTAAATGCTGTGAACGGTGTAGTGCCTAGTCTCACAGCTGCACTTATGAATGAGGGACAGCACATTGAACATTTTCTATTGTACTAATTAACTGTAACTAAGCTGACTTGGAAAATGTCAACATTTTTTCATTTGCAAATCATCTTTTGGTGCAAAAAACACTACCGTGTCATTTTTTGGATGTCAACGGCAAACTATTTTTTTCGTTGTCACACAAAATCCGGTTTCTTTTCCATCCATTTGGTGCAAACCGTATCTTTGTATCTTGATTCGTTTTCGAGTTATTCATTTTTAAAGTTCGTCCTGACTTTTGGATCACCCGGTATATTGCGGATCGATGGATTATTATAAATATTATTCATCGTATTTCCCGTCATTACGTGCCGAGCGGTTGCCGGCTGATGGCGTTCCCTAACATGGTTTATTAGTGAGAAATTACCGGGCTAGGATATCGACCGGGGTAGCTTAGATGGAAAAAGCAACAGCACGGTACGCTGTCGACCTAGGTTCGATTCCTGGCCCCGGCGAATTTTTCACTCCATGTTGGGTTGTTGTATTAATTGTGTTTATGTCTGTCTTAATGTATGTATAATTTAATTAATTAAAAATTCAGACGTTAATTACTATGTTCTTTAATATATATTGCGGATCGATGGATTATTATAAATATTATTCATCGTATTTCCCGTCATTACGTGCCGAGCGGTTGCCGGCTGATGGCATTCCCTAACATGGTTTATTAGTGAGAAATTACTGGACTAGGATATCGACCGGGGTAGCTTAGATGGAAAAAGCAACAGCATGGTACACTGTCGACCCAGGTTCGATTCCTGGCCCCGGCTAATTTTTCACTCCATGTTGGGTTGTTGTATTAATTGTGTTTATGTCTGTCTTAACGTATGTATAATTTAATTAATTAAAAATTCAGACGTTAATTACTATGTTCTTTAATATATATTGCAGATCGATGGATTATTATAAATATTATTCATCGTATTTCCCGTCATTACGTGCCGAGCGGTTCCCGGCTGATGGTGTTCCCTAACATGGTTTATTAGTGAGAAATTACCGGGCTAGGATATCGACCGGGGTAGCTTAGATGGAAAAAGCAACAGCACAGTACGCTGTCGACCCAAGTTCGATTCCTGGCCCCGGCTAATTTTTCACTCCATGTTGGGTTGTTGTATTAATTTTGTTTATGTCTGTCTTAATGTATGTATAATTTAATTAAAAAAGAAATGATAGAAAAAACTCTACAAATAGGTACATTATATAACAAAATCATACTTGTATATAATAAAAAATGTGATAAAATTAAAACTCTTAAATAAAAAATACAGTAAGTAAAAGTTACACAAGTCTACATATCAGATGATTAAGAACGAATGCGTATTTTTCTATGCTAATTACACAACTGTTCTTAGTTTTCTTCTATCACATATAGTTTGTTTGTGATCAACCAGAGGTGATTTCTAAGATTCATTGCCTAGAACAAGCATCATGTAATAGTCACAGATAATGTAAATGTGTACTTGTGGATGCTTGCGAACTTATCTAACGACTTTTAGAATACAATCTGATTGTATTGAGCATGAGATAGACAAATGGTTTATCTGCAGTGACTTCAAATGTACATTAATATTATTGGCACAAAAAGCTGTGTATACAAAAATGCCTTGCTTTCTATGTGAATGGGACAGTTCGGCAAAGCAAAATCATTGGATTTTCTGATTTGTTTTTAAATCCATTTTTGCTTACAAACGCATTCAATTGGCAGGTTCTATATATATATAAAAGGCATACTATATTAAAAAATGCTGTCAAAGTGGGCATTTTGAATTGAATTTAAGCGATAGTACTGGAAACGAAAAAAAATGGTCTTACTGAAAAGATAATTGTTGTATATCAAGATCTAATTCATTGAACAAAAAATAAAAACACAGGTTGCAAGGCTGCTACAGGCGACTCTTTTTTAATTCTAACTGGCACCAACCACTTTCTTAAAAATGAAATCCATAATAGATGCTTTGATAACATTTGCAAGTAAAATATACTTCAAATTTTATATCAGAAAAATACTGGTGCACACAGAATATAAAAATAGTTGCCTGTAGCAGCCCTGAGGTCTCAAATACAATTATGTCTTTTATACAAAATACAATAAAATTGTAACTCTTAAATAAAAATTATGGTACTTTAAATTAATACAAAATAACATATCACATACACAATAAGCATGCTATTAAAAATACAGTAGACTCCCTCAAATCCGCACAGCTTGGCACCAGAGGCTGTGCGGATTTTAGAATTTTGCAGATTTCTGGTCATCGCTTTGTTTACATTTTTTAAACAGTAATTTGAGTGCAATCGGAACTATAACGAATGCTTACAATGTAATAAAATATTAAAATAAGTAATAAACTAAAATAATAAAAATTTAGATAATTTATAAATTTATTAAAGTTATAATAGGAAAGGTCAAGTTAATAATCAATAGAGTATGATTAAATATTCATTATTAAAGATTAAATGTATTTTTCCAAAATTATTCAACAAAACTTGCCTCATAAAGTTACATTACTCATTCACATCAAAATCATAAAATAAGTTTTTTTTTTTTTTTTTTTTTTTTTTTTTTTTCCCAAGTTTAGCCAGGCTTAATAACAAAAAAAATCTTGATTAATGCATAAATATATTTGGTAAGAAGATTGTGATTACCAGTAATATCAGCACTATCTTGAACTTTTTCAGTAATAAATTTATTCTTCCTTCATGAAAAAACATGAACTCAGTCATATTAATAAAAATTACAAAGTAAAAAAACATATGGAATTGATACATAACTAAAAAAAATCAAATTCCCAATATCCAAATTGAAAGTTTCATTGTTTACATCCATAAAATATGTGTGGATTTTAGAGAGTTGCGGATTTCTGGTTTGCGGATATGAGGGAGTCTACTGTGTATCTACATCAATAATAATTTAAAGGTAATTAATATTTTTAAAAATCCCTGCCAACAGGCAGATGTAAATTTTGAACTTAAATACAGTAGACTCCCTCAAATCCGCACAGCTTGGAACCAGAAGTTTTGTGGATTTTAGAATTTTGCCGATTTCCGGTCATTACTTTGTTTACCTTTTTTTAAACAGGAATTTGAATGCAATTAATAATGCAATCAAAACTAAAATGAATGCTTTACAATATAATAAAATATTAAAATAAGTAATAAATTAAAATAATAAAAATTTAGATAATTTTCAAAGTGATTAAACTATTAAAAGTAAGGATCAAGTTAATATTTAATAATATATGATTAAATATTCATTAAAAACATGAAACATACCTTTCTTTAATTATTGAATGTAGTTACTAATGTACCTCATAAAGATACATTACTAATTCTCAACAAAATCATAAAATAAAGAAGTTTTTTTTTCAGGTTTAGCCATATTTAGATTTAATAACCAAAAAAGCTTGATTAATACATAAATATATTTGATAAGAAGATTGTGATTACCAATGATATAAGAAAAATCTGAATTTTTTCAGAATATATTTCTTTTTCTTCGTGGGAAAAAAAACATGAATTCAGTACTATTAAAAAAAGTTCCAAATTAAAATAAAATGGAATCGATATAAAATTATAAAAGTCAAATTTTGTCCCTATATCTGAACTCAATGTTTCATTATTTACATCCGTAAATTATATGCAGATTTTTTAGAGTTGTGGATTTTAGGGTTTCGTATTTAGATAGTTTACTGTACTTGTTTCAGTAACAAAAACTAAATCAAATTTAGATATAAACCTAGTTCAACAATTTTATCTGGTTCTTTTTAAAAATTTTCTGTAAGAACTGGTTTTATCACAATTATGTTAAGGCAGTGTATGTAAAAAAATATTTTTGTACCCTCAACAACTCAAAATTTTCTAACACATTTTCAGATTCATTTTTAAAAGTAAAAACATGATACTTGTTGATGTGATTTTTTTTTCAGAGATTTATAAGCGACCTCAGGGCTGCTACAGGCAACTATTTTTATATTCTGTGTGCACCAGTATTTTTCTGATATAAAATTTGAAGTATATTTTACTTGCAAATGTTATCAAAGCATCTATTAAAAGTATGATTTTGTCATAAAATTCAACTTTTGTAGAACTTTTTCCATCATTTCCTTTTTATTCATAATTTACTGAGACTGCGATAGATTTCAATTTGACCGATTGCAAGAATCCATTATTGGTATTCCTATTTATTCCTATGGGATTCTCCTTTTTTAGGCACATTAAATATATATATTTATGTAACATCTTATCAAACAAACTTTATCAAACTTTTAGATGTAAATATGTATGATATTTCTGGTAATAAAAGAAATATCAATGTTATCTTGTGTTTTCTGTTATTGTGGAAAGTTAGTAAAATTGAATTAATTTTTTTAAATAAAAACCTGTGAACCGCCCATTAAGTTTTTTTTATTAGTCACCAAAATACACTTTGAGTTGCTTATTTATGCAATTAGATGAAAATTGAAGGGGGTACATTGGGGGAAATCAGCCATTGAAGTTGCCCCTTTTTTTACTTTAAAAAATGACAAAAAATCATTTTTTGACAGCATTTTTATAAAATGAGGTTCACAAAAATCTATTTAAATGAAAGTTTACTTTATTTTGAACAAAACAAAAAAAATTTGAAAGCTCTAGCTTAAACCTGAAAGAAGTTATGGACTTTTTTGTTGTCACATGTGCTATTCAAAATGGCGGCAAATCGGCCATCTTGGGAGCTATTTAAAAGCTCATAACTCACTAACCGTTTGATCAATTTCAATATAATTGATACTTTTGGAATCAGCATTAAAAATTCTACAAATCCACTGAATTTTATCAAAATTGGTGACGGTGGGGGTCATTTTTGAAAAAATCTGGGTGATTTGACATGGAATGACCCATAAGTAAAAAATATTTCTGATTCATTTTAAATATGACGTCATTATTTATCTCGCTCCATTAGCTACTGATATTCATACCCCTTGTATTTTTAACGACTGCTATAAAGTACCTGTTTTATTTCAACTATGACGTTACATTTTCATAAGTTAACCATTTTATTAAAAATATAATTCTTTTTCATTCTTTTTACTTTTAATTTATGTCGCCATATTTTACACAAAAATTCCCATTAACTATACAAATATCCTTGTTATATATATATTGTAAAAAGTACACCTTTTATTTTTATTTCGAACATGACATCATATTTATTTTCTTTTAAATTATTTTACTATAATTTTTTGCGTGGAAGTTTTTTATTAAAAATTCATTGCCGCTGAAAAATTATTATTCCAATTTTTTATTTTCTTGGCAACAGGAAAGGAAAATGGTTAAATTTTATCTGAAAAATGCCTATTGATTTTGTATGAAAAATAATTAAATTTTGAATTATTAAGGAAAATATTTGAATAAAACAAATAAAAATTAGCCTATGTTCATTCCACTCCTATAATCTATCTATATGCAAAGATTCAAAGGTATTTATCCATCCGTTTTCAAGCCAAGTTCATTCCAATTTTTCGGACACACTTTCACATTTATAATATATATAAGGATACTAATGGAGACCTAAATATTAGTTATTAAAAATAAATATTTTGAAAAGCAGAATAAGTAAATCCCAGTGGTGCAGAAATGGATCCAGAAAGAGAGGGGGGGGGGCAGAAATGCTAAAAAAAAAAAAAAAAAAAAATCATCATATACAGTACAAGAAGAAAACATTGGTAATATTGTAGCTAAGCAGGGAATCCCGAGATAAATGTGGTCTAATGAAGTGGCATGCCTGTAAACACTGATAAGGGAAAGAAGAGAAATTTATTGCACTCACTGTCATTAATGCTTATTGATAGACAAAATTTCAGCTGTAAAGAAGTATCATGGTAGTCATGGATTACCCTAAAACATGTTTTCGAGAAAGTAACAGTTATAGAAGACTTCCATGCAATTCTGCCTATTCCATTGCTTAATGGTTTAGGCAGAACATTTTTTAGTACAGATTTTAATTGTATTAAACTATTTAACATTTTATGAAATTCATATACGTTGCTGAAGAATACTACATGTTATTTCTTGTATAATAGAAAGAAGACAGTGCAGTATTTACAGGCACAAAAAAAAAAAAAAAAAAAAAAAAAAAAATTTGGCTGCTATACTGTATGTGAAATACTGTATACTATTACACGAAGATCTGAATATTTTTAGTTGTGTTCGTAATTATATAAATATGTAGCACCTATAATCATTGTTCAATCTGTTCATCTGTCTGCCTGACCACATATAACACAGCAAAAACTAACTAACCAAATCATTTGAAATTTAAAATACATAATTTTTGTATAATTTTGTCATTTCAAATTTTATGAAAATCAGATGCATAATTTCAATACAGGAACAATCCAAATTATTCCATTACATTACGGTCAATATGAAAAAATAGTTTCAAATACATTAAAAAGATATTACACTCTTTTGAATATATTAGAATTGACATGAATTTATGTTATATATACTAAAATATACATTTTGTATAATCTGGGATGCAAAGAATATTTATTATTAATTTACAGGGCCACACAAAAGTATTCCTTTACATAATGGTATACAGAGAAATTTTTTCATGTGCATTTTAATTGCATTAAAATATTTAACAGTTTTGAAATTGGTAAACATTACTGAAGAATACTACAAGTCATTTCCTGTATAACAGAAAAGAGATAGTATTTACAGGGACACACACAAGATTTTGGCTACTATACTGCATCCGAAATACTGTGTTCCATTACATCAAGATCTGAATATTTTTAGGTGCATTCGTAATTATATAAATATGTAACATCTATAATCGTCATTCAGTCTGTCCGTCCATCCATCTGCCAGCCGGCATATAATAGAGCAAAAACTAACTAACCAAATCGTTTTAAATTTAAAATATTTAATTTTTGCATAAATTTGTCATTTCAAATCTTATGAAAATCAAATGTATAATTTCAATACAGGGAGAGTCCAAAGTATTCCATTACATTATGGTCAATACGAAAAAATAGTTTCATGTACATTAAAAAGATGTTACATTCTTTCAAATATAATAGAATTGACCATCTATGATGTATATACTAAAATATACACTCTGTATAATCTGTGATGCAAAGAATATTTATTATTAACTTACAGAATTGCACAAAAGTATTCCTTTACATAACGGTATAGGGAGAACATTTTTTGGTGTGCGTTTTAATTACATTAAACTATTTAACAGTTTTGAAATTGGTATACATTGCTGAAGAATACTACATCTCATGACGCATCTCATTTGCTATGCTTCACCTGCAATTTCCAACTTGTCGGTTATTAAAACTGGCTAAATCAGAAATAAAACTTCCTTACTTTATGATTTTGATGTGAATTAATAGGTTACTTTTATGAGGCAAGTTTCTTTGAATAATTCAAGGGAAATTTGTATCACCTTTTTTATGCATATTTAATTATTTAATTTTAATAATGACCTTTACTTTTAATAATTTAGTCATTTTTAAAATTACCTTACTTTTCATTACGTAAATATGTTACTTTACTCAATTATTTCAATATTTTACTATATTACAAGCATTCATTATAATTTTGATTGCATTATTATATTTAAATTACTGTTTAAAGATTGTAAACAAAGCAATGACCAGAAATTTTTTTCAAAAATTCTAAAATTCACACAACCTTTGGTTCTAAGCTGGGCTGATTTGAAAGTGTCTACTGTATTAATGTTCTGCTAGTAAATAGTTTTATTCTCAATAGTAAAAGGAAAAATACATAAAGAAAATTATTTCACTTGACAGATCTGTTCTGTTTTCAAAGAAAAATAAACACATTTTAAGGACTATTGATGGAAATTTAGTATTTAAAAGGACTCTAAGAGATGAAAAGTGCAAATAAGAATTTCTAAGCATTTTTTAAGGAGACATTTGCAACATTGAGAACACTGCAGTGGTTAGTTTAATAGGCATTTTTATGTAAATCTAATTCTTAATTAATTAAAATGTTAAAACACTTTACATAGATTGCAGAAATAAAATTTTATAATAATTACATTAAATAAGCTATAAAATAAACATAAATGCAAAATACAAATAACTAATATTCTTTCACTAAATAGACTTATCATATTAATATAATGAGGGAGGTAAAAAGTTGTTTACTTGATTTAATTACTGAGTGGTGAGAGGGTATTTTAAAATATGCAATACAGCTAAGCACTATGATTAAGTCCATACCTATGTCGAGGAAATTTGTTGTTTAAAAAAGTTCGGCCAATATCCATAGTATTTGCCCCTTCATTGACAATTAAGCAATCAGAAGGTATCATTTGCTGAATCTAATAAAATAATTTTTAAAAATAAATATATATCTCATTACTTAAATTTCTATGAAAATATAATAAGTTTTTCTTAAAGTTTACCTCATGGTATGCTGCATAATAATTCAGAGGTGTTGATTTATCTGATATCATTTCCTAAATTAAATTAAATTTAAGTCAGTCATAGAAATCCATTGTTAAAAATTTGCAAATATTTGAAAGTTAATAACTAAAACTATTTAGAAAATTAATTGTGTGAAATTTCCACATGAAAGTTTATTAAATTATTTATATTTTAATAGTGTAAATTATATGACTGCTTAGAGCATTTACATGATTTAAACGATAAGTTATATGATATATTGATAAAACCAATATCAAATGTTAATCATGGTAAAGATATTTAAAAAAAAACCCTACACAACAGTTTATCATAAATACCATAATTCTCATATAAAACACAGATATCAAACTTTTTTAGTAAAACATAATATCAAACGGCTTTTTCTCAATTTTGAGTATTCATGAATACTCAATGAATAATGATGAATATTCATGAATAATGATGCTTAAACCACAATATTAGACACAAACTTATCAACTACTATTCACTGTTAGTATCCATAAATACTAACAGTGTGAATTCTCCCGGTCAATAAAGCTTTTGAAAAGGAAAAGGTGTGATCTTTTCGGTGTTATATGTGTTAGAGATAACAAAGCCCACTTTCTTAGTTCTCAATGCATCTAACAATTCCTTAAAATTCGACAGTATATTTGCTATTACTTTATTTATTAAAAATAGGTTTATTAAATATAATTTATTCTAAGTAAAACCACCTTATTTTTAAGTCAAACCTCTTATCTTTAGTTTAATCATAAAGATCTAGTAATTTCTTTCAGTTATATTCATTTAAACATTTTTTTTTTTCTTCATTGCCTATTATATTCACTACTAAATGACAAAATCTAAATCCTTAGATTAAATGATGCAGTTTATTTTTCTTTTATAGGTGCTAGTAAATTGTTGCATGAATTAGCATATGTAATTTGGGCCAACAAATCACTATTTTGCTGAATCTTCTGGAAAAGAAGTGTATCGACACATGTATATCTTGGTGATTATCAAAGAAACTTTATTCCAATGGTATTAGATGCATTAGATTATTTTATTAGACGTAGTTTTTCAATGCTCTCCTCAGCTATAACACTCATCCTAAAATTAATTGGCTCCTTTGTTTCTTCAACTTGAACCATTTCTTCCTTTATCGTAAGTTATATTGCTTGCTTCCTTCTTTTTATTTTCATTTGCTTTAATATTTTTAACATTGTACTAAAAATGAATTTTTCAAAGCTTTAAATCAGCTGGCTATTTTCTATATCTATTACTTACTTTGTACTTTAGTCACATTGTCTGTATGTATTTTCAGTAAACACAATTGCCATTTACAGTTGACTTCAATTTACATATTAATAATATTTTCACATGCAATTCAGAAATCTCTACTACAAAACAATAATAAAGAGCTAAAGATTTAAAATAATGAAACCTAATAAATGCTGAAGCCCTTTTTTTTACAACCAAAGTACAAATTTTTTTTTAATGATAAATAAAATAAACAGATAATAAAAATAAGAGGTTTACTTCTAACTTTTCTCTCCCATACTGAGATATAAAAAGGATAGGATGGAAAATTTTTTTAAACAATTAAAAGATAACATAAAAATAACCTGTAAAATCTCATGATAAAAATAAGCATACAGTTCTTAAATACTACTAACATTAATTAACAACAATTTTAATTACCTTCACAGACTTCTCATTTTCTAATATTTTCTCCTTAAGAGTTTTCCACCAATTGGAATTTTGAGGAAAAGTCCATTTGTCACCAACTTCTTCAAGAATCTGTAGATAGAAAAAATAATTTAGAGGATTAAAATAATAATAAAAAATATATAGTGGCACTCCGGGAGTGCCGACAGAAGTGAAAACTTGAACAATTATGTGTGTATTTTTTAGTCGTCTGGACATATTTTATTGTGCAGAAAATACTTTTAAATGAAGTTGTTTTTTATTCATTATTATAAACTACTGCTACAAAAATTATATTACAATTTTCATTTAATGCACTATTGTACATGAAAAATAATGCATATTATTTTACATACAAAAATTGCAATCTATTGCTTAAAACATAAATTTACAAATGCATGAAATATGAAATATCGTCAGTTGGTATTCTTTGAAATAAATACCAGACTTCGAGTAATCGTAATCGTGTAATCGTAATCGATTATAATCGACTACAAAAACTGCGTAATCGCATTGTAATCGTAATCGCAAATTTTAATTTCGAAATAATCGCGCTATAATCATAATCAAAAGATTTCCCTTTGATTACAATCATAATCTAATCGTAATCGCAATGCAGATAATCGCAATGTAATCTGCATCAAAAAGCTATATAATCGTAATCGAGCACAAAAGTACGATTACGTTCTTCGATTACACCTTTTTTTCCCCCGTTCTTCGTTTCGCCATATCCGTAAAATACTCGGTCGGTGAGTTAAACAGTTAAACATTGCACCAAAGAAAAAATAGTCGATGTGTGGATGTGGAGCTCGTTAAATCCCCCCTAGTTAAAAGTGAGAAGAGGTCATAGGTCAGGGAGCCGTTCGGGGTGAAACAGAATGCATACTTTACACTGTATGTAGTCAACGCTATAAAGGGCTGTCCCTGCGTTCTTGGTATATAGTATAAAAACACAGAAATGGTCTGACTTCGTTAAAAGATTTAGGAATTGGGGGAAAAACTCTGGTCTTTCGAGGGGTCTTGTTCTGCAGGTTTTTGAGTGGGAGTGATAAGGATAGAAAAGAAAAAAAGAAAGAAAAATATTTTATTTATGGTTTTATTATGGGCACTTAGCAATTGGACAGACATCACCTTCTTTCAAATGTGGGAATGGGAAAATAAAGAAAATATGAAGAAAAGAAAAAAAAAGATGCTTAAATTACATGTGACAATTCATCCAGCTCATTCGCATTTTAGATTTCTTAGTGGTTGGTTATATCTAAATTGTTGTTTACAAGGTTAGAGATGGCTAAGAGAAATAACAAAAAATCGAAGATTATTTCAAGGAATCTGTATCAGATTTAAATGAAAATGGCGTGAAAATTTTAAAATATAAATGTAAATTGTGCTCGTGAGATGTCAGGGTCTCCGTAAAAACCAAATCCAATTTGAACACCCACATGCAGGTAATTTTTTAATAGATATATACATATTGTATAGATTTATTTCACAAATGTTGCATAGTTATATCTTGTCTTTTTCTTTAAAATTGTAGTGAAAGGAATTTTTTATATTAACTATATAGTGTTTTTAATAGTTATACTACATATTGTATATTATTGTATTTATCGTACATATTGTATTGTCTTTTTCTTTAAAATTGTAGTGAAAGGAATTTTTTATATTAACTATATAGTGTTTTTAATAGTTATACTACATATTGTATATTATTGTATTTATCGTACATATTGTATTGTCTTTTTCTTTAAAATTGTAGTGAAAGGAATTTTTTATATTAACTATATAGTGTTTTTAATAGTTATACTACATATTGTATAGATTTATTTCACAAATGTTGCATAGTTATATC
Organism: Maratus speculifer; assembly: GCA_964019185.1. NCBI lineage: Eukaryota > Metazoa > Arthropoda > Arachnida > Araneae > Salticidae > Maratus > Maratus speculifer. The sequence continues at coordinate 36,033,097 of OZ025291.1, read as the reverse complement.
TTGTCTTTTTCTTTAAAATTGTAGTGAAAGGAATTTTTTATATTAACTATATAGTGTTTTTAATCATAAAGTCTGTTTATTCAAAATTCGTATTTTAATATATCCGGATAAGTTAAACATATAGATCAGTTTTCTTACAAAAGCTCTTATAATAAAAGATTGTTTTTTATTTTTATTTATTTATTTATTTTAAATACGTTTATTTTATCAAAATCCCCTCAAAAAAAAAAAAAAATTAGAAAGTAAGGCAGGTTTGTCAATAAATATACGGGTGTAAGTAATATTTCTTTAAGGGTGAAAGACAATGTTAATGATACCTAGTTGTTAGTAAATTTCTTTAGCTTATGCGCCGGCAAATTCAATGACGAACCCCTAAATTTTGGAAATGTAGCCACCAAATTTTCTTTATCTCGGATTATTTAAAAAAAAAAAAAAACTACCAAAAACTTTCTAAATGAGATATAAATAAATAATAGGATAAAAAAGGTAGTTAAATTTTTTCCCAAAAAGGTTTGTTTCCCCCTTCTACCCTCCCCTCCCCTAATACATTCCTACCAAAAGACAGTATTTTATATTATTATTATTATTATATTATTATTTGCCTGTTAACATTCATGTGCCTCAATTTTGTTTTAAATATGTGGTTCAAGGGGACAGAGGCATGCAAATGAAAGATAAAAGAATGAATTGTTTTAATTCTCCCATTTCGAAAATTTTGGTAGAAGCTTATTTTTAAATATTTAATTTTTCTGCATTTTTTAAATTTTGTTTTGCTTTTATCCTTAAATGTCTTGCAACGAAAGTTCTAAGGAAAAATAATCTTAGTTAAATTCATTTCATGTTTAAATTTTGGGTTTAAAAAAAAATGTGAAACACAGGTCTCCCCCCCAAATTTTAGTGTTGTGTAAGCAGTGGCGTAGCTAAGGGGGGGCAAGGGGGCGTCCGACCCGGACGCCCAAGCCTAGGGGTGCCAAATTGAGAGAAATTGTTATATATCTATATTGGGATGGGGGCGCAAAATTTCTTGCTGGCCCCGGGCGCCAAAGAGCATAGCTACGCTACTGTGTGTAAGGGGAGGGGAGTTCATTCTACATAGACTGGTATTCGTGAATTTAAAATCAGAGTTTCGTAAGTTACATATATCTATTCTATCAATCAAATATCCTTAGAAATGCTTATAATTTCAAAATAAATTTATAATAATGAAATCAGTTCTAAAATATTGAAAAGGAAAACAAATATTATTTATATAGAAAAGAATAGCTCTTTAAATATAAATGATTTATTTTTCCTTTAAAAATAAATAAATAAAAGGAAATGCATATTTTGTAAATTTGTAACTGTTTTTTAATTTTAAGTCCATTTTTAAAAAAATACAATAAAACCTGTTAAAACGAAACATGATCATTTCTAAAATCCTGTCTAAAACAAAATAATTTTTGTAAAAAATCTCGGTGAAAACAATACAATACCGCAAGAATAGACAGTACACTTGGTCAAATGGAAAATTTCCGCTGCCCCTTGTATTTCCGTAATACTAGGTTTTACTGTATTTTAATAAATATATTTTTTACTATATTCTCAAAAAAAAAAAAATTTTATTGATTATTCGGCTAATAAAAAATTAACGAACCGCTAAATGACTCAGAAATTTTCAATTATATTTCAGTTTCCGTTTTAACAGGTTCATTGTCTGTTATAATTTTTCTACATTCTATTCATCTCAATTTCGAAATTTTTTTGTTACAGACAGATGTTGTTTTGATAGTTTTTACTTTATATGTGTAGAAATGTATATGTTTACCAAGTTGTCTATCACAAAATAAGTACAATGTTTTACAACTTTATTATTATTTATCATTTTTTTACCAATGAAATGAAATTAATTTTATTTACTGAAGTCAATGATTTTATTAATTCATCGTTCATTGAAGTAATTTTTTTCCCCTCTCTCAAATATTTTATTTTTATTGCATGTATGCGCTTCGTGTTTTAAAATTGCCTTTTAAAATAAATATGTCATATTAATATTAAAATAATATACAAAATTATGCATTTTGTGAATTATATTGCATTTGTTATACCTAATATTAGTTTTTATCATTGTCATTACAATTATTTTTATCATCTCAAATTTTAACAGTTTTATATCGAAACGTAACATTACCTTTTTTCGGCCTTACTGATATAGCCATGCTACCTAATCTGTTTTTACTTTTATTTCAACTCAAATTGTATGTTTTGCAAAAAGGGTTATGCGAGCGAGCGAATTTTTTTTTTCTGTTACTCTTTTATTTGTTCTTCTCAAAGCTGGGGATTTGAAATAAGATGAAAAAATGCTTTGAACTAACTTTAATTAAAGTTTTTCGTAATTTTTTATGTATCTTTTGAAAATAATAAAATTTTATTTTCTTATAATGTGCCTGGTACAGTGATATGTGTTAAAACGGAATTTCAAAGTAGCAAAAATAAATAAACAAGTATATATATACATATATATACATTTTGATTGATTTTTTCCACTTTTCAGTATGGTAATTTAATATTAAATTTAATGGTTTATGTATTATTTTTCATTTAATTTATATATATATATATATAACCATTATTTGTATCACAATATATGAACAATTGAATTTAATAACTTATACCACATTGAACACGAGTGAAAAAATAAATAATTAAAAAGAATACAAATGGAATTTGTAGAGCCAAAGCAGAATCTTCGTTCCCCAAACACTTTGGAATTACAAATGAAGTGTGTGGTTTCATCTTCGTATTTGCATGAAAAAGAAAAAAGTACGAATTTAGGGCTACCAACAACATATATATGTATATAATTCATTTTAGGCAAGTTTCCGTATTTACAGGTATGCCTCTTGTTCTTGCAAGTTCCATAAACATTTATTAATGTAAAAATGGATTTTGTTGTACTGTATAATCTTGGTTAAAAATCAAAATACTGCAAATATTACAAAATAATTGAGAGCTATTTAATTTTTTATTTGTAAATCATAGAATATAAATCAGTTTACAATGAATATTTTCAGAAAATTGATACCTTTCGTTTTTATTTATCATATTTGTCTTTTCGGGAATTGGTATACCATTTTAATGCACTTTAAAAATCTATTAAATTCAATTTATTTTTGTGCCGTCAACTGCAGAATATATATTTATAACTAAATTCTAATAACAAAGAAATAAAATATTGGCATCAACAATTTTTTTTTTAAAATAAACTTAGTTTTTTTGGTCTAAAAAATATCAGGCTCAATAATACAATGTCATATATATGTATATGACAAAATGTTATTTTCTTAGTTATTGAGAATTTCAAAAAGTAAATGATCAAAATTCAAGAGAACAAGAAGAATTAGATTCCGGAGATTTTTTTTTAATTTCAGAATAGTTTAATTGCTTTCAAACTGTGAGCACAATTAAAAAATTGTAAAACGAGAAAAGTATTGCATATATATAGCAAAATAACGAATCCAAATTTCAAAGTAAGAGGGATTCATAATAGAGTCCTGCAGAAGTTGGTTATACTAAATCTTTACCTTAAAATTCAGTAAACCCGAAATGCGGCTCGAACCCGATATACTCCAACCTAAACCCAAAAATTATGAAAATTAGTCCTTATTTTAATGCATTTAATGAATATTATTTTTAATCTTTAATATCAATTTTTATCTTTTTCATAAAAGATTTATATGTATATAGATATCCTATTTTATTGAAATTAGCTTTAACCCGACATGAACTTAGTATCAGGTTAGGTTTGGATAAAATCAATTAACAGGACACGGTACCGGACTCTAGTTTGTAACATGTAGACTACGGAATTAGTGTAATCGAACTGTAATCGTAATCGACTAGTTCGGTAATCGTAATCCTACAAAAAAATATTAATCATAATCCAAACGTAATCGTAATCTAGAAATAAAAAAATGGATAATCAATTATGTAATCGTAATCAGACTTGCATAAATAGAGACATAATCGTAATCTGTTTTTTGAAATTGGAAATAATCGTAATCTTAATCGATTACAGTCGTCTGTAATCGACTCGAAGTCTGATAAATACCCATAAAACTTATGAATTTTCATCCCCATTTCAACAATTCTTCCATCATCATCATCATCATTATTATCATTATATTCTAGATTTGATATTATAGGTTTATGGTAACTAAAATATATAGCAAACAATTTTGATTCAATTCTATTTAAATATCTTGTAATGACCACATCAATTGTAATTTTTTATCTCTCTGTGCTAAGATTGCGATGGTTGGTCATTGTTAAATCAAATTTTCTATTTAAAAATTCAATTAATTGTAGATTTTCATCATCCACAAAGTTGATGTTGAAATCCCTACTCAAAATCATCGGCAAATCATCAAATCTCTTTCCAATTCTATCTTGAAGTAATGCAGAAGCCTCTTTAGAACAAATAAATAAATTTTCATACAAAAATTCTCATTTGCACTTAAAGACTTATCCGGTGAAATATAAATGGCAACCAATACAATTAGTTTTTCATTTTCAGAGTGGCAACAACAAACACATATATCACTGATATCAAAAACATTACTACTAAACATATTGGTGTACCTCACATACACATTCATATGAATTGTGGAAATATATGCCCATTACATCAAACAACCTTTTATAAATAGCTACTCCTGCTGCTGGACGACCGTATCTTCTGAAACTTGCAACAAATTGAATAGTAATCAAACAATATAAGTTGTTAAACTTTAAATACAATTTTTTAAAAAATGGTTGGAAAGTGCAGCATAATCGATGCACAATATCATGATTTTTCTTTCTTAACTTTTTATTCCATCTGGTAACAGTATATTTTGTTAAACTTTAAATACAATTAAAATTTTTAAAAATGGTTTTGAAATGTAGCGTAATTGATGTGCAATGTCATGTTTTTTCTTTCTTAACTTTTTATTCCATTTGGTATCAATTTATGTTGTTACTATTTAAATACAATCAAAAATTTAAAAAAAAAGAGAGAAAAATGGTTGGAAAGTGCAATGTAATCAATGCGCGATGTCATACTTTTTCTTTCTTAACATTTTATTCCCTCTGGTAACAGTATAAGTTGTTAAGGTTTAAATACAATTACAATTTTTAAAATTGGTTGGAAAGTACTGCATAATCAATGTACAATATCATGTCTTTTCTTTCTTATCATTTTATTCCATTTGATAACAATATAAGTTGTTAAACTTTAAAAACAATTGAAAATATATATATATATATATAAAAAGGTTTAAAAGTGCAGCATAATCGATGTGCAATGTCATGTTTTTCTTTCTTAACTTTTTATACCATTTGGTATCAATTTATGTTGTTACTATTTAAATACAATCAAAAATTAAAAAAACTGAAAAAAGTGGTTGGAAAGTGCAGCATAATTGATGCACAATGTCATATTTTTTCTTTCTTAACATTTTATTCCTTCTGGTAACAGTATATGTTGTTAAACTTTAAATACAATTATAATTTTAAAAATTGGTTGAAAAGTGTAGTATAATCGATGAGCAATGTCATGTCTTTTCTTTCTTAACTTTTTATTCAATTTGATAACAATGTAAGTTGTTAAACTTTAAATACAATTGAAAATTTAAGGAATTGAAAAAAATGGTTGGAAAGTGCAGCATAATTGATGTGCAATGTCATGTTTTTTCTTTCTTAACTTTTTATTCCATTTGGTATCAATTTATGTTGTTATTATTTAAATACAATAAAAAAAATGAAAAAAAGTAGTTGGAAACTGCAGCATAATCAATGCACAATGTCATACTTTTTCTTTCATAACGTTTTATTCCATCTATTAACAGTATAAGTTGTTAAACTTAAATACAATTATAACTTAAAAAAACACACACGGACATTCGGGCAAGCGCCCTGTGCCGCCTAAACGGAGCAGCACACTCAGGCACGGTAGAAAGAGTGGGAGATACTAGTTCCTCTCCCTTCCCCTCGATCTTACGCTTTTTCGATCAGCATCACATGACCCTGACGCGAGTTTGGAAGTTTTTACCCATACAAAAAGTGCTCAGCGCCGCTAAAGAAGTTTTCACTTCAATAATAATAATAACAAACATATTTTAAGACAATTAAAAACAATTTGCAATTTTTAAATGAAAATACAATCAAGACATAGGTTCACCAGCAAGAAAATTAGCCATAGCAACATCATGTCCAAATAAAAGGCTATGAAATCTACTTCTGCTTTTAATATCATATTTGATCTTTGGTACTGAAAATAACTTTGTTGGTGAGTTTTAGACATCACTATTATAAATGGTTACAATATGCTTTAAAACAAATTACCAACTCTGAAAAAAATGAGGAATTAGGCAATCCCCATCCCTAACTTCCTGTCAGTATTTATCTGAGGCTCCTGTTTACAGGAGTCTAGGTGATCATAACCTAGGTAAACAAAGAACAGCCTAAGGCTTTTGCAGGTAAAGCTATAATTATTAATATTTTTTAAATTGCGTTGTGTAATTTTGTAGCTTGTCTACCCAATGGTGCCTGTGTCGGACCTAAGTGCATAACACCTCCATTTCTACAGACTAACCCAGATAATAATGAATAATTAGAATCTACTTTCCTTTCAGAAAAAAAAAAAGTAAGAAAAATCATGCGTTAAACACAGATTATGAAACACTTTCCAATGCTTCCTGAAATCTTTAACAAAACTTTGTCATTTAGGGAAATAAGATGCTACTATCCATAGCCAAATATATATTGAAATACTTTTGAACAGCCCTATATTTGATCCGTCAGTTGATATATATATATATATATTAGAAAACACTTTTCAAAAGTAACAAAAAAGCCAAGCAAGAAAAAAAAAAAGGATAAAACTTGTGTCTAAAAAATGGTCTGGATAATTTTAAAACATTTGAATTTTCAAAACACGTTTACGATGTATTTAGTACAAGAGAAAAGGATTTCTATCAACATATGCAAATGCATTGACTTAGAAATAGTAATTTTTTTAATGGAAAATGTTAAATAATTACCATAATATAAGCTTGGAAATTTGATATCAGACCATTTTTTAGACACAACTTTCATCCTTTTTTTTCTTGCTTGGCTTTTTTTTTTAACTTTTGAAAAGTGTTTTTTAGTAGATATCACTTTTTTTTGAAGTGATTATATAAAATTTAAATAATCTGCTCACTTAAATTGGAATGAGTTCTCGTAGAACCTCTGTAAGTAGGAAGCAAGAAATATATGTGTATATTGTATTTATATATCATTTATTTCTTAGAATAATTTATCATTTATAAGTAGGAAAATTTTGTAAAAAACTGATACCATCCAAATAAAATATAGATCTATAATTGCTATTTTAGTTAGATATGATACGAAAATCTAGTTTAGCAAGCAAACAAGTAATAAATTGAAATTTCTCTTTCAGCAATTTGTGCCTGTACACAGACACTTACTTGAATACATTTATACAGCCCTGTATTTTATCTGCTATCTTTACATTCACACTACTACTTAGCTTAAATTTAATTCAGGCTAAAATACTCTTAAAACTAGTAAAATCACACTTCCAAAAATCACCATCCTTTGACGGTCATACATCTAATTTTTTGCGTGGTCCTGTAAATCGTTTTATCTGTATTCAGTAAACTTCTTTTAGTATGCTAAATATAATTCAGCTTAAAAATGCATAGCTAATTCAATAAGTAAGAAAAATCATGTGTTAAGCATAGATTATGAAGCACTTTCAAACACTTCACGAAATCTTTAAAAAAACTTCATTAATTCAGGAAATAAGGGTATATAGCCAAATATGTATTCTAATACTTTTGAACAGCCCTATATTTGATCTGTCTGTTGATATAAATATCATAAAATGGGAAAATTTAGTTTAGCAAGAAAAAAGCTTAAAATTTCTTTTTGAGCAATTTGTACTAATAAATGGAAACATACTTGAAACCTTTTGTTCAGCCCTGTAGTTTACCTTGTACCTTTATTACATGTCAATAAGAAGCTAAAATTCATTTTAAACTAAAACTCTTAAAACAACTGAAATCACATTGTTATAAATTATCATTCATAGGTGTCCATGTACAATTCTTTGGATGGCCTGTATATCATTCTATCTATATTCTGCAAACATTTCTTTGTAAACTGAATAGAGTTCAGCGTAAAAATGTATATCTTATTTAAGAACCACCTTTAAGTAATTTATGCTCATACTCAGTAACGGTGGCGAGCTCTTTTGGATAGCCCTGTATATCAACTATAACATTTATACACATCCTTATAATGTACAAAGATTTAGAGAAACTTATTTATGTATATCATAACTAAAATGCATTACATCCATCCATCAGCCATCATCGGAAATATATACAGGCCTTCGGAAGGAATATACTATTTGAAATCTTTTGTGTGTCCTTGTAAATGCAATGTGTTTCATATTATGCAAGACAGTATCGTATAATTTATATTAAGCCTCAGTGACATATATCAGTTTTGTTATACATATTTTAAAAATGTCGTACACTATTCCCCCCTTTACCATTATCCAATGGAATTTTTTTGTGTGCCCTTGTAAAGGAATAATAGTATATTTCCATCATATATTTTATAGAATGCATATTTTAGTGCACCTCTTGAATGCATGTAAAATTTTAATATGTTTGGCAGGGTGTAACATCTTTAAAATGCCTTTGAAATGATTTTTCCCCATAGGCCATAATGTAATGGAAAATTTGTGACTCTCCCTGTAAATAAACTAATCATGGTAGAAACTTCATTTTGAATAGGATTTGCGCTAGGGTAAATGTCAATAACATAAAAAAATTTCAGGGCAATTCGAGTATATTTACAGGCATTAGAGCGCGGACAGACAGATAGACTGACAAACGGGCAGACGGATAGACTGACAGGCAGGCAGACAGATAAACTGACAGGCAGGCAGACGGATAGACTGACAGACGGGCAGACAAACCGAATGCATAAGCACTTTTCAAACTTTTGGAAAGTGTTATAAATGTTAAAATTCATTTGAAACGATTTTTCCTGATATGCCGTAATGGAATGGATTAAATAACGTCCAAAAATTTCATGGCAATCGGAGTATATTTATGAGAGTTAGAGTGTGGACAGACAACCATCCAGACAGACGGACAGACAAACCGAATGCATAAGCACTTTTCAACTTTGTTGGAAAGTGCTAAAAAAACATGAATTCATTTATTCCTAGGAAAATGTAGCCAAAGATATTTTCTGATTGGTTTGTCTTCCCGCAAATGAAATGCCTGTATTTTATTATTGATGATTATAACTGGTTAATATTGGTCTGGAGGCCATTTTTTCTCATTTCACATTAAATTCTAATGTACCCAAATTCGTTGTTAGAATCCAAAATTGTCACTTTTTCAGACATTTAGATAGCAGATATTTCCATACTTAAATACTGCTGTTGAAATTTTAAAGTTTTGTTCAGTTGTAGGTAATCTATATGGTATCGTTGGATGGTAACGGGTTAAATATTGGTTAGAAATTTGTGTAAAATATGGAAAGATGGCCATAAATTGATATGATATAAAATACTATTGGTTAATATAATTGTACAAAGTTGGTTCTGTGGGTACAATTGGTTCAGCAGTTCCAGAGTCCCTCTTTAAATAAACATTTTATGGTAAAATCGTATTGCATCATACAATGACGTCAAAGTTGTTATCTATGTTGATTCTTTGCTCATATCTTGATTCATAGCTTTTGTATAAACTGTGAAAAATTCAGCATAGCAGTGCCACCTGTTGTGTGATTTACACCAAAACCTAATTAGCAACAGTTTACTGAACATCTAACTGAATCTGAAGTTTGATGAAAATATGTGCATTAATTCTTGAGTTAGAGCTATTGTGCAAATCGTGAAAAATTCAGCATAGCAACACCACCTGTTGTGCAATTTACATCAAAATTAATCAGCACCAAATTATATCAAGGACTAACTGAATCTAAAATTTAATTAAAATCTGTACATTAGTTCTTGAGATATAGCTATGGCAAAAATCGTGAAAAATGCAGCATAGCAGCTTTGGACAATTCACACCAAATTATATCTAGGACTAAATGAATTTAAAGTTTGACTAAAAATATCTGCATAAGTTCTTGAGGTATAGCTATTACAGAGATTGAGAAAAATGCAGCATAGCAATGCCACCTGTTGAGTGATTTACACCAAAAATTAATCAGCATCAATATTTAGTGATATAATTACATATATCAAGGTCTAACTGAATGTAAAGTTTTGAGAAATTTTGTGTATTAGTTGCATTAATCCTTGAGATAGAAGGACCACAAAATTTTTGTTGGATACATTTATATATTTTTTAAAAACCATCAAATCCTGCTCAGGATCTTCTAAAATGTATAAATCTATTGTAAGTTGAAATTTTTTATGAATGCAATACTTTCTTCTTGTAAAAATAGAAGAAAGTAAGAATTATGCATTCTGAAGGATCCATCACAATTTTATTTTTATGCATCTCTTCTCCAATTTTTTCCCCATAAATAAAGATCCATAGTGTATCCACAACATCAGTGCAATAATCTACATGTTACAGTACAAGTCTTTTTGAACTTTTTCAATCAATTTCTGCTCAACAATAATTGAAGACTTGAGTGAAATATATTATGTAAGATAAATTTAATTGCAAGGAAATCAAATTGAAAGTTTTTTATTATAAATTTTATTAAATTACTTCCTTTTTGGTATTACTAAACTTTTGGAAAAAAAAATTTTAAATATTAAAAAGGTAATACCTGCTATCTTCAAGATTACAATTGCAATATAATTTTGACATATGGTAAATTACCTCATAATATCTTCATCTCTAAAGTAAAATAATTGGTATAAAAAATGAGACATTATATTTTCTATCATTCAGGTATTCAATTATGATTTAATTTTCTTTAATTTAATTCAAGAGTGTAAATAAATTAAATATTAGCATGAAAATCTACACCAGAATTTCATAAAAAAAAGTAACATAGTATATTTAAATGTTACCTGCTCAACAACAGAACCTATATCACCAACTACAGCCACCTGAGCTGCTTTGCTATTATGTAATTCTTCCATATGAATATCAACCTATAAGGTATGAAAAATAAAATTACTTTTATTTACAATTAGAGAATTTGGAAGATCAACCAAATCTAATTTAAATTTGTATCAAAGGAAAACATTTTAAAAGCAATTAAAATTAGTGTTCATGTTTAGTTTAATATCTAAAGTTACAAAACAGGAAATGAGAAGTTTGATTTTAAAGTCTATTATTAAATAATATTCTGTGTCATAGTAAAAGGATTAGTTTTCTTTGATAAACTAATTTAGTACAGAGGCTACATCACCCTATAAATTCTTTATTACTATTTCTACAGAGTAATCATCATGGTAGGTTTCTACAACTCATATTAAAGAAATATATCATGCAGACTATAAGTTTCAAATAAAAGGTAGAGAAAATATGTGAAGCTGTAAACCTTGTATATAAAAATATATTAAATTATTCTTGAAGAAAACAAAATGTTGAAATAAGCATTCTAATTAAGACTAATCATTCACAAAAGTTTTAAATTTAAATAGCTATAATATTGTGAACTTTTTTCTGTAGTCTAGTTTTATTAGATTAATTATTTTATCAAGCATAAGAATTTACAATGTGGAGTGTAAAAGTACTTTGATTTCACAGAAAAAAAGTGAAATGAGATTGTTTTTAAATGTATGTAAAAAAATAAAGGAAATGTTGGTATGTTTGATAAACATGCAATTCATAAATCTAACAAAAATAACATTTTCTAAATTGAATTTTTCAAACTGGATGAATACATCTTGTAGAAAGGAAGACAAACTATATGGAATAGCAAGTAAAAAAATATATATAACACCAATGCTGTTGACAAAATCAAGATGTGGTACAATGGTTTAACTGAGTGAACATAAACTGTGAATCTCACAAGGAAGGTCTCCATACTGGGCATACCCAGAATTTTATGAAAAAAATACTAATTAAAGTACTTATGTATATCATAAAGGATCAGTCAAAATTAGCGGCGGAAATACAGTAGGAAATGTGTAAAAAAATAAAATATTTTAGACTATTTGGCGCTAAAAGACGAAAGAGTCACTTGATTTGGCGAGCAGCCCTTTTCCTCACCAAAAGCAAACGATTATAATGCAACTCAAAACTGTTAGATATTTAGAATGCGTGTAAATGGTATTTAATGAATTTAAACATAAACAATGGGGAACTTTAATATATTATATACATATATATGCATATTCTATTACATATATATATTACTTGTTGAAGTTTTTATTTAATTTACCACTGGAAAAAAAATTCCATAGATAAAAAAAGTCACATTGAGAAAAATTATCTTCATACATTTAAGCGTATTCAAAAATAAAAGCCATACGTTTCCATAGCAACAAAATCTAATCGACAATTCTCAATTGGACTTTGAGCTTGAAACAAATTTAATTAATTTAAATTATGAATTTCATTTTAAATCTCAAATTTTGATGATTAAATTTGAATATAAATACATATACATATATCTACATAACAAAATTATATTTAAAACAAACTAAAACTTACAAAACTAAAGTTATTTAAATTAAATTTATCAAAACAAGTTCAACATGAAGCTTTTTTTTTTTCTTGAAGTGTATTTGACATACAGTATTCTTTTTTAAAATTATATTCCATCGCCAACCGGCGATAAATCGCCAAATAATGAAATTTTCATTGTTTTTTTACAGTTACTGAATGGAGGTTCCGCCGAAATTTTTTTTTATAAACGTATAGATCCACACAAGAAGAACATTCTGTAATTTTTTCAGATTTTTCGGGGTATGCCCATATGGAGACCTTCCTTGTCAGTTGCAACAATATTGTGTAAACAGTACAGATCATAATGATGTTTGGCAGTCTGATCTTTAAGATACTGACTGCTGCTATTTTATGATTCTATTAATATTATTACAGTGGACTCCCTCAAATCCACACAGCTTGGAATCAGAGGTTGTGCGGATTTTAGAATTTTGTGGATTTCTGGTCGTTGCTTTGTTTACATTTTTTAAACAGTAATTTGAGTGCAATGAATAGTGTATTCGGAACTATAATGAATGCTTACAATACAATAAAATATTAAAATAAGTAATAAACTAAAATTAAAAAATTAGATAGTTTTTAAAATGATTAAAGTACTAACAGCAAAGGTCAAGTTAATAATGAATAATATATAATTAAATATTCATTATAAAGATTATATGTATTTTTCCAAAATTATTCAACAAAACTTGCCTCATCAAAGTGCATTACTAATTCACATCAAAATCATAAAATAAGGATTTTTTTTTAAAGTTTAGCCTGGCTTAATAACCAAAAAATCTTGATTAATGTATAAATATATTTGGTAAGAAAATTCTGATTACCAGTGATATCAGCAATATCTTGAATTTTTTCCAAAAAAAATTATTCTTCCTTCATTAAAAAAACATGAATAGAGTATTATTAAGAAAATTACAAATTAAAAAATCATATGGAATTGATACAAAATTAAAAAAACAAAATTTTGTCCCAATATCTGAACTGAAAGTTTCATTGTTTACATCCATAAAATATGTGCGGATTTTAGAGAGTTGCAGATTTCTGGTTTGCGGATTTGAGGGAGTCTATTGTATATAACTTCAGGTATGAAGAAAAGAGCTTAAATCATTTACGAGAAAGGCATTGATGTAAATCGTCGTCAGTCGAACCTCTATATAACGAAACTCCATACATCGAATTTCTCCATATAACGAATTTTTAGTAAGAACGGTCCCCTTTTCGCATGATTACATTAAAAACAGACTCTATATAGCGAAATATCTATCTCCATATAAAGAATTTTTTCATAAATTGATCTTAATTTATTCAGTTTTAAAAAAGCTTCGAAATCATATGGAATCAATTTTCCATCACTTATTTTTGATTTATCGTTCAGTGGAGAGATTTTTTTTTTTTTTTTTTTTATAAATATTACTTCTCTCCTTATTCTTTAAATCTAACAAGTTCATCCCACCTCCCACACACCTTTCAACATCCCTCTCAAAACACAGTCAATTGAATTGTTACACATATAAGAGAGGAATCAATGAGAGCACATAAGAGAGACCTTCAAATGGAGGAAAATATCAACTACAATTTTTCATTCCTTGCTAAAATTTGAGAATTTTTTTTGAGAGCGTAACAATTGTAATTTTAAAATCAAAACAACAAAAAATTACAGACTTCTTCCTCTGAAATTTATGTAAGTCTTCCTTATTTGATTTTCATTAAGCTTTCAAATAAATGTCTTTTCGCTTTTTTAAAACTGCTTAAATAAGTAAGAAATAAAATGTTAGGTTAATATATACTTTTAAACATTTGAAATTCTTAATTAAAAAGATCAAAAATAATATTTGTTCAAAATTTACACATTAAATACTATTTTTAACATCATACTCGATACATCGAATTTATCTATATAACGAATTTTTTACTGGAACGATGGATTTCGTCATATAGAGGCTCGACTGTATGAGATTTTCACTGCAGAAAACAGCCCAAATTGTCATTAATAAATAAAATAAAGCTAACTCTAAATTGAAGATAACTTCTTTCATCTTTAAATTTAGATGAATTTAAAATATAGTATTTTCACAAAAAATTAAATAAGACAATTAGCAAAAAGGCCAAGCCATCATTGTTACAACACACACACATTTCCACAGCACTGTAGCATATTTAGAAGCAAAGTGAATGATTAGTTTTTAATTGCATGTATAGTTCTTATTTGTATATATTTCAGTTGTGGAATAGGCTGAATGCTGAATATCTTATCTTCTGTACACAGAAAAATAAAACACGTACCTCTGTTTTCCCCTCTACATAGGGATATTTTGTTGTTGAATTTTTGCTTTTTCACTAATTGAATTTGTGGAACTTAATGAGTGATGTAGTCCCAAAGCGCACAATTTTATGTATATTTTTAACTAAACAGTGCGAAAAGATGAAATTTACAGTCTGTTGCTTGACTTAAACATTTTCCATAAAAGAGTGGGAAAAAGTTAGTCTCTAAACCAGAACAGGGTATTTTATTGGCAGCTTATAGGACAACAAAATCCCCAAAAAATTGCTGTTTGCAAAAGATTTTTAACCAATCAAAAGACACATTGGCATTCTTTGATGTCAGAAGATGAAAAATTGAGTGATTTGGTCTTGTCTGGCAGAAAAAAATGTTTTAAAGCATCTATTAAGAAAACTAAAATTGACACATTTACTGTTTTAATAGATTTACAATTTTTTTCATGAGTGCATTAAAAGTAGAAAAAAAAGAGCACTAACTTGTAAGATTTTAACATCTTTATGAAATCTTGGAGGTTTTCCAAAATGTAGTATCCAATTAAGCCTTGCCCCTAATAGCAAAATTACATCAGCTTCAGCAAGAGCTCTGTTTAAATAATAAATAAGTTAAATAAAATGCTTTAATTCATTTTAAAGCCTAAAAAGAAAAAAGAAAACAAATAATTTTTTACCTTGATCGTGCAGATGCTACACATAAAGTACTGTCATCAGGTACTACTCCTTTACCCATTGGAGTAGGTAAAAATGGAATCTGAAGTTTTTTAATTAATCTCCTGATTGGTTCCTCAGCCCTTGAATATGATGATCCTGAAATTTGAATTAAAATAACATTTTAATTAGATTTAAAATAACTTTACTTATTAAAAACATCAGTTAAGTGTTAAAAAAAAAAAAAAAAAAAAAAATAATAATAATAATAATAATAATAATAATAAAATAAAAAGAATGGTATAACATGTTTTTTATTTTAAGGAAGAAAATTAAATGATACCTTAGTAACCTCAGAAATTTCTAAAATAGACAAAAATGAGAAGCAGAATTGTGCACTTATTTTTTCATATGTAAGTACAGTGATACCCCAATTTATGTCAGAAATTTATTCCAAGATTAAGAACGTACATCAAAAAGATATAAGGTGAGGTACATTTAAATAAACAAAACAAGTGGATAAGTATGATTGCAGATTGCACAGAGGGTTTCGTTTAATACGTCCTTCAAAGCACTTTATCATTAAATTAAGAAGCAAAAATTGTCAATAGAAAATTAATTATTCCTAGCAAGTAAATAAAATTATGAATAAAAGTAAAATATTGCAAAGCTTGGCATAAATTTAAGGGCGACCAAACTGGTCACCAGGGACGGCTGGTAATTTAAATAAATAGGAATTTAATAAATAAATAAACTTTGCGTGTCAAAATAAATGATAAATATGATGTAATAAGATGGAGTAAAAACAAATAAGTGCATTTTTCATGTGATTTATTGAATCCATTAGTTAGTGTTACATACATAATAGTTTTTATATCTGTTTGCATGCAATAGTTAGAAAAAAAAATTATAAAGTAAGTTATATATTTTAATAGAATTAAAAATGTTCATATCAAATTAATCTGTATTATAAAGGCTAAATGTATCTGTGCATAATGGGTATATCATTTTAACTTTTGAAATTTTAAATAAAATTTCAATTTTGAAATTTACACTACTGCAAATTTTTAAACTTCTAAATATCACACATTTTCAATTTTTACACCATTATATAGGAAAATAAATGTTTTTTTTTTTTTTTAAATGTAATTTGTTTAAAATCTGTATTTCAATTCATTTTGAAATATTATTATTATTATTATTATTATTTGTAATTTTTTAATCCCAATTTTGTAATTGTGGCAACAGAAGTACTTCATTTCTTTTAAAAGTAAAAATAAATAAATAAATAAATAATAATAAAAAAAAATAACTGATATAATTTTTTTTTATTAAAATAGTCTTTTTCAAAAGCAATATTTGCAGATTTTCAATATAAGCAGATATCCCTAATGGTAGGTGGTGAACCACCAAAACTAAGGAAAACCATGACTATCTTATTTGCCATAAGTGCATTATGTCTGCCTTGATGCTAGTCTGCCGATACATTTTTATCACATTTATACATGCACACACTTTTTGCTGCTTCAGATTCTAGTTCTGCAGTAACCAGTTCTTCCATTTCATGAAGAATTTTAAATGCATGTGCGGTGCATATAGGTTAACATGCCTGATAATACCGTCAAGCTTGTTCATGATTTCTTCTTTATAGTCCGGGAGCCGACCGTCGATTTACCTATGTATCGACTAATAGGACAAGACTTACATCAAAATATAGGTCTCAATGTGCACATTAAGAATATCACTGGCTGCCAGGTCCTATCCTGCCGGAACGCAAGGCAGCCGCACTTTTATGACATCAATTTTGAGTGTTTACCTAATCGAGTACAAGGACCAGACATACATCAAAACATAGGTCTCAATGTGCACATTAAGAATATAACTGGCTGCCACATACATCAAAATGTAGGTTTCAATGTGCACATTAAGAATATCACTGGCTGCCAGGTCCTGTCCTGCCGGAACACGGTGGCAGTCGCACTTTTATGACGTCAAGTTTGAATGTCTGCCTATGTATCGAGTACAAGGACCAGACATACATCAAAATGTAGGTTTGAATGTGCACATTAAGAATATCACTGGCTGCCAGGTCCTGTCCTGCCGGAACATGGTGGCAGTCGCACTTTTATGACGTCAATTTTGAGTGTTTACCTATGTATCGAGTACAAGGACCGGACATACATAAAAATGTAGGTCTCAATGTGCACATTAAGAATATTACTGGCTACCAGGTCCTATCCTGCCGGAGCCCGGTGGCAGCCGTGCATTTATGACGTCAATTTTGTGTGCTTACCTATGTATCGAGTACAAGGCCAAGACATGCATCAAAATGTAGGTCTCAATGTGCACATTAAGAATATCACTGGCTGCCACATACATCAAAATGTAGGTCTCAATGTGTACATTAAGAATATCACTGTCTGCCAGGTCCTATCCTGCCGGAACCCGGTGGCAGCTGCGCATTTATGACGTCAATTTTGAGTGTTTGCCTATATATTGAGTACAAGGACCGGACATACATCAAAATGAAGGTTTCAATGTGCATATTAATATCACTGTCTGCAAGGTCCGATACATAGGTAAATATACAAAATTGACGAAAAAATGAGTCTGCTACCTGGTTCTGGCAGAATTGGACATGGCAGATCATGATATTATTAAGTGCACTTTTAAATCTTCATATTTATTTATATATGGTCTTTAAATTCGATACATAGGTAAACATTCAAAGTTGACGTCATAAATGCGCGGCTGCCACCGGGTTCCGGCAGGATAGGACCTGGCAGCCAGTGATATTCTTAATGTGCACATTGAAACCTACATTTTGATGTATGTCTGGTCCTTGTACTCGATACATAGGCAGACACTCAAACTTGACGTCATAAAAGTGCGGCTGCCACCGGGTTCCGGCAGGATAGGACGTGGCAGCCAGTGATATTCTTAATGTGCACATTGAAACCTACATTTTGATGTATGTCTGGTCCTTGTACTCAATACATAGGTAAGCACACAAAATTGACGTCATAAAAGTGCGGCTGCCACCGGGTTCCGGCAGGATAGGACGTGGCAGCCAGTGATATTCTTAATGTGCACATTGAAACCTACATTTTGATGTATGTCTGGTCCTTGTACTCAATACATAGGTAAGCACACAAAATTGACGTCATAAAAGTGCGGCTGCCACCGGGTTCCGGCAGGATAAGACCTGGCAGACAGTGATATTCTTAATGTGCACATTTAGACCTACATTTTGATGTATGTTGGGTCCTTGTACTCGATACATAGGTAAACACTCAAAATTCACGTTATAAAAGTGCGGCTGCCACCAGGTTCCGGCAGGATAGGACCTGGCAGCCAGTGATATTCTTAATGTGCACATTGAGACCTACATTTTGATGTATGGGGCAGCCAGTGATATTCTTAATGTGCACATTGAGACCTACATTTTGATGCATGTCTTGGCCTTATACTCGATACATAAGTAAGCACACAAAATTGACGTCATAAATGCACGGCTGCCACCGGGTTCTGGCAGGATAGGACCTGGCAGCCAGTAATATTCTTAATGTGCACATTGAGACCTACATTTTTATGTATGTCCAGTCCTTGTACTCTATACATAGGCAAACACTCAAAATTCATGTTATAAATGTGCGGCTGCCACCGGTTCTGGCAGGATAGGACCTGGCTGCCAGTGATATTCTTAATGTGCACATTGAGACCTACATTTTGATGTATGTCTTGGCCTTGTACTCGATACATAGGTAAATACTCAAAATTGATGTCATAAATGTGTGGCTGCCACCGGGTTCTGGCAGGATAGGACCTGGCAGCCAGTGATATTCTTAATGTGCACATTGAAACCTACATTTTGATGTATGTCTGGTCCTTGTACTCGATACATAGGCAGACACTCAAACTTGACGTCATAAAAGTGCGGCTGCCACCGGGTTCCGGCAGGATAGGACCTGGTAGCCAGTGATATTCTTAATGTGCACATTGAAACCTACATTTTGATGTATGTGGCAGCCAGTTATATTCTTAATGTGCACATTGAGACCTACATTTTGATGTATGTCTGGTCCTTGTACTCGATACATAGGTAAACACTCAAAATTGACGTCATAAAAGTGCGGCTGCCTTGCGTTCCGGTAGGATAGGACCTGGCAGCCAGTGATATTCTTAATGTGCACATTGAGACCTACATTTTGATGTAAGTCTTGTCCTATTAGTCGATACATAGGTAAATCGACGGTCGGCTCCCGGACTATTAGATTGTATATTTTCTCACCTGTTCATATGCTGCCACAGTGCTATATCAGAATCTAATACATACAATTTAGTATATTTTTCCTGGCTTGCTTCAGATGGATGAAGGTACATTATAATAAATTTGTCCATCTATATATTTAAAAGACCAGGCTGTTTTTTCAGTTATCAGCCCTGAGTTTTCTACTTGGCTGATTTTGATAATTTTTTTAATGAAAATTGTTGATATGTAGACATGCCTATTCAAGCTATTTAATTTATTTCTTTTTTTTTATTTCTAAAAGTTTTTTTATGAAAATTTTCAAAACAGTGGCAATTGTATTACTTCCATTGATGCAGACAAAAGAAAAATAATAAAAAACATTCAGGCATGTGGCTTTTTGAATATATTTTTTAATTTGCAAATTAAATCTTCATAAAAAAGTATTTATGCATATTTAGTTTGATGTCACAAGAATATTGCTTATTGTGTTTATTATATTTATATGCTTTTCCATTTTATTGATGCTTTTTTTTTTTTTCATTACAATAAATATATAAAAAATATATTTTTTTAATACATGCTAGTTAAGCATAAAAATATGTATATTAAGTATGTGTGAAATGTTTTTTCAAGTGAAAATGACCACATGATTAATTCAAAATGTATTTTTCCTTACACATGTAAAGAAAAAAATTGATGTGATAGTGTCAAAATGATGTAATTTACAATGATTTTTCATTTCTAGATTGTAAAGATGATAATTGGAGACTTTATTGATTATTTCATCTTGTTTACATGTTCTTTCTTTTTTTAAAAAAATAAATAAATTTTAGGTAAAATATATTAATTTTTTAAGAATTTGGAAAAGTAAAGGATTTTAGAAAAATTAGAATTAATAAAAAATTGTTTTACAGTAAAAAAAAAGAATTGATGTAAGGTTTATATTCTATAGGAATATAAAAACCTAGGGATATAAAGTCATAAACAGTTCCTTATTATCAACTATATGAAATTCTCTGTTGTTGTCAAAAATAGTAGTCTACTTTTGAATGGCAGTCAAAACCAAATTATAATTTTTAGAAATGTATAACGATAACAATAATGATAACGAACAAGGCTATCATTTTTCCTTTTGTCGTATGTAAGTTACTCTTAAATCTAAATGCAGTAGAAGATCTTTATAATGCAATTCTCTATATAATGCACAACTTTTCAAATGTAAACAATGAATTTTGCAATTAAGAAACACCAACATTTCGAGATCGTAAAAATTCCTACATTCAAGAAAACTAAATTTCATCCATTAGTTCAACTTTTTCTCCATAATTCAGAACTTTTTAATCAAAAAATTGCAATAGATAATACAATAAACATTTTTGAAAATTATATAATGAATGATTTGGTCCAGGTATAGCTGGATCATGTTTATAGTAAATTAAACAATAATAAATGATCTATACACTTCAAAAATTTTTAATTTGGACAATTCCAGGTGACAAGGAATACAATATAAACATACTCTAATGTATTTTTTATATGATTCAGGCATATTTAGTAATGTTTACAAGGTAAATTTAATGATGTATTAAATGTAATCCATTTACTATCCATAAAATTCTTATATAATGCATAACCTTGCATTTTTTGGTTCTCCAGGAATCTAAAACCACCCCCATCTAAAGAGTTTATATATATCTATGCATGTATATACAAAATTTTATCTGCACAATAAAAGTCACAATAATGCTCGGATCATCTTCAATATTGCCAAAAACATTGATATGGCTAATATCTCAGCAGAGAAAGCAAATGGGCATTTTTTTACTTTTTTACGCAATTTTTTATGTACAACCCTTGGCAAAAAGTTTCTGATCACTGTTATTAAGTTTATGAGTTTTGTATTTCGAAGCGTATACTTCGCGATTCAAGAGCATAGGAACGTTTTGGAATATGCCAAATAAAAGAAAGAATGTTAAAATATAAATAAAAAGTGAAATCAATATTTCAATCATATAATTTATAATTATGATGCAGGCAAAAATGTTTCCTCGTGAGAAAAAAATATCCGATCAAGCTCGAAGTTGGAAAATAGTAATCGATCACTGCGGAAAAAAGTTTGAAATTTGCATATTGAAGATAGATTAGAGTGCCTGCGCATGCGTATGATATATGAATCCTATTTAAAAGAAGAAATCTTCCAGTTTGCGAGATCAAAAGCAGCTCTGAAGTGCTGGGAAATGACTCGTGTGAAAAGCTTGTCTCGCGATTTAAAATTCCGCATGATTTAATTATTAGAAGAAGTAAATTCACAATGGAAAGTGGCTGATTTATGAAATTGTGCTCAAATTACAGTATGCGATATTTGGAAAAAATATCAGTTGACTAATAGCGTGGAAAATTTACCTCGAAGTTGACGACCACGAATGTCAATATCCAGGAAGGAAAAGAAAACTTGTGAAAATATCGAAAAGAAAGCAGCGAGCAACCTCAAAACAACTTGAATCCGAATGGTCTAAGTATAACGTAAAGGCATGTGACAGCAGTACGTAATCATCTAAATGTAGCAAGATTTAAATCTTGTAAAATTAAAACAAAATCTTACATGATAAAGAAGCATAGAAAAGAGCGCCTGCAATAGTGTAAAAAACATGTGCACTAGCCATTTGATACATGAAATAAAGTTATTTTTAGCAATGAATTTCATATATATATCGGTAAAAGTGATGACTGTGGAACATTTGTTTGGAGGAGAGTTGGTGAAAAGTTCAATGATAAGTGTATCAACACGAAGACTAAATTTTCACCTGCATTTTCAGTTTGGAGTTGTATTACATCACAAGGCGTCGGCAAGTTGTGCATTGTGTTACGTACAGTAATCTTTGAAGTTTACATTGACATTTTAGTGGATATTTTGATTCCCAGCATCGATCAATAGTTCGGAAATCAAAATGACTTCTTATTTCAAGATGACAATTAGCTCCCTAACGCACCAAATTAATGAAGAAATTTCTACAAAATGTAGGTAATATACCAACTCAAACCATGACGTGACCGCCCAATAGTCCGGATCTTAATCCCATCGAAAATATGTGAAATATATTAAGAAGAAAAATCGATTTTCGTTGAATTACAAATGCCATAGAACTTACGTAAAGCTATAAGTGAATGCTGGGGTGAAATTGCTCCCAATGAGTGTAAAAATCTTAATGAGTCCAGTCCACTAACAATTTCGACTGTCATCCGAAATAAAGGTGGATATACGAAATATATAATTACAGTGATCGGTTATTTTTTTCCAAATCAAAGTATGATCGGATAATTTTTTCTTTGGTGCCTAAATTTCAATCACAATTTTTCTGTTTATAAATTGATGAATGGGGATTTTTCTTTATTGCATATTGTTGTTCATTATATGTAACACAAATGTATTATCGCTAATAGTCGTTTCATTTTTATGCAGTGAGAATAAATAATCTTTTCTTACAAAAGATGGTAGTGTTGATGTAATGATCGGAAACTTTTTGCCAAGGGTTGTATATTAAGATTGTTCACATTCTAAAGAACAATTTCCCCCTTTTTTTTTTAAAGAAAGAAACAAATAAGACAAAAATTACTATTTCACATGCATATTTGAATGATTGACTTAGGCGCAAGTAAAATGCTAAAGACTTTATGAGTCATACATAAGTTATTGATGGGCTATTTGTGACCTATGGGCAATGTGTTTGACATGCCTATTTTAAAATGGATAAACAAGGATTCTTGAGCCTTTTTGGGCAAGTATATGTGTTGCTTGTCCCCAAGGAACACAGAATTAAGAAAAGTGTCCATATGCGTGCTGTTAAGTTTAAATTTAGACATCTGGACATCTTAACCTATAATTAAGAAATAAAATCTTTGATTAAATATAAACATAAGACATAAAATGAATTTATAATTTTCACTAGACATTAATAATTTAAAATGGCTAAACGCTAAATTTTACAGTACATTTCATCATTTAAAAATGTAACAAAATTTTTTTTACTGAGACATAACTATTATATTATTTCATAAATACCTTTCCCAATAATAACTAAAGGCCTTTGAGAAGAAATTAATTCTGTTACAATGGACTTGATAAGAAATTTAGGAGCTAAGGAAAGGGGAGGCTTTGGACATTTAAGAGGATAAATTATACTGGACTCTGGAACTGCTTTGCTAATAAGATCAGCTGGCAAATCGATATAACAAGCTCCAGGACGTCCATAAGTACTTTCTCGAACTGCCTAAAAATAAGTAATATTTCAGTTTGAATTATGTAAACAATTTATAAAAGAATGTAATTTAACAAATTACAAAGATCATTTAGAAAATAATATTTTCCAAGACTAAAATTTTAGACTTCTAAATAAAGCATATTTTTAAGAAAATAATAATAATAGACATCATTTTACGATGATCAAAACATGGCTTATGTAACAACAGAGTCATATGCTACATATGCCATAGATTAAACATTAACATTCTCGGGCCAATGATAAATTTTAAATGAAATTTCAGTTTTACAATTTTCAGTACTGCAAATTTTTAAATTTGTTAACATCACACATTTTCAATTTTTACACTGTAGTATAGAGGAAGAAAATGTACTTTTAAATGCAATTTGTTTGAAAGCTGCATCACAACTTGTTTCTGAGTTATTGATTTTTTTGTAGTTTTAAATACTTCTTTGTCATCATGGCAACAGAAGTATTCTGTTTCTGGACATTAATCATGAACTAATCAGAAAACGAATAAAATCCAGACATCACACGGATTCAGATGTGTCTAGACCGAAAGCAACAATAATTTTTTAGATGGTTAAAAATTTAATTATAAGAAAGTGGAATAAGGCTGATAAACTGATATAGATATACTTTTAAATAATTAGGCAGAAATCCAAAATATTTGAGGGAAGAAAATTATTTAGAAGTAAGCTAAAAATATTTACTGAAAAAGATATTGTAAGCATAGATAGTTATAACGATATATGCTAGAAATGCATTGAATAATGTTGGACAGAGGAATAGTAACTATTTGACCAAATATTACACTAGCCAAACATACTCTTATATTGCAGAGTTTAAACTCAGTAAGAATAATCCCCTGGTCCCTTTCCCTCTGTTTGTAAATGCACTACAGTCGCTTATAAATGTTATGACCAAAACCAGTATTCAGTCAGTTCCCAAATTAGACAGCAGAGTCCTGGCCAAAGTCCAATGTATATGAAATGAACAGTGCTATTTTGACTGATCATTTCCTGAAGTAGCTAGATACTGTTCTAGTCACTAAAAGAAGGGACCTTCAATTATGCCTCACAACCATTCCATGGAGTAGTGGTGGTTGTATATCCTTTCTATTCTATAGCAGTGTCTAGAGGGTTTGATTATGTTTATGACAGGCAATTATCTACGCTTGGGATATAGGGTCTAATGAGTGGGATGCCCTCCGTGGGGGTCTTTCTAAAGGAACCTAACCCATATTTATACAAAGAAATCCAAGGTTTAAAGAATACCATGAAAAAACTCCAAACAGTTCTGTCGATGGTCACGATTGGATTCGAACCCAGCACTTACTGTCTACCAGTTTCGAGGGCAGAACCTCGTGGCCAACAGTGTCTAGAGGTAGTAATTATTTTCAGATGTTGGAAGCATGCATTATGTTCCTAAAATATTGAAACAAGTTTTCAAAGGAGATAATGTGGTCAAGACAATTATTTCTGGCACAGGAAATCAGCATCACAATCCATTTATTTTATTAAAATATAATGTGACTAAATGCTGAACCAAAATTTTTGTTCATAACTTCTTCAAATGAAAATGTTTAAGCAAGATTTTCATCACACTATCTTTGCATTGCTTGAAATGTAATTACATTTCAAGTCACTAGAAGTGACTAAATTAAGACTAAATTAAAAGACTAAGCATATATGACTAAATTAAAAAGACTAAGCATATAATGTGTCACTAGAAGTGACACATATGCACAACTAGTTGCATTCTGAAAAACAGAAGGGATAGCTTGATAGTGTTGTTTTGGGTATGAATGATAGCAATTTGCAGTACTTCTTACTCTCATCATACTTCATAGAATGCAAAACAATTCTCTTAAGAATATCTTTACAGTATTTTCATCAATAGAATACAGTATTTTCATTATAGAATCAATATTTTATTTTACATTATTTAGGTCAAATTTCTATTTATTAGAAATCGTCTTTCCAAA
This sequence comes from Maratus speculifer, assembly GCA_964019185.1. NCBI lineage: Eukaryota > Metazoa > Arthropoda > Arachnida > Araneae > Salticidae > Maratus > Maratus speculifer. The sequence continues at coordinate 36,006,985 of OZ025291.1, read as the reverse complement.
GTTTGCCAGACAAGACAAAAGCAAAACTCATTTTGCAATAAAACAAACCTTTCTCTGACATACACTATTTATTCACACATATTCCTTCAGCATTTCCATTTTTATTAGTTAAAAATACAAATAAAACACATCCAACTGAAAATTAATGTATTTTTAAAGCTTTTATTCCTATTTTAAACAATGAAGTACATTAAAAAGCTTTAACACTGTTTTTACTGGTATCAATTGACACATTTTAAAATAATTCAATTTAAAGTTATGTTATTTGTAACTTTTAGATAAAAACAATCATAAAATACATTAAGTAAATTGAAGACTTCTTTCATATTATTTTTAAAAATTAGAAGCAAAATAAGCATAAACGAAACCTTAAAAGGTGTCTCTTGACATATGTAAATATGGTGCTAAAGAATTGTATGAATTATGACAGTTGTTAACAAAATTATTTTAATTATAATTATTTTTTCTTAAAGAATTATTCTTTTGTGAAAATTGAAGAGCAAAATAACTATTGAAACTGAAAAAATATATATATAATAGCAGGATTTGACAATTTAACTGACAAACAGAAAAAAAAAATGTATTAAATACTGATGTACTATATTTTGAATAATTATACATAGTATATAAACATATGAATCATCACCAACATTCAGATTTTAGCATAAAATGCAGTTATAAAAAATATTCATACTTACTTTTTCGATGTGCATTGGAATTAAATCCACATCAGATGGACGACATGAATATTTAGAATAGAGTCGACAAGCTTCAACCTTTCATTAAAAAAGATAAAAAAAATTAAAAACATGTTTGCAGTGATAAATTTTAATTATGTTAAAATACAATTATTTTACATGTCATATATATTATAAAGTAGTAAGCCCTAACAGTTCAGTCTAAGTGATTTTAAAAAACTACAATAGAAATTTCTATTTTGTTGCAACATTTTAATTTTTACTCACATGAAAGTGGCAACATTTTTAAAAATTTTAATTCATTTAAATTTTAATTTAGTAGAAGTATTATCTCTCGATCAAGATGCAAACATAGTCCTTCCATTGTCATATTTTACTGAAGACGCCTGCAGAAGATGGCGTGAAACATTGAAAGTTTTATTTTATTTTAATTGTACAAATGTATATTAAAATTCCTGTTTTGTGCACCACTGAGCAATGTGTTGTATTTTAATAAATACATTCTTATTAGAAAAATTACACATTTTTTCATCTAAAATTAATGTAAGTTTTCTTTATATGATTTTTATTAAGCTTTCAAATAAATGTCAGTTCTCTTTTTTGAAACTGTTTTGATAATTAAGAAATACAAAATTTTTAGTAGTTAAACATTTCAAATTTTTAATTAAACACCTCAAATATAATTTTTGTTCAAAATTTAAACATTAAAATTTTTAGAAAGAAATATTTATGTCATTCTCTATATAATGAATCTTTTACTGGAACAATGGATTTTGTTATATAGAGACTTGGCTGTATTTCACAGAAATCAATGCAAGTCTGCTGAAAATATATTTATGATATGTTCATTATTGTTAAAGTAGCAAATGGATATCCAAATTTGATGTTGAGTGAGATGAGATATATTGTATTTTGGACTGAATAAATGGACAGCAATTATGAATACCAGTACTGTGGTGGATTTACCTGTCACAATGCTAATTAAACTGTAACAAATTTTTCAATTCAATATAATCAGATGTTGCACTGCAACTTTGATTACCTGGATTACAGAACATACTGCCCGGAATACAGAACACAAGCAAAAGTTGTTCTTAATGCCAATAAATTTTTCACATTTAATATATTTTTTTTAGATTTATCCAGACATTATTATATTAATTATAATCATTAACTCACACAAAGAAACTTAAATTTCTTAATTATTTTATAAATAAAATTTCAAAATTTCTTTCCATTTGACTATGTTTGAAAAAAATTATTTTGTCAAACACTGTGTGACTTATCACCAGTAATGAATAAGCAACTCACTCATACTTCCTTGGTTTTTTTTTAACCTAGATTTATTTTAGTCAAGCTAAATTTTAAAGATTTGAGATAGATGATTAAATATTGAACAAAATCTCTTACCAAAGTGTTTAACACAAATAATGACAGAAGATTGGTGGAATAGATATTTCTCTATTTAGTCAGAAAATAAACAAATACAAATAATATATGGATCATAATATGGTATATTTATATTAGTCAAGCACAGATGAAAATTGCCAAATACTGTTTCCTTGGCATCATATGCCATACAAATTAGAAAACTATCATTCATTTCACTTAAAATACATCACTTTCATTTAAAACACACATATCTGAAATACAAATATTAGATATATTTAAAATACAAATATTACATACATTTAAAAGAAATGTCTTTTACTCATTTAATTTAAAATATAAATAAATATATAATAGCATATAAACCAAAACATTTCATTTCACATCAAAGCATTGTTTCTAATTTACACACATGAAATATAGAAGCCAGCAAGGGGAAGGAGAGATTTGGACTTCTTTATACTCATTTTAGTGTCAATTCTTTTGATCAGGAGTAAATAATCCTAGTGCAATTACAAATGCAATTTAGGGGCCCTAAGTTACATTCTTTTTCTTTTAATAGATTTGCTTGTTACAATTTTTCATAGTGGCTCATCATTGTTATCTGTTTTTAGATGAATTTTGCCTCATAGCATTTATTAAGGCTCATTTTTTTGTACTGACAGAATCCTGCAATCTTGAAAATACTTCATTGCACTCTATTCTGTAGGCAAAAGGCTGTAAATCTTAAACATTTTTTCAAAATGTGGGAGAAAAACACAAAAATAGTTATATGTCATAACAAAAACTTAACTCATACGCAAAACAAATAAAAATTAAATGTGTACATTCACACTATAAGTGAAATGAATCGCTACAATTGACAAGAATGAATGTGACATCCCACTTTCGAATATTCATACTACTGAACTACTTTCATAAATCTGGAAAAAAATTTACTACTATTTAAAGTTAACTGTAGTTAATATTACTTGAGGAAATTCTTGGAAACCACCAAGTCCTTCATGATCAGAATCACAAGAACCCCCAATAACAATCATGGGCCTAAAAATTAATTAATTAATATAATTAATAGTTATCATTTGATGCATTTACATCTAAATAGCTATATTAAAATCTACATACATATAGTTTATTGTTCAAATTTAAAATTATGGAATAAGAGTAAAACAACTGAGAAAAGTATTAGAATACATATCTATAAAAAAATAATTAGATTGCCATGAAAAAAAATTAAAATTACTAAATTTTGAAAGAAAAAACAATTATATATTTTTAAAAATTTTAGGCAAACAGCTAGCTTTACTGTAAAGAACTAGTTCCCATTCAAATACTGAAGTGAAGAAGTATAAACCAATTAGACTGATAAACACCAGAAAACAATACATTCTTGTTGGTAAGTGAGAGAGAAGACTCCCCCTTCCCCAAAGAATAAAAATTTTGGGGAAATTTAGACTATAAATTAGTCCCTGTGGTTTATTAAATGGACGCTTCCTTCACCATACTGTTGTGGTATTTAATGCATCAATGACAGAGATCACTTTAAACTTATTGACTGCTCTTGTTGGTGGTCAGAGAAGAGTGTGAGGACGACAGATATATAAAGACATATTTCAGGAATTATGAGACACATTATAGAAGACAATCAAGTTAATGCATAGTGTTTATATTATAAATTCAACATTTAATTACACAGATCAACTTTCAAAAATTGGCCAGGTTATTACCTCTGTATTACAATGTTTGTCATAAATTACACTGTAATGGATCTAGTCACTGCCAACAAATCATGTTCATTTCATTTGTCATATTAGAGTGGACAGCTATATATATATATGACAAATAAAATAAACAATTTTATAGACAGTCTACTTTTAACTTTGTACATAATTTTTAATAATAAATAGACAGAATTTTTCTTTCTTTCTAAGAGAATTTGAAATAATAACATATTAGTTGTCTTTGATGAGATTACTTTTAGTACACATACTATCAAAAATTCTCAAACATTTAAATATGTATGAAGATGAATGAATATAACAGATTAAATAACATTTAAAGATTAAGTAAAATTTCAATTAAATATTACTTAAACTTAATAAAATAATAATGAAAATTTTTACAATTATTAATTGAAAAAGGTCTTTTAATAATGGTTACTACTAAATTTGGTTACTCATAAATTTCATGACACAGGATTATATGGAGAAGTACAAATTCTAAAAATTAAGTAAAAATATTCATGAAATAAAGATATATCAAAAAGTACAATATAAGAAAATATAATAACTACTGTACTGTTACAATAACGTCTCGAGCAAACAAAGAAATATTAATTATTATTTTTTACTGTGAAAACTTCTATGAAACAGATACTTGCCATCCATTAATTTGAGCATTTGCCATGCCTCCAAGTGCATGAATTAAGCCTGGTCCAGAAACAACTAAACATACACCGGGTCTGAAAAATTAGAAGCAACAGACATTATTATTAAAAAGGAAAAAATAATTGGACTAATAAACAGATAATATTGTTTGTTATTCAATGCATAAACAAAATACACTTTCCTAATATAAAGTAGATTTAAAAAAAAAACCTGCAAAAGCAAACTGGTGCTACATTTAACTGTCCTTATAAAGAAGAATTATTTCAAACACTATTTAATGTTAAAATTATTCAGCATAATTAGTTTTTATAGGATCAAGGACTATGCATAGCCATTTAACTATTATTTGCAAGCAGATATTTGACTACATTGTGGTATGCAATGTCCAATTATTTATTTATTTTTGTCTAATTATTATTAATATTATTAATTTTAGGAAGCTTTCATTACAAAAAAGTAAAAAGCTTGCAGGTGACTGTAGAAAAGTAGTTCCAGAAAATTTTAGTGTTTACCAATCATGACTCCTGGACACCAAAACCACTCTCTTTCCAAATGTTGACACATAAGTTTATATATATACACTATATAGCCATTAATGACTAGGCACTTGCAATTTTAGACATTTTGTTACATATTTAGCAAAATACATAAGGAATTATTCTGAAACTCTAGGATTGTAAAGAAAATAGTACAGGTCATACATTTTCGTGAAGAATTTTCCACCGAAATCCTATAGAGGACCGTCAACAAATTGAAAAAAAATGAAGATCTTTTGGAAAACTCTATCAAAATTAATGTAGCAAAAGCACTGAAACTGCAAATTGCAGTTAAGTGGATTATTATAATAAACTGTGTTCATTTTTATGAGGATAGCATGCATACATGTAGAAAAATCAAGGTTTTTACGAAAATTATCCCAAAATTTTCCAAGTTTTTTGCTTATAATTTGCAGAGTTCTTAATTAAAATAAAATAAAATAAAAAATTAGAAAATATGACAAACAACATTGTACATAATACCCTGTAATCAAAATAAAATAATAATAATAATTGTATGAAAAATGAGCAGATTTACTAAATGATGTTTCACTGTGCATGCATGAATGCAGTGAAAATATAATTTGCATAATGTGTTACTAAATTTATAAAGCAACTTTTGTGAAAGTCTCAAAAACATAGCTTGAAAATTCTGAAAATTACTGTTGTTAGAATAAGCTTAAAATCCATTATTCCAAAAAGTAAGCAAAAAGATGAGAGGCTGTATCAATATATCCATTGATTAGTGTCAATATGGCATACACAATATTGCATGTACATTTATATTCATAAAAACTTACTACTATAATCATAATTCATAAAAACCTTAATTTTTCTGTGAGTATGCATGCTATCTTCATAAAAATGAACACAGTTTATTACAATGAACCACTTAATCATAATCTGCAGTTTGAATGCTTTTGCTAGATTAGTTTTGGCTGAGATATTCAAAAAATCTCCGTTTTTTAGCACTTTTCAACAAAGTTGAAAAGTTGGGGGGGGGGTTGTTTGTGACATATTTTAATTATGATAAATGATTTCATATATAACACTAGTTTACAAATTTCAACTTTTTTTTTATACCCCAAAGAAATGTATATAAATGTATTAGTCAACCTTCCTTAAACCTAAAAGTGTCAGCAGAAATATTCTATCACGTCACAATTTTTTTTCTGCAGTAAATTGTTTTTTTTTTAAACTACTCAGCGTGGTGACGACAGTTTAATGTTCATTCGTTCACTTCAAACAACAAACATTTTGTATCGGATTGAATTAAAATGTCGAGTAGAAATGTGTAAACAAAGTTCTGATCGTTTTTGCTATGCTTGTGGACAGTCTATATTTTCAAAAAAAAAAAAAGAAGAAGACCCAATGTAGATTTGTTAAAAAGTGCATATCTTCATTATTTTGGATTTCCTGTTGCAAATCAAGATAAAAAGTGGATGCCTCATGTGTTTCGCGAAAGCTGTAGAATCGTTTTACTCCAGTGGTCATCAGGAGAAAACGTACACCTTCCATTTGGTTCACCAATGCTATGGAGAGAACCTAGTAATCATGAAAATGATTGTTACTTTTGTGTTACGAAGACAGTGGGTTATAATACAAAAAATAAGGTGAGTATTATATATGCCAAAGTTCCGTCTGTTACTAAGCTCATTTTACACTCAAAAGATCTACCATGTCCAGTTTGTCCCGGTATTTAGAGTGCAAATATACTAGGAGATGTCAATGAAAGTGATGTTGAATTCAAATCATTTGCTAGTGATTCTGACGAGTTCTCTCTTCAAGAAAAGACTCTGCATTTGATTAACCAAGCCGAATTAAATGATCTTATAAGAGATTTACAGTTATCAAAATCTAAAGCAGAGCTTCGTGGTTCTCGCCTACAACAATGGAACTTATTAACACCAAACACAAACGTTACATTGTCTAGAAACAAAAGCAATGTTTACTCAGAATTTTTCAAAAAAGAAGGTGAATATTGTTAGTGTACTGATATCCTGGGACTTTTCGAAGCAGTGAATCAAAACTCGTATAAAACAGAGTGGCGCTTATTCGTAGACTCTTCGAAATATAGTCTAAAAGCTGTTTTATTACATAATGGAAATAAGAAGTCCTAATACAAATAGTGAATTGTAAGGAGAGCTATAAAACAATGTGTACTTTAATTAATTTAATAAAGTATAAAGAAGATCAATGAAAAGTGTGCAGCGACCTCAAAGTCGTCGGTTTGTTATCGGGATTGCAGGGTGGTTGCACATAATACTCTTGTTTTCTTTGTTTGTGGAACAGCCAAGCAAAACAACGTTATGTAAAAAAAAAAAATGGCCAATTCGGAACGAGTATATTCTGGGAAAAATGAACATCAAACACGAGCTATTGGTAGATCCAAATCACATTCTCAACCCCCTTTACACATCAAATTGGGACTCATGAAAAACTTTGTGAAGACGCTTGATAAGAACAGTGATGCTTTCCAGTATTTACAAAAAATCTTTCGAAGCAGAGGCAAAACTGAACTTACAGAGGCAAAACTGAAAGAAGGAATATTTGTTGGCCCACAGATACGTAAAATTATGAAAGATTCTCAGTTTGAAAGCCTTTTATCTGTTAATGAAAAATCTGCTTGAAAAGCATTCAAAATGGTTGTGGATGAATTTTTGGGAAATAAAAAAGTGAAAATTACAAATATATTGTTCCCTATTCATTGAAAAATTTTCAACAGATGGGAGTAAACATGTCATTAAAGATTCACTTCCTGCATTCGCATCTGAGTTTTTTCACTGAAAACTTAGAAAGCATGAGTAACAAACATGGGAAACGTTTTCACTAAGATTTTAAGGTTTTTGAAGAACGACATCAGGGATTTTTGGAGGAAAACATGCTAGGAGATTACTGTTGGTCCATTATAATAGAAACCGATCCAAATAACTATAAAAAGAAGGCAAAAATTAGCCATTTTTGATTTTTTTATTAATATTAATACCAAAATTATGTAATATAGTTAAGTAAATAAATATTTCTTAAACCAGACATGACAGAATTTTATTATTATTTTTTTCAGGATAACTCTATCTAAATAAACAATAAATTAACAACTTTCAGCTGAGGTATAAAAACCATGTAAACAAATGTAATCAAAGCTGAGGATTAATGAATTATTTCATGCATAGTACTAGTGCATAGCATTTACAGGGACACACAAAAGATTAGAAATAGTATATTTTATCCGAAGTCAAATATATTATAGAAGATGGCTGTTAGATGGATGAAATGCATTTTTCATTATGATATACGCTTTAAGTTTTACTAGATGTATGCATATTATATGGTTTATATAAATGCTAATTGTTACACCATTCATATGCATAGGAACCAGGGGAGTTGCGGCTCCCCCTGGAATATTTCAGACGGGCTCAGCTCCCTCGGAAAAAATTCTCGCACCATCTATTAATGATATATTGTTGAATTTAAAAATGTGTACTTTTTCTAATACTAATCCCGGACGGAACTGAGAGAAATGCATTGTGATCGGAATTAAAATGATGTCATCAGAGGAATCAGTGAATTAATTCTTTTTTGAAGTTTACCTTTTAGCAGGATTTATTTTGCCAATTCCAACATCAGTAGCAGGGCCCGACTTAGACAGGCCCGATTTTGCAAGTTGCTCCCCAACTTGTGGGGCAAACATCCTTAGCCCCCTTCTATCTTAATATTTTTTGTAAATTATACTGAAGTGATTAAAACTGAAATTCATACCTATTGTATGTATACATAAATTTCATACCAAGTACTATTCACATCTACATACTACATACATAATAGAAGAAGAAAGATAACTTTAAGAAACTATATAATTCAATATTTTTTTTTTTTTTTTTTTTTTGGTTACAGGAATGTAAGGATAAATGTGAGGTTGTAAGAGGTCATGGGGTACAGAAACAGAGGAGGTAAGAGAAGTGAGCTCTTTAAAACTTAAAAAAAAAATAAAAGAATTTTCATCCCTGTTGGTTGTTTTTTATCATTTAACACTGCTTTAACAGAAAACTTATGTCTGTCCTTGGGGGGCCTCTCATGCTGGGGGGTCCTGGGCAATTGCCCCGTATGTCCCTGCTTTAGTCAGACCCTGAGCAGTAGCAACAAGTGAGAGATCTTTCAGTGCTCAACAGCGGCTTCAAACAAACCTCTGAAGTACAATGGGTCAACAGAAATTTCATTTGATGCTACTGCATATTTATAATGAGGAGACCTTCAAAATTTATTTATAGAAGATAATTGTAAAGAATTTGCAAGCAAAATAACCAAAAGAGCTTTAACTTTTGGTAAATGTGAGTGGGTGAAGCCTTAAATTTGAATATTTTATTCGGAATCACATCTATAAATTAAGTTTTTGTACATCAAGTATATCTAATAAAAAATATCTTAATTGGATTAAAGAGTTAGTGATATTTTGATATGCTTTATTTTATACTGCTGTCTGTGAATAGCGCAGTAGTAAAAATAATCCTCCGAAATGAATGAAATTATGAATGAAATGATACCCATTTCCACCTTGGACTGTATTCCTGAGATATCACAATTGGTAAAATTTTGATTTTTATAGCCTCAAACCGAAAGAGACAATAGGGTCTGTTTGTTTATTGATTATTAACTGAAAGCAAATGCGAAACTATTTATGTACGAAACATCTTCTCAGTATAAAATATGCAGCCTTGAACCTTTATTTTTATTTATTTTTTAATGTAAATCTTAATACGTTATAAAGTTGTTATTTAGCTTGTTGTAGCACCATTATGGTCATATTATTTCCATAGTATTATAAAATATTGACAAAAAGATGATTCTATGGCTGTATAATGTTTTGATTAGAAATACACTTCCTTTACATTAAAAGTGAATTATAAATCTATTTGAGTGATTCCTCCCATTCTGAATCTCGGATATACAAAAAGTTTTTTAAGTCAACCACAATTTATCATAAAAAAGAACATAGAATCCTATTAAATTTGTCTGTCAATTGATTGGTATGCCTCGGAAAAGTTTTTAATATCATTTTTCTGCAAGTACTGGTTTTATCAGAATCATCTTAAGCGAAATAAGGCTCAAATGCCCACTTTTGAAGCATTTTTAAAAATATATTCTGACTTTATGAAAAAATTGACCAAAACGGCATATTATATAGTTCCTGATATAGATTCAATCAAAATTGCACAGTGGAATCTTAATGTATTGGAAATGTAATTGTGGAAGACTTATTGAAAAGGCGTAAATTTCAATAACAACAAACTTTAATGAAGAAACATGATATACAGCAAAAATTTCAGCAAACTATGCCGATAAAATAAAAGGTTAAAAACATAAATAATTAAAGTCTTAAAACTCAAGCAGCATCATATTTTAACTAATTACATGCCGTCATGACAAGGCATAGACAGACCAGCTGCTATCAAAAAGACAAAACGTGCTTCATACAATCATAACGAAAAATGGGGAGAAGAACAAAGCTGCATCTCTTCATTATATACAAATCTGTTCTTGAATATTTACATATTTTCCACAAAGTCCAAGTTGCCACTATCCGAGGAGAAAAACCTCTGAAAATACCAAAAGAAAACTATGTACGCCAAGCGCCATTGGCTCATTAACTATGACGTCAAACATCGACCGCGGCAAGGCCGTGAACGATGATTCACAGTGATCCAAAATCACAGTAGAACTAACTTTACAGGATCACTCTATTTACTTCAGAACGACGATTGAAGCAATGGCGCCGTGCATACTTTTCAAAACAATGTTTCGACTTGGGGATGATAAAAACACAGGCATGTCATGTTAAACAAAATTTAATAAACTTTCAAGTTAAATATAACATGACATAACAAACAGCCCCCTTTTTAGCATCCCCAAGGCCTTACAAAACTTCAAAAAGACAGACATACAAATACTTAAACTTCAAAAATACATACTTAATTTAAAAAAAAGTCTGTCTAATCACTACCAAGTCGGGGAAAAACTTTTCAGATTCACCAGCAAAGTACTGACCAAAGTGACTGAAAATTGTATAAATCTCATTTACCCCCCAAAAATTCTAACTTACAAAAATATTTAAATTTCCAAAAAAATATCAGTCTCCTCAATGTCATGTCAAAGACATGGCAAGGAAGAGAGTGACCAAAATGTAATATAATTTAGATTTCAAAAATTTCTCTACAAAATTTCATTAACTGCTCTCTGACCTGAGGTTTAGTGAAGGGATCGGCTAAATTTAGTTTACTTGAGATATACTTTAATTTAACATTTTATCATAGACTAAATTTCTTAAAAACAAATATTTAATATGAATATGTTTAGTTCTTTGATTTTCTACAGGGGAATTTGAAAAGGCTATTGCAGCTTGATTATCACAAAATAATAAACTTTCTGTTAAATTTAAATTCAAACTTTCATTTTCTAAAACATTTTTTATCCATATTAATTCTTTTGCAGCTTCAGTGAGGGTTACATACTCGGCTTCCATAGTTGAGAGGCTGATACATTTTTGTTTAAAAGTTTTCCAGGAAATTGGTGACTTATCTAAAAACAAAATAAAACCTCCTATGGAAACACGATCATCTCTATTAGCTGCAAAATCTGAGTCAGAGTAACAAGAAAGTTTTAAATTATTAACTTTAGATAATTCTAGTTTAAAATTTTTAGTATATTGCAAGTAGCCAAGTAATCGCAGTAAACTTTGCCAATGTTTCATACCTGGATTTGCTTGGAATTGTGATAACAAATTTACAGCATCCATAATGTCAGGTCGAGTACGACCAGCAATGAAATTCAAACAACCTATTAAATTTCTATAAGGAAATTTGGACATTTCATCCATTTCTGTTTGATTACTAGGAGAATCCATTTTTGACAAAACTAACCCTTTCGGTATTGGTACATTACTCATAGGAAAATTATATTTTGAATACAAGCTACAAACTTTTTCAATGTAAGTACTTTGATGAATATACAGCTTATCATTTGTTTCCTCGAACTCAATACCCAAGAGCTTCTTTGTTTTTCCTAAAATTTTCAGGTTGAAAAATTTCTTTAACAGGTTTATTCCAAGCTCTAAATCCTCTTCTGTTTTTCCAAATATTACTATGTCATCTACATACAATAAAAGTACAAGTTTACTTTCATATACATAAACACAGTTACACCAATTAAGTTTACAAAAATTCAATTTTAGAAGTACATCATCTATTTCAAAAAACCATTGCCTACCACTTTGGTGGAGGCCATATAAAGATTTATTCAATTTACAAACTTTACTTTCATCACCAATGAAACCCTCCAGCTGCTGCATATAAATTACTTTATCTAAATCTGCATATAAATAAGCATTATTGATATTTACTTGTACATTTAACCATTTAAAAAGACATACAAAAATTGTGAAAAACAGTCTTATAATTGAAAAACTTACAATCGGACTAAATACTTCTTCATAACTTAAACCTTTTATTTGACTAAATCCCTGTGCAACAAGGCGCACTTTAAATCTTACAATTTCATCTTTTTCGTTTTTCTTAATTGTGTAAACCCATCTATTTCCTAAAATCTGAGCATCTTTAGGTGGTTCAACAAGATCCCACACTTTGCGGTCATACATGACCTGCATTTCTTGTTTCATTGCTTCTTCCCACTCTGATGCTTCGGGTGTTTTTAAAGCCTCTTTGTAGTTTTTAGGGATTTTTATTTCAATTAAATTTACTTCAGAATTTGAAAAATTTGAAACTTTACCTGTTTGAGTATTATGTTTACTAAAATCAAAAAAATCATAATCATATTTTATGTTATTATCTGCACAGTATTTAATTGTATCATTTAAAGATCTTAATCTAACTTTAGTTCCCTCAATTCCATAGTAAATATCAGTCCTGGGCTCATTTTTTCTAGGAACAGCAGACCTAACCCAATTAATGGATTTGCAAGGAATTTGATCTGTATCATTTAAATTTTGACTAGTTTCTACCGGACTGATTTGAACTTTTGTTTTAGATGAGCTATCACTTCTACTTTCTGACTTGATTAGGTCATCAATCATAGGAAAGATATCACCATCTGCTGGGAAATTTAAACAAGAAAAAGACCGAAAATTTTGTTTTGAATTTACTATGTCAACCCCCCTTTTACTTTCGTCAAATCTTACATTTATTGTTTCAATTATTCGTTGCTCATCCAAAACCCAAATACAGTACCCCTTTGTTAATTGTGCATAACTGCACATAATTCCAAGTTTGGCTCTATTATCAAGCTTTTTCCTTTTCTGTTTTGGTATACCTACATAGGCTAAACAGACAAATTTCTTAAGATGAGCAACCGATGGCTTTCTACCAGAATATAATTCCATAGGAGTTTTCTTAAATCCCTTGTGACAAACCCTGTTCCACACGTATATGAAACATAACAAGGCTTCTGCCCAAAATTTCTGCGATAAGCCACTTGAATTTAAAAGAGTCTTGACACCATCAAGGGCGGTTAAATTAAAATGTTCCGCAGTCCTGTACATCTCAGGAAAATAAGAGTTCGTTCCTTCATGGGAAATGCCTTGACTTTCTAGAAATTTATCAAACTCTTCATTACAAAATTCTAGCCCCCCATCTGTCCTAACAGAGACTATTTTCTTGTCCAAGAACCTTTCGGCTCTTTTTTGAAATCTCAGAAAAGTCTCAAAAGTGTCAGATTTATTTTTAAGGGCAAAAACAGTTACTTTTCTAGAAAAGTCATCAATAATAGATAAAAAGTACCGACTTCCGCCATGAGATGAAACAGGTAAAGGGCCACAAAGGTCCATATGCAGCAGCTGGAGAGGGACATTAGAACGAATTTGACCTATTGGTTTAAAGGAAACTCTTTTTGATTTAGCCAATTTACATGAAATGCAATCATTGGTCAACTTTGACAGCTCTGGAAGACCATTAACACAATTTAGTTTACTGGTGTTCACCAAATATTCACTGTTAATGTGACAAAATCTATCATGCCATAATTCGTTTACATTAAATTTATCTACTTGAATAGCTGAAAAGTTGACCCGATTGTTATTTTCATTACTATTAGTTACATATTTAGATGGCTTCAAAAAAATATAAATCATTTTTACATAAAGCATAAAAAAGCTTGTTTCCTTTTATCAAAAACATGTACTTTTCCATTTTTACCCACAAAATTTATCCCCAACCTTTCAAGTTTAACACCAGACAATAAATTTCTTCTCAAGTTAGGATTATATAAAACATCTTTTAAAATAATACGATTAAATTTACCATTTTTGCAGCATATCAAAAACTGAACTGTTCCTTTACCTTCAACTGGACATTCTTTCTCCCCAACTGCAAGAGACATGTGCAAGTCAGATACTGGCTCAAAAGTGAAAAATAAATTTCGATTGCTACAAAAATGCGCTGTAGCGGCAGTGTCAAAAACCCATTGGGTATTACCGAAGCCCAGATCTGATGAGTTCGCTTCGCACAGTTCGGGAGAAATTTCAATTAAACTGCATTCCAGTTCAGAAAAGGTACAGTTAAAAAGATGTTTACATTCAACATTACTTGTTTCCAAAGGCCCTGAAAAATTTTTATTTCTACTTTTAAAATTAGTTTTAGAACTTTTAGACTTATTAAAATTATTTTTAGCATTATCAAAATTACTTCTAGAATTATCAAATTTACTTTTAGAATTGTCAAAATTAGTTCTGGAATTATCAAATTTACTTTTATCATTAACTTCATTACTAAATTTACTCATTTTAAATTTACAATTAGAAATTAAATGTCCATAATTTTTACAAAAATAACAAGGGCCAATTTTACTTTTTTCAAAACCTTTGGATTTAAATTTACCTGGAGAAAATTTCACAGACAATTCGCTGGCAAAAGCAACATTGGCAAGGTCTCTCTGGGACAACTTCAGCCGGTTTTCTTCCAGTAACAATTCAGCCTCGATTTTATCTGGTACAAATTCAGCATCACTCCAGCGGTAAATAACTTGGACAGTTGCCTGGAACTCTTCTGGTAGACTCCGGATTAGCTGATAACCTTGATACAGCGATTGTAGCTCATGTCCCATTTCACGAAGACGTTCTGCTGCCTGCTTTACTCGGCACAAAAAAAGTCCTAGATCTTCTCTAGGTATATATCTGGTATTAAAGAAAACATCAAGGAGCTGGATTATCCTTGCTCGGGTAGTGGGCTGAAAATGTTTATGTAAAATTTTCCAAGCTGTCGCACCATCTGTTGTACTCGAAACCAGGGGCTTGAATTCAGGGCTTAATGACTGATAGATGATCGTATAAGCGCGATTTTTCCTTAGATTTATATCTTGTTTTTCTCTCCATGTCAAGTCAGTCACAGTAGCAGCAACTTCTGTAGCAGCAGGAACTTCTTTACCGTCATTGTTTACTGGTGTGCCGGTCGTAACTTCCTCAGACTTCTCGATGAATTCCCAAGCATTGTAGTGAAGCAGGAGAACCTTTACCTCATGTTTCCAAACTTCCTAATTGGCGCCGGTCAGCAGGGTGATATTCTGATTAATTTCCATCAGCCCCCTTCTTTTATTGACGGCAACACAAACTTCGGAAAAAAAATTTTCTTAAACTTCGGTAAACAGGTTCTATGCAGCAACACTAACTTTTTAAACAGCAACTATGGCAAGCAAAAGTTCCATGCAAAAACACTAACTTCGGCTAAAAGAAAGTTCTAATCAATCAATAAGCAGAAAGTCCTTGGGAAAAACAGGAGCCATCATTATCTTCACTTCCACATTTCCATAATAAAAGCTTAATCTTCGGGGTTACGAGTTGGGCCCATAACCCACTGATGTAGATTCAATCAAAATTGCACAGTGGAATCTTAATGTATTGGAAATGTAATCGTGGAAGACTTATTGAAAAGGCGTAAATTTCAATAACAACAAACTTTAATGAAGAAACATGATATACAGCAAAAATTTCAGCAAACTATGCCGATAAAATAAAAGGTTAAAAACATAAATAATTAAAGTCTTAAAACTCAAGCAGCATCATATTTTAACTAATTACATGCCGTCATGACAAGGCATAGACAGACCAGCTGCTATCAAAAAGACAAAACGTGCTTCATACAATCATAACGAAAAATGGGGTGAAGAACAAAGCTGCATCTCTTCATTACATACAAATCTGTTCTTGAATATTTACATATTTTCCACAAAGTCCAAGTTGCCACTATCCGAGGAGAAAAACCTCTGAAAATACCAAAAGAAAACTACGTACGCCAAGCGCCATTGGCTCATTAACTATGACGTCAAACATTGACCGCGGCAAGGCCGTGAACGGTGATTCACAGTGATCCAAAATCACAGTAGAACTAACTTTACAGGATCACTCTATTTACTTCAGAACGACGATTGAAGCAATGGCGCTGTGCATACTTTTCAAAACAATGTTTCGACTTGGGGATGATAAAAACACAGGTATGTCATGTTAAACAAAATTTAATAAACTTTCAAGTTAAATATAACATGACATAACAGTTCCTATACAGCCGAAACTGTCAATTGAATGCGTTTGAGAGCAAAAATGAATTTAGAAATGAGTCAGAAAATAAGTGATTTGTTATTTCATTACATCCTCAATTCATCAATCATGATCACTTTGGAAAATTCTGTCTAAAATGTCCAATTTGACAGCATTTTTAAAAATATATTCTGCCTTTATTAAAAAACTGACTAATGCATCACACTATATAGTTCCTAAAAGAGAACCTGTTAGTTGGATGGGTTTGATAGTAAAATGAATTTTAAAATGAGTCAGAGTATAAGCAGTTTAGATTTTAGATTTTTCCTTCATCTTTTATTTTTGCTTAATTTATTTTTTCTATAGAAATTGGTCTTATCAAAAACTTGTCAACATAAAAGTTGTAGATATTATTGAGAAGATGTATAGTACATTTAATTGGATTGATATCTTAAGAATTGACGAAGTTATGGATTTTTTTCTTCTTCCACCCTTCTTTTTGTTTTATTTTTTATTTTTTTTGTGCAATAAGAGTTGCTTCTATCAGAAACTTGTAAATACAAAAGTCTTAGATAACATTAGGAAAATTTGTAATACATTTAAATGGATTTGATATCTTGAAATTTGACGAAGTTATGAATTTTTCTCTCTCAAAAATCCTATTTTTTCGCCCTTCGAGCCCAATTTTATCAAAAATCTGTCATGCATAAACTTTTGGTTCATTTTTTAGAGGTAATATAAACTTCAAACTGATTTGATATAACTAAGAAGTTGTAGGTTTTTTTCTGTTTTCACAAAACCCTCCCTATTTCTGCCCCCTTGGTCCGATGTTGCCCATTAACGAACTTTACTGAGATTTTATACCCCTAGACTGTATATATCAGTTTGGAAGATATTTGTGCAGAATTATAGAAGTTGTCGAGTCCATAAAAAAAGTGTTATATACAGATAGAGAAACTTTTTTATTAGTGGTAGTTTTGGGATCTAGGGGTCATGATCGGTATAGATCTGCAAAACATTTTCATAAATCCCAACATAGGAGCAACCGCAATAGGTAGTATTTCATATGAAATCTATTTTAAAACGCTATTCAGTACTCAGGTACTACAAAATTTTGTGAAGGTATACTCCAAAGTCCAAAATGAGTCCTGGAATGTGCTGAAGGAGGTATGTGTGTGTAAACGGGAGGGAGGGGGGGGGGGCGTAGAGTGAGAATGTTCTTAAATAATTTTAAATTTGCTGTTTACTTTGGTTTTATTTACTATTTATTGAGATACATTTGAGTAATTTCCAGTATCCCATTTTAAAAAAGGTGGTATAACCATGGAATTATACTTGTTAAGATGGAAATCTGCCTAAACTGAAAATTTCCCGGGCACATTCTATTCTTTCTTAGCAGGTTTGATTGTATAATGCGTTACTTGTTATGATATGTGTTACCTTCATTGATAAGAAGTTGTTGAAAGAGGAATTTTTACCATTTCTTGTGATTCCCTCTTTGAAATTTTTACTAAATCTCAGTCCCCTCCAAAATAAGTCTAAATACGTCACAGGGTAAAATGGAGATTTTTATGGCCTCGAACCAAAAGGGAAAATAGCGTCCATGTGCCTTAGCCAGGGGTGTAGTGGAGGGTATACGGGGTATACTTCATATACCTTCTGAAATTTTTAAAGAACATCATATACCCTTTGTGTTACACGAAGGCTACAGTATATACACTCTAAGATATACCCTGTATCTTGAGAGTATATCTTCTGTTTAAATAGTATATTCTCTGGTTTTTTTAAGACTACACCACTGCCCCCCCCCCTGTTTGTATAAAGTTCCTACGCCACTGACACCATTTAGATATACAGGGTTACACAAAAGATCTCAGAAAGGTTATTGAGTATGAGCGTAATTTACTTAAAGGTGGTTTTAAAATATGTTGTGCCTTTTTACGATGAACTGCATTTAGTTTACTAAGAAATACTGTAGAATATAGATAAAATGATATACATGGTCACGCAAAGAACTGGATACATGGTCACCTTTGGATGATAATTTCAAGAAATTTGATTTAAGTAGTTTAAAGAGAATTTATTTTTAAACTAAACTTTAGGAAAATACTTTCATGTATTAAAAGTATTTTGTATTTTACAGGGCTAAACAAAAGTATTTAAGTATGTTTCCATCTATTAGTAAGGTACCTGTACCAAATATGGACACCCTAAGGAAAATTTATTTTTTTCACCCCCATGTACAAGTCATAGGACTCCAAAAATATGTGACCACTATCCTTGGACTATTGACTATCATTATTAAAATTAGCGACCTTGTAATTATTCTGGTTTAATTTAAATGATAAAAACAAAAAAATGTTTACAAGTGTCCATATAAGGAATTACCTGTCCCTATTATGGACAGGTGTTTTCTTATTGACTTTCTACACAGTGTGTATGGAAGAGCCACTTTTCCAAGTGATTTTAGAGGAGAGGGAATAAAAAAATGTATCAAAGAATTTCGAGGAGGAGAGGGGACAATAAATATCTTCAGAACATGCATTTTAGAAAGGGGGGGGGGGATTCTCGGCTTTTACCCTTGAAAGACCCATGCAAAGCCCCTTAGTTACTAGTAAATACTATGAAGTAATATTGTTGGTTTTGCTTAGCTTTATTGCATCTGTCTGCGAATTTACATTTGTTATTACTCAGTGCTCACAGCATGGACAAATAGAAACTTTTTCACCATCGGCAGTAAGTCCCAAATAATCCTCATGAACATATCTGCCACATGTAATGCATGGCCGCATGTTTGAAAAAGCATCAATACTGCAAAAGAAGCAGTAGCAGCTCTCCTTTGTTGAGGAAGTCATACCATTGGTACCTACGATTTCGCTAACAGATATCCCACTGGGGGGGGGGGGCTTCTTTTTATTTTTCTGCAAGTGTTCTTTGGAGGAAGGTTTTTGGGGGATTGTTCAAATAGCATCTTGTTGAACAAAGATGTTACCATTTTGATGACTTTTCAAGTTATTGCTTGGCAATGTTGAATTTTCTTCTTTCTTACAGTTGTAGTCGATGGGAACATAGGCTGTCCATATTGGGAACCAGGCGTAGTTTTACTAAATCTTGTACCAACCAAATGAATAAGGAAAATTAAGCAAAATATGCAATAGCAATCGAAAATATATTTTATCAGCTTTCTAAAATACTCCACTTTTCAACATTTAATGTAATTTTACCATATATAATAAGAATTTTAGCTTACAAGTAATTAAGATCAGCACATACCGAAATACCAAGTTTCCTCCTAAATGGCAAACAGCACACTTTTTTACACTTTCCAGACTTAATTATTTTTTCAACTGCTTTCCTTCACGAAAATGTTTAGCCATCTCTCGATCAAAATTATTACCTTTAAAAATATTAGGGGTGTCCATATTGAGAGCCCTGTCCATATAGGGTACAAATACCTTATAAATTGCTGAAAGGAAAATTTCAACCAGTTAGGCATTTTCTTTCTAAATTAAATTTTATCATTATATAGTCTATATATTAACTGACAGATCATTTACAGGGCTTTTCAAAAGTATTGGAATACATATGCAGATATGAACAATAATGCATCATTTCCCTGGATAACGAAGTTTTGTTAAAGATTTCAAGAAGTGTTGAAAAGTGCTTCATAATCTATGCTTAATGCATGATTTTTCTTACTTGTTTTAATTTGTTAACAGTGCCCTATGAGATTTCAGGAAAAAGTTTTTGTGAAAATTTACGACCCATACTACTTTGGTTACACATTTGGAATTTCAGAAAAATTCTTCATGTATTTTTCTAAATATTTAACAAAAGATCTAAAATTGAAGTATTCAGTCATTAATGGCCATATAGTATTTATATAGATATAGTGAAACTTAAAATCACTCCATTTAAACATTTTTTTAATGAAGAAAACTCATTAAAAAGAAATCAACTCAAATTCATAAAATTTGTATAATAAAAGATACATGCATAAAATGAATACACACAAAATGGTAATATTGAAAAAATGTATTTTAATCTGGCTGTAACTTTTGTATTATGTAATGCAGATATATGAGAAAAAAATTAATTCTATATAGACCATATAGAATGTTTAGAAAAACACATAATAAACATAGGTAAACAAAAACTGAAGCATTCTCTTTTTTCCCAGTATTTCAAATTCTTAACTTAAAAATAAAAATCTGTAATATTACATTGTGCAGGGTTTTTTTTTTTAATGCATATAGAAAAATAGACTGTTCATGAAAATTTTTACACTAAATATCTAAACAATTCATTTGTAACATTTTCATGAAACTGGAATCCCCTTCTTATTGTATTGAAGGCTTTTAGCATTTCTTCTTCAAAATGGGAATGATTAAATATATAAATAATTTCATTCTTATGCAATTAACTGAATAAATTTATACATCCATCACAGCAGCAACTTCTTTGTTTCATGTTTACATGCATGGGATAACTTCATTATACAGAATATATTTTTCATAACATAGAGATCAACTTGCTAATAAAGATCAAAATTCAGCAGAAAATCTTTTAAGTAGAAAACTTTGTTAAATAGGGACTTTGTTAAACAGAAGTTGACTGTACATATATATATATACATATATATTCAAAAACTGCACGAAAAATATCTTAAAGAGAGGGTGCATAAAGTATAAAAATTTAAAATCAAGAAAAATTAAAATATAAGAATATAACAACATACGAAAGTCGCTAGCTAAACTATAAGACATTACTTATCAGCAAGCTGAATGGTTTTGTGTATTCCACCCATTATTTAATTATACAATATAATTGACAGGTTTCATATGATGGGACATTCTTACATTAAACTCAAAACAACAATAACTGAAAAATAATTTTTTTCAAATAATTAAATTACCAAAAACTATTACATATAAAAACATAACATAGCAAATAAATGTAAGTTTAATATAATGGTGTCTCATCACATGAAACTTGCCAATAGTACTTTAGAATTAAATAATGAGTGGAGTATATAAAGCCATTCCGCTTGCTGATATGTAATGGCTTATAGTTTAGCTAGTGACTTTTATATGCTGTTATATTTTAGTATTTTAATGTTTCTTGTTTTTCTTAAAAATTTCATACTTTATGCACCTGCTCTTTAAAATATTTTTCATAAATTTTTGAACATTAATGTATTGCATTTTTTGAGAGCTGCTTTAGCACCCACATTTGCAATAATTTGCATACTTAAAATTAAATATGTTTATATATGATATTATATGATGTGTTTGTAGGCAGTTGTGTCATGCATATTTTTTTATAGTCATTATAAGAGCTTGGGTGTATCAAGAGCTTAGGTGTATAAAGAGCTTAGGTGTGTATATTGTTTTATAAATAGTGCCTTGAATCATGTCATTATAAAGAATATTGTAAATGTTTATGATTTATGTAATAATATCTACCTTATTCCTGCCAAAAAAGGCATTCCCCTCTTCCCCCCTCCCTAAAAATAATATTCTTATGTTGGATTTTTTCACTGTCTTGCCTGATATTGTTTCAACAAAGATGAGCATGCATTAATCACCTGGAAAATGCTGTTTTTTTTTTTTTTTTTTTTTTTTGTTTGAATACTGTGGCATAAATAAATGTGGAATAGAGGCCATTGAAAATTTTGAACACATATCCATTTACCTAAGCTAACTCTTATTACTCTAACAATTTAGCAGGGATGTTTGTTGTTTGTATGAACATTAAGTATTCTTTAGTGTGAGAAGTCATGAATGAAGATTTTTTTTTAACTGTCATATTGTGGTGTGATCATCAGCTGCATCTGTAAAAAATGGCTCTTAGAATAAGAATCTCTCTCTGATTAAGTGAAGATTTTGAAAGTAATCAAATTACAAGTGCAAAAATTTTGAAATGAGTACAAAGATTACAGATTTCTCCATCTAAAAAAATGTAAGTTTCCCTTATGCATTTATTTTCTGTTTAAATAAATAAATAAAACACCAAATTAATATGTATCATTGAATTTTGATTAAACAGCTCAAAGTCAATTTTATTTTAAAATATCCACATAAAAAGAAAATTTTTATGTCATTCTCTACACAACAAATTTTTCTACATAATGAATTTTTTGATTGAACAATGGATTTCGTTATATAGAGATTTAACTGTATTTGTATAACTGAATTGAGAAAATACTTGAATTAAATAAGGCCAAATTTACAATAAAATTCTATTGAGGAGAATAATTAAAGATTCTGGTCACCTTATGAGTCATGTATACTGATAACTCATCCCCAAGGGATTAAAAACAAAGAGCAAAAAATAAATAAAAAAATCTTACATTTTTGTCAAATAACCAATAGCTCCAGCAGCATAGGAGGCCTGAAAAATATTAAATTTTTATTAAAATATTTTATAAGAATATGACAAAACCCATGGCATTAGCTTTTATAATTAATAATTCAAAGAGCAATAAAATGAATAAGTAACAGTATTTTTCCAGTATAAGGTGTTTGACAGGACAGAAACAATGGTCTTGGCAAGAGCTGCAAATTTCTCATGCATAATTTCTGGCAACCAATTCACGGTTCCATATGAACAGCAATTTTTTTCATTATTTATACAATTTATTCAACATAACAATTTTTTTTCTGTTTACAAAAAGAAGTAAATTGTATTCATAAAGCAAAAATAATATATAGTAGACACACTTAAATCTGCACATAATTTACAGATGCAAACAATGAAACTAACTTCTGATTTAGGGACAAAATTTGAATTTATTCTTATATCAATGCCATGTATTTTTTAATCTATAAAATTTATTTTTAATTACAGTAGACTCCCTCAAATCCACACAGCTTGAGACCAGAGGTTTTGTGGATTTCTGGTCATTGCATTGTTTATATTTTTTAAACAGTGATTTGAATGTAATTAATAATGCAATCGCACCTACAATGAATGCTTACAACATAATAAAATATTAAAATAATAAAAATTTAGATACTTTTTAAAATGATTAAAATATTAAAAATTAAGGTCAAGTTAATAATCAGTAATGTATGATTAAATATTCATTATAACAATGAAATGTATTTTTCCTAAATTATTCAATAAAACTTGCGTCATAAAGTTACATTATTAATTCACATCAAAATCATATAATAAAAAAATTTTATTTCAGTTTTAGCTAGTCATAATAACGAAGAGGATTGTAATTACCAATGATATCAGCAATATCTTGAATTTTTTCAGAAGTAAATTTATTCTTCCTTCATGAAAAAAAACAAATTTTATAATATTAACAAAAATTACAAATTATAATATATATGGAATTGATATAAAACTAAATAGTCAAATTTTATCCCTATATCTGATCTGAATGTCTTATTGTTTACACCAATAAATTATGTGCAGATTTGAGGAAGTCTACTGTACTGATTTTATGCTTTTTCATGAAGAAACAATGAATTTATGTCTGAAACTATTCAAGATATTGCTGATAACACTGATAATCACAATCTTTTTATCAAACAACTTATGTATTAATAAAGCTTTTTTGGTTATTAAGTCTGGCTAAAACAGAAATAAAAACCTCATTATTTTATGATTTTGATGTAAATTATTAGTACACCTTTATGTGGCAAGTTTTGTCAAATAATTTAGGAAAAACCCATTTCATCTTTATAATGAATATCTAAATATACATGATTGACTATTTACTTGACTTTTGCTTTCAATATTTTAATCATTTTAAAAATTATCTAATTTTTTATTATTTTAGTTTATTACTTTAAATAATTATTTTGATATTTTACTATATTGTAAGCATTCATTATAATTTTAATTGGATTATGAAGTGCATTGAAATTACTGTTTAAAAAAATAAACACAGCAAGGACCAGAAATCTGCACAACCTCTGGTCCCAAGCTGTGCGAATTTAGGGAACTGTATATATTATATATAGAGAGGAAAAGGTCCAAATAGCAGCTACATGTTCTGAGGTATAGAGATATAAATTATTTAAGTTTACCATAAATATTCCATCAAGGGTGTTATAAATATACCTCATATAAACTGTCACAATACCAGTGTCATTGTCCAAGTTTGAATTTCTTCAGCTCTATACGGTTAGAGTTTAATTGCAGTCCACACAGATGGATACAGAGTCCGATATACACCACTTAAAATACTGCAACCTTTAATTAATATGAGAGATTATTCATTAAGAAAATAAATGTGGAACTGTGATGAGTGGATTGATGAAGAATATGTCCATCAAAAGAGATCTGCTTACAGGGGAAAAATCGGTGTTAGAAATCAAGTCTGTAAGGCCTAAAGAAGTTTGAAAAAGAGATAAACCTCAAAATCAGAATTGTTTTAAATGTGGCATAACCAGACCAAAGGGCAGTTAACTGTAGAAATAACACTAAAAGTGTAAAAAAGAAAAGTTATGTAACAGAAGCAAATTTTGATTAAAAAGACTATTTTCAAGATAAATTCAACTGGGTGTATGATACCAGCACATCAAGTCACTTTTGTAACAATAAAGATTTGTTTGTAATGTACAAACTGGTTGTTAATAACACAAAAATGACTTAGCTATTGGCCAGGTAATTAATCCTATTATGATGTAGATGTAAATTTAGAGTTAATAAAATGGCATCAACCATACTGGCCCATTAATAATCAGCATATTATAAATATGTCTCAGAATGGAAAAGTAAAAGGGTTGCCTAAGATCAAGTATTAGGAGTTAAGCTGTGAAGCATGTAAGATAGCAAAAACAAGAAGAGTATCCTTCCAGTCCAATCAAGACCATAGAACAAGTAGGCCATTGCAATTACTGCTTATGGAAGTTTGTGGACCAAATCTGACATATTCACTCAAAAGTTCTAAATATTTCCAAATCAAAAGTTACAGAACATGGATTCCCAAACTAGGCCACATCACTGAAATCATAAATGTTTCTTTTGAGGAAGGATTTACACTAATAACCAAGAGAAATCAGAAACTTTAAGAAGCAGATAGGAAGCAAAGCTTGAAAGTGGACTAAAACCGGACCCAAAATAAAAGGTAACAAGACTATCTAAAAAAGAAATCACAGAGCAATTGAAGAATATAGAGAAATGCCTGAGTTGCCATCAGAAGTTGAAAGTACAGGTATCAAACTACAAAAGAAGAATCAAGTACTGACTCTGAGGAAGAAGGAATTCAATATAAGGATATAAAATAGATAAGAGAAGCAAAAGTAAGAAAAGATAACTCATAAGCTGACATATTATAAAATTGAAGAGACAAACGTAATTGACCAGGAGGTGGCAGCACAGACAATCATCTTTTTGAGTTCACAGATGAAAATCTAGGATTAGCTAAATTTCGAATTGCATATTAAAATGCAATCAGTCTTCCAAATCATATCTTGGTGGAAAACACTAAAAACCTGATTTTAGCAGGTGACTCTTAGGTTTACTATTATGTTTTCCTGCTTCCAATCCTCTCTGTTTTCATATTTTTGGATGCAGGAAACCACAAAGGTAAATCTACAAGTCAACTGTTAAAATCAGGTTTTTACCTGTTTTTCCCCATGATATGACTTGGCAGACTGATTGCGTTGAAATCAGTCTGCCAAGTGCCAGTCAGTCTGCCATCTGTGAACTTAATGAAATGATTGTCTGTGCTACAGCCTCCTTGTTTATAAGTTTAAGATCACACCCAAATGTAAAAAAATATTGTTTGAAAATTAATATTAAGTATGTTTTGAATTTCTTAAATTTTTCTTGAAATGATAAATACTTAGGATCTGAACCGATAGTTGAAGATAAAACGACGACGAAGTCTGTCATCAAGACATTGAAGTCTGACACATTGAAGTCTGACATATTGAAGTCTGACATCACTGAAGAATCTGACTTGGAGTTAGATGAAAATTGAATAGAAGTAAGAGTCCCTAGGTCATTCAAAGACGTCGCTGAATCTCATAAAAAAAAAAGAATGGATGTTGAAAGTCATGCAAGAAAAGATGAAGATGATGGACCAGTGAAAAGTATGGGAATTCATTCCAAAGAACAATACATAATCGGTGGGTGTATACTATAAAGAAAAATGAGGAAGAAAAGATAAGATATAAGACAAAATTGGTTCCAAAAGGTTTTGGCCAGAAAAAAAGAGAATCTTATGAAGAAGTATCTAGTTCTGTAGTAAATTTTGCCATAATTTGGTTGTTTTTCACTATTTTAGTTGGGCTTTTTTGGTTAGTTTCATTTCATCAACAACTTGAGGGCAAATGTGCATATCTTTATGCAAAGTTACAAGAAAGAATAGTAATGTATCAACCAAAAGGATTTGAAGACTAGAAACACCCAGATTATATTTGCTTTCTAAGAAAGGCTATTTATGGTTAGGCAGTGGTGTTTTAAAATTCAAAATGTTTTAGAAGATTCAGTATTTACCAGATTACCAGTGCATTTATTTTTAAGCAAAAAATTATATTACTCCTATATGTGGATGATATAATTATATTTGGAAAGACAGCTGAACATATAAAAGAAACCATCAAACTCATGAAAACCAAGTTTGACCTGAAGCTCCTAGGCAAAACCAGATAACTGCTTGGTGTTGAATTTGAAAATGATAAGGGAAAGTTTTATATTCATTAGAAAGAATACATTGAAAAAAATCAGTCAAGTTTATTCAAAGTATAAGATCAAAATTGTATCATTGCCCATTGCAAAAGGCATAATTTATTTTAAGAATGATTATCCTAAAACTGGAGAAGAAATCAACATAAAAATTGTTTACAATATTAATATTTATTTTATCATCAAGAACATCCATATTACTATAGAAAATATTAAATTTAAATCATATACTGCTTGTTCATTCCTCATCCCAATGTATTTTATTCCCTCATCTTGAAGTGCAGTAGCAATTTCCATAACAGGTATTCCAACAATTCCAAAGCAATACTGTATGCCCTTAAAAAAATGTATGTACAATTCATTAGAATAACGTGTAAAAATAAGCTCATTAGAATATTAAATGGTTAAAACTATATTATTGTTTCTGTGTATGCAAAAAACTTCATACATATATTAGCAAAGTTAAAAAAAACCCACCTATTAAAAAAAAAAAAAAAAAAGGGCAAGTTTTTTGGGGGTAAAACCCACTCTAAAAAAAACCAATAAAACCCACATTAAAGGGATTTTATTGAGATTTTTACAATCTATGATATTATTTATTTCGCTGATTGCAAGGGAGTTAAACTCACAATCACATAGATTATTTTCAAACTGTTCAATAAGACATATCTCGGTAACAGATAATTCATCTTTATCTTTTATACCCAAATTCTCTAAATCCCATAATACCTGAACATCTGTTCTCAAACTTAAATTAGGAGATACTATTTTTACGCAACTAGATTTATTATCTGCCTGCTGACAGCCTTGAAGAGTATATCCAAATATCGTCAGTACACAAGTAAACGTTTTTTTTTTTTTTTTTTTTTTTTTTTTTTTTTTTTTTTTTTTTTGAAGCCACAATTCTTAATAATGTTCCAAAACATAGCCCCTCTAATAAGAATGTTTATTGACAGATCAGTATTTTTACATTGATTAGCTAAAACTATCCCATTGCCTTTCAAAACATCCTGAATTTCTACGTCTGGTATGCTGAGTGGCACAGCAGTTATTGTGTCAGTAATTAGTGTTTCTACCTCAATAAATTACTAACTATCAGTTCTGCTCGTTAATTTCAATTTAACAACGTCATAAATTTTTTCTTTTGCCCTTTTAGAACCAAAGCAATAAACTGATAATCTTTCTTTACGAATTGGTTATAACTATTGTTCTCAGGATGTATAATGCATTCATATGTTTTGTAAAATCAATAAAAATGATAATGACATTCTGTTAACGTAATCTTTAGAAATGTACCATAAGGTGGTCAAATTCACTGCTCAATAACACATAACTTTGGCACATTTTTTGACAAACTTTTAATTTTAAAGGCTTAAAATTGACAAGACTGATTATTGAAGTGATTTGGAATTCAATAGCGCTTTCCATTTTATTTATATAAATAAATTACTTGTTGACATATAAGAGATTTTTGTCACGGCTTCAGGTTTTTCTCCTTTGCTGTGATGTCGCAACTAGAAATTCTTTTCAAAATGTTACCTTTAACAATATTTTATCTAAGATGCATTGCCTTTACAAAAAAATGAATAACGTCATTCGATTACATAGTTTTTGAATGAGAACACCAGCCAATCTTATGATTTTTGAAAAAAAAAAATAAACTCAGAAATGTGTCAGAAAACAGTTCTTTTGGATTTGAGAAAAGCTTTCTTAAATGACAGAGAAATATTTTCACAAATCTACTTTAAATTATGCAACTTCAAAAGTATTTTAAACTACATTATTTTTTTATAAATCATTATTTGAATGTTGAAACGTCTATGAAAACCAATCATTAATGTTGCTAATATGTATTTTCTGTCTTGCGAACACATTTTAAATTTATTATATATGCAATATTCTGGAAGGAATCTTAATTGTAGCTTTTTAAAAAAATTTTATTTATTATTTTCTTATTTATTTATTTTCTTAGAAATTGAATCAGGTCAGATCGCGCTGGGCAGGCCGTGAACTGTGAAATTATAGACGGACCGAACTTTAAATTTTTACATCGGCAGGGCAGCCCAAGCTAACTATTCTTTCAGGCTGAGCCGGATCTGGGCCTAGAAATTCTGGCCCGTACTGAAATTCCTGCTGTAGTGCAGGAAAATACAATAATAAACCTACTGATCAATTACTAAAATCAGATCTGCAAAAGATATCCACGAAGTATGACTTTTCAAACCAACTGCATTTTAACATGCGAATCCTGAAATTTTAGCTGTCAACTCGATGAGGTAGTGGTCTGTGCAGCTGATTCCCAGTGATGGTGTTTTGCTTCTAAATACCAGAAGCTGACGGGGCATAAGTACAGTTTGACTAATGTTTCTTAAGAACGTTCAGTACAAGTGCAAATTAGTTACTGAAATAATGAAATTGAAGCCTCTTAACAAGCAGACGCTACGAAAATACTGAAGACTCGTATCAAATCATCGGAAATAAATGAAAATGTGAATAGAGAAATACAGAGTGCAATTCTTTTTTTAACTAAACAAGGTGTAGATCCATTAAATGAATTTTCTATGCAGTACTGATAAAGATTGGCACCAAAGACGCTAAATGCTAATCGAAACTCTTCTCACTTTAACCTTAACTTCTACATACTATTCTACTGCATTGAGTTTCAGAAGTTAATGGATACTCTTACAGTGGTGACAGCGTATGCAAGAAATAAGTTTAATGCTTGTATAAGCATTATCACACTTCTGTAAAAAATAATGTATCCTCCCATTACAAGAAAGAAATTAACATCTAATTAAGAAAACGAGAAATTTCTTCATGAAATATTGGCAATTCCTGATATGAAAACATTATACGCAGAGCTAAAAGTTTTGCCGAACTTTGTACAGAGGCTAAAAGAATGGACGATATTTACAAGAAAACAGAATCTTTGTGATATATTCTGCCACTTGTGAACTATGTCATTTATCTTGTTTTAACTTCTCAAATCATAGTTGCTTCGAATGAAAGAACAACGTAAATTAAAAATTGTGAAAAAAATATTTACCAACAATTATGACCATAATTCGCATGTCAATAAACTCATGATGCTTATGTTTTAGAAGAATATATTGGATTACTTGGGTTTTGGCGCTGTCGTGAATTAGATGGACTCATCTAAAAAACGATGGGTTTTATGTGATGAATGAACAAAGATGTAATAAAATAAATTTTAGTTTAATCATATTTAATGTAAATATAAATAAAATGACTGTGAATAAATTCCAAGTAGTATCTTACTAAAAACTTCAACTTATTTAATTAATCCGAATTCCAAATTTCCGTCCACACAGTCAGCAAAAAATAAATAAATTTTCTTTAATATTAAAATACTTTACAGGAATATTTACAGCAATGTAACGTAAGGAATGATATGTCCATCTTTAAATTTATTTTAACTAGTCTCCTCAATATTCTAAAGTGTAAAATATTCGATGCTCTAAAGTAAAAAAAAATTATCTCGATGAATTAATAATGTTGAATTTTATGTAGAAAATACAGGGTGTCTTAAGATGAATTAACTGATTTTTAAATTCAATAACTTATAAATCATGGCAGCTATTTAAAATTTTTGCAGAAGGGTTATGTAAGATGTCAGGAGTGTTTTTTACAGCAGTTCTCGATTTTAGCTTAAAACAGAATGAATGCATAGGATTGCTAGCAATAGGAGATAAATGATGAACCGATTTTTTGCTTCTCTGCTCTTTCAAGTATTTTTGGGAAAGAAGGAGATTAAATATATGGAGTGTTCTCAGTATCCAATGCAATTTTGTTCTTAGGAGCCTACTGCATGTATTTAATCTCCTTCTTTCACATCAATATTGAGAAGAGAGGCCAAAAGGGCCCCAATTTAGCGCCTATTGCTAACAGTGCCATCTATCACTGCTATTTGAAAATGAAATCGAAAATCATGGTAAAAATAACTCCTGCAGGCATTGAATTTTAAAGCTGTCACCATTTGCAAGTTATTGAATTTTTAAATCAATCAGACAATTTTAGGATACCTAGTAGATGCATATACACAAATATACACTTTTAAAGTTATATATATATATTTTTTTTAAGTTAGTCGGCAAAATCATTATATACGCCCCCCTAATGAATTTTGCTTAAATACGCCCCTGCAGACATTTCACTAAATCCAACAATATTACTTACACAACAATAATTACACAATAAACAAATTTTCTTTCAACATACAACATAAAGTACAATAAACAAAAATCAACAAAATAACACAGAAAAACCATCTCTACTACACAGCATTTCTCAAACTTAAATTACCCCAAAAACCTTACACCTCTATACAAACTCCTTACATTTATTTCACAATTTACAAGCATTGCTAGAATATCAAAACAAAACGAAAACCAAACTCACCTTTATCAATCACCAAATGTTCCATTCAGATCAAGAATCCCACCACCAAGTGCCTCTTTTCAAATACTAAAACACACTTTTCTGAAAATCTACATATATCCTCCTACACAGCAGAATAACAACATTACATACACAAAAACTCACACCCATCTATCCTGGCATCAAAATATTCAGCTGATTGGAAGTGAGTTAAACACATGATCACATTTTACATTTTTTATTGATGACAGCTCAAGACAGACTAAAACACAGAATGATGAAAAAAAAAAAAAAAAGAAAAGCAAAAACTTTCGTCTGGGTAAGTTACATAGGCGCCAAAGCCCTCATCTTTCAAACATTATTTAATATTCAACAACTTTCAGATTAGTTTTTTAACCTTTGTATTTAAAGAGTTACACTATCCTTTCAAAACAGATTGTGGGTGCACTGCCAAATATGACAAAGCCAAAATAAAATAGTGTGTTTTATTCTTATTAAAGCTTGTTACTATCATGAGAAAGGGGAAAAAAAAATAGGCCAAAATCAATATACATTATAGTTAATTATAACATTTTCACATAGATGAATGACAAGATCCTTTATATCAAGATTTAACAATATAAAATTCCATAGTGTAAGTTCCCAACTGGATACAAGTTTGACTTATTCACTTTTGGTCAAGGTTGGTTTAAAAAAAAAGGGGGGGGGGGGTGGCCAAACTATGAGATTAAATGCCAATAATGGATGATCGTGAAAATGTCTTATTTAATGATATTAAATCAATACACGAGTTTAAAACGCCATTGATTTTTATTTCGGCTTTTTATTTGTATTTTGATTAATTATTTGCTTTCCTTTATTCAAAATAAAATTGATGTCAATATGTATAATTTGGCTATTAGTTGGCAATTTGTGTAACTTGGCGAATTTGGTTGATGGGATTAACTAAGTAGTATATCATTATTTTTCATGGGGTGTTTATTACTGGGATTTTGGGTTTTTTTGATATATTTCTCTTATTTAAAATGAAATTTTAATTCATATTGGTGTAAATGAGACTATAGGAATGGTCAGATATTGTTGATTGATTAATATATCAAAAAACTGGAATATAATAATTATAACAATTAATAAAAATATAATTTAAAAAGAAGTTCCTGATTGGGTGTCCATTACTGGCACATCTACCCTATAACCTCCTCAGTCGTGAGATAAACATTACGAGGGACCACAAAAACTCTTTTAAAATTACTATAAAACATTTCCAAAGATGTATTAGCTTATATAGCAATGCTTATGATATGCACACATTTATTTAAAATATCCAAGAAGTAATTTTACTAATTCTAGAAGCATTTAAATTCATTTAAAATGTGTTCTTTTGTGTTGTCTACAGGCAACATCAGGACTGAGGAGGATAAAACTTGTACAATCAAAGCAAACGTCAATATATACATTTTTAAACCATTATAGAAATTAATCTGTGTAATTAAATTAATAATTTATGTTGGTACTAAAATTTTTATAGTTTCGAAAATGTGAATTTTTATATGTGAACTTAAAATGTGAAAGATACATTTTCATAACATTACTCGCTACCTTATTTAAAAAAACAAAAAATAGATTTAAATGTGACCTCAAACATCTTTCGAAGCGATTGAATTTTATTGGAATGGAATTTGGTCACTTTAGGGCGGTTTTACGGCAGGGTTGGGTTTCTGACGTCAGAAACTGGTTTTTGACATGACAAGTGTCAAAAACTGGTTTAAACTGTCAAAAACTGGCTTAAACTGTCAAAAAAGTGTAATGCGCTTTAAACATTTTAAGAACAAGAGAAAAACATTGAGTAATTTTTTATTTAAAATTAATTATACTGTAATTTAATAATTACAAAAAAATTAAATTACTTTAATTGCAATAAAACATTGTTTTTTAGAATGTTCAAACAGTAGAAAATGATTTTCTACAGTAAATAATCTGGATCTAGACACACGGCAGTGTGTCAGCCAAGTTCACAAAGTAAAAGGCGACACTCCGGCCGTGGGTTATATTACCCGAACCATTTCGAGCCACTTTTGACCCCTCAATAACTTAAATTCTATTTGACCTACACACTTGCAATTTTTCATGTCGTGTAAGACCATCTTCTAATTTCCGAATCCTAAATTTTTTTTAAAAAATCTTTTACCGTTCACGAGAAATTGACATCTGAAAACCACTGTTTTTACCACTGACTCACTGATAGAAATGTTTGACTACTTCCAGGTGACTTAGGAAGTTGAAATTTGGTGTGGAGGTAGGTTATTGGATCTATAAATAGGAAAAAATCAGAAATCACCATTAATTAAACATTAATGGTTGGTTAGAGGATAAATTATTGGATTACAATGGAAGTTTATGAGAATTTCACAAAATACCAGAAATAGTGCCAAGTTGGCGTCACTTTTGCCGAGTATCAGGGCTAATCTCTGAAACTACCGAACCGATTTCAAAAGTAATGGTACCAAAATGATGGTATTCGCCCCGGTTCAAACATAGACTATATCTTATGACTGTGCCACTAACCAAAAGAGGGTTCAGAAGCGAAAAACATTCTAAAAATGTGATTTTTGTTTTACTGAAGGGCCTAGAAGCACAAAATTTGGCATGTTAATTATTTATAAGATATAAATGATCACTAATGGGTCATTCTCAGAAAAATCAGGAATTTGTGTTTCTGGTTTTTATTGTAAAAAATAAAGTTTTGAAAAGTAATTTAATTAATTAAAACACTTTAATG
The DNA here is from genome assembly GCA_964019185.1 of Maratus speculifer. Taxonomy (NCBI): domain Eukaryota; kingdom Metazoa; phylum Arthropoda; class Arachnida; order Araneae; family Salticidae; genus Maratus; species Maratus speculifer. Next base: position 35,972,612 of record OZ025291.1, on the reverse strand, counting down.
TAACTAATGGAGTATATAGAAGTTGTAAATTGAGACAAAAATATTTTATTTATTGTTTAAAGTTTGTCCACAGAATGTGATTTGTCACGTCCGTGGACTGTAACCACTTACTGTTTTGTTTGTTTCCAGGTTTATATTTCATACATCAAAGAATAGGGTCACCCGGGGTAAAATGGGTGTAAAAATCAGCTTTTTTAATTTTAATGTTTCATGGCAGAAATATTATGAAATAAATTCATGTTTTTGTTCAATATTTTTGACATTGTGTATCTTAGGTCTAAATTAAACATAATTTGTGTTTCCTTTTTTTTTTTAATTTTTGTGTAAAACACTATACCTATTTTACCCCAGTGTATACCCATTTTACCCCGTGGTTCGGGGTAAAATGGGTATGCACCGGGGTAAAATGGGTACATGCTGGTTAAAGTTGAATAATAAATTAAATATACTTAAATACACTATAATTAATGTGTAAACCATTTAAAAGATTTGTACTTTCATCCTCTGAATCATGTGTAAACTTGGAAGGAGGGGGGGGGGGGGGCTTCAAAAACTCCCCACTTCAATTTGCTTACATTTTTTTTCTTGACATATAAAAACACTGTTATGAAACTAATGTAAATAAGATGAGAGTACTGACAAATCCTATCCTCCGCCACATCAGTTTACGCACATGCTGTGAATTGTTTTTCTCTTTAAAAGTACTTTTTTTTTTTATTTAATGCAATTCAAAAGCAGATAGATATCAGCATGAATATCTGTAGGGAAAAAATGAGAAATTAAATTACACTGGAAAATTAATGTTTAATCAAAAGCAATTTATGCAGATAGTTTTAACATAATAAAAATTTACATGCAAAGTGTATACTGACAAGGACTGTTGCAGCTTGGTTGAGATAGCTTCTTTCTCAGGAAAGACATAAAATAATCCAGCAGATGACTTTGTTGCAAACTTCACTGTATTTTCACCTTCATCAGGGATATCAATAATAAGACCTGTTAATTCTTGAACAGACTTCTTTACATTAAATTTTACAGGGACTCAATCATCAATCGCTGGATTAATTGCAGTGAAAACCTTTGGTTTAACTCGTATTTTATGGGTTGCTTTGATTCTTTTAACTGTTTGTATTTTTTTTGTGTTCCTAGTGCAAAGACTTGCAGCCACCTGCTCTGTAGTTAAAACTTCTCTACCTTTGCTTGTACTCTTTTGAGTTTTCTCTGAGTTTTTTTATAGCCTCACCAGTACTACAAAATGTGTTTTAATTTAATTTCGCGATATTTTTCTTACCTTGCGTTCCTGTACATTTAATCAATTTTCATGTTTTTTAATGTCACCCGAAATAGCCTAATTTATAATATAAATGATAAGTTGATGATATAAGTAATAGCCTAATTTCATATAACAAAGCATAATTTCAGTTTAAAACATAGGATCAATAATAATTTGCCCTCAAAGGTCTTTCAACTTTGATCAATCTTCATACATTCATATCTTGACCTATACCCATTTTACCCCATATGACAAAAAACGCTATAAAATTTTTGTGAGTAAATAAATTTACTTAATTTTACAGTTTTCAATTAGAAGAATCCTTCTTCTGTAAATATCAAACAGTTTATTCCTAAAATTCTTGCTGTATATTTTTCTAGAAAGAAGTTTTTCAACCACTAAAAACACTTTGTTCTATCTTCTGAAAAACAAAGTGGTTGCCAAGCCCATTATATGCGTCGCCAGTTTGTTTTTATAAGGTTTAAGTATTGCCAGATATGTAAGCACTTTGCTCGTAATTTTAATTTTAAAAAAAAAAAATTTGTCTGGTATAATAATAAAATAAATAAATAAAATATACCCATTTTACCCCGGCTACCCATTTTACCCCGGGTGACCCTAAATTAAATGTTTAGACTATATTTTGGATTATGTATTTAATTAGAAAACTTCTCCCATGACTTTAAAGCTAAACTTAATTTTCAAATTGATTTAATTGCAAGTTTAATGTCTGTCACCAGAGCAGTAGATCACGTCTGTGGACAGAAAAAAAAGTGTCAATAAATTCTTCCAGATGGCAGCAGAATACTGTACTGGTTGAAGAATCAGTACTAGAGAAGCCATTTTGTTCAGTGCTATAGAGACAGAAGCATGCTTTGTGATTTGCGTGGTTTTATTTAAAGTTTTTGGTCTTTGTTTCTAAAAGGTGGAGATCAACTCATCACATCTGTGGCACATACATATTTCAAATAATCAAGTAAGATAATAAAATTATTCAATAAATTCATAATATTAGATGTAAAGTATTTGTTTTCCAACTTGCATATCATAACTTCAAAAGCATCTGTTCTTAAATATAGAAAATGGTTAGTTTTATCACATCTGTGGACATCACATCCGTGGACACTGCTTGTCCACGGATGTGACACTGTGTCCATGGATGTGACTTTAATACCAATTGGGTTAAAATTTAAACATTGTAATAATATATTTCAGACATAATATCTTTAAAATTAACTAGCAACAATTTATATGCATGTTTTATTTATTTTTTGTTGCTTGTTTATTTTTATTTATTTTATTATTATTTTTTTTGTTGCTTGTTTATGTTTCTAAATTATTTTATTGCTTGTTTATGTTTCTAAATTATTTTGTTGCTTGTTTATGTTGATCTTTCTAAAAAGAGATCCAATGTGTGGGAAATTTAAATTTTGAAACCATTTTGTGTGTCTGCCATTTTGAAAAATCTTTTAAATTTTATTTAGTGTGCAAGGGTTGTTGCAGTTTGTTTTTTTTTTTGAGGAGAGGGCGTATTTTGTAAAAAATAAAGTTACTTTCGGGAAATTTATTATATTTTGGTCAAATTTATTATATTTTTGAGAAAAATAACATTTTGTTAGAAGTAAAAGATGAAATCCGGCTACTCAAATTCAAGTCCAGCATTTAATAATAATAGCTTCTTTTAAGTCCTTCTGATAGTTTTCTTTTCTGGTGAACTTGTTTTCTTTGCAAATTACATATTTTAAAACCTAACAAAATTTAAATAATTAATGGAGAGTGTTTTTATGGAATGGAATTTTGTGAAGGGGGCTCATTTTAACAAAAGGAATTTTGTGAGCCTGTTTCATTTAGAGGATTTTTTTGAAGGGGCCTGTTTTATTAAATAGATTTTTGTGAAGGGGCTCTAAGTAGACCAAAATTTTCCTGGATTGACCCCTGGTGTGTGTTTGAAAGTTTGAACCTGAATACATTGTCTGATTTTTACCAGATCTTCAATATAGGTAAAGTACTCTATTGGAGAACTTGGTGGAAATCATGCCTACTTTCAGTTCAGCAATTTTCTAATATGGTGATCAAAACACAAAAACTGCTTTCAGACTAAATTATAAATCTTAAATTTTAAGATATACTTTTCTTTTAATTTTCAGATTCAAAATGGGGAAAACTCAAACAAGAAACAAAAAAAAAAAAAATCTGAAAAGGAAATACAGAGAAGAAGAGAGATGAAAAAGCTAAGTATGAGGCGTGCAAGAGAAAAATTAAAATCTGATCCTGAGAAGTATGAGGAAACTAAAAGGAAAGATAATGAGAGAAAGAAATCTTCAAGGAAGAAAGTTAGTGAAATGAGCAATCGTGAAAAGAGATAGGTAAGGAAAGGCTGGCGTGAACGGGCTAAGAAACACAGAGAAAAGAAAAAAGAAATAGAACAGGCACTGTTAATTGTTAGGACACTACCTGGAAGTCCTCAATATCATGATCCTGAAAACAAATCATCTTGTTCCAGAGTTGCCAGTGGTTGTACAAGAAAGAAGCGAAACAGAGAATTAATGAAGAAAGAATTAGGTAAACTTAAAGAAGAGAATATGTCACTGAAGAGACAGGTGAACAAGTACAAACAAAGGTACTTCAGGGCAGTACTGAAGAAAGATGATACTCCAAAGAAAGATGTAAAAAAAATACTGAGTGGTAAAAAGGTTCCTGAGATAATTTGTCAAAACCTTGTTTTTGGAGCAGTGTTAAAAAAAACAGATTAATGAAAACTTCAAGAAAGAACTAGTTTTGAGTAAGAAAAGAAACTTAGTAAGTATGATAACAGGGAAAATTATTAAGAAGTACAGATTTAAGAAAAAGATTGCTCTTTTGACTTCTAAAAACCTGTTGAAACCAAAAATGGGATTTTAGAAAATGAAATATCTACAAAAAGAAAAACTTCGAAATTCAATTTTTATGTTTCTTGAACAAGATGACAATAGCCGGCTCTGTCCTGGGAAAAAGGACACTATAACAAAGAAGAAGCAGAAAAAACAAAAGCGACTATTATCCGATTCATTGAAAAACTTGCACCAAAAATTTACAAACTCATTTCAAGAATACAAAGATCTTAGTTATGCCCAGTTTTGTCGTACGTCCATTTTGGATTGTTTCTCAGGATTGTCAAAGGCGAAATACTTGCAACTGTAATTTGTGTGATAATTTTGGGATGGTTGTGAAGAAAATGAAGTTGCTAGGAATAATTGAAGAGAGATTTCCTAATGCATTACTTCAAAGAATAACGTTTGAAAAAGAACTTGACATCAAGTGCTCGGAGAAAACTTGTGTAGAATGCTGCAAAAATGATCCAGTTCAGATTATTAATGAATTCGAAGATGAAGTTAAGTATGAGCAATGGATAACAAAAAGAGTAAAGATTGAGACTGAAAATGGAAGTAAAATCAAACAAAATACATGCAAAGAGGAAATAACTTGTACTAAGCATGAATTAGTTTCAAAGTTTAGAATGCTAATTGAACAGTATATGCAGCATGTGGCCAATATTAAGCATCAGTATCAAATCACAAGCCAAATAAAGAATTCTTTAGCTGAAGATGAAGTTTTTATACATATTGATTTTTCAGAAAATTACCAGTGTAAATATGGTGAAGAGGTTCAATCTGTACACTTTGGGGGTTCCAGGAAGCAGGTGACATTGCACACTGTTGTCTTGTACTACAAGACAGAAAGAGACAAATCAGTGCAACACAAATCTTTCTGCACAATGTCTGAAAGCAAATGACATGATCCTGTGGCTATATGTGTGCACTTAAAACCTATTTTTGCCGAAGTAAAGAAAATTGTTCCTGATCCGAAAAAAGTGCACTTCCTGAGTGATGGTCCGAGTACCCATACAGGAATAAAAAAATGTTTTACTTGGCTGCAACTTTAGTTGCAAAAGAGCTGTAAGTTGACAGCCTTCATTGGCATTATTCAGAAAAAGGACATGGGAAAGGAGCACCTGATGGAATAGGTGGGTGTACAAAAAGGTTAGCTGACACTATTGTGAGTCATGGGAGAGATATTCAAAATATAGATGCTCTTGAATCAGCACTTACAGAAATCAGCAGCACCATAGACATTCACAGAATTCTGAAGATACTGAGGAGCTGGATAAGCAACTCCCTAATAATATACAGACATTTTGAGGTACTCTAAAAATACATGAAATTACTTAGAGTAAAGACAACAGGACAACAATTCAGGCAAGACTGCTTTCCTGTATGCAGTGCACAGCTGGACAAACTTGCAATCACTATGGAATTGGAAAAATCAAGATTGATGATCCAACATGCATTGCAAGTTGGAAGCCGTTAAAAGTACATGAGGTATATTCTGATGAGGAAAGTGATAAAGAACAATTGGAGACAGTAGCACCTAACAGCTATGTAGTTGTTAAATTTATATCAGACAGGCACCTTGTTGAACATTATGTTGGTATGGTGGAAAGAGTACAATCTAATGAAGAGTTAATTGTAAATTTTATGCGAAAGTCTACCAGAGTTGGAAAGTTCATTTTTCCTGATGAAATGAATGTGAAAACTGTCGATAAAAGTGATGTAGTTAAAGTTTTGGAACAGCCTGAAATAAATAAACGCAACCAATATATTTTTGCAGAAAATATCCAAAATTTTAAAAATATGTGTTGATTTTGCTAATTTTTACTGTTGAGATCTACAGCCCATTATGATTTGTAAATTGTCTCGCAATTTTTTTCATACTTTCCACCCTTTCTATGAATAATGTTGCTTATACTGTTTTGATTTTGAATTGTAATGGTAGTAGGTTAATAAATTTTATTTATTCAGTATATAAACTGTTTTATTATTTCTGTTACACCCTGTGTGGGTTATATCATCACATCTGTGGAACAAATTGTCATGTCTGTGGACCTGACTTTTTTTAAAGTTTAAAAAACTTAAAATATTTACATGTTTGATCTGAACAACTATAACAGTGTTATTACTGCAGATAAGATCTAACTTGAATGTAAGTATCAACATGTTTGAAGAAATTTTAATTTTTAAAAAATCAGTAGTGAAATTCCTGATTTTTCTGAGAATGACCCTAATGACATTTGCTAAAAAATATCAAATTTAAATGGGCAAAAATCTGCAAAGGGCGTTCTAAAAAAGTTCGAAATACCAATTTTAAAACAATCTTAGCAAACAACAAACCGATCTTAAAAGTAATGATATCAAAATGATGATGACAGTCTTTGCTCCAACATAGGATATATCTTATGTCGATGTCACTAACCCAAAGGAGGTAAAAGAGCAAAAAATGTTCTAAAAATGTGATGTCTGTATATTAAGGGACTGGACTGGAAACATAAAGTTTGGCATTTTAGAGTTTATGGGAATTTCGCAAAATATCAGAAATAGCGCCAAGTTGGCGACACTTTTGGCGAGTATCAGGGCTAATCTCTGAAACCACCGAACCGATTTCAAAATTAATTATATCAAAATGATGGTATTCGCCCCGGTTCAAACATAGGCTATGTTTTATGCGTTATACCATTAACCAAAAGAGGGTGAAGAAGCAAAAAACATTCTAAAAATGCAACTTTTGTGTTAGTGAAGGACCTAGAACTATAAGATTTGGCATGTTAATTATTTATAAGATATAAATTATATATTTATAAGATATAAATAAAGGGCATTTGATAAAAAATACGGAATTCAAAAAAAGTGAAAATGTGCGAAAAATGTTCTAAAAATTTCCTGAATTGGGATTATTAAGCAATTTCAGTAAACAACAAACTGATCTTAAAAGTAATGATATCAAAATGATGGTGATAGTCCTTGCTCCAATATAGGCTATATCTTATGTCGATTCCACTAATCCAAAGGGGGTAAAATAGCAAAAAGCGTTCTAAAAATGCAATGTCTGTATGTTAAGGGCCTAAAAACATAAAATTTGGCATGTTCATTAATTATAAGATATAAATGATCACTAGGAACATTTGTTAACAAATACAAAATTTAAAAGGGGTAAAAATGCGCGAAAAGCGTTCTAAAAACTTTCTAAATAGCAATATTTAAGCAATCTTGGGTAATTAGCGAACCGATTTAAAGAAAAAAAAGATGCCAAAATGATGGCGACAGTCCTTGCTCTAACAAAATTATTGGATAAATTACCAGATTACAATGGGAATCTATGGGAATTTGGCAAAATACCAGAAATAGCGCCATGTTAGCATAACTTTTGGTGCGTAATTTTTGTCGTCAATATAGCGATATTTCGCCAAGTTGGCTACAAACGTTTTTGGTCGACGAAATAATCAAGTAGTACCCAATCACGTAAAAAAAACATCCTTATTAGTGGAATTTAAAGGAACATAAGCAGTCCTAATGTTAAATTTGACTGAAAAAAAAACAGTGAATAAATGCAGAAAAAAGCTGAAAGATTAATTAATATTAAATAAAACTAATTTAACTAATTTAACCTATTTATTTCAAAAAGGAAACAAATACCTACTTATTTGACAAAAAATAATGATATCCTATCAAAAACATGAATGTGAAAAAATGCCAAGTTCGTTAAAGGTTTCGCTCATAAAAGAAGTGATTTGACAAAAAATAATGATATCCTGTCAAAAACATGAATGTGAAAGAATGCCAAGTTCATTAAAGGTTTCGCTAATAAAAGAAGTGAGATCTAACTGCAAACGAAGTTCTTTTGGAGCTCCTTAAATCATAACTCCTGTCATGCATAATATTATTCAATTGCTTAAAATGATTTGTTATGTTACTTGTTATTCAATAGAGCGACTTGGCAAGTTTTCAGCTACCAACTTTAATCTTTCAGTCAGAGTGTAATTTAATCTAGAATCTGATTGGCAAAGATCTAGTCAATCGACTGGTCGAATAAGTAAGTATATTGAAGTTAAGGTACTGATAAGTTAAGGAAGGGATCAACTTTAATTTCTGATCAACTAAATAGAAAAAATTGAATGGGAGAAAACTTGCTAAGTCGCTCTATTGAAAAATAACAAGTAACATAACAAATCATTTTAAGCAATTGAATAATATTATGCATGACAGGAGTTATGATTTAAGGAGCTCCGAAAGAACTTGGTTTGCAGTTAGATCTCACTTCTTTTATTAGCGAAACCTTTAACGAACTTGGCATTCTTTCACATTCATGTTTTTGACAGGATCAATTTTACCCCACAGCATCCTATAGCACTTAACCAATTTAGCACATTTATTTACATCCAAATGGTTTATGAGTTTAGAGTGTATGAAGCGAAAGTTACAAAATACTCTCTCAATTGGTGCTAAGCTAGCAGGGCTTGATAGCAGAAGCATTATATAGTTGAGCAAGTTTGGAGGCAGGCCAAAATTTCAGATTTATGACAATTTTTTTTTCCTTTTTTTTTCTGGAAATGATAATATACAATACAGTAAAAGTGAATTTTTAATATTACATCTAATATTGTATATTTGTGACAGATTTTTAATGTGAAATTTTACAGATCAGTGTAGTATTTGAGGTTTCTGACGAGGTTTTTGACAAGAGGTTTTAGCCATGACGGTTTAAACCACGGTTTTAAAACCGGATAAAACCGTACACTGTCAAAAACTTGCCAACCTTGTTTTACGGTAATTCCATACCAAGTTTGATGAAACAGCCAAGCAAATACGGAACTTTGACCAAAATTTTGAAAGCTGAAAATTCTAATTTTGCACGATAATATTAACGAATGCACAATATACTGGACAAAATTGAAACATAAAAGAAAAACATGAGCAGTGTTTTTGATCCGTACAATAATGAAACACAAAAATGTTTAATAAAATAGAACTATATTAATCAAGATTTAATATGCCTTACATTTAAAAATACGCAATACGTATGCAAATTTTTATATATTTTTTCTTAATCAAGTAAAACAGTAAATTGATAGAATATAACGATAATTGATGAGGAAGTCAAATCTCAAACAGTACGCAAATTTTTATTAAAAAAATGCTTTTACTTACTTGAGATTTTAAAGATTTTGCGACAACTGACACGGCCGAACTTTCCATATTTTAATTTTTCAAAATTATGCAAATAAGGAGAAATTTCTATTTAAATAATAGGTAGTATAGAAGTAAAAAACTCCTTTAAATTTCGGCCATCTTATCTCAATTATAAACAAAAACATCAGGTGATTGTGGCTGTGTTCGAGATCTACGCGCGCTGCACGCGCGAGCTCAGGAGGCAGGGACATGGAGCGGGCTATTCTCGAAGATGGAATAACCGTTCAGTAGTCGGCAAAGACATTTTATAGAGGTAGACTTGAAAAACTATCAGCTTAACTGAGGATTTTTGATCACAGCTGATCTACGGAAAAAAGTAAATTTATAATGGAGTTTTGTATATGTTTTTTATTTTAATTTATCTTAGAAAATGTTTTTTTTTAGCATAATTTTCATTGCGGATCATTAAGTATTATTCTACCCTATTTCATTTAAGTCCTTTTTTTAAAAGAATACTTAATTTTTCATAAGTTTTTTTATTTTTTCGTACAACAAGTGAATGTTATAAAAAGACATTTTCCAATGATAAAAATATAGTGTTACTTTCGTTAATGTTTTTTTTTTTTTTTTTTTTTTTTTTTTGTTACCTTTTTCCATAAAAATTAATTAAAAAAAAGTAGATTTTTTAAAAAGTTATTTAAAATTTTGTAAATTACTTTATTACGTTACAGTTGATGCAGTTAAACTAAACTTCGCTACCTATTATTTTTGTTAGTTTAACTCGAAAAAAGACGAAATTATAGTTCATAAAATTGCTAATCAGTTGCTTAAACCAAGTTTTTATGTGCCAAACATTTAATTTAAACGAACGTTAGTATATGGAACTGTTACATGAAAGGTGGCAAATAATTTGTTTCATAGCTAATTGGAATTAACGCAGTCTTATTTTGTTTCGGTTTATCATAAAATTGCTTTAATTATAAAATATTAAATCTCAATGTTATCCGCTAGAATATTTGTAGATTTAAATTTAATGATTGTTTTAAAAATGAACTGTTTTAAACTAGTTAAAATGCAAGTTTTTTTTCTTTAACTATATGAATTGTTATTTATTATTCTTTCATTAAACTTTGTTCATGTATGCAAAAATTTATTTTTGTAATCTATTTTTTATTCATTTCCTGATAGGCGAAAGTTATAAAAATTATGTACATAGATATATTTCTGATTCACTACAACCTGCATTTTAATATTTGCAACACTTAATTACAAATTAATAAATTAGTAAGGCATGCCTTAGTAATAATAAATTACTATTATTAATATAAGTATTAATAAATTAGTAAGGCATGAAAGAATGCGCATTCTTTCATTATCCTTTTGCAGATATTTTGCCGTCAAAAATTCTTAATATTACAATTGTATATGAGTTATTTACAAATATAAACAATTTCTTTAATTATGTAATAAAATGTGCCAACTGACTGTGAAACTGCAATAATACAATAAACATTAAAAAACAAAAAATATCAATCTTTAATTTTAATCTTAATTTTTATCATTTGTAGAACATTAATCTCTACAAATAAAAATACTGTGCTTTTATTCAATTTTTGTATTTCCAAAGTAGCTGCAAGTTTATTTCTATTTAATTCAATAAAAAAAAAAATTTCATTTTAAAAATTCATTTATTAAATGTTTTTTACTTAAAAGAATTTGTATTTAAAAATAGACAACTGTGTTGTACAGTATTGAATTCAGAGGATGGTTAGAGCAATGGAGTATCCCCCCTCCCCTGGAAGATTTTAGATTTTGTGCTTTCAATTGTGAAAAAGGTTCCATTTCCCTTCAAAAATGTATAATGTACCCCCCCCCCCCAGAGCCACAGAAATCCCTCCCATAGAAAAGTATCTGTTTACAGACCAAATTCTCTGTAATAGCCACTGAGCTCCATATATAATACGGAGGGCCTACTCATCGATCCGGTCAATCCACTTTCTGCCGGGACCGAATCACACTTTTCAATGCGCGCAAGTAATGAGTTCTCTATTTTTCTTAATATTACAAGCATTTTTTGAAGCTTTTTCGCAAACTTTATACTATTTTTGTTTGTTTCTACGTGTTTTTGATATTTTTATGAGCAATATTTAACAAATGTTTATTAGCATCCGATGCTATTTCTTTCAGACAAGCTAAAAATGTCGTGTCATCAGCCCTGAATTTTCTAGTCAACCGATTTTGATAATTATTTTTTTAAGTGAAAGCTATTTATTTGTAGTTGTGCCCATTTTAATTATTTTTTAATTTATTTCCATTTTTATATTTTATTTTTAATTTTAAAAGCTTTTTCATGACATTTCTTCAAAATGGTGGCAACACAGTTTAGCTTTTCTCTAGATAATAAAAATTTATTTTCTAAAATGATTGCGTATAATTATGCACTAATTGAGTTAAAAAAATATATATTTACTGAGAAATAATATTAATAATGTAAATAAAATGACAGAAAATAATTTATGATAAAAATTAATGTCTAAATCAAAATAAGAGAAATTTCAAATGTCATTCAGCAACCAGATAAAAGGGAATTACAATATTATTATGGATGCCTTTTTCATAAACAGTAACTTTTAAAGAACATTTGAAGAGAAAATGACGTCACTATTTAAAACATCGTATTTTTAATCATAACAATATTAGGTACTACTCTGTTATCCCGTCGACCAATTTCGTCAAATTATACAAATCACCACATTAATAGCCAAATTATACATATTGACATAATTTTTATTTTAAATAACGAAAAAATAAATAATTAGTAGAATATTAATAAAAATATTAATAAAAAGTCGAAATAAAAATCACTTAATGATATTTTAAACACATGAATCGTATTTAATGTCATTGAATGTAACATTCACGATCATCCAATATTGGCATTTAATTTATAGTTTGGCGATAATTTTTTGGTCGATGAGATAACCTAGTAGTACCCGATATTACTTTTTTTTCTTTTTTTTTTTTTTTTTTAAATAAAGCTATTTTTCTGTGAGTGCATATAAAATAAAATTTCTGGATTTCGCCTGCACTCATATTACAATTTTAACTGTAGATGTGCGACTATTTGAATGCAAAATTGTAACTGGCGAATTTGACATTTACTTTGTAAATATATTTATTATACATTGATTCAATAATGTAATTACTTTTGCTTTTTTTAAAACCAAATCGATCGGGTCTTTTAAACATTCCATTCGTCGAATTCGACGGGATTCCATTCGTTTTATTGTTAAATTGCATTTCCTTTTACTCAGAGTCTATAAAAAAACGTTTAAACTAAAGAAAAAATCCGTTTTTGATGAATCTAGTCAATGAAGTAGCACGTCAAATTGTATCTCTTTATTATTCCGCAATTCCAATGTCTCAGAGAGAAATTGCTATTCAATTGGGTATTTCACGCCGTTCTGTTTGCATTTATATATTGATAAACACAAGAAAAATGAAGTTAGTTCATTGCATTCTAAACGGGGTCGCCCTTCTAAAAAACTTCTATCGATTTTTTTTTTTTCTAATCGGAGGCGAAACTGAATTCTGCAATGGTAGAATCTACATTCATCTTGTTTATTTTTTGTTGAGTTAAACTAAAATTCTTTTTTTAACTAATATCAAATCGAAAATTTGCTATGAATTTAAGTAAAATCAATGGATTAAAAGAATATATATCAGTGAAAATTGTGGCAATTTTGTCTTAATTTTTAAAAGAAAATTCAATTTGAAAATACCTACCCCATATTATCCTAAGGGAGGAAATCTGTGTTTAGCCAAAAATTTTCGTCTGGAAATCTTTGGCATTGTATTCATGGGCAGACCGCTGGATTCAATGTATCAGAATAGGGAGTTAGCTCTCCGTGTATTTCTCGAGCTCAGTGGTAATAGCGGTATCACACGGACGTCTTTGGCAGAACATTTCCCCATACACAACATTACAGCCAGCAAAAGTTTCGTGACCTTGATATAGGGAGACTTTTGCTCACTATTCTTGTTCAGCGAGCATTTCCAACACCCCCTATAGTCAAAGCCTCTGCACCGAGTTGTAACGGGGCCGTCGCGAAAGAAGTTTCTTCTCTAACGGGCCTGATTCGAAATCCCAAGCAGGAGAAATGAGTCATACACGAGATCTGACTTTTTCATCTCACAGACCACTTCACCCTCAATGAAATTTTCCTTATGCTAGGCTAGGGCTGAAGCAATCACCATTTATATTGTATGTATATTTTTAGATAATTTGAGTCTATTACATATTCTGTTATACAATTATATTTTTTTTAATGAGTATTTTAAAAAGATTAATTAGTGGGTAAAGGATTAACCTAAGTCAATGAGTATTTCCTTTTACCTCATTATTTAAAATGAATTAAATAAATCTAGGCCGCCATTCCCACGTGGTCTTACATGTGATGTGAATTATAAGTTTTGTTTTTAAGTCGGGAAGTAAACATTTAGAATCATCTAACAGATAAGAGTAAAAAGAAAGTCCTTTTACATCCTATTTTGGGTCTAGATGTCTAGAATTTCTGTTTACAAATCAGTTTGCATAAATCAAAAGCAATTTAAAACAGAAATAGTACTAAGTTCTTATACATAGGGATAGTCGAAATAAAAATTATTTAATGACTATCTTTTAAATATATATATATATATATATATATATATGTAATCAGATCAATAGTTTAGAAACCCGCTTTGGACAACATCATCAGATGAGTATATAATATTTATCGTATCCTTGATTATTCTTTTAAATGAAAGGAAAAATTCATTTACTATATAAAAGTTATGGAAGCAGGAAAAAAGGTAAAAATTTTTAAGTTTAATTATCTTATACTAACAGCAAAATTAACAATTTCAATTATTACTTTTTTTTAATAGCTGTTGATGAAATTAAATAATTAAACATATTGGATTTCTTTTGCGATGTGTTTAACAGCAGTGAAGATATTGAGATAAAAATGACATCATGTCTGTATTGACTTTTATATTTAGTTAACATTAAATATGAAATTTCACATAAATTAAAATGTTGTGAGTGCATTAACTTATTAGTCAAAGACAAAAATTTTAGAATTAGATTGCCCGAATGAAATGGGACCGTCTGAAATGTAAAAACTTTATGTTGGGTGATAGAAGACAATTAATACCTCCAGAAAATAATTCTAAATGCTTTACAAAAACTCATGAATTTTAATAATGAAAGTACTTTCCTAAAATTTCCAGACCCCAAAAATATTATGCAATTCATTATTGAAAAAAATTATTTCGATCTGCATTCGTAAATAAATACAAATGTGGAAACCAACTTTTATATTTATTTATTTATTTATTTATTTTTATTTTTATTTTTTTTTTTTTAATTAGGAATTACAAATATCTTAGAAAATTACTATACAAAAGTTTAAAATGATACTACGAAATTCACTTATAATAATAATAATAATAAAATTATCTGTATTAACAAAAGTGAGATTATTCTTTATGAGAGAATATTAAGTGCCTTATTTATTGTAAATTATTTGAAAGTACATGTTCCTAGTGAAAAATACTCTTTTAGTTGTAATATCTATTAAAAGAATGTGTATTTTAAGTTAATTATACATTATGAAATTTGAAATTTTAATTGACAAAAAGAATTTTTATTTTAATTATTTGAAAAAAAAATTATATTTTTGAGTTTATGCAATAATAATCCTGATATTTACAATTTAAAATTAAGGCTTTTTTATTTTTAAAAGGAACTTAAATTACTTGCTGCTAAAATTGCGTACTTTTAATGTAGGATTTCTCCTGCCATAGATTTGTATTTCAAGTTAAACGCTATGAAAAATATCACGAATCTCAATTCTGCATAATTTCTTTTATTTATTTACTTATTTATTTTGTTTCTAAAGTTGTGCAATTAAAATACATGATTTTGTCTGCCATAAATATATATTTGAAGTTAAAATCTTCGATAAAAACCACGAATATTACGTATTTGAAATTAAAGGATAAGTTTAGTTTTGAAATCAAATTAAAAACAAAAAAGTCTTAATTTATGAACTTTGGGTGTTTAATAGTAAATGTATAATTCAACAGATCTAAAATAAGCCTCAAATTGTTGAAAAAATATCATAAAACGGAAATTTATAGCCTTGTTTTTGATGCACACATACAACTATTCTATAGGTTCCGTTTGCAACTCAGATCTCTTGCGTGACGTCATCTTTTCATGAATCAGGCCCGTAAGAGAAGAAACTTATTTCGCGACGGCCCCGGTTGTAATGACCGATCGCGTAGTTCCGACTTTCGCCTTCCAAACAGCTACGGAGGAAGAGATAATTCTTCCTCCGCGAAAGTTGCATTTAGAATTAATATTTCCTATAGCTTTCTTTAAACGTTTTACCAGGAAAAGTATTTTTTTCACATTTAATTAAAAAATAGAACATATTTTATTACATAAATTTTGTAATTTAAATAAATTACAAAAGATATTAAAATTTTACTTGACTTTTTGTTGTAGGTTTGCATTTATTCCACGCAAATATATATATATATTTGCGTATATATTTTATAAATGTAATCAAGTTCTTTTTCTTTAATCATTTTAATGAGAATATTTAAATTACAGCTATCCTCTGTCTCCACAAGAAAAAAATTTTGCAGCTTCATATACATTTTATACAAGCATTTACAATATAAAGGTTTTTTTTTTTTTTTTTTTAAATAGACTTGAAGCCTTCTTATTAACTTTAAAAAAAGATATGAAGGATTACTTAATGTTTAATGTACTAAAAGAGACTTAATTTAGAAATACGAAATTTTTTCTTCAAAATTGCTATTCTAAAATATCTACATTAAATAATTAAATTTGTGGCAAAATATTTTCAGGAAAATCTTAAACTCAATTATATCAACATTTCAATTTTTCTAAATAGTTAGCTAAAATCTGCAATTTTAATAATTACTAGTTTTCAAACTTCGCAACTAAAGATTCTTTTATATGGAAGATAATTGAAGGCCTAGAAATAAAAATATAGGATTGAAAATATACTAAAGAATATCCTGTGTGAGATATTGTCACCTCCCCCCATCTCTTTTTTCAAATGCAATAATATTTGCAGCACTTTTTGTTTAATAGTTTTCAGGAGTATCCATGGGTTTCTTTTTAACCTAATATTTTTTATTTTCAGAAACATAAAAAAAACATTTTAGCAACTTTATTTTAATAAATTTGTGTTACTTTTACAAACTTTAAAATAAGAATATTCTTGTATTGCCTTTAGAGCAATTTAAAGTTCTTCAATTATTTTATGCAACAACCCCCTCCCCCCATCATTTTTTAAATATAATATACTACCTTCCAAAAATAAGCATAGAAATCGGACACAAATCTGAAACTAAAGTAACAATTTACGTCATAGTTTCCAACATGTGAATACACAAACACAAAAATGTTCATTTTATTTAAAACAAATCCCAAGACTTTGATCACTGATTAATCAGTATTACATTTGTTATAATTGAATGCGTGTTCAATATAAAACAAAATTAAAAATGGCCAGACACCACGCTGAAACATGCAGTAATAGCACTGACACACACTGTAGATATTTGTGAATGAAGGTCACTAGTAAAGGGGGAGTTACTTTGCTACGGATCTTCGGACTTCAGGCGCAGACATATTGTAAATTCTGGAATTCGCTGCGTAGGCTTTGATTATAGGGGGTGTTGATTAAGTTCCCCCCTTCCTTCTCCGTGACGTCAACTTTTAAATCAGGTTAACTGTCTTATTTTAAATGCTGACCCCATTATGGGTCAATGGAAATTTTTTTTGAATAATCAAAAAAATATTGTTAATTTTTTTTTTTTTTTTTTTTTTTTTTTTTGGCAATTTTTTGTTTACAATTTTCATCCGAAATGCATAATAACGTAATAATAACGTCATTAATCCGTCTCAATTTGAAATTTTTTATTATCCAAAAATCATGTCAATTCTTTATAGCTATATAAATCAATTAAACAAAATTACCGGGGAGAGTTATGGCTACTGCACACCAATTTAAATTTTGCAAAAACAACAGAATTTTGTTGGAATTACAAATTGAAAATACAAGATTTTGTAAGACTCAAATAAAATTGATGAAAATTTGTTAAAATTTTATAAGAGTGTTAACAATATTTTTTTTTGTCTGAGCAACAAAACCGATTTTTACTTTATCTAAAAAAATCGCTTAAAACAACCAAAATGTACTCAACAAAACATGTTTTGTAATTCAATTATCAATTCCTTTTTCTGGGTGTACTTTATTGATTCAAATGAAGAGAAGTAAAAAGAAAAATAGCACTATATATCAAATAACACTTAAAAGAAATAATTGTCTGAGCGAAGCGAAGTCTTTATACTCAGAGATACGTAACGATATTAAAATTCAAAAAAATTCTTTCGTCAAGCAAATCTCAAAAAGTACTTGTCGGATTTTGATTCTGTTTGTACCAATAGGTACCTATGAAGGTAATCTGGTGAATGCACCTATTTTTAAAAGTTAATTTCAAATAGTTTAAAAGTTATATTAAAAAAACTGATAAAAAAGCACAATTTATGTGCATACGTCACAGAAATTTGGTGAGCGTGATTTTCACCGGCTGGACATTTTCGTAGATAACCGAATCAGTACATGGAGTAAATAGTAATCTTTTTCGCACTCAGAAATATTGAATGCAATAAAACATTTTAAAATTTAATCATGCAGGAAAATAAAACTGTTATTTTTTTATATTAAAAAATGTCATAAAAACTTTGATTTTGAGATTTTGCGATAATCTCTTAACAGCACTTTTGGATCGCTAAAAGAATGTTTTACATATTTCGCGTGTGAAAATTAGAAACAATTACGTTTTTAAATAAAAATTTTCTTTTATGACATCATTTTCCCTTTATATTTATTTTCATTGCATGTTTTCTTTTAACTTATATTTTGTTTGTGTATGGAAGTCAATTCTGGTCACTAATTTTTCGGCACGGATACCACAAGCGCATCAGATTTGGCGCAATTTTTTTCAAAGCCCATTTGGCGAAAACTCCCTTTTCAAATAACGCTTACATACACATTTTTAAATTATTTTCTATTTTCAAAAAGAACTTACAGTAAATAAAATAATAATAATAATTAATTACTATAAAAAGAAATGTTTTATATAATTAAAAGAAGGAAGTGAAAGTAAATAAACATTTTATGAGTAAATAAACAAATAATAAATAAATAAAGCCGGGTTACCATCTCAGGTAAAATAATGCCATTTTGACGCCCTGGTGCATATGTGACATTTTTTCCCATTTTTCGTCCGTTTCCTGTTGGCATACAACTTTGAAATATGGAGTATGTATGCATACCTGGGAGCAATACTGGAATTAGACATTGATTTTTTTTTTTTTAATTCGATCCAAAAAGGGGCAACGGGGCTATTTTTTAAAGTTTTATACAATTTATACTGCATAAAGGAGCCACTTACCTATTTCTAAATACCAGAAGAAGTAAGTGGTATGTAAAAACAATTATAGTATACATAAATAAAATACTTGGGATAATATACTAGAGATATAAGCACCGGGTTTGGGGAGATTTTTTATGCCAATTAGGCGAAAACATCGTTTTGATTACCAAATGCATATAGCATGCTATAACAACACGTTATTTATTTCAAAATGAAAAAAAAGGAATAAATGAAACATTTCCTGTTATTAAAAAAGATATAACAATCAATAAATGATAATATTTTTAGAACAAAGAATTTATTATAACATTTATATGATAACCAGCATGTTAGGCAACTAAACGCCATTTTGGCACCAATTAGGTACCTCGGTGTATATAGGGCATATATGTGCCATATTTATTTGTAAAACTGAGCATGAAAGTTTACCAGGTGTGTTTTCATAGGCGCTTATACCTTTTTACAACATAGCGCACCTTTCGAAGCCAAAACTGCACAAAAGAAAAAATAATCAATATTTGCAGCATTTTTTAAAATGTAATGCACATTTTGTAATCAGTAGGCTCGATAATCAGACCTCGTTTTTTTGCTTTAAAAGATGATATTTCATACGACGTCTTTTTGGGATTCGTCGTTTTTCCATATTTGATAGTATGTGTCTACTCGTTTTGTACCCTTTTTTGT
The DNA here is from genome assembly GCA_964019185.1 of Maratus speculifer. Taxonomy (NCBI): domain Eukaryota; kingdom Metazoa; phylum Arthropoda; class Arachnida; order Araneae; family Salticidae; genus Maratus; species Maratus speculifer. The sequence goes on along the minus strand of OZ025291.1, from coordinate 35,953,127 downwards.
AACTTTCTTCTTTATTAACAGCGACATCTGGATTTCCTATTTAAATAAAAATTCTTCTAAATACAAAGAATTTTGTTAAAATAAATAAATAATAGGAAATGCGGACATCTACTGCTCAAAACACAAAATTTTTCCTATTGAGTTCATAAAAATCAGTAAAAACATAATTTTTATGACAATAAAAAGGTGACTTATGTAATAACAGAGTCATATATTATGTACGTTATGGATTAAGTATGAATATTTCAATGAAAAGTGATATTTCAAAAGTATTATGAAATTAGTTAAAAACCATTTATTAGGATGAGCGAAGCGAATCCTCTACTAGTCCACTCAAATTACAATTTGTCGTACGCTTTACAAAAAAACTATTCAATATTTTAACTTCAAATTAAACACAAAAATAAATTATGATCTGTAGATTTGCAGAATATAAATTTTTGACGTGACAACGTCTTGTAAATTGGTTTGCCGGGAGACACTTCAAGAAACTGCGTTACGTTACACTGTTAAAAATTTCCGTTCAATGTCGAACCAACTTATGGAGTAATATAAAGAGAAGCTCCAAGACATGGTATTACTTATTTTTCGAAAGCACCATGTTATGGAGTAGTCATTTATTTCACCAAAAGATGGTGCTACTTACAGCCAATCAAAACACAGATTTCTGCGCATTTTGTCTACGACGCTTTTCGTGAAGAACAGAAGAAGCAAAACAAAAACAGTATGGATGCCGTTGCCGATATTGGTGTGTATTAAGCAAAATATATATTTTTTAATTCTATAGTTTTCAATTTTGTATAGTTATTTGCATGATTTTTGGCTTTAATATGTAACATTACTATGTTCTATATATTGCTTAATCAACATTTTCCTTCATTAATGTGCTTATCAGTTTCTGTGTATATGCTTTTAGTGCTTGTTATATAAATGGAATATTGTATGTGTTGGTTCAAATATCAAAGTTTTTGTTAAATGTGTATTCTACATCTACTTTAACCATATCTTTTGTTTTAATGTAATTTTTAACTTAGGGCTTGAAAAATGATTTCGGATCAAGCTCATTCTTAAAAATTGTTTATGAATACGAACACATTCTCTGCAGTAAACTTTACTAAATTAAATGTTATTTCAGAAAATATGTTCTCATGAATTATAAGAATGTAAGAATATTATTGATTTTGAATGTAAGAAAGGATAAAAGTATCATTTGATTATAAACTTTTTGTAAATTCTTTATATTTTAATCAAAATAACTTACTAACCTGACTTATAGAAAATGAATCTGATATATTTTGGAATAAAATGATAAAATGCAATTTCGTAATTTTTTGTGCTTAAATAAGTTTTTAAAATTTAATAATAAATTTCAAAAGTGTATTTTAAAATTGGTAAAATGATCAAGAAGTTCCTATTTTAAAAAAATGTTTACGAATTAATTTCCTGTAAATAAATTTATTCTATTATAATTCAGATTTAGTAAAAGTTTTATTTTAATTATTAGCAGTATCTAGATGTTTGAAAGTTGCAAAAATAAGAAATACATAAAATTATTTAAAAAATTTAAACTGACAAATAAATATAAATTTGTTTTAAATTCTTTTTCCTCTTTAAAATTGAAAGTTATTTGTATATATATGATCAACATTATACTAAAACAAAATTAAAGTGTATACATACCTTATATTTCTGTGTATAAGCTGAGAATTTTTGGATACTACTTTTTACTCAGAGGGGGGGGGGGGGGGCGATGTCAGCTTATACACAAGTCTATTTTTTTTTTTCAAATTTAAATTCTAAAACAAAAAAGGATAGTAAATATAAAATACATAAGAATTATCGGTACTTACGTATTAATGCGACCGCAGCAGAACGCAGCACACTTAGTTATCTTTTGGATTCCTTGTTACCTTGTTTTTCGATAATTTTTTATGCCATTTTTTAGTGCTTTATTTTTTGCTCATTTTTTTCTGTGTGTGCGATCAACAAAATTGCTCTTTATTGGTGCATTAGCATAACTTCTGCTGCGATGGCATTAATACGTAAGTACCAAATTATCTGTAGGTTGACCCTGGGTAATTGTCAAATAATTGTGAAAAAACACAACTATCTTCAAAGAATCAGGAAAAAACGTGAATATTATCCAAGAACCACAAAAAAAGTAAATATCGTCAAATAATTGTGAGTTTCGATCAAAAAAGGATGTTCCAAAAGATATTTTGTCAAAGAATTGCTGAAAACCCTGCAAATTCTGTTAAAAGATCGCAAAAAAACCCCCCCCAAAATTCATTTTTACAAATGCAAATATTGTCAAAACATTGTAGAAAAAAATACTAATTTCGCCAATTAACCGCAAGAAAAACATGAAAATCGTGCAAGGATAAGTTAAAAAAAAAAAAGTGAATGCATAATTAGCATTAAAGAATCGTGAAAAAACACAACTATCGTCAAAGAATAAGGAAAAAACGCGAATATCATCAAAGAACTACAAAAAAGTAAATATCGTCAAATAATCGCGAATTTCGATCAAAAAAGGATGTTCTAAAAGATACTTTGTCAAAGAATTGCTGAAAAACCTGCAAATTCTGTTTAAAAAATCACAAAACCCCCCAAAATTCATGAAAAAAATGCAAATATTGTCAATAGATCGTAATAAAAACACTTAATTTCACCAATGAACCACAAGAAAAACATGTAAATCGTGCAAGTATCACGAAAAGAACCAAAGTATAGTCAAAGAATGGCAAAAAAAAAAACTGAAGAATCGACAAAAGAAAAGAAAGTGAACATTCAATTAGCGTCAAAGAATCATGAAAAAATACAACTATCATCAAAGAATCACGAAAAACGTGAATATCCTCAAATAATCGTGAATTTTGACCAAAAAAATCGCGAAAACAAATGCGAATTTTGTCAAATTGTGAAAAAGAACACATAAAACATGAATGTCATCAAAAACTAAAAAAAAATGAACATTGTCCAAAAATCGCGATAATGAATTTGAATATCGTCAAGAATATATCAGCAATTTTTACATTTTTATATATAACAGGTATAGCTAGAATTATTTTCAAGATGCAAAAGTATACCTTGACTTTTTTTGGCAGAGTAAGTTTTGTTTAACAAAAATGCTAAAAAACATGCTTAAATTGCTCATACAGAAAAAATGTGAACTTTATAAACAAAAGAGAGCAAAGGAACCGATCAACAAGACTTTTCATGCCTGATCAACAAAATTCCAGATTTTCTGTGTCCGATTAATGAAATTAGTGATTCTTCTATGCCTGATTGACAAAATTTATGCATTTAACAAAACCAATTGAAAAAGTTTGCAATTTTTATGAAGCAACCGAGAAAATTCATGATTTTTCTGCACCTGATCAATAAAATTCACTGTTTTAAACTGATTAGCAAATTAGTGATTTTTCCTCACATGTTCGATGAAATTTGTGATTTTCCTTACACTATCAACAAAATTTATTTTGTTCTTCACATTATCGATGAAATTCTCACTTTTTTGATGCCAAATCGACAATATTTTTGATTTTTCTGCACCTGATCAGCTAAATTAGGGATGTTTATGAACTTCCATCAACTAAACTCACAATTATTACAAAGCCAATCTACAAAATTCACGATTTTCTTCGCATGATCAACGAAACTCTCGATTTTTGGTCATACGATTGGCGAATTTGCACATATTCAATGAAATCCATGATTTTTTCACTCCTTGCCGACAAAATTCATGATTTTTCCAAAGCAGATCAACGAAATTTGCTATTTTTCTGCGCTTGATCAATGAAATTTGTGATATTTTTTTCGAAACTGGTCGACACAATTCATATTTTTTACAGGGCCGATTGACAGAATTCTCGATTTTTACGAAACTGATTGATGTAATTCAAAACTTACCTTCGTATGATCGACGAAATAGGCGATTTTTCTTCGCATGATCTGCAAATTTCATGATCTTTTCGCTGCTGATCAACAATATTTGAATGTTTTACGAAGTTGATCAAAAATATTTACAATTTTTTCGCGACTGATAAACAAGATTGGTTATTTTATGTAGCCTGTCAACGATATTCGTGATTTTTACAAAGCTTATCGATGAAATTCGAAATTTTTTCTCGCATTATCAATAAAATTCATATTTTTTTCAGAGTCTAATAGGCAAAATTCATTTAATTTTCCATGTCTGCTTGAGAAAATTCAGAGTTTTATGCAGAGGATCAACGAAATTCGCAATTTTTCCATTCCAGATCGATGAATTTCCCAATTTTTATGCACCTGAATGGCAAAATTTGAAATTTTTATGAATCCAATCGCAAAATTCGTTATGTTTACAAAGCCATTTGACGAAATTTGTGAATTTTTTTGCTTGATCGATGTAATTAGCGATTTTTCTGCTCCCAGTTCGAAAAAAATTCAAAATATTTTTAGAACATAATCAATGTAATTAGCAATTTTTATTTACATTTCTGACCAACAAAATTTGCAATTTTCCGTTATCCAATCAATAAAACTTGTGTTTTTTCGATGTCCAATCAACGAAATGTGCATTTTATCTAACTTTAATTGATAAAATACACATTTTTTTTTGCACCACATCAACAAAATTTGCGATTTTTCTATGGCCACGTCATCGCGGCTGCAAGTTGTGCATCCTAATGAAAGCAAATTTCATTAAAAAGTTGAAAAACAAGCACAAATTTTGTCTAAAGACTGCAAAATTAAATGTACATTATATCAAAGGATCATAAAAAAACTTAAAATATTAGTATCAAGAGAGATCCTCCTTCCTCTCTCTCTTTATTTTTGTCAGGATTTCACTGTAAATTACAATTTTTTTTTTTTTTTTTGAATCAAACCTGCTAATCAGGGATAAACATTTTTCTTTTTCTTTTGTCAAATCTTAATTTCAGACAAATAATTATAAAAAAGAGGGTAGGAGTTTATTTATGTTGTTAGCTACCCAAGTACCTAAGCATAGTTGTACTTATATAGCTTGCTACATACACATGTTGCATATAACTTTGCTGTTCAACAAACAAAATAAAATATTTTTATCTAGTTCATATATTAGCACTTATTTATACTTAACCTGTCTATATTTTGTAGTAAAATATTCAGTGACATAAATGTATTTATTGGTCCTTGAAAAAATTATTCTCACTAGCCAATAACTAGCTACTAAAAAAAATTAACCCTACTGGCCATTGGCCAATAAGGAAAATTCCTTATTTTCATCTTTAGTTTATATATACATACATCCTGTTAGTTAAAGCATAGGCGATTATTAATTTTTCTTAGTACAATCTACGAATGATTTGTTATTTACTATAGTAAAAAATTATGTATTTCTCCCCTTATTGTTACTAAACACATCACTAATAACTAATATATTTTCTTATGATATATATAGTGTCCTTTTTTGGAGCTAACACACTGCCTTTTTTCCTTCTAAATTATCACTTTAGTAATTAAAGCATAAAAATGCATATTACATACCTACTTAAAGATTATTTGTTTAATAATTATGATTTTAAAGTAGTTTTAAATTTAATATTAAATGCAGTTACTGATCATTTTGATAAATGTCAATATCTCTAGTATCTATATATATATTAAGCTAAAGTATGCGGCACAAAAATTGTGGTCAATTGTTTAATGGAAAAAACTTAATTAAACGCATCTAAGCCATGGTAAATTGGGTTGATTTGCTTTTTTGTTCTTTCGCTGCAATTATAGAGCTTCAAAATATCATATTTTTGTTTTGTATTTTTATTCTATTGGCTTAAAAAATAAATAAAAATCATAAATTTTAAATATTTCACATTCAAATTAATGTTATGTTTTTATAAATAAAATGAATGAAAGAATTATATTATTAAATATATTTTAAATAAGAGTTTCCCCCAGGTTTAAAAAAGGGCAGGGCGCTACTGTTCTGAAAAGGGCACTTTTAACATTTTTCAGAGCACTTTTTGCATTTTTTAGGGCAGTTTTCATTTTTAAGGGCATTTTTATAGAGTTGAATCTAGAATCTACCGGTTCAAAAAGTCGTGAAAAAACAGAAATTTCATCAAAAAATTGCAAAAAAGAAAATATTTTGCTAAAAAGAATAGCGAAAAAATGTCAAATTTCGTGAAATATCATGAAAAAACGGCAAATTTTATTGAAAGATCGCAAAAACAGCAGTTTTTGTTAAAAAATCATAGAAAACTACATATTTTGCTAAAAAATCGCGAAAAAACGAAAATCAAAAACAAATCTCGTGAAAGTATCGCGGAAACTGAATTTTTCACAGAATTTTCAGTTTTATTGCGATTTTTGGATGAAATTTGCCGTTGTTTGCAAATCATTTAAAAAAAATTCCGTTTTATCGCGATATTTGGAAGAAATTTGTCGTTTTTGCACGATCTTTTGAGGAAATCTGCGGTTTCGTGAAATTTTGAGACAAAATTAGCCATTTTTTGCGAAATTTGTCGGAAATTAGTCGTTATTTCGTGATTTTTAACGAAACTTGCTGTTTTTTAGGCGATTTTTTGACGAAATTTCTCGTTCCACGGGACGCATATGAAGCTATTTTTTGCGTTCCGTCGCCAATTTTTTGCATAATTTACCCGCTATAGCGCGTTCGGATTATTGCTGGAGGGCTGTGTTTTTTGAAATGTGGGGCAAGAAAAATGCTTTTTTTTTTTTTTTTTTTTTTTTGAATGAACGACAAGAGGGGCGCTAGTTTTTGGATGACGGGGAAAGAGGGGCGCTAGTTTTTAAACTAAAGGGCAGGAGGGGCGGAGCGCCCCCCTGAAACCATCTGCGGGAAACTCTGTAAATAAAATTAGTTGAAATAAAAAAACAAAAATGCCACAGGTACAATATTTGCCAATGCAAAAAGTTAGTATAAAAATACCGAATGCTTGATTAATCGGCACAAGATGTCCTACATGCACCACATTTGTTCGATTTTTTTTTTTTTTTTTTTTTTTTAATGATTATTTGGTGAAAACTTTGTTTTCAATACCATTTACATATCTATTTTTTAACTCTCTTCTATTATTTTAAAAAGCAAATAATAATAAATAAATGAAAGTTTAATTAATAATTATAGAACAAAACAACCTATATCATTTTAAAAAAGAAAGTAAATAAACAGTTTATTACAGAATAAGTAACAATTGCTGGGTTATCATGTGAGGCATATATTTGCCGTTTTGTTACAATTGTGTCAATGTGATGCATGTATGACATCTGTGCCTAATTCTTTAGCAGAATCTTCAAATTTGGAAAAAATTGAACAATTAAAATAAATTATGAATAAAAGCAATATGATTTAATGCTTAGTATGCATTTAAGGGAGACAAAACTGGTCGCCAAAGGCGGCTAATTTTATTTATATAATTATACATATTTATGATAGAATATTAATGTGTATAACTTATCATATACTAACTAATGAAACTATTAATTTGTAATTTTTATAATTTCTGTAATTACTAACTAATAATTTTTATTAATTAAAGTGTAGATTATGTTAGTAATTAGAGGTTTAATTGATCTGGAAACATAAAACTCTCGGTATCTATTCAGTATTTTAATGCTCAGAAAAAAATCTATAAAATCTGATTTATATGATTTAAAAAGAAAAAATCATGATTTTTGTACACTGTGATTATTTTAAATATTTGTGTTTAGCTTACAGCAGAGTTTCCCCCAGAGGGTTTCAGGGGGGCGCTCCACCCCTCCTGCCCTATAGTTTAAAAAATAGCACCCCTCTTGCCCTTCATCCAAAACTAGCGCCCCTCTTGTCATTCATTCAAAAAAAATAGTGCCCTTCATGCCCACATTTGAAAAAACGCAACCCTGCAGCGATGATCCGAACGCGCTATAGCGCGTAAATTACGCAAAAAATAGCCTCATATGCGTCCCTTGGAATGGGTAATTTCGTTAAAAAAAACGGCAAGTTTCATTAAAAATCGCGAAATAACGACTAATTTCTGGCAAGATTCGCAAAAAAAGGCTAAATTTCGTCACAAAATGACAGATTTTCTCAGAAGATCATAGAAAAATGACAAATTTCTTTAAACATCGCAATAAAATGGAACATTTTGTCAATTGAGTCGCAAAAAATGTCAACTTTCATCAAAAAATTGCGATAAAATAGCAGATTTCGTCCAAAAATCGCAATAAAACGGAAAATTTTCTGAAAAGTTTTGTTTTTTCTCGATATTTTCATGAGATTTGTCGTTTTTTCGTGATTTTTTTAAGCAAAATTTGGGAGTTTTGACATAAACTGCTGTTTATGCGATCTTTTAATAAAATTTGCCGTTTTTTCGTGCTTTTTTTAAAATGAAATTTGACGTTTTTTCGCAATTTTTTTAACAAAATTTACCTTTTTTTCCTTTTTCAATTTTTTGAAGAAATTTGTTTTTTCACAACTTTTTGAACCGCTAGATTCTAGATTCAACTCCATAAAAGTGCCCTGAAAATGTAAAAAGTGCCCTTTTCAGAACAGTAGCGCCCTGCCCTCGTTGAAACCTGGGGAAAACTCTGCTTACAGTTTAGGACATTTAAGAATTTTTCTTATATTGTATGTTTTTTTAGAAAGGTCAAATCATAGTGCACTTAAATAGTAAAGGTACATATTATTATATAGTCTAATATTCATAATTTTACCCTCATGAATTACAAAAAAATATTAAGAATAAAAGCATTTTCTTTATATTTAAAATGCTATTATAAATTGAAAATAATAAATCATTTAATTCAAAATCTGCAAAAATTACTAATCCATTTTATTCATTTTTGTGCTTTAATTTACAGAAGCCACAAAGTTAAAAGTTTTGAAAGCATAGAATTTTTTATTGTTAAGTTTACTAGTGTAGAGGTGTTATTATCAAAAATGAAAATATTAAATATGATTTCAAATTGTTAAATTTCAACTTTTGAATACCTTTAAAATCTGTAAAATAACAATATTCGACCAGCCAAATGTTTGGAATTAACCAAAAATTACCTTTATTCCAGTGATGGAATATTTAGTTAAAATCTCTGTATTTGGTGCATTCTTTCTTTTTTTTTTTTATATTACAATAAAGGGCATTAAAAGTATTTAGTATACATATAATAACTAAAAAGAAATAAAATAACTTGGTGATAAAAAAAATAATTTCTGAGTTAACATTTATGAAACCAAAAAAGAATAACTAGAATTTTGTTTCCTAAAAATGTGTTTGTTTCATGCATTTGTTAATGAAATCTTCATTAAATAAAATTTGTTTATGGTAAAATATTAACCAGCTTTTTTCTTCAGGTTTCACTTTTAGAAGATGAATTTTCCTGTGTTTCTCTGAAATTTTTTGCAATCGGAGGAATTTAAAGCAACATTTTTATGGTAGTTGTTGAAAACATTTGCCTAACACAAGGCCATAATTTTTTTAATATGGTTTGTTTGTTATTATCTTTATCTGTTTATTATTATCTACCAGAATAGTTAAACCATTTTGTGGAAGATATTATAACATGTGTAGATGAAGTTTCCTTTTCTAATAAATGTTTACTTTTCAATTGTGTGTTATTTTTTCTTTCAAATTCTATAAAATATTAATGTAGTTTGTGTTAATTATTTAGTTTAAAATATAAACATTTGATTTAAGATATTTAATTTGTCGCCTAGTTATGTGTATATAATTATGTGACAAATTAAAACTATGATGTGTGTGTGTGTGTGTGTGTATATATACAGTAGACTCTTTCAAATCCGCACAGCTTGGGACCAGAGGTTTTGCGGATTTCTGGTTATTGCTTTGTTTACATTTTTTAAAACAGTAATTTGAATGTAATGAATAATGCAATTGAAACTATAATGAATGCTTAGAATAGTATAAAAAATATTAAAATAAGTAATAAATTAATAAAAATTTAGATAATTTTTAATATGATTAAAATACTAAAAAGTGAAAGTCAAGTTAATTATCAATAATATATGATTAAATAGTTATAAAGATGAAATGAATTTTTCTTAAATTATTCAATGAAACTTACTTCATAAAAATACATTGCTAATTCACATCAAAATCATAAAATAAGGAATTTTATTTCCGGTTTAGGCAGACTTAATAACAAAAAAAAAAAAAAAAAAAAAAAACATATTCGGTTAAAAAATAATGATTGTCAGTGTTATCAGCAATTTCTTGAATATTTTCAGAAATAAATTTATTCTTCCTTCTTGAAAAACATGAATTCAGTAATATTTAAAACAAATCAAATTAAAATATATATGGAATTGATATAAAGCTAAAAAAAAAAAAAGTCAAATTTTGCTCTTCTATCTGAACTGAAATTTTTACTGTTTACATCTGTAAATTATGTGCGATTTTAGGATTGCAGATTTGAGGAAGTCTACTGTATATAAATTTTTAAAATACACATTGCCTTTTTCACTGCTTATTCAGTTGCATATTGATAGTCAGCTGTTGATGTTTAATGTGATCCATTCTGGTAGAAGAAACTTTAACCCTTTTAGTGGACTAACCGTGTTTTTCCGTCACATATTTTTTGGATTCAAATGCTTATTTAACTCAAAACTGATATTAATGTTATTTTTTTGCATTGCATATGAAAAATAAATATCTAAGATTATAGAATACAAATCTCAATATCAATACTTTCTGTAGCTATTATTTTATAAGTCGTTAAACTTGCATGTAAAATTTTGCCGGACGATTAAAGGATTAAAACAGATGACAAGCATTGCATGTTTTAGAACTAAATGGTATTGGGTGCGCCTCTTAGGCTTTAACTTCACCAGATTTATCCATAGTTTTTATTTAAATTGATTTGTATTTTTATATTGTCATTTAAGAAACAAATTTGAAATTTAAAATTTTGTAATTTTCTCAATCCTTTTGGTTATTTGTAAATTTGGAGATTTGCATTCTTTTCTCATACCATGCCTGATGTAATGAGGGGTTACAATGTTATCTTTTGAATAATTAAACACTTCACAGTAGTAATGTATTTATTCTCGGATTAATTTTATAAATAGCATTCATTCACTAAACAACTATTAATACTATAGCTGAAAATTTCTTCTAAGTGCCAGGATGTGTATGGGGAAGAAACATTATCTACATTTTACAAAATTTGATTTCCAGTTAATGTTAAGTTTGATCTATTATATATTTTTTTAAAATGATCTTTTCAGACCATAAATATTTTTAAATGTTTCAAAAATTTTACTAAAGTAATTTCAGATTTATTGCCTTTTATAAAAATGTATTAAAAAAATACTTTTTGATTTTTGTACTGATATATGTCAGTAATAAACATGAAATTTTTAATGTTGCAAACTAAACTTGAATATATATATATATTAATTAAGTACTGCATTTTCTCTCATCTTGAGGGTATAAGAGATTTTATAATTGTGATTGTTTCATTGAAATTTGCTTTTAAAAAGCAAAGAAGACTTCTATTTCACAAAGGTGACAGGTATTGAATTAGTTTGATGGTTTTTGTCAACTTAAATGATTCTTTATAACAGATGTGCATATTTTAAAAATTTTGAAATACTGAAATTATGTTATTTCAACGCAATATTTTCAATAAAAGATATTAAAAAAACGTATTTGAATGTAATGTTTGTAATTTATCATAAAATAATATTGTTTTTAAAATATAGAAAACATAAACTTCGTACACATTAATTTATATATTTTTAATTAACATTAAAGTTTTTCTCAGGTTGTTATGCATTGAAAAAAATTGTGACTTGTTATATTGATTGTAGAAACATACATTGTTAGTTCAAAAGAAATAAATTAAAAGATATCAAATTTTGCTGATAAATGAATTTCTTTAAATATTTGTGTTATTTTAGGCATCTTATGATAGTGTTCTTAATGAATCATTTGCTAAAATTATGACAAACTAAAGATTTTCACTCATTGTATTGTAATTTCAAACAACTGTTATTAATTTTAACTGAACTTGTGACTAACTGTGATGAGATTTTTGAACCAAGTAGTTAGACGATTTCTGTAAGATCTTGAATCTGATCAAGAAATAAACTTGTTGGTTATGCTTAACCTTTAGCAGTCATAATCAAATGAGTTATATATCATGATTAGTACATAAATATTAATAATACTGCATGATGGATGCTTTTTACTAGATAATATGGATTCTGAGGTGAAAAGTTCTCCACACATCAGTTAGACATGCAAAAAGAAAAAAATAAACATGAGAGTCTAACAATTTTTCTTTGATGTAATGAATGATGAAATTGAAATTTGAAAAATGAAATTGTTTTTAAAATTTATGACTCAAAACTTTTTTGTTGCATGTCTCGTTGCAGTGTGGTGCACCAAATACTATAAGTTAGATTTCCTAGTTTCTGTTCCAGTGTTGGGATTATTAACGGGAAAAAATATTTAGAAACCTTTGTTTGCTTTTATTGACAAATTTTAAAAACAACTCCAAATAATTAAAAAAAAAAATACATTTCACAATATAGATATATATATACTTGTGTAGATTTACGTATACAAAAAAAAAAAAAAGCAAGAAAATGCTCAGGGTGAGAATCGAATCCGGGTCCTTATTTTACAGGGCCAATGCTTTACATTTTAAGCTAACTGGGTCAACAACCAATGAGCACCTTCTCGGATAACCTTATTGGTAATAACATCTGGTTTTTCATTTAAACAGCTTAACAGAATGAACTGAAGGTAAAGGATATGCAGATAAACTATTTTTTAACACAGTTGAACAGATTGGTGAAGTTATACAAATTGAATATTTTGATCTGAGTGAAAAATTTATACTTTTTCAATAATGTGGGGGTTGTACAATGGAATGATTTCAAGTGTCACATTCAATCCACAGATCATATAGGGAGTACTTGTGACTTAAATGAAAAGCATTTGACTATGCAAATATGCGCTGTCTGCTAATAAGTAATCATGTCATTAAAATTTTTTTTAAATGTAACTTCACTTCAACTGGAATCATGTTATTTTTATCAAAGAAATAAAAGAAGTCCTCTCCCATGTTTAGTCATCAAATAATTTGTTTATGATAAGGACTACATAAAAATTAAATATGTGTTTAAACTTAAAACCTTATCCACAGTAAATTACATTTTTTAACATTTCTGTTATTTGATAGACCCCATAAATATCTCTCTTTTGTCGAGAGATAAAAAATTGAATATTGCTGTAACATCTGTGAATGGAATATTATTAATTTCACTTTGCTGTGTGATGTGCACTGTGCTCGTTGGCAATTAACGACAGTTTTAATGATTTGTGTATTTGAAAATCAAACTTTTTAAAAATCAGTCTTTATCATATTATTAGTTTAAAAACAAAAAAGTAAAATAAAAAAATCACTTACAAGTCACTATACTATTGTTAATATAAGAAATTTAAAAATATGATCCATTACTAAACACACTTTTCAAAATTGTATTTTTACCAGCATAATATTGGTATCAGATACCGACATATAATATTTTTTTAACCAGTTTTCAAAATTTTATTTGTCGTTTTCAAAATATGTCTGAAAATATAAAAACTGAGGGACTTCTTATAAACTTTTTGATGTTACTAATGCACTTATACATAGTTATGCTTTTAAAATTTCCTGCATTTTATCAAAATCTGCCATGACTGTAAGGAATCACTTAACATTGTATTAAAAAAAAGGGGGGGGGGAATAATCGCTGATTTTTCCCACTGCACTGTTTTTTTCCTTATAAATTGTTTTCAGTTTTTAAAAAATATAATTTAAGCTGTACATTTACTGTCTGTGATTGATTTTTGTTTGAAGATTGTTTTTGTATTATTAAAAGTTGAAAACTACATTTAGTTAATAAATTCCAATTTATTTCAGAAGTTGTAAAATTGATTTTTCCCCCTGGTATGAAATGTTTGCAACTTCTTTGTATGATTGTATAAAATATGTAAAAACTTCAGTGATGCTATGAACATTACATATTGGAGGAGGATGGAGGAATGTCATAATTGAAATATATTTAAATTTCCTAAATAATTTTGTTTCTGATTTTATAAATAATCTTCAAATAAAAATTTAACTGGAAAAGGCATAAATATTACACCTTAAATTATGTTAAAGCAGTCAAAAAATCTTATTGCAAAACAATAGTCATAGATTATCTACCTACATCTTTTGGTGCTAAGTTGAACCATTATTTGGTGTTTGAATAGCTGTCACCACAAGATGGTAAAACATTGCTCCAACATTTGGTGCTAAGGTTGAACCATAAGTTGGTGCTAAGGTTGAACCATAAGTTGGTGCTAAGGTTGAACCATAAGTTGGTGCTAAGGTTGAACCATAAGTTGGTGCTAAGGTTGAACCATAAGTTGGTGCTAAGATTGAACCATAAGTTGGTGAAAGGTTGAACCATAAGTTGGTGAAAGGTTGAACCATTAAATGCGTTCTGTTAAAGTTAATGGTTCAACCTTTCACCACTTTATGGTTCAACATTTCACCACTTTATGGTTCGACCTTAGCACCAAATGTTGGAACAACATTTCACCATCCTATGGTGGCAGCTACTGCAGCACCATAAATTGGTTCAACGTAGCTCCAAATTTTTAACAGTGTACGTTACGCTCCGCTCACGATACGCGCTCACTTTTCTCTTAACTTTTTCCGGTCACTTGTGGGACCATTTTCTGAACGTGAATGTGAATTCGCTGCAAGGAAGGGGCGGTGCTTAATAGGAATTTTAGATAGTATCAAACTAAGACGAAATACGTTATGTATTAGTTATTAGTATAAAGTACAAAGAAAATAAGTGTAGTTTATTTCGTAATTCGGTGGTATATTATGGAAAACTAATGATATGTGATTAGTGAAAGCCATTTTACTTTAGTTATATTCTGCTCATTGAAAAATTCTTTAATATGCTGTTTACAAAATTCAACATTTGACATCAATAAACATGAAGTAAAATGTGTTTAACAAACACAGTGTATTGCAAGTTTTTGTATGTATATTTGTATATAAATACGTATGTATGTGTAAAGGTAAAAATAAAATTTTGTTAATATGAAATTCAGTGCGAGATTCTTTGTATAAATTAATGTTTTAAATATAATTCTTTGTATAAATAAATGTTTTAAATTGTTACTATTATTTCATCCTTCTTCCTACTATACGAATGAATATTCACATTAAAATTATTTTACAACTCAAAGTCGTTGTCACGTAAAACTTTCGCCCGTATACCGACTTTACAGGCAACCAATTTTTTAATTACTTGATTATCCCGTCGACCAAAAAAGTAATCCCAAACAATAAGATAAAGTGCCAATAATGAATGATCGTAAATGTCGCATTCAATCGTATTAAATACGATACATGTGTTTAAAACATCATCAAGTGATTTTTTCTAAAAATATGTTTTTCGGAATCTCCAGTATCTGAAACGTGTAAATCCGTCAAAAATATTTTTTTACAGTAAAACGTTAAAAAAATTATTATTTTAATTAATTTATTTTACATGCATTTCCAATACGGAAGCATTTTAGCAAATAAATAAAAAATGAAACGCGTATATTTTCAGAAAAAAAAGTTTAAATCATGGAGTAAATAATTATAGATAGAATCATGATTAATTTATTAAATAAAACATGTTTTCATTATCCCGCAAAATCGTTTGCACAGATGACACTTAAACATTTTAAAAGAATTGTATTATGGATTTTTTTTTTTTTTTTTTTTTTTTGTAAACTGGCAACAAAATAATTGTAAACAAATAAAATTAATTCTTAAATTTGTTATATAAATGAAAAATTAAAAGATCTGCGTGAAGTTGTTGGTTCAAGCTCTTTATAAATATTTTTGCGAAGGTCGTATTGTGGCTAAATAATATCGACTCATTAATCAGAAGGATTTTATAGAAATAATAAGTTCGCAAACACAACAATAATTATTCGTGAAAACGTCACTGTGAGAATGAGAGAGCGCTTCGTTAAAAGGTAATTCCATTAATTGAGTTGCCATTCGCAGAAAGTAAACAGTTCTCCCACGCGGAGAGAATTACAGCAATTCTCATACGCTAACATGTATAAAAATGAAGAAATTAAAATAAAATGTTTTACAGTTGAAAATTCATAGTATCAACGAAAGCAGATTTCAAATGTTTTTTCCAGAAAATAGGATTTTGAAGAAGTAACTTTCTTCAAGCTTTCTTCAAATATATTATTCTAAAATAGCTATCAAAGATTATCGGATGTTGATTACAAAGATTGGAAACATGCATATTTCAAACAATTAAAAAACACCAGTGGCTACTTGAAATTGTAAAAACATCTTTAAAAGAGCTTTTAGTTGAAAATTAAAAAAAAATTTGTAAAAGTTTGCTTCGAAAATATCTTATGCCAGTTTTACATCATAAGTAAAAAATTAAAATGCGCCAAAACATAAAATAACGTTTTTGTTTAATAAAGATGCAAAAATAATAATAAAAAAAAAATTGTTACTTTCAAATATCTGTTTTATAAAATAATGCTTCGCGAATCCAAACAAAGCATGGCTTTTGCTAGTTTTTTTTTTTAAACTAAATGAATAAAATATTTATATTTTTAATGAAATAAATGGGATTTGAAAAATTATTGGAAATTTATCACCATAGATGTATCAATATTACAATCAGTACCTTGTATGCAAAATAAAACAATTAGCAATACTTTTTGTACCCGAAAAATGGTCGTTGCTTTTTTTAAGGTTAAAATGTAGATTACGAAATATTCCTATGTAGAGATGTCAAACCCTCGTTATTGCATAGCAGAATTTTCTTATAGGAAAAGTTATTTTTTAAATCCGCAGAATGGTCCAATTTAATAAAACATTTTCTGTATTAAAATACCGGTACCCAAAATGCCGGAGACTTGGCAGCTCTGCCTATAACATTTTAATTAATCACGGTACTTTTTTTAATCGGATTCAAATTTAGTGAAGACAACGTTTTTTGGCCGAAAGCAGCTTTTTTCCACATGTGTAACTACGGTACAATTCCTTGATGTTGACTTATGAATGTTTTGACTTAAGCTATTATTGCTTCCTCTCATTTATTTATTTGAATTTTAAATAAGATGCCTCAAAATCGTGTTTTTTAAATATACGAAAAAAAATGCATTTCGAGAAAGGGCGAAAAGGGCAATATTTGGCGATTTATTACCTGCGTTTGGCTAAGTGTCTTACTACCTTGTATTTAATACTCTTCACAATACTTCGCTGTTATATGGACTTAGGCGCTTTTATAAAAAGTTTGACGTAATTCGGGCTTAAGAAAGTGAGTTTTTTACTGAATAATACAAATAAATGAAAAATGAATACTAAGAAATACTAATAAAAGAAAAATGAAGCATTATATTGATCTATGTATATTTAAAAACTCATCTGCTAGCACTAATTAGATAATTTATGTGTATATAATAGGAGATAAATAGCTTTTGATTCTGTATTTCTATGCTATAAAGCATTAACGTTTGTGTGTTTTTCGTTAGCATTGGGAGTACATAGCCGATTTAAAAAATAATGTGGGCAAAAAATGTTGGTAACCATCTTTGCTGCAAAATATACTATATTTTGCGTAGGAACAATAATCACCATCAATGCACGAGCAAAAAAAGTTCTAAAATTGAGAATTCTTTGATGTTAATATGACTAAAAATTTAATTTTTTTTTTTTTTTTTTTTTTTTTTTTTTTAAGATATAATATTCTCGTTATGAACGATTTCTAAAACATTCGACAATTTAATTTCACATATTAAACATTTTTTTTCTAGAAAAAGTTTTAAACCCAATTTATTGAGAATATTGCAATTTCTAGGATACTGTTGGGGTCAGAAACTATAACTTTGGCATCACAGTAACTTATAAGATGTAAGTGCTCGTTTAGGACAAATTTTTAAAAAAGGATTCCTTAACTCTTATCGACAACCTCATTGCATCCGTGGAAAACAGATATTCAACATTATAAACTATTCGGACGGATTTCACACCATATAAAATACACTTCATTTCTCTTCAAACATAATAGTTTATGTTATTTATAGTTTCTCAAATCTGTGCGAAGCTTCTGTTTATGCTCATGACATCATTTCAAAGAGCTATATTTCCAATATAGGAAAATTTGGTGTTTTATTTTCTGTATTACTTTTAACATTTTGCATATTTCCAATTTTATAGCCATGCATGGTTTGCTTTTCTTTTATAAAAATAGTATATGTAACAAGATTTTGTAGTTCTACGATTTGATATGCTTATTTTCATCATTATATTTTATCACAATGAATGACCAATTAAAGGTAACATCTCATTTTCTTTATTTATCGCAAGTTATTAAATGTGTATTCTCAGCAATATCGCTCAGACTAATCCCTCTGAGGGAAGTCCTAGTTAAAATATTATTCAAATGGTGACATTGATAAATGCAAAGCACGTTTAGTCGCAAAAGGTTTTTCTCAAAAATTTGGAGCTGATTATAATGAAACTTTTGCACCAGAATAATACACACAACATTGAGAGCTTTTTAGGTGCGTTCGTAATTATATAAATATGTAACACCTATTGTTGTTGCTCAGTCCGTCCTTCTGTCCGTCTGTCTGTCCGTCTGTCTGTCCGTGCGCATATAACAACGCAAAAACTACCCAACCGAACGGTTGAAATTTAAAATACATAATTATAAGATAATTTTGTCGAGTCATTTCAATTTTATGAAAGTCGGATGGATAGATCAATTACAGGGACAATCAAAAGGATTCCGTTACATTACGGTCAATGGGGAAAAAAGTTTCAAATGCATTTTAATCGTTTGAAATTTAAAACATATAATTATTGCTTAATTTTATCGAGTCATTTTAAATGTTGTGACAATCGAATGTATAGATCACTTATAGGGACAATCAAAAGGATTCCGTTACATTACGGTCAATGGGGAAAAAAGTTTCAAATGCATTTTAATCGTTTGAAATTTAAAACATATAATTATTACGTAATTTTGTCGAGTCATTTCAAATGTTATGAAAGTCGGATGCATAGATCATTTACAGGGACAATCAAAAGTATTCCATTACATTACGGTCAATGGGAAAAAAGTTTCAAATGCATTTTAATGATGTTACACTCATTCGAACATAATAGAATTGGCATGAATCTATGAAGTATTACTAAAATATGCATTCTGTACAATCTGTGATGCAAAGAATTTTTATTATTAAATTACAGGGCCAAACAAAAGCATTCCACTACATAATGCTATACGGGGAAACATTGTTTGGGGCGTGTTTTAATTATATTCAACTATTTCACATTTTATGAATAAGATATACGTTGCTGAGGTGTTTTTTGCATATTTACAGAAACGCAAAGATTTCGACTACTATACTGTATCCGAAGTACGCTCTACTATATCATCAAGGTCTGAATATTTTTAAAACTTCGTTATAGTACGAACGCACCTCATTTGCTACGCTTCACGTGCAATTTCCAACTTGTTTTAACCTGTGCGGTGTATAAAAATTTAGTTGTAAATCATCTTGATATTAAAAAAAGCATCTCTCCACCTAAATTTAGAAGAAGTTGTTCACATGACCCAACCAGAGGAATATGTTATATCGGGAGAAGAAAAAAAATGTAAACTGAGAAAAGTAATCTATGGCCTAAAACAAGCCCTTACGTAAAGCTGATTTCATTAAACACAGAAATGATTTAAACCTTATAGCTGCTGTAACTTCAGAAATCAAGCAGGAGTGATAGAAATAAATGATTTTCTGAAATATGAACAGCAATATATCTTCATTCAATTAGCATAATCAAGAGACCTACCTGTCAACATGCAATCGGGTTTTTCGATAACTTTTTTACCCTACGTAATGTAAGTTGAATCTTATGTAATATTAACAGAACATTATGAACTAAAAATACTTATTTTGTCAGTCTATATATAAACTCAAAAGTAAAAAAAGCAGAATATATATTTTTTCAATTTAGTACGGATTATTACAAATGAATCATCGGGTTTTGATACGTTACTACGTGCGAACTAGGAAACGTATATGTTTCCGTGACAACTCAAACGAGAGGGCATTAACTACAGTTTTACGCAGCATATATTTTATGAGCGTGTGATTGCCATGGTTGCTATGCGAACGTCATATTCAAAATGGCGACTAGACAGTAGATAACGTTTTGTATACTAAAATTTTTAAAGTGTGAATCACTTATAATCGTTCAGAGGACATTCCAGAAGGCGTATAAATGCAAATTACCAAACCACAATGATGGATTGGTCGATGTCACATTGGCTGAGTTGTGAAACTGCATCACGACTGCATTCGCGACCGTCGAGGCGACCATGCTGAGTAATGTGTGGAGCGAACTGAATTTTCGCCTTGTCATCTGCCGCTATCACTCAAGGAGCATACATTGAATATTTGTAGTATAGATGTCATTCTTGTATATCTTCGGTTTATTTTCATGTATAACTCATTGTTGTAACCCAATTATATTCCGAAATAAACGCTTCAGAAACTCGATGATTCTTTTGCAATAACCCTGTATTTTAATAACCTTTAATAATATATAAATTTAATGTTAATTTTTTTTCATTAAAATATAGTTTAATTAAATCCGTGATAATTTCTTTCAGATGGATTACACAATTTTTCTGGTGATGATCTAAAATATGAATAATTCATTATGATGGACCAATCAAGGTAAGAGAATTTACCTTACTTAATAAGTGCTTTTTATTACTTAAAGAAGAGAAGCTTAAATAATTTGTAGTACAAGTTTTATAAAACATAAAAACGCTACTTGTTGGGTGAATAATATCAAAACATAAACAGCAATAATATTTATCAATTTACACCCAAACCTGAAGTTTAATGAAAAAAATCGCGCATTAGTTCTTGAGATAGAATTATTGCAGGAATCAAGAAATTTCAGCACAGCAGCGCCACTATTCAGCACAGCAGCGCGACTATTCAGCATAGCAACTGTTGAGCTATTGACACCAAAACATAAACAAAACCAGCTCATATCATGGATTTACTGTATCTGAAGTTTGATGAAAATCCGTGCATTAATTCTTGAGACAGCGCTATTGGGGAAATCATGAAAAATGCAGAATAGCAAAGCCATCTGTTGAGCGATTTACACCAAAATGTAAACAACATCTATTCATGTCAAGGACTAATTGAATTTAAAGATTGATGGAAATCAGTGCATCATTTATTGAGATAGAGCTGTAGCGTAAATCATAAAAAATGCAGCATAGCAGTACCACCTGTCGAGCGATTTACCCCAAACACTAATCAGCGTTATTTTATATCAGGGACTACTTGAATATATATTTTTATTAAATTCCGAGCATTAGTTCTTGAGATAAAGTTGTTGCGTAACTCGTAAAAAATGCAGCATCGCAGTGCCACCTGTTTAGCGATGTACACTAAAAACTAATCAGCATTAATTCATATTAGGGACTATCGGAATATAAATTTTTATTAAATTTTGTACATTAGTTTTTAACATAGGTCGGCCACAAGATTTATGTCACATACAGACAGACAGACATTTTGTAAAAACATGTTTTTTTAGAATCTCTGACCCCTAAAATGTGTAAAAACCAGAATTCGAGAATTTTCACTAATCCAATAATTTTTTGTAAAGACAGAAGAAAGTAAAAATAAAAACTTTGAATTAAATTATATCAAATAAATTGCACGTACTCACAAATTCTTACTAATTATAAAATGTGTATTCTGTTATTATGTACTCTATGATTAGAAAATACATTAGAATTATAAATAAAACTTTTTCAGATGGCATCATAACAAAGTTCTTTGATTCTATGATAAATAAACTTTTGCCGTCTTAAAATTCATATGGTAATGAACTGGAAGATTATGGTTTTCTTCTTTATAAGAGTATTAAATTTTTAATGGCAGAAAAGAATGAAGATTCACAATCGAAAAGAATAACAACTTATGGAGTGGGTTCAAAAGAATCGTTGATTTCTAATAAAGGAGATGAAGTTATTTTAAACGTCTCTGACTTAGAAAAAAAACCTTCGTGTAGAATTTGCTATAGTGGTTCAAGCAAAGAGAAGCTTCTCCGACCCTGTAAATGTAAAGGTAAAATTGATTTGTGGTAAAATTGGCAAAACTTCCACAAGTATGTACATTGCTAACATTAGTATTAACAATAGAGAAATTAAAAATAATGTGGTGAGGATTTTATTAAGCGTATGACTATCAACTACCAAGAAACGTTTGCATGTTTTACAGAATATTTAGGAAATATGTACGGGATGCTGAGGAAAATAGTTAATTCTTAGAACAACCCACTTCCCCAAGGCGTTTATTTTGGCGCGATACATGGGTGCGATCTTAGACCAACCCCCTTCGCCAAGGCTTGATTTTCAAAAATCGCCAAATTAGCACGATACCATGTGTATAACATATATACATATATAAGCTAGTGTTATATATACACATATTATATACTAGCTGTTACCCGTGACGTCGTTCACGTAGCATAAAAAAAAAGATAAACGCTTTAATTAAACAAAACATTTCATTAACAATAATTTAAAATATATATAACACATATCTTATACCAGGCTATGCAGTAGTTTTTTTTTTTTTTTTTTTTTTTTTTTTTTTATAGGGGACTTAAAGAACTGAGTCAAATAAATGGAAAATGTGTTAGATAATATTAACGATCGCGAAAATGAAATTGCAACCATTTATACTGTAGAACACCTGTAACGCACCCCCAATGGTACAGAAATCATGTTGTAGTGCATTTCAGAATTCCATATCAAAGAAAGAAAAATCATGTGTTAAACCTAGGTAATAAAAAAATATATCCAACATTTCCAAAATACATAACTTCGCCGGCCCATTCTTTTCTGCATCTGTGTATGTGATCTATGTGCTTGTAAATATTCTAAATACAATGCTAAAATTTTGCTTAGTTAGAAAAATTATAACGAAGATTAAAATTCACCTTTAGCAATTTCTAATAATAGACAGAAATGTACTTGAATTCTTTTGTACAGTCCTGTATATTACGTGCAAATATTTATACGACCGCATATTTAGCTTAAATTATTCAAGCAAAAAAACCCGATTCAAATTATTGAATTCATATTTCCGTGAATCGCTATTGCACAGGTGACCATATATCCAGTTTATTGTATAGTCCGATACATGATTTATTTAAATTCTACAAACATCTCTTATTATACCAATTGTAGCTGAACTTCAGGATGCATTAGTTTTCCTTAAAATACATACTATAACTGAAAAAGCTTGTCGGACGCTCCTCTCAGTCCACCAAACTTCGAAGAATGTCCTAGGTAGTTTTAGCTGCCACCACCGATATTAATGGGTGATATCGGTCACCTGCTGTGAGGATTGGGTAAAATAACACTGACGCTGTTAATGAACTGAACTAACAGTTTATTTAAGATATAGATATGTACACAAGAAACAATATTTACAACTATCTACAATTACAACTCGGATATAGATGATCCGGTTCAACATTAAATTAACTACAATAAACGTTGGTTGTGTACCGTTCAGCTTACACTTTCTTCCTCACACTCAACGCACGTTCGATACGCTTTATCAGAGATTATTGCAGAATCTCAATACACAAGGGTATTAGGCCTCACTTCTCGGCCTATAACACTATCCACCGGGACGCCTTGTCCCACGCTCAAAATATACACTATCCAACAGGACCACAAATCCTGAGCGACCTATCGGTCTCAACGCCAAGCGAGAACTGTCCAACCTCTCTGTCCAGAGTTGACCTTGTCAGAGATCTTCCTTCCCCCAGCAGGGCCTCTTAGAGTTCCTCCATTGGTTCAATTCCGCATACCGACCTTGAGTCATGACATCTACTGTTTACACATCACTCCAATAGCTAGATGACAGCTGAGGCACGCCCCGCGGCCATCACTTTCATTCATCAACGAGTGCGTCATCTGCACACCTGTGTCAACATCTGTCATTCGTTATTATAGAAAAGAAAGAAAGGTATTTCGAGCTTCACGGATACACAACCCACAATACATAAAATATTCAGATAAGGAAATGTCATTCCTTTCTAATTCAGGGCAGATGTCTTCTAGGAACCTGACAAAGCTCTTCAGCAATCTTTTCTAATAGACCATACTTTGGATACAATATCTGAGATCTGGACACAGGTCCAAAATCTTTTATGCGTCTCTGTAAATGAACAACAAATGTGATGCAAATCATACTTTACTGCAAGCATATTAGTAAATTTCAGTATTTATCATTGTATTGATTATCTCAGTATATTAATTTCATCATCTTTGAAATAGTGCAACGCAATTAAAATACGCTGGAAATATTTTTTCCCCGTAGACTATTATATTACCGAACATTTTTCTGTTATCTTGTAAAAGAATGTTAAACCTTTTCACCCCATTTTCTGCAGAAATCCTGTTTTTAGTGCATTTCAGAAACTGATATCAATTTCAATATTATTAAAATAAAATAACCTTAATAAAATTATTATTAAAATATGCTACAAATGGTTTTTCTTCACAGACTACACTGATAAAAATCTGCTGCATTTGGCTGCAACGCACTCCCCTTCTTGGATAGAAAACGGTTACTTGGCCGTAAAATGGAGCTTTCTCATTGGTTGGAATAGAGAAGTGGTGGAGTGTGTTGCAGCAAAATGCAGCAGATTTTTATCAGTGTATGATATACTGAAATACTTTTGAGCTCAGTGTACGCACACTATAAGTACTATACTTAACATATTCGATAGTAACCATGTTCTTGTGAACCTTAAAAATGCATGTAAATTTCATTACATTTAAAATTATGTAACATTATCAAAATACACCACAAATGATTTTTTCGCCGTATATCATAATGTAAAGTCTCCTTTTGAGTGCTCCTGTGATTCAGCTATAATTGCTACCTCGTTCATTTTCAATGCCGCACATGCTATAGCAAATCTCAATAACGTATGTTATTTTCGTATGAATCCCACTATGTTTTCTCAAGTTCAAACACGGACAAACAGACGGCAGACCCCAGGCACTCGGCATCCGGTATACAGACAGGTTGAAGTCGTAAACACTTATAGACCATGTTAGAAAGTGTCAAAAGGGGGTAGTTTCAGTAAAACAAAAAAAAAAAAAAAAAAAAAAAAAAAAAAAAAAAAAAAAAAAAGGCACTCCGGGAGTGCCGACAGAAGTGAAAACTTGAACAATTATGTGTGTATTTTTTTAGTCCTTTGGACATATTTTATTGTGCAGAAAATACTTTTAAATGAAGTGTTTTTTATTCATTATTATACACTACTGCTACAAAAATTATATTACAATTTTCATTTAATGCGCTATTGTACATGAAAAAAAAATGCATATTATTTTACATACAAAAATTGCAATCTATTGCTTAAAACATAAATTTACAAATGCATGAAATATGAAATATCGTCAGTTGGTATTCTTTGAAATGAATACCCATAAAACTTATGAATTTTCATCCCCATTTCAACAATTCTTCCATCATCATCATCATCATTATTATCATTATATTCTAGATTTGATATTATAGGTTTATGGTAGCTAAAATATATAGCAAACCATTTTGATTCAATTCTATTTAAATATCTTGTAATGACTGCATCAATTGTAATTTTTTATCTCTCTGTGCTAAGATTGCGATGGTTGGTCATTGTTAAATCAAATTTTCTATTTAAAATTTCAATTAATTGTAGATTTTCATCATCCACAAAGTTGATGTTGAAATCCCTACTCAAAATCATCGGCAAATCATCAAATCTCTTTCCAATTCTATCTTGAAGTAATGCAGAAGCCTCTTTAGAAGAAATAAATAAATTTTCATACAAAAATTCTCATTTGAACTTAAAGACTTATCCGATGAAATATAAATGGCAACCAATACAATTAGTTTTTCATTTTCAGAGTGGCAACAACAAACACATATATCACTGATATGAAAAACATTACTACTAAACATACTGGTGTTCCTCACATGCACATTCATATGAATTGTGGAAATATATGCCCATTACATCAAACAACCTTTTATAAATAGCTACTCCTGCTGCTGGACGACCGTATCTTCTGAAACTTGCAACAAATTGAATAGTAATCAAACAATATAAGTTGTTAAACATTAAATACAATTTTTTAAAAAATGGTTGGAAAGTGCAGCATAATCGATGAACAATATCATGATTTTTCTTTCTTAACTTTTTATTCCATCTGGTAACAGTATATTTTGTTAAACTTTAAATACAATTAAAATTTTTAAAAATGGTTTTGAAATGTAGTATAATTGATGTGCAATGTCATGTTTTTCTTTCTTAACTTTTTATTTCATTTGGTATCAATTTATGTTGTTACTATTTAAATACAATCAAAAATTTAAAAAAAAAGAGAGAAAAATGGTTGGAAAGTGAAATGTAATCAATGCGCGATGTCATACTTTTTCTTTCTTAACATTTTATTAACTCTGGTAACAGTATAAGTTGTTAAGGTTTAAATACAATTACAATTTTTAAAATTGGTTGGAAAGTACTGCATAATCAATGTACAATATCATGTCTTTTCTTTCTTATCATTTTATTCCATTTGATAACAATATAAGTTGTTAAACTTTAAAAACAATTGAAAATATATATAAAAAAAAGGTTTAAAAGTGCAGCATAATCGATGTGCAATGTCATGTTTTTCTTTCTTAACTTTTTATACCATTTGGTATCAATTTATGTTGTTACTATTTAAATACAATCAAAAATTAAAAAAACTGAAAAAAGTGGTTGGAAAGTGCAGCATAATTGATGCACATTG
The DNA here is from genome assembly GCA_964019185.1 of Maratus speculifer. Classification (NCBI taxonomy): domain Eukaryota; kingdom Metazoa; phylum Arthropoda; class Arachnida; order Araneae; family Salticidae; genus Maratus; species Maratus speculifer. The sequence continues at coordinate 35,926,207 of OZ025291.1, read as the reverse complement.
TCATATTTTTTCTTTCTTATCATTTTATTCCTTCTGATAACAGTATATGTTGTTAAACTTTAAATAAAATTATAATTTTAAAAATTGGTTGAAAAGTGTAGTATAATCGATGAGCAATGTCATGTCTTTTCTTTCTTAACTTTTTATTCAATTTGATAACAATATAAGTTGTTAAACTTTAAATACAATTGAAAATTTAAGGAATTGAAAAAAATGGTTGGAAAGTGCAGCATAATTGATGTGCAATGTCATGTTTTTTCTTTCTTAACTTTTTATTCCATTTGGTATCAATTTATGTTGTTATTATTTAAATACAATAAAAATAAAATTTTTAAAAATGGCTTTGAAATGTAGCATAATTGATGTGCAATGTCATGTTTTTTCTTTCTTAACTTTTTATTCCATTTGGTATCAATTTATGTTGTTACTATTTAAATACAATCAAAAATTAAAAAAAAAGAGAGAAAAATGGTTGGAAAGTGCAATGTAATCAATGCGCGATGTCATACTTTTTCTTTCTTAACATTTTATTCAATCTGGTAACAGTATAAGTTGTTAAGGTTTAAATACAATTACAATTTTTAAAATTGGTTGGAAAGTACTGCATAATCAATGTACAATATCATGTCTTTTCTTTCTTATCATTTTATTCCATTTGATAACAATATAAGTTGTTAAACTTTAAAAATAATTGAAGAAATATATATATAAAAAAAAGGTTTAAAAGTGCAGCATAATCGATGTGCAATGTCATGTTTTTCTTTCTTAACTTTTTATACCATTTGGTATCAATTTATGTTGTTACTATTTAAATACAATCAAAAATTAAAAAAACTGAAAAAGTGGTTGGAAAGTGCAGCATAATTGATGCACAATGTCATATTTTTTCTTTCTTAACATTTTATTCCTTCTGGTAACAGTATATGTTGTTAAACTTTAAATACAATTATAATTTTAAAAACTGGTTGAAAAGTGTAGTATAATCGATGAGCAATGTCATCTCTTTTCTTTCTTAACTTTTTATTCAATTTGATAACAATGTAAGTTGTTAAACTTTAAATACAATTGAAAATTTAAGGAATTGAAAAAAATGGTTGGAAAGTGCAGCATAATTGATGCGCAATGTCATGTTTTTTCTTTCTTAACTTTTTATTCCATTTGGTATCAATTTATGTTGTTATTATTTAAATACAATAAAAAAAATGAAAAAAAGTAGTTGGAAACTGCAGCATAATCAATGCACAATGTCATACTTTTTCTTTCATAACGTTTTATTCCATCTATTAACAGTATAAGTTGTTAAACTTAAATACAATTATAACTTAAAAAACACACACGGACATTCGCGCAAGCGCCCTGTGCCGCCTAAACGGAGCAGCACACTCACGTCAGGCACGGTAGAAAGAGTGGGAGATACTAGTTCTTCTCCCTTCCCCTCGATCTTACGCTTTTTCGATCAGCATCACGTGACCCTGACGCGAGTTTGGAAGTTTTTACCCATACAAAAAGTGCTCAGCGCCGCTAAAGAAGTTTTCACTTCAAAAAAAAAAAAAAAAAAAAAAAAAAAAAAAAAAAAAAAAACAGAATTTTTAGAAATTTAGAAACTTATACTTTGTTTCAGATATGAAGTTACATTGATATTTTTAAAATTCTTAATGCCTGTGACGTCACAATTGGTAAAAAGTTGAATTTTATAGCCTCGAACCGAAAGAAAGAAAAAGGTTCATTTTTATTATGGATTAATATCTGGAAAAACTACTAAAATATTCATATTCTTGTAAAGTGTGAAGTTATATTCTTGTGAAGTCTTCTTAGTGTAAAAGAAATTTTATATAATCGTCTGCGTGATATAAGAAGAAAAACAGTATTCCTCTGACGTCACAATTTGTAAAATCGCGGTTTTTAACCTCGAACCGAAAAACAGAATAGGATCCATTTATTTATTTCATTTTCTTTTATCACGTGAAAATCTTTCAGTTAAAAATTAATTACAGAAGAGAAATAATTATTCCGGTTTTTTTTATTTTTTGGCAACGAAAAAAGAAAGATGTTTAAATATTATGGAAAATTTTTCATTTTATTCTGTATGAAAAATAGTGAAATGTTGAATTATTAAGAAAAATATTTGAATAAAATAAATAAAAATTAGCCTATGTTCATTTCAGACCAATAATCTATCTATATACAAAAATTCAAAGACATTAATCCATCCGTTTTGAAGCCAAGTTCATTCCAATTTTCGGACACACTTTCACATTTATAATATATATAAGGATATAAGGATTTGCATATGCGTTCATATATATATATATATACGCTCATACACACATATATATATGTACGTACAAATATATACATATGTATCGCGCCCCCCAAAATAATAATAATAATAATAATAATAATAATTGTTTTGGTGAAGAGGGTTATTCTAAGAAATAACCTATTTATTTAATTTTATTTCCTTTTAAAAAAAATAGAGAATAATTAAAAAAAACACATGGGTAATTCGTATTCGAAAACGAGATTTTCGCATACAGGCGTAAGAAAAAAATTGCTCTAAATTTGGTGCGTATATGGCATCAGTCCCATAAATTGTACATATATAACATCAATTATAATATCTATCTTCTATCTATCTTCTTCTATCTTCTTCTTCTATAATAATAAAGAGAGAAGGATTTTGTCTGTCAGCGCTGTTCTGAAGAGTCTGCTTCACGTAGAGTTACAAAATTTGGAGGGAAGGTACTTTTTTACATGTAGTTTTGCACCTCAAAGCCCGATTTTCGATTTTTTGTTTAGATTTTTTTAAATAATTTTTTAGGCGATTTTTAGCGTTATTTTTGCGGTTTTATCCCCTTAGGGAAAGGAATACGGTTTCAGTCTTTTAACCCAATATAGCATTTTTTTTTCTCTTTTCAACAAAGTTTATTTAGAACTTGTACAGCGATTTTTGAATTTTTAACGAATTTTTATTGCGATTTTTAGTGTTTTTTCTCATTTTGCGGCTATTTTTTTGAGATTGATAAAAAGAAAATCGTTTTAAACTTTTAGCCTAATGCCCTAAATTTTGTGTTTGTTACGATTTTTAGATTTTAACGATTTTTAATGCGATTTTTAACGTTTTTTAAAGATTTTTGCGTTTAGCATCTATTTTTTCATAGTTGTTCTATCAAAAACTTGAGCTGTTGAGAATGCAATAAGTAGTATTTTTTTGTGAAATCTACCTAAAATGTCAAAAATTTAGATACCACTATTTTCGAATAGCAATTTCAAAAACTATCTTAAATTCTTGCTTAAGACCGCTACCCCCTCGAGTTATATATCACCTGATAGGTTATTTAACAGAGTATGGTTTTGATAAAGTTTTTGTAGAATAGAGTGCTCTACCTGGTGGTGGAAAATGGAACTACTTTTTTTAAATATCTATCTATAATAATAAAGAGAGAAGGATGTTTGTCTGTCAGCGCTGTTTTGAAGAGACTGCTGCACGTAGAGTTACAAAATTTGGAGGGAAGATACTTTTTTACATGTAGTTTTGCACCTCGAAGCCCGATTTTCAATTTTTTGATTAGATTTTTTTAAATAATTTTTTTAGGCGATTTTTAGCGTTATTTTTGCGGTTTTATCCCTTTAATGAAAAGAATACGGTTTTATTCTTTTAACCCAAAATAGCAATTTTTTTCTCTTTTCAACAAAGTTTATTCGGAATTTGTACAGCGATTTTTGAATTTTTAACGAATTTTTAATGCGATTTTTAGTGTTTATTCTCATTTTGCGGCTATTTTTTGAGATTGATAAAAAGAAAATCGTTTTAAACTTTTAGCCTAATGCCCTAAATTTTGCGTTTGTTACGATTTTTAGATTTTAACGATTTTTAATGCGATTTTCAATGCGATTTTTAACTTTTTTTAAAGATTTTTGCGTTTAGCATCTATTTTTTTCATAGTTATTCTATCAAAAACTTGAGCTGTTCAGAATGCAATAAGTAGTGTTTTTTTGCGAAATCTACCTAAAATGTCAAAAATTTAGGTACCACTATTTTCGAATAGCAATTTCATAAAATATCTTAAATTCTTGCTTAAGACCGCTACCCCCTCGAGCAATATATCACCTGATAGGTTGTTTAACAGAGTATCGTTTTGATAAAGTTTTTGAAGAATTGAGTTCGCTACCTGTGGTGGAAATTGGAACTAACAGATCGCGATTTTTTTTTAAATCGATAATAATAAAGAGACAAGTTGTGTGTGTGTCAGAGCTTTTCTGAAGAGTCTGCTCTACGTAGAGTTACAAAATGTGGAGGGAAAGTATTTTTATACATGTAGTTTTGCACTTCGAAGCCCAATTTTCAATTTTTTGATTAAATTTTTTTAGGCAATTTTTAGCGTTCTTTTTGCAGTTTTATCCCATTAGTGAAAGAAATACGGTTTCATTCTTTTAACCCAATAAAGAATTTTTTTTCTCTTTTCAGCAAAGTTTATTCGGAATTTGTACAGCGATTTTTGAATTATTAACGAATTTTTAATGCGATTTTTAGTGTTTTTTCTCATTTTGCGTTTTTTTTTTTTTTTTTTTTTTGAGTTTGATAAAAAGAAAACCGTTTCAAACTTTTAGCCCTAAATTTTGTGTTTGTTACGAATTTTAGATTTTAACGATTTTTAATGCGATTTTCAATGTGATTTTTAACGCTTTTTCACGATTTTTTGCGTTTAGCATCTATTTTTTTCATAGTTGTTCTATCAAAATCTTGAGCTGTTGAGAATGCAATAAGTAGTATTTTTTTTTTGCGAAATTTACCTAAAATGTCAAAAATTTAGTTACCACTATTTTCGAATAGCAATTTCATAAAGTATCTTAAATTCTTGCTTAAGACCGCTATCCCCTCGAGTAATATATCACCTGATAGATTGTTTAACAGAGTATCGTTTTGATAAAGTTTTTGAAGAATACAGTGCGCTAGCTGGTGGGGAAAAATGGAACTAACAGAACGCGATTTTGTTAAAATTTGGGAATATAACAATGTGATTTATTTTTAATTTTAAAATGGTTTATAATACATGATAAAAAATGTAAACAAAGAATGGTGTGACACATTTCAGGGTGCGTGAAAGGAGGGACGCGAACAAAATTAGGAAATGTAATAAGGATATCTGCTTTACACTTTAAGGTAGTTTATAACGCATGTTAAAATTTTTAAAATACTAACGATGCTCTGGAGAGACCGCTGCACGAAGTTATGTATGAAATTTTACACCTTGAAGGCCGATTTTCAGTTTTTTTTAAAATTTAATTCATATGTGAATTTTAGTGGGTTTCGAGGCGATTTTTCCACATTAGCGAAAAGGAAAGCTGTTTCATTCTTTCGACCTAAATTAGTGAATTTTGTTCTCTTTTCAATATAATTTATTTGGATTTCGTGCAACGATGTTTGGATTTTTAGTGAATTATTTAATGTAAATTTTGCCGCTATTATTCCACATTAGTAAAAGGAATTTTGCTTAAAACTTTCAGGCTGATGTATTAAATTTTAGCTGTTAAGATTTATGAATTTCAGCTAATTTTAATGCGATTTTTCGAGATTTATTGCGTTTGATTTCGGATTTTTGTCATTCATGAGATATTTCCAATTACAACGTTTTACCCTGTTAGAGTAAATTTTGACCCCTGTGATTTTTTAATATTAGTGATTTTTAATGCACTTTTCAATGCAGTTTTTAGACATTTTTCGAGTTTTATGGTGATTTTTTGATATTCGGAAGTAAAAATTGATTTCAAACTTTTAATCTAATATAATTTTAGAGATTTTTAACGCGATTTTTCAAGAATTGTTGTGCTCCGTGTCGATTTTTTATTATCTATAAAAGATTTCCTTTTACTACGTGATTATCCTGTCGACCAATTTCGCCAAATTATATTAATCGTGAAACAAGCCAAATTATGCAAACAGATGTAATTTTTATGTTAAATAATGAAAGAAGAGATAATTTAGAAAAACATTAATACAAATACATATAAAAATAAGAAGTAAAAACCACTTGATGACGTAACAAACATATGTAACATGTTTAATGTCAAGTGCATATGGAATTTACGATCCGCCATTATTGTAGTTTAATCTTATGGTTTGGCCCAGATAGTTTCTTGGTCAACCGGATAATCAAATAGTTCAGATTTCCGATTAGAATGTTTTATCCGTTAGATGAAATTCTGATTACTGCGATTTAAAAAATAACTAGCGATATTTAGTGCATTTTTCAATGCGTTTTTAATGAATTTTTTAATGCTATTTAGTACTATTTTTTTCGATCCCCACCACAGTGGTGTTATAACAATTAAAAAATTATTTTGGTTTCAAACTTTTAGCCTAATATAGTAAATTTCACCATTTACCTTTTTTTAATTTTGTCGATTTTCAATGTGATTTTTGATATATTTTGTTCTGCGTCATTTTTTTGTAATTCATGTAAAAAAGAATGGTTGCTACGTTTTACACGACTAGAATACTTTTTTATTCAAGGGATGTATTTACATTTAGCGATTTTTAATGAGTTTTTCAATGGTTTTGTATTGGTTTTTTGAATCTCACGGCTATTTTTTGAAATTTCGAAAAGGAAATTAATTTCAAACATTTACACTTCATTTACGAATTTTGAAATTTAGTGATTTTTTAATGCAATTTTTAGCAATGTTTTCATTATTTCTCACACTTTGCGCCGATTTTTTCATTCGTATTTAAGAAATAATTCAGATTACACTATCTTACTCTGTTAATGTAAATGTTGTCCCCCGCTATTTTTAAATTTGAAACGATTTGTAATGAATTTTTGAATACAATTTTTAGATGTTTTCGAGTCCAGGTCGATTTTTTTTACAATTGGAAAAGAAATTTTTAAATAATTTGTAGCTTAATGTAGTAAATTTTGACATCGGTGATTCAGATTTTTTGTGTATTTTCATAAAATGTTTAGCAAGTTTTGTGTCGATATTTATCAGTTCATATTTCAATGTTTTGTCCCATTATGGTAAATTATGTCCGCAGGAATTTAATATAAATGTTTATCATACTATGGCAAATTTTGTCCGGATTTTTGAATTTTACTGATTTTTAATCTGTTTTATAGTGATTTTTCAAGTTCTGTGACAGTTGTTGACATCGGTAAAAGAATTTCGGTTTCTAACTTTTAGCATAAATAGTAAAATTTGTTCTCCACGCTTTTATGAATTTTGCCAATTTCTAATGCGATATTCAATGTAATTTTTAGTTAGTCTGGGGGATTTTAGGTGTTCCGTGTTGACTTTTCCTTATTCATGAACGATTTCCGATTACAATATTTTCGACTGAATATTAAATTTTTATAGCCATGACTTTTAAATTATTCAGCGATTTTTAATATAGTTTTCGATACGAGTTTTAGCCATTTTTTTAAGTTGCTTGGCGATTGTCTGCCATTTAGAAACCAATTTTGATATCAAACATTTTGTTTAATGTAGTTATGTTTCGAATGCAATGTTTTATCTCTTAATGCTTTTGACGTTCCATGCCTACATTTTGTAATTTATGAATGATTTCGATCATACCCCCCCCCCCCCGCCCTGTCTTAATATTAATTTTTTAAGCATTGACTTCCAAATATTTAGCTATTTTAATGCAATTTTCAATATAATTTTTAGCCATTCTTCAAGTTCCGTGGCGATTTTTTTACATCCGGAAATCGATTTCGATTTCAAACTTTTTGGTTAATACGGTTAATTTCTTGATTACAATATTTTATATTATAACAGTGAATTTTTACCCTAGGGATTTTTTAATGTTTTACGACTTTCATTATATGTTTCAATGCAATTTTTGGGCTTTCTCAGTCTTAACATTTTTAAAAAGAATTCGATTTTAAATTCCTAGACTAATAAGAGTTTGGTTTCAAACTTTTATCCTTTACGGTAATTGTTTTGCTCTCTTATTTTGATCTACAGCAATTTTTAATGCAGTATGTTTTTTTTTTTTTTTATTTATTTATTTATTTGTGTGTGTGTGTGTGTGTGTTCACGGCGATTTTTTTCAGATACGGAAAAGGAATTCGGTTTTTAATTTCTTCGCTAATATGATAAATTTTCTCCTGTGCGATTAAAAATTTTTATTGCGATTTTTTAGCAGTTTTTTTTTCGTATTTCAATGCTTTTTATATTATCAAATTAATTAGATTCAAAACATTTATCCAAGTAGAGTAAATTTTGAGTTCCGTGATTTGTGAAAATTTGGCCATTTTTAAAGCGATGTTTACGTTTCTTCGCGACCCGCTTCGATTTTTTAGAGGTTCAATTTTTGGCCGAATTTATTAAATTCTGATCTCTTTTCTTCAAAGTTTATTCGAATTTTGAAACACAATTTTTGAATTTTGTTTTATATTTTTATGAGATTTTTAAAGTTTTTTGCGTTTTGTAAGATTTTTCCACTTTACTAAAAATAATCCAACTTCAATTTTATAGCCCATCTCTTTTCAACGAAGTTTAGGCGAAATTCGTGCAGCATTTTAAAAATTTTTCGAGGTTTTTATTATGATTTTTAAAGTTATTTCGCAATTCTTGCTATTTTTTGATGAACCCGGGCAACGCCGGGCAGAACAGCTAGTGTAATAATAAAGAGACAAGTTTGTATGTGTGTCAGCGCTGTTCTGAAGAGTCTGCTGTACGTAGAGTTACAAAATGTGGAGGGAAGGTACTGTTATACATGTAGTTTTGCACCTCGAAGCCCGATTTTCGATTTTTTGATTAGATTTTTTTGATAATTTTTTATGCGATTTTTAGCGTTCTTTTTGCAGTTTTATCCCATTAGTGAAAGAAATACGGTTTCATTCTTTTAACCCAATATAGCAATTTTTTTCTCTTTTCAGCAAAGTTTATTCGGAATTTGTACAGCGATTTTTGAATTTTTAACGAATTTTTAATGCGATTTTTAGTGTTTTTTCTCTTTTTTTTTTTTTTTTTTTTTTTTTTTTTTTTTTTTTTTTTTTTTTTTGAGATTGATAAAAAAAAACCGTTTTAAACTTTTAGCCCTAAATTTTGTGTTTGTTACGAATTTTAGATTTTAACGAATTTTAATGCGATTTTCAATGTGATTTTTAACGCTTTTTCAAGATTTTTTGCGTTTAGCATCTATTTTTTTCATAGTTGTTCTATCAAAATCTTGAGCTGTTGAGAATGCAATAAGTAGTATTTTTTTGCGAAATTTACCTAAAATGTCAAAAATTTAGTTACCACTATTTTCGAACAGCAATTTCATAAAATATCTTAAATTCTTGCTTAAGACCGCTACCCCCTCGAGTAATATATCACCTGATAGGTTGTTTAATAGAGTATCGTTTTGATAAAGTTTTTGAAGAATAGAGTGCGCTACCTGGTGGTGGAAAATGGAACTAACAGAACGCGATTTTGTTAAAATTTGGAAATATAACAATGTGATTTATTTTAAATTTTAAAATGGTTTATAATACATGATAAAAATCTAAACAAAGAATGGTGTGACACATTTCATGGTGCGTGAAAGGAGGGGGCGAACAAAATTAGGAAATGTAATAAGGAGATCAGTTTTTTACTTTAAGGTATACACTAGGTTTCACTATAACGCATGTTAAAATTTTTAAAGTACTGGCGATGCTCTAGAGAGACCGCTGCACGAAGTTATGTATGAAATTTTACACCTTGAAGGCCGATTTTCAGTTTTTTTAATTTAATTCCTATGCGAATTTTAGTAGGTTTCGAGGCGATTTTTCCACATTAGCGAAAGGGAAAGCGGCTTCATTCTTTCGACCTAAATTAGTGAATTTTGTTCTCTTTTCAATATAATTTATTTGGATTTTGTGCAACGATGCTTGGAATTTTAGTGAATTATTTAATGTAAATTTTGCCGCTATTATTCGACATTATAGTAAAAAGAATTTTGCTTAAAACTTTCAGGCTGATGTATTAAATTTTAGCTGTTAAGATTTATGAATTTCAGCTAATTTTAATTAATAATAAAGAGAGAAGGATGTTTGTCTGTCAGCGCTGTTCTGAAGAGTCTGCTGCACGTAGAGTTACAAAATTTGAAGGGAAGGTACTTTTTTACATGTAGTTTTGCACCTCGAAGCCCGATTTTCGATTTTTTGTTTAGATTTTTTAAATAATTTTTTAGGCGATTTTTAGCGTTATTTTTGCGGTTTTATCCCTTTAATGAAAAGAATACGGTTTTATTCTTTTAACCCAGAATAGCATTTTTTTCTCTTTTCAACAAAGTTTATTCAGAATTTGTACAGCGATTTTTGAATTTTTAACAAATTTTTATTGCGATTTTTAGTGTTTTTTCTCATTTTGCGGCTATTTTTTGAGATTGATAAAAAGAAAATCGTTTTAAACTTTTAGCCTAACGCCCTAAATTTTGTGTTTGTTAAGATTTTTAGATTTTAACGATTTTTAATGCGATTTTTAACGTTTTTTAAAGATTTTTGCGTTTAGCATCTATTTTTTCATAGTTGTTCTATCAAAAACTTGAGCTGTTGAGAATGCAATAAGTAGTATTTTTTTGTGAAATCTACCTAAAATGTCAAAAATTTAGGTACCACTATTTTCGAATAGCAATTTCAAAAACTATCTTAAATTCTTGCTTAAGACCGCTACCCCCTCGAGTTATATATCACCTGATAGGTTATTTAACAGAGTATGGTTTTGATAAAGTTTTTGAAGAATAGAGTGCTCTACCTGGTGGTGGAAAATGGAACTACTTTTTTTAAATATATAATAATAAAGAGACAAGTTTGTATGTGTGTCAGCGCTGTTCTGAAGAGTCTGCTGTACGTAGAGTTACAAAATGTGGAGGAAAGGTACTTTTATACATTTAGTTTTGCACCTCGAAGCCCGATTTTCGATTTTTTGATTAGATTTTTTTTGATAATTTTTTATGCGATTTTTAGCGTTCTTTTTGCAGTTTTATCCCATTAGTGAAAGAAATACGGTTTCATTCTTTTAACCCAATATAGCAATTTTTTTCTCTTTTCAGCAAAGTTTATTCGGAATTTGTACAGCGATTTTTGAATTTTTAACGAATTTTTAATGCGATTTTTAGTGTTTTTTCTCTCTCTTTTTTTTTTTTTTTTTTTTTTTTTTTTGAGATTGATAAAAAGAAAACCGTTTTAAACTTTTAGCCCTAAATTTTGTGTTTGTTACGAATTTTAGATTTTAACGAATTTTAATGCGATTTTCAATGTGATTTTTAACGCTTTTTCAAGATTTTTTGCGTTTAGCATCTATTTTTTTCATAGTTGTTCTATCAAAATCTTGAGCTGTTGAGAATGCAATAAGTAGTAATTTTTTGCGAAATTTACCTAAAATGTCAAAAATTTAGTTACCACTATTTTCGAACAGCAATTTAATAAAATATCTTAAATTCTTGCTTAAGACCGCTACCCCCTCGAGTAATATATCACCTGATAGGTTGTTTAATAGAGTATCGTTTTGATAAAGTTTTTGAAGAATAGAGTGCGCTACCTGGTGGTGGAAAATGGAACTAACAGAACGCGATTTTGTTAAAATTTGGAAATATAACAATGTGATTTATTTTAAATTTTAAAATGGTTTATAATACATGATAAAAATGTAAACAAAGAATGGTGTGACACATTTCATGGTGCGTGAAAGGAGGGGGCGAACAAAATTAGGAAATGTAATAAGGAGATCAGTTTTTTACTTTAAGGTATACACTAGGTTTCACTATAACGCATGTTAAAATTTTTAAAGTACTGGCGATGCTCTAGAGAGACCGCTGCACGAAGTTATGTATGAAATTTTACACCTTGAAGGCCGATTTTCAGTTTTTTTAATTTAATTCCTATGCGAATTTTAGTAGGTTTCGAGGCGATTTTTCCACATTAGCGAAAGGGAAAGCGGCTTCATTCTTTCGACCTAAATTAGTGAATTTTGTTCTCTTTTCAATATAATTTATTTGGATTTTGTGCAACGATGCTTGGAATTTTAGTGAATTATTTAATGTAAATTTTGCCGCTATTATTCGACATTATAGTAAAAAGAATTTTGCTTAAAACTTTCAGGCTGATGTATTAAATTTTAGCTGTTAAGATTTATGAATTTCAGCTAATTTTAATTAATAATAAAGAGAGAAGGATGTTTGTCTGTCAGCGCTGTTCTGAAGAGTCTGCTGCACGTAGAGTTACAAAATTTGAAGGGAAGGTACTTTTTTACATGTAGTTTTGCACCTCGAAGCCCGATTTTCGATTTTTTGTTTAGATTTTTTAAATAATTTTTTAGGCGATTTTTAGCGTTATTTTTGCGGTTTTATCCCTTTAATGAAAAGAATACGGTTTTATTCTTTTAACCCAGAATAGCATTTTTTTCTCTTTTCAACAAAGTTTATTCAGAATTTGTACAGCGATTTTTGAATTTTTAACAAATTTTTATTGCGATTTTTAGTGTTTTTTCTCATTTTGCGGCTATTTTTTGAGATTGATAAAAAGAAAATCGTTTTAAACTTTTAGCCTAACGCCCTAAATTTTGTGTTTGTTAAGATTTTTAGATTTTAACGATTTTTAATGCGATTTTTAACGTTTTTTAAAGATTTTTGCGTTTAGCATCTATTTTTTCATAGTTGTTCTATCAAAAACTTGAGCTGTTGAGAATGCAATAAGTAGTATTTTTTTGTGAAATCTACCTAAAATGTCAAAAATTTAGGTACCACTATTTTCGAATAGCAATTTCAAAAACTATCTTAAATTCTTGCTTAAGACCGCTACCCCCTCGAGTTATATATCACCTGATAGGTTATTTAACAGAGTATGGTTTTGATAAAGTTTTTGAAGAATAGAGTGCTCTACCTGGTGGTGGAAAATGGAACTACTTTTTTTAAATATATAATAATAAAGAGACAAGTTTGTATGTGTGTCAGCGCTGTTCTGAAGAGTCTGCTGTACGTAGAGTTACAAAATGTGGAGGAAAGGTACTTTTATACATTTAGTTTTGCACCTCGAAGCCCGATTTTCGATTTTTTGATTAGATTTTTTTTGATAATTTTTTATGCGATTTTTAGCGTTCTTTTTGCAGTTTTATCCCATTAGTGAAAGAAATACGGTTTCATTCTTTTAACCCAATATAGCAATTTTTTTCTCTTTTCAGCAAAGTTTATTCGGAATTTGTACAGCGATTTTTGAATTTTTAACGAATTTTTAATGCGATTTTTAGTGTTTTTTCTCTCTCTTTTTTTTTTTTTTTTGAGATTGATAAAAAGAAAACCGTTTTAAACTTTTAGCCCTAAATTTTGTGTTTGTTACGAATTTTAGATTTTAACGAATTTTAATGCGATTTTCAATGTGATTTTTAACGCTTTTTCAAGATTTTTTGCGTTTAGCATCTATTTTTTTCATAGTTGTTCTATCAAAATCTTGAGCTGTTGAGAATGCAATAAGTAGTATTTTTTTGCGAAATTTACCTAAAATGTCAAAAATTTAGTTACCACTATTTTCGAACAGCAATTTCATAAAATATCTTAAATTCTTGCTTAAGACCGCTACCCCCTCGAGTAATATATCACTTGATAGGTTGTATCGTTTTGATAAAGTTTTTGAAGAATAGAGTGCGCTACCTGGTGGTGGAAAATGGAACTAACAGAACGCGATTTTGTTAAAATTTGGAAATATAACAATGTGATTTATTTTAAATTTTAAAATGGTTTATAATACATGATAAAAAATGTAAACAAAGAATGGTGTGACACATTTCAGGGTGCGTGAAAGGAGGGGGCGAACAATATTAGGAAATGTAATAAGGAGATCAGTTTTTTACTTTAAGGTATACACTAGGTTTCACTATAACGCATGTTAAAATTTTTAAAGTACTGGCGATGCTCTAGAGAGACCGCTGCACGAAGTTATGTATGAAATTTTACACCTTGAAGGCCGATTTTCAGTTTTTTTTAATTCATATGCGAATTTTAGTGGGTTTCGAGGCGATTTTTCCACATTAGCGAAAGGGAAAGCGGCTTCATTCTTTCGACCTAAATTAGTGAATTTTGTTCTCTTTTCAATATAATTTATTTGGATTTTGTGCAACGATGTTTGGATTTTTAGTGAATTATTTAATGTAAATTTTGCCGCTATTATTCGACATTATATTAAAAGGAATTTTGCTTAAAACTTTCAAGCTGATGTATTAAATTTTAGCTGTTAAGATTTATGAATTTCAGCTAATTTTAATGCGATTTTTCGAGATTTTTTGCGTTTGATGTCGGGTTTTTGTCATTCATGAGATATTTCCAATTACAACGTTTTACCCTATTAGAGTAAATTTTGACCCCTGTGATTTTTTAATATAATATTAATGATATTTAATGCACTTTTCAATGCAATTTTTAGAAATTTTTCGAGTTTTATGGTGATTTTTTGATATTCAGAAGTAAAAATTGATTTCAAACTTTTAATCTAATATAATTTTAGAGATTTTTAACGCGATTTTTCAAGAATTGTTGTGTTCGGTGTCGATTTTTTATTATCATAGCAAACGCGGTAGCGTTTGGTATAATATGTTTAAGAAATAGAAAGTGCGAACGTCTTTTTGAAATTTCTGGCAAACCAGTTGACGTACGACAATGATTTTTTTTTAAACAATAGAACTCGACGAGACGAAGAAAATGATAGCATTCAAAAAATTATTGCAGTTTACTGTAGTTTTTTATTTAACTTTTAACGAAAAAATTAAGACGAAAAGTTCAACAAGCGATAGCTAGCGATCTTATGGATGGATTAACTTCGTTTTTGGCTTATTTTTATCGTCTTGATAAAACTTAGAACAGTTTTTTTTTTTTCATCTTTGTATTTTTGACGGTACCTGAGAAAATCGAATTTTTGTCTTAAACCCCCAGTTGAATATTACTTTTTGCTGTTGCGATTGTAGTTTTTTTTTATTCATTGCCACTAAATTTAACATAAAAATTGTAATGTATGTATCATAATTCATTGAAATTAAACAAATCACGTGAAAAACATGGTTATTTGTTTTTATTGCGAAGCCTTCAATTTCAGTTCTTTAAATAATAAAATTGTAAACGCACTGTCATTTTTTTTTTTTTTTTTTTTTTTTTTTTTTTTTTTTTTTGTTCTACTCCATGATTATTTTTCAAATAGCATACATTTTACATGACAATGGAATGATTTTCTCGAGTACCTTAACATTTTGAATTTTATTAGCAGGAAAAAAAAATGGGAAAAACACAAACACATCGGAAAAAACTACCTAGGAGAACCAAAATTTCTGTTCAGCAAATAAATGTAAGGTTTTTGAATTAGTAAATCAAAAACTTCACATTCTGTCCATATCTTAAATACCATTCAATTGATTTTAAATAACGATGTGATGTCAAATACGCATCAGAGTACCTAACTGATATGATAGCCGGGCTATTGCTGTTTATTATAAAATAACTTTTATTTACCTTTACTAGGGGGCCCCGCCCCCCTGCTCGCTATGCTCGCCAACCCCCCGCGTAATCGCTTCGCGATTCCAAATTATTGGCTACCCCTGTTTACTGCGCTCGCCAATAGCCCATGGTATGAATAAGCAGTTGCAGACCTTTCAAATGATGTGTCACACGACTGGTGTTGTAAAGAAATTAAAAATGTGCCTCCCTGGGGGGCAGAGTGGGAGGCGACACAAAAGACATCCATAATATGAATAAGCAGCTGCAGACCTCTCAAATGATATGTCACACGACTGGTGTTGTAAAGAAATTAAAAATGTGCCCCCCTGGGGGGCAGAGTGGGGGTGACACACAAGCAGTGTTCTCGCTGTCGCTCGCTAATGCGCCAAATTGCGACTAAATTCTTCAATTGGCGAGTAATCAAGCAATTAGATTCGCCAAATTGCTAGTGCTCAATATTCGCTTTTTCTTTTTTCATACATATGCATATATATTTAATATATACATACTTTTTATATTTGTAGCGGATAGTTGAAATTAGATTAATAACAATCGTTGTCACAGTTATAAAAACTTGGGTTATTTTAGAACATATTGAAAAAAAAGGGAATACATTAAAAAATTAAAGTTTTTTTGTGTGTGTGTGTGTGTGTGCAACACGACGAATCTATTTGGCTAATACTTTTCTCATTTGCCGAATGTTTTTTATTCTTAATTAGCCAAATTACTAATGTTGGTCAAATGTCAGCGAGAACACTGCACACAAGGCATCCATAAAATGAATAAACAGTTGCAGACCTTTCAAATGATGTGTCACACAATTGGTGTTGTAAAGAAATTACAAAATGCGCCCCCTCTGAGGGCAGAGGGGGGTTACACACAAGATATCCATAATATGAATAAGCAGTTGCAGACCTCTCAAATGATGTGTCACACAATTGGTGTTGTAAAGAAATTAAAAATGTGCCCCCTGGGGGCAGAGTGGGGGATGACACACAACACATCCATAATATGAATATGCAGTTGCAGACCTTTCAAATGATGTGTCACACAACTGGTGTTGTAAAGAAATTAAAAATGTGACCCCCCCCCCTGGGGAGAGCAGAGTGTGGGGATGACACACAAGACATCCATAATATGAATAAGCAGATGCAGACCTTTCAAATCTTGTGTAACACGACTGGTGTTGTAAAGAAATTAAAAATGTGTCCCCCCTGGGGAGCAGAATGGGGGATAACACACAAAGACATCCATTATATGAATAAGCAGTTGCAAACCTCTCAAATGATGTATCAAACGACTGGTGTTGTAAAGAAATAAAAAATTTGGCGAAATATTACAGTTATCGCCAAATTGGCGTCACTTTTGACAACTAATTTTGGTCGCCAAATTTGGCAATATATCGCCAAGTTGGCGACAAACTTGTCGATTGTTGGCGATGGTAACCTTTCCTCTCTTTATGGTAACCCATACGGCGATGAATAGATGGAGCCCTTTCCTGATTGGTCTATTCGACTCATGAAAGGAGTGGACAACCCGGATTCGTTAGTTCCGGAAATCTTCCACATCAGCATCATTCCAGGAGTCATTCCTTTTAAGGCTAGTTTTTTTTTACTATAGAAGGATTTAATATTGTTAAATTTTATAAATTATTTCATTCTATAGTTATTACTTAAACTTTTCAGTACCACTTGATTATCCCGTAGACCAATTTCACCAAATTGTTCAAATCATCCATGTAATCACCAAGTTATGCATATTGGCATAATTTTTATTTTAATTAACGAAAGAAGAAACAAGATAAAATAATTTTACTGCTAAAACCTCAAGTAATTTATCACGAAATCGTAATTATTTGACAATTATATTTTACTTTTAACAGTATAAAAATGTATAATTACGCTATAGAAAGAATAAGAAAAGAAAACAAAACTTGTAAACCACATGAAAAAGAAAATAAGTTGATTGTAGATTCTGCCATTGCAGAATTCAGTTTCGCCTCCGATTAGAGAAAAAAAAAAAAAAATCGATAGAGGTTTTTTAGAAGGGCGACCCCGTTTAGAATGTAATGAACTAACTTCATTTTTCTTGTGTTTATCAATATACTAAGAAACAGAACGGCGTGAAATACCCAATTGATTAGCAATTTCTCTCTGAGACACTAGAATTGCGGAATAATAAAGAGATACAATTTGACGTGCTACTTCTTCATTGACTAGATTCATCAAAAACGGGTTTTTAGGTGCGTTCGTAATTATGTAAATACGTAGCACCTATTGTTGTCGCTCAGTCCGTCTGCCCGTCTGTCTGTCCGTCTGTCCGCAGATAACAACGCAAAAACTACCCAACCGAATCGTTTGAAATTTAAAATACATAATTATAACATAATTTTGTCGAGTCATTTCAAATTTTATGAAAATCGGATGGACAGATCAATTACAGGGACATTCAAAAGGATTCCGCTACATTACGGTCAATAGGGAAAAAAGTTTTAAATGCATTTTAGTCGTTTGAAATTTAAAACATATAATTATTGCGTAATTTAGTCGAGTCATTTCAAATGTTATGATATCGGATGCATAGATCAATTACAGGGACAATCAAAAGGATTCCGTTACATTACGGTCAATGGGGAAAAAGTTTTAAATGCATTTTAGTCGTTTGAAATTTAAAACATATAATTATTGCGTAATTTAGTCGAGTCATTTCAAATGTTATGAAAATCGGATGCATAGATCAATTACAGGGACAATCAAAAGGATTCCGTTACATTACGGTTAATGGGGAAAAAGTTTCAAATGCATTTTAATGATGTTACACTCATTCGAACATAATAGAATTGGCATGAATCTATGAAATATATACTAAAATATGCATTCTGTACAATCTGTGATGCAAAGAATTTTTATTATTAAATTACAGGGCCACACAAAAGTATTCCACTATATAATGTTATACGGGGAAACATGGTTTGGTACGTGTTTTAATTATATTCAACTATTTCACATTTTATGAATAAGATATACGTTGCTGAGGTGTAATAAAAATTACGTCCTGTATATTTATAGAAACGTAAAGATTTCGACTGCTGTACTGTATCCGGAGTACGCTCTACTATATCAGCAAGATCTGAATATTTTTAAAACTTCGTTATCGTACGAACGCACCTCATTTGCTACGTTCACGTGCAATTTCCAACTTGTTTTCTTTAGTTTAAACGCTTTTTTTATAGACTCTGAGAAAAAGGAAATGCATTTTAACAATAAAACGAGTGGAATCCCATCGAATTCGACGAATGAAATGTTTAAAAGACCCGATCGATATGGTTTTAAAAAAAGTAATTGCATTATTGAATCAATATATAATAAATATATTTCCAAACTTAATGTCAAGTTTGCCAGTTACAATTCTGCATGCAAATATTCGCACATCTTCAGTTAAAATTGTAATCTGAGTGCCGGTGAAATCCAGAAATTTTATTTTACATGCACTCACAGAAAAATAATTTTATATATATATTAAAAAAAAAAAAAAAAAAAAAAAAAAAAAAAACTAATTTCATTTTTACTATGACATTATTTTCACTAACTGAAGTCATCTGAAAGTAAAATCTCAATCTCAGTGCTCATAATGAAAAGAAATATTGAAATGTAATTTCGTTATGAGTAAAAATGCGATGTTTTAAATGGTGACGTCATTTTCTCTTCAAATGTTTTTTAAAAGTTACTGTTATTAGTAATATGAAAAAGGCGTCCGTAATAATATTGTATTTGATTGATATTGTAATTTTGTTATCGAGAGAAAAGCTAAACTGTGTTGCCACCATTTTGAAGAAATATCGTAAAAAAGCATTTAAAACTAAAACTAAAATATAAAAATGGAAATAAATTAAAAAATGGCTAAAATGGGCACAACTACAAATAAATAGCTTTCATTTAAAAAAATAATTATCAAAATCGGTTGGGTAGAAAATTCAGGGTTGATGACACGACATTTTTAGCTTGTCTGAAAGAAATAGCATCGGATGCTAATAAATTAGTAAAACATCAATAAAAGCACAAATAAAAAGTCGAATTCAAAATCACATTGTGACATAACACACATGGGTAACCTATTTAATGTAAACTGAATGCAACATTTATGATAATCCGTTATTGGCATTTAATTTTATAATCTGGGGATAATTTTTTGGTCGACAGGATAATCAATTAGTACCCGCTTTTATTCATTATTATTTACTTTTTAAAATAATAGAAAATAGTTGATATATGTACTACTTGGTTATCCCGTCCACCAAAAAACCATCGCCAAACTATAAGATTAAATGCCGATAATGGACGATTGTGAATATCGCATCCAATGACATTAAATACGATGCACATGTTTAAAACGCCATTAAGAGATTTTTATTTCGACTTTTTATTTGTATTTTTTATTAATATTCTACTAATTATTCGTTTTTATTTGCGTTCGTAATTATGTAAATACGTAGCACCTACAGTTGTCGTTCAGGCCGTCCGTCTGCCCGTCTGTCTGTCCGTCTATCCGCATATAACAACGCAAAAACTACCAAACCGAATCTTTTGAAATTTAAAAAATATATTTATTGCATAATTTTGTCGAGTCATTTCAAAGTTTATGAAAATCGGATGCATAGATCAATTACAGGGACAATCAAAAGTATTCTGTTACATTATGGTCAATGGGGAAAAAAGTTTCAAATATATTTTAATCGTTTGAAATTTCAAATATATAATTTTTAGATAATTTTGTCGTGTCATTTCAAATTTTATGAAAATCGGATACATAGATTAATTACAGGGACAATCAAAAGTATTCCATTACATGACGGTTAATAGGAAAAAATAGTTTTAAGTGCATTTTAATGCTGTTAAACTCTTTCGAAGATAATAGAATTGACATGAACCTATGAAGTATACATATATCATAGCAAACGCGGTAGCGTTTGGTATAATATGTTTAAGAAATAGAAAATGCGGAAGTCTTTTTGAAAGTTCTGGCGAACCAGTTGATGTACGACAGTGATTTTGTTTTCAAAAGATAGAACTCGACGAGACGAATAAAATGTTAGCATTAAAAAAATATCGCAGTTTACTGTAGTTTTTTATTTAACTTTTAACGTAAAAATGAAGACGAAAAATTCAACAAGCAATAGTTAACGTTATTATGGATGGATTAACTTCGTTTTTGGTTTATTTTTATAGTCTTGATAAAACTTAGAACAGTTTTTTTTTCATCTTTGTATGTTTGATGGTTTCTGAGAAAATCGAATTTATGTCTTTAACCTCCAGTTGGATATTGTCTTTTGCTGTTGCGATTGTAGTTTTTTTTTTTTCATTGCCACAAAATTTAATGTAAAAAGTGTCATGTATGTATAATAATTCATTCAAATTAAACAAATCACGTGAAAAACATGGTTATTTGTTTTTATTGCGAAGCTTTTAGTTTCAGTTCTTTAAATAATAAAGTTGTAAACGCAGTGTTTTTTTTTAATTCATGGTTAATTTTTCAAATAACATGCATTTTATATGACCATGGGGTAATTTTCTCGAGTGTCCTAACATTTTGAATTTTAGTAGTAGAAAAAAATGGGAAAAAACAAGTACATCGGAAAAAAAGTATCTGGGAAAACCAAAATTTCTTTTCAGGAATTAAATGTAAGATTTTTTAATTATGATTATATAACGTCCTAATTTACATAAGGAAAAGATATAGAGTAAAAAAAAAAAAAAAAAAAACTTCACATTCTGTCCATATCTTAAATAGCATTCAATTGATTTTAAATTGGGATGTGATGTCAAATACGCATTAGGGTACCTAATTGACACGAAAATTTTGTTATTTTGTCTGATATGATAACCGGGCTAATGTTTATTAAAAATATATATTTATTTACCTTTATTTAATTTTGTTAAATTTTATAAATCATTTCATTCTGTTGTTATTAATTAAACTTTTCAATACTACTTGATTATCCTGTCAACCAATTTCGCCAAATTGTACAAATCATCAATTTATTCACCATGTAATTCATTTTGGCATAAGTTTTATTTTAAATAACGAAAGAAGAAATAAATTAGTAAAACATCAACAACAGTACAAATAAAAAGTTGAATTCAAAATCACATTGTGGCATAACAAACATGGGTAACCTATTTAATGTAAACTGAATGTAACATTTATGATAATCCGTTATTGGCATTTAATTTTATAATTTGGCGAACATTTTTTGGTCGAAGGGTAAACAATTATCACCGGTTTTTAGTCATTATTATTTTCTTTTGATAATAATAGAAAATAGTTAATAGAGGTACTACTGGTTATCCCGTGGACCAAAAAACCATCGCCAAACTATATTATTATATGCCAATAATGGATGATCGTGAATGTCGCATCCAATGACATTAAATACGATGCACGGGTTTAAAACGCCATTAAGGGATTTTTATTTCGACTTTTTATTTGTATTTTTTATTAAGATTCTACAAATTATTTTTTTGTGTTATTTAAAATGAAAATTATGTCTATATGTATAATTCCGCTATGAGTTTGACAATTTGTATAGTTTGGCGAAATTGGTCGACGGGCTAACTAAGTAGTACCTTAATATATATGTATGTAATTGAAGTTTGAAACCTAAGCTTTTGCGAAATTGGCGTCAGAAGAATATCGCACAATGTCGTGCATGTATGGCATCTGTGCCAAGAAAGCATCAAATGAAAAAACACATAGTGATGCAAAAAACTTTTGTGATGGTGTGAAGTGAATGTAACATTTACGATCAGCAATTATTGGCATTTAAAAGTATTTTGCTTGAGATATTGTCGAAAAAGCATTGAAAAGATATACTTTCCCTCTCCCTTCCATTTCCAAATGTTACTAAATTAAAAATTCTGGAAAAAAAATCAGAGTTTACTTAAAACTGTGCATACAAATTATAGTACTTATCCAAATTTTTCTAATAGAAATTCTCAATTTTCCGATTTTAACAAACGCTATTTTAAAATTAAAATTTAATCGGCTAAATCGCCAAGTTGCATAATGATCATCGCCACTGAATATATAAATAATGCTATATTTGCAAATTTATCGGTCAAAAAACAGTGGAACCTTGGTTTACGGCCGCCTCTGTTTTTGACAAGTTCGGTTTATGACCAACTTCAGTGTTCAAAATTTTACTCTTTCGGGATAGGATAACTCGATTCGCGACCAAAGCTGTCGAATAGTTTAGTTGGCAACCCTCACATAACTCTTGTTATAAGTCAAGTTTGGAGTAAAGTGCGCGTATTAGAGTGCTTTGTGACCTTCAGTACAGAAAAAAATTTAACTTATTGTTTTAATTTTAATCAGTTTTGCGAAATTTTTAGCCTTTATTATGACTTCTAACAAGGAAAAAGCGTTTAGTGATAGCAGTAGTAAGAAGCTTAAGCGAATTACTGATCAATTATGAAAAGAAATAGTGACAAAACTTAAGAACGATGATAGTGTAATCAAAATAGCTAAAGAATACGGTGTAGATGAACCATCGATTACTCCGATTATAAAGAACTAGTCGGATGTGGCAACCCCAAAACTATTCTCTATCTCATGCATTAAGTGAGTCAAAATTCATTATTACAGTGCCAAAATCAAATGACAATCATATGCTCACCGTGAGGATTCTAAAGGCATGAAATTCCAAACATTAGTTTTTGAAATTTGGAATAGGACTGTTGCGGATATCGGAAAAAATACAGCATATATGCGACACTTGTTGGAAGATTTACCCAAAACACGCAATCAGCAATAATATAAATCAAAGTGTGCCTAAATCTCAAGTTTGATGAAAATTTGTGCATTTATTCC
Organism: Maratus speculifer; assembly: GCA_964019185.1. Taxonomy (NCBI): domain Eukaryota; kingdom Metazoa; phylum Arthropoda; class Arachnida; order Araneae; family Salticidae; genus Maratus; species Maratus speculifer. Next base: position 35,902,893 of record OZ025291.1, on the reverse strand, counting down.
TGCGATAGAGATATTGTGGTAATCGGAACAATTCAGCATAGTAGCGCCGTGTTTGGTTATTGAAACCAAAACGTAAACAAAGTCAATTCATATAAAGAGTAACTGATTTGAAGTTTGATGAAAATCCGTGCGTTAATTCTCGAGATAGAACTATTGCGAAAATAATGAAAAATGCAACACGGTTAAGCCATCTGTTGAACGATTTGAATCAAAATGTAAACAGCAAACAGCATCAATTTATATCAGAGATTACCTGAATATAATTTTTTTAACCCCATGCATTAGTTCCTGGATAGAGCGCCCAAAAAATTTATATCACATACAGAAAGTCAGGTACAAGAATGGATTATGATCGTGAACTGTGAGGTTCCACTGTATATTATATAAAAATTTAATTACAGCTGGTGATTTCAATGTCAATTTTACAAATAATACTAAAAATGAATTTTCAGTATATTTTCATCCTTGGTTTGGCGCAAATCTATTAAGTCTGTATTTCGAGCGACTTTCTCCAAAGAAGATAATTTAACCAATAATTTTCCTGAAAATGTCCAAATAATGTCCTGAATAATGTTTTGAAAATGTTTTTCTATAAAATATATATTATCTAAAATTAATTGAATATGTCAGTTTCTGTACGAACAAATTAAAATTAATTTCGTTTTTTCACCTTTTTTGTCCATTGATTAAATAGTTCAATATTGAGCGAAATAAGAAAAAGTACTGGGAATATTTAAAAGCAACTGAGGTTTTCTTATATTCAATATATAATTATCAAAAAATTTAAAGACTAGTATTAAAAAATGCTCTGACGAGCACCAAAAAAGGTTAATATGTTTTAAAGTATGAAAAAGTGTTTGACAAGAGCTTCGAATTGAGAATGAGAAAGGACAAGGGGTCCCTTCTTGGCTGCAATTCACTGTCAATGCCAAATTTGAAAAAATCATATTTGCGCTTTTTCCATATAAAAGAAATCAGTCACTGTTACGATAAAATTGTGTAGTGTAAAGGCATAATTAGAAAAGACACCACGTGATTAAACATGAATGTAAAGCAAAATAGGGCCAAAAACCATAGTTCCCGTAGCCATTGTTGAATTCAGACACTTTTGGTTTCGGGGGAGGAGACACAATAGGGTTCTAAGGAAATTATACTTTTTTACCATTAAAAACACAAAATCTAAATTTTATTGGGGGGGGGGGGGTGAGCATTTGATACCTTCGGGAGGGAATGCCCCCCCCCCGGCCCACCTCCTGCATTCAACACTGCCTGCAGCGTATCACATTCACGCAGTCCCACCACAAACTGTCGCAGTTTAAAACAGCACAGAAATCTGATTTGTAGTGCAGTTGCAGTGCAGAGTCAACAATGCAGTTAACATGTAAAGCACGATTGAAAGTTTTACTAAAAAGTAAAGATAGAAAGTTTTACGCAAATTTCTTTTATATGGAAAAAGCGCAAATATGATTTTTTCAAATTTGGCATTGACAGTGAATTGCAGCCAAGAAGGGACCCCTTGTCCTTTCTCATTCTCAATTAGAAGCTCTTGTCAAACACTTTTTCATACTTTAAAACATATTAACCTTTTTTGGTGCTCGTCAGAGCCTTTTTTAATACTAGTCTATAAAGGATTTCCTTTTACTACGTGATTATCCTGTCGACCAAATTCGTCAAATTATATCAATCGTGAAACAAGCCAAATTATGCAAACAGATGTAATTTTTATGTTAAATAATGAAAGAAGAGATAATTTAGAAAAACATTAATACAAATACATATAAAAATAAGAAGTAAAAACCACTTGATGACGTAACAAACATATGTAACATGTTTAATGTCAAGTGAATATGGAATTTACGATCCGCCATTATTGTAGTTTAATCTTATGGTTTGACCCAGATAGTTTCTTGGTTAACCGGATAATCAAATAGTTCAGATTTCCGATTAGAATGTTTTATCCGTTTGATGAAATTCTGATTACTGCGATTTAAAAAATAACTAGCGATATTTAGTGCATTTTTCAATGCGTTTTTAATAAACTTTAAATGCGATTTAGTACTATTTTTTTCGATCCCCACCACAGTGGTGTTTTAACAATTAAAAACTTATTTTGGTTTCAAACTTTTAGCCTAATATAGTAAATTTCACCATTTACCTTTTTTTAATTTTGTCGATTTTCAATGTGATTTTTGATATATTTTGTGTTCTGCGTCGATTTTTTTGTAATTCATGTAAAAAGGAATGGTTGCTACGTTTTACATGACTAGAATATTTTTTTATTCACGGGATGTATTTACATTGAGCGATTTTTAATGAATTTTTCAATGGTTTTATATTGGGTTTTTGAATGTCACGGCTGTTTTTTGAAATTTCGAAAAGGAAATTAATTTCAAACATTTACACTTCATTTATGACTTTTGAAATTTAGTGATTTTTTAATGCAATTTTTAGCAATGTTTTAATTATTTCTCACGCTTTGCGCCGATTTTTTCATTCGTATTTAAGAAATAATTCAGATTACACTATCTTACTCTATTAATGTAAATGTTGTCCCCCGCTATTTTTAAATTTGAAACGATTTGTAATGAATTTTTGAATACAATTTTTAGATGTTTTCGAGTCCACGGCGATTTTTTCACAATTGGAAAAGAAATTTTTAAATAATTTGTAGCTTAATGTAGTAAATTTTGATATCAATGATTCAGATTTTTTGTGTATTTTCATAAAATGTTTAGCAAGTTTTGTGTCGATATTTTTTAACTAATGAAAGAGTTCAGACTTCAATGTTTTGTCGCATTATGGTAAATTATGTCCGCAGGAATTTAATATAAATGTTTATCTCACTATGGCAAATTTTGTCCGGATTTTTTAATTTTGCTGATTTTTAATCTGTTTTATAGTGATTTTCAAGTTTTGTGACAGTTGTTGACATCGGTAAAAGAATTTCGGTTTCTAACTTTTAGCATAAATAGTACAATTTGTTCTCCACGCTTTTATGAATTTTGCCAATTTCTAATGCGACATTCAATGTAATTTTTAGTTAGTTTGGGGGATTTTAGGTGTTCCGTGTTGACTTTTCCTTATTCATGAACGATTTCCGATTACAATATTTTCGACTGAATATTAAATTTTTACAGCCATGACTTTTAAATATTCAGCGATTTTTAATATAGTTTTCGATACGATTTTTAGCCATTTTTTAAGTTCCTTGGCGATTTTCTGCCATTCAGAAACCAATTTTGATATCAAACATTTTGTTTAATGTAGTTATGTTTCGAATGCAATGTTTTATCTCTTAATATGATTTTGGCTTTCCATGCCTACATTTTGTAATTTATGAATGATTTTGATCATACCCCCCCCCCCCGCCCTGTCTTAATATTATTTTTTTAAGCATTGACTTCCAAATATTTAGCTATTTTTAATGCAATTTTCAATGTAATTTTTAGTCATTCTTCAAGTTCCGTGGCGATTTTTTTAGATCCGGAAATCGATTTCGATTTCAAACTTTTTGGTTAATATGGTTAATTTCTTGATTACAATATTTTATATTATAACAGTGAATATTTACTCTAGGGATTTTTTAATGTTTTACGACTTTCATTACAATTTTCAATGCAATTTTTGGGCTTTCTCAGTCTTTTTTTTTAGCCTCCGATGCTATTTCTTTCTGACAAGCTAAAAAGTGTCGTGTCAAAAATTGTGGCCCACTTTTATTTAACTATCATACGTAGTATAGGGAAATGAAAATGTTTTGAAAATCAAGAAAAAAAAAATTGACGGATTTACATGTTTCAGATACTGGAGATTCCGAAAAACATATTTTTAGAAAAAAGAAATGCCGTCCGTCTGTCTGTCTGTCTGTAAACGCTCTATCTCACGAACAAATGGAGATAGAGACTTAAAATTTTGTATGTACTTAGTAAGTAAAAATAGGACGAAGCCTATTGAATATCAGTAACCTCGATTATCCGGAACTATTTTTTTCGGACTCTCGAAAAATTCGTTCTGATGAAATGTATATAAAAATTTTCGATTTTTTTTTTTGCAAGGAAAGGACGTAAAAGGCAATAAAATAACACTAATTTTGCATCAAAAACGAAGTCGGTCGGATTAATAGTTGCCGAGATATTTGTAATCCTGTTTTCCACATTTTTCGATTTTTCATGATCCTGTATTTTCTTCAAATTTCAATTAAAGATATGTTTTAATTGGAAATGAGCCGCTTAATCTGGCGCAATAAACTGTAAGTTAATATGATTATTGTTTTTAAAGTTATAAGGATGTTTCTTTTACGCAATCCGGTACTACTTGTGTAGTTTGGTATTTTACATAATTTGTCGAAATGGGTTCATCAGCAATTCATTAATGGAGTACTACTACGCAAATCGGAAATTAAAAAAACGAGGTGGAACCCGTCGAACTTCGACGAAAGAAAATGTTTTAGAAGAAACTATTTTATTGATTTATAACAACATACGAAATTAGCTACAGTAAAAAATATATCTTATATTGGTCAGTTTAACTCTAAAAAAATATTATTTTAAGCTAAAATTAAAAAAAAAATACCATTTTTATAAAAATCAGTTGTCTAAATTATTAAAATTAAACTTTAATCGCATATGTAATAACTAAAACATGATAAAGATAAGTTATTAAGATGAAGTTATCAATTGAGACTCTCATGCTTGTTAAAAAAGGAAAAAAAAATCAAATTAACACTATCATAACATTTCACGTGAAATCTAAACGTCATCATTTTCATCTTCTCAAATTTTACATACGAAATTTTAATTTAATTTTATTTTTTCAATTTTTAGAGAAAGTGGGGCATTTCTGTTGCCACAATTACAAAATTCGCACAAAAACTATAAAAAAAATTAATATCTCAAAAACAAAATGAGATACAGCTTTCAAACAAATTGCATTTAAAAGTACATTTTTTTCTGTATTCGCTGATGTAAAAGTTGAGAATGAGCGATATTTACATATAAGGCGGAGAAACTTTAAAAATGTGGCATAGGTACAAAATCCCGGCACAAATACCATATACACACTGGATTTGGCGCGATTTTTTTCTGATGCCAGTGTGTCAGAAACCCCGCTTTCCAATATTAGTTACATATATATTTTCTATTATTTTGAAGAAACAATAAATTGAAAAAAGTTTAATTTACTTATTTTCTAAATTTCTTCAACTAAAAATCTTCTTGATCCATTAATCAATGTTTGAAAACGTCTTTTTATTATAAAAATCACGCTTCATATTAATTACTTTCTGTAAATAATTATTATCTTGGTACCAAATGTTTCAGAATCTCTGTTTCATTTTCACTATGGCGTCTAAAATATGCCGTTTTTAATCCTTACCAAAAAAAAAAAAAATCATTTTTATTTTTATTTTTAAATCACGTAAAAATATTTAAATGCTGCAGGAAATATGTCCATTGATCTCTAGCTTTTTTTTTGATTGGAGGGAATTTTTTTTACTCAATTAGGTGCTTCGAAGAAAATTTGTGGCAGTGCGTACAAAATGTGGGAAAATGTCTAGTAAATAACTCGTTCATTGTTAAATTCTGTATTAGAATAACATTAAGGAGTCGCACTGGAAATAAATAAAGCATAGCACTGCCGTGCTATGCTTTAATCATGTCATGTGTTTAATGTCAAATGATTGTGGCATTTACGTTCATCCATTATTGGCATTTAATACGATACTTTTGCGACAGTTTTTAGTTTATGTGTTATTTTAAAATGAAGTTTTTAAACTGCTATTTTATTGCAAAATATCACAATAAAAATGGTTTTAAATTAGCATGGATGTTGCAATGTTAGGCACCTACGTATTATTCGGGCCAGGCGAATAGATCGTCATAAATAGTTGTCAATCACCGATTTTGCTTATTGTTGTTATTTACCAATAATGTTCGAAATGGTAGTTTAACGTATGTTTAACAAATACTTAACATTGTTTGTCATATTTGTTTGCCTGTGTATAGGTCTGGTTATATGAGATGTCATTGACGCTTGAGATTATATTATAAATTATTATACTTGAAAACTTACAAGGTAAAATTTAAAACTTGCTTTTCATTTTTAGGAACAATCGAGCATGTCCATCGTCATTGTCTTGAGAGATGGCTGGAAGCAAAAAATGTTGATATCTGTGAGCTTTGTCAACACCAGTTCCATACAAGGAGAAGTAGAAGAGTAAGTGTTTCTTTCATCGGTTAAGTTTCTTTTAATCGTTTGGAATTAAACCTTCGGGAATGAATCTTCGGTCTGAATAGAAAACGGTCAGATTTAAAACGCGTAGGTACTGAATTGGCCGAAAGTATTAGAAGTTTCATTGACTAGTTAAATGGGTCGAAAAGTTCTTGAATTTGACCACTTCTTTTCCAAATAATATAATTAGACTTATTTAATTACAGAAGTTTTGTGTATAAATAAGCCGAAAATTGCTATTCGTACATTATTATTTCCAAAATTTAAGGACCGCATGAAGCCTGTATAACTATCTTGTGAAACACCTAGTAGATATGTAGTAGATAAGTAGTTGCAGAGTATGTTTGATGGGATAATGGTAAATTACAGACATTCACATTAAATGGATTAATATCAAACTTAATATTTTACTTTATAGCTTACAAATTAATGTTTTTTTATGCCTATGGAACAAAGCAAGATCTGCTGGCTAAGAATTTCAATCAGTTGTTTCCAACATGGGGCCTATGTTCTCAGTTTGACTTTTTTCTACATACAGAAATTCTGAACAAATACCAGAAATTTTGAAAATCAAATTTTCTATTCTTTAGCCCCTTAAAAGTGTTCTTAAATCAAAAAGAGCAATTTTGTGACAAATGTTTTAATTTATTTTTGTTCGAAAATACCTCAAACTAGTAAGTGGTGGTGTTCAGAAATAATCTAATCTCATTCATTTTTTTCTTTTTTTTTGGTTTTGTTTAGTTGCAAACGTTTTTGCAAAATTGATCTTTTAGAATAAGCCGTCAAAGATGGCGCTTTCAACCGCATTTCCCGACGAAAGCAATAAAACCAGTTTTACAAAGGGAGAAATACGTATGATCACGTGATCGAAATCGCTTATAACTTGATAGGTAATGTAATTATCATAAATTTTAAAACAAAGTTCGATTCAAAATCGCTTCCATAGTCAGATCTTTCAGTTTTATATCTTTCTGTTAAAAAATGACTTACAGCTTTATTTTATATTACTACTATTAAACACAATAAATTAAAAATAAAAACTAAAACACTTTTTTTTTTTAAATTTGTATTAAAATATCTTTCTTGTATAATCGAGATATGTCCGCCAAATACACCAGAAATTATAGTTAATTTTTTTATTTTACTTCGGAAAGCTTTTAGTAACGAAGAAAACAAACTATTCTTACCCGAGCGACTGGGCACCCTGAGATATCTAATTTTAATTCCAAACTTGCAAACGGCATTAAAATATTTTAGTAAAACTTTGCTTTTACAATAAAAGCTTAAATTAAGGAATTCAATATATTTACAAAAATTCATTTGTGAATTCCGGTGTCAGTCGATAATTTCTCATTTTACTAATAGATTCTGCCCGTGCCGGAAAGGGTTAAAGGGTTAATAAGATCCATTTTTAAAATAAAAAATATTCTTTTGGGACTTCTTATATGAAATCGGAATTAAAAGTAAATGGTAACCCTGGCTTGGTCACACTTTGCATTAGGGCTTACGTGAACTATTATTATTTATGGCGAAAACCACACACCACAGAAAAAAGGTAAGGTATACAGTTATCGTTTACAAAGAGATATTTCTGTATAATCCCAATAGGCTACTCACAAAAAGAAGGAAAATGCGTAGGCACAGTTGCCCATGAGTAATTATGTAACACGTTTTCTCTACTCCAATCCACCCGTAAAAGAATTATGCGATTACGGATTCTTGTTAGTTTTACTTTACGTTTCTAGTACTTCTAAACATGCAGTCAAAATGAAACGCCCCTGAGTTTTTTCATTTGAACCATTTATTAAAAATACATTTAGAAGCAAATCATCCCTTTAAAGTTTAAGTGAGCGGAGCAAAATTTATAACATGTAATATTAGGTGCACCATCGTTCACTTTTTTGGGATGCTTTAATTAAAGTATTTAGCAATTATATTTTTGAAAGAAATTTTCTTTCACCATTGTTTTTGCTTAAAAAGAGATATACTGTTAAAACCACACATGTTAAAAGAATGCAACTAGTTGAAAAACTTACTGACAAAACGGGATATATGAGTAGAATTAAATTTAAATTTATATCAGGGAAGGTTCTCATCCATGAAAAGTCTAAGCAAGGGGTGGCGCTGAGAAAATGCGAGGGGGTGGCGCTGAGTTTAGATTGTTAGTGTGATGACAAATATAAAGAAACAATATATATCTATATAATAAAGGCCAAACGTATCTGTGCGTAACGCATACGTCATGTTTTGAATGGCAACACTTTTCGATGAAATTTTAATTTTGCAATTTCCGCTATTGTAAAATTTTAAACTTCTAGATATAGCACGTTTTCGACATTTATACCATCGTATGCAGAAAAATATGCACGTTTAAATGCAGTTTGTTAGAAAACTGTATCTCAATTTGTTTTTGAGATATTAATTTTTTTTATAGTTTTTAGTTCATTTTCTCTAATGGTTGCAACTTAAGTATCGCATTTGTGTGGGAAAAAAAGGAAAAATATCCATAGAGTAAAAAAAAGGAAGATGAATAAAGATGCAGTTTGGTGGCTGCAGGTGACGCTAAAAAATCATCTCTAAAATTCGCTGCATTGCATCAAACACAACCACTTGCTTTCGCAAAAAAGGAAAACTTTTAGTGATACAGTTTTAATTCATAATACAATGAAATGCTATTTTAGAATGCTAAAATATAATAATTATTTTTTTTTCATTTAGAGAAAAAATGATGTTAAAGGATTCGGTCTCTGTTCTTAGAGATTGTTTTGTTTGGCCCGAATAAGAGACTTAAATTGGAAGAACAACGCCCATGAAACCGTTTTAATTGCATACTTCACATCCATTTATCTCTTTTCTCCGTGAAAAATAACAGATCACTGTATATTTTAGTTGCCATTTTTTCATAGCAACCGAAAAAAATAGTAATTAAAAACGTGTTATGTCAAAATATCGTCGGCTATAAAACCCAGTGAATGTTGTTGGTTTTATTTCGTTTTTTCCTATCAATTTAATAACTTTTAGTTCGTTGCAAACTTAATTTACAAAAAATACATCAATTAATCTTTACAAAAATGTATTTTAAAGAATATCTGTGTATCATATTTTCTTAGTTGATTTTATAAACTGAAATAATGCAATTTTATTCTTTGGCAAGATCTTTGGCTAATAAATTCTATCTTTCGTCTAATACGGAAGTACCGATAATTTTCAAAGCTTTATATGATAACATAATTAATATTTTTCATATAAAATTGCTGTTTGGAATTAGTTGGCAGTTTAAAAAGCATATTACGTAGGAAAAATTTATTAGACTTTTCAATTTCAATTTTTAAAAAAAATTTTCACCTTTACTCTGTGACCCGGGAACCCCGGGTTCGGTGTACTAGTATTTTTAATTGCTACAGCCTTATTTCTGATAGGACAATACGGCATTATAAGACCAATCAAAATAAAATTTTATAGGGGTGTTGTTAAGTGAGATGTTAAAAAAAATTGCGCTTTCAACAACATACATACCTTTAAAAATTTAGTTCAATAAAGCAAAACAGCATCGAAAGTTTAAATAACTAAGAATTAATAATAAATAAAATACATAGCTAAAAGAAATTAAAGTTACAAAAAGAGAAAAAGAAAGCTATATACAGAACGTATACAAATATTAAATGATTATAATGAGGGATTTATTAAATGACACTAGGTGTTACGAAAAAAAGAGGCGTTTTAATCAACATTGTTTTACGGTGAAAAACAGTATAGAAAATTTAAATATACAAATAACATAAATAGATTAAAGTTATAAAAAAAAAAGTAAAAATCACTTTATACGCAGAAACATAAAATAAAGTAGTTAAAACCCAAAATAATAATATACGAAATGGATGCATGTATAAGGCAAATTTTTATACCGTTTAAAAACATATACATTTTTTCAATCCAAAGATAAATAAATGCATTTATTTTTGACGCACACACACACAAAATCTTGCATACTTTCGAAAATTTTTCCCATGCAAAATGCTTATTTATTTCATGTTTTGTTTATTTTCCTGGAACACTGCGGAGCCCCTTGAAAACTATAGGCGGAGCCCCAAGGGCTCCTCGGAGCACACTTTGGGAACCTCTGAATTAGTGCAAACAAGGATGTAATATTTGAGCGAAAGTAAAATATATTAGCCTTAATTTGCTGTACATTATTTTTATTAGCTGTCAGCTATTTTGCGCACTACCATTGTTATTCACACTAGCTAAATCTGCAATAACTAAAACTGCATGAGGATATTCTCTGTATTTTCCTCATAGAGTTGCTGGGAAATGCTTAGAGCCCCAGAAATGCAGAGTGAGCGTAGAAATTTCATCGGAGACTGTACGTGCTTTGCTTTTTTGACACCTCTCGCCGTAGCAACACTTTGGCTTTGTGTACAAGGAGCTATATATTATCAAGAAGTCAAAGGTTCACCACTGGAAACTTCCGCCCTCAGCTTTTTGGCTGTGTTCCTTGTGGTTGCTTACTTCACCTGGGTTATCCTGTGCACGAAGTAAGTTTCACAAAAGCTACATTTTAAATTTCTTACTTATTTAAATCTATCTGTTACTCTGGTCTGTGACTTATTTAATTTTGCATTAAAAAAGGTTATAAACAGCACCATTTGTAAAGTAATTATTGTGAAGTAAATAATTTCTCTAAAAGGGGATATAGATGGTTACTGGTTATCTTACAGTAGTTGTGCGGGTAAGTAGGGTAAATTCGGAGATGCGTCAGAAGGACTGATATGGCAAATCGTTAAAATTTGAATAGCTTGTGCAAGATTGTGTGACAAAAATTTGCGAAGATCTCTATCTTAACTTTTTGTAATCTTTGACAAAATTATGTGACGCCCACCAACACAAAAGCCCTCCTGGCATATTAAGTGATTGTGTCATCTTCTGGCATGACATTAGTAGTTCCGTTAATGCTCACTAAACTCAAGAAATTTTGCAAAAGCTCATTTGGGAACTCTGGTGAAAACCACAATACTGTCCCAAAATGTAATAAAAACAATCAAGTTTTGGTGCCCAATGACTATTTCCTGATTCCAAAATTGAAGATAAAATTAATCTGGAAAATATTTTCTTCAAGCACTGATGTAAAAACAACTGCTGAGAACTGGCTCAATGGGCAAGGACATGATTTCTACCAATCTGTATTAAATAAGCTGGTCCTGCGTTCAAATAAAGTTATGCTGCAGTCTTATTTAAGAACCGATTTGGAAGTAACTTAGCGTGTGTGCAGAATATAACAAATTCTCGATCGAGTTCATTAGCCACATTCATATGGATATTATTTCAAAATGAAATCCTGAAGAAGAAAATAGAAAATTTTAATATTTAAAAATATGTCAAAAAGAATTAACCCTCTAAGCGTTTGCACTTAAGATTCGCTCACTAACTCCAAGTTTCACTGCAATATAAGCAATATTTAAGATAATTTAATTCTACAAATTTAATGAATTTTCAATACATTGAAGAATGATTAATACCCTCAAGGATTACATTCATATATGTAATTAAGTGTTTTTTTATAATGTTGAAACAATCATATTTTCTTAGCATTTTAAAAAAAATTAAAGAGAAAACAACATTATAATTTTACACTTTTGCAAGACGCTCAGAGGGTTAAAAAAAGTATGTTCCTTTAAGTATTCGGCTTTGACTTAAAGATTTCAGAGCATATTTTGCTCGGCCTCTATCTTAAAAAAATGGCCAAAATATTCTTGGATGGTTGACATTTTGAATATTTAAACAACATATTGTTATGGTGTTGTACTAATATTTTATAGTATTCTACACTTCTATATTATAGAGCTCATATTTTTTAGTTTTAGTTTTATCAGTAAAATTCATACATAGCTCCAGTTTAATCACACAAAATGTAAAGCAGAATTGCACAAAAATGTCACTACAGCTTAATAGAAATATCTGATTTAATGTCTCAAATGTAGATATTACAAGCTAATAAAAATTTGCAATTTGATAATTACTTTGCAATACTTGAGGAGTATAAAAATTATTTGTTTCTCCATTTTAAAATCGGGCATGCATTTACTTACTTAGGTGAAAATGAGATTACTATGATACCTGATTCTATTTCTATACAGCCAGTACTCCAAGACTGATGAGTTGGCCATGTTTCTATCCTGTCCGTAAATAGTTTTCAGATGTTTTAGCTCACAGGCTATAAAGCTTGAGAGTTAATGTTCTCGCAGTTTCTGTTTGTGCGTACTTATGTATGTACGCAACGCGATAACTCATGACAGAAATATTCGATTTGCTTCAAATTTTGGATATAGGTTCATTTTGACAAAGCACTTTTCTGGTTATTTTTGGGGGTTCATTGGTTAAGTATTAAATGGAAGAAATGGGGTACTAACATCTCCTTTATTTAGATAAATGTGTTTCACGCAGAAATATTCGATTTGCTTCATTTTTGTGTATAGGTTATTTCTGATAAAGCACATTTCTGATAACAATTTAAATATCATACTCACATAATCAAAAAAGCTATTGTAATATGTTCCATCTCTCAATATAATATTCAAAGTAGTTGTATATCCTTTGTATTGCATTAAAATACCGCATTGTAACGTACAAAATTGCATTGTTCGTTTGTTACGAAATCATAGCATGGAAATCAAAAAATGACTGATTAAAAGGAAATTTGCAGCAGGAGAAAATCACTCCGTTTAAATTAATAAAATCTGCATAAATGTTACGCAGAATTTCAGCAATTGTTTATGCTTTGTAATTTTTATACAATAGAAACAATATTTTTGTTTATTTTATATAACTTTATTTTATATTAATTTTAATTAACAATCTGCCATGAGAAGCTTTGATAAAACTTATGGCTATATGATGTTTTTATGCTAAGTCATGGACTAATCTGTACTTAATAGTTATCTTAAGCTTATTGTGGGGAAAGATAGCACAAACCATGTATTTAAAGTGATAAAAAGTAATGAAAACTTTATTGAATATTTCCATTTGTAAGTATGTCGTTAATCTTTATAATGTATATATAAAAATTAGTTTTTGATTATTAAACATAATATTTTGTGATTTATAAAAAAAATATTACTATAATTTCCTACGTATACGCAGCAGCAAGTCTTTTTCACACTAGAAAATTTATTTCAAAAATGAAGATAACTAAATGCTAAGCAAAAAGAAGCCGCATATTATTTCTTCTGGTGAAAAATAGAGTTAGAGTGGAGTGGTTAGAGTGGAAAATAGAGCTGCCGTGTCTATGCGGGAAACAACAATACATGTAAAAAAATTCCAATAAATTAATCTTTAACGATATTTTACACCTTTCTTGTAATTTTACACATCATATATCATATTCCTTTTATTCTTAGTTTTTTTGTCAATAACATTTTATGTTTGTGTCTGTGTTTTTTGGAGTGATATATTAGTTACTGAAAAATAAAAATGAATAAATAAATATTGATTGCTTCACAGTGTAATTGTTATACTCCTCTGCTATTCATTTTTTAAGCTGGGTCTATCATAGTTCTGTCTAATCTCCGTCCCCTCCATGGCCGACCGAGACGAGACACCGGGTTCTGTAGGTACTGGGAGTTTGATGCAAATTTATTTATTGAGATAATATAAAGGTCTGACTAGGCTTCGGTAGATTTCTCATGACTTATTAACTCAATGGGAGAATTTGCTGCTCAATACCTCTTTACCACTTCCCAACCTCTAAGCGAGAAGACTCTCCATACCGCCCTTTTATTATCTGCATGTATGCGGTATTTACACAGACCCAACTTGCAGTGTTATCAGTAGATTATCCTTTGAAGAATTGGATTCATTTGTTTTTTCTCTGGGGTCGTGACGATGCTTTAAGGCATGATTTGCCGTTCTCGAACTAAATGTGTGGAAACCAACGTCAAGATTAACTTGATTTCAACAACGACTCCTACGGTAGGGGAAATCTTCTAGCTTTGCATTTATTGTGTATCGTGCATTTTTTATCAATTGTTCTAGAGAATTTTCCATGTTATTGATTTTATGTGCAAGTATGTAGCATTTAGTGGAGTCAAAAACAGCGTGATGTTCCATAGATCGCTCTTAAAAATATTTTCTACACCTAATGCTGCTTGATTAAGATGTTTTGATCGGATTTGTACTATGGAATTTGATTCCGATCGATATGTTAAATATTTGAAATCAAACTTGAACGCCAAATTGGCTTCGAAGGTTAGAAGTTTTCCCCCACACAATTTTGATTCTTACCATAAGTGAGGGCATCCTCTTAATTGTTACCTCTCTTCCTCCTATCGATCTCTGACTAATATGACTATCCACAGAGCTTAAAATAAGTGCTACTACGTGGTATCTTCAAAGAACCGACAGCATTGCAATGTCTTTAGGGAGTTATACTCTTATGAATTAACTATGTTCTATGAATTAACTTATGCTACTTTTCTATCCGTATGAAAAGCAGTTTTTTACAGCGTTGTTTGCCTTTAGCCCTTGTATAACCAAGTTTCCATTGATTCATGTGTTTTAATTTCTCATAAAATCTCCTTTAGATATAAATCTGTTATTTGTAGTTAATTATTAAAGAAAAAAATCTTTTTCAGATATCATCGTAGTATGCTCGCACAATGGCAAAACCGCAGCTGGAACATACGAATTGTTGATCGACCCCCATCTGTTGAGGCCACGATTACAATTCCAAGGGACCAAGATCAAGATTCAACTGGTGTGACAGACCAATCCTTGATACAATATGCGAAAGGTGCTGATTATGTCGCCCTCCTCAATGTTGTAACTCCAGAAAATAATACCACTCGACAACAATTGAGTGAACGCCCAGATCCCCATGGATGGATGTGATAAATATATTTGAAAAGCATGTTTAATTTAGATTAAGTTCACTGAAAAATTATGTATGTAAAATAAAAACAAAATATGTAAATGTAGACATTTATTATACGTTTAGAAAAACTTTGGTTTAAAAAAACAAGCATGGTATTGGTAGTTGCGTCATTTTAAGAAAGAAAACTGCAAGCCAAAAATTTCTTGAAAATATGTTATGTAAAGTTACGTTATCTTTCAAAATAAAGAGTAGAAAGCTTTCGTTTGTTTTCAAATTATATAGTTAATACATATCTGTTTAATAATGCTCCCTTTATATTAATAAATCGTTTACTGTTCATATGCTAACAAGCTTTTGGCAGCAGCTCCACTCACGTAGTATGTAAATTTTATAATTTAAAGTGAAAATTTTATGTATGCTGTTTACATTTTAATTTTTTATAATTTATGCAATTAACTGTACAAATCGAATCAAAAACCGTTCATTAAAATATATTAAAAGGGCTAATCTTTTGTATTTGTGTTAATCTGATAACAGTATATCTATGAGTGTTTGTGCTATTTATGATGGTCGATTATCTGCACGAGGGATATAGGCCTTTAGGGGGCGTGCCCTCCGTGGGGGTCTTTTTAAGGGAACCTAACCTGCATTTACTTAAGCTCTGTAACTAAGCAACATAAATAGCACGACAGATTACATTCTAAAACTTTTCCATATAAATGATCAAATTAAGAGAGCAAATTACGTCAAAATTCATTAGTCTTTTTAAAAAAGCTAATCTTGATTATCTTGATAATCTTGAAAAAGCTAATCTTGAAAAGCTAATCGTATTTGAATTAATATGATAACAGAATATCTCTGTAATTAAGCAACATAAATAAAACGATGGTTTACATACTACAACTTCTCACTAGAAATAATCAAATTAAGAGGTCAAGTCTCATCAAATCAATTAGTCTTTTTAAAAAGGCTAATATTTCACAAACAAGTTCATCTGATTCTAGCATTTTACCTCATATATTTATAACTGAAGGACATAGAGAGACATATTAAAACCTTTTCTGAAAAATTATCTAACAGTAAAGCCTAACATTATTTTGAAGCTGGTAAGCCTGCAATTATCCCCAATATCTCTTTTGTTTGCGTTTCTAACTCGTCAAAGCGAATTTATCCAAGCGAGAATAGCATAGTTCCGTAATATGGATTGCTATGTTTTGAAAAGAAACTTTCGACCTGAGCATGCAAGTGGAGCATATGATGCCGCTCTTGTATAAAGACACTCTAAATTTTAGTAAAACTTAGCATAGTATTATGATGCGATTTCAATTACAATATTGTGATGTCAACTGTTAGAAGTATTCCCTGCTATGAAAAAGTTTAAAACTGCTGGAATGAAAATGAGGCATCCCTACAAAAAAAATTTCAGTTTTAAGAATTAAAATACATATTTTCTTTTATAAAATGACCTAATTTGCATCTGTTAAAAAATTCCGTTTTAGAATTTTTTGAGAACATTATTAAACAAAATTTATAAAAAAATATGCACGATATCACAATCGCGTAATGGTACACAAATCCAGCAAAAAGCAATGTCTTCATAAAAAAAAGAAAAAAAAAGGGACTCAATGATTGATATTCCTTCAAATATTCGTATCGTTATATGGATACTAAAAATTAAATATAATATCTCCATCTCCTATCAGAAATCATTCATTTACATTTTACCTAAATTCATGTCGTATCTCACGCGGATTAATAAAATTACATTCTTTCAATTTTTTGGGACTATTTAAATGTGGAGGAAATAAGCGGCACAAATAAAAATCAATTAAAAATCTCTGAATCGATTTATGCTAGCAAAATAAAAACAAAGATAATTATTCACCGAGTTTTATGTCATAGAATGATCTCGGCAAAGTCGGTCTTTAAAAAGTACAAGAAAAAAAAATAATAGTTCAAAATCTAGTTTAAATTTTAAAATTGTCAGATCATTTTTGACATTCTCGGATCCATGCGGATAACTGTTTTCAATTTGATCAGAACTAACGTTCCATATTTTAGGAGCTGTGAAATATAAACCGGCAGTCATTTTTTAATATAATAGTTTCTTTTATATATTTATTTATAAAGATTTAGTTTAATTATAGAAAATTGACCGGAGACAAATGCCGAACTATTTATATTATTTTAAATGCAAATATATTAATATCCTTCCATAATTGAGTCATCACCCGATAGAAATATAAAAAAATGCATGTTTAAAAAATGTTTTAAAAATCGTAATAAATCAGTCAATTGAGATACATTTTTCAAACAAATTGCATTTGAAAGCAGATTTTTTTCCTCCTATACAAAAATGTAAATATTTAAAATCGGCAATATTTAGAAGTTTGAAAAAATCACAGTGGCGAAAATTCAATTGCCAGCCGTTGCCAAACTCAAAATGACATCAGCGTTAAGGACTGACATTTTTGTTCTTTATAATATAGATAGTTGAGTTAGATGATTCTCGGCTCAAATTTTAAAACTGGATGATTTGGAATTGGACTAGGTCTATTAAACACATTCTTAAGACGAATGTATTATTGTTCAGACATTTACACATACTTATACACACATTCATGTTAAGTGAAAGTTGGGTATTTAAACATCTTACTTCGAATTATTATCGTAGTTCTCAAGTTTCAAATTGGGCGCTAGAAATTGGATTAGGTCTGTACATAATTATACTTATTCTTTATGTAAAACTTTTTTAAGCGGTAATTTAAAAGGAAATCACTTGTTTACTACGCTTTTCAATTGTCACTATTTTTGAATAATGTTCTTCATGTTATTTAATTACAGATTTATACACTTATTTTTTTTCTTTTAACAGTGGTAACAAAAAAGCACAGTAATTGACAGTCATGAAAACACGAGAATACTTGTGATTGACCAACAATGTGTTAAATTGGTTTATTTATACATATCATGTATTTCAATTAACCAAGAATTATGTATGTCAACACCGAATTATTACCATAATTTTCAACCTTTGTACAGTTTCTAAGCAGATGTAAAATTCTGAATCAAGGTACCTACAGATTGGGAAATTTCCCTGACTTTAAGTCAGAAAATCACCAGTATTTTTACCGAGAAAAACTTGCTTTTTGCAATCAAGCGATAATATAAGTAGGGATGTTCTAGATATGAATACTGGAAGTATTGGTAACCTGTGAACATTTAATTAGAAAAAGAATTCAATAAAAAAAATATCTTAAATAATGTCGAGAAATAAACTAACTAAAAAAATTCACATGAACCTTTGATGAATCTATAATAATAAAGAGAGAAGGATGTTTGTCTGTCAGCGCTGTTCTGAAGAGACTGCTGCACGTAGAGTTACAAATTTTGGAGGGTAGGTACTTTTTTACATGTAGATTTGCACCTCGAAGCCCGATTTTCGATTTTTTGATTAGATTTTTTTAAATAATTTTTTAGGCGATTTTTAGCATTACTTTTGCGGTTTTATCCCATTAGTGAAAGGAATACGGTTTCATTCTTTTAACTCAAAATAGAAATTTTTTTCTCTTTTCAACAAAGTTTATTCGGAATTTGTACAGCGATTTTTGAATTTTTAACGAATTTTTAATGCGATTTTTAGTGTTTTTTCTCTATTTGCGGCTATTTTTTTTAGATTGATAAAAAGAAAATAGTTTTAAACTTTTAGTCTAATGCCCTAAATTTTGTGTTTGTTACGATTTTTAGATTTTAACAATTTTTAATGCGATTTTCAATGCGATTTTTAACGTTTTTTTAAAGATTTTTGCGTTTAGTATCTATTTTTTTCATAGTTGTTCTATCAAAAACTTGAGCTGTTGAGAATGCAATAAGTAGTATTTTTTGTGAAATCTACCGAAAATGTCAAAAATTTAGGTACCACTATTTTCGAATAGCAATTTCATAAAATATCTTAAATTCTTGCTTAAGACTGCTACCCCCTCGAGTAATATATCACCTGATAGGTTATTTAACAGAGTATCGTTTTGATAACGTTTTTGAAGAATAGAGTGCGCTACCTGGTGATGGAAAATGGAACTAACAAAACGCGATTTTTAAAAATCTATAATAATAAAGAGAGAAGGATATTTGTCTTTTGTCTGTCAGCGCTGTTCTGAAGACACTGCTGCACTGCACGTAGAGTTACAAAATGCGGTGGGAAGGTACTTTTATATATGTAGTTTTGCACTTCGAAGCCCGATTTTCAATTTTTTGATTAGATATTTTTTAATATATTTTTTAGGCGATTTTTAGCGTTCTTTTTGTTTTATCCCATTAGTGAAAGAAATACGGTTTCATTCTTTTAACCCAATATAGCAATTTTTTTCTCTTTTCAGCAAAGTTTATTCGGAATTTGTACAGCGATTTTTTGAGATTGATAAAAAGAAAACCGTTTCAAACTTTTAGCCTAATGTCCTAAATTTTGTGTTTGTTACGAATTTTATATATTAACGATTTTTAATGCGATTTTCAATGTGATTTTTAACGCTTTTTCAAGATTTTTTGCGTTTAGCATCTATTTTTTTTTTTCATAATTGTTCTATGAAAATCTTGAGCTGTTGAAAATGCAATAAGTAGTTTTTTTTTTTTTTTTTTTTTTTTTTTTTTTTGCGAAATTTACCTAAAATGTAAAAAATTTAGTTACCACTGTTTTCGAATAGCAATTTCATAAAATATCTTAAATTCTTGCTTAAGACCGCTACCCCCTCGAGTAATATATCACCTGATAAGTTGTTTAACAGAGTATCGTTTTGATAAAGTTTTTGAAGAATAGAGTGCACTAGCTGGTGGTGAAAAATGGAACTAACTGAACGCGATTTTGTTAAAATTTGGAAATATAACAATGTGATTTATTTTAAATTTTAAAATGGTTTATAATACATGATAAAAATGTAAGCAAAGAATGGTGTGACACATTTCAAGGTGCGTGAAAGGAGAGACGTGAACAAAATTAGGAAATTTAATAAGGAGATCTGTTTTACACTTTAAGGTAGTTTATAAAGCATGTTAAAATTTTTAAAGTATTGGCGATGCTCTGGAGAGACCGCTGCACGAAGTTATGTATGAAGTTTTACACCTTGAAGGCCGATTTTCAGTTTTTTTAATTTAATTCATATGCGAATTTTAGTGGATTTCGAGGTGATTTTTCCACATTAGCGAAAAGGAAAGCGGTTTCATTCTTTCGACCTAATTTATTGAATTTTGTTCTCTTTTCAATATAATTTATTTGGATTTCGTGCAACGATGTTTGGATTTTTAGTGAATTATTTAATGTAAATTTTGTCGCTATTATTCGACATTAGTAAAAGGAATTTTGCTTAAAACTTTCAGGTTGATATATTAAATTTTAGCTGTTAAGATTTATGAATTTTAGCTAATTTTAATGCGATTTTTCGAGATTTTTTGCGTTTGATGTCGGATTTTTGTCATTCATGAGATATTTCCAATTACAACGTTTTACCCTGTTAGAGTAAATTTTGACCCCTGTGATTTTTTAATATTAGTGATTTTTAATGCACTTTTCAATGCAATTTTTAGAAATTTTTCGTGTTTTATGGTGATTTTTTGATATTCGGAAGTAAAAATTGATTTCAAACTTTTAATCTAATATAATTTTAGGGATTTTTAACGCGATTTTTCAAGAATTTTTGTGTTCCGTGTCGATTTTTTATTATCTATAAAGGGTTTCCATTTACTATGTGATTATCCTGTCGACCAATTTCGTCAAATTACATCAATCGTGAAACAAGCCAAATTATGCAAATAGATGTAATTTTTATGTTAAATAATGAAAGAAGAAATAATCTAGAAAAACATTAATACAAATGCATATAAAAATAAGAAGTAAAAACCACTTGATGAAGGAACAAACATATGTAACATGTTTAATGTCAAGTGAATATGGAATTTACGATCCGCCATTATTTTCATTTAATCTTATAGTTTGACCCAGATAGTTTCTTGGTCAACCGGATAATCAAATAGTACAGATTTCCTTTTAGAATGTTTTATCCGTTTGATGAAATTCTGATTACTACGATTTAAAAAATAACTAGTGATATTTAGTGCATTTTTCAATGCGTTTTTAATAAACTTTTTAATACGATTTAGTACTATTTTTTTCAATCCCCACCACAGTGGTGTTTTAACAATTAAAAAATTATTTTGGTTTCAAACTTTTAGCCTAATATAGTAAATTTCACCATTTGCCTTTTTTTAATTTTGTCGATTTTCGATGTGATTTTTGATATATTTTGTGTTCTGCGTCGATTTTTTTGTAATTCATGTAAATAGAATGATTGCTACGTTTTACACGACTAGAATATTTTTTATTCACGGGATGTATTTACATTTAGCGATTTTTAATGAATTTTTCAATGGTTTTGTATTGGTTTTTTGAATCTCACGGCTATTTTTTGAAATTTCGAAAAGGAAATTAATTTTAAACATTTACACTTCATTTACGAATTTTGAAATTTAGTGATTTTTTAATGCAATTTTTAGCAATGTTTTAATTATTTCTCACGCTTTGCGCCGATTTTTTCATTCGTATTTAAGAAAGAATTCAGATTACATTATTTTACTCTATTAAAGTAAATGTTGTCCCCCGCTATTTTTAAATTTGAAAGGATTTGTAATGCATTTTTGAGTACAATTTTTAGATGTTTTCGAGTCCACGGCGATTTTTTCACAATTGGAAAAGAAATTTTTAAATAATTTGTAGCTTAATGTAGTAAATTTTGACATCAATGATTCAGATTTTTTGTGTATTTTCATTAAATGTTTAGCAAGTTTAGCAAGTTTTGTGTCGATATTTTTTAACTAATGAAAGAGTTCAGATTTCAATGTTTTGCCCCATTATGGTAAATTATGTCCGCAGGAATTTAATATAAACGTTTATCTTACTATGGCAAATTTTGTCTGGATTTTTTAATTTTACTGATTTTTAAACTGTTTTATAGTGATTTTTAAGTTCTGTGACAGTTGTTGACATCGGTAAAAGAATTTCGGTTTCTAACTTTTAGCTTAAATAGTACAATTTGTTCTCCACGCTTTTATGAATTTTGCCGATTTCTAATGCGATATTCAATGTAATTTTTAGTTAGTTTGGGGGATTTTAGGTGTTCCGTGTTGACTTTTCCTTATTCATGAACGATTTCCGATTACAATATTTTCGACTGAATATTAAATTTTTACAGCCATGACTTTTAAATATTCAGTTGTCAATGTTTTATCTCTTAATATGATTTTGGCGTTCCATGCCTACATTTTGTAATTTATGAATGATTTCGATCATAACCCGCCCCCCCCCCCACCCTGCCTTAATGTTAATTTTTTAAGCAGTAATAATATGATAAATTTTCTCTTGTGCGATTAAAAATTTTTATTGCGATTTTTTTGGCGGTTTTTTTTTTTTTTTTTTTTTTTTTTTTGCATTTGAATATTTTTTTATATTATCAAATTAATTAGATTCAAAACATTTATCCAAGTAGAGTAAATTTTGAGTTCTGTGATTTTTGAAAATTTTGCCATTTTTAAAGCGATGTTTACGTTTCTTCGCGACCTGCTTCGATTTTTTAGACGTTTAATTTTTTGCCGAATTTATTAAATTCTGATCTCTTTTCTTTAAAGTTTATTCGAATTTTGAAACACAATTTTTGAATTTTGTTTTATATTTTTATGAGATTTTTAATGTTTTTTTGCGATTTGTAAGATTTTTCCACATTAGTAAAAATAATCCAGCTTCAATTTTCTAGCCCATCTCTTTTCAACGAAGTTTAGACGAAATTCATGCAGCATTTTTTTAAATTTTCGAGATTTTATTATGATTTTTAAAGTTTTTTCGCAATTCTTGCTATTTTTTGATAAACCTGGGCAACGCCGGGCAGAACAGCTAGTTTTTAATAAAAGATGAATGTATTTTGTATTGGAATTAATTTTACATAGAATAAAAGGTGGAGAACTTTGCTGAAAAGAAAATAGTTACAGATTTTTATAAAAATGAATAAACTAAAACAAAAAATAGCTTTCTTTTATAAATCATGCTTTTATAATTACATTTTTATGTTTAAAAGTACAGCTAATTTTATTATTGTAGTTCATGTTATTTCAAAAGGCTTTCGTTGTAATACATTAATTTATTATGCTCCTCTATTACTGAAAATTCATTGCTTTGATTTGCGCTTGATAGAAATTGCGAACTAGTATATTTACTTAAGGGGCTCCGGGAGATATTTATTTTCATCATTTTTGCTTATTGACTTAAAATTTTGAATTTTTTTTGTGATGGTTAACCACATTATTTGTAAACAAAACAACCCAATAAAACTTTTAATTTTTTTAAATTAAAAATTAAAAAAAATATTGAGAAAGTGGGGGGTAATTTAAAATTGTTTTAACTTGAATTATTATTTGTAGAATTTATCTATTTTTTCATTTAAATAAACAGAAATATATAAGCTTTAGTTTTGATTCATCATTTTTAAAAATATTAATTTAACCGAAAAGTAAAAATATTTAAAGTAAAAAAAAAAAAAAAAAAAAAAAAAAAAAAAAAAAAAAAACTGGGCCACATGAAAATATTTTATTATACAATGGTATGCGGGGAAACATTGTTTGGGGCGTATTTTAATATTATTAAACTATTTCACATTTTATGGAATTGATATACGTTACTGAGGTTTAATACAAGTTACTTCCTGTATAACAGAAAGCAGATAGAATTTACAGGAACGCACAAAAGATTTCGACCACTATACTATATCCGATGTACTGTATACTATAACAGCAAGATCTGAATATTTTTAAGTTTCGTTATAGTACGAACGCACCTCGTTTGCTTCGCCTCACGTGCAATTTATAACTTGTTTTTTTAAATGTGCTCTAAAATACCATAATTATTTCCCATTGCTAATTCAGGAAATAGAAATTCTGCTGCACGCTACAAAACTATTAAAAATAAGTACATTCTAAATGTCTCCTAAATATCTAAATGTTTCAAACATTCTTTTAGCGATAAATTGCTATGAAATTTTGACTACTCGATGGAAAAAATTGATAATTGGTCAATGATACTTTGCAGTACAGTAAATGGCAAATTCAACGTCTCATTTCAGCAAAACTTTTCTCGATTAGGAGATTGATGCGAGTAACTCTTCTTGTAATTTTACCGGCGCATAGATAGTGATAAACTGTCAACAGAGAAATACTTATCGTATAATCCTTTCTGTGTGTTTGGCTGTTGCTAAACTGAATTGGTGAGTCAGTATCTTTGTAAATAATAATGGATATGGAACAGTGCGATTGAAGATAAAAGCGACATCTATCATACAGTAACGTGGATAAGAATCTCAACTATAACCCCACACAAAAAAGAGCACTCGTAATTTGGTGAGTCCGACTGTTCATTTACTCGCCAAATGAAGCATTTTGTGGTATTTGGCGAAATGGCGAGTGGCAGCGAGAACCCTGGTCAGATCTTGGTGCAATAGCTGTTGCACTCTAATACAAAAGTGTATGAGTGAATAATGTATTATTATACATATTAAATTCAGTCATACGGAAGTAACAGGACTAGATCTTAAACAGAATGTAATTACCATGGCAACCTACAATCATTTCTTATCATCAGATATCAATAAATTAATTACGTATGATACGATTTAATAGAATAAAGAACATTTTTATTTTTATTTTCTAAAATTTTGATTAGATTTTTAAAAAATTTGAAATGACTAGCTAAATTTCGACTACGATTATATATATTAAATTTCAAACTTTGATTGGGTATTTTTTGCACTGTTACATACGGACAGATGGGCAGATCAGACAACGACGATAGGTGCTATGTATTTATATGATTACGAAAGCAACTAATATAAAATATGCTTTAAAAAAAATACTAACCGACTTCAAAAAAAAAAAAAAAAAAAAGAATCAAGCTTGGCGACAACTTGGCGCTAACGCATGATTTGAAAACTGTTGCAACAATAAAAGATAATTTGCGATAAATCATCATTTTTTTTAATCAAATCAACATTTTTTTTAATTTTAAAAAAGTTCTAATCATCCAAATTTAATGAAATTAAAATGGGACCACATGGGTATCTTATACATTCAAACAAAAAAATAATTATCAAAATCGGTTCATATTTAGGGAAGTTATGAGTGAACAAGAAATACATACAGGTCGAAATCATAACCTCCTCCTTGAAGTCGGTTAAAAATAATGTAAAAATAGAAAATGTTAAAGTAAAATATTTTGTCTTCGCTGTATTTTAAATATTTTTCTAGAATGCCTTTTTCTTCGAAAGAAGAGTGATATTTTTTTCATGAAATCGAATATTCTGTATGACTAATGTAAGGAATGAAACTTCTTTTTTTTTTTTTTTTTTTTTTTTTTTTGTTCTGAAGAAATATTCAAATCTTTGATGGAACTTTTTAGTTTTTTAAATATCTTTTTTCTATGAAAAATTTTGAAATATTATTCTTTTCTTCCACATTCTGTAAAGTGTTCTTTTTTTAAGTCTTTCATAATGACAGAAAAAAATCAATATAATTGAAGATCTGAGTGGAAGAAGTTTGTAATAAGGGAGAGAGGATGCTAGGTGGGAGAGGGGATCAGCACACCCCCCCTTTAAAACATTTTGAGCCTCCCCTGGGAAAGATTCCAAGGTCATTAAATAAATTATTGTTCCGATAATACAAATGAAATTCCGTTAAAAAAATCGAACTTAGTTTCAATGAACTTTCACAATTTTGCGCAAGTTCTATAATTGTAATATTTGTACAAAAAATGCAAATAAGTGTTTCAACAGTTGTACATATTATTTGTATATATGAAGCTAATATGATGTATAGATTTACACTAGTTATATACTAGAATATTTCGCTCTGCATCCCATTTTTTTTCTTTTCTTAGCATAAAATGTATTTATTACAAACAGTTTAATAAGAAACATAGGTGTCTACAATGTGAATATGCACTAATTTATCTTTCTGTACGATATTTTGATTAGATATATCTGCTTGTGGTTGTGTTTATGCGTGCGTGCATGTGTCAGAAAAAAAGAGTAGAAAATTGCACGTCAAACATAGTAAATGAGGCGCGTTCCTAATATAACGAATTTTTAAAATATTCAAATCTTGGTGTAATACTAAACGGTAATTTGGATACTGTATAGTAGACGAAATCTTTTATGTGTCCCTGTAAATACTACCTGCTTTCTATTATACGAGAAGTAACTTCAAGTAAATCTCAGCAACGCATATCAATTTCATAAAATGTGAAATGGCTTAATATAATTAAAAAGTGCTCCGATCAACGTTTTCTCCTATATATTATCTTGTAATAGAATACTTTTGTGCGGCTCTGTAAATTAATAACAAATATTCTTAGCACCACAGATTGTACAAAATGTATTTCTTAGAAGATACTGCATAGATGTATATCAATTTTATTATCTTCGAAAGAGTCCAGCATCATTAAAATGCACTTGAAACTATTTTTTTTTCACCGGCTGTAATGTAACGGAATACTTTTAATTATCTCTCTAATTAAACTATATATCCGAGTTTCATAAAATTTGAAATGAGCCGACAAAAATATGCAATAGTTATATATTTTAAATTTAAAACGATTCGGTTGGGAGTGTTTCCTAAAAACAATTTCCAGATAGTTTCCAGCTAATAACAACCAGGACATCAAATTTTGAACTAAATGGATTTTAAAATGATCAAATTAAAAAAATGTATTTTTTTTAAAAAGGTGAATATAGATATGAGAGGTGTATATATAAATTTTAAGATTGAGTAAATGTTGTCGGGTTTAGATTTCATGGAAAAAAAATTCTACAATTATGTCAAAGTCGAATAAATTTTGCTATTTTTCATTTTGGAATACCAAGCATTTGAGCCTTAATTGATAACTTTATCATAATTACGATTACATACACGATTAAAATTTAATTTTAATAATAACTATGACTGAGTTTTAAAAGAATAATATTTCGTTGATTTTAGGTTTAAACATCAATTGTTTAAGAGTTAGACTTACCAATATAAAGTGTATTTTTTTATTGTAACTGATATCATAGATTTATTATAAATCATCACTGAAATAATTCTTACTTATGCATTTTCTTTTGTCGAAATTCGACGGGTTTTACTTTATCTATCTATATTATAAAGGTCAAACGTATCTGTGCGTAACGCATACGTCATTTTGTAAATGGCATCACTTTGGAATTTGAAATGCAATTTCAGTTTTGCAATTTTTACTACTGCAAATTTTTAACCTTCTAATTATCGCACATTTTCAATGTTTATACCGCTGTATAGGAAAAACTGCATTTTTAAATGCAGTTTATTTGAAAATTATATCTTAATTTATTTTTGAAATATTAATTTTTTTGTAGTTTTAATACTGTTTTTCTAAACGTAGCAACAGAAGTACTTCATGTCTATAAAAAGCAAAGGGAAAAAAGCCGAAAAAAGCTGATTACTTTTTCTTTATGTTGTTATTTTCTCATTAAAGGAAAAAAAAAATAAAGTACTGGCTGAGTCAAGAATATCGTCTGTTATAAAACCCGGTGAATTTTAGTTCCATTTACAAAATTTCATTTATACTAGAAAATATATATAAATAATTTAGTATCAGTTTCAGTTACTAGCATGGAGCTTCGAGTTTTGAATTAAAATGATTTATAAATGATCAAATAAAAATACCGATTTTTTTTTTTAAAAGTTGAATATATGTATGAAAGGTGCATATTTAAATTTACGGTAAAAATACGGTGAAAATGGTGTCGGTTTTAGATTTCACGGTGGAAAAATTCTACGATCGAGTCAAAGGGGAACAAATTCTGATTTTTTAAATCTTGGAATAGTAGCATAAATGCTTTGATTGATAATTTTATCTCAATAACAGTTCTTTATCATTTTATATTGCTTACATGTACGATTAAAGTTTAATTTTAACAATTTCTACAACTGAGTTTTATAGTATTTTGTTATCTTTAGGTTAAATATAATTTCTTTATGAGTTAACTTACCAATATGAGGTGGATTTTTTATTGTAGCTAATTTTATAGGTTTATCATAAATCAATGAAACAGTTCATTTTTAAGTATTTCTTTTCGTCGTAATTCAATCGGTTCTAACTTGTTTTCATAATGTCAAAACAAAATCAATAGAATTGAAGGATAGAATTAAAAATTATAATTTATAAATTTTTCGGAAGCATATTTGGGTACGTATTTTTTATAATTCTAGTGTATCAACAAGTGATTGTAATATATTGATTCCAAAATTCTACTTTTACATACAAAATCCAAGTTAAAGAAACGAGTCTAAAAATAGGAGATTAAAAATAGGATCTCCGCATCTTAGATATATAGATTTTTTTCGTTATACGTTTTCCTTCTAAAGAACAGTAAACTTTTTCTTTTCATAAAATCAAATATTTTGCATGACTAAAGTACGAAATAGGGCGATTCTTTGTTAAAAAAAAATCAAATCGTTTATGTGACTTTTTTAGTTCTTTGTATATTTATTCCATATGCAAGAATTTCAAATCCTTTTATCTTTATTTTTGGGCAATGTTCTGTTTTTAAAGTCTTTTATAATGACAGAACAAAAACAATAGAATTGAAAGATTGATTTTATTCTTCATTATTTTTAAAATTTGAATTTAAATGTTGAGGGGATACACTGCCTTTGAAAACCTGTCTTCAAGTTTGAATAATACAGTAACACTATGTAGTGGCACAATATTTAATACTAAAAATAAATAAAATACTAATAAAAAAACCTTGCAGAACAGCTTATTTTACAAAAAATTAATTAAAAAAAATCCCTATTACTTTTATAGATATGAATTTTTTTGCTAAATTTTTCCCACATTTATTAGAATATACTATGTAAAACTGTGCATGGATTTTTAAATGTATGGGATTTTGTATTATATAGCACACTAGTGCTGCATAGTAGAGCTCAGCTACATCTCTAATGTTAAAGTCCAAAGTTTGCCTCTTAATAACTTGGAACCCAATCATCGGATCGCGAGGAAATTGAAAAAGGCAAAGTGTCCTACTCTAAACCTCAAACTTTACAAAAATTTATCCAGATCCACCGATTAGTTATGGAGATCCAGAACCCCTGCTTTGTCACTTTTTTCTCGTGAAACAAGAAAAAAAGACAAACAACTCAATTATAATACGAACCAGGAAACATTCAGTGACGTGTAATAGCAAGGCCCCCTTATCATAATCAGGCCTCGCATTCAGGAGAAAATCTATTGTTGAAATTGTCTCTATAGCTGCCAACATATTAACTGATTTTGTCTCGTATGTAGCGCCATCTGGTGCGTACTACTGCTAATAATCCCATAGGAAATAATGGAAAACATTTCAGTTTCTAACATTAGATGGCGCTACCAACGTGAAAATCATGTAGTTCAGCGCCCCCTGTACTGCGGTCAAAGGAAACTTGGCGAATGACAAGCCTTGATATTATGATAAGTTAGCCTTGTGTAATAGCTTGTTCGAAAGCTTTTAACTTAGGTATGTGCCTTTCGAAGGTCCTGCCAAAAATTATTCAATATTAAAGAAATGGCACCCATTTAAAATTTATATAACACTATACTTTCTATAATTTAACATTATAGAAATATTCCTTTTTTCAATTATTTCTTTCGAGCTGCCATCGACTAAAAAACAGTTCAATAATAATAAAAAAAAAAAGTGATAACACGTGTTCTTTTTTTTTGGATCAATAACAATTCTGAATCTCCCCTAGATATTTCAATTTTTGAGATTGATGTCATTCGAAACAGAAAGTACATATTTTTCATAAACATACATATAAACTGTTACTAAATATGTGTTAAAACAACATCGCACCTTCATTTGAGAGTTTTAGACGTCAAAACAGTTACTCAGTACAGATATTTCAATTAAAAAGGGATAATTTAGAAAAAAAGTTCTTCTATGTTTATAAAAATAACGATTTGAATATGAAGCTATAAAAATCTTTGTAGATGCGCATGGTCATAAGAAAATCTGTTTCATAAGAAAACTTCAGTGGGACTACCATCTGGGAGGGGCTGTTATGTCGCCAAATGTCGCAAAGTTTATCACCAACTATAGCGCCAACTTGGCGCTATATCGGCAAATCTGGCGCGCAAAATTACTCGCCAAAATTGAAGCCAACTTTGCGTTAAATCCGATATTTTGCCAAACTTATATGTCTAAAAATAACTTTACACTAATACTAATAATAGTTTAAATTTATTAGTTGAAAGTGATTAATAAAGTTCCCGAAAGGATCTGAAAAAGCTATGAAATCATATAAAAAACTGATGGAACCAGAGAGCAAAGTAGAGCATGAACTAAAAAAAATATTACAATAAAAATTGGGAAATATTTTCAATCTAAAAATGTGCGTAGAAAAGAAATGGAATCAGATGATCTGTAACGCTCATGAAATTAGCCAAATTTTTGTTAGCTGAAATTGTGGACTGAGCTTTACAGGTGCCTTATATTCAGCATTATACTATTAGCCACTCAAAATGATTACTGAGGAAAGTAGTCAATATAATATATTGTTATGTTGTCTGAAATCAGTTAAGCTCCACAACGTTAAACGATTATAAACCATGAAGTAATAATTAAAGTATAACATTAATATAATCAAGTTGGTAAGGAATTGATGTAGATAAATATGTCTGAACAAAAATATTTAGTACATGGTTGAATCGTATCTGTTCAAGGTTTCGAGTTTACTTGGAACTTTGATCTTCCACTTATGAAAACCGCTGGAATGGAATTGTGTCCACACTTTGTACTGAACGTACCGTTCTCATACTTCACTACATCTGCCTGTAACATATAGTTATGAACCCGAATTTTTAAATTGGCTATGGATGACTGAAATACGGAGTGAGTTGAAAATGCCCTATTGTTTTTAAGGCACCAGGAAAGCTCAGTCCTCATTTTCAGCAAACAAAAATTTGGGTTATTTCATGAGCGTTACAGATCATCAGATTCCATTTCTTTTCAACGCACATTTTTAGATTGAAAATATTTCTCAATTTTTACTGTAATATTTTTTTAGATCGAACTCTACTTTTCTCTCTAGTTCCACCCGTTTTTTATATGATTTAATATGATTTTTTTTTATCTCGTGCATACTGAAGAAAAAAATGAACAAAATTCAAACTCTCAATTTAAATATTTTTTTAAAAAACAGTAAACTTGAATGCACAAAATTATTAAACATACCGCAGAAAACAAGCACAAAAAAAAAAAAAAAAAAAAAAAAAAAAAAAATCAAACTTTTATCTAAATTAGCTAAAAAGGCCTTAGTATTTATTGAACAAGCAATTTATAAAAATATGAACAAGAAGAAAAGTCACTTTAAAAATTTCATTTTTATGGGAAATTGCGCTGGATCTATGCACAAAATTTTCAATATCTCGCGATATAAGTGACGTATAGATAAAAATGAGGTGTCAAAGTATTTACAATTAAAAGAACTTTCAATTAACATTAAAAAAAAATAAACAAATCATATTTTGGCCAATTTCAAAGTAGTATGTTCCCTTAAAATGTAACAATCAAGTTCAGACTTTCGTAACATTCGCATAAACTTACAAACTACAAACTCAAATGTTTTCATCGTTTTAAAAATCTTGCTTAAGTTCATAGCAGCATTAATTTGAATATTTTTCATTTTATTTTTGAAATTAAATTTCATATTTTGCATACATAGATGGATATCTTGTCTTTCCTTTTTGAAGCTTCACCATAATTAATGCTTTAACAAAAGTTTTAATAAAATACTAGAATGTTTTCAATGATTTTACTATTTAACCAATCCTATGCAATTCAAAATGGATAAAATAACTAAAATTCGACCCTCTCCCCATAATGTAGTGCATGCATGTGAACAAAATGCAACACTGTAAAAAGATATTTTTTAAATTTCTGCTGAGATTAATAAGAATTCGAGAATATGCAAAGAATACGTTTTTGAACATAGGGGAGACTGGGGTACAATGGACCACGGGGTACAATGGTCCACCCCTTATTTTTTATATTAATTCTGTTTTTGAAAGCTTCATATTTTAGTATATAGATGGCAATCATGAAGTAGTAAAAAGAAGTTTAAAACCATGTGCATAGCGGACATTTTAGCCATTTTATACTTGATAATTGACTTGACACAGGAGGAGTAAGGCAAAAGTAAATATTTTCAGTGAAACATATCTTCATTTATTTATTACAGATTTCTAATTTGAAAGACATTGTGTGGCAAAACAAAAAGGTAAGAAAATACATTATTATAATTTATTATAGCTAAAATAATAGAATTCTAAATTTCTTTTTTTATCATTAAGTTTTTGTCAAACTTCCATATGGGGTACAATGGACCATCAGAAACTGGGGTACAATGGACCATGCTTCATTGTACCAAAGTTTTGTATCCCATGTTTTTAAAAGTTAAATATTATATGAAAAATTCAGAATTAATAAATTATTTTACTTCTGTGGGTAGATTAATTAATGATTCATGTTGTGTAATGTATTTTTGGAATATTTATCTGTATAATATATGCTTTCAAACATAAAAATTAGCCCAAATTAAGAATTAATAAATTATTTTGTTTCTGTGTGTGAATTAATTAATGATTCATGTTGTGAAATGCATTTTTAAAATATTTATCTATATAATATAAGCTTTCAAATTTAAAAATTAACCCAAATTGAACACCAAAAATTAGTAAACAAAATATTTTGTGCATTTGAGGGTTTTTTTTATTTCATATAATTTGTTAATCCAATATTCCTGCACTTATGTATACATGCATCCATAATAAGTTAGATTTAAATAAAATAGTAGAATTAGAAAAACAAATATATATCTACCTATTAGTTTGTATCTGGATATAATAATTAAAAAAGTCCTTCCGGCAATGCCGGGAGGAAGAGGTAGCTTTCATATACTTATATATTTATTTATTTATTTTAAGGTAAGTTACAATGTTCAAAAACACTAAGCTCAAATTAGTGGAAATAATCTTATAAAATTAGTGATTTTATAAGATTGAAACTAGTTTTTGTCAAGACTGAATATTAATAGGAATTTTTAGAAATTAGTCATCTTTTATTCAACCTGATTTTATTTTAAGGGATTTAGAGAATCACCAAATTTTACGATATCATAAAGTGTATGCCATTTTAAAGCAACATTGTGGATCGTTCAGATCAGACCGTTTCAAAATGTCAGCCATAAGCAAAATTCAAAGTGCTATAACTCAGTCATTTTATAAGATATAGACAAAATAAAAAGTGTTCTGGAATCGTTGTTTAAAGTTCTAACACGAAAAATAAAAATATTTTTCAATTTTTAATTTTTTCGCATTTAATTTTAAATTTTAAATTTTTAAAAAAAATTAAAATGGCCACCATTTTGAAACAAAATGGTGGATGATGCTGGCCAACGAACTAGGTCGAGACATTTGTATGTACTATGTACATCCCAAGTTTCATTAAAATCGGTTGATAAATACGCGTGTTATCACGTGACAAAAATCAGATCGTTTCAAAATGTCAGACATAAGAAAAATTCAAAGTGCTATAACTCAATCATTTTGTAAGATATAGACAAAATAAAAAGTGTTCTGGAATCGTCGTTTTATGTTCTAACACGTAAAAGAAAAATATTTTTCAAATTTTGATTTTTTCGCATTTAATTTTAAATTTTTAAATTTTTAAAAAATTTAAAATGGCCACCATTTTGAAACAAAATGGCGGATGATGCTGGCCAACGAACTCGGTCGAGACATTTGTATGTACTATGTACATCCCAAGTTTCATTGAAATCGGTTGATAAATACGCGTGTTATCACGTGACAAAAATCAGATCGTTTCAAAATGTCAGACATAAGAAAAATTCAAAGTGCTATAACTCAATCATTTTGTAAGATATAGACAAAATAAAAAGTATTCTGGAATCGTCGTTTTATGTTCTAACACGTAAAAGAAAAATATTTTTCAATTTTTAATTTTTTCGCATTTAATTTTAAATTTTAAATTTTTTAAAAAAATTAAAATGGCCACCATTTTGAAACAAAATGGTGGATGATGCTGGCCAACGAACTAGGTCGAGACATTTGTATGTACTATGTACATCCCAAGTTTCATTGAAATCGGTTGATAAATACGCGTGTTATCACGTGACAAAAATCAGAACTCATCGTTTCAAAATGCCAGCCATAAGAAAAATTCAAAGTGCTATAACTCAATCATTTTTTAAGATATAGACAAAATAAAAAGTGTTCTGGAATCTTTGTTTTAAGTTCTAACACGTAAAAGGAAAATATTTTTCAACTTTTAATTTTTTCGCATTTAATTTTAAATTTTAAATTTTTTTAAAAATTTAAAATGGCCGCCATTTTGAAACAAAATGGCGCATGATGCTGACCAACGAACTCGGTCGAGACATTTGTATGTACTATGTACATGCCAAGTTTCATTGAAATCGGTTCATAAGTACACGTGTTATCACGTGACAAAAATCAGATCGTTTCAAAATTTCAGCCATAAGAAAAATTCAAAGTGCTATAACTCAATCATTTTTTAAGATATAGACAAAATAAAAAGTGTTCTGGAATCTTTGTTTTAAGTTCTAACACGTAAAAGGAAAATATTTTTCAACTTTTAATTTTTTCGCATTTAATTTTAAATTTAAAATTTTTAAAAAAATTTAAAATGGCCGCCATTTTGAAACAAAATGGCGCATGATGCTGACCAACGAACTCGGTCGAGACATTTGTATGTACTATGTACATACCAAGTTTCATTCAAATCGGTTCATAAATACGTTAGTTATCGCATGACAAAAATCAGATATATATATATATATATATATATATGGTTATATATATATATATATATATATATATATATATATATATGTCAACATTTGAACGGAGGGTGGTTTTGGGGTCTGGGGGTCATGATCGGTGAAAATATACCAAAATTTTCCGGAAGTGTTTTCCTCCGGACGGCTGCAATAGGTAGCTTTTTACTTTTTGTAATGAAAGCTACCTAAAAGGTAAAATTCATTAAAAAATTACAGATGATGTAAAGTAGACAGGAAAAATTTATTATATTTTTTTCCTTGGTCATACATTTAGATATATATATTTCTTATTATAAAGGTTTATATTTAACCTTAAGTGGCATCATTGACAAAAAGGATATATATTATTTTTCATATTTCTTTTAGCAATGCCAAGAAACAAGCCTAGGAAAACCAATAGAGGTTCTGTGCCACATGAAGTTATGGAACAGGCCATAAAATGTTTTGTGGAAGATAATAAACCTAATTGTTTAATCTGCGACCGGTATAATGACTTAATGATAAAAAAAAAAAAGAAGAAGAAAAAATGTTACTTTAGTTAGAGCTAAAAGAGTTAATAAACAAATAAAAATGAATAATAAAATGTGAATAAACAGATAAAAATGAATAATAAAATGTGAATAAACAAATAAAAATGAATAATAAAATGTGAATAAACAAATAAAAATGAATAATAAAATGTGAATAAACAAATTATGATATAATTTATCTTTCTCTTATTGTTAAAAAATGAGCTACACTGATATATTTTTATTCAAATTACAAGTGGTCCATAGAGCCCCATGCTGTGGACCATTGTACTCCAGCATTGGGTACAATGGTCCACTTTGTCACTTGCTATTTAAAAAAATATATAAAAAAAAGTATGCGTAATTATTATTTTTAAGTGGATGCAGTATAAACTTTAATGTATAGGTAACATACATGTACTTGATCAAAAGAAAAAAAAATACTTTAAGAGTAAACAGTCAAAATTTACAAAAGTGGACCATTGTACCCCAGTCTCCCCTATTCTTTAACAGTCCAGGTATAACCACATTCGTTTTAAATAATAAAAAAAAAAACCTTCGGAGTGCCGAAATAGCTCTTAAAACTACAAAAGTTCGTTTTATCAACAATAAATACAACTTGAGTTATTATTAACTCGTGAATAATATACATTTCTCATATTGGCATACCTTTAGCTCATCGAAATGCTCACTATTGAACAAGATATTTTTAAAAAGTGTTTGATTCGGCTTTTTCCAAAATCAGCAAACAATATCAAAATTTTTCTGTGCAGAGGATCCAATGATATTTGTGAAATGACATAAAATATATTACATGCAAGTTTAAATAATGTGATTCCGTCCAATACACATTAAAGAATAGTTAGTTGAGAATGTAATTCTTCTATTGTAATGTACATTTATTTTGAATTTTTAAATGATTTTCAAAATAAAAACATCTGTAGAGAGTACCAGTAAATTACGGAATATTATAAAATTCAAAGTATTTTGTCTTTGTATGTTTTTATACACTGTAAAAAAAATTCTGTAAAGATACTAAACTTTTTCTAGGAGACTGGGATTCCAAGAAATTTTCCTGTAACGGTAACAGCAAAAATTCAAGTTTCAGAATCGGTTACATACATTTTTCCTGTTATAGTTACATGAAAAGTTCTTGGAATCTCAGTATCCTAGAAAATACACAGTACCTTTACAGATTTTTTTTTACAGTGTTCTAGAAAAATAGAATTTTTACTGTTTTTCTGTTAGAATATCGAGAAAGTTTTTTAAATATACAATTTAAATCAAATTCAAATACCTAAATAAAATAAACATTTTGTTGCGAATGAGTTTTGAAAAAAAAAAATATTTCAACGGTTTTTGAATTGGAATCATAATTTCAAAGTTCCTGGCTTAAATATTAGGTATTGAAGAACAATAAAAAAGGACTGTATATGTAAGATTAATATTTATTTATACTGCACTTAGAAAGATATATTGGTCTCGCATCTAGAAATTAAATTGTGGCTCTAGAAAAAATAGTTCCATGTTATCCTTATAAATTCTAGCTCCCTTTGCTACAGAGTTCTAGAGTCTGTTACTAGAATTCGAGAGCATTTTCTATATTCTCGGTATCAAACTTATTTAAAAATCTCTGCAAATAGATGCGAACACAAGAAATTTGATTTAGTAACTATAATTTTATTTTATGAAACCATTCCCAAAATCAAGCAATAATTTTCTGTTACTGAAAAGATTCAATATCGTTTCGTCACCTTGAAAACAAGAAGCTAGAAATACTAGGTCATTTCGTCTATTCAGCTTAGTTGTTTAACCTATTCGCATAATTTGGTAATCAATAGTTCTAATTTAAATATTCAGAATGTGATTAAATAGTATTCTTTCTAGGTGAAGACGGTGTATTTTTTGTTCAGTGTGAGCGATTCTTTAATTCTATTTCACCCAAAATAACTTCTGAACCAGTTAAACAGCCATAACCGGCTTACCTAGGCAAAATAAATTGATCATGCCGTACACGATGAGATATTTGGCAAATTCCTCAAGAAGAAATCGGCGGAGTTCACATTGTTATTTTGAAAATGTTACGAGATGCAGGACAAAAATCATACAATATCAAATTAATAGAAAGTCCTCTGTACATATGAAAATAAGTTTACTAAAGGCCCAGAAAGCAATTTTTATCACTAGCTGAAATGTGCCATTTATTGGATGCAGAAGTGTGGCATATGCAAACTTTCTAACAAAACTAATGCAGATAAGGAAGTTACACGTTATTTATTTAAAAAAGAAATGAAGTTAAGTATGTTCAGTAGGTCTATCATCAGCAGCAATGTATGATGCATTCTGCATTCTACATATGTCCCAAAGAAGGACACGATAAATATATACTTAGCTTGCTTTTCTGAATAGTTTTATCTGCTTAGTTTTATCAGCGGCTAAGTTTTTATCCCTAAAAGGGAATATGACTTTGTCAGCCGTACACTGTAAAAAATTTTTGTAAAATTCCAGTAGATGTACCGTAAATTTCACGGTACTTCTACCATTTTCACTCTTTACGGTATGAATACCGTATTTCTAAGGTGTATTAAGTGTAAAAAACAGTTTTTTGT
The DNA here is from genome assembly GCA_964019185.1 of Maratus speculifer. Lineage (NCBI taxonomy): Eukaryota > Metazoa > Arthropoda > Arachnida > Araneae > Salticidae > Maratus > Maratus speculifer. Next base: position 35,864,719 of record OZ025291.1, on the reverse strand, counting down.
ACTGTTTCGATTTAAAACGGTATTTACACAGTAAAATTATTATTTTTCCGTAAAAACTCGGTATTTATACCGTAAAATAATTATTTTTCAATAAAAAAAACGACATTGTAAAAATTTTCGTAGCATTTCAATAGATGTACCTAAATTTTACGGTACGTCTACTGTTATCATTCTTTACTGTATGAGTACCGTATTTCTAAGATATATTAGGCATTAAAAAAACCATTTTCTGTGCTATTTCGATTATAAACAGTATTTATACCATAAAATGACCAATTTCTGGGCTATTTCAATTATAAACGGTATTTATACCATAAAATGATTGTTTTTCAGTAAAAAGGCGATATTTATACTGAAAAAAATTATATTTCAGTAAGGGAAAATATGGTATCCTCGCCTCGGTGTACGGCATTTTCTCAAGCGATGTTCTTGTTGTTGCTAGGTAAATGCGCGCAGATCTGAGGAGATGGGGGGGGGGAGTGCAGCCATTAACTTGTTTTGGAGTCCAAAAATCTCAAAGGGTCCCAACTCCTGCAATACACACTGTTTATTATAATTTTTATAGATACCATAATGTTACAATAAAAAAAGAGAAAGGACTGTATTTACTTTTGTTAAATAGTATTAAAGAAGAATAGATAATTATTAGAATTTATAATTATTATCTTTAACTACAAGAAAATAAATAATGTAATTTACGAAAGATGACTAAAGTAGTCTACAAAGTAGACGAGGCTTTATTAAAGATTCACATGCATTTTATGTGTCTTGCGTGTCTGTGTAAGGGGGGGGGGGGACTGATTCTGGGCCCGTCACGGTTCTCGACGGCCTGAATAGATGTTGTCTTTCTAGTGGGAACTTTTAATCTATCATACTGAATGATGTCAAATCCATCCTTAATTTTTATTGGAGAATTATACAATTCATAGAAGTGAAATTCTAAGATTTTAAACTAGTTTAATTAATCACTTATTCATAGTCATGCAATTGGAATTGTAATATTATATACGATTGAATATATATACCAGTGATATTCTTATATGTTAAAAGAGTTTGTTCAACTTTGTGTATGCTCTTTGTGTTTCATTCAGTTGGATCCTCATACCGGACGTGCAGGACAAAGAAGTATGTAACATTTTAACTATTTTTAATTGAAAGTAACTATTATGCATGTATTTTTATTACATTTTTAACTTGCATTAGTTCTTAATAAACTTCTTCTTTACTGTTATATATTTGTCTTATTAATTTATTTTGGGTTTAAAAATTATGACATTAATAATTAATATTGTTTTAGGTATGATAAATAACAAATTTTTCAGCTAAAAATTATTTGAAATTAAAAGTTCTTTAAAAAAGAATCTATTAATACAATGTGAAAAATTTCCGTGGTGGAATTTCAAAGTGGAGTCTATTCATGAAGTAAAATAAAGGGAAGCACCGACATATGGTACTGCTTATTTTTTGAAAACTCCAAGCTGGGCAACACGAAGCGTTTTACCTTTTTCTTTTTCCTTATTCAGCGACACACTAGTAACACGCATGTTCACGTTCTCTACAATTCTAATGTATCGAACGTCGCCTCTCTCAAATAATGAAGATCGGCGGCTAGTAAGTTGTCTGTTAAAAAAAAAAAAATGATATGGTATAACGTATCGTGTGTGCTCAGATGGTGAAATTTTGGGGCCTATAAAGACCCATCCCCCGCGAATCCCCACGTTCAAAATTTAGACAAAATTATCATAAAACTAGAAAAAAATACATCCTTATCAGAAAAAAATAATAAAATACCAAACAGTCAGTTGGCTTAGATTTACGCTTAAACCACCGGTAAAACTGCAAACACCGGTCCTCTTTCCTCTACCAACCTCATAAATAACTAAAATTCAAAAATTTTTTTCGCTTACGTTGTTAGAATTTTATCAACTCAGACCCCAATCTCGATGAGCGCAGGAATTTCGTAATTAACAATTCTGTTGATCTAATCCTTAAAAAGGTGGTGAAGTTCAAAAACTCTAAAAACCGCAAATCAAAATTTTAGAACCTATCTCACTCGACGCTCTTTCGCCATACGGCTCAGTATTGAATTCAGACACTTTACTCCGGGAGGGACTTCTGTGGCTCCGGGGGTGGGGGAATGAAACCTTTTTCCTCAGTGAAAACACAAGAACTCTATTTTTCCGGGGGGAGGGGACATTTCATTGCACTGGGGGGGTTCCCTCTGGGGCACCCCATTAATTCAACACTGATATGGCAAGACTGTTATTTTTGTTAAAAGAAAGGTCTCTCATTCGGTAACTCAATCTCTCCCCTCCAAATTTTGGAAAATTAAACACTAAAAACCATTTAGACAGTTTAAGTTAATTCACAGTCTCATCCATATGTCTTCAAACCTTGGACAATCCCCCCTCCCCCGATCTCTCTTCAGTCCGGCTTGGATAAATTATTCAGACTAGATGTTGAATGATATTTTCAGGTTACTTCAGTGGTCATCAGTGGAATTTTGATGCAAACACTACCACTGATGTTTTTAAAAGAAATAGTCGATGCCTCCTACCCGATTCAGTATGATCCATCGGATGGATCGACCTTGCTCAGTTAAAGATGTCTGTAAAATAATGATTCCCTATTCCCTGATTTTGCACTCACTTTACCATATTTCAAGTAAATTATAGAAACGCGGTATAACGTTATTTACTTTTTGGTAATTTTGGACCCTTTCCCTCCCTTTAAATATCATACGTTACTTCCATCAAACTCCCTGGCCCGGTAATGATATCATTATCAAAGTGTAAAAATTTTTTTTAGAATTTAGTTCTTTTGTTTTGATTAACATACAAAACGGGTTAAATTTATTTTTCGCAAACTTTATTGATTCAATTGAAGATAATTTAATAAAATATCGCCTTATTCAAATAAAAATAGTTAACAAAATAAAAAAGAGATAATGTACTATTTTGAACAAAATACCACGTTACAGAGAAAAAGAGATAATTATAATTGGGTCAAAAATGATATCGATATCAAAAGGCAAATCCCCCCCCTTCCCCTAGAAATATCTTACGATATCATGTGTCAGACCCTCCCTCCCCCCTAAAAGAATAATGTTATATATGCACAGCACCTAATAAAAAAAGTTAATATATCATTCTTGTTTCTAGTAAAACCATCGTAAATATTGACTGAGCAAAACATTTTCTTTGAAAATGTCTGATTATAGGCAAGATAATACAGAGCGTGAAAGTTTGCTTTCGGCCGAAGTAATGGTGTCAAATTTTCGAGGCAAAAGCTTTCTTTACGGGTAGCAGGATAAGTTTCGTATTTACCAACCAACCAACAAATCTAATCGCGTCAGTTTGTTGATTTCGGGCAATGAAGAACTTGAGATCCAGTCATTCATATTTAAGTAAGTTAATCGGCTGTATTTCTTGTTTTCCTTTAACTTACATAATTAGATAACTAATTTGAACTATACATGTTTTAAATTGTTTTTTTTCTTAAAACTATGTTATTCATTTCTTTGGCTAAGTTATATAAAAATTGGAAAATAAATTACTTTGTTTTTGAAATGTGCGTGTTGGATTAAATTGCGTTAAAAATAGCAAACTGACATCTATAAAATTTTGAATATTTTCTGTTCAATATTTCAACTATTTCCTTTTAAATTTAATCATTTTTACTAGAATATTTGCGTAATATTAGTAATTTACATTTATATTATTCAAAAGAAGGAATTCGACTTATTTCATTCCTCCTTTTGCTAGACTGTCCCACGCCCCTCCGCTATTGTTTTTATGTTAAACTATTTATATAAACAACAGTGCTGCTTTTAAGTTTAGTTAAAATTATGGATAATGTATAATATTAGGTTTTCTAAAGATGGGAACTATTACAGCTACAGGTAAACAAGTCATTAATATACAGCAAATATTAAAATTATAGTAAGCAAATTTATTTTTTAATAAACAATTTTTTTATACAAATCTAAGTTTATGCTGAAAAGCAACTTTTTTCAACTGAAGATTTGGTTGTCATTGCTCCATCTCAGTGGCTTAGCTAGGATAGGTGATACCCAGAGCGGATGTAAATTGTGTTACCGCCAGCCACCATGGTGTCACCCCCCCACACAGATCCGTTATATTTTTTCATTCACAATTGTACGCTATTATAACAAATGGCCATATCATTTCTTTTGCCCTGCATTGAGAAAAAAAAAACAGAAGGGCGAATTTTTACTTAACCCATAATCCGCTTAAATCAATGTGGTGTGTGTATGTCGAAGAAAATTCTTTCTTTTAAAGTTTGCTTTTGTTATCCACTCGTTGGATACATTAGATTTTTGTTCTCTGGTGCAAATATCTTATTTAAACACACCAGTCTGCATAAAATTTCAACTTCTTTTAGAAAAGAAAATTAACTCTATTTCGTCGTACGCTAGAAATTTAATTTTATTTCAGAATTTTTTTTCCCAATGGTGTAAGATTATACATATTTATTTTCAAATAAATATTGGGTGACACCCGGGTTGGACCGCCCCCCCTGCCCCCCACTAACTACGCCACTGCCTCCATCTAGTATTGTGATTGATGTTTAGAATAATACGTAATGAGGAAAAATTTCTGTCCCATTCTATCCCATTCTCCATTACTAACTAATATTGTAATAAATATTAGTACTATTTATTACTAATATTAGAACTAGTACTAACTAATATATCTCGTACTTGAATAACATTAATTAATTAATGTTTGAAAACATAGTATATTAACACACGAAAAAAATCATAAAAACCTGATTTAAATAAAAAGAATCTGATTTAAACAAAGATATACATATATATTTTTTAAACTATGATTGTTTTGCTCCTTAGTTGCTATTTAAAAGCATGCATGTTCATGCATATTCCATTCATAATACTAATTTTAAAAATAGTGAGAAAATGGTGTTTATATTAAGACTTTTTTTGGTTTTAAATGTTTATAAAAAAAAAGACTTGTGCATTGATTGCTCTTAACCCGGGAGAACACGCCCTTACCCAGTGTTTGAATGGTTTTAACTTTGTCACCAATAAAATCAAAATATAACAACTACTTTTTTTAGACGGAAACAATTCATACAAATTTTGTGATAAAATAAGTTGAAGATTACTTTAAAAAAATTAGTGGCTACAATTGTAAAAACCATACGCACTCAGGGTCTTTTAGGCCCTGCGCGCGTCCTTCCGAGTTAAAATTAGAGTCATCGTCCTGTTTAATTTTATAGAACACAGTAAAAAGAGGGGGGTGAGGAAATTAAGTCAATGTAAATCAATAAACCAGTTGATATGGCCCTTTTAAAATTCAGCTGGCATATTTGCAAGTCTGATTAAAAAAATTCACTGGCAACTCATATCTATGTGTTATTACAGTATTTATGTTTTCACTAGTGAGATACTGGGTTATTTATTAAATTTTAAGTTAATTAAATGTCATTAAAACTAGTGTTTGATTAAATAGTCGATTCGGTATTTTGTGATTCCGCATGTTATACGATTATAAGTGTCATTAAACTAATTAAAAAATAATTAAAAATGTGTAGCCTATAATTCAAATACTTCGCTGAATAAATGCGAATTACGGCGTTTCTTCATCCCCCCCCCTCCTCTCTAGAAAAAGAAAAGCACCCAGTTAAAGTCAAATTTCTGGAGTGATACTTTTTAGCTCACAGGCTATCATAGCCTGAGAGCTTATGTGCCCGTCCGTTCTGTATGTTCGTTCGTGCGTAACGCGATAACTCGTGATAAAAATATCCGATTCACTTGAAATTTTGTATGTAGGTATATCCTGACAAGGCGCTTCCCTGATTAGTTTTTGGAGTTCATTCGATATGTATAAGAGGGGGAACGGGGGGCTCATGACCCTCCCCTTAGTTGATATAAATGGGATTTTCATGCAGAATTAAGTGTTCGTTCAAAATTTAGATTAGGATCATTCTGATGAGGCGATTCCGTGACTGTTATTAGGTGTTCATTGAATAAGTATAAATAGGGGGAACAGGGGTTCTAATGCCCCCATCCCTTAATTTATATAAATGAGTTTTTCAATCAGAATTTTCAGATTTCGTTCAAATCTCTGAATAGTTTTGGAAGTTTAATGGTTAAGTATAAAAGAGGGGGATAACTCCTTTTTAAATTATATAAATGCTAAATGGGTTTTTATTAAGAATTATCTCGTTTGCTCTGAATTTTGGATATAGATTTTTTATATGATAAAGCATGTCTTTGATAGTATAGGATGTTCAATGATTAAGTATAAAAAAAGAGCAAAGGGGAGAGCTGTTTCCCCTTGTTAATTTTTTTTTCGAACGGAATTAACCCTTGAAAATATAAGGCTTTAATGTACAATTAGTATTTGTAGCCTGTGAGCTCAATGCCATCAGTTTAACTGGGCAGTATTCTTTATTTTAATTTGTCTTTTTTGCACACAGAGTTTATTGAATCGGATTTAAGTCTTTGTGTTAAAAATTTACTTTCTGGTGTATTTTTTTTTTTTTTTTTTTTTAAATTTGGATGGTAAAAATAATGATGAAATGTCTGATTTTGTGAAAGAGCCTATTATTCAATGATTTTTTTTTTAAATAGGCCCCAAATTTCGCTTTGATTGTGCCTGATTACGTAAGTTTACATTCAAAATTTACAGTTTTACATATTTAGATTTTAGACCATTGGTGTAAAAATCTAGGCACCAGCGGGGGGCAATCACTCACCACGGAGTAAAATTTAATAGCATTCTAGCAAGAAATTTATACTAATTATTAGATGATACAAGTCGAAAAAAAATTAGTAGTGAGAGCATAGGAGCAACTGGCGCAAAGACTTTTGCACCCCTGTCTTAAAACAAAGAGGTGTACCTACCAATCCATATTTTATCACATGTTCTCAATATTAGAAGTTTTACGGGAAGTGTAAATTATAATTATCATCTATTTGAGATCTTCGAAATCAGCCTGCGTAATTTTTGTGATAAAATATTAATAACAGTAAAAATCATTGATTTACATTATAACTATTTAGTTTCTTACACGTCAAAACCTTGTGTGATTTCTTTGTTTTTCAAATTGATTACTTAGAGAATTATAAGAATATAGTTATTATATTTTCGGGGTTTTTTTTAAACATTTACTTTTTGATATTGAGTAATTTTAATATGACGGAAAAGCTAGGGGTCTTCCTCTGGTAATTTATTTATTTATTTATTTTCGTAGTCATTATCGTCCAAACTCGTCAAAAATTTTTGGAATTAAAACAAGTTTTCACAGTTTTTGACAAGCAATTCAGAAAAAATATTGATATATATTAATAAAATGGCTGGTATAAAGACTTTTTTTCATTTAGTATATTTAAATCGTTAAGAAATAATATATGTTTATTTTCAATAACAGAAATTTTGGAATGGAGAAGGAATATGGCTATCCAATTTCAATTTTGAAGTATAATTGAGGAGTAGACTTGGAACTAACCCTTGGAACTTGGATACCCAGTACCAAAAAAAATTCTCGATTGTCTGCGGCAGATACTACAGAGGCAGAAAATAATCCATAGGTAAAATGTTTTGCAATTGCAGCGTTAATTAAACATTTACTTTTAACGATTTTACGCGTTTTATTCAGTTCTGTTAATAACTAACTCACATTTTTGCATTCAGTAATAAAGTGTTAAATATAACTTAAAACAAAAGAAATGTTTGATGAAAAAATAATCTACAAAGAAGAAAAGAAAATCTGTAACACCCGTCTCCATTCTTTACCTTTCTGCTATAAGGCTTGCAATATGAATAGTGATTGCAAAAAATAGTGGATATGACTGAGTATCAGCATTTTTTATTGCACAGTCTTGATCATAGTTTCTTATTTTAATTTTTGAAAAACAAATAAAATCAAACACAAAGTCGATATTTGATTTTTTTTTTAATCAAAGGCTTGATACATTTCTTGTAATATTTCAAACCCATAATGGTAATAATAATATAATGACTATTAGTTATTACTAATAGCATAATTTTATTTGTAGGTACATTTAACTCACACATAATCTAGCTAAAATAGCGTCTCAGTGTTATCATTGTTAAACGCATGCTTTTTACTTATTTCTAGTTAGAATTTCTTTTAAACTTTTTAACCTCTCTTCCATTCTCCAAATAAACAGAGTTTTTTAATTGACTTCTTTTTCATACCCTGCCCTTCATTATAATTACAGATTCACTGTCGCGAGATGCCACACGCGGCTAATTTTATGCTGCGACCTGTAACTTTCGGTGCTTAAGGGGGTGCGGGAAACAAAAATATTCAAATTTTATTAAACAGTTTTATTACATTAAAAATTCTGCTTAAAATTACGTTTAAAACCTTGTTTCTATTTTAACTGTAACAAGAAATATTATTTTTTTCTTTTTGGTTTCTTTTTAAAATCTAGTTTTCAAAGCAATCGTTCTCATAAAAATGACTTTCTGTGAAAATGCTTTTTTTCTTCATGAGTTTTTTTACTATTTCTTGTATTTAAATTACTTTAACCCAATAGCGGTTTTAAAAAATCTTGTTTAAATTTGGAACAAATCTTTTTCAATTGTTTTATATTAATTTTGCTTCAGCAAATTTAAAAAAAATATATTTAATTTTAAAAATATGATTTTAAAAAATTACATTTTTTTTTAATTTTTTACTTTAAATATTTTTTAATTTTATTCAAATTAATGTTTTTAAAATTCCTAAATCAGAATTAAAGCTTATATATTTCTGTTTATATAAATGAAAAGAAATTCTACAAATAATATTTCGAGTTATAACGATTTTAAATTACCCCACTTTTTAATTACTATTAAATTAAAAAAAAAAATATGAGAAATTATGTCACGTGCTTTTGTTTCAAAATGATATGGTAAACAATCAGAAAAAATTTCAAAATTTTAACTGAATAAATAACAATTACTTGATAATGTGTGCATTGTTGAGAGAATGTATTAAATTAAGGATTTCATTTCCGACAATTCCATTTTTGTTTAAACACATAGCCTACACTAGGCTCGGTAAGAAATTTTCAATCCAAATATTAATTCTATGGTATTGTTATTTACAGACCTCTTGCCCCCCCCCCCCTTTTAACATTTTTAAATGATTTTTTTTCACACAGGGTGCAGTACGTAAATTTTATTGTGCATTTCTACTTTTTTAATTGCTTGTTACAGTTTTAGGTAGCTTTCATTAGAAAAAGTTAAAAGCTATCTATATTGCAACCGTCCGGAGAAAAGCACTTCCGGAAAATTTTGGTATATTTTCATCGATCATGACCCCCAGACCCCAAAACCACCCTCCGTTCAAATGTTGACACACACACACACACACACACATATATATATATATATATATATATATATAGGGTGTATCTAAACTATTGGGCAAAACTTTAAGAGGTGATAGTACACATCAAGACAAACAATATTGAATAGGAAACTAAGGGACCCAAACGTCTTCCGAAGGAGATAGGTGCCATTAAATTTTAGGAACTAAAATTTGAAATAAGCATAAAAAACGGAAAAAATTGTCGATTGATTTGCGGTTTTCACTAAAACTACTCTTTGTGTCAGTATTTTCTTTAGAATAAGTTGTAAAGATAAATTTCAAAAAATGCCAATAGAGCGCGCTTTAGACTTTGGAGTAACAAACAATTATTTTTTGCCGTTATTTTTGCATCTCATTAAATGTTTTCGGAAGCTTAGACTTAAACTTAAATTTTGAGCTCAAAATCTGAATAGTTTTTTTGCTTAAGTAGCGCAAACTGAACTGTGTTTAGAGGTTCAAATTTCAAATGATTATAAAAAACGGTAAAATATGTCGTTTCGTTTGTGGTTTTTGCTAAAACTACTCTTTAAATCAGTCTTTTCTTTTAAAAAAATTATAAAGATAAATTTCAAAAAATGCCGATAGAGGGTGCTTTAGACTTTTGAGCAACGAACAAGTAATTTTTGCGGTTATTTTTTGCATCTCATTAAATTTTTTTAAAAGCTTAGACATAAACTTGAATTTTGAGCACAAAATCTGAATCCGCGGGAGTGGTTAAGTAGCGCAAACTGAACTGAGTTGAAGTGGAGGGCAAGTTCAAATTTCAAATGATTATAAAAAAAAGAAAAAATTGGTTGATTCGTTAGCGGTTTTCCTTTAGAGAAAACCGCAAGCAATTTTCTTCAGTATTTCCGAGAGTATTTTCTTAAAAATAAATTAAAAAAAATTTCGTTAGAAGGCGCTTTGAACTTAAGAGTAACCAACAGCTATGTTTGACCGTTATTTTTTGTATCTAATTAAATGCAAAAGCTTAGACTTAAATTTTGAGCTCGAATTCTGAATCATTGGGAGGGGTTAAGAAGCGCAAATTGAACTGTGTTCAGGAGTTGAAATTTACCCCCCCCCACCTCAAACACAGTTCATTTTTGCACTACCTAATTACTCCCAACGATTCAGAATTTGAGCTCAAAATTTAAGTCTAAGATTTTGCATTTAATTAGATACAAAAATTAACGGTTCAAAATAGCTGTTGGTTACTCTTAAGTTTAAAGCGACTTCTAACAAAATTTTTTGAAAGTTATTTTAAAAATTTATTTTCAAATAAACATTTACATATTACATACACATTGACATAAAGAATAGTTTTAGCGAAAACCGCAAACGGATCGACCAATTTTTCCTTTTTTTATAATCATTTGAAATTTGAACCTGCCCCTCCCCTTGAACTCAGCTCAGTTTGCGCTACTTAACCACTCCCAGTGATTCACATTTTGGGCTCAAAATTCAAGTTTATGTCTAAGCTTCTAAAAAAATTAATGAGATGCAAAAAATAACCGCAAAAAATAGTTGTTCGTTGCTCGAAAGTCTAAAGCGCCCTCTATCGACATTTTTTAAAATTTATCTTTCTAATTTATTTTCGAGGAAATACTGATTTTAAGAGTAGTTTTAGCGAAAACCGCAAACGAATCGACCAATTTTTCCGTTTTTTATAATCACTAGCAGCCTTCGCCCGCTAACGCTGGTCAGTTTTTTTTAAAAGAAACTTTGAATCAAACGAAATTTTTATATCAATATAATTTTTAGTTTTATATCGTATTTTAGACTCTCTGTCATCGGTGAAAAGTCAGTCATCTAAACGGAAAGTTCAGTGTTAGTCACCAATGAATGACGTAGCGCTCAACATGTTAACAATTTTAATCACATAAAAATTCATTCAGCGGAACTTTTAAATTAAAGCCAACCTTTTATAATTGTGTTCATCTGATTTAAAACATCTCCATAAGTATTCAATTAAACAACGTAGAATGATATATTTCACTTGTTACAAAATTTCTGAAAAAATATCCAACTAACAATGTAAGTTCCATTAAAAACTATCTAGTAGAATTTAAGTTATTAGCGTCCGGAGTGAAATTTAACTTTGCGTTTTATATATATTCCATCTGTTCTTCTTTCTGTTCTTCCATCTGTTCTTCCAATTGTTCTTCCATTTGTTCTTCCATTTGTTCTTCAATTATATTCGACGATTCACTGTTTGAGAGCCTATCTGTCCTTTTATTTATAGAAGTTCAAAATGAAAAAAGATTTTCTTAGCAGACGATTTTTTGTGATAAATACATTATCTGTTTTATATTTCTTCTGCTTTATTCCTTTTATTTATAGAGTTCAAAATGAAAAAAGATTTTCTTAGCAGACGATTTTTTGTGATAAATACATTATCTGTTTTATATTTCTTCTGCGTTTACCTAAGCTGTGTAAAATATAAAGAAAAAAAATATGACACTCAAATGCAATGCATTCACTGTTTGAGAGCCTATCTGTGCCTCAATTAATTAATTATCCTCTTTATTCCTTTTATTTATAGAGATTTGATATTCGACCTCTAAACACAGTTCAGTTTGCGCTACTTAACCACTCCCAACTATTCATATTTTGAGCTCAAAATTTAAGTTTAAGTCTAAGCTTCCGAAAACATTTAATGAGATGCGAAAAATAACGGCAAAAAATAATTGTTCGTTACTCCAAAGTCTAAAGCGCCCCCTATCGGCCTTTTTTGAAATTTATCTTTACAATTTATTTTGATGAAAATACTAACAAAAAGAATAGCTTTAGTGAAAACCGCAAATAAATCAACAAATTTTTCCGTTTTTTATGTTTATTTGAAATTTTGGACCCTAAACTTTAATGGCGCCTATCTCCTTCGGAAGACATTTGGGACCCTTAGTTTCCCGTTCATTATTGTTTGTCTTGATGTGTACTATCACCCCTTAAAGTTTTGCCCAATAGTTTCGATACACCCTGTATATATATATATATACACTATATTGCCATTGATTATGGGACACTTGCGATTTTAGACATTTTACTAAATATCTAGAAAAATACATGAGGAATCATCTCGAAACTCTTAGTGTATAAATATAATAGTATACGTCATACATCTCCGGGAAGATTTTTTACCGAAACTCCATAGGGGACCGTCAACAAATTAAAAAAGAATGAATATCTTTTGAATAACCCTGTCAAAACTAATGTAGTAAAAGCGCTCAAACTCTAGATTATAATTGAATGCCTTATTGTAATACACTGAGTTCATTTTTATGCAAATAGCATGCATACTCGCAGAGTAATTAAGGTTTTTATAAAAATGGCCCCAAATTTTTCTAAGTTTTTCTCTTATAATTTTCAGAATTCTTAATATAAAATAATATTTTTTTCAGAAAATATGACAAACAGCATTGCACACAGTACCCTGTAATCAGAATTAAAAAATAATAAAAATTGTATGAAAAATGAGTAGGTTTACTAAATAATATTTTACTGCGCATGCGTCGAAGATATCAAAATTTCATTTGCATATTATGTTAGCTAAATGTATAGAGCAACATTTGTAAAAGTCTCAAAATTATAGCTTGAAAATTCTGAAAGTAATCGTCTATAGAAAAAGGACAAAATCCGTTGTTTCCAAAATGAAGCAAAAAAATGAGGGATTTTATCCAAAAGTAGTCGTAACATCCCGTATTGTGTATTCTATATTGACACTAATCAATGAATATATGGATACAACCCCTCTTGTTTTTGCTTCATTTTGAGAATAATGGATTTTCAACTTATTCAATTGACGATTATTTTCAGAATTTTCAAGTTATGATTTTGTGACTTCCACAAAAGTTGCCCTATACATTTAGCTAACATAATATGCAAATGAAATTTTGATATCGTTGACGCATGCGCAGTAAAAAATTATTTAGTAAACCAACTCATTTTGTATACATTTTTCATTATTTTTTAATTCTGATTACAGGGTACTGTGTGCAATGTTGTTTGTCATATTTTCTGAAAAAAATATTATTTTATATTAAGAACTCTGAAAATTATAAGGAAAAAATTTGGAAAAATTTGGGACCATTTTTATAAAAACCTTAATTACTCTGCGAGTATGCATGCTATTTGCATAAAAATGAACACAGTGTATTAGAATAAGGCATTCAATCATAATCTAGAGTTTGAGAGATTTTGCTACATTAGTTTTGACAGGGTTATTCAAAAGATATTCATTCTTTTTTAATTTGTTGGCGGTCCCCTATGGAGTTTCGGTAAAAAATCTTCACGGAGATGTATGACGTATACTATTATATTTATACACTAAGAGTTTCGAGATGATTCTTCATGTATTTTTCTAGATATTTAGTAAAATGTCTAAAATCGTAAGTGTCCCATAATCAATGGCAATATAGTGTATATATATATATATATATATATATATATATATATATATATATATATATATGATTTTTGTCACTCTGTAACTATCGTTTTTATGAACCGATTTGAATGAAACTTGGTATGTACATAGTACATAGAAATGGCTCGACCGAGTTGGTTGGGCAGCATCAGATGCCATCTTGTTTCAAAATGGTGTCCATTTAAGTTTATCAAAAATCTTTTAAATGTATAATGATGTACAAAGAAAAATTTAGAAATTGAGGAAATATTCTTTCTAAGGTGTTTGATATTAATAATGAATCCCGGAGTATTTTATGCTTTGTCTTTACCTTAAAAAGCGCGTGAGATATAGCAGTTTGGATTTTTAATGTGGATGACATTTTTTTTTATCAAGTTGCTCACTACAGCACTCGTATATATTAATCGATTTCGATGTGAGTGTGCGCTTGTACATGAATTAAGATTTCGACCAAGCTCATTGGATTGTTTTATCCATTATATTGTTTTAAAATGGCATATACTTCATGATATCGTGGAATTTGGAGACCCTATAAATCGCTTAAAATAAAACCAGCTTCAATAAAAGATGACTAATTTATAAAAATTCCCATTAATATTCAGTATTGCCAAAAACGAGTATTCAATCTTATATAATCTGACTCCACTAATTTGAGCTTCGTATGTTTGAATAACATAACTTAATTTAAAATAAATAAATAAATAAATAAGTTATATCAAAGCTACATTTTCCTCCCGGAACTGCCGGAAGGACTTTTTTATGTGCAGATGCTCCTACTTTGAAAGCAGTTCTGAAAATAAAACTATTTTCGCCTTAAGAAATGGTTACAAAAGTTGAAAAAGTACAAACACACAACAATATATATCAATTTAAAATTTCACATCCAAAAAAAAAAAAAAAAAAAAAAAAAAAAAAGTAAAAATAAAAATACTAAAATACAAGTTAGAAAATTCTAAGAAATTTTCCCGTGAATTTAACATTAAATATTGGCATTTAGCCACGGGACTGGTGTAGGTTTTTAAGAGTCATGGGAAGTACCACACTAGTCATGGGAAGAAACGAACACACTAATGTAAATTCTATGGGAGCGTTATTTTATAATATTTAACATGGATATAAATATTGTTTAGTAATTTCTGTGTAGGATAACTGAGGGCGATGTACCTGCGGTAGTTTTTTAATTTTTAGATCTTGGTTTTAGACTTTTTTTTAGTTTTCCTTCATTTACAGAACTGGTTTGGAAATTGAAACTACCCAAATATATATAAAAAGTCTATAACTAAAATAGGAAAATGAAAAGTAGCCCAGTAGATCATCTATTGTATGTATATATGTATGTATATTTATATATTAAAATCAAAGCGAGAAAATTGAAAATAACGCTCCCATAGGATTAATATTAGCATTCTTGTTCCTTCTTGTGAATATTGAAATAACCTCTTAAGGTGATTTTGTGAAACCATTTCTACAAATTACTTTCACATTTTTTTCGATAATATATTTTAATGCTTATACCCATGTTGAATGAATCTTTTTCTTTAAGGTACTTGATGTTGGTCAACCCTGTGTGTGGTACAAACTACAAATAATCAATTGGCGGATAATCAAAATGCAGCAAGTGGGCAAAACTATTGGAATTTTTATATAAATGTAAATGACACAATGTGTAGAAGAAAATAAATTGTATACATAAATATTATAACAATGCATCATGATACAGTGTATTAATGTAATTTAATCGTTATAATAAATATATTTTTATATTTTAATTGCTTGTTTTAAATATGTCTGAATCATAATGATATTCATTTATTTTGTAAATGTTCTAAAATATTTATATTTGTAATTTTAATATGATTCTCAAAGCCTCTCCTTAACAATGCAATGTTTTAATACAATTTTAAACTTATTTTTAAGCATGAATGTATAAATTTAGTCTTGACTATTTAAATATTTGGAAGGAAAATATATTTTTCATTTTTTATTAACTTTTTTCGCGTTATAGGCAATTTTGCCCACGACAACTAGTTTTTACTTTTCTTGATCTGTAGGGAGAATTAAAGTTTGTTATTAAGATTATAAGCTATAAATTACATATCAATATAGAATAATATAATAGCACATTTCCATAAAAAAAATTAAAAAGGGGTGATTTGCTAGACAGTGACATTCTTAAACTTTTAAATGAATGTAAGAAATTTTAGATTTGTATGTTGAGAAAATAAAAATAAAAATCCCAATTTCTAAGTAAGTAACAAGAATATTAATGTATATGTATAATTTTGACCACTTTTATTAATTTTACTTTATTTTTTGAAAGTGTATGTGATTTGTATTCTCTTCACGCCCTTCTGATCCTTTAGTTTTTATAATTATGTCTGTGAAACAACAAAAGAAGTGTGAAATAATTTTTCGGCAGTCAGTACTCTTGAATTATTTGTTAATATTTAATAAAATTTAATAAATTGTTACTATTTAATAAAAATAATATAAGATCAATTAATTATTTTCAGTTTTAATAATTTATAGAAATGTAAGAAAGTAATTTAATATTAGCATTTGATTTTATCAGAGATCATCTCACATTATCATAGCGGTTACAAATGTAAACACTTTTTTGAGATTTTTATTTTTAATTCTCTAAGTGCATACTACTTTTGCAGCATCTTTATACCTCTATTTTAAAATAATAATTTTCGCTGTATATTTAAATCTGAAATGTGACAGCAGTAACTATTTTAAAATAGTGGTATAAAAAATGAATGTAGAAAAGGTGTAGTAATTGGCAGCTATGTAAGTATAATTCAAATTCATTGTTTTTAGTTACATTTTACCATAATTTTTTTTTGAACAATTGTACGTAATGACAAAAAACAAAAAGAAAAAAAAATATTTCTTAAGAAATACATAAAATTTAATATTTATGAAAAATAATATATATATATATGCATTGTTTTTTACCAGCATGCATATCATTCCACAACTTGATGATCTACAAATGGTTTTATTAAAATTTTTATCAAAATATTTAAATGTATCCTCACATATCTAATATTTCTCGCCAAAATAAGTTTTTATAATAAGAGTGAGACTTGTGCTTACCATGTATATTCGTCGATTCTGATTACAGAATAACACACAAGAATATCCCATGTTTGACAGGATAATATAAAACAAAAAAGGACTGTAAATAGAAACTTGTTTGTTTTAAAATATGCAATGGGTATGACAAGAGTTTAAAATGACTATGTTTTAGAAATGATGCTTGGTAAGTGTTATCCATTATAAGCAATATAAATTTCTAGACAATATCTGAAATATATCATCCCCTAACTGTCTTGTGGAAGCGGCTACCTCTGCTTGAGACAATCTTGAGACAAGACCTACATTCATTCTCACCTCAAGAGAGTAGAAGTAGCAATTCTCCCACAAGACGATGCGTTCGTGATGATAGATTCCAAACATCGTCTTGAAATCTATATTGCTCGCAATGGAAGACACTTTCCAGAAGTCATTCCTGAAAAATAGTCATTTTAAACTCTCGTCATATCTATTCTATATTTTTAACAAATAAGTTTCTCATTAGAGTCGTTTCTGTTTTTTTAAACCTGTCAAATGTGGGAGGGTTTTTTTTGGATCATCCTGTATTTTTACGGTGTATATACCGTATATTTCATTTACGGTACACATACTGATTACAAATGTTTTTACGGTACATATACCGCACATTTAATTTACGGTATATATGTTGTATAAATATTTTTTACGGTACATATGTCGTACATTTAATTCACGGTATCTGTGCTGTAAAAATATTTTTTACGGTACATATACCTTACATTTAATTTACGGTATATATGCTGTAACGATATTTTTTTAAGGTACATGTACTTTAAATACTTTACGGTACATATACCGTCCAGTTAAATTACGGTACATATACTTTAAATATTTTACGGTACATATACCACAAAATATTTAAATTTATGTTCAGTTAAATTACGGTACATGTACTTTAAGTATTTTACGGTATATATACCGTCCAGTAAAATTACGGTAAAAGGAAGTGTCACAAAGTTGACGGTATAACCACCGTGATTCGAGACCAAAATTTTTTACAGTGTACTAAAGGGCTTATTTAACCCTTTGAGCTCTGGGGTGTAAATTTCTTCAAAATTCCAAATGTCACACTGGCACCAGTATTTTGCAAAGAGAAAAACCGGTTAACGATAAACACGAAAAAATGCTTTAAACCTTTTTGAAGTAAATTTGGTCAAATTTTCCGGTGTCATTGTGACATTTTGGAATTAAAATTATGTGGTAGAAAATTCTACCAGCAGAGCTCAAGGGGTTAATCAATTGATCAGATATAAAAGAATCCATATCGACAAATTTATTTTTGCAAATATGACAGAATTTCTTACTAAATTATTAACTCTATACAATTTCATAATTGACTTTCTTCTTATAATGACCTTATTGCTTTTCTTGTACTATCTTCGAAATGGAAAGGTAGAGCCACAGTTCACCGCTAGGTTACGATGCCAGGTGTTTCACCATATTACACATTTGACATATGTCCGAAAGATTGACATAATGAACATACTTAGCTTGCTTTTCTTATTATTATAAATTTTAGCTTAGTTTTATCAGCAACAACATTTTTTATCACTAAAAGATAATATGTCTTTAATGCCACACTTTTGCACGCATTAATGGGTTTATTTAATCTAATGATGGGATATAAAAGAATTCACATCAAAAATTTTTTTTTACAAGTAAGATAGCATTTTTTAGTAAATCAGTGACTCTACACAATTTCATGATTGATGTCTTCTTATAATGACTTAATTACTTTTCTTGTACTGTATTCCAAATAGAAAGTTAAAGCCACAGTTGACCGCTAGGTGACGATACCAGGTATTTTCATCGAATTATGCATTCTGCATTCTACATATGTCCCACAGAACGACCCAATGAACATATTTAGCATGGTTTTCTTATTAATATAAATTGTAGCTTAATTTTATAAGTAGCTAAATTTTTATCACTAAAGCGGAATATGTCTTTAATTACACATTTTTTTACGCATTAACGGACTTATTTAATCTGCTGATTGCATTTAAAAGAATTCACATTAGCAAATCTTTTTTTGCAAATAAGACAGCACTTCTTTTAAAGCAACGACTCTATTACTTTATAATTGACAATCATTTTACACTGAAGAGCCGAAACATTATGATCATCCCCACATTTTGCAATGAACTCACCTTGATGACGTGGAGGGACCCTAATCAGGTAGAAATAGTATTTGGCTAATGCTAGGGAATCTGAAGAATAATCTTTGCTCTTACACTGTAAAAAAAATTGTGAAGGTACTAAACATTTTCTAGGAAACTGGGATTCCAAGAATTTTTCATGTAACGATAACAGGAAAAATTCATGTAATCTATTCTGAAACTTGAATTTTTGCTGTTACCGTTACAGGAAAAGCTCTTGGAATCCCAGTTTCCTAGAAAAGGTTTAGTACCTTTGCAGATTTTTTTTACAGTGTACTTCTGCCTGTGATGGTAAAAGCCGCTGAATCAAGCGACTTTAATAGAGGGCAGAATTCAATGGCTCGATGGTTCAGAAAGAGTATCTCCGAAACTGCCCGACTCATGGGTTGTCCACGACATTTTTTTGTTAATATTTATGCAAAGTGGGTGAATGATGGCAAAATCGTCATCTTATGCCATGGCGTTGGACGTCCACGAGTTTCCCAGGAAAGAGGATGTCGAAGACTTTTACGCTTGGTAAAGCAAAATCGGCTATAGAGACTGACTCACCAATCAGTCTTATACAATACAGGTCCAAAAAGAATTGTTTCGAAACACACAGTTCATCTGATACTTGTGGATATAAGACTGCGCAGCAAACGTCCCACACATGTGCCTCTGTTGACAAAGCATCATCGGCAACTACTCCTACACAATTTAAGTGAACATTGTGACTGGATCATGGTTACTTGGAAGAGAATTGCGTGGTTGGATGAATCATGCATTCATCTTTAACATGTCGACGGCAGTTCAAGGTTAAGCCTTCTTCCAGTTGGACTGTTACTCCTCTTCATGCAACATGCCGTATATTGCCCGTTGAAGACGATATTATGCTTTAAAGAATGTTCTCATGGGCGTTTCGACCTGTGATTGTAATAGAATAGACCATGTAGGCTACGGATTATCTGAACATCATTGCGAACTAGTGTATTAATTACATGGTACATGTCTTTCCAATTGGAAATGGATTCTTTCAGGAAGAGAACGATCCATGTCACAAAGCTTGAATTGTGCTAATGTGGTTCCAAAAATACAGTATTGAATTCTAGTTAAGGTCTTGGAAACCTAATTCAATGAATCTTAATACGCCAGAGCAGATTTTGTGTGTCGTAGAACGACATCCCAGAGAGAAAAACAAACAAACAAACAAACAAAAATCAACAGCCGTGTTGTAATATCATGGATTTGCGACACCGCTGATTGAACATCTGGTACAATCTGTCTTTGGCCATCTACCAAGGACTTGTGGCACCCATGCCACGGTGGGATGCAACTTTTTTTCAGTGACAAAACAAGACATGCGTTATTCGTAGCGGCACATAATGTTTCGACTCTTTAGTGTATATTAACTTAATTACTTTTCTTGTACTGGCTTCGAAATAGAAAAGTAAAGCTACAGTTTACTACAAGGCAACGATGCTAGGTAACTCGTGCATCGCAACGTTTAAATTCCTCTTACTATAATGAGGTACTGTGTTCATGGCAGTAGCTAACCCGGTTCACTAGTAATTGAGTGAAAACTGAATAAATCCATTTCCATCGTTACGTCATATATGCGCGAAATGTTTTTTGGATCAAAAGTACAGGAACGCACAATTTTCTTTACAGGATTCTAATCATACATTATGTGTAAGCAGTTAATAACTGTAAAATCCACGGGGGTGTCTAACACTGTAGCTTTGTGTTTAAATTGTTTAAAGCTCAAACTTTTTAATTATCAATTTTTATGTTTGCCTAACATTTATCTGAAGTAAAAAAATGGTATCGTCTTTTACAAAACTGTATTTTAAAGAAATTTAATGTGATCTATTTTCTTCGCATTTACTTAATTGCTATTTAATTAATTCTTCCTATATATATATATATATATCCTCTTATATATAGACGACACTAACTTTTGAAAAAAGCAGAATTTCTGTTCTCTAGTTCATGATATTTCATTCAAACATTTTTATAACAGTGTTTCATTTTAAAAAAGTTTAGAGAACAAAAGATGTTTAAACTCAAAAGAAAGATGAAAATCTTTTACGATTCGCTCTTAAAGACTTCTTCATCTCAGAGATTTAGTCTGAATAACAGCATACAAAAATTCTCATAGGAGATTTTCAGAGAGAAATAAATCCCCGCAAGCTTTCTTTAACAATCTTGATTGTTTCTTATTAGTCTTTTTATTGTTAGGTAAACCTCTTATGTTAGGATAAATGCACAACTGAACTTTTTCAAATAATGGACAAGTATGGCATAAAATGATAGTTGAGAATAACAATAATAATAAAAAAAAAAAAACAACGAACTTAATAAATCCTTATCTTATCTTATTGCCAATTAATTAAAGATAAGAAACTATAAGTAACATTTTATTGATTTTTTTTTTAATATTTCAGATATGGAGTTAAAAATACGAAAAATATATAGCGTTGATGCTTTTATTGAGAAAATCTATCGCGTGTTGACTGTATATTTTCTAATGTCTTTTCTTATTTGAAACTTTTAAAATACTAGGTCGTTGATACACCACAAATTCTAAAAACACGCTATTTCATCGGCTTATAAAAGATTGCGAATCATTGAACTATATATTTTTTCTTTCTACAAAAGTGGTAATCTTCCTGTAAACGGGTTCTCAGCCCTTTTTCTTTGATTAGGAATTTTAAGGTATAATCAGCTGCTGTTAAACATCTACTGACCACTCACATATATGATTAAACATGAACAGTTAACCAGTGAAATACATAGTCTTTGCTTCTTAGTATTTTTTGAACTACGTTATAAGAAAAATGATTAAGCAAGGCATTTTAAATGTATCGTTTAAATTTGATGTAATTTTCACTAAATAATTCTTTCTCTTTTTAATATTCTCACCAAAATACTTTTCTTATTTGAAAGAAAATATTATTTGTACCGTCTAAGAATTTACAACATTAGTTAAAAAGATCATATAAAAATATGAAGCAAATGGCTTGTCTAAATATATACATATATATTTAACTTTAACTGTTTTCTAATATTACTTGGTTATTTTAAATATAACGTAATTTCTTTTATTTGCTGCTCTTAATGCAAATTAACGAATCTATGTATTTTATAAAAGTTTTCTTTCTCTTTTTGATATTCACGTAAAAATATTTTTATTGCTATATAGGAAATTGATTTTTTTTCCACCGCCTTAGAATTAGCAACAATAATTTTAAAGATCATTTAGAAACGTGAAATGTCTCAGGTAAATATATATTTAAATGTAAACTATTTGCAATATTATTGTTTGACTACTTTAAATATGATTTTTTTCCATTTTTTTTTTTAGCACATTTTTATGAATTCATTATTTTGATATTTTCGTTCTCTTATAATATTCGCATGTAAATATAGCTTTATGACGTAATTTTCAACATTTTCCGCTTTTAACTGGTAATTATTTAATTCTCATTTGAAAGTTTTTTTTTTCTGTTTGTGATAGTCACATGTAAGTATGTATATATTTTTTGAAGGAAATATTCTTCTTTGATCATTTGGCAACAATTTAAAATAATAACCTTTTGTAAATAATGTTAGAAATGTCTTTCAAAAAATCAAAAAAAAAAAAAAAAAAAAAAAAAAAAAACAGCGTGCACATTGAGAACTTCTAATGTATAAAATGTCTAAAAATGTTTAAATTCCAATGGACAATTTTTGTTCCTATAAAATTTTTGTTAATGGAACGATTTTCTTCAACTTTAACCTCTTCGCTACTGGCGATTATTAAGTATTTTTAATTATTACTGAATTATTTCTTCTCTCGTTTGACTTCAGAGCGAGATTTTTGTTTTATTTTCATTAGCTCGAATCTTATAATTCGAAACATATTATTCTTATATCGAAATTTCATTTATATTTGAGTATCATTAATAAAATGGGACAAAATTGATGTACCCATTTGGGTACTCAGGGACTGGAGAGGTTAAACTTAAATATCTCTTAACCCTTCACTGCACGATTTTTCCTATTGTTATGAAACAAATTATTTGAAATCTATATATCGGTCTAATAATGGGAAAAATAGAATAACAATAATAATAATAAATTGGGATTTTCAGCTAAAATTTTATATTTTTTGGCGTTTACCCTGTATACACAATTAGGGTTTTTAAACATTTTATTGTTCTATTTTGCAATTAAATGGGGTTAAATAAATTAATCTTATCTGTTTAACACTCTGCAATTTGCTTCATATTAATATTTTTAAGTATTCAGTAAAAACTACACTGTAAAAAAAAATCTGTGAAGGTACTAAACATTTTCTAGGAAACTGGGATTCCAAGAACTTTTCATGTAACGATAACAGGAAAAAATCATGTAATCGATTCTGAAACTTGAATTTTTGCTGTTACCGTTACAGGAAAAGTTCTTGGAATCCCAGTTTCCTAGAAAAAGTTTAGTATCTTTGCAGATTTTTTTTTACAGTGTATAACAGTAGATTTTGCCTTAAAAGCTTTATCGAATTTTCGTTTTGTTTCCGAAGGATAAATTCTAATTTTGTGTCAAATGCAGCCATCTGACATGGACAAAATAAGTGTTCTTCTATTCTTTGGACTATTCTTGATCAATTACAGTGATGATATTGGAGAAATTCAGGGCACATAATGAGAATTATAGTGTTTTTAGGTATGTGCCAGATATGGACCACGGTGCAGTGAAAGGTTAAAATAATGATTTGATTTAAAAATTCATTGCATCAGTGTATTTATGAAACATTTTTCTATAATACCAGCTTTCCTAATTTTGTGTGCAGTGGTTTCTTTATATTATCCTTTTCACTGACAAGCGCGTGTTAACGCGTTCACTAAGCTCCACGTTTCACTGCAATACAAGCAATATTTAAAGTAATATAATTGTAATAATTTAATAGATCTTTAATACATTGAACAATAATTTAAGCTTTCAGGGGTAATCATCATATTCGCTTTTATGAATTTTATATAATTTTGCAAGAATTGTCTTTTTTTTAAACATTTAACCATCCCACTGCCGCGACCGGATACATCTGTTCACTAGGCTGCTGGTTTCACCGCAATTGAAGCTTTATTTAATTTAATATAATTCTACAAATATAATCCTGTTTTAAGAAATTAAGCTATGATTGATACTTTCAAGACTTATAAGAATATACGTAACAAAAAAATTATACTATGTTAGAAAATCAATGTTTTATTAACATTTAAAATAAATTACAGTGAAAACAACATTGCAATTTTGCCCTTTTGCTCGACAGTCAGGGAGTTAAAACAGAATGCAGAAAAAAACGACATTACAATTTTTTCCTTTTGCAAGACTGCCAAACGTTTAGAGAAGTAACCAAACTCTAGGTCACAAAAAATTCATTACCAGTGGTGGTGACAGCATTTAGTTACCTTTTTTGGAATAGATAGATACATTAAAAGCACATGGCGTTAAATTGCTCAGTGTTTCTCATTTAAGGAAACAATGTATAAATATTTTACAGATAGATAAATTTATGCACAACAAATAAAAAGTAAAGTCTAAGGAAACACGCCACTCTAACAGTTTTTTACATGGCATTCCTGCTGTCAACTCTATAATTTAAACACAGCTACACTGCTCAAAACAATTAAAGGATATTTGAAGTTTTATATAAAATAAAGATATAAACGAAATTTTTTTGCCGAAAATAGAAGAAGAGAATCACAAATGCAAATTTTTCTGGTTTTCAAACTGTGGAGTATGCAAATTTTGAGTTCGACGTCAAAAACGTCGCTTCAGCGGCAGCGAATGAAATTTGACTTTCCACTGGATAAAAGAGAATGAAGACAAGGATGATCGGCATTCAGTGATTGCTTTGTTTCGATGAGTACGATGTCTCAGCGAAGTCATTTGACAGATTCAGAAGCTTGGAGAATTGTTGGTAGGTTAGAAGGGGGCCAAACTCAAGCCGAAGTAACGCGTAGTCATTGGAGTGTCCCAAAGTGTCATTTCCAGGATCTGGAACCGTTTTTTGGAGAGTGGATGTGCAGGCCGAAGACCAGGGCAAGGTCGTAGACGGGCAACAACGCCCAATGAAGATCGGTATTTAGCGTTAACAGCTCGGAGACACCGAAACATGAACGCTACTCTTCTCCAACAACACCTTCGCTCTGCTACAGGCACCACGATTTCAACTCAGACTGTCCGAAACCGGCTCCATGCTGTAGGTCTGTATGCTCGCCGACCGATGGTATGTGTTAGATTAACATCAAGGCATCGTCGCGACCGCAGGGAGTGGGCAACCGAGCATGTCAACTGGAGGAGAATTGAATGGAGCAATATTCTATTTTCCGACGAGTCCCGTTTTTCTGTGCATCCGGATAATAGGCGTATTTTCATCTGGAGGGACCGTGGCAGTAGAAAAAATCCTGCGTTCGTGCACGAAAGTGTCAGATTTGGCGGTGGAGGAGTGTTGGTGTATGGTGGCATCTCCATTGACGGGCGCACTGACCACTACATCATTCGAGATGGAGCTCTGACTGGTCGCCGATATAGGGATGAGATCCTCAGACCTATTGTAGTCCCTTACGCTGCAGCAATCGGAGATAACTTCATTTTAATGGACGATAACTGCAGGCCACATCGTGCAAACCTGGTGGAGGATTTCTTTTTCGAGGAAGGAATCGTTCGAATGGAATGGCCAGCGTGTTCTCCAGACATGAATCCAATCGAGCACGTTTGGGACGCTCCAGGAAGACGAGTTTCTGGCCGCCAACAAACCCCACAAACTCTCCAAGAACTGGAAAGAGCTCTTCTGGAAGAGTGGGGCAGAATACCCAAACTCGTCATTAATAGCCTCATTGAGTCCATGCCTCAAAGGTTTTCAACGTTGCTGGCCGCCCGTGGAAACCATACCCCCTACTGAAAATGATTTTCTTTGAAGAAAACACCGTTTCTTATTCTTTTTTTCTCATATGCACAAATTGAGTTTTTTTCCTTTTGTACACAAATGCGCAATAAAATGCATTTTTTTCTGCCAAACATGTGTAATTTATTCTCATATAATCTACTATGTCTGTCGACCATGTATCAATCAGCTAAAAAGTTTCCCAGATACAAAATCCACCTAAAACTGCAATATCCTTTAATTGTTTTGAGCAGTGTATTTTATTTTGTTGTATTTTATAATTTTTTCTGCAGTGTATATGCTTTAAGTATTTTTTACTCCACGCTGAAAAAAAATAACAATTATAAACAACAGTATAATAGCACTTGAAAATACATGAATGTCATTAGATAGACTGAATCCTGTGATCGCCAAAATCAATTTATTTGAACTGATAAAATGAACACATTGCCAAATGTTAAGCGTCTAAGCTGCAGAATCTAATTCTACTTTTAATCTAAGACAAGCGTCACGGATAATGACAGGGAGTTTAGAGGAAGTTTCGAACAGTGCGTCAAATTTCTATGCAGAGTAGGATCAGACATGGAGGGTATACGGGGTTTACGCCGTATATCCTCTGGATTTTTTAAAGAAGTTCAGTATAACATGTGTTTTTCAAATAAAGCATTAGCATATACTCTATCTATGAACATTCATGATGTAGCGTATGCTCTTTGTCTATACCGCATACTCTCTGCATTTTTTACGACTACAACTCTGGGTAGGACCCGACAAAATTCACTTGGATTAACTTCTGTTATCATGTTTGTTTACCCATCCGACCTTATAAGTCTCATTAGCATGTCACTTTATAAAATAATTGCGACAATCAGATTCAAGGAAATTCAACCATATTAGGTAGATTTCGTATGAAATACTACATATTGCATTCGCACCAGTTTATCTATCTATCTATCTATCTATCTATATATCACTTTTTTATGGACACGATAACTTCTATAATTCTTCACCAATCTCCACCAAACTCGTACATAAAATCAAAGGGGATAAAATCTCGGCTAAGTTCGTTAATGGGCAAAATCGGACCAAGGGGGTCGAAATAGGGGTCGTTTTTGTGAAAACAGAAAAAAGCCCATAACTTTTAAATGAAAATAGACATCGAATCAGTTTCAAGTTTATATTACTGCTAAATAATGGGCCAAAAGTTTATCCATGGCAGATTTTTGATAAAGTTAAAAATGGGCTCAAGGGACGAAAAAAATAGGGTTTTTGGGAGAAAAAAAAATCATAACTTTGTCAATTCTCAAGATATCAAATCCATCTACATTTTTTATAAATATTCTCAAAATTATCTAAAACTTTTGTATTTGCAAGTTTTTGATAGGACTAACTCTTACCGGTAAAAAGAAAATTAAAAACGAAAATAAAAAGGGGTTTCGAAAAAGAGAAAAATCCATAACTTTGTCAATTCTTAAACTATCAAATCCAATTAAATTTATTTTACATCTTCTCAATAATATTTACAACTTTTATATTGACATGTTTTTCATAGGATCAATTCGTATAGCAAAAGTAAATTAAACAAAAATTGGAGAAAAAACCTCTAATCCAAACTGCTTACATTCTGAATCGTTTTTTAAATTCATTTTTTATTTTAAACGCATCCAAATGGATCCAATCCTCTTATTTAGGAACTATATAATGTGAAACATTGGCCAGAATTTTGATAAAGACAGAATATGTTTAAAAAAAGGCTGCCAAAAAGGGTATTTTGAACAGAATTTTCCGAAGTGACAGTGATAGGAAATTTGAGGAAGTATTCAAATAACAAATTGCGTTTTTCTTGACTCATTTTTAAATCCATTTTACTCTCAAACGCATCCAGTTTACAAATCCTCTTATTTAGGAACTGTATAATATGACGCATTGGTCAATTTTTTGATAAAGACAGAATATATTTCAAAAAAGGCTGCCAAAAGGGTATTTTGAACAGAATTTCAAGAAGTTATCGCGATTGAAAATTTGAGGAAGCATTGAAATAACAAATTGCGTTTTTTCTGACTCATTTTTAAATTCAGTTTTGCTCTCAAACGCATCCAATTGACAGTTTCTCTTATATAGAAGCTGTATAATGTCGCGCATTGTTCAGGTTTTTGATAAAGGCTGAATATATTTTTAAAAATGCTGTCAAAGTGGGCACTTCGCGCAAAATTTCCCGAAGCTATTATGATTAAGAATTGAGGTTGTATTCAAAATTGGTTATTTTATAACTCATTTTTAAATTCAATGTTGCTCTCAAATGCATTCAATTGACAGTCTTTTGTTATTTAGGAACTATATATAATGTACCGTATTAGTCGATTTTTTAATAAAGTCAGAATTATTTCAAAATATGTTATCAAAATGGGCATTTGAGCCGAATTTAGCTTAAGATGATTCTGATAAAACCAGTCCTTACAGAAAAATGAAATTAAAAATTTTTCAAAAGAGGACAAATAAAGTTGTTAAACTGGGTTTATCTGTAATCAAATTTATTTTTTGTTGTTGAAATGAGCACTCCTCGAAATCTACCTCCGCCTATAGGCCAAGCGATAGGGATTTTTTCGGAAAGTAAATGAAATTGCAGAATAGTTTTCAATGAAATAATAGCAATATATTTTTCTTTTTGCAGGATCTGAGGAAATACTATTTTACAATTTCAAAGTACTATATAAAAACATATTTTTATGGCTTCAATTTGTAATTTTGTTTCGGAAAATATAGTACTGAGAATGTACATATCTAGCAGAATGACCTTTTAAAATTTTAAAATTTATTAAATATATCCTTAATATTTGTTTTTAGTGTACCATAAAAATTCTTGACACTAGGAAAATAATATAATATTTTACTCTTTTACTTGCCTTTTATCATGAGCAGATAGTATTTTTATGTTGAAACAAGCAAAAGAAATATTTTATGATGACAAAGGAAAGTGAAGCAGTAAAATATATGGAAAAATCTCCATAAAACTGCTATTTATGGTAGCAAATAAATTGTCTAAAAGCTCAATTCCCAGTTCGAGAGAGTAAACATCCGAATTGAAATCGAGTATCAGTTGAAGTACTTTAAAATCTATTAATTCTACAATGGAAGGTGACTTTCTGTAAGTATACACATAGTTCCATTATGAAAAATATTTAAACTATTCTGTTTATATTCTTTGGGTATTTTAATATATTTTCAAGTACAATCGAACTCTGTTAAGATGTTCATGATAAATACGCCATCCCGCTTTATTCACAGATTCTTTTTTCGGTCTTTGAATATCTCGTAGGACTAGCGCAAAAACATCACGTTTAATATGTTATAAAGTTTCTGACCCTTAAGGCAAAAAAGCATAACTAATTAATGACAGGCTTGTTTATTCGCCTTATTAATGGCAGGTTACTCAATATCACTAACCGCAAATAGTGATAGATATTTGAATAAAAAATGCCATGCTAAAAACAGCACTGCAATTCTTCTTTGATATCGCGGCCAAATGAGCCGAATCTCTCTCTGAACTGAACGAGAGAAATAAAATGCTCTTTTTTTCGTCACTTTTGTTACTTATTCTTAATTTTTAGGGTTCGGTACTTATAAAAAGAAAACGGGAACATTATAAGATCACTCGCGTGTCTGTCTGTCCGTCTGTCGCAGCCATTGAAACTATGAAACGAGAAAAGCTCAAATTGGGGGAAGTAATAAAGACTATTGACCTACACATTTACAGATTATTAAACATTTATAAATATATACTAGCGAACCCGACAGACGTTGTCCTGGCACCGACTCCAAAAAATCAAGTAAATGTACATAAATATAATAATAGGCATGATAAATAATACGCTCTTAGTTTAATTTCTTATTACAATTATGTAAGGAAATTATTTTTCATTTCCAGTAGTTTTTGAAGTCGGTTCAATTTTTTATAGAAAAGTTTATTTTTCTCTTTTTAGTTAAAAGTTAACGATTTTCTGAAGTCGGTTAATTAAAATTATAATACAGAAAAAAATATTGTAAATCATACGCGTATGTCAGGAGTGGGGTTCGAACATACGATCTCTTTTTTCGAGAACCAGAGATTAAATCTGGCACCTTAGACCGCTCCGCTATTCTGTCCGCACTCTATTCAGCCAACTTATTCAACACTTTTAATTAGCGGAAAATCACTAACATTGTTAGTTTTTGGCTAATTAGTAAAAAAGTACTGAATCAATTTCGTTGAAATGTGAATCTAAACCATTCTAGAATCCACTGGAATACACACAATAAATTTCATTAAAATCGGCCCAGTCGTTTAGGAGGAGTTCAGTCTCATACATACGCACAGAATTGGCTGGTACCGATTCCAAAAAATCAAATAAATGTACACAAATATAATAATTAAACAAAAACATAATTTGCAGAACAAATTAAAAAAACAAAATTTATTTCCTGCTCTATTTAAGCCCGAGAAGGGACAGATATTAAGATATTTGATTTAGTTATTTCTACATTTAGTATTAAATTTTTGTATCAAATAATTTAAATTATGTGAACATTAAAAAAATAAAAATGAAATTCAAACAATATGATACTTAAAAACCCTAAATCTTAGATTCCCTTCAAACGAAATCGAAATAAATCTTAGACTTTTTCTGAACATTTGCTTTTTAGATGTGTCTATTCTTTTTATCTATACCTACCGTAAACATTATACAAAATCTGCAAAACAAATATTTGCAAGTTAAGTTTGGAAAAAAGTTTAAGATTTATTTCGATTTCGTTTGAAGGGAATCTAAGATTTAGGGTTTTTAAGTATCATATTGTTTGAATTTCATTTTTATTTTTTTAATGTTCACATAATTCAAATTATTTGATACAAAAATTTAATATTAAATGTAGAAATAAATAAATCAAATATCTTAATATCTGTCCCTTCTCGGGCTTAAATAGAGCAGGAAATAAATTTTGTTTTTTTAATTTGTTCTGCAAATTATGTTTTTGTTTAATATCTCAAGTTTTTTAGCTCACAGGCTATCATAGCCTGAGAGCTTATGTGCCCGTCCGTTCTGTATGTATGTTCGTACGTAACGCGATAACTCATGATAAAAATATCGGATCCACTTGAAATTTTGTATATAGGTATATCCTGATAAGGCGCTTCCCTGATTAGTTTTTGGAGTTCATTCGATATGTATAACAGGGGGAACGGGGGGCTCATGCCCCTCCCCTTAATTGATTTAATGGGTTTTTCATGCAGAATTAAGAGTTTTCGTTCAAAATTTAGATATAGGATCATTTTGATGAGGCAATTTCGTGACTTTTATTAGGTGTTCATTGAATAAGTATAAATAGGGGGAACAGGGGTTCTAATGCCCCCCCCCGTTACTTGACATAAATGGGATTTTCATGCAGAATTAAGTTTTCGTTCAAAATTTAGATTAGGATCATTCTGATGAGGCGATTCCTTGACTGTCATTAGGTGTTCATTGAATAAGTATAAATAGGGGGAACAGGGGTTCTAATGCCCCCCCCCCCCCGTTAGTTGATATAAATGGGATTTTCATGCAGAATTAAGTTTTCGTTCAAAATTTAGATTAGGATCATTCTGATGAGGCGATTCCGTGACTGTTATTAGGTGTTCATTGAATAAGTATAAATAGGGGGAACAGGGGTTCTAATGCCCCCCCCCCCGTTAGTTGATATAAATGGGATTTTCATGCAGAATTAAGTTTTCGATCAAAATTTAGATTAGGATCATTCTGATGAGGCGATTCCTTGACTGTCATTAGGTGTTCATTGAATAAGTATAAATAGGGGGAACAGGGGTTCTAATGCCCCCCCCCCCCCGTTAGTTGATATAAATGGGATTTTCATGCAGAATTAAGTTTTCGATCAAAATTTAGATTAGGATCATTCTGATGAGGCGATTTTGTGACTGTTATTAGGTGTTCATTGAATAAGTATAAGTAGGGGGAACAGGGGTTCTAATGCCCCCCCCCCGTTAGTTGATATAAATGGGATTTTCATGCAGAATTAAGTTTTCGTTCAAAATTTAGATTAGGATCATTCTGATGAGGCGAGTCCGTGGCTGTTTTTAGGTGTTCATTGAATAAGTATAAATAGGGGGAACAGGGGTTCTAATGTCCCCCCCCCCTTAATTTATATAAATGGGTTTTTCAAGCAGAATTTTCAGATTTCGTTCAAATCTCTGAATAGTTTTGGAAGTTTAATGGTTAAGTATAAAAGAGGGGGATAACTCTTTTTAAATTATATAAAAGCTAAATGGGTTTTTATTAAGAATTATCTAATTTGCTCTGAATTTTGGATATAGATTTTTTATATGATAAAGCATGTCTTTGATAGTATAGGAGGTTCAATGATTAAGTATAAAAAAAAGAGGAAACGGGAGAGCTGTTTCCCCTTCTTAATTTTTTTTTCGAACGGAATTAACCCTTGAAAATATAAGGCTTTAATGTGCAATTAGTATTTGTAGCCTGTGAGCTCAATGCCATCAGTTTAACTGGGCAGTATTCTTTTTATTAATAACTACTGAATTCAGATGAGCTCATTTTAAAATGATCATCAGGACTTCCTTTATGTGGTATCGTATCACAATTACTGATGTAATTTACCCAGGGACATAGCTAGAAGTGAATTGTGTGTGTGTGTGTGTGGGGGGGGGGGGGTTACGCTCAAGAGAACATCTTAGGTGTTCATATTTCTCACTCTCTTCCTCTGACGCAAAAAAATATATTAGTGTATATTCACATTGTAAGTTCCATGTTTCTTATTAAATTGTTGCAATAGCTCCATTTTATGCTAAAAAAGAATATGGTGATGAAAAATTTGAGTGTATAACTAATTCAAGATTAAACATCATGTTGGCTTCATATGTCCAAGCAGGATGAGCGAGTGTTTAAGCACTTTAGTTACAATTTAGCAATTCTGCAAAACTGTGAAAGGGCCTAAAAGTTAAATTAGATTTTTGAACAAAATTTTATTTGATGAAATACTAACTATTACGTTTTCCCCTACGTAGGAATTTCTGATTTATTTTTCCAGATCTATACCGATCATGATACCATACCTAGATTCCAAAACCATCCCCAATTAAAAACTCTATCTCCGTGGTATCTACGTTAGATTTTCATTTCTCCATTGGGTTTTGCACAGATTTTCATTGATCCATTTCCAAATCGTTAACTTTTTTTTACATCTAGAACTGAATTCTGTACATGCTTCCTGCCTTGATACCAAATATTTCAAAATCTCTGTTTCATTTCCAATATGACGTCATAAATGTCTAGTATAATTCTAGACATTTACCTCTAGACAATACAATATTCCTCCAACAATACCTCAAGACATCTATACATATAATAAAACAGTAGGACCCGGTGTGTCTGTACATTGAAGATAATTGACAAAAATGGAGTCAGAGCGATAAAAGAAAACCAATGAAACACAAAAAAAATTTTTTTGAATTTTTTGTCTGTCTGTCTGTCTGTCTGTCTGTCTGTTTGTTCGAGGTTATCTTCGTGACTACTGAATGGATTTTTATGCGGTTTTCACTAATGAAGAATGCACACTCCCGGGCAGTGTATAGGCTTTGTTTCATCAAAATCGGACAACAAACAAAAAAGTAACAAAAAGAAACAAAAGAAACTATTAGGTGCGCTGCTCACGTTTTTTAGTACATAACGTTTTTTAGTACATATAAAATCCAATAGATGTCACTGTGCGATTTTAAAACGCGCTATCGTTATGTTTTCGCCAGTCTACTTAAGTATGAGAAAGTTTCAAGCTGGCTGTCGTTCCATGTGGTTTAGTCGGTAGAACGTCAGTGCGCCATACTGATGGCCCGGGTTCGATTCCCAGCATGGAATTTTTTTTCACTATGTTGGCATTAACGCCTATAAGCAATTAAAAGAATTTGAAATATTGTATTCAAGGCGAATTTTCTCTCTGGGAAAATTTCCTTGCATTAATATGTCAGTGTAATTTTTTTTTCGATTTAATTTTTTTTTCGAAACTTTGTTTTTCTTAAAAAATTACAGTAAATATTTGATATTTCCCAACGTTTTTTGAATGATCGACTTGCTTTTTTTTTTTTTAATGTATGTCTGAACCTTATCTAACTACTTCTTCAAGATTTCTTTAGATAAACCGACCAGCGTAGCGGGCGAAGGCCGCTAGTAGTATCAATAAAATGTATTTATTTTTTTAATATTCGTATTACGTCATGTTCATGTTTATTTATTTTCTGTATTTCTTCACTTAAAAGCTTCTTGATAAATAAATCAATGTTTGAATTGAAATTCTACCCAAAATTGAAATTTAACATCGACAAAACTTCAAACCGCTATCGGAGCGCTGGGCAGGGTTCAGCGTAGAAAAGTTAGGAATAGATGTCATATATGCAATACATTGGCGCGATTGCAACAAAATGGATATTATATGCCTCACATGCTAACCTGGCTATCGTTGTTTATTTTACTAATAAATTGTTTATTTTCTATTATTTTTATTTAAAAAATATGTAGATCGTTTGTTCTATAGTTATTAATAAACTTTTTCTTATTTATCTTTATTTTCCTTTTTAAATATTAGAAAATAATTAAAAAATATATATGTGATATGTATTTGAAAACGAAATTTTCGCCAAATTGGCGTCAGAAAAAAATTGCGCCAACATAGTAAGTATTAGACATCTGTGCATAAAGGCGACGCATTATGAATATTCCAAATGTGCTTACATTTTATTAATTCATAGAGATAGTGAATCAAAAGTTTTATAAAAATGGTACTACTCTATTATCCCTTCGACCAATTTCGCTAAATTCTACAAATCGCCAAACTAATAGCCAAATTATACATGTTGACATACTTTGTATTTTAAATAACGAAAAACCAAATAATTAGTAGAATATTAATAAAAATACAAATAAAAAGTCGAAATAAAAATCACTTAATGACATTTTAAACACGTGAATCGTATTTAATGTTATTGAATGTGACATTAACGATCATTCATTATTGGCATTTAATCTTATAGTTTGGCGATAATTTTTTGTTCGACGGGATAACCTAGTAGTACCATAAAAATATTAACTTAAAGTATAAAAAACAGCTATTTTTCAACAGAAACTCCTTGCGATATTTTAAAAATTAAAACGTGTAGTGTTTTATCATATTAAAATCATCGGAATAATGAATTTAATACAAGTTAATTCGGTACTTGGTTATCCCTTCAACCAATTCCGCCAAATTATATAAATCGCCAAACTAATAGCCAAATTATATATATTGGCATTTTTTTTAATAACAAAAGTACAAATAAATGGGTAAGACACTTGTAAAAAGTGTAAATAAAATCATTTGATGACATCTCTAAATGTCTAAATACGTATAGGTATTTAATGTCA
This sequence comes from Maratus speculifer, assembly GCA_964019185.1. Lineage (NCBI taxonomy): Eukaryota > Metazoa > Arthropoda > Arachnida > Araneae > Salticidae > Maratus > Maratus speculifer. The sequence continues at coordinate 35,829,325 of OZ025291.1, read as the reverse complement.
TTGGATGTGACATTCACGATCATCCATTACTGGCATTTTATCTTATAGTTTGGCGATAGTTTTTTGGTCGACGGGATAACCAAGTAGTACCGTTGATTTAAAATATATTTTATCCAATGATTAATTATTTGTAACATTACAAATTTAGGCACGATTTAAAAAAATCACCAAATCGGGAATTAAAAAAATATATTTGTAAACATTGTTTATACTTGTTTACATTGGATTTGAATATTTAGGTTGATAGAATTGGCGAATTTATTGCAGTGCCGAAAGTCTTATACCAAGTAGTTGACGATTCTGCGGTTTAGCCTTAAAAAATTGCTATCTTTGAAGACCCAGTTCTGCAGATTTACTAGTTTTATTACATACCAAGGATGAAATACTATTATTCTCAAATGCTATTATTTTTGAAAATTTTTATTCACCTAAATTTATTTGGATTTTCTTCGAACATATAAGACGAAGAAATTTTTAAAAATGTGGTGTAAGTACGAAATCCCGGCGCAAATGTCATATATGCACTGGGTTTGGTGCAATTTTTTTTTTTTTTTTTATGCCAATGTGTTAAAAAACTCGCTTTCAAATACCAGTTACATATATATACTTAAGTTATTTTCTATTATTTTGCAGAGACAATAGGTAGAAAAAAAATTAATTTATTTATTTTCTATATTTCTTCTGTTAGAAGCTTCTTGATGAATGTTGAAAATGTCCTTTTATTTTAAAAATCATGCTTCATTTTGCTTTCTGTTGACGATTCTTGTATTTGTACAAAATGTTTGCAAATCTCCGTTTCATTTCTAATATGACGTCGTAAATATACCATTTTTAATTCTTACAAAAGAAAAAAAAAACAATTTTATTTTTTATTTATCACGTAAAAATGATTAATTACTACAGGAAATATGTCCATTGACCTCTGTATATTTTTTTGATTGGAGGGAATTATTTTTTAAACAATTAGATCCTTTGAAGAAAATTTGTGGAAGCGTGTACAAAATGTGGGAAAATGTCTAGTAAATAACCCGTTCAATGTTAAATTCCGTATTAAAATAACATTACGGAGTCACACTGGAAATAAATAAAGCATAGCACTGCCGTGCTATGCTTTAATATGCGCGATAAATACCACGTTCTTAATGTAATTTCTTATTGCAATTATATAAGGAAATTATTTTTCACTTTGCAGTAGTATTTGAAGTCAGCAGAATTTTCGATACAAAAGTTTATTTTTCCCGCAAATCATGTCAGGAGTGGGGTTCGAACACAAGATCTCTTTCTTCGAGAACAAAAGCTTAATTCTGGCGCCTTAGACCGCTCGGCCATTCCGTCCGTCCTCTATTCAGCGAACTTATTCAACCCTTTTAATTAGCGAAAAATCACTAACTATTAGTTTTTGCCTAATTACTAAAAATGTACTGAATCAATTTCGATGAAATGTGAATCTAAACCATTCTCGAATCGCCTGGAACGCATCACACAAAAAATTTCATTAACCCTCTAAGCGTTTGGCCCGTAATATTCCGTACACTAAGCTCCAGGTTTCACTGCAATGTAAGCAATGTTTAAGATATTATAATTCTATAAATTTAATGAATTTTCGAAGTATTGAAGAATGATTAAGACTCTCAAGGATTACATTTATATTCCTAAATTAAATTTTTTATGTTATATTGAAAGAATTATATTTTATTAGAAATTAAGACAAAATGCAGAGAAAACAACATTACAAATTTACCCATTTACAAGACGCTTAAATCGGTCCAGTAGTTTAGGAGGACTTCAGTGACATACACACGCACAGAAGATTTATATGTATAAAGATTTGCATCGGATACTTAATTTAAATTTTGAAATTGGTCTGGCTGTCACCGACTCGAAAAAATCAAATAAATGTCCATAAATATAATAATACGCACGATAAATACTACGCTCTTAATTTAATTGCTTATTACAATTATATAAGGAAATTATTTTTCACTTTGCAGTAGTATTTGAAGTCGGTTCAATTTTTTATAGAAAAGTTTATTTTTCTCTTTTTAGTTAAAAGTTAAAAAAAGATTGCAAATCATACATGCACGTCAGGAGTGGGGTTCGAACACAAGATCTTTTTCTTCGAGAACAAGAGCTTAATTCTGGCGCCTTAGACCGTTCGGCCATTCCGACCGCCCTCTATTTAGTGAACTTATTCAACACTTTTAATTAGCGAAAAATCACTAATCATTAGTTTTTGCCTAAATACTAAAAATGTACTGAATCAATTTCGATGAAATGTGAATCTAAACCATTCTCGAATCCCCTGGAACGCAACATACAAATAATTCCATTAAAATCGGTCGAGTCGTTTAGGAGGAGTTCAGTGACATACACACGCACAGAAGATTTATATGTATAAAGACTTGCATTGGATACTTAATTTAAATTTTGAAATTGGTTTGGCTGTCACCGGCTCCAAAAAAATCAAATAAATGTACATAAATATAATAATACGCATGATAAATACTACGATCTTAATTTAATTTCTCAACACAATGATATAAGAAATTATTTTTCGCTTTGCAGTAGTTTTGAATTCGGTTCAATTTTTGAGAGGAAAGTTCATTTTTCTCCTTTTAATTAAAAGTTAACGATTTTATGAAGTCGGTTAATTAAAATTATAATACAGAAGAAAATATTGTAAATCATACGCGTATGTCAGAAGAACCCACGATCGGAGTTCGAACCCATGATCTCTTTCTTCGAAAACCAGAGCTCAAATTTGGCTCCTTAGACCGCTTGGCCATTCTGTCCGCACTCTATACAACGAACGTATTCAACACTTTTAATTAGGAAAAAATCACTAACATTATTAGTTTTTGCCTAATTAGTAAAAAAGTACTAAATCAATTTCGATGAAATGTGAATATAAACCATTCTAGAATCCACTGGAATACACACAATAAATTTCATTAAAATCGGTCCAGTCGTTTAGGAAAAGTTCAGTCACATACATACGCACAGAAGAATTGGCTGGCACCGACTCGAAAAAATCAAATAAATGTACATAAATATAATACGCAGGATAAATACTACGCTCTCAATTAATTTTCTTATTAGAATTATATAAGGAAATTATTTTTCACTTTGCAGTAGTATTTGAAGTCGATTCAATTTTTTATAGAAAAGTTTATTTTTCTCATTTTAATTAAAAGTTAACGATTTTCTGAAGTCAGTTAATTAAAAAAAAATTGCAAATCATATACTTATGTCAGGAGCGGGGTTCGAACACAAGATCTTTAATCTGGCGCCTTAGACCGCTCGGCCATTCCGTCCACTCTCTATTCAGCGAACTTATTCAACACTTTTAATTAGCGAAAAATCACTAATTATTAGTTTTTGCCTAATTACTAAAAATGTACAGAATCAATTTCGATGAAATGGGAATCTAAACCATTCTCAAATCCCCTGGAACACACACAAAAAATTTCATTAAAATCGTTCAAGTCGTTTAGGAGGAGTTCAGTGACATACACACGCACAGAAGATTTATATGTATAAAGATTTAGTTACATGAAGGAAAAAAAAATCTTTTCATTCTACATCGTGTGGGGTATCGTGTGAAAGCTTTCGTTATGTTGAACTCAAAAATATATATTTTTTTCAATTTTAAGTGATATATTTTGAAAGATATCGTCGAAAGTATAGTGCAAAAATATGTCCCTCCATATAATTCCAAATCTATTTACTGATACTAAAATTCTGAAAAAATTAGAGGTTATAAATATTACCTTAAACCTTGCAGGAAAACTATAGCGATTACTCAAGATGGCATATTTTTTGAAAAAAAGAATATTTTTCTGTTACACTCAAATTTCAATTTGTGGGCATTGAATAAATGTGTTGAGAAACGTTGGAGGTACCTATCGTAGCAGAGGTATAAAAGCATTGCTGATAGTGATTCTTGAACAAATTCATCAGTAATTAGAATAGATATTAACCCTTAAAGGCAGATATGGTTTGGACACAAATAATGAATGGGGCGGTGTACTCTGCATACTTTTAATAATGTATTTGCGTATTGCAATACCTATTAAAAGTAGAAAAGCAGTAATTTTCAGACTGTTGCAAATATATCAATTTAATTAGAATTAATTACATAAATCAAGGTTGGTTAGAGGTCTGCACGGGCCGGAATTTCCAGACGCTGGCCCGGCCCGTAGGAAATTTTTTTCGGCCCGACCCTGCCTGTTGTAAAACTCAAAAATTCGGCCCGGTCCGTTTAAATTTTTGTATTTTAGGCCCGGCCCGTACAGAAATCAGTGAAAAAAGGCCCGGCCCGTTTTGGCCCGTAACAATTTCTACGATTTCTAAAAAATCCAGATTTTTTTCGTATAATTAAGATTTTTTAAAGAATACTGCATACATATCTATGGAATGATTTTACTGTATATTTTACAGGAAATACACATTAGCAACATTAGTGATTACCAAGATTCTTAGGCTTTCAACAATCAAATAAAGATTCCTCAAAAAATTAATATGGCTTAGAAAAAAAAAAAAAAAAGTTAAAACATCGTTATTTTTGAGGCTGTTTAATAATAGATGGTTTATAAAAATATTTCTATATAATTTTATTAAAGATTTTAAATCCAAATTCATTCATTAATTCAAATATGCACCTTTCTGATACATTTCTAAATTCATTTTTTTCTCAGAAACGCATAGCAGGTATCCTTATTCAGAAACTATATAATCAAATGGCATTACCCATTTTTTGATACAAGAAATTTAAGAATACTGAAAGGAAATAAATTATTGTTATAGTTAGCGTTTTCAATAGAATTTCCGGAAGCGATAGCAAAGGAAGGAAGAAAAACCTGCAACCATTTGAGAAACTATTGTATCTGAACAAGGTTATGCAAGTATTTTATTCATCAAAAATGAAAAATTCTATTCGATTCCAAATGCCTTCAATAGTCAGGCTTATCACTTTTATATTTTTACAATTAAAAATGAATCTGAAAATGTGTCAAACTTTTGCGTTATTGAGAAATTAATTTAACAACCATCAAACTTTCGCGTTACTGAGAAATCTATATTATAAAGGCCAAACGTATCTGTGCGTAACGCATACGTCATTTTGCGAATGGCAGCACTTTAAAATTTGAAATGAAATTTACGTTTTGCATTTTTTTCTTTTGCAAATTTTTAAGCATCAAAATACAGCACGTTTTCAATTTTATACCATCGTATACGAAAAAAAATCTACTTTTTAATGCGATTTGTTTGAAAGCTGTATCTTTATTTGCTTTTGAGTTATTAATTTTTTCGTATTTTTTATACCGTTTTTGAATTGTGACAACAGACATACTCCATTTTTATTAAAATGAAAATAAAAAAAGCGAAAAAAGCAAATTATTGTATTTTTTGTTGCCATTTTTTAAGTAAAAAAAATTGGTTTAGTTCGCTTTTATTTATTACTTAAAGGATTTTTATTTTATTAAAAACTGCCAAAGTGGAGTACATTTTGCTATTTTACATTTTGGAATACCGTGCGTAAGATTCGTAATTGATAACTTAATAATAATACAAGATCTTTATTATATTTCATTGTTTGCAAATCGATTAAGTTTAATTTTAATAATTTCTACAAGTGAGTTTTATTGAAATAGTATTTTGTTAATTTTAGGTTAAATATCATTTGTTTAAGAGTTAGACTTACGAACATAAGGTGTATTTTTTATTGTGAGTAATAAAAAAGTGTATTTTTTATTGTGACTAATTAAGTAGATTTATAATAAATCAATGAAACTGTTCCTTCTTAAACATTTTCTTTCGTCGAAATTCGACGGGTTCTACCTTGTTAATTTAAAAAACATCAAGAAGTATATATATCCAAAGATTAATCTAACATAAGTTCTTTATCGCTGTTCATAATTTTACAAATCATGTTGTCTGCCCTACAGATCTTGACAACAATTAAGTCTTGTTTTGGTCCGGCAAGTCTATATGTAGAAAAATAATGCAATCTTGATCTCGGCCCGGTATGAGTCAGCTAAAAAAATATCAAAACGGGTTACACACAATTTAACTATCCGATGCCGATGTCTTACTGTACAAGTTACATTTTTATATTGATGCTGTCAAACTAGTATGGCTCGTGACGCACATTTATATTTATTCTCGTTAAAACCATTCCCGTTGAAAACAGATCATATTTTATCGTTTCAGGTTAAATCTACAGAACGGGCCGCAGGCCCGAAAATTTTTTTAACGGCCCGTATGGCCCCTTCAATTTTTTGGCCGGAACGGCCCGGCCTGTTTATTTTGTTTGTCGGCCCGGCCCGTTGAGAAAACTATTCTGATTCTGCCGGGCCGCGGGCCCGTGCAGACCTCTAAGGTTGGTACGCATAAAAAAATTTAAAAAAAGTTATTCATTTTAGTACTTGGATTTTTTAAAGCATTATTCAAAAAACATAATTAATAAACAAAAGTATTAAAATATTAATGTGAAAGAGCAATTAAAAACAATACTAAGGTACCCTGGGGTAATAACGCCACGTTAAGGTTCTACCAATTTTCACGGCTTAGTTTTAGATTGTATTTTTCAAACAAATATAGGATCTGATACAGCAACTCATTGACTCTCTATATAAAATAAAATAATTTAACAGATATGTATTCATAAAATGTAATGACGTTTTTTCTTGACCAATGCTATTTGGCGTTAATACCCACCTATATGGGTAATAACGCCATGCAAACAAAACTATAAAATAACATGGAATAATGGCATGTAGATTGCCCAATTCTAAAAATACAAACTTTACAGCTCTAGAAATTCACAAATTGCAATCTTAGCTATTAAAAATGTACAATTTTTTTGTGACTCTGAAAGAAAAAGAAAGCTGTGGTGGTGGCGGGGAGAGGAGGCAAAAGAATATCAGATTCTAAGCTACGTTTTGCTTAAAAATGACTATTTAAATAGAATTATTAGAAACATTGCACGGATTATTTGAATCAGTATTTATATTCCCATGTATGCCTTCTATGCGATAGAAAATATTGATGTTTTTGTGAAAGTGAAAGAAAAAGGAGTGAGGGGGAGCTTCAACAGAATATAACACCATGTGTCTCTCTTTGCTTGAAAAGTCCCGCTTAAATATGATTATAAGAAACATTGCATGGTTTTAACCATTAATAATCTAATATTTTAATCATGTGAAGTTTTATAATAACTAGAGTTATATGTAATAAATATTTTTGTTAAACCTTAACTGCTGTTAGCGTCTCATATACCGCTGAGTTTTTCAAGTTTCAGAGTTTAACTTGCAATTTTTAGTTTAACTATAGATACCGGGAAAATTTTGTTTCATTTGGAGTCCTATTACTATCTCTAGAAACTTTTGAATAGCTGAATTTTATTTATAATAGTCCTGTATATAAGGTTCAATACAAAAATAATATTCTAAAAGTTAATTTAATATTCTATTCATCGTTAGATTAAGCGGTCTGACAGGCCGATCACAGTAAGTTATGCGACAATTTTTGTCACAGCTGTTAAGGGTTAATTCTATTATAGTAATCTAGTAAATAGTTTTTAACCCATAACTCCACACTAATGCGGATTCTACAAACCTACAGTTAAATTGTCGACGTTTTAAAGAGCATGCTTTAATAAATTTTTAATAAATTGAATAAAATTTTTGATTAAAAAATATTATCCCAAAGAGATCTCTTATTCAATTTTATACATAATTCATATAGTTATATATCATTATCTCTATATTAGCAACAAAATTAACCTTTAACTGCTGTTAGCAATCTGACTGAACACTGTACCCCCTCCCCCCCAAAAAGAATAGCGTTTAACTTGTATTTTCCAGTTTAACTACAGTTACAACTGAAATTCTCTTTCGTTTGGAGTTCTCGTAATATTATTAGAAATATTTGAAGAGATTAAATTTAATTAGAATTAATTCTGTACAAAAAGTTTAGCGCAGGAACAGTATTCTATGATTTTTAATCATGAATCGCATTTTAGCCTTTAACTAATGTTATCGGTCTCGTAGACCACTATTTTTCTTCTATTTTTTTAGTTTAGCTTGTAATTTTCAGTTTAACTGCAAACACTACCGAAATTTTGTTTCATTTTGAATTTTAGTACTATCACCAGAGACTAAATAGGTGAATATTAAGTATAATACTCTTGTATAAAAAGTTTAGTACAAAAACACAATCCTATGAGTTATTCCCGCCTTTTATTCATCTTTCAATTTTGTGGTCTCAGAAACCGCATCACATTCATACGTTACAATTTCTGTCACATCAGTTAAAGGTTAAATTTATAAAGTTTTGAAAAACCGAACGCTGAGAAAGCGGAGAGTTAAAATTTCGAACTCAACTGAACAATCCAGTGGAAATTTAATAGAAACCTGATTTTGAAGATGTTCAAATTTGAATCTCGAAAACATTTTGATATAGTTTTATTTACAAGAATTAAAAATTATTTTTTACATTAGTAAAATATAATAAAAATAATAATAATAGTAAAATATAATAGTAAAATATAATAAATAATATAATAAAAAATAAAATAGAGAGATTATTTTTAAGTATTGGGCACCCCTCCTTAATCTTACCATTTCAACAATGATGATAATGCTGTCCCATATTAATATATAAACCCCCTTCGGATATAGTTCGGCCACTGTTGGGAATCAACCGGGTAATAACGCCAATCCCTGGCGTTATTACCCCGGGATACTTATTGCGCAGTAAATCCTAAACTACAAATTATCCCGAGAAGATATCCAAAATCTTCTACTAAAATTTGAAAGTACATGGAATACACTACAAATTTATGTAATAAACAAAGTATTTCTGGATAAAAAATATAGTCTTCAAATCAAAAACCTTATCTCGCAAATTTTAGATCAAGCGTTAATTTTAGTTGCTTGTGAAAACAATAAGACCTAAAAATGAAACATATTAACTTGAAGCTGTTTTTTGCGATTTATATGACTCAAAACCCTTCTGCACAGAGCACATGGGTGTCATTTACCTGATTATTTCATAATTATGCAAAATATAAGCACTTGGCGTTATTACCCCAGGGTACCTTATTATGTAATTTGAAATAAAATGTAACACATTTGGCTTTTAATCTTATCTCTAATTTATCAACAAAAAGTACTTTAATTTCAAAATTTAAATTGCTGATTTTTAATGCTTTTATTATAATCAAAATAAGTGATGTCTCATTTCTTCTTACCTCAGTTCTCACAAACTGTCACAATTTCAGGACCCCACCCCTTTATTGAATCCTGCTTCTACTTCAAAACATGAAAAGTAATATAACTTTTGAATATACCATGGTACTACGATGGTTGAAGTAGTTAAAACAAGCATAATCATGTTTTTTTCATACTTATATGATTTGAATGGATTATTCTTCTAGTATCTTACTTTTTTGTTTTTAATTTTTTGTGAGTTATGGAGAAAAAGAATATAAGGAAAGAAAATCGATAAAAAAGCATGGCCCGCTTATGATGCATTATTTATTTACCCAAAATTAATAATCTCAATTGTTTAATAGATTTTTCGCAAATTAATGTTCAGTATTGCATTTTTTCGTCGTTATTTATTTAACATATTCATACTACATTTATAAGACTAAATATCTGTATACTCTTAAAATAACTATGTAGGAATTCAGGGCATAAGAAAACGACCAAAAGAACGTTATTAAAATATAATTGTGTCGTAAATTCCCAATACAATGCATTATAGTAACGACAATGTATCTGTTTTCCCAAGTATGATAAACAAGGTCATAAGTTGTTAAGTTTCATGCTTGTACTAGTTGAACATCAAAGTTCCAAGGGCAAATCTAAGAGAAAAACAGACTCTTTTACTTATATATTTTTATCATATGCGCACTTTTCCCTTTAATTATTTAGATTCAACAAAATTAAAGTATCAAAAGGCAATTATATAGTATTCGTTTCCTTGATGTTTTATAATAATTTGAATTTATTCATTACTCTTTTAAATTACTCTATTATTCATTATTCTATTAATATAAAATATAGTAAAGCATGTAAAATAGAAAAAAATTATATTAAATGGCCAAGGATGAAATTTGTAGTTAATAATATGAGTCGTAACCCGTCGAATTCGATGAAAAAAATGTTTAAAAGAACTTATTGACTAAATTTATAAAAATAATTACAAAAATAAATACAATAATTAACATTACTTTGACTATCCCAATTCTTAAAACTTTTCAAGCCATCAAAAATATTAAACTTAATTGCTTTTTTAAAAACTTTTTAAAAATTAATTTTGTTGAAAATGGAACGGAAGGAAATTCGTATTATTATGAAATATGAGATCTTAGGTGGAAATACGGCATCTTAGACAGCACGAAACATTAATAGTACATTTGGATCTAGTGCTACTTCGAAGTACGCAGTTAAAGAAAATTCTGTAAAATTTCAGAGAACCTACTATCTTAAGTCTTACGTAAAATTACAGAGAATAGAAAAACATAGATTCTGTTAAATAACAGAGAAGTTATTCGGTAAACTTCGAAGAGACTCTGTATCGTTAAAAATACAGACGATTCTGTCAATTCACTTTTAATGATAATAATCTAATTTAGTTTTTAGGTGCGTTCGTATTTATGTAAATACGTAGCACCTATAGTTGTCGTTCAGTCCGTCCGTCCGCATATAAGAACGCAAAACCTGCCCAACAAAATTGATTGGAATTTAAAATATATAATTATTACATAATTTTGTCAAGTCATTTCAAATTTTATGAAAATTGGATGCATAGATCAATTACAGGGACAATCAAAAGAATTCCATTACATTACGGTCAATGGGGAAAAAAATTTCAAATGCATTTTAATTGTTTGAAATTTAAAATACATAATTATTACATAATTTTGTCGAGTTATTTCAAATTTTATCCAAATCGTTTGCAGAGTTCAATTACAGGGACAATCAAAAGTATTCCGTTACATTACGGTCAATAGGGAAAATTGTTTCAAATGCATTTTAGTGGTGTTACACTCATTTGAACATAATAAAATTGATATGCATCTATAAAGTACATATTATAATATACATTTTGCTCAATCTGTGGTGCAAAGAACACTTGTTATTGATTTACAAGGCCACACGAAAGTATTCCAATACATAATGGTATAGGGAGAACATTGTTTGGTGCGCATTTTAATTGTAATTAACTATTTACAATTTTATGAGATTGATATATGAGAGTGATATTTTAAAAACTTCGTTATCGCACGAACGCACCTCATTTGCTACGCTTCACGTGTTAACCTCTTCAGACCTGAAGTGCATAAATGTGTATCTCAGCAGAACGTTTATTTCAACAACAAAAAATAAAATATGATTATAGATAAACCTAATTTAACAATTTTATTTCGTCGCTTTTGAAAGTTTTTCAATTTAATTTTTCTGTAAGAACTGTTTTATCAGAATCATCTTCTGTGAAATTCTTTTCAAAAGACCATTTTGACAGGATATTTTCAAATATATTCTGACTTTATCATAAAATTAGCCAATTCTTCACATTATATAGTTCCTAAATCAGAGGACCTGTCATTTTGATGTGTTTAAAATCAGATATGAATTTTAAAAATGAGTCAAAATACATTACATGTAGGTTCGATTTGAGTTTTTTACTCAACTCCTATAATTGTTTAATTTATTTTTGCAATAAGAATTAGTCCTATCAAAAACTTTTCAGGTAAAAGTTGTAGATATTATTGAGAAGATGTAAAAGAAATTTAATCGGATTGGATTATTTAAAAATTGACGAAGTTATTGATTTTTTTCCTTTTCAATCCCCCTTTTTGTTTTCGTTTTTAATTTCTTTTATCAGTAAGAGTTGGTCCTATCAAAAACTTGTAAATACAAAAGTTTTAGATAATTTTGAGAGCCTTTATAAAAAAATTAGTTGGATTTGCTATCTTCAGATTTGACGAAGTTATAAAAATTTTTCTCCCCAAACCCCTATTTTTTCGCTCCTTAAGCCCATTTTTAACTTTATCAAAAATCTGTCATGTATAAATTTTTGGCCCTTTGTTTAGAAATAATAGAAACTTTAAATGGATTAGCTATTTATTTTAATTAATAAGTTATGGTGTTTTTCTGTTTTCACAAAACCCCTCCTTATTTTCACCCTCTTGGTCCGATTTTGCCCATTAACGAACTTGACCGAGATTTTATACCCCTTGATTTTATGTATTAGTTTGGAGAAGATTTGAGCAGAAGTATAGAAGTTATGAATGTCCATAAAAAATGATATATATATATATATATATATAATTTTTTTACTGGTGGTAGTTTTGGGGTCTAGGGCTCATGATTAGCGTAAATCTGCAAATATGTTTCATAAATTTGAACATAGGAGCGACCGCAATAGGTGGTACTTCATACGAAATCTACCTAAAAAATGGGCAAATAATTTCTGAAAAAAAGTATTATTTTGAGAACACCTTCAGCGTCCACACACATCCGCCTTAAAATAGATTACTCACGCGGTTTAAAGATAAATTACTCACGCGCTAAATAAATGATGGACATACAGCCCAAGTTTCTACTGAATGTTCATTTCTGTTTCCATACTGTTGAAAAATTTAATAGGAAGAAAGAAAAGAGATAGAGATTATTGGTAAAGTTACAATATAGTTTATACGTTTTCAAATATCTCATTTTCAATTTTCTTATAAATTTACAAAAGATTAAACAACTGCTAGTATCGTCTAATTCATTTCTGAGAAAAAAATTTAATAATGCATATGTGCTCGAAAGCATTTTTTTTTTTAACTCTCGAATTGAGGGCTAATTGCAATTCACAGTCATAAAATCTTATGATCTTTGGGTAATATTGAAGTAATGGTACTGAAAAACTATCCATTTTACTTCAATAACATAATACACTAACCAGTCTATTTATGGGCATTTTATGAAAACATTAGGTGAAGAACAGACAATCAAACAAATTGGCTGGTTACCTGCAATGATAATTTAGCAAAACGTGCTTGGAATCAACTTGGAAATTTACGTTTAAAAAAAGCATATGTTATAACTATTTCATTTATCGAGATATTTTAGCTGAATATTTGAACGTTGAATATTTTTCACACTCTTATACACATATACATTCAATGATGTAATATTCTCAGATTTTGAAACCATTTAAAACTAATTTAAATGCTTTCATTTCGTCTTCATAATATATAAAACAATTAAAATAATTCGTCCAATGATAATAAGTGCCCATAAAAGATTTTTTTTGACTATGTAAAAAATATTTGAATATTGACTTTCTTTAATAACAATAGAAAAATACAACTGCTCTCTCGAACATGTTTAGATTTGAAAAGCGTTATTTTTTTGTTGTGTTTTACTATTATTCGGAGGGAAGCAAGTAACGGAATTGCGTTTGAAAGCTACTCTTCATTCCTTTTAAATCTAATTAGGCTCTAGAGATTTCCTGAGTGCTCCATCAGATTAATTTATTCTTCCGGTCTTTAAAGTATTCGCGAAATGAAAAGAATCACAATTCAACAATGATTTTCTAGGTAATCTAATAAAGCACATTTAAAGCCATCTCTTTCCTTTCTGCTGAACTGTGTTAAAATTCTAAACAACAAGCAAAATTAATAGGGTAAAGTAAAATGTATAATTTAGAATTGTGAAATAATAATAAAAAAAAATTCTTAAAAAAAAGAAAATAAAACATTTCATAGCACAATTCAAATTTTTTCCAAAAACTGAGAACCTGAAACAACAGTCCGTTTAGTGATATCTGTTCAGTAATCCAGGATATAAATAGGTAGTTTAAAAAAAATCTCAAAACTTTTTCCGTATTTTTCGAAAATCTTTTTTTTTTTATAACTGTTATTAATGTTTTGGACTTTTTATATATTAAGTAAATTTTTCTAATTTTCGCAATGCTAAATTTTAGTGTATTTGTAATGATTTCTAGGGTATAAGAGATGAGTTGACTATTTTTTCTTTTGAAAACTTACAGGTGCTTACAATTAGCTTGAATGGAGGGAAAAAATATGCGAAATATTAAGGTGCAACGCAGTATGCTTTCTACTTTTCCAAGAACGATCAAATGAATTCAACGATAAGCAAATGCATTTACCATGTCTAAAAGAAGAGAAGGTACGGATAAATGGAGGGTTACGGGGCACGAGGTTGCACGAATGATTGAAGAGCTTGAAGAAAGATTTTAAATGGAAGCCTTAAAAATGACACAAGAAATATGAGAAGATCTGGTACAAGAGTAAATGTGAAATCACTGCTCTCATGCAGAAATCGTTTCAGAAAATTTCTTGCTCACAGTAAAAACAAAGATTTTTTCGAATTTTTAGAAGAAAACTTCCTAAAGATGAATCTGCCCCTTGAGAAACCTACATAGAGACACGGTAATTCGTTAGCATTTTTTCAGCCATTTCTCCCTTCTCACATGAAGAAGCGGATGCTCGTCTTTTATTTTATATTCGGCACGTTTTTGAATACTCGGATCATTTAAAGATCACAATAAACACTATTGACAATGATGTTTTAGTAATTGTCATGTATGTTTTCTAGATCGGGGGGTTACAGCACAGGCAATCACTTCATTGAGTTCACAGATGAAAATCTAGGATTAGTTAAATCTCGATTCACTTATTAAAACATAATCGGTCTGCCGACTCATATCTTGGTGGAAACCACCTAAAAACCCGATTTTACCTGTTGACCCGTAGGTTTACCATTGTGCTTTCTTGCACCCAAAAGTATGAACACATAGAAGATTAGGAGTAGAAAAATATAATGGTAATCCTATGAGTCAACAACTAAAATAAGGTTTTTCGATGTTGTTTCCCAAGATATGCTTTGGCAGACAGATAATGCTTTAATATGCGAATCGAGTTTAACTAATCGTAGATTTTCATCCGTGAACTCGATGAGAAGATTGTCTATGCTAACGCCTGCTATACGGTGCCGTAGGCAGCGGGGACAAGGTTCGAGGTTCGTTCGCTTTGAGATTTTATGAAAAAGAAGGGGCCTGCTAATGGGCGAAGCCATCAAGCAACCCGTCCTAAAATAAGTTTTAAAAAAACTCAAAGAGCTGAAAATTTGAATTTAAAATGGAAATAAGCGTACAAAAAATAGTCTAATTAAAAAAAAAATGCAGTCTGCATATTATGCAGTCTGCTTCTATTGCATTGTTAAGGCTCCATATTTAAAAGTAACAAGTACGAAACATCATGCGTTAAGCATAGATTATGAAGCATTTTCCAACGCTTCATGAAATCTGTAACAAAACTTCGTTATTTAGGGAAATAAGGATATAAAGCCAAATATAGCCAAATATGTATTCCAGTACTATTGAACAGCCCTGTATTTGATCTGTCAGCTAATATACATACTATTTTTAAAAAGGGGAAATTTAATTTAGCAAAAAATGTCTAGTAGCTTGAAATTTCTTTTTCAGCAATTCATACTAATAGATAGAAACATACTCGAATTCTTTGTTCAGCCTTGTAGTTTGCCTGGTACTTTTATTTCACATCAGTGTTAAGATAAAATTTATTTTAAATTAAAACACTCTTAAAATAACTGCGATCACTTTCTCATAAATTATCATTCATAGGCTCAATGTACCCAATTCTTTGCGTGGCCCTGTATATCATTTTATTTATATTCTGCAAACATTTCTTAGTAAATTTAATGCAGTTCAGCGTAAAAATGCATAATTTATTTAAGAATCATCTTTTAGTAATTTATGCTCCTATTTAGTAACGTTGGCGAGCTCTTTTGGGTAGCCCTGTATATTAACTATAGCATTTATACACGCCATGTAATATGCATAAATTTAGTGAAACTTATACGCGTATATCATAATTAAAATGCACTTCATCCATCCATCAGCTATCACTAGATACATATATAGTACTTCGGAAAGAATGTACTATTTGAAATCTTTTGCGTGTCCCTGTAAATACTATGTACTTTATATTAGGGAAGGTAGTAGCGTATAATTTATGCTAAGCCTCATTGACATACATATATTTTATTATACATGAAACAGATTAATATATTTAAAATATGTCACACACAATTCCCCATTTTACCATTATCTAATGGAATTTTTTTGTGTGGCCCTGTAAATGAATAATAACTACATTTTCACCTTATATTTTATAGAATACATATTGTAATGCATCTCGTAAAAACATATAAATTTTAATATGCTTGACAGGGTATAACATCTTTAAGTACATCTTAAGTACATTCTTTCGAAGTGATTTTTCCCCCATAGGCCGCAATGTAATGGGAAACTTTTGATTCTCCTTATAGATAAACTAATCATGATAGAAACTTCATTTTCAATAGGGTTCGTGCTAGGGTAAACGTCAAAAACGTCCTAAAATTTCATGGCAATCCGAGTATATTTACGTGAGTTAGAACGCGGACAAACGGCCAGATAAACCGACTGCATAAGCACTTTTCAACTTTGTTGGAAAGCGCTAATATTAAAAACGGAAGCATTATAAGATCACTCTTATGTCTGTTTGTCACAGTTATTTTACTCGTAAACTATGGAACTTGGAAAGTTCAAATTGGAGAAAGTAATAAAGACTATTGACTTACATATTTACAAATTATTAAACATTCATAAATATATTTAAAAAAAACTACAGTTGGGCTAATTCAATTAATTAGTTTTTTTTTTTTTTTTTTTTTTTTTTGTTATCTTGTGAAAGCTTACGTAACGCTGATCTTTAAAAATACATTTCTTTTAATTTAAAGTATTATATTTTCAGAGATATTGTCGAAATGAAGTGGAAAAATATCTGCCATTGCCCATCCATTTCCGTATGCAATGAAACTAAAATTATGGGGGGGGGGGGGGAAGAGAGAGAGGAATAGTAGACGTTAACTTAAACCTTGCAGAAAAATTATAGCGATTACCCTTAGTCGGATAGTTTTTGAGTGTTGAGGAGCGTTGGACGTATAAAAGCTGATAATGATTTTACTGATAATTGATAATGATTTTCGAAAAAAAAATCGTCAGTAATTAGCCGAGTTATTAACCCTTAAAGTCACGGAAGTTTTGGACATACATAATGACAGAGGCGGAGTATTCTATGTACCATCGACTTTTAAAACCTATAGAACAACTTTTAATGTTATATTTGCGTAATGCAATGTCCAGTGGCAGTATAAAAGCAATAAACATAAAATTTTTAAAAAAAGACTAATTTAATTAGAATTAATCACATAAATACTGTAGGAATCGCCACTATTTCGCAATGAATAAATCTCGCAAAACACGTCTAATGCGTTTAAAAGTTAACTGAAAACTTTTGGAAAAACGCTGCACGGACGAGGGTGACAATGAAACTTTGCGTCCTTCTTTCAAAGCGCGGTATGCATAATGCCAAGTTTAAACTTTGAACAAGGCTTTTGCTTTAGCTAAACCGATAAAAGAAACATTTTTAGAAGGCTAAAATTCCAAATCAATGCATGAAATGCCAAATGAAGTTCATATATGCATTATTACAACGCTTTTATTAACTTCACCTGTATGTTTGGGAGTTTGTAATTCTGTTTACATTGAATCTGGGAACAAGAGTGATGTTTACAATTATAAATAAATCTGTCTTTTCCCTTTCTAACTTATTAATATTTTAATCTATTTAGTTTTTACTTAAACTCTACTGGTTTTGCTTACGTTTATTTATTTATTATATTAACTTCACCTGTATGTTTGTGAGTTTGTAACTCTCTTATTTTATGTATGTTCACCGATTACTCCGAAACCATGCAACCGATTAACTTGGTTTTGGTGTTAAATGAAAGACGATGCTCTATAATTGGTACCACTTCAGTTTCATCGAAATTGGTTCAGTACTTTTTTAGTAATTAGACAAAAACTAATAAAATTAATAATTTTTCGCTAATTAAAAGTGTTGAATACATTCACTGAATGGAACGTAGACAGCATGGCCGAGTGGTCTAAGGCGCCGGATTGAAGCTCTGTTTTACGAAAGAGATTGTGGGTTCGGACCCCACTCCTGACATTATTTACATATATGTAAAATTAAAAAAAAAAATTCCGTATTACAATTTTTTTTTTAACCGGCTTCAGAAAAGGAAGAGGAAGTTATCAATTCGACGCGTATGTATTTTTTTTTTCTATGTATGTTCACCAATTACTCTGAAACTATCCAACCGATTAATTTGGTTTTTTGTATTAAATATAAATATAGTTTAAAAAAACTAAAAACCACGCTTTTAAAGTACACTGTTAAAAAAATTCTGAAATTCACGAACATTTTTTCCCTGAATTTCACAGAAAAGCTCCCTTTTAACAACAAAAGGGTATTTTCCGTTACAAATCACAAAATTCCACCATATTTCCTGAAAATAACGAAATGGATGGAAATAAAAACAAAAAACGGAGACACTCCGTTGTGTGGGGAGCTCCATGGCCGAGTGGTCAAGGCACCACGCCGCTAATCGCCTGCGACCGCAGATTGTGGGTTCGAGTCCCTTTGGCGCCATGGAATAATGAAACATAAAAAAATCCTTTTAAATTACATTTTTCTGTTTATTTTTCTCTTTTTTTCTTATTAAAAATCTTTTAATTTATTAGCCGAAAAATAAATAAATAAAGAAATAAATAGTGTACGACAATTTCAAAAAAAAAAAAAAAAAAAAAGTCTATATATATATATATATATATTGTAAAAAAATTGTTAATAAAAAAATTTTTATTAAAAAAAAGTGGTTTAAAACAGATTTTTTTAAATTTAAACTATTTAAAAAATTAAAAATGATTTAAAAAATAATAAGTATTATGCATCAGTCTAAAATAATCCGTTTACAAACATTCTAAGGAATATATTTGAAAGGAAATCTTTAAAAAGCCCAACAGATTTTCCCACTAACTCATAAAAGACATACTTTGTATCGTTTAGCATCAGCAACTTTGGCTCAGTTCGTAAGAATTTGTTCCGCAATCTGAAGGTCCCGAGTTCGATCCTGAGGACGGCGTGAACTAAATTATCTAAAATAAAAATTAAGTAAAATAACATAGCAGCTTAAAATCCCTCGGTGTTTTCGAATTCTTTGAAGATTATTCGGTAAATCGCTTTTAAAGATTATATTAAATTATTACTATTATAAATCAAACTTTGTAACGGAAAGTTACTGATTCTTACACCGGAGTTTTCCCTTCTTGTATTTCCCACAACGGAAAATCTACTAACGGAATGGTAAAAGTTCGGCTACTATTGCTGCCGGTAGTTTCACCTGGAATTCACAGATTTATTTTTAACAGTGTAACCAAACTAAAAAGTGAAAAATAAATGTAGTTTAAAAAAACTAAAAAACACGCTTTTTAAGTATATCAAACTATAAAGTGAAAAATAATTCGTACTATAAGCTGAAAGCGAAAATAGATGAAAAATACTATATTACTATAAAATCATTGTTATTATAGAAATCAATTAATAAGCAATAAATAAAATTATCGTGGAAAAAAAGCGTGGGGTGCTTCTTAAGAACTGATAGATGGAGCACTCCACGCTTTTTTCCCACGATAATTTTATTTATTGCTTATTAATTGATTTCTATCATTGTGCGCGCGGCAGCGCGCAACAATAATATGATTGAGCGATAATGCACACGGATTTTTCAATTTTTCTTTTTGCAATAACTAACTAAATACTTATCCAATTTTGATGATTTTTTTTTTTATGTTCGTCTGACCAAGAAGCACAACATAGCACAAAAATTATTTTTTTTTTATGGCATACTGTAGGTGTACTGTAGAGTATTCTGAAAATCGGACAAAAATTTTGCGTCACAGCACTTTTCTCGAAAACTACTAAAGATAAAAACTTAATTTTTTTTTAAACAAAAGACAAACTTTTTATCCCGAGGTAGTCATCGAGAAAACGTTATTTCGCTGGGCGGTTTTTCTGAAATTGCGTATTTTCCAAACTTGGTCATAAATGGGTATATCTAACGTTCTATTGCAGATAGAATGTTGCGGTAAAAGTTTATTTTAAAGATTTTGCGATGCTAATTAATCCTGCAAAAATTCATAGCTTTACGTTAAACAGTTTTTTTACAAGATGAAATAAAAGAATAGCAGTCATCAATCTAAGGTACTTGTGATCATCGGAGAGAAAAACCAGTTACACCATTCGATTAAGCATAAAAAAATACAGAATGCTTTTTTTTCTCTTACTTTTAAGTTAATTTTTTAACGAATTATGAATTTTTTTGAAATTTTTGACATGCTGATTTTTGTCTTTTTTAACACTAGAACGCCCGGATGGAGTCGATTCGACTCCAATCATGTGACTAAATTTCAATTCGAACCAGAAATTTTTTTTGGAAATAATTTAAATCTAATCCACGCAAATTTACGTTAAATAAATCAATTAAATAATTTTGAATAAAAATTCTGGTGAGAAATATTATTTTCAAACTTGAGTAGAATTTCCGGGCGTTCTAGTGTTAATGAATCATTTACTGAATAATTATGCACGGTGTCTAGCCCTGGTGGCTGTCAAATTTGATTTTTAATTTTAAATTAGGCAGTTTTTTGCACCATGCCAAATTTATATTTTATCCATTTTTTCATTTATTTATATTTTGTTTTTAGCACAATGGCATCAATGGCAAAAATGCCTGGCATACCTGTCAAATATTGGGGCCCTGTACTTTAACAAAGTGTATTTATTTTAAGTATATACCGTATTTATTCTAATAGAATGCGCCCTCTAATAGAGCGCGTCTTCTAATAAAGTGCGCACCTTGGTGCTGATTGAAAAAATAAATATACGGAAACGATATAGTAGATAAGTAGAAAACGATTACTTAAATGCATTATCGAGGATTCTCATCGATCAAAATAGAGATATTCTATCAAAGCGATGGAGTGGCGATGCAGCAAAAGTTTCAAATTTTGAACAATGTACCACTCCTGTAAACTATAGCGCCAAGGATATGCACACTGTTAAAAATCTGCTGCATTTTGCTGCAACGCACTCCCCTGCTTGTATAGAAAACGGTTACTTGGCCGTGAAATGGCGCTTTCTCATTGGTTGGAATAGAGATATTATATACAAATGGTGGAGGGCGTTGCAGCAAAATGCAGCAAATTTTTAACAGTGCACTGTTAAAAATTTGACCCATTTGTTGCAGAGTCACTCCACAGCTTTTATAGAATGTCTCTTTATGGCCAATGAGAATGCTCCATAACACAGTAAAGCAATCGTTTCCTATAAAAGCGGTGGAGCACGTTTTTAATAAGTCCGTAATAAATACGGATTAAGAAAAAAAAGAAGCATGGTTTATGTATCAAACTTTACTCTTGCATAAAAAAAGTTCCTGTTTTTGGCAAAAATAATGGATATTTGAATGAAAAATCTATTCTTTGAAAGGATTTATTATTTTATTCACTTTAGTAAAAAACTGATTTTTTTTTTTTTTTTTGTAAACCACCGTAGAATTTTGGTATAGAAAAACCTGTTTAAATTTTTTTTTAATTTGTAACACCAGAGTATTAGAGTATGTAGCATTTTTTAATTTCAATACAAGTAAGATTTTGTTTTCTATATATAAAATACAAAACAAGTTGTGCAGTATCCCTATGGAATATGGAAAAATAGAAGGACTAGTGAAAAATGCTCCAAGGAGCAGTGCAAAAGCAGAATATGATTTTAATTGAGCATTAAAAAGTAATGGACAAGTGCTTCTGTTAATTACTGAGCATGAGGAAGGATAAGGGATCCCTTCTTGACTGCAACTCACTTCAATGCCAACTTTGAAAAAATCATATTTGCGCTTTTTCCGTGAAAACAAATCAGTCGCAGTTACTATAAAAATGTATAGTGTAAAGACGTAACCAGTAAAGATGCAGCTTAATTAGACATAAATGTAAAGGAAGGCGACATAATGCCAGATACCTAGTTCCTGCAGGTATCACATTCATGCACTGCCACCAAGAATACCCTAAGTGTATAATTGCACAGAAAATTGATTTGTAGTATAGTGCAGAGTGAACAGTGCAGTTAACATCAGAGATGTAGTACAGGCTATACGCCGTACACCTTCTGGACTTTTTAATAGAACACCATATACCCTCTGTTTTTCAAGAAAGCTTATAGTATACACATTCTAGAATATCCCTCTGCTTAGAGCATATATCTTATGTTATTTTTATGACTACACCCCTGGTTAACATCTAAAGCACGGTGGAAAATTCTACTAAAGAACCGCAAATTTCTTTTATATGGAAAAAGCGCAAATATGATTTTTTCAAAGTTGGCATTGAGTGAGTTGTAGCCAAGAAGGGATCCCTTATCCTTCCTCATGCTCAGTAATTAACAGAAGCACTTGTCCATTACTTTTTAATGCTCAATTAAAATCATATTCTGCTTTTGCACTGCTCCTTGGAGCATTTTTCACTAGTAATAACAATGATTTTATAGTAATATAGTGTTTTTCATCTATTTTCGTTTTCAGCTTATAGTACGAATTATTTTTCACTTTATAGTTTGATATACTTAAAAAGCGTGTTTTTTAGTTTTTTAAACTATATTTATTTTTATTGTAAGTATCGAATTAATAACTCATAAAAAATTAAACAATTTAGGACAAAATTAAACTAGTTGGATGTGCAATCACAAAACTTTTTTTTTATCTCATGGGTTTCGTCAGATGAACGAATCTTTAAAAATATCCGCATAAGAGTATATGAACGAGCTTCAAAATCGTAAAGCATATTTGAAAATCCAGATAGAAATATATAGATTCATTATTATCATGAGATATTCATAAAAAACTTATACTACAAAGAATGGTTAAATTAAAAAGCATTATACTTTCCAAAAGAAATCTGCTTGATTTCTTATTATTTGGATTAAAATAAGTAATAGAATTCCATTTGATAAACTACTACTAGTTTCTTTTAAATTTAATTAGACTCTAGAGATTTCCCGAGTGCTCAATCAGATTAATTTGCTTTTCTGTTCATTAAAAAAATTGAAATGGAAATCAGCATTAGAATTGAGTAAAACTAAGAAAAAGAAAGGAAAGAAATATTTTTCAACGCGTCTTTTTCCTTACTAAATTGAGTTAAAATTCACAATAATAAATAAAGTTATTTTTAAAACAAAGAAAGTATAATGCATAAATTTGAATTGTAAATTAACTTAAAGTTTTTTTTTTAAATAAAAGGAAATACGAAAACCTTTTTATTACAATATTAAACTAGTCGTTACTAATACTTACTCATCATGGATATGCATACTATAATATATGAAAAAAAAAAAAAAAAAAAAAAAAAAAAAAAAAAAAAAATGTGTAAACTATGTATAAAATGCATTGCAATTCCAGAAGAAAATTTAAAGGTACATTTAAATAATTTTAATATACATAATATTGTTTTAGTGATGAATCGGTAATGGACCAATTTCGACAAATTATATAAAACGCCAAAGTACACAAGTAGTACCGAATGGCGTAAAAGAAACACCCTTACAACTCGAAAAATAATAATCATATTAACTAACAGTTTTGTGTCGGATTAAGCGTCTCATTTTCAATTAAAAGATATCTCTGAATTGCAATTTGAATGAAATACAGGATCATGAAAAATCGAAGAATGTGGAATAAATGATTACAAATATCTCAGCAACTAATATTCCGATTGACTTATTTCTTAATGTAAAATTTATGTTATTTTATTGTCAATCATATACACTCCTTAAAAAAAAAAAAAAAAGTCGAAAATTTTATATTCTTTTCACCAAAACGAATATTTTGAGAATCCGAAAAAAATAGTGCCGTGTAATCGAGATTACTGATATTCAATATGTGTTTTTCTATTGAAAAATTTTAAGTTTCTATATCAATCTGTTCGAAAGGTAAAGCGTTTACAGACACACAGGTACACAGACGGACGACAATTTTTTTTCTAACAATATGTTTTCCGGAACCTCCAGTGTCTAAAACGTGTAAATCCGTCAACTTTTTTTTTTTTTTTCAAAATGATTGCAAGTCTTACCCTATACTAAGTATGATGGGTAAGTAAAATATCTGTTCAAAAAAGATAACCTAAATGTAATCATTTCTTTGTGAATACAATTGTGTCATAATGAGTGCATGACATGCTAAAATATAAGTAACTGCCGCATAAAATATTTAGTATAGTATAAAAGTGAGTTCATTTTCTTAAAAGGGGCGAAGTTGGTTGAGTATTAAGGCTGTTCTCAAATACAAGCACAAACAGGCTGATTTCTGACACATTTCTGAGTCAATTTTTCTTCGCCAATGTTTGAAATTGGTAGGTGATACTATTCAGAATCTATATAATCGGAGATTTTATTCATTTTTCGGTAAATGCATCTTTTAGGAAATGCTGTAGAAAATGACGAATTATGTACAGGGCAAAGGAATAAAAAACAGCATTTAATACGACAATAAATGCTTATAACTCAAGATATATAATTCATTTATTGAAAAAGAAAAAAACTGTTCCTTTAGAAATCACCTCCGTAATCATCTTTGTAAAAGTAATGCTTTTATATGTAAAAAAGAGATACAGAATATGCCAGGAAGTTTAACGACGAGCGGGATTTGCTATTACTTACCCATCATACTTAATGTAAGGTAATTCTTGTAATTGATGTAAAATCGAAAAAAAATTGTGACGGATTTACACGTTTCAGGCATTGGAGATTCCGAAAAACAAAAAGCTCTATTGGAGAGACGACCAAAATAGTGGGCGAAGCCTGCTAGTGAATCACACACTTATACTACAATATGAAGAATAAATAAGACTAACATAAATTCAACGCTCTATCTTTATAATGAAAATCTATTTGCTAGTGATAACTCGAATTCTGCAAAGAATGGAAGTATTAGAATGCAGTTTGGCCTTCAAGCATCTATAGTTTATTGATAGCATAATTTATTAATTTATAATAAGCATTTTGTTTTTTCATTCCCCGGAGAAATGAATTTAGAATTTTTTAAGTATTATTAATATTTTAAAGAAAATGTTTTCCCAGTGATACAGGCTCTGTTTAATTAATTTTTGCGCTTTATTTGTAAAAGAAACTGTTATCAGAAAAAATGACTGGAATAAAATTTTAATTTATACAATGTTAAAATTTAAAGTATGTACATTTTATCCAGTTTTTAAAAAACAAAATGCACTTAATAATATTGCCAGATAAAATAATTATTCCTTAGGCAATAACAACACAAGTAGTAACAAAAACAGGACTGAAAACTTAGATTACTATTTTAGCAGATGACATTGCGAGATATAAAAATATTACCAAAATTAAATTGACTAGAATTCGATAGATACATAAAAGAAAGCATTTCTGTTCGTTTCATTTAATCGGATAAGTTAAGTGTTCTGTCACAAAATATAATATTTTAAATTATATCATCCTCGGAAAAAAATATTAAAAAAGAGAATTTTATGTAAAATTCAAAATAAGCTGTACGATGATGGAAATTCCTTTTGGTCTAGTTGTATTTAGTATAGTTGTATTTAAAAATAGGCCTCCAAGAAATTGTATTTTTTTTATTTTATGATCGGTGTTATTAATGCACTATTTTTGTTATTTAGATTATTTAATTATTATACCTATTTTTAAATTCATAAAAATTCTTTAGTAAAATTCTATAGTGTTTTCCTTTCTACACTTTGGAGTATTTTCCTTTAATATCAATTTTCAGAGTTTATTATACATATTATTAACACTTCTTTTATGCATATGCAAAATGTATAATGATGAATAAAAGTTTATATAACAGATTTTTTTTAAACAAATTTTTGACACATTCCATTGACATTTTGTTCAAAAAGTTGTTTTATTAAAAATTGCTTTTAATTGAAAATTAATGAAATACATATCAACAAATAATCTCGAATATTGCAGTTCATAAAATTTACACAGATCCGTTGGTTTCACAATACTTTGCTAGCAAATTTCTAGTAGTAAAACTGAAAAACACTTTTTAATGAGTTATTTCTATTTGCTTTTGGAATAAAATAACAGCAGAAGTAATTCTGATGTGCATTAAAAAAATCTATGATTTTTTTAAATGTAAAAAATACAGTCATTTCATACAGCAGACTCTCATTAACCGGGAAGTTCGGGAAATACCCTCTATCGAATAAGCAAATAATCTGGATAATCGAAATTTTTTATATAAATTTTGGGAAATATTTAGAAATTTTCAAATTATTATAGCAAAGGACATTAATAATTTAACTATACAAACGAACGATAATAGACACAAATATTAATATAATTTATATTTAGGTTTTTTTTATACCTTTTGATGATTTTTATAACGGAAATTTCCAACATCATTCTTTCATGAAGTATGCTTTCATTTTCTTGCTCCAAGTAACCATTTAATGCCTCACTGGATACAAATCATCACGGTG
This sequence comes from Maratus speculifer, assembly GCA_964019185.1. Lineage (NCBI taxonomy): Eukaryota > Metazoa > Arthropoda > Arachnida > Araneae > Salticidae > Maratus > Maratus speculifer. The sequence goes on along the minus strand of OZ025291.1, from coordinate 35,802,805 downwards.
ATTTAATTTTTGATGAGTTAAAAGATTTCCTGTACCACTATCAGGACATTTTTCGAAACTCCTTGGTACACATTCTCAGAAAAAAACTGTAAATTTATGATGATTTGCGCTTAAATTTTCACGGACAACACCCTTATTTATTTGAAAACGGTCTGATCCACTAAATAAGTGGACTTATTCCTTATATACTTAGAAAATTTAGGGAAATTCACATATTTTTACAGTTCTAATCCATCTGTAGCAGAAATACGGTGTAATCTTTCATTTTAGTGGTGTTCGAAAAAATAATGTCCCTTAACTGCAACAGTGGCGTATTTTTTTATGGAAGCAGGACGTTTCGGTCCCGCCATTTCGGTCCCGCCGTTTCGGTCCCGCCGTTTCGGTCCCGAGACATTTCGGTCCCGAGACGTTTCGGTCCCAAGACATTTCGGTCCCGAGACGTTTCGGTCCCAAGACATTTCGGTCCCTGGCCATTTCGGTCCCGAGACGTTTCGGTCCCGAGACATTTCGGTCCCGAGACATTTCGGTCCATGGTCATTTCGGTCCCGAGACATTTCGGTCCCTGGACTTTTCGGTCCCTGGACTTTTCGGTCCCTTCTCCAGCAAGCTGAAATTTTGTGCACGGGAAATATCTGACATAATTTTATAAGGAACATTTTAGAGTGTTGAATTCAGGGGCAGGTCATTCCCCCCGTAGCTATCAATTCCCCCCCCCCCGGAAAATTTGGAATTTTGTGTTTTCAGTGGTAAAAAAGTGTAATCCCCCGGAGCCACAGAAGTCCCTCCCGGAGAAAAGTGTCTGAATTCAACACTGTTTTTTTAACTGAAAGTCGCATAATATTTTAGTGTAATGCGATTAATTAGAAGTAACAAGTACCCCAAAACTTGATCAATTATTTAGAAATCGATGGAGATTTCTGAAAAAAATTCACAAATGAATGGCATTTTTAAAAATTGCCAGAATGTTTTGAAATCTTGAAAGAGGAAACGGGGAAGTTAACTTGGAAACTAATAACTAAATTTATAAAAGAACCCAATTAACTTATGATATTAACACACACCATAATAGTTGTAGAATTTTAACTTCTGAGATGCATGTTTCCTCTTCAGGGAGACAAAGGTTTTTAAATTGCCAGGAGAAAAGAAAGAGTTATTGTTATATGGAATTTATATTCTGACACTTAGCATATTATAGGATTTCATCGCTGAAGCCAATTTTCAGAATTATAAGTGTTTCATTATTTTGCACCCCCACCACTTACCGCATAGGAGCAAAAATGTTGAAATAAATAAAAAAACATCTGCATCTGGTGGTATTTTACCCTTTGTGCCAAAATTATCATTGAATCCTCTTTTTGTTTATGGCATTTTTTATATATTGTTTTTGGTTACCAGCATTTATTTTCCTTTTAAACTTTTCCGTTTTTAAATTAAGAAAAGAGTTTCCAGATTGCAACACGTGGAGGTACTTAGCATTGCAATTATTTTATTACATAAATATATGACAAGAGCAGAAATAATTATTAAAATAATTTGTAACCTAAAGATTTTTTTTTTTTTTTTTACATTTTAGAAAAATGAATTACATCTTGAATTATTAGCAATTATTTTTTCATGACAACAGTTCTTTTTTTATTGTTATTATTACAATCTAGAATGTTTATTATATTGACGCTTCCCTGTTTTTATTAATGTTTTCCAAAATAACGGCAACAGCAAAAAAATTATATTGCCATACTTTTATGCATATATCACATTTATACAACACCTGTTACATTTTCTAAAACCAGCTTAAGGAAACTAATTACAAAATTATTAATGTAATGCGTATTGAAATTTGTCATTTCATTTAAAGCTGATATTATTATATAAAATAATTATTTTTAACATTAAAATATAAAAACCCTCATAAAAAATATGAAAAAAAAAGCCTTCTGTCAAACTAAGTTAAATTAAAAAAGGTAACTTAAAATATTATGTCTAGGTGGTAAATATCTTATCTAACAGTCTTATTTAGTTATGTTATAAGTTTTGAATATTTCAATGTCATTCATAAGCTGTAATAATAAGGATAAAAAATATTCCATTCTACTTTTTATACTGGTTTAATTGATACTAAAAGCGTTTGGAATGAAGATAACAGCAAGAGGAATAAAAAACACCGAGAAATGCTGTTCTTTTCAAAACATTCATATTTCTTCTAAAAAATGACAGCGATTATGTGGGAGGTCCGTCCGCATTTGAACTCCAGAGTATAAAGGGCATTGTAAAGAATAAGGGTTTCATCTGACAAGTGTATAAAGATCAAGATACGTAAAGCTAACTACCTAGCTCTTCTAGCTATCTTGTATAAAGATGGACTATTTGTTCAGATGGGCGTTGACAATTGATTGACATGCAGAATTTTTGCTTAAAAGAGGTTAATCGTAGTACTTAGCTGATACTTATATGCATACATTTCCAATTTTATAGGAACACCAACATAAAAAAAAGTGTTTAAAAATTCTCGGCACATGGTTTTGATTTGTTATTTACTTAATGTTATACATTATTTTATTAAATGATTAACATCATCTTAGAAAATTTGAAAGCATTAATAATTATGTTGTTAAATTAAAAAATTCTCAAAAATTAAATTATTTTTATCAAACATATTTATTAATAAGGATTCAAAATTATTTTAACTATTAATTGTTTAAGTGACTTATTTATCAATTACTTGTTTAAAATCTAGTACAAGAAAAAATGAAAAAAACATATTTTTAAATTTCAGCTACTATAATGTTACTAACTTAATTAGGATGTATAAAAATGATAAGGATTCTCAAAATAAATATGTTATTTATTCATTTATTGGTTAGTTTATCATATTTTTCTTACTCTTTAAATATAATAATTAATATATGATTTATTTTTGCGAACTGTAAACTATAACTTTGTTTCAAAAAATTTAAATCTGCATCTGGATAATAATGTTACCTAAACCTGTTAAGAAATATTTTTACACATTGTTACAGTGTTGCATTATTATGTTTAATTAATTATTACGTTACGTTACTAATTGATTTTTCAAAATAGTAATAATAATAATAATAATAATAATAATAATAATAATAATAATAATAATAATTTCCTTTTTTGAAATAAATAACAATTTTTTAATAATAACTTATGGTGTTGAATAATTGCTATAAAATAATTATAATAATTTCCTTTTTTGAAATAAATAACAATTTTTTAATAATAACTTATGGTGTTGAATAATTGCTATAAATTAAATCTCAAAAGAGTTAGTGATTTTAAAATGAAAATCAAATTGATATTTTATTAAATTTATGTATTTTTAATTTAATGAATCTTTATATAATTAAATTGATAAAATTTTTAATATGCATTTCGAATTTTACTTTACATAAACTCAATAAATAATCTGTTTTATATTCAATTTATCATTATGTTTTGTAGTAGTTATAAACTGAAGCTTATCGTTTACCTGTTTATTTATTTTATATTTAAAGTTACTGAAATTTAAAAACTATTTATTCAATTAATAATAAAATTAAAAAAAAATTGTCAATTTTTTTCTGTGAAAGTGGGAGCGAAAAGGTAATGGAAATAAATAAATAAACGATAAATTAAAAAAGCTTAGTTTTGTCAGTTAAAAATCGAAAATAAAATTATTTAAAATAATAGTTACATTATTATATAAAATTTAAAAATAATCATTTTATTACAAAGAAATAGGCCCACTTTCAATAAAATTAACTCACAAAAATTGTCTTCATAAAGTAAGAAAACTGTTAAAGAAAAAAAAAAAAAAAAAAAAAAAAAAAAAAAAAAAATGCAAGCAATAATTATTACATAAAAAAGGTCGTTGGAGCATTTTTATTTTTTTAACAAAAATTTTTTATAGCACGCCTAGTTATGAAATCACTAATTTAAAGATTCTAAGAAAGTGTGCGAAAACAATCAATAAAAATAAAAGTTAATCAATAAAAATAATAGTTTATAGTATAGATAAAATACCTAATACAAAAAATATATGATAAAACTTAAAATATTTATTCTGTTAAATAATAATAATAAAGACAGTGTAAAATTATATAACATTGTTTAATCAAATTTACAACTCGCTGTGATTTTATTATCACGAGTTACAATAGATTAAACTTATTGGACTATTATAATCAGCTTTGTATAAAATTTGAGGGATGGGGGGCAGGAGAATAAAAATATTAAAAAAGGCCCGAGCAATGTTGAGCTTACAGCGTTTAGTGGGCCTTCATCAATCAGAAACCAAGTTATAAAGTGGCCGGTAAAGAAATAGCAATGGACCGAAATGGCAAGAGACCAAAATGATTAAGGACCGAAATGGCCAGGGACCGAAATGGCAAGGGACCGAAATGTCTCGGGACCGAAATGTCCAGGGACCGAAATGTCCAGGGACCAAAATGTCTCGGGACCGAAATGTCTCGGGACCGAAATGTCCAGGGACCGAAATGTCTCAGGACCGAAATGTCCAGGGACCGAAATGTCTGGGGACCGAAACGGCGGGACCGAAACGGCGGGACCGAAATGGCGGGACCGAAATGTCGTGTACCCTTTTTTTATACAGCTAAAAAAGCGATTCTGCGATGGTTATCTAACGTGCTACGTTCTACGGAACAGTATAAGTACATATTCCCAAAATTTTAAGGAGCCAGTGGCGTTTAAAACCAAAAAATTCAGTAACCACGTTGTGGAATAAAATGCATAAAACAATAACTTTTATATGAAAATAAAGTAAAAGAAAATCCTAAAGAATTCAAAATGAAAAATAATTTGTTTAATGTATACACATGTTGAACAATATATAGACTAAATATATCAAATATTTACACTTAATTTAATCACGAAATTCTTTTAATTTGGGTATAAATTAAGTGGAATATAAATTTTAAATTATGTACAGTTGAAAATACAAAGTCGGGAGAAACACAGGTTAAAAAAATATACATAAGCTAGTAATCATGGTAGTGGGAAGAATATTAAGAAAACAATATTCCTTATTTTCTTTTTGTCCTACAAGAGTATATAAAAAAAAGGTAAAGAAAGAGGGGGATAATGTATCAGGGTTCGTACGCATCAGGGGATTCCTGGGATTTTAGGTGGTTTCGCATCAGGAAATTCATAATGTACTGATTGTTATACCTAAAACTAGATTTTTTACCATTAAATAAAGCAAATATTACTAAACATTCTGGTAACAGACCCTTAAAGCGCACGAACCCTGTGTATGAATGTATAACTATTATTATTTTGCGTTTTAAAAATCAATATACAGTTCAAGCACATGGTTTTAAAGAACAAGCAAGAAAATTTATCTTTATCACAGACAGGGAATAAAATCTTAAAGAAAAAAAATTCTTAGAGAAAAAAATTCTTAAAAAAAAAAAAAAAAAAAAAAAAAAAAAATCTCACAAACGTGATTTTGATCCAAAATTTTCCAAAAATTAAGGTATTCGGTTCTTAAAACTCGAACATAAAAAATATCACGAATTTCGACAAATAGTTGCTGAAAAAAAAATCAATTTCATCAATCTGTCGAAAAAAAAATTGCGAATTTCGCAAAAATACCTAGAATAAAACAACAACACGGTGTTCGTCAAACAATCGACCCCCCCCCCCTCAAAATTTGCCAAAGAAACACACACACAAAACTCGAAAAAAAAAACCCCTAAATTTAGTCAAAAAAATTACGAAAAACCGGAATTTTGTCAGAGGATAGAGAAAACATGATAATTTTATCAAAGAATCTCGAAAAAGGAAACAAAAGCTTGCAAATTTCGCCCAATGATCACACACACACATACATAAAAATTGCGGTTTCATCAAAGGATCGCAGAAAAACGCTAATTTTGTCCAAGAATCGCAAAAAAACGCAAATTTCTCCAAAAGATTGCAGAAGAAACATGAATTTTGTCAAAGAATCGTAAAAACCCATCCACTAATTTTGTCAAATAATCGCGAAAAAATGATGGATGTATCCATTTTTTTCCGACCAGTTGATGACTTTCAATTCTTTTGATTGTTGATATTTGCGATTTTTTTAAAGGCAGAATTATAGAATCTACCTTTTCTTCCCCTTTTGTTCGACTGACAAAAGTCTCATTTTTTTCTATCGACTGATTGACACAAATCGTGATTTTTCCGTTGACTGATTGACGAAAATCGTGTTTTTGTATATTGGCCGATTGACGAAAATCCCTATTTGTTTCACGACATAATGACGAAATTTGCATAAATTTCGTAAATTATATTTATAATTTACGAATATAAATTATACTTATTTATAAATTATATTAATAAATAAGTATTTCATAAATTTAATCAAACACAAAAAATGACGGAAATATGAAACTGAAACATAAAAAATATTTTAATGAAACTTTTCTTCAGCAATTTGAATTAGAAAGGCGAAATGAAGGCGAAATTGGCAAAATGATACTCGCATTATACTTTAAATTTAGAACTTTATGAATTCATTTTTATAAAATGTGAACTGAAACATACTTTTTTTCTTAAAATGAATTCCAATTAAAATTAATAAAGGAAGATTTTTCGAAATTCTTTTCATTTTAGGTTAAAATTTTAATATATAGAACAAATAGAATAATCTCTGGAGGATCTATGAACTGATTATTTGAAATTTGATATCCGTATTAGGTTTTAAAAATGTTTCTTGATTTTTTTTACATATATTCATGTTTGAAACATACACTGTAAAAAAAAATTGGGAAAATTACAAAATTTTTTCTAGTAGAATTGTATTCCAAGAACTTTTTATGTAACGGCAACAATAAAAATTCATGTAACAGATACAGATTTGCACTTTGAATCAAACAAATTTTAAGGTTACTAAGGATTTTTTTGGGAAATAGTATTCCAAGAACTTTTTAAGTGACGATAACGAGCATTATAGATAAAATTTTAGTAAAGTTACCAAAATTTTAGTAAATTCTTTTGTAAAGTTACAGATGGTTTTAGTTTTGCTTACAAGTTTTGTAGATTGACATCATTTTCTTGTACAGTGTACACATAAAATTTTAGTAAGCATAAGAGATTTCGGTTAATTTAAATTACTAAGGTTACAGATTTTTTTTACAGTGTATGCGTTTCTTTTTTAAACAAAGATTTTTATGAAACCTTTTGGTGTTACCCAGGAAAATGCTTAACCACAGTAAATTCTTAACCATATATCTATGGATGTTATATTTGTTAAAATTTCATATTGCGCTGACAGTTAAAAAAAAATATTACCTCTCTTACATTTATTAGCTACTTCTTAGCATTTTAATACGTTCACTGTCATCTACGAGAATACTCGTTGTTGCTAAACTGGGTTTCTTGAATATATAATATGTGAATTTTTACTTGCTACTAAGCGTAAGACCAACTTAGTGAAAAATGTCCAAGCAACTCGTACCGTCCACAGGACTGTGTTCTCATGAAGACGGTCCAATCTCGTGTTGCGAGTTGCAGCCTAACCAACATATGAAGTGAGAAATGCTAAGCTGGGCATCGTCCTTGTAGCGTCCTTGTAGCACTTGGAACGCTATTCCAAGGATTCCGGGTTCGATTCCCGGCCTGGATATTATTCACTAAGTTGGTCCTACGCTTAGTAGCAAGAGAAAATTCACGTATTAAATATTCAAGAATTTCAAGCGTAATTTCACTGCTGAAAATTAATTGAAAGATTAATTTAAAAAAAATAAGATATGGGTTTCTTGTTTCTACGGGATAACTCGTTATTGATATCCTTATCTAAATCGCTGATTACGAGTATTGGCCGTAGAAAACACGTGCATTGTTTAGTAGCGTGGCACACAAAAAGAGACTAAATGATACACTTGGCGTACTGAAATGGATCATTTATTTCTCACAACCTAATTACAATAACTAAATGTTTACAACAGAATTGTTCACTTTGGCATCTGTGAACAGATGTACTATCTCAGCTTTGGTAGTTAAGGTGATCTGTTCTCATCGCTCAATTTTCAAACAAACTGCGCAATCATGTATTAAAAATTTTGACTTATCCGTCTGAAGTAATATACACGACACAATGAAGTTTTAGGTGCGTTCGTAATTATGTAAATACGTAGCACCTATAGTCGTCGTTCAATCCGTCCTTCTCTCCTCATATAACAAAGCAAAAACTAGCCAACCGAATAATTTGAAATTTAAAATATATAATTTTATCGAGTCATTTCAAATTTCATGAAAACTGCATCATAGTATAATTATAGGGGCAACCAAATGTATTCCTTCACATTACGGCCAATAGGAAAAAAAATTTCAAGTGAATTTTAATGCTGTTATACTCTTTCGAACATAAGGAAATTGATATGCATCTGTGAAGTATAAGCTAAAATATACATTTTGTGCAATCTGTGTTACTATAAAAAGTATTTCTTACTAATCTACAGGGTCACACAAAAGTATTCCATTGCACAATAGTATGGGGAGAAAACAATGTTTGGTGTGCATTTTAATTATGTTAATCTACTTCACATTTTATGAAATTGATATATTTTGCTGAAGTTTACTATAAGTTATTTCCTGTATAATAGAAATCAGATAGTATTTACAGGGACACACAGAAGTTTTCGGCTGTTATTCTGTATACTATTATATCAAGATCTGAATATTTTTAAAACTTCGTTATAGTAAGCACGCACGTCATTTGATACGCTTGACTTGCAATTACCAACTTATTTAACGTAAAACATTCTATTATGTACTAGAGTTGTAGAGTAAAAAGTTACATTTACATCAATTCTGTGGTTTTCGTACAAATTGAGGACATACATACAAATGCACGTGCATATCTAACGAGCAAAAAGTGATTTTTCTTTGTCTTGATGTTGTTTAAACGGAAACACTTTGCCATAAAGAAAAGTTTTATATCCGACGGAAAAATGATTTTAGTGATTTTTATTATTCATTGATAATTCCTAACATAACTAAATGTGAAAAAAACAAACAAACAAACAAACAAAAACATTAGTACTGTTACAATAATTACTCTGTGTGATTTAGCGGTACATTTCTTAAAAACATTTCTTGGCAGTTAGCAGCTCACATATTTGAATTTTTAATGGAGAGTGATATTATTATACTTACTGTAAATTGGATAGCTTGTTTTTAAACAAAAATAATTTGTTGAGTAATACGCAACAGAATATGATCAGGAATCGAGAAAAATTAAATATTGTTTCTAGAAATATTATAATAAGGCAAATCGGCAGCTTGCTATTGACAATATATTTTTCAAGTTATCTAGAAGGGGGGATTGGGGATGAATGAATCCTCAGCAAAAAGGCTTAACACGTTAAGTGCCATGTCAGTCACCGGTGACAGACACTGAACTTTCTGTTTAAAACCCATTTTCGGCCAAAGGTTCGTATACGAAACATTTTGATAAATATTTTTTTTTAACACTCTGACACATTTTTTTCAAGAATTTTATTTTTCTTCTATTTTTTAAGGCTTTTGAAGACATCCATAAAATATTAGTAATTCAATTGGAGTAAACACTTTCTCTTAAAAAATTTTCAAAATATGCTAGAGTTTTAATTTGAAACGCCTTTGACAAATTCGACTTTTTAAAAATATATTATTATTCCAATTGAAATGAATTATATGTTTTTAAAATAGATTAAAGTTGCAAATTCTGTATATGAAATAAGAATAAAACAAAAGTCACAAAAATATTATTCATATTCATATTATTCATTATAAGAAATAATATTTTATATTATTATATAAAATATTATTTCTTATATAAAATATTATTTTTCATGCACGAATCTTTTTTTGTGTCTTAATGTATGTAATTTAAGCATATTTCAATAAAAATAATGCTACATTTTATAAAATTTCTGTGCTTGGCCTAAAATGGGTTAAGCAGCATCAGTCACCGGTGATTGACAGTATTAAGATTGTGGAATGGGAATCTAACTTTGCAGCCCAAACGGAAACACAGAAAAAACAGACTTGCACTCAACATGTTAAGTTTTATTTTTAATTTATGACTCTTCCACCAGATGGAACAATCATTGCATTTTAATTTTTGCCATTAATCTTTTTGTTTAAAGCAACCATAAGGTTGTAACTTAAAAAGACTATTTGACTATTTTACAATACCAAAATTAAGTAACTACTCTAATCTTTATTGTAAATTTACAATTTCATTCTTTATAGCTATCTTAAGCACTTTTAGAATTTTGTAAACTCAGCGATATCCCTTTTATAAATGACCATTTAAGTTAAATCTAAATATCACATGCTTGTTGTAAAAGCCTATTTATTTATGTTGCTCTAAAAAAGGGATGGAACACTATGACTCAGGGAGGGATAGGATAGTTCCCATCCTTCCAAATGATATCTCTGTCCAAATAATTATGTTTAATTACATACAATGTTTAGGTATTTTATATTAATAAGACTGTCTTGTTTTAGAAATGTGTAATAAATAAAACTTATTATTTTGCAAGTTAAAAAATTAAAAGATTGAAAAATTAAAACATTGCAAATTTTTCTTTTCTTACTCATGCACTGTTTATCAATATCAACTGTTTGTATTAAATATTTATATTTATTTCTATAATATCAACTTATTTTAGTTTTTTAAATAAAATATTATTGTTTTGAAATAATTATTATCAATAATTCAAACTGTCAACTTTTATTTTTACATTGCAATATAATATTTGTGAAGAGGAATGAAAAAAGAAATCATATCTTTCTGCAAGAAACTGACTGTTCCTTTATTGATGAACATGATATAATTGCAAAGCTCCATCCACCAAAATTAATTTGCGACACTTGTCGGGCAAATGAATATTTTTCTTTTTGTTTGGATTCTATAAAGTATAATATAACATTTAAAAAATGTTGCGGTGTACAAAAAACCTTAGGAATGTAAAAGTTACACAATTTTATTTGAATTTTGTACTGAACTCAGCTAGTTATGTTGATATCCTCTCTATTGGTGTTTTTGGAACTAACACATTTTGAAAATTTTTAATTCAACTCATTATCAGACATATAACAGAATTGTTTACGATTCACTCTGCTACATCAAAAGTCACGAGTTTTTGAAAAATGAGAATTTATTTATGGCGAATCTGTATTTTTTCAATTTATGCAGTTAAAAATTCACTGATTAACACACATCTTTTAGTTATTGAAAATCAAAAACATTTACATCTGTTTAACCAGGCAGAAATCCAAAAATAAAAACTTTTAGCATTTGTATCTATGCAAAATAAAAGATAATTGCACAGGTTCTCATTCATTTAAATCACTTTACTGTTATTTTTCAGAAAACATATTAGTTCTTTCTAAACAAAAACTATATAATTTTTACTCCTCTCATTATAAAGCAAAACATTTTACGAAAATTAAAAATGGACTACAAATCTAGAAAGATAATTACTTTGTTCTTATTTAAGCAGGGTATAACATATAACAGAAAAGCTTCACTTTTGTGTTAAAAAGCATGTAAGAGTTTAATAACGTATTTTCCCTGCAGTGATTTTCTGATTCGCTATCTTTTGTTCCAATTTCATAGCAGAAAAAGGAAAGACAAACGTTATTTTGATCTTTTTTTAAAAATTATTAAAACTGTAAAAAATAATGCAACATATTAATGAGATAAAAAATATCACTCAAAAAGCTTTCTTTAAGCACTTGGTATTTAAAACTAAAATACAAATAAAAGTCACTATGACTTATGTGCAAAATATTTTGAAACTAAGTGATAGCTGTTTCTTTCAGATAATGATCTATATGCTATCACCTATAAATATAGGACAATTTATTTTTATTCTAAACAGAAAAAAAAAATGTTCAATTGCAGATTTTATTTTTGTGCTAAACCGGGCCGATATGTATCTTTCATAATAAAATTAACAAATACAGCAGAGCTCCAATTTTCCGGGTGTCGAGTATTCGATTGTCTAATTAACCGAATCCATCAAGGATCATACTTTTTTTCCCAATCTTTTCTAAAATGTTTAAAGTGAATTTTTTTAGGCCGATAGGGATAAATTTGGCTTTTTGTCATGAATGTAAATAGATAAATAACCATTCCCTAATCTTGAAATAATAAAATCGTCAACAGATGCACAGGCAGCAGTACATAAAGTCAACTGGTTGTAGAATTTAAGAGGTAACTTATAACCCACGAGAGCCTCGCGCAAAAAAAGGTATCTCTATGAATTATATGAATGAGGGGAAAATTATAAAGAATTTCTTTTGCCTATCATAGTGATTTGTTTTAATGTATATACTGTACAATGTATGTATATGTACATGTAATTTTTTCTATATGTATTTCTATACATAACTTTGCACGAGTTTTGTAGAAAGTAAAAAAAATAAAAAAAAAAAAAAAAAAAAAATAAATAATAATAAATTAATTAAAAAAAAAAATTCTAAATATACCATTTGTAATTTGCTAAAGTGTGTACTACCAAAATTGCGAGTCGTAAACATAGAAAAAGTGTGAAAGGGAGTTACCAAAAAACATTGCTATACGCGTTTTGTAAAGCTGTCCAATTATCCGATTTTTTTATTAACCGGATCAGCCTTAATCCTGATTTATCTGGATAATCATCGTTCTACGGTATTAATCAAGCTAAACCGCTATGCTTAAGATTAATAAATGCAATTTTTATGTACCAGAACACCCAGGAATAGCTCAGTTGGCAGAACATTGGAAGCATCAGCCAAGAGATCCCTGGTTCAAATCCTAGCTCAAACATTTTTCGCCCATTCGGAAATTTACATCTCATAGGATTTGTTTACCCATTAAAGTAATTACGTCAAAATTAATCGAATTTATTAATATATTCTCTGCCATTAATTGCATGATATATCTATAATGTATATGCTGTATAGCAGCGCCATCTTTATGTTGATATAATATTTATAATATTAAAGTATATTTAATAGCAATATATGTAAAATTTCATCTAAACACTAAATTTCATGGAATTCCGAATTGGTTCTTGAATTATAGAGTCCACAACATCTGTGCAACAATCAGGAAGCTATCATCTCAAAAATTGTCAAATCGTAATCAGGACATATAAGGTAGAAAAATTTATCAAGATGAAAAACTTTTCACGATTGCAGTATTTTATTCTTATGAATAAATAAAAAAAAATTAAAAAAAAATAAAAAAAAAACAGAAAGAAATATAACAATGTCCTCTTGGACCCAAATTAAGATCAGCAGGATAAATTCTGCCTGATATTTCACAAAAATATCAAAATCAAAAAACAATTATAGCACATATGTATTGAAAAAAAGTTAGCACCCTTTTCATCTCTTTGCAACTCAATTTCAAAACATGAGCTTCAAAATGATTAAAATATAGAATTCAAAATATATAATTAATATATAAAAAATAGAAAATAAAATAAATGAAAAACTTTAAAATATTTTAGAAATGTTAAACTATAAATAATTAGTGTCAAAATTCCTTAAGGTTCCTGTACCTGAAAAAATTTTATCTCAGCTAAATCGATAATTTCGGAAAAATATACGATCATTAATTTCAATTAGTAATGAATCCAAAAGAAAAACTTTGAAATTAAAGAAAGAAAATTCAAGAAAATTCAAAAAAAGAAGAGGACATTTGCCCTGTAATTCATATTTTATTAATAGATTATTAAGACTTAAGATACATCCGACATTAAATTGTATCGTTTTTCTAAAGTTTTAAAATTAATCCCTTGGGAAATTAAAAAGTATATAAAATTATTTTGTGGATTTCGATGTTATATTTTTGATGTTTTAATTAGATTTTAATTAATTTTAAGCTTTTACATTTTAATGTATATGAATAGTTTGATTATATAGTTGTTAATTGGAAAATTTAAATGTTTAATTCACTGATGATATTAAATCTTATTACTACTATCTATATTATAAAGACCAAACTTATCTATGCTTAAGGCATACGTCATTTTATGAATGGCAACACTTTGAAATTTGAAATGAAATTTCGGTTTTGCAATTTTTGAAACAGCAAATTTTTAAACTTCTAAACATTGCACATTTTAAATTTTTACATCGTCGTAAAGAAAAAAAAATGCACTTTTAAATACAGTTTGTTTGAAAGCTGTGTCTCAATTTATTTTTGAGATATTATTATTATTATTATTATTATTATTGTAATTTTTAGTACCGTTTTTGTAATTGTGGCAACAGAAGTACTCCATTTCTGTTAAAAGTAAAAGGAAAGAAAAAAAAAAGATTATTGTATCATTTTGTTGCCATTTTCTCACAAAAATGGGAAAAATTGAAATTAAAGTACGAATACGCCAAGACTATTGGCTGTTTTGAAACCGGTGAATTTTGGTTTTACTTCGTTTTTATTTATCAACTAAATGGGGGGGGGGGGATTTTTAGTTTATTACAAGTTAGTCAGTTTCTCTTCACAAAAATATATTTTAGAGAATTGTTCTGCGTTTTATTTTCTCTGCTTTTATGCAATTCACATCAAATAGCTGAATGAATGCAAATTTATTAATGCATGCGTAAAATCATATTCCGAAGTTTGAAGAAAAATTCATAAATGACTGATTTCTGATGAAACATAAAGTTATTATAAAAAACAAAACAAATAAAGACATATGAATCATTAGATGCCCAATTTGCTTCATGAATGACGACATTGCTTCTTTGCTGTGTTTGTATAATTATAATGACGTCATATGTATATTTTTCGGTAGATGTTGTTTAAGAATGTGTAAAATTGTTAGGGGATGCAAATGACGTCCTTTTATTATGAAAAAGCGTCTTTTTTAATTCTCAATATTGAAATTTGTTTTGTAGAAGTACGTTTGACCCCAGCTACTTTGAAATACTTCACTTTCAAAAATAACATAATGGAAATTACACACTGTTAAAACGCAATGTTTTACAAAAATTAGAGTATCTTTAAAAGAAGAGCCGTGACAGGTAATGTGCATGGCATGAATGGAAATCGTTGTCCAACAAATTAGTGATTTATGTTACAGAACTTGATGATTCTCTACTAGATGAATTCACTTCGCAGTTAAGCAAATAAAGATCTTGGCAATAATTCGAGTTCTAGACTATAAAAATCACTATTTTACATTACGTGACTTCACAGGAATATTTTCTATCGTATTTATTGCATGCAGATTGTTTCAGAAAATTTCATTTACTCTCAAAAGTATATAATTATTTTAATATCTGTTTCCAACTAATAGCAATTGAGACTTACAGTTTTGAATTTAAAATGATTTTAAAGCTATCAAATTAAAATATCATTTTTTTCCTTAAAAAGTGAATACGGATGTGAGAGATTCATATGTAAAATTTGAGATTATGAAAATTATGTAAGATTTAGATTTCATGAGAAAAAAAATTCTTTGATTGAAACAAAGTGGAATAAATTTTGCTGGTTTCCATTTTGGTATGCCAAGCATAAGAAATGTAATTGATAACTTTATCATAATAACAGTAAATGAATAAAAAATAAAATATATTTAAGCAAATATATAAGCAGAAAAATATTTTTTTATTATTATATAGCTTAATTATTTACTGCTCATAAATTTGCTTTATTATATTTTACGGTTTTCATATACGATTAAAGTTTAATTTTAATAATTTCTACAATTGAGTTTTATAGAAATAGTATTTTGTTAACTTTAGGTTAAATACCATTTGTTTAAGAGTTAGACTTTTCAATGAAACGTATAACTTTTATTATAACTAAATTTGTAGGTTTATTATAAATAAATGAAACAGTTCCTCCTCAAATATTTTTTTTCGTCGAAATTCAACGGAAACCTTTTAATTCAACCTTGTTATTATTAATCAGGAGAATTTTTTATTGCTGTCTAAAAGTTTTAATATTTTATCTGAATTTTCAAGTACGTTCTTGCCCGATATCTTAACTCAGTTATTGTTGCAACTCTGTTATAGCAACCAAATGTTGAATGTCGTAGCGTCTCGATTCAATTCTTTTAATATTTTACAAAATAGTGATTAATAACTTCTAAAATGTAATATATCTGATAATATGAAAGTATTAGTTTAATTTTAAACACGATTATTAAATCGGTAAGTTAATTACAGCAGATGTATTTTTTCAAGTAGGTGAAAAAAGTCGATAACAGTCCCAGTATTCGAACCAGGAATGTATTGGCTGACCTTCGATTTATTCTGTATCCATAGTACCAGACCAGATTCTGTGATCGTTGAGGTTATTTGGGTAAAGAGGTCTACCAGAATTCGTCCGGGATGGCTCAGGAGTGGATACAAATGAAACGGTTTCAAGCTGTAACAGTTACGCGTCACAAATCTGAAATTTGCAACGGGCATGAAAACGGCGATACAAAAGTAACACTTGTGACCGTAACAAATGAAGATAGCGGCGTAACAAAGTTGTTACCGTGTATCGATTATTTTCAACGATAGGCTCTTTTGATTGGCTAGTAGCCTTTGGATTGTTTATAAATAAATCACGTTGCGAAGATAATTTTGTTGTATAAAATGATTCAAATTTTACAATCTAAATGAAGTTATTGTGAAAAGATTCTTCCAGAGTGTCTGCATGCTGATTATTGAAGTGTATTGTTCCGAGTGTTTTCTTGCTAAACAAACCTTTGCCTGAATAAATATTGCCTCATGTATGTGTTGATTAAAAATATCACATACTTTGGCAATAAAAATTCAGTTTTTTCTATTTTTGATCGAAGATGAAAGAAATGAACCTCCAGTACCAGAAGCAAGTCTTTAATATTGTTATATTCCATTATGGAATATGTTATATGCCATGTAAGCACTTGTTAAATAGGTAAGAAGTAAGGTATATACATTTTTATTATTTCACAGCTGAAAAATCTTGCTGTTGCAGGAGAATTTTTTTTACTTTAGCGTTGTTTAATAACAGTATATTTTGCAATTCAGAAGAATTAAATAAAATAAAATACAATGTGGGAATTTTAAACATTCAAATGATCATTGTTAGTAGATTAAGTTATCAGTTTTGAATTTGTAGATTATTTTAAAATTATTATTTATTTAATGCTTATAATAATTTAATATAATGCAGATTGTTATCTGAAAACAATATGCATTGAGCTTTCATAAATCGTAACATATTATTTTCTCTTTTGAAAGTATAATCATGGGGAAAAAAATGAAAGCATCAAGTATTTTTAAATCGCTTCTTTGAATAACTGAGGAGCATTGAGTTTCCGTGACTTGTGCATTTTATAAGAATAAATTATGCAACTTTTATTTATGCTATAGTATAGAGAAAAATGAAGTTTTGATTGAGAGAAAGCCAGAAAGTAATTTATTGTTTATTAAGTATTGTGCAATGTAATAAAAATTGCTTACAAAAACAAATTGTCTTGATGCTGAAGTTTGTAGGCTTCTGAAAGTGAAACTAAATAACCAAAATGTGTTTGCTTGGGGGTGAGGAATTCAATCTTTTGATTTGTTGATTTTAATCATAATTCAAATGTTCCTATTAATAAATGATTTAAGTTAACTTTAAAAAAAAAAACCTATTTTAAATCTTTATCAAGATATCTTGT
This sequence comes from Maratus speculifer, assembly GCA_964019185.1. Classification (NCBI taxonomy): domain Eukaryota; kingdom Metazoa; phylum Arthropoda; class Arachnida; order Araneae; family Salticidae; genus Maratus; species Maratus speculifer. Next base: position 35,785,169 of record OZ025291.1, on the reverse strand, counting down.
AATATGTTTGTTCAAAAATACATTGTAACTGTTAAAAGTGGGAAATGCTTTTTTAAGTTATTAAAATCAAGCATAACCATAAGTGGAGAATTTTCAGAAAATCTTACCACCTAACAAAATGCAACATATAGTTGAAAAATGTTATGAAAAAAGTTATGTCACTGCAAAAATAGCAAATTTCTATTACTACAATGCATTTTTGTTTTTTTAATACATAAAATTAAGAAATATATATAAGAAAGAAAAGTTTAATGTAGAATAAAACTTTGTATTGTGTAATTTAGAAAGTTGAGAAAGATAAGCTAACTAGAAGAGAAAAAAAAATAACTTTTTGGCATATCTCTGTAGTTTGGAATTTTCGAAGATTACCTAAAAATGTACTTGATCTATCAGAGAATTCACTCGCCAGTGGCGAATAAAATTATGTATTTCCCTACTCCTGAACATAAAATTTTAAAATGAAATCATAAGTAGAGAATGTGTAAGTTAAGGTAATAAATAGATAGTATACTTGTAAAATTGTAGCTATTATTAGTAAAGAGAATGCTCATACAATACTAGACATTTATTTATTTAATATTTTCAAAAGTAAAAGTAAATTCACATTTTAAAATTAGGTTTCTGTTTATATTGTTTATTTTGTTTTACTATATAACAATATTTTTATATGCTTAAAACAGTTCAGATTAACCAATTATTTTTTTTTTCAGATAAATTTAAATAAGTTTTTCTAATTATTAACTTTAATGATTTAATGAAGGATATTTTGATTTAAAAATGTACTTTTAAACTTAAATTTTGAATTTTAAAAAATCACAAAAATCTTGCTTAAAGAGTAGAAAGAAATATTATTATTTAATTATGAATTTATCAACATGAGTAATATATTTAAAGAATCAAAATATTTACATGGTGAGTAGAATGTGTTACATTCTGAGTAGTAAGTATTTCATTAAGAGAAACTAAAAATGAACTTTTTACCTTTTTTTTTTTCCAAAGGTATCTCTTTGAATGTATTTAAATTTGTAAATAACCCCCCCTCCCTGAAAAAAGCTTTTGAAAGCTTATATATTTATAAAAATGGCCCATATAGTTTAGGCCTTCCCCCCCCCCTAACTTCTTGTATAAACAAAAATGCTGCTTCTAGGCATAGTTTACATCTCTATATAATAAAGCACAGTATACCCGTATAGCATGCCTAACTGTTTTTTCCTACCCCCCCCCCCCTCCCTATTTTTTTGCATAAGTAGTGAGTTCAGTTATGCAATAGAAGATTTAAGTTAAATCGTTAAATGTAAAAGGTGCTTCAATAGCACCAATTTTTTCAATATCTTCTTATTCAACTTCAATATCATAAGGTTTTTTTTTTTTTTTTTTTTTTTTTTTTTTTTTTTTTTTTTTTTTAACTATTTTTACATTTAACCATTTTATACTCCAATCAAGAAAATTTTCTTTCAAAGCTTGACTGAAATATTAAATGTAACTTTATGTTATTAACTGTAAATCTGTGTTTTTCAAAGGAAAACAGTTTTTTTTTTTTTTTTTGTAAACATTGCATATTTTTAATCTTTATCTTTGCTAAATTTACATAATTAATGTGTTTTATTTAGAACTTTAGTTATGTTCATCAACGCATGAAATTTGCATTCTACATGCATACTAACAGAACCCAGACTAGACTCACTATGTCTTATGATGACGGATGAGATAAGTCTGCTAAAAATTAATTATTCTTCACTGTAGATTTATAGCTTGTACAAAAAGTTAGATTGATTAAAAATGTTTGTCATTTTAGAAATTTATTAATTTATCATTTTTCTAAAACTTTGCTTGTAGCTTCTGTGTACCTTGGATTTTGCATTTATCAACAATGTGTAAAATAAATCAAAACATTATGGAATAATTAAAAAAAATTGTTTAAACCAAACAACCCTGGTTTGCAATGAGTTTAAATAAATGGAGGTTGTGTTCTAGTGAATTCTACAAGGTACAAAATAAATTCGTTACAGTTACTTGAAAAAACACAATATTTTTTTTTGCTATTTTGTTAATAAATATCAAAGCTAAAATAATAAAATCTGACTATGATAGTGAATTTTTGTTTTAAAAAATCAATGTAATTATTAGTAAAATAATTGGGTGAAGGTGGAAGGGATTGTGCATACAAAAAGAATACTTTTCTAGCTATTTTTATTGATTTAGTTTATGTGTGTATAGAGGGGTGGGGGTGGGGGGTTGTAATTTTCACATCTTGGATCCACCTTTGAATATAATGGAAGTATTTCATGCAGGATAATTTATTATCACAGTTTTTTTACCTTTGCCTTTTATAAAATTTTCTTAAGTGAAAAAAAAAAATCAAATATTATGAAATTTGTATAAGACGTTTTAAAGATTTTAATAATTGAAAGAAATGTTTTTTATAAATATAAAAGCAAACAAATCTTAAATTTCATAAAATTAAAAAAATGGAAGAAATTTTAGATAAAAACTTAATTCAAAACATACTTTTCCATTCTAGATTTGTAATTAAAAAAAAAAATCATAGGCTATATTATTATTCTAGTGCAGTGGAACACCCTTTATTCATTTCTAATTTATATGAATTTACTTTTAATCATTTCATTTTGATTTCCCACAAGAAAGAAAGTCTATTGTTGTTGAGAGATTTTAAAATTCAATTAATTGTTCTTGAATAAGTTTGGAAAAAAAAAACTTAAAATTAATTTTTTACAATTTGTTTAAATTAAACATAACAAAAAATAGAATTGAAGCACTCGTTGAAGATAATTTTTAGTTATATTTTGTTTTTTATATTCATGTGTTAAAAATTATCTTAAACAGAAGGAAAAAGAAACCCGAAGAAAAGAACAATAAACTGTTTCAATTTTTCAGTAAACATATATGATAGAAGCTCATTTTTTGGATCTTAATATGATATTTTTGATAAATTTTGAAGAAATTTATTTTATTTATTTTTATTGATATATTTTAAAATTGTCTTGTACATGAAATCGTGATTAAAAGAAAAAAATATCCTAGATTAGGTTATTTATATTTGAACCCCCCCCCCTCCCCCCAAAATAATAATAATAATAATAACAATAATATGCACTGGATGCACTGAATGGTATTTTTTGGACATTTTGATAACAGACAGTACATCTGTTCCAAAACCTTGTCCATTGCTTGATTTTTTTTTTTTTTTTTTTTTTTTTTTTTTTTAAGACATGATCTATTATTTTAATACATTCTGAATGATTTGAATGTGAATTATTTTTCATTTATCCACCATATAATTTTATTTATATATTTTTCTTCAGTCTATAAATAAAAACTAGATAGTTTTTTTCCCTTATTGTGAGTATCATTAAGTAAGAATTTAATGATAACATTTTAATTATTATTTTGATAAATTAAATCTTTAAAGTATATTTTTTATCATTCAAAACAATTTAAAAAGTTTGATTAAATATATCCCTGAAATAATTTATATATAAAAAACAATTTAATTAGAAATTCATTACTTTTTCAGATTAATAAAATCATATGCTAAACTATTGAAAAAAATACTATATTATAGTACAGTGAAAAACCATGATCACCTCTTGATGACAAAAATAATAAACTATTCCAAATTGTTTTGAGAGCTTTAATATGTTTTATTTTGTTACATTTTGGTATTATTTTATGTTAATATGTTTAAAAATAATCTTACACGTAAGGTTCTGGTTAAAGTAAAACAAAATCTAAGTTAATATCCTATTTATATTCTTCAAGAAAAAAAAAATTGTAGACTATATTGGATATGTTGTATTGTATGGTTATATGTTAGGTACTTCAAAATATATTTTATGGCTTCTCAAATACATCTGTCCAAATACACTTTACCCTTTGTTGTCATAAAAAAAGTAGAATTACAATTATAAATAAATATGAGATTTATACTTTTTAAATATCAAGGTTATGTGTGATTATGATTTGTTCTAATTATTACAAAACAGAAGTAATTTCATTAAAAAAAAATATTTTCCTTTTTACAGTATTTATTATTATTAATCATCATTTAAAATTTATAAATATTTGTATTCAATTCTATCTTATTTTTAACATAACAAATTATTAAACTAATCTCGTATCTTACCTTCGGTTTAAAATTCAAGCCATTATTTATAGCTATTAAGATTTCAAATCAATAATAATTATCATTCAGTTATAAGCAATACAAATTTATATATTTTTTACCCTGTCTGTCTGTTTGTAGTTTAGCAAACAAACTTTCATTAGTAAATAAATTATAATAAAAAAACAACACAAGTTGTTAAATGTTATTTAAATTTAATCAAAAAATTAAAAATATATGGCGAAATTTGCTTTCAAAATTTAAAAAAAACTACGTGTTTGGATTAAATTTTTAAGAAATAAAATCGATCCAATTTTAGCCCTCTTAAAAAAAAAAAAAATAGAAAACTTAATATTTACAACATTTATAATTTTCGCTATTTAAATAAGATTATTTTTCCAATATTTGCTGATATTTGATCAAAAATCGCCGCATTACGTGATATGCCGACATATTTTGTTTACGTTTTCCGGAGTTGTTACCGGCTTGAGACAGCTTGCTACGCGTCTCACGCTGTAACAAATTTTTATGACAACAATCACAACTTTGTGACGGCAGAAGCCGGTTGGCGTTTCATTTGTATCCCGTTTTGTAGGATTTGTGACTGTGTCACAAGTTGTTACGGGAAACGTTTCATTTGTATCCACTCCTCAGTTGGAAGAGCGTAGGCGGCCTCAGCCAATACATCCCTGGTTCGAATCCTGTCCCGGACTCCCCCCCCCCCCCCTACTTGGGAAAATTACATATGTTTTAACATGAAAATAATTCATGCGTGAAGCATATATTACAAAACACTTTCACCACTTTCAGACTACTGTAACTAAATTTTCATGTTTCATAATTTTGTATCCGTAAACAATTCATAGAAAATGCAAAACACATTTGAAAATACAATTTCTAGAAGTATTATCTGTGTCGAAAATTCCCGTTAACTACCAAAAATAAGTTCCTACTTTAACAGACAAGGAATTCTAATAATTTTAATGGACGCTTATAATTGGACCTTTTGTGAAATGGATAGGGAATTTAGGAGGGTGAGGGGATATTTCTGGAATTTAAAAAATTTTCAGGATTTATACAGCCTGCAAAATGATATATAAGCAGAGGGCTTTCTTTCGGTTACTTTGTAGTATCCAAACTCTTTTGCGAATCGATATGATCTATTGATTTGAATATATACTACATAGTATGCAAAAATGTAGTTCATTTATTAAGTGCATAACGCACTCTGTATAATAAAAACGTAACGTTACTCCATAAAATTGGTGATATCCTTGTTACTTCCATTTTATTTAAAATAATTTGACAGATGTAACTGGTGTTGTGTTACACTAATGTATTGTATTACGGCAGTTATATCAGTTAAAAGTACACCCTTATATAAGTTATATGACTTCATAAAACTGGAGGCAGCATGTTGCCACCAATATTATAGAGTAACGTTACATTTTTTTTTTTTTTTTTTTTTTTTTTTTTTTTTTTTTTTTTTTTAACAGTACAACGGAGAATTCATGTTTCACCAATTCCCACCAATAAGTTTTCGAAATGTTTTAGAATTCTTTTGTGCAGTCCTGTGCATGATCTGTTTACTTTATCCACAGCAAGTAATAGGCCAAAGACTATTTGAATTTGAAAACGCATTTCCACTCATATCGAAGGACGTAGACACTACTGTAACCGAATTCTTTTGTGCTCCCCTGAAAATGAACAATAAATGCTTTGCATTCCATATTTTAAAGTAAACATATTGTAGTGAACCTTAGTGATTTGTTTCCATTTCAATATGATTCAAATAGAAGAAGACTATTAAAAATAACTACAAATGATAATCTAAAGTGAAATGGAAATTACTTGAGTGCCTCTGTAAACGAAATAAAAATGCTACACAAAGAAACAGAACCAACGCCAAGACAAATAACATATCAATCAGGTGGCAAGATACATTTCAATTATAATATGAACAGACAGATGCTCAGGCAGGTAAACCGAATTCATAAATATTTTTCAACTACATTGAAAAGTGTTAAAATTACTCCTTCATGTTTCTTATGAACAAATTAAATTAACTTCTTTGAAAAAAGATCATAAAAAGTTTTGAATTTTTAAAAAAATGTTATATACACTATATGACCATTATTAGCCAGACACTTTCAGTTTCAGACATTTTGTTCAATATTCACTAATATACGTGTCGGATTCTCCTGGAACTTCAGGATTATGAAGATTATGTATGACCTCATATTTATCAACGTCCATTTCATAACGAGGACAATTGAGGGGCCGACAAAAAATAAAAGAAAAATAATAATATTCGATATCACCCTGTACATTAAAATGCCCGAAACCTATAGCAGCAGGATACAAATATGTAGATACAATACAATATGTCCATTGATTTTTGTGAGAAAAGCACGTATATTCATGGAGGTATACCGATTTTGTCGATAAGTTAAAAAAAAAATCTTGCATGTTTTTAGCATATACTATTATGCAGAGTTTTCAACTAAATTTAACGTCAGTTTCGGAAAAATTAGTAAAATGTAGCAGAAATAAGATAGTGCAATTGGAATATATTAAAACAGAAATAATTTTTTTCTGCGCATGCGCGAACGATAACAACCATCTTTTGACATAATTTCATAGTCAACTCGAAGGCAACTCTTAAAAAAAATCCAATTGAATATGGTGAAAATTCTGAAAAATATCGGTGATAAAAGTGAACTCATTTTTAGGTCTCTCTAAATAATGCTGAATGATAAGAGATTTTCCACAAATTGTCAATTTTAATTTAATTTATTTTTTATTTTTCATTTTTGATTCATGTTTTAGTGCTGCTTGGATAACTACCGGAACGAACCTATTTATTCCATGATAAAAAGATGTATCAAAATCGAAGCATTTGTTTCAAATCTTCTAATAGATATTCATTAAATACTGACTTTTTTTAAAACCCAGTTAATAAAAAATGACAATTTGTAGAAAATCCTTTATCAATTAGTTGTTTTTAGAGAGAACTAAAAATCAGCTCACTTCTATTGTCAATATCTTTTTAAATTTTCACAATATTTGACTGGATTTTTTTTATGAGTTGCTCTATAAAGTTAACGAAATTATATAAAAAAGATCGTTGTTATCATTAGCGCATGTGCAGAAAAAATTCTTTTATACAATTACTCATACTTCATAATGTATTTAGTATATTTATATTCCAATTTACACTACCTTATTTCTACTACATTTTGCAAACATTTCTGAAACTAGGATTAAATTTGGTTGAAAACCCTGAATGATATAAGCTAAAAATATGCAAATTTTTTTTTAACTTTTCAAAAAAATTGCTATATATCCATCAGTGGATATTTTGTACTGCATTCACTTATTTGTATCCTGTCGCAATAGATCCGTTGTCCGTTGCAATAGATTCATCTTAATGTACAGGGTGATCCCAAATATTATTATATTTTTTGAAATTTTTTGTGGGTCTGCAAATCGTCCTCCTTATGAAGTGAACGATAATAAGTATGAGATCAAGCTTAATCTTTATAACTTTGAAGTTACAGGAGAATCTATTTTTAAATGTTCGACAAAATGTCTAAAATTCAAAATGCCCGGTCATTAATGCCATATGGTGTATTTATTGTATTTTTATTTTCTTCTATCTTCAATAGAATAAAGTATTGTAATCGAAATTTTTTCGACTTCCGGTTTTCGACGGATTTACACGATTTAGGGGTCAGAGATTCCAAAGAAATATGTTTTTACAAAATGTCTGTCTGTCCGCGTGTGTGTGTGTGTGTCTGTGTGTGTGTCCGTGTGTCGACATTCTACCATCAAAAAGTGTATGAAATTATGCATAGAATTAAACCAAATTTTTTGTGAATGATTTTGGTTGTGGCAAGCAGCTCCTCCTTTAGTTTTGAAATATTCCGCTGGAAGGGGGAGCTGCAATCGCAATTTTTGTGCCATTTTCAATATTGCACCGAACAAAAATATATGAAGTTATGTATCGAATTGAACTAAATTTTTTGTGTAGTTGTATGGCTATGGTTAGTTGGTCTTCCCTGAATTTGAAAAAAATCCGCCGGAAGGGGGCGCTGCAATAGCGATTTTTATGTCATTTTCAATATTGCACCACCTAAAAGTGTATGAAGTTAGTTCTGCAACTGAACTAATATTTTTGTATATGATTATTTTTTGGTAAGGCAAGGAACTACCTGATTTTTTTTTTAAATCTGAATATCATTCTATTGTCCATCGCTCGTGCAGAGACGGAAATTCGTTTTTACTCCGATTAATTGACTGAAGCAGAAATTTAAAATGAAAATCAAAGTTGGTATGGTAATGAATTAAAATTATTTAAGCATTAAAATGAGTAACTATTTTTTTAAAATATTAAAATGTATGTATAAGATAGAAGAAAGTTTTGGGATTGGCACATCCAACTAGTTTTTTAGAACGCTAAAGCTATCTACAATGTCAAAATATGTATCATGCTCTAACGACAGTCAATGCTTATTTGTTAAGCATTAAAAAGGGTTTTTTTTTTCCTTTCAATCACCAAAAACAAAATCTTATTTATATTTAAAAAAATCACTCTAATCTGAAAAATGATCTGCAAACAAACGTTACTTTTTTATAATATTGGTATACGTTTAAATAACTAAAATTTATACCTAAAGAATATAGCATCCAAATTTGAATATTTTAGACATAAGAGGATTTTTTAAGCATAAGAAATTAAAACTATATTATAAAGGCCAAACGTATCTGTGCGTAATGCATACGTCATTTTGCGAATGACAACACTTTCAAATTTGAAGCGCAATTCCGCTTTTTCAATTTTTGCTACTGCGAATTTTTAAACTTTTAAACATTGCACATCTTTAATCTTTACACCGTCGTATGGGGAAAAAATGTACTTTTAAAAGCAATTTGTTTCAAATCTGTATCTTTATTTGTTTTTGAAATATTAATTTTTTTGTAGTTTTTAATACCGTTTATCTAATTGTGGCAACAGAAGTACTCCATATCTATTAAAAGCAAATGGGAAAAAAGCAGATTACTGTAATTTTATGTTGCCATTTTCTCATTAGAAGTGAAAAAAATAATTAAACTATGTGCTGTGTCAGGCATATCATCCAGATATCATCCAATCGCTAATATCATCCAGACTTCAAGTTTTGAATTAAAATGATTTCAAAATAATCAAATTAAAATACCATTTTTTTTAAAAGGTAAATGCAGATATGAAAAGTACATATATAAATTTCGGTATGGTGAAAATGATGTCGAGTTTAGATTTCACGGGGAAAAAAATCCGATGATTGAGTCAAAGTAGAAAAAATTTTGCTTTTTTCATTTTGGAATACTAACATAAGAGCCTGAATTGATAACTTTATAACAATAACAGATCTTTTAAAATATTTTACTACTTACATGTACCATTAACGTTTAATTTGAACAATTTATTTAACTGAGTTTTATAAAAATAGATTTTTGTTAACTTTAGGTTAAATATAATTTATTTAAGAGTTAGACATGAATATTAGGTTCATTTTTTATTGTAACTAATTTTATAGGGTTATTATAAATGAAGCGGTTCCTTCTGAAACATTTTCTTTCGTCGAAATTTGACGGGTTCTACCTTGTAAATAATAAAAGTGAAATATTACTTCTAAACTGTGATTCTAGAAAACCTTTTAATATATTTTAGTCTTACAAATTTCTTCTTCAGTACACAAACCTAATTCCGCAAGTCTTTATCACATGCACCCATAACATTATGCATATTTTAAAGTGAATTATACTTTAACTTCTGTATTACCTAGCCTTTATTGCCTGCATTAATTCTTGCCAGTATTCGGTTATATTATAGAATCTCCCAGAGAATTACTTACCAGAACTAGAATCATTTACACACTTGCATTTTTAATCAGTGCGAAAATATCCCGAATGCTTTTAGTAAAAAAACAAAACTCCCGTTACTTTCGGTGTTTGTTCTATTTAAATATTTATGCGTGGTTTCAAAAATTTAGCTTTGTGAAATCTAATGCTAATGAAAACAAATTTTAAATACAAATTGTTACAGCATTATCTTTTGCTACTGCTATATTGTTTTCTAAATGTTATATATTTTCAATTGAATATTTCATTTAAGGTATATTTGTAATGAATGCTTCTGCTTTGATTATTTGATTTAAAAATTTCCCAGAGAAAGTGCTTGTTTCGAAACTTGGTTTTACATTTGGTAATTTTTAGTAAATGAACATTGCATTTATTATTTTTTTCCAAAAATGTTTTATTTCAATTTTCTTTTGCCCAAAATTTTCTTTTTGCGAGTCTCGATATTAATGCATGTTGACTTATTTTAGGTAGATTTCGTATGAAATACTATCTATTGCGGTCGCTCCCATGTTGGAATTTCTGAAAAACTTTTGCAGATCTACGCCGATCATGAGATCTAGACCCCAAAACTACCATCAGTAAAAAAGTTTATCCAACTACCTACCTATCTATCTATCGGTGTACATCACTTTTTTATGGACACGATAACTTTTATAATTCTACTCAGATCTTCTTCAAACTTTTACATAAAATCAAGGCGTATAAAATCTCGATCAAGTTCGTTAATGGGCAAAATCGGACCAAAGGGGTGGAAATAAGGAGGGTTTTTGTGAAAACAGAAAAAACGCCATAACTTTTTAATTAAAATAGATATAGAATCGGTTTAAAGTTTATAGTATTTCTAAAAAATGGGCCAAAAGTTTATGTATGACAGATTTTTGATAAATTTAAAAATGAACTCAAGGAACGAAAAAAACACGGTTTTTGAGAGAAAAAATTCATAACTTCGTCAATTCTTAAGATATCAAATCCAAATAAGTTTTTTATAAATGGACTTAAAATTATATAAAACTTTTTTATTTACAAGTTTTTGATTGGACTATTTCTTACCGATAAAAAAAAAATTAAAAACGAAAACAAAAACAAAAAGGGGGGGGGGTGAAAAAAGACAAAAATCCACAACTTCCTCAATTCTTAAACTATCAAATCTAATTAAATTTATTTTACATCTTATCAATATTATCTACAACTTTTATATTGACAAGTTTTTCATAGGACCAATTCTTATAGCAAAAATAAATTAAACAAAAATAGGAGTTAGAGAAAAAACCTTAACTCCAAACTGCTTATATTCTGACTCATTTTTAAATTCATTTTTCATTTTAAACGCATCCAAATGATAGATCCTCTTATTTAGGAATTATATAGTTTGACGCATTGGCCAATTTTTTGATAAAGACAAAACATCTTTCAAAAAAGGCTGCCAAAAAGGGTATTTTGAACAGAATTTTCCGAAGTAATCGTGACTGAAAATTTGAGGAGGTGTTGAAATAACAAATTGCGTTTTTTCTGGCTCGTTTTTAAATCCATTTTTGCTCTCAAATGCATCTAATTTATAGATCCTCTTATTTAGGAACTATATAATTTGACACATTGGCCAGTTTTTTGATAAAGATAGAATAAATGTTAAAGAAGGCTGCCAAAAAGGGTATTTTGAACAAAATTTCCCGAAGTGATTGTGATTGAATATTTGGGAAAGTATTCAAATTAACAAATTGCATTTTTTCTGACACATTTTTAAATTAAGTTTTGCTCTCAAACTCATCCAATTTACAGGTTCTCTTATTTAGAGACAGTTTAATGTGCCGTATTGGTCAGTTTTTTGATAAAGGCTGAATATATTTTTAAAAATGCTGTCAAAGTGGGCACTTCGCACAAAATTTCTCCAAGCGATCACGATGAAAGAATTTTCATTCAAATAACAAATCGGTTATTTTATGACTCATTTTTAAATTTAATTTTGCTCTCAAACGCATTCAGTTGACAGTTTTTTGTTATTTAGGAACTATATAATGTACTATATTGGTCGATTTTTTTTAATAAAGTCAGAATATATTTCAATGTCTATTGTAAAAATGGGCATTTGAGCAGAACTTTTGCTTAAGATAATTCTGATAAAATCAGTTCTTGCAGAAAATTGAAATTAAAATTTTTTCGACAGAGGCCAAATAAAGTTGTTAAATTGGGTTTATCTCTAATCATATTTTATTTTTTGTTGTTGAAATGAGCACTCTTAGAAATCTACCTCCGCCTATTGGCCAAGCTGAAAGGGATTTTTTTAAATGGAGTTTTGTAAAATATGTAATTGTATTTATAGGATGATGAAATTTGGAAAATAACGAGTCATGTCAATAGATGTGATATTAGACATCAGTAAAAATATATTGCTTTATGGAGTTTGATCACAGCTATTTATAAAAATAGAATGCAACTCATTTGAAATTGACATACTATATGCCTACCCTTGCCACCATCTTAACGTCTTAACGGCTGCTGCTATATTCATATAAATGGTGTCTAAGAATATTAAAGTAGTCATGCGCTACTGAATGAAACCGTCTTCTGAACCACCTGATGGAAAATTGCTGATTTAGCATTGCTATCTCGAAAACGAAAAGATAAAGGCAAGAAAAGTGATTTACAAAGCTGTAGAGCATAATCGATTTACAACGAAAAGATACCTTGTGAACATTACTGCGAAGAAGCGAATGGTTAAAATGCGTATTTGGATGTTTTGGGGATTTCCTACTGTGATGTGATAAAAAAGATCTTAGAAAGAATGAATTAACCAATATGGAAATAAGACTCCATATTAAATATGACTTACTTGCCATGGCAATCTAGAATCGTTACCTATCATGGGTCTCACTTAATTAGTTATATGGTATCTTGTGCTATTAAGATAAGAAAATGTTTATCTTTTAAAGTTTTTATCAGATTTTCATAAATTTTCAAATGATTTGATAAAATTCTGCAACGATAATATATAACAAATTTCAAACCATTAATTTGAGTAGTTTTCGCACTGTTATCCGAGGATAGACTAACAGAGAGGCAGATGGGTGGACTAGCCGATGACTTTAGGTGTTACGTATTTCTACAATTACAAACACACATACACAGAAAAAAAAACAGTTTTAAAATAATTAAATAGTTAATAAAATAATATAATTAAATAATGAAAAAAATTCTATTTTTAAAGAAGCGGTGTTCAAATAAAAAGAATTTCGCGCAATTTAAGCAGCACTAATACATGCGGATGGTTCCGATTGGATTAAAAATAGTTTTCTTTAAAATAAATGATATTTACATGCTATTTTTGTATTATTATAGCCGTGATTGAGGATTCTGAGGACTTCCTACACAAAACTTTTTAGATAAGTCTCCTCTGAACAAATTATATATTTTTAAATTTTTTATACGGTAAAAAAGGCAGATGTTTTTAACTAAGAAAAGTTATTATGATAACAAACAAAAACTAGTCAAATGTGGTAATCCCAAAATTTTCTTCTATATTATACATATTAATATTTCCTGAAAAATGCAGCTTTCCAGCGCCGCTGGTTAGTGGTTTGAGCTAAAATCTAGTCGGCAGCAACTTATGCCGACTTATAAGTGAATTTAAAGTTTGATGAAAATCCGTGCATTAGTTTTTGAGATAAAACTATAGCAAAATCCCCCCCCCCCCCGAAAAAAAAAATGAATAATAGCACCACAAGTTGTGATATACACCGAAAACTAATAAGGATCAATATTTTATTAGGTATTAACAGAATCTGAAGTTTGACGAAAATTCTTGAGATACATTTATTGCGAAATCGTGAAGAATGCAACTATGAATGAAAAATGCATGAAATTAATATAATTTTTTTTAAAGTAATGCATGTATTTCAATGAAACCTGGAGATTAGTGAACATATTAACAGCGGTAAGGTGCTTAATGCAATGTAAAAGCAACTCGGAAACGTTTTTAAAAAGTATGGGTAGCTAATAAAAATTTATTTTTACAAAAAATCTTTCAGATTTCAAAGATAGATTCTGTTATAAGATTTCTATAGACAAAGAAACACTTTTCGGAATCTTGAGTGACTCCGAAGAGTTTTTGTATATTTTCGTTTGTACATTTTCATAAATTAGGGAACATCTGTCTTTTTTTTTTACATTATAGGATTCATGTTTTTTTTTATGTAAATAATTTTAGCATAAAATTGCTGAAGCATAAAATCTTAATGGGATGAGATTAATTTGCATATTCTAATACACAGCCTTGCCAATTTAATGCATTTTTAATTCAAAAATTTTTTCCGCTACTTCGTATTGTAATTTTCGTTTTATTTTGTTTGGGACACAAATTAGCTAAATAAAGCGAAGATAAGAATTCCAAAACAAAAGTAGTTATTTTCAATACAGAGGTCAAAATATATTTGTAGCACTGATAAGACATTTTCTCTTTTTCTAGCACTATTACTGTGTCACATAGAATTGTTGCATGTTATGAATCATGTGGCTAAAGGCATTCTTCTTTGTTTGCCTGTATCTCAGGTGAGAATTTGGCGAGTCTTGTTGAATCTTTTTGAGTTATACTCTGCGTATCATTATCATATGTAAAAATAATTTCGATATTTAATGTATATACACTATATTGCCATTGATTATTGGACACTTGCGATTTTAGACATTTTACTAAATATCTAGAAAAATGCATGAGGAATCATCTCGAAACTCTTAGTGTATAAATATAATAGTATACGTCATACATCTCCGTGAAGATTTTTTACCGAAACTCCATAGGGGACCGTCAACAAATTAAAAAAGAATGAATATCTTTTGAATAACCCTGTCAAAACTAATGTAGCAAAAGCGCTCAAACTCTAGATTATGATTGAATGCCTTATTGTAATACACTGTGTTCATTTTTATGCAAATAGCATGCATACTCGCAGAGTAATTAAGGTTTTTATAAAAATGGTCTCAAAATTTTCCAAGTTTTTTCCTTATAATTTTTAGAGTTCTTAATATAAAATAATATTTTTTTCAGAAAATATGACAAACAACATTGCACACAGTACCCTGTAGTCAGAATTAAAAAAATAATGAAAATTGTATACAAAATGAGTTGGTTTACTAAATAATTTTTTACTGCGCATGCGCCAACGATATCAAATTTCATTTGCATATTATGTTAGCTAAATGTATAGAGCAACTTTTGTGAAAGTCACAAAATCATAACTTGAAAATTCTGAAAATAATCGTCAATTGAATAAGTTGAAAATCCGTTATTCTCAAAATAAAGCAAAAACAAGAGGGGTTGTATCCATATATTCATTGATTAGTGTCAATATAGAATACACAATACGGGATGTTACGACTACTTTTGGATAAAATCCCTCATTTTTTTTTTTGCTTCATTTTGGAAACAACGGATTTTGTCCTTTTTCTATAGACGATTACTTTCAGAATTTTCAAGCCATAATTTTGAGACTTTTACAAAAGTTGCTCTATACATTTAGCTAACATAATATGCAAATGAATTTTTGATATCTTTGACGCATGTGCAGTAAAAAATTATTTAGTAAACGTACTCATTTTTCATACAATTTTTATTATTTTTTAATTCTGATTACAGGGTACTGTCTGCAATATTGTTTGTCATATTTTCTGAAAACAATATTATTTTATATTAAGAACTCTGAAAATTATAAGGGAAAAACTTAGAAAAATTTGGGGCCATTTTTATAAAAATCTTAATTACTCTGCGAGTATGCATGCTATTTTCATAAAAATGAACACAGTGTATTACAATAAGGCATTCAATCATAATCTAGAGTTTGAGCGCTTTTGCTACATTAGTTTTGACAGGGTTATTCAAAAGATATTCATTCTTTTTTAATTTGTTGACGGTCCCCTATGGAGTTTCGGTAAAAAACCTTCACGGAGATGTATGACGTATACTATTATATTTATACACTAAGAGTTTCGAGATGATTCCTCATGTATTTTTCTAGATATTTAGTAAAATGTCTGAAACCGCAAGTGTCCCATAATCAATGGCAATGTAGTGTATATAAAAATGTAATAATAAAAAAAAAATTCGCCATTTTCTCGTTTTGATTTGGTTCTAAATTCTTATAAGAACATACTTTCATTATTATTTTCCGTAATCTACTAATAATTAATTATCGGCTAAAGTTCCCTTTTTATTTATTTTTTCTTTAATTCAGCATAATATATTATTTATTTTCCTAAAAGGAACTAAACTGTATTACTTAAATGTCAATATCTTATTTCGAAATATTAAAATTATTCCATTAGTCTATTTTCCTTTTTAGAATGAAACATTTATCGAAAACTTTAATTTTGTTTTATTTATTTAATAATTGTCTGCGCTGGACTCATCCGCATGGAGCAATTTACTCTTGCATATTACACCGATTAGTAAAGAATACTTACGTCTGGCCCCATCCATAAACCAATGGAAGGGTGCGAAGTAAATTACAACTACATTCGAATCAATTGTAGTGGATTTTGAAAAGTAATACGTCAGAGGGGATGGGCCAATTTATTTGAGAATTTTTGAGAGAGTCATTTGATTTCTTTGGAGGGATTAGAATCTACTGACCTTCCTACTGTTAAAGTACTCACGGTTATTCTCCGATTATTTTTAGAATGTTTTGCGGAGTTGTGATGTTTTTCCAGAAACGGCTTTGCACAGACCCCTTTTTATTATTTTATTATTTATGGGGATATGGACTCAGAAAGGATGACTTGTATGTTGTGGTGCATTTTTTTAATGGAAATGTTTGAATCAAGAACAATTCTGTATTTATTATCGAGTGATGGAGATTGAGGGATGTGTGGAGTGACAGTGAAAGTGCACGGTAATAAAATGTGATGTTCCTGTTCTCTTGTATTTTCAATTAGTTGAAGAAACCCCTAAATTACCAGATTCACTTATCAACATTTATCTACCAGTTTTCTTCGGCCAAGATTAAATCAGAAGTAATATTTTTGCAGATGTGATAAATAATAACCTATTAATCATCAACGCCTCTCGTACCCTCTTCTTACTACAATTGAAATTCTTCGGCCACTAATAAATGAGAAGTAATATTTTTGCATATATGTTAAATAATAACATACCAATCATCAACGCCTCTCGTACCCTCTTCTTACTACATATACACTGCTCAAAACAATTAAAGGATATTTGAAGTTTTATATAAAATAAAGTTATAAACCAAATTTTTTTTGCCGAAAATAGAAGAAGAGAATCACAAATGCAAATTTTTCTGGTTTTCAAACTGTGGAGTATGCAAATTTTGCGTTCGATGTCAAAAACGTCGCTTCAGCGGCAGCGAATGAAATTTGACTTTCAACTGGATAAAAGAGAATGAAGACAAGGATGATCGGCATTCAGTGATTGCTTTGTTTCGATGAGTACGATGTCTCAGCGAAGTCATTTGACAGATTCAGAAGCTTGGAGAATTGTTGGTAGGTTAGAAGGGGGCCAAACTCAAGCCGAAGTAGCGCAAGCCATTGGAGTGTCACAAAGTGTCATTTTTAGGATCTGGAACCGTTTTTTGGAGAGTGCATGTGCAGGCCGAAGACCAGGGCAAGGTCTTAGACGGGCAACAACACCCAATGAAGATCGGTATTTAGCGTTAACAGCTCGGAGACACCGAAACATGAACGCTACTGTTCTCCAACAACACCTTCGCTCGGCTACAGGCACCGCGATTTCAACTCAGACTGTCCGAATCCGGCTCCATGCTGTAGGTCTGTATGCTCGCCGACCGATGGTATGTGTTAGATTAACATCAAGGCATCGTCGCGACCGCAGGGAGTGGGCAACTGAGCATGTATACTGGAGGAGAAATGAATGGAGCAATATTCTGTTTTCTGACGAGTCCCGTTTTTTTGTGCATCCGGATAATAGGCGTATTTTCATCTGGAGGGACCGTGGCAGTAGGAATAATCCTGCGTTCGTGCACGAAAGTGTCAGATTTGGCGGTGGAGGAGTGTTGGTGTATGGTGCATCTCTATTGACGGGTGCACTGACCTCTACATCATTCGAGATGGAGCTCTGACTGTCGCCGATATAGGGATGAGATCCTCAGACCTATTGTAGTCCCTTACGCTGCAGCAATCGGAGATAACTTCATTTTAATGGACGATAACTGCAGGCCACATCGTGCAAACCTGGTGGAGGATTTCCTTTTCGAAGAAGGAATCGTTCGAATGGAATGGCCAGCGTGTTCTCCAGACATGAATCCAATCGAGCACGTTTGGGACGCTCTAGGAAGACGAGTTTCTGGCCACCAACAACCCCCACAAACTTTCCAAGAACTGGAAAGAGCTCTTCTGGAAGAGTGGGGCAGAATACCCCAACTCGTCATTAATTGCCTCATTGAGTCCATGCCTCAACGGTGTTCAACGTTGCTGGCCGCGCGTGGAAACCATACCCGCTACTGAAAACGATTTTCTTTGAAGAAAACACCTTTTCTTATTCTTTTTTTCTCATATGCACAAATTGTGTTCTTTTCCTTTTGTACACAAATGCGCAATAAAATGCATTTTTTTCTGCCAAACATGTGTAATTTATTCTCATATAACCTACTATGTCTGTCGACCATGTATCAATCAGCTAAAATGTTTCTCAGATACAAAATCCATCTAAAACTGCAAATATCCTTTAATTGTTTTGAGCAGTGTATATTAGCCGAAATTTACTACCTTGCAATAATTTTTGCAAAAGGCAGATCACATTAGGAAATCTTCCCAAGGATTAATGTAATACAGAAGAAGAAATATGTACAATCTTTCTACATTTTTAAACCACTAAACAAAAAGAGTACGTATCCCTAATGCTTTTAGTAAATTGGAATAAAAAATAAAACTTTTCTTATACAAGCTTTATTTGTTTATTTATGATAAATAAAAAAAAATTGGCTTAATCTAATGTTAATGAAAACAAATCTTTGCATTTACATTGTAACAACGTAATCTGCAGGATCTCTGTTGATACTGCTCTATTGTTTCCTGGAAGTTAATCCTTATCAGTAATATATTTGTGCAGTCCTTATCAGTAACTAGCCGCTCTGGCGACCAGTTTGGTCTCCAGGTCTTAGGATTTGGTCATTGACTTTTTCTGTAAAAGGCCTTTAATGATGTCTACGCTTACATTAAACCAAAATAACGTTCATTTAATGCCAATCATTAATTTGTATATTAAATATTATGTGAGCTGGCTTATTTACATTTCATTTTGTCTAGAAAACGTTTTGAAAGTTGAGTTGTGTAGTATTTCACCTAGCAGAATGAAACTGAAGTTTGATTGCATTACACGCTGAATTATTTTTGCGTAGCAAGATTGATGGTTGGAGAACTTGCTGAATTATTACCTCCATAATTTTTTTTTTCAATCATTGGAGAATGAATCTTTTTTTGTTTACTTCGGTGGGAATAGATTTTGGGGAAAAATTTTAAATTTCATTGAAGTAATCTCAAAATATACATTTACTTCAATGTAATTCATCTCTCAAATATTATTTTTTTCAAGCGTCTCGGTAAAAGTATAACTTTTATACAGCTCTAACCGGAAAAATAATTTTGATTAAAACTGGCCGCTTGGATTATGAAAAGCGAAGTAGTCATCACGACAAACTGTTGATGACAGCCAAATGCGCTTATAATAGCAATAACCTGTATAGTAATTTGGCGACTTATCACCTGCGCTGGCTAACATGAAATTGGCTGCATAACATATAAAGAGTGAAGTGGGTAAGCCCGGAAGTGTTGATGATAGTCAGATGGCTTAGGCTTTTATTATATAGATGATGTAATATACTTATATATTTATGATATTTTTTCAAAAAGAACGAATGAACTTTGAATATACGATCGTTGGAAAACCCCTTGATGTAAATATTTGACATAACTTTCACATTCTAGTTATTTTTAATAACTGAACTAGCTGCACCCGTCGAAATTCGACGGAAAAGAATATATATTAGATTTTATCTATATCAATCTTAAATACACAATAAGATACTGACAAGGAAGGTCTCCATACGGGCATACTCCGAAAAATCTGAAAAAATTACAGAATGTTCTTCTCATGAGGCTATGTACGTTTATAAAAAAAATTTCGGCGGAATCTCCGTTCTCTGTCCGTAAAAAAAACAATGAAAATTTCGTTATTTGGCGATTTATCATCGGTTGGCATTAAAAAGCAATTTCAAAAAATGTTCGTTTTTTTATGTCAAATGCATTTTAAAGGAAAAAAGTTTCATGTTCAACGTGTTTAGATAAATTAAATAGCTTTGTTTTTGTTAGTTTTAGTTTTTTTAAACTATAATTTCGTTATAATGATATTCATGTGTATTTAATTCAAATTTAACCATCAAAATTTGAGATTTGAAACGAAATTCGAATTTAAATCAATTAAAATTGTTTCAAGCTCAAAGTGCATTTAAGCATTGTCAATTCGATTTTGTTACTATGGAAACATCGAGCTTTTATTTTTGTATATGCTTAAATGCATGAAAATAATTTTACTGAATAAGAATTTTTTATATATGAGAATATTTTTTCCAGAGGTAAATTAAATAACTACAGCAAAAAATAATATATACATAGGCAATTTAATATATATATGTATAAAATATATTAAACTCTCTCATTGTTTATGTTTAAATTCATCAAACACCATTTACGCGGATTCTTAAAATCCAAAAGTTTCAGTTGCATTAAAATCATTTGCTTTTGACGGGGAAAAGTGCATCTCGCCAAATCGTGTGACACTTTTGTCTTTTGATGCCAAATATTCGAAAGTATTTTATTTTTTTACATGTTTTCTTCAGTAATTCCGCCGCTAATTTTCACTGATCCTTTATTACCTACATGAGTAGCTTAATTAGTATTTTTTTTCTAAAAAATCTGAGTATGCCCAGTATGGAGACCTTCCTTGTGAGCAAATTAAACAATTGCCATCTCTTAAAATAGAGATAACATAACTTTTCATGGTGAAGATACACAAACTTCAGAAAAGAACAAAAAATAAGGAAAACAACTTGTAAATTATTATGTTGGACTTAGCTACAAATCTTTTAAATGTGGTTTCTAAACCTTAAACATTATTTAAATGCCAAATTATTTAGGAAGTTAATGTAATACCTCAGAAGACGAATTCAAAAATATCTGCATAGTTTAAATAATAACATACCAATCATCAACGCCTCTCGTATAAATATCGCTTGGTAACTCTACAATAATTATAATATCGATAATACTTATAATAGAATTATGGAGTTACTAAATTGCATAACCAATCCACTACACATTTACAGCACTTAAAAAATAAATTTAATTTATTTATTGGTTTGTAGCCACCATGAAATTGTCAAAATTAATTTTATTGTTATGGCAACGAAAAGAAAAACGATATCGTTGTTATTAAAAAGAATAAAATTTTCGTGTTTGTTGCTGATAGGCAGAAAACATTTTATTTATATTTATTTTAAATAATAAATAATATAACGAAATGATTTTAATTATTTTTTTATATTATGTAAAATAGAAATATCGTAATACCGGCATATCACAGGTTTTATTTTTTTTCCTCCTCTAATATGACATCATTTACACCTTCAGAAACATCCATCTTTTCCGATATAAAATCATGATTTATGCAGTTATTTAAAAATTCTTTAGTTTCATAAAATATTTATTATAATTATTTATTAAAAAGCGCAATTTATAGAAATATTTTCATTTGTGCACACCGCGGACCTTTAAATAAATAGAAGTTCAGTAAATCGTCTAAATGATGCAGGAATAAAAGTCAGTGAATATGACATCATCACCAATACAGCTATAATAATGTATATTATATTCATGGAACAAAATTATCTGATTTCTGAATGACGACATTTTCTCCATCGACAAAATTTCGCTTTAGATATTATATTTTATTAAAGTTCATTTTCTGTTAGTTTATTCACATAATACTTAATAATATTACTCAGTAAATAATCTGTGTATTGCAAAGCGGTTAGTAAATAATTCTATGCAATCATTTTAATAGGATTAAATTTTACGAAAAGCATTATTTTTTTCCTTTGAAATGCCATTACACATTAAATGATGAGATCAAGCTCCTGATTGGTGGAAAGTAATAAAGCAAAATAAATTTTTATTACACTAAGAAAAGCTTAACCTGTTGCCACTGTTTTTAAGAAATGTCACGAAAAAGCTTTAAAAATTAAATATAAAAATGGAAATAAATTAAACATTAGCTAGAATGGGCACATCTACGCATAAACAACTTTCATTTGAAAAAATAAATATCAAAATCGGACCAGTAGAAAGCTCAAGGCTGATGACTAAAAAAAAACAGCGAGATCTTTTAAATATAATAGATTATAAGAAGTATGTATGCATTTATTTCATGTGATCATTTGAGGTCATGTCGGCTCTTTGCTGCAGCACGTACTCCTCAAAGCTCTAATAATAATAATAATGCATTTATCCTTATGTTTAAAAGCTACTTTATTTCAATTTTTTTTTATCATAAAGTTTCTTTTTGTATTTCTCATTATGATTACATTTTTTATCTATTTTTGAAAACGAGGTTTTGTAAATATGTAATGCATCTATTAGATGCTAAATTAAAAAAATATATATACTAGCAGCCTTCGCCCGCTACGCTGGTCAGGTTTTTTTTTTAAGAAGCTTTGAATTAAACAAAATTTTTATATCATAGTAATTTTTAGTTTTATATCGTACTTTAGACTGTCTGTCATCGGTGAAAAATCAGTCATCTAAACGGAAAGTTCAGTGTTAGTCACCAATGAATGATGTAGCGCTCAACATGTTAACAATTTTAATCACATAAAAATTCATTCAGCAGAACTTTTAAAATAAAGCCAAACTTTTGGAATTGGGTTCATCTGATAAAAAAACATTTCCTAAGTATTCAATTAAACAACGTAGAATGCTATATTTCATTTGTTACAAAATTTCTGAAAAATTAGCCAACTAACAATGTAAAATCCATTAAAATCTATCTTGTAGAACTTAAGTTATAAGCGGCCGCAATGAAATTTCACTTTGCTTTTTATATATATTGCGATAATTAAATATAAGCTTACATAATCATCTTAACCTGATTATAGAACTCTCTTTCAAAATTTTAGGTTCAATAGATTCTTTTGTGCTGTGATTAATACGAAATCAAGACTTTCTTTTATATATATATGGATAAGGATTGAAAATTTCAGGTTTTTGCGCCGAAGACACCGCCAAATCAGGAAAATGTGAAGTATTTCGCGAGCTACTCAACTTAAAAGAATTTGCTTGGTACCATTCGATTTAGCATGAAAAAATACATTAAAATGTGTTATCAGTTGAAAAATAACTACAAAAGCCGATTTTTAAGGAATTTTTGAAAAGTTCGTTCCTTTTTTTAACCCCCTTAAGGGTGGAATTTTCGAAAATCCCTTCTTAGCGGCACTCGATGTTATCAGAAGTATTTTTAACCCAATTTTCAAGATTTTTGGTTCGGCAGATTTTTTTGTGCAGTGATTAATACGAAATCCAGACTTTCTTATATATATATATATATAAATATATATATATATATATATATATATATATATATATATATATATATATATATATATATATATATATATAAACCATAAAATACAAAAAGAAGAAATGCAAGGATGAAAAGATAAAATAATAGATTTGATGTTTTGGTAGCAGTAAGGAAAATGTATTATAAAGTTTGATTTACATTTTAAAATAACCTGCAATACAGTAAAATTATGTATGTGTAACTTAAGTATTTAAAATATTTAAGTTGCTATTTATTTAAAATTATTTAATTAATTACTTGAATTATTATTTAAAATATTTAAAATTATTAATACAAAATAGACAGGGTATTTCTAAACTCATGGTACAAACTTTAAGGGTAGGTAGAGCACACAGTAACAATCATTTACTGTATAAGAATGTATGGGACCAAGTTATGCATTAAGGTAAAAACACCAGGGAGGCAATTAGGCTCCTTTTTAATTTTCAAAATTTCTCATTCATACCAGAAAATTTTTATGCTGTCCTTCTGTTGACATTTCATAATTACTTAATAATAAATTTTCTCTGAAAATTTTTGGAATGAAACCGAAATTTTCTGAATGGAAATTAGTTATAGAAATTTTTTGAAATAGAAATGGAGATTTTGGTTTCTTCCACTGGTGATAGAGGGCAGTAAGTGACTGGTCTCCGTTCAATACCTTGCATTCAAGTAGAAGAAATCGCCATTTTTAATTGTGCTATCGTTCGTCATGGAAGATTTACATATGCCGAAAAAGCCGACATGCATTTCATGTATGGTCGTGCAAATGACAACGCCAGAGCTGCCCTACGAATGTATCAGGAGTTGTGTCCTCGCAGAAGAATGCCTGATCATAGAATATTTTAGCGCTTACACCGTCATCTTTCTGAAACAAGTTCTTTCCATCTCACTAGACTGGAAACTGGACGAGAAAACGCTTTACGCAGTGCAAGCCTGGAAGAAATTATTTTGAATTTTGTGAGTGAAAGGCCCGATTCAAGTACAAGAGTTGTTGCACAAAATTTAGGTGTGAGTCATCCAGTCGTTAGGAGAGTGTTAAACGAAAATCGATTTCCTTCCTTCCATTTTCAACGTGTACAAACTTTAAATCCATAAGACTATCTTCTGCGGTTGAACTTTTTCCAGATGGTTTTGCAGTAACATGTATCGGAGCCAGATTTTACTGCTCATATTCTATTTACGAATGAGATAGTATTTATATGCGAGAGTGTATTTAATGCTCATGATTTCCATCTTTAAGCAACCAAAAATCCACTTGCAACGCGGTCACATGCTTATCAACAATGGTTTTCTGTGCATTTGTGGGCGGGTATTGTTGATAATCATTTGATTGGCTAAAACCAAAGAGGCTGGATAGTCGCTGTTACCTTATTTTTTTGGAACAAGTATTATCATAACTGCTGCAAAATGTTCCGATCGCCATTCGCAACCGTAAGTGGTTTCGACATGATGGAGCGCCCGAGCACTTCACCACTGATGTGCACAGTTACCTGAATGCCACATATGAGACGCGGTGTATTTGACTTGGTTGACCATTTCATTGGCCACCACGATATCCCAATTTATCGAGCCTTTATTCCTTTTTATGGAGACATCTGAAGAGTTTTGTTTATGAGACTTAGGTTGATCCAGAAGAAAATCTAGTATATCGCATATCCAAAGCTGCTGAACACGTGTGGGAAATGCCTGACATCTTTAGAAATATACGCCAATAGTTCCACTGACGCTACGAAGCATGTATACAGTTGGGGGGCGCATTTTCGAACACTTATCTATCTATATATTTAAAAGACCTGGCTGTTTTTTTGGCCATCAGCCCTGAGCTTTCTACTGGCCCGATTTTGATAATTATTTTTTAAAATGAAAGCTGTTTATGTGTAGATGTGCCCATTGTGGCTAATTTTTAATTTATTTCAATTTTTATATTTTATTTTTAATTTTAAAAGCTTTTTCATGACATTTCTTCAAAACAGTGGCAACAGGTTAAGCTTTTCTCAAAATTTACTTTGTTTCATTATTTTCCACCATGATAAAAAGTTAGTTAAATCCAATTGATTTTTTAAATCATCAGATTTTAAAACATTCACCTTTTATATAAACATTTTAATAAAAATTTTAATTTTTCTTAAGAAAGGTGTTATAATAAAAATAAAATACCTTGACACGTTTCGGAACCGTCAAATAAGTTCCATAGTCATAATATAAATAAAACAAAATTTCAAAATATTTCTCGGTCAATACAAATGACACGCGACAGTGAGGTATAAATTTAATTTATTGTAATTATAGATATAATTTATTTATTTATTTAATAAATTTTTAATTTAATTGTTTGCAATAGAGCGCGTGTTTTTTGTTATTTATATCTCATTGTCGCGTGTCATTTGTATTGACCGAGAAATATTTTGAAATTTTGTTTTATTTATATTATGACTATGGAACTTATTTGACGGTTCCGAAACATGTCAATGTATTTTATTTTTACTATAACACCTTTTTTTAAGAAAAATTAAAATTTTTATTAAAATATTTTCCACCAATCAGGAGCTTGATCTCATCGGTGAATGTATAATCGCATTTAAAAAAAAAAAAATAATAATAATAAAGGTTTTTGTTAAATTTAATCATAATAAAATGATTGCACATAGTTATTCCCTGCAACACACAGATTATTTACTGAGTAATATTATTAAGTATTATGTAAGTAAAATAACAGAAGATAAACTTTAATAGAATATAATATCTAAAGTGAAATTTTGTCGATGGAGAAAATGTCGTCATACAGATACCAGATAAATTTATTCCATGAATATAATATACATTATAGATGTGTCAGTGATGATGTCATATTCACTGACATTGATTCCTGCATCTAAATAAAGTAAGCTTCTATTAATTTAAAAGTCCTTGATGTGCACAAATGAAAGTATTTCTATAAACTACGCCATTTTTACTTAATTATAATGAATATTTTATGAAACTAAAGAATTCTTAACCCCTTAACTGCCGAAGCTTTAGGAAAAAACCTTCAACTTTTTTGCTAAAAATAAATTTGCCACCACTAATTTTGGAAAATAATCTTCCCTTTATTCAATGGTAAAAGTTTCTTTTTGTTAATAAAGTAAAATTTTTTAACTCAAAAAAGTGGTTGTTCGATAGTTAATTTCAGAAATATGCATTTTTTTTGAGCGAGACGTATATATACGCCCGGGGCAGTTAAGGGGTAATAACTGCATATATCACGCCTTTATTTAAGAAAAGATGAGTATTTTTGAAGATGTAAATGATGTCATATTAGAAAAAAAAAAGAATAAAACCTGTGATATGCCGGTATTACTATATTTCTATCTTGCATAATATCAAAAAATAATTAAAATCATTTCATTGCATTAAGTTATTGTTTTAAAAAAATCTGCATTTCAGCAACAAATACAAAAAATTTATTCTTTTTAATAACAGAAATATCGTTTTTTTCCCGCTGCCATTACAATAAAATTAATTTTTACAAGTTCATGGAGGATACAAACCAATAAATAAATTAAAGTTATTGCATGTGCTGTAAATGTGTAGTGGGTTGGTTAGGCAGTTTAGTAAGTCCCTGTTTCTAATATAATTAAAATGTTTCATTGATATTATAATTATTGTACAGTTATCAAGCGATATTTAAACGGAGAAAAAATAAACTATGCAGATATTTTTGAATTCGTCTTCCGGGGTATAATATTAACTTTCTAAATAATTTGGCATTTAAATAATATTTAAGGTTTAGAAATCGCATTTAAAATACAGTAAATGATTGTTACTGTGTGCTCTACCTACCCCCTACCCTTAAAGTTTGTACCATGAATTTAGAAACACCCTGTGTGTTTAGAATTTTTTAAAATAAAATATTTCTTTATTAAATGAAAAATAACACAAACTTGCGATGAAAAAAGTACAAGAGAGTTGATGGCTGAACTTTAGACATTTTTTGGTGCTAATTAAAAAAAAATAATAATGAAAAAGTTTTATCACGTCACGTTTTTTCAAATATTTAATTTTATTTAGATTTTTATAAACATTCCATCAACCATACGCCCCTTTCCTCATGCATCTGATGTGCCAGTACCTTCAATTAAATTACCAGTCGTTTCTTCAAAGTCTTCAGACTCGGAATATCCTGAAATTCAAAGCTCCGATACCGAATATTAACACTCTGGAAGCGATTCTCTTTGCTTTAGTCCTTCTCTGTGCTTAAACTTAATAATCTGACTAGATATCTGTGCCGAGGCAGTTGACTTGTTGGGCTTCAGACTGAAAGAAAAAACTTATTGACCAAATAAGCTTATTTTTTATTATAGTCAGGGAGCCGACCGTCGATTTTTCTATGTATCGAGTACAAGGACTGGACATACATCAAAATGTAGATCTCAATGTGCACATTAAGAATATCACTGGCTGCCAGGTCCTATCCAGCCGGAACCCAAGGCAGCCGCACTTTTATGACGTCAATTTTGAGTGTTTACCAATGTATCGAGTGCAAGGACCGGACATACATCAAAATGTAGGTCTCAGTGTGCACATTAAAAATATCACTGGCTGCCACATACATCAAAATTCAGATTGTGTGCACATTAAGAATATCACTGGCTTCCAGGTCCTATCCTGGCGGAACCCGGTGACAGCCGCACTTTTATGACGTCAATTTTGAGTATTTGCCTATGTCGTAAATCTACGGCTGCCAACGAGTTCCGGCAGGATAAGGCCTGGCAGCCAGTGATATTTTTAATGTGCACATTGAGACCTACATTTTGATGTATGTCCGGTCCTTGTACACCATACATAAGCAAATACTCAAAATTGACGTCATAAAAGTGCGGCTGCCACCGGGTTCCGGAAGAATAGGACCTGGCAGCCAGTAATATTCTTAATGTGCACATTGAAATCTACATTTTGATGTATGTGGCAGCCAGTGATATTCTTAATTTGCACATTGATACCTACATTTTGATGTATGTCTGGTCCTTGTACTCGATACATAGGTAAACACTCAAAATTGACGTCATAAAAGTGCGGCTGCCTTGGGATCCGGCAGGATAGGACCTGGCAGCCAGTGATATTCTTAATGTGCACATTGAGACCTACATTTTGATGCATGTCCGGTCCTTGTACTTGATACATAGGAAAATCTACGGTCGGCTCCCGGACTATTAGTATAGGAATCCAGAAAAGGAAATTTTTAAGTGTTTTGAGGAAGAGGAGAAGATTGCCTATATTTCAGGTGTTCCCGGGCTGGACAACAATTTTAATATCACCTATGGTAAAAGGGAATGCAGATTTTTTATAGATTTATCAAAAAGGAGCATTAAAGCTATTATTGAGCACAGAAGCCAGTAGCATTTGTACTAGTTGGAAAATTTTTGCATTTAAAAAAATAATTAGAAAACTTGGTTCTCTTTCTCATCAAAATAAAATTTGCCGACTATTTGCAGCGATTTGGGAGTTATCTCAGCTGCTTGGTTATTAAGGCAGATACACAACGTATCCATGCTTTATTTGTAAGTGGGGCAGCCGTGAAATGACTCAAATTAGGATAAAAAAGAATGCGATCTGAATAGTGATTTGCAATCATTTAAATTTAGGGAAAATAATCTATTACTGAATAATCAATTTGCCTCACTAATAAACGAGTATTTCACACAGATTTCAATGGATAAAAACCACTGTTACAGATAGTATATGTAAAATTGTTCGAGACAATACCTTTTCAAATAAGATTTTAGCAAAATTATTCATATTTATTTTACAAAAAATTCTGACGTGATTGGGAAAAAATAGAGGTCATTTTCAATATCGACACACCGTATAACATAAAAATCAACTAAATCTTCTCTTGTCTCTTTCAAAAACTTCAATTTCGCAAGCTTGTGCAATCAATCAAAATTTAATCTAATTGAAAATGATACAAATTTGAGGACTGAAATTATATAACACATAAACAGGTTATTATGAATATTTTATAGTGTTTATTTTCTCGAAATTTATTATCTTAAATTAACTTTTGCGGAGATGCGACTAAATTATGAAATATTTATGTGCAAATTAAAATAGAAGATCAAGACATTTTTATAATCCTTTTGCATTTTACACCCAGTAAATAGAAAGAGAATATATTCCAAATAGATTTTATTAAATTAGAATAATAAAATTAAAATTTCTCACAAGTTCTTTTTTGAATATTTATGTATGGATTCAAAACTCTGTTTTTTTTTCCAAAATCTAATACTAACGAAAACGAATTTTTGCATTTAGATTGTAACAACGTTCCTTTTGAGTAATTTTCTGTCATTTATTAGAAGTTATATACAATTTGAATAGTTTATTTGTGATTTTTCGTATAGTAAACACTTTTGCTTAAAATATTTGATTTACGAAAATTTGTTTGAGGTAAATGCTTGTTTTACAATTTATTTTTACGTTTTGTTATTTTTAATAAATGAATTACGATAAGTATATTAGGATTTATTCGCTTTTTCCAAAATTACCTTTTTTCATGAACCTCGATATAAATAAATTTAACTTATTTTTAAAAATTATGTTCTACAAAATATGTAAGTGTATTTACGAGATAATGAAATAAAAAAAGAAGATGGAAAAGTAAAATATTAGTAGATTTTGTTATAATACAGAATTGAGAATTTTTTCTTATTTATATATGGATTAAAAAACTTGGCTTTTGTGAGACCTAACACAAATAAAAACAAATTTTTGTATTCACAACTTTATCTCTTGACTTTGTTTTGTTGTTTCGTGGAAGTTATATATCTTATTAGTAATTTATTTATGATGTTTCTTGTAACGCGCATTTTTGCTTTGAATATTTGATTTCCAAAAACCCTTTTCAGGCAAACGTATACCTCAAAATTTAGCTCTACGTTTTGGTTAATTTTAATAAATGAATTATGATAAATATGGATGCATTTAAGATGGTTGTTAAAAACCACTTTTTTTAAATTCTAAAGTATCTTTTCGCAATCCTTGATATGATTACGTTTTGAGCTTATTATTGAAAAAGAAGTTCTGTAAAATATGTAATGTTTATAAGAGATGATAAATTGTAAAATGTAATGATAAAAAGACAGCAACAAAAGCTATGTATTCTAAAGTTTAATCTAACTATTATAACACAGAACGTAACTCAGTGAATTTCAAAATCACACTAGCATGGTATGACTTCCTTTCAATAACATCAATATATTAGATTATCAGCTTCAAAATAGACACAATGTGGTTGATAGTATGATTATACGGGCCAATAAACATGAAAACTATTGGGATTTTCCCAATAAGGAGTCTATTTTGATAGAAAATAGAAGTAGTGAAAAATATCGTACAAGAATTTTTAGAAAGAATAGATATTAATACATTCACTTCAAAAAGTTAAGCACGGAGGGAAAAATGCTATTTTTTTTAAAGACAATCAGAATTGAAGAGGATGCAAATCGCTGCAGAAGTAGATGGAAGTATGCAAATATGTTAGGTAACAGCTAATCGCGCTTTCATGTCAAGAAACATGCAAAAAGGGCAGTCTTGTAAGAAGCCAGCTTTATGAAGGGTTACAGAAGTTGACTGTAAGTGCTGATAGAAGGTGTTTAAAACTTTCGTACAATTTGTTTTGAAAACAAACGTGTTTCTATGACTTACAGAAGACGAATGGAAGATTCTGAGTGCTGGCGTGCTGTGGGGTGCATTGAAGCAGGAAAGTCGATCATAGATGTTGCTCTTTTCTTCGGCGTTCACCATTCTGTAATTTCACGTTTATGGAAACAATTCCAAACCCTACAGATAGTTGCCTGAAGGCCTGTAGTCGGTTGCCATAGGGTTACAACCCCCGCGGAATATCGATATATTATTATTGTAACCAAGCGGAATCGCAGAGCGATCTCCACACGTGTGACATCTATGATTACAGTGTCTATTGGTAAGGCGATATCTGCAGCTACTGTACGCCGAAGTTTACAAATGAGTGGAACGTTTGTTCGGATACCTCAAGTTTGTGTTCCTCTATCCGTCCAATCAAGAGGGGCACGGTTAAAGTAGTGCCGGGAACCTGTCAATTGGACTGTGTCTGACTGGGGCAATGTCATGTTTACTGATGAGTCAAGATTTGCTCTGCAGCCAGATGACAAACGTATAAGAATATGGCGTGAACAAGGAACACTCAAACAGCCCTAAAATATCACCGAACCTCACGCAATCCGAGGCGGAAGCATTATGGTGTGGGCAGGGATTTCATTAGGATACCGCACCTACTGCACATCTTTGAACTGGGTTCTGAGAAGGCTGCTTGGTATCGATATGAAGCCCTTGAACCCATTGTGAGATTTTACGCTGCAGCAGTTGGCCATACTTTTGTTTTAATGGACGATAACGCACGTCCCTATAGAGCTGGCATCGTCAATGAATACCCGGAGAGTGAAGGAATTGCGCGTATGGCGTGGCCAGCATATTCACCCGACCTTAATCCCATTGAAAATTTTTGAGATGCTCTCGGCCGTGCTGTATGTTTATGTTTCCCACCTCCAGCCACTCTTATTGAGCTGGAAACTATTCTACAAGAAGAAAGGCGATTGCTTAATTCTGCGGTGGTTGACCACCTAATTGAAAGCATGGCCACAAGGTGTAAATTTTGTATACAGATGAGGGGGGGGGATCACATACCCTATTAATGTTTTTTTTCATTTTATGCTGTTTACTTTCACTTTATACATAATTCTGTTTAAGTCTCCAGTATGTCCTTATCTGATAACTTATAAATATTTAATATTATTTTCATTTCTGTATATAATTATTGATTTTGTTTTATGTATAAGTATATTTGCTACTTTCCTGCCAAATTTTGTGTCAATCAAAGCAGTATTTGTTGATTTGTTTGTATTTTACATCTTCGTGCTTAACTTTTAGAAGTGAGTGTATTTTAAAGTAAAAAAATATTCGCAATGCAAGCGATTTTTTTCGGAGGTCCTTACAGTTATAACAGGGGTCCCTCCCATTACAACTAATCTTGATTTGAATATCTTAGAAGCAAGATCTTGCATATACAACACGACACAATACAGGAAGTCCACTTCCGAAATATAGACATACAACGTAAAGTCAGCAGTTGGATTCTGCATCCTGCGAAGGAGACGTCGTATTTGCAAGTAAACCCGGAAAAGCATCCTTACAAACCAACCAGAGATTTAACTATATACACGGATGGATTCCGAACCGAATCAGGTATGGCATGAGCATTCTATGTCATGAGTGGCGGCGAGGTGACCGATCAATGGGCTTGCAAGATTGGAGACTTTGACTGCGTATACCAAGCGGAACTACTTTACAATCCTGTGGGCACTGGAATGAATTTCTAGATAACCCACCCCTTCACCAGGGTTTACAGTGATAATTTGTGTAGTTTGCAAGCCATTTTTTCCATCGTGCTAAAAAACCCATATTTCTAGAAATCAAACAGCAATTAATGATCTTAGTCCCTATACTTCCTTTGATCACGTCTCGATTCACATTGACCTAACGGGCTGATGCTTTGGCCAAGGCAGCAACAGAAAATCCAAGAATGGAGATTGAATTCCCAGTGCCTTTCTCCCATGTCAAACGAGTCATAAAAGAAAGAATCCCACCTGCTTGGCAGGCTAGGCGGCACAAGTCTGACAAGGGACGCCATACCAAAAACCTCATTCCAAAAGTATCCAGAGAACTTCATTTCCTTTCCTCACCAACCACTTCACTGGCCATGGACCCTTTAAACAATATCTAAAGAAACTCCACCTCGCCTCTTCACAACTTTGTGAATGTGGCGAAGTGGGAACGAAGTGGTAATAATGCTTAAACAATATCAAATATGAGATTAGCGTTTTTTTAAACAAAAATATTTCTTTTTAATTAATAATCATTAATAAAATTTTAAGCTATTCGAGTATTATGTGCATTCTCGAAGTTGATTGATAATTTTAGGTTGATCAGCGACCCTTAGGTGATAAATGTAACCCTATAATCAGCGTTACCTGGCTGATTGATATATATAAAGAGGTTCAATTGAGCTTCGTTGTTATGAGTAATACTTATATGTAACTACCGCCCGTACGCTAAACTCAAACCTCTAGAAAATCTCAACTGTCCCTTGGTAATAATAATAAAGCCTTAGGTAAATACTCACAGTTCATTTCCTGAGTAAAGTTTCCGACATATTACACGAAGTAAAAGAAACAAGACATTATGACATATAAACATGATATTATGAATTTTTATAGTGTTTGCTTTACCGAGTTTTATTACCTTCATGAACTCTTGCAAAATAATGATTGTATCATGAAATCTTCGTGAAAACTAACGTAGCAGAACAAGACTTCTTTATAAACATCTTGAATTTTTAAACCAATAAACGGAAAAAGAACACATCCCAAATGTTTTTTAGTAAATTAGAATACAGAAGATAAAACTTTTTTTCTTAAGTTGTATTTGAAAATTTATGTACGGATTCAAAAGCTGTCTTTTCCAAAGTCTAATATTAATGGAAACAATTTTTTTAGTTAGCAATCGCAGGACAGCAAAATATGACAGCTTTAATGATTTTAAATCGCGTACGAAGCGTAATAGTAACAAATTTAAATAAAATAACAAAATTCGCAACTAATACTTGTGGACCGATGTAAAAGATTCTCAACAGGAGGAAAGAGAAAACGAATGCGCCAAGAAAGCAAAACAGTTTCGATTTTAGAATTTAAGACATCTCTACGTAATCTAATTGGTACTTACACAACTCACTCTGTGGATGATGAAATTATGGACGGCATGGAAATCGCAGCTGAGCTTGAGAAGGAAATAGAAAATACTGAGGTAAAACTTAATACTTTTATATTTAAATTAGAAAGTTGTGATGACAATAAAGAAAATCATACAATCACTATTAACTTTAAAATACATGACTTACTTCTACCTATTTTTCTGAGAAATATGAAGAATTTCAAAATTTTAAATCTCAATTTATGCCAATTATTGGAAACAACTGGAATTTAAACTGAACTCAGTAGTTATGATATTTAAAAGACTATCTAAAAGGTTAAAAACAAAATGCTTGAATCGGTAGAAGATACTTTTGATTTTTTTTCTTTAGAAGAAGTCTTTAGAAGAAAGATATAAAAATAAAAGAGTGATTATTGATTGTCATATTATTAAATTACCAAATTTATCAAGAGTATCAGATTCTAATAACCATTTAATGCAGTTAATAGATGACACAAAATGAAATCTGCGTGCATTAAAATTAGTGGAGTTTGAATCGAACGAGTTCTCAGACGCTTTAATAATGCATATTCTGTATCAAAAGTCGGATCCGGAAATAAGAAAGTGTTGCGAAATAAAAATAGCTGAAAATAAAATTTTAAGTTTGCGAATTTTCTAAGTTTTTTGAAAGAACGAGGTAGAACTCTTCAAAATATGCTATTAGGGTAAAACCACCAGTGATGGCTCTAATAAGGACGAATGTTTGGGTTTTAGCTAACAATTACTATTCCGTGCATTTTTGTCACGATGATGAGAAAAATGGAACAAGAAAAGATAAAAGAATACTTTTCGGTCAACAAAAACAGCAAAATAAAAATTCATTCCTTTACAAAATTTGTTTTACTGAAAAATACAAAAACATCAGCAATGGCCAGCTTTGCCTCCGTAATGGCCCACCGAAGTTGATTCTTCATTTTACTTTCTTCTATCTTTACAAAAATAAAGTATTACATTTTTGAAATTTTCCAATTTCTGGTTTTTAAAAGATGTTCACTTTTTATTGGGTGAGAGATGCCAAAAAACATATTTTTGCAAAATGTTTGTCCATCAGTCTGTGAGTATGTGACTTTGTCTATCTGTATGTGACACAAATTTTGGGTACGGTCCATCTCAAAAACTAATGGACAGAATTTAATAAAAAATAATATTCAGTCAGTCCCTGATATAAATTGGTGCTGATTAGTTTTGGGTGTAAATCGCTTAACAGGTAGAATTGGTATGTAGTATTCTTCCTTATTTCCGCAATAGCTTAATCTTCAAAACTAATGCACGCATTTTCTACAAATTTCAGATTCACTTGTTCCTTGACATAAAAAGACGTTTTTTCTATATTTTTATTAAATACTTACTGACCATTTCCTGAGTAAAACTCCGATAAAACTATGCAAAATGAAAGATATAAGTCATTTTCACATATAAACATGATCTTATGAATATTTTTTAGAGTTTACTTTACCGAGTTTCATTACCTTGTATGAACTCTTGCAAAAGAATGACTATATCATGAAATCTTCATGAAAGCTAATGTAGCGGAAAAAGACTTCTTTATAATCATATTGCATTTTTTAACCTCTAAACAGAAAGAGAAGACATCCCAAATGCTTTTTAATAAATTAAGATAAAGAAAATAAA
Source organism: Maratus speculifer (assembly GCA_964019185.1). Taxonomy (NCBI): domain Eukaryota; kingdom Metazoa; phylum Arthropoda; class Arachnida; order Araneae; family Salticidae; genus Maratus; species Maratus speculifer. Next base: position 35,749,047 of record OZ025291.1, on the reverse strand, counting down.
ACTTTTGTATTTGAAAATTTATGTACGAATTCAAAAGCTGACTTTTCTGAAATCTAATACTAATGAAAGCAAATTTTTTAGTTAGCTTGTAACAACGCTTCTTTTAGATACTGCTTTATTGTTTACTAGAAGTTACATACTTTTGAATAATTTATTCATTTTCTTGTGACGAACACCTTCGGTTAGAATATTTGATTTGCAAAATTTCCCTTGAGATTAAAAATTGTCACAAAATTTATCCGTATGTTTGATTATTTGTAATAAATGAATTATTACAAGTGAGGATATATTTATTAATTTGTTTAAAAGCCATTTCATCTCGATTTCATTTCATACATTTTCTATTTGTAATTTTTGATATGATTATGTTTTTATTCATATTTCAAAATGAAGTATTATAAATATTATGGCTGAATTTTCTAAATCAGCGTTTATGAAGCTCTTTGTTAACATGGCTATCTTTTGTACTGCTTATGTCCTCGCGATCTTTCCCCCTCCCTTCCCCAACAAGGTTTAGAACTGAAGTACAGTTTCGAATGCTGATTTCAAAGGGGATTTTTGTGAATATATTAAAAGTGTATATGAATCTTTTTTCAAGCACTATTATTTTTGAATAATATTTCCCCCCTTATTTAATAAGAGAATTTGTAATAATATTCTGCGATCAAAAAAGGCAAAAATTAATGCTTGGTAATAGTGGTGTCTAAAATTAAAGACCTTACTTACCCTGTATCATAAGTAGAATAAAAATAAATAGAAACAAATAGAAATACATAAAAAATTACACAGTTCGATAAAATAGTATTGTTAGTTTTTCCTTTAGTTTCCTTCACAAGAATTCTCTCAATTGTAGATAATAGAAAAAACTTACATTTAACGCTATTCAGGAGCACTGAAAGAGCGGTTTAGACACTTGGATTCCACGAACTACATTTACAAACCATCATACTAGAAGATAAATTTTGAAAGATAGTATCGAAAAAAAAAATAAATATTAAGTATTATAAGAATAATTATTATAGAAAAATAATTCGAAATGGTAAAAAAACTTGGTTAGTAGACAGAAAACTGAATTTTTAGCGTTTGATTTATTTATTTAAACAGTATGACTTATAAAGCGGTTTGTGCTTACATACAGACACGGACGACGTACGGTATAAGCCATTGGCTTTTAAAGTCTACATAACAACTTTTAATTATATTTTTGTGTGATGGAATGTACAGCTATATAATAAAAGCATTAAATGTAAAATTGTTAAAAAAAAAGACTAATTTAATAAGAATTAATCACGTAATTATTTTAGGATCCACAACTAGATTGCATTGAGTAGACCTCATAATACATTATCTCTGTTTTTTATCCATCTGGACAAACGTGGTGTTGTAATTTTGTGTCAAAGCGCTTTTAGCACAATGCGAATTTTAAACTTTGAATAAGATGTTTATATAATGCAAAGCATAGTAATAGAATTAAAACATTACATGGCTGCCACAAGCGGCTATTTTCATATTCCGTCTGCACCAGCATCCTTTTAATAGAAGTTTTGACATCAATTTTTAATGCAAATTTTGTAATAGATTTTCTTGAAGATTTCCGTTTAGATAAAGTGGTGCCAGTTGGAATTAAAAAATAGTCGCCTGTGGTAGCCCTGACATTACCCCTTTAATTCCCATGATAGAACACGTTTTAGAAATTATCTAGTTCAGAAAATCTGATTTTATACTAGAAAAATTCAATGGCTAATTTCGTTTTATTTAAATACAGATTATTGCTGCTATTAATTACTGCTATTAATTAAAGCAAATATTGCTGTTTTAATTTTCTGGTGGGGCGAATAGATATACAAATTAAAGTATCGCAAAATATCTCGTGCGGTTTGGGATCTAGAGGGTTAAATTTAAAATTGTAAAAAAAGACTACCCTAATTTCCTGCCTATAATCCGTGGATCAAACAATTCTTTTTCGACCCAGAAATTTTATTTTGTAAATGAAGGCAAATATTTACGGCGATCTGAAAAGTTATATTTTATTTAATAAAATTTCTGGGTCGAAAAATGATTGTTTGATCCGCGGATTATACGCAGGAAATTAGGGTAATTTAATTACAATTAATCACGTTATTATTTTGAGATTCACGACTAGATTGCATGAATAGTGTCTCAATGCAATACCTGTGTTTTTAAAGTATAATAAATACCTGATCAGGAAAAACGAAAAACGAGCAAAAGACAGCATTGCAATTTTGCGATCTCCTTTTGTAGCGCACTAAACACAATGCCAGTTTAAACTTTGAACAAGTTTTTTGTTTTAGGTATACTGTAAAAAGAAAGAGTATTACTAAACTGCATTTTATTGATCAGCAAAATGCTTAATAAACATCGCCATTGAATGTATAAATAATGTCATTTTTAAAAGCGTAGGTCAAAAACATTATGAGAAAACTTAATTATAGCAGATGATTTAAATGTCACATTGAGAAGCAATACTGGAAATGAAGTGTCGTAATATTTTTTAACTCTTTAAACTCTTTTTTAAATTCGTTTAACACATTCATTTAAGAAATTGCTATCAGGAAAAACGCAATTATTGACTATGTATTCATCAACATTCCGTGAAATGTGACGTTATTCTTTCAGCTTTTAATCATCATAAATAGCTTAAAGAAAGATAAAAAATATATATATATGTGTGCAGAATAGCTATACTTGATGCTATTTAGGATTAATATATTTCAGAACTTTTATCATAGATTTATCGATACCTTTTTTAATACATGTACCTAACCATACGCGGTATAGTTTTTCGTAAAGCCTTATTATTCTTTTATGAACCACTTTTTGTAATAATAATTCTACTATTTAATTCATTTATTGTTCGAAACCTTTTGTACGCCAGTAATATTATCACTTAACCGATTATTAAAGATTTTTTTAAAACTTTTAATAGCAATTAAAAGAAGTATATTATTACTTCTTTTGCCGACATTTTATATTAATTTACATTAAATGGAATTTTAGAAAATTTCTTCTGAAAAACGAAAGGTTGAAATTTACTAAACATTTTTATAAAGATTTTTTGAAAATTTTATTATTTCCTGTATGTTTCTAAATATTTTAAAACTGAAATATAATGATGATAAAGAAATATGAAGGTATTATTAAAAATAAGATTTATTGGTTCGAATGGAATAAAATATCCCCCTCCAACCACTAAAATAAAATAAAATAAAATAAAATAAAATAAAAATAAATAATAGTAATAAGAACTTGCGTTGCAAAATAACAGTGTTTGTGATGAAGATAGAATTTCTTTAAAACTCTTTTAAAGAAATTGTTTAAGAACAGAAATAGCTCTTTCAAAGAAATAGGATAACAACTTGGCAAAAATTTCCCTGGTTGTTATCGAAATTGCTTGAGAAGTTCAATATAATGAATGAAACTATAGTAGAAGAGATTTCGTAAATCCGAAGTAAGCTTCTTTCTCCAATATTACACGAGTTAATATAGAGTCCGATTATAAGCTCTAAAGGTAGAAGCTATTTTCAGTGTTCTATCTTTGCATCCGTAATTATTAAATATGAATTTTAATTCACGGTATATTACATTTTGTTCAAACAATATGTAAAATTTTACTCTTCAAAACATCCAGAGGTGCTCCCTGATGCGGTACAAGCCTTTACGAATATTTAACGTAAAATAATGAATTCTTACAATTCCGTAAATCTTTCCACTATCGTCAGAAGTTACCTGCGGAAAATCAACCGTAGCTTTCTAATACAATAAAATTCCTAAGGTATACCAAAACTTTAGGAGCAAAGGAGTTCTTTAAGGAAGAACTTTCTAAAGGAAGAACTCATTTTCCCGTTTAATACCGTAAGCGTATTGGTTACCTTCTAAAGAATTTAAAGCTAAGCTATATATTTTTAACATCGTTGATAATCATGTGCTTAAGGGCACATGGAGCATCTCGACAAGTAAAATGAAGCAGTTTTGGGAAAATATTTAAAAATGTGCTTTACTTTGAAATAAAGACAGAAATGATTTTTTAAACTGTAATTATACATATTACAGTCCATATATAAATCAAAATAAGTTAAATTCATGCATAAATTACTTTTCAGGAACTAATTAACTTTTTTACATATCTCTATAAAATTTTTTGAATAATACGTCTCTTCTGTACACTTTACTATAAAACTGTTGAATATATCACCTTAAAATTTGTTGTGGTATGAAAAAGAAAAAAAAATTGAGAATAATGATAAGAAATTTTTATTTTGGCTTAACAGAAATACAATTAGAAATATTTTACTAAAAACTTTGAAAATCTTAAAAAGTTAAGAGCATATTTTTTATTATTAAAAAGACCCATAATGTTTTTAATAAACAAGTTATTTACACAATTTTGGAAAGTTTTTAATTGTTAACGTAAAATCGAATTTTAAAAACGTATACCAATGCATAAAAAAGAATTTTTCAAAATAAGGGCAAAAAAGTAGAATATATGCATATATATAAATGCATATGCATACACAGTGCTTTCTATACATTATTTCGAAACCTTGTAGCTCTATAATCTTTTAGGTCCACAATCATTTAGCTCGATTATTTTAGCTGATAATTAAACACGCAAACATTTGAACCATTTTATGCTCCTGTACCCTTTTAGCAAACTGAGTTTTCGGAAATGTTTCATAGCTACAAACTTTTTTTTTTAGTAAAAAAATACACAAGGTAAAGGGAATTTTTTAAATAAAATGACTTGCATCTACCGAAAATTTATTATATCTTTTTTTTACTACCAGTTCTTTTTTAAACAAAATATTTATTTTTAATTTAAACTCAAAAATTTTATATATTTTATGAATTACAGTTAGAATTTTTATTTCCCTAAGGTTGTATAATAATAAGAGAATCGATTACAGAAAGGGCGTAAAGTCGTGTCAACACGTAAGTCCCTAACAGACTTTAATTTATTAAGCTCTGAGCTAATAAATTAAATATTATATAATATAATTAAATATTATATATATATTTGGTTTCATTACAAATAAATAAGTAACGTCAGATGTGCCAATCCTAAAATTTACTTCAATCTCATACTTGTTAATACATCGAAATTCGCTATTACAGAGTCACAGTTAAATGTCATTTTATGCCTATAATGAGGATTGTAAAGGTAGGGAATTCCGTGTCTTGAGAGATGACAATCGCTAAAATATTGCAAATCCTGTAAAATGAGTCATAGCATCGCCACCTGTTGGGTGATTTGCATCAAAAAATGATCAGTGACAGCTTAAGTTAATGTCTAACATCATATACGTTAATGGCACCTGGTGCATGTAAAATCCGTCGTGGGTGCAAAGTCCTTCAAGTTACCTATGAATTATACCTCTGGAGGTGCCTTGCCAAGTGAAGGTCTCGTCATCTGATCAAGGCCCTAAATTACGAGACCATCTTGCGAAGCCATGTGCAGTTCATCATTTACTGCCGCTTCGCGGCAATTAGGCAGTCGTCCGCCCCGATACCAGGTATCTAACAAGTTAAGCTGAGATTATTAACTCGGCAGGTAGGGGCCTGGTCATCGGTTAGAAAGAAAGAAAGTTAATGTCTAACTGAATCCAAAATTTGATAAAATCCGCGCAGTAGTTTTTGAGATAAAACTTTTGTGAAAATCATGAAAATCCAGCTTAGCAACTATTGAGAAATTGACAGAAACCTAATCAGCAACAACAAGTATCAATGTACTGCTCTGACAAAAAAGTTCGTGAATGAATTCAGAACGGCCAATCTGGCAACACGGGGAAACAAAACGCTGCACCTGCATAGAGCCAAATGTTGACCATTTTCCACCACCGTTATTCAACTGAGCGTCGTTTATGTTCTGTCTAAGACGTGCTTTAAAAGTGCTTATTTAGTGTGTTGGTTCTTAACTGAGAACAGGAAAATGAACGAACAAAAGATCAGTTTAAAGTTTGTTTTTAAGCTTTGCAAGACACCGAAAGAAATTTATGAGGGGTGGTGTAAATTGAGCATCCACCATACTCGCCAGATCTGAATCCTCCAGATTTCTTCCTATTTCCACGACTCAAACTTTCTTTGAAAGAGATTTGACCATATTGCTGAAATCAAACGAAACATAATGAAGCTTTTGAACTCCATCCCAAAAGAAGACTTCTTGCGAATTTCCCAGGACATGTATAGCAGATCTCAGCGGTGCATAGTCATAGGAGGTGACTATTTCGAAGGATGGTATGGTAACTTAATATTTCATATACATTAATGTTACACGGCTATTCACCGAACTTTATTGTCAGAGGTTGTATAACAAAATCCGAAGTTAGATGACGGTTTGTGCATTAGTTCTTGAGGTATAACTCTGCAGAAATCGTGAAAAATGACGTCTAGTAGTGCCATCAGTTGTACAATTTACACTAAAATGTAACCGATCGTAATTCATATCAAGGACTAATCGAATCTGAAGTCTGATGAAAATCTATGCATCAGTTTTTGAGACAGAACTGTTACGGAAATCGCGAAAATTGCAGAATAGCAACTCTACATGTTGGGCGGGTTACATAAATTTTTTTTTAGCATAAACTAATGTCAGGAACTAATTGAATATAAATTTTTTATTAAATACTACGCATTAGTTTTTGTTGTATATTGTGTCCATAAAATGTGTGTAACATACAGCCAGAATCAGAGACTCAAAGACAGCCATTTGATAAAAACAAGTACTTTGTGGTCTCTAACTTCTAAAACGTTAATATACGCTAAAAACCAGGAGTAGAAATTTTGACGAATCCAATACTTTTTTCTTGTAAAAAGTAAGTAAATACATAAATACAAAATAAATAAATAAATAAATAAATATTTCTTGTTCAAAGTGTGTTAATTAGAACAAATTTTTGTTTAATATACAAAATTTAAATAATTTTAATTTATTTATTTTCATTCTTTGTAGTTCATAAAAACCGCAATAAGTTTCATATTCGAATAGAAAAAATATAATTATCAGCAAAATTATAGTTTAAATTGAACACCAATTGAGCACCAACCAATAAATTGTACTTAATATATTAATTGAAGAAGCTTATAAATTGTTTACAGTTCATGTTTATAGTTCATGAATATTCTTATATGATGTGGCATTGTTATATTGTTTTCATAATCAATGTTCTAATTAAATATCATTCCTGTAAGGTTAAGACGATAAAAACTGAAAATACCTGTCAGCGACGATCAATAGCCTTAAAGTTTTTACTTAGTATATGTATATAATTATTTTCTTATTGTTATTTTAGTAATTCTTCATTTAATTTTCCAATCATATTAGCATTTTGAAATTTTTTTCAGAATCTTTATAAATGCAATAAAAATACTTTCATATTAAACAAAATTCTGAAGGAATAATAAATTCGGCTAAAGCAGCACATTTTTTAATTATTTAGTTGAGAAAAAAGTTCTGGGAAATTTTTAATGTAATAGTTACCAAAATTTCTATCATATATAGGAGTACTAGGGATATACAGGGTGTTTAGCTACCAGACCGACAAACTTTGAGGGGTGATAATAGACATGAAGACAAACATTATTAAATGGGAAACCATGAGGCGCAAACGTCTTCTGTAGGAGCTAGGCGTCATTAAAGTTGGAGGTCCAAAACTTCAAATGATGATAAAAAACAGAAAAAACTGTCGATTCGTTTGCGGTTTTTGCTAAAATCATTCTTTATATCACGATTTTTTTTGTAAAAAAAATTTTAGAGGTTACGTTCAAAAATTGTCGATAGAGGGCGCTTTAGACTTTAGAGTAACGAACAACTACTTTTTACCATTATTTTGTGCATGGGGTTCAAGTTATACTAAAGTTTAGATTTTAACTTAAATTTTAAGCCCAAAATCGGAAACATTGGAATCGGGTAACTAGCGAAAAATGAACTGTGAACAGTGGGAAGAATTTAAAACGCCCATAAACATTGGACATAACATAGGTACTGATTCTAGATTTCCGTTGTGATTATGTGCTATTTGAGATGGAGTTAAATTATTACCGTATTATTGAATTTAACAAATTCGCTGCCGATCACGCCCCAGCGCGTGAAATCGCGCCAACGTTAAGGGGCCACTCACGCGCCAGCGCGTCATGTGGGTGATGTCTCAATAGCCAGTCACGCGCTGGCGTGGGAAAATTTTTCATTGATTCTTTGTTATAAAACGTAAATCGGCTTCTGGATAAAACCCACTTCTACAATGCGGCATTAACTATCATCACATCTTCACGTAAGCGGCAGCGAATGTGTTAATATATAAAATAGTAATAATTTTTTTATTCATGCATTTTGGCATGAGAGGCCCACAGCAAGATTTGTATATTTATAAAACTAGTTATTCTATGAATGAATCTCGTTTTACACGTTTGAGGAACAATTTCCGATTTGTTTTTAGTTGTGTCACTAGATATATAATGGGATGCAAATACAGTTGTATACATCCATAAGATACATAATTATAACGATGAAATAATTGTTTGTTATCAGGCCTGGAGTTTTTTTTTATCGTTGAATCTGTAAATTATTACATGTTTGCCCTTTTATTAATAAATGTAATCTTTTTTACATCTATTAATTAAGCCTTATTAATTTATTAATAAATTAATCTATAACTTGTTTCTCATGAAATCAAAAATTTAGTATGCAAATCAATGATTTTTTCAATTATATATTTTATGTTTATATATGAGGAGCCCAGAAGCCAAGGGGTATAAGTGACAAAATTGAAAAAAATGAGTCAAGTGCACAGACTATTTGGAAATAAGTCTATTTATTTGTAGGTAAGAAGTTATGAGTGATTTTTAATTATATACTGTGTTTTAGGGGTCAGTTACTTAACCTCTTTCCCAAAACTGTGAAATGCGTGGAGGCCAAAGGATATAAGTGCAATTGTATCCATTAAGTCTACAGCAGACGCGCGACCAACGACATACAATACCATTTGTTTTTTATACATTAAATAAATGAATTTTAACTGTTAACATGTAAGAAAATCATGCTTTAAGTGCAGATTATGAAACACTTTCCAACACTCTCTGAAATCTTTAAAAATCTTTGCTATTTAGGGTAATAGAGTGTTAGTGTCCATAGTCAAGTATGTATTCCAATAACTTTGAACAGCCCTATGTTTTATCTGTCAATTGATACATACTGCATAATGGGAAAATTTAGTTTAGAAAGAAAACGCATAACAGTTTGAAATTTCTATTTCAGCAGTTTTTACTAATAGATGGAAACACACTTGTATACTTTTGTTTATCCTGTAGTTTACCTTGAATCTTTATTATACGCCAGTATTTAGCTAAAATTTAGTTCAAACTAAAACACTCTTAAGAGTACTGAAATTACATTTCTAGAAATTATAATCCATAGATGACCATGTATAAAATTTTGTGCATGACCCTGTATATCATTTTATTTATATTTTGCAAGCATTTCTTAGTAAATTGAAGGCAGTTCAGCATAGAAATATATGAATTATTTAAAAGCAATCTTTAAGTAAATTACGCTCATATTCAGTAACCTTTACGAAATCTTTTGTATAGCCCTGTATATGAACTATAGTATTTATATGAACTATAGCATCTATATTAATATGTATAAATTTAGTAAAACTTGAATATAATTTCTAAAAACGGAAAAATTATGAAATAAAAAATGAATTTAAGAAGAAAAATTGAATAAGCGCAGATCATAATTAAAAAGGCATTTCGTCCATCCATCAACATCATTGATAATGTACAGTACTTCGGATAGAATATATTGTTTGAAATCTTTCTTGCGTCCCTCTAAATACTGAGTACTTCGTATTATGCGCGAAATAACTTATATTAAGCGTCTGCAATGTATATAAATTTTATTATACATGAAAATTGTAATATAATTAAAATATGTTGTAAAAAAATTCCCTCTTTATCATTAGGTAATATAAATTTTTTGTGTAGCCCTGTAAATAAAAAATATCTATTCTTTTTATCTCATATATTACAGAGCATTTATTTTAATGCAGTTCGTAAATGCATATAAATTTTAATATGTTTGACAGGTTATTACATCTTTAAAATTAATTTGAAATGATTTTTCCCATAACCCGTAATTTGACGGAAAACTTTTGATTGTCCCTGTAAATAAACTAATCGTGTTAGAAACTTCATTTCCAGTAGGTTCGTGTTGAGGTAAACGTGAATAATTCCCAAAAATTTCAGGGCAATCCGAATATATTTACGAGAGTTAAGGCACAGACAACGGACAGACAAACTAAAATCATATTCACTTTTCAACTTTGTTGGAAAGTGTTAAAAATATAAAATTTCAATGTTTCAAAATTTATAATAAAATTTTAAAACTTATATTAGAACAAAAAAAATTTCTTTCATTCATTTACATGAACATCGTTCACATTTTTTTTTCTTAAATTCATTTTTTATTTCATAATTTTTCCGTTTTTAGAAATTATATTAAAACAAAACTTTGTCTTTTCGTTTATGTGTATCAACATTGTTCTTAATTTTTTCATAAATACAATTTTTTATTTCATAATTTTTCATTTCTTGTGCTCATTCGGCACTTGTACCCTTTAGCTTTTAAGCACTTTTCATTATTGCTTGGAAGCCAAGGGATACAAGTGCCGAATGATGATAAGCATTGCTTATTTATAAATAAAAAGAAAAATTGTATTTCACTTTTTTAAAACTGTTATTGAAATAAGAGTTCAATTATCATTAAGATATAAGCAAAAGTTTCATATCTTAATTCATTGAATTGCAATTGGTGTTTAACTTTGAACTCAATTTACTCGAAATCTAAATTTTTTCACTTGTAGCCCTTGGCTTCTGGTGTCTTCATATATGAAATACCATAAATAACGTGTAATAAAGAGATAACGCGCAAGTGTAATATTTCAGCATTAAATATGACAAATATTAAAAATTAATTGAAAAAATGTAACTAAGGTGGTCTGGTGTAATAACGCCAGGCGGGGTAATAACGCCAAGTGCTAATATTATGCATAATTATGAAATAATCTGGTAAATGACACCCATGGGCTCTGCGCAGAAGGGTATTGAGTCATATATATCGCGAAAAATAGCTTCAAGTTAATTTGTTTTATTTTTAGGTCTTATTGTTTTTACAAGCAACTAAAATTAACGCTTGATCTAAAATTTGCGAGATACATTTTCTGATGTGAAGACTGTTTTTTTATCCGGAAATACTTTGTTAATTACATAAATTTGTAGAACATTTCATGGGCTTTCAAAATGTTGTTGAAGATTTTGGATATCTTCTCGAGATAATTTGTAATTTAAAATGTACAGCGCAATAACTATAACGGGGTAGTAATGCCAATCCTTGGCATTAATATCCAGGTTGATTCCCTACAGTGACCGAACTACATCCTAAATACTGATTCAAATAAACACAGTTAAAACTGTCCAATGTTTCTAATAATTCTATTTAAGCGGTCATTTTTATGCAAAAAGAAGCTCATGGTCTCATATTCTTTTGCCTCATCTCCCCCTCACCACACCTTTATTTTTCTTACACTTTCACAAAAAAAAATTAACATTTTCAATAGCTTAGAATGCAATTTGTCAATTTCTAAGTTTGTAGAGTTTGTATTTTTAGAATTAAGCAATCTACATGCAATTATTCCATCTTATTTCATAGTTTTGTTTGCATGGCGTTATTACCCATATAGGTGGGTAATAACGCCGAATAGCATTGGTCAAGAAATCACGCCATTGCATTTTATGAATACATATCTGTTAAATTATTTTTTTTTTATATAGATAGTCAATGAGTTGCTGTATCAAAGCATATATTTGTTTGAAAAATACAATCTAAAACTGAGCCGTGAAAATTGGTAGAACCTTAACGGGGCGTTATTACCCCAGGGTACCTTATTTATTTATTTAACTATTTATTTAACTAAATATTTTATAAATATTTTTCATATAATTTACGTTTATAAATTCCATAAATATGTAAAACATATAAGAAAGGGATAATTTACAAATGCAATATTTCAACATTAATTATGTCAATTGTTAATAATTTACTGAAAAATTATTTCTAATATTTTCTTCATATTTACGAAGATTTTTATCTGAGTGATTCTTTGAATTATTTTGCAGATATCCATGGAGTAATATAAATCATGGCAGTACAATTAAATAGCAGATATTATTTTTTGACTTTAAAAAACATTTTTGTCTTTTATAGTTGAAGTAAAATTAAAATAATAATAATAATAATTTTAAAAAATTGTAATTTGACAAATTACAAAGAACTATTTGGAAAATTATATTTTCAAAGATTAAAATTTTAGACTTATAAATAAATTCTACATTTAAAAATAAAAATAATAATAATAAGCATCATTTTTATGATGATCAAAACGTGGTTTACATAATAACAGTCTTATGTACACCATGGATTAAAAATTAATATTCCTGTACCAAGCATGTAAAAATTAATATTCCGGTACCAAGTATATAAAAATTTTAATTAAAATTTAAGTTTTACAATATTTGGTACTGCAAATTTTTAAACTTCTAAACATCACACATTTTTAATTTTTACAACGTGTTATAAAAAAAATGCACTTTTAAATACAATTTGTTATTATTATTTTTTTTTTTTTTTGCCATTGCCGCAACAGAAGTATTTCATTTCTGGACATTAAACATGAACCAATCAAAAAAACAAATAAAATAAAATAAAATAAGTTGCGGAATTCAACCAAAAAAAGATTTAGATATACATCATATTTCCAAATTCTCTAACGAGGACAGTAACTATTTTTCAGATAGCTAATAAAATAATGTCATAAAATTGATTTTGATCGAAAAAATACTCGTTGGAAAGAAAGCAATTAGAGTTTTCATACAATTTTAAGACTCTGATTATACTTATCAGCAAATTTTATGTAAAACAATGGTCTTTTTTGAAAACAAATATTGCATTTACATATATATGAAACACAATGTTATTAATAATTGAAAAAAATATATTAAAAATTGCGAAGCTGAATTAACCTTTTTTCAAATGATACATTTAAATTGTAAAAGGGTAAAAATTGAACTACCTAAATGATTGGCATTATTTTTGAAGATATCTTTAGAATTCATAAAACAATAGCAAAGAGAAGTATAAGTATGGAAATTTGTATTCGAGTGTTTGATATCTAACATCTTGAATTAAAAAAATTTGTGCATCAGCCTTTTGAATTAAAAGATTACTCCAGAGAAAAAGGAGGGTTCAAGTGTTATACGGAATTGCATACAAAAGAAATTAATCGCGATTTTGCCTAACAACATTTCTGCCTCATGTAACTTCTTGAAAAGACTAACCATCTATGAAATCGCTTATGTCAATGTGTCATAATCATGATTTATATCCTAATTAATAATTAATGCTGCTTACTTTAGAAGAAATTTTATAAAGTTCAGAGTTATGACAATAAACAAACAAGCTTTGTTGAATAGACTTTGTCTTCCAAGTCTTAAAGATATTTTCAGATGTTTATATGATGCGAAATGTTAAATTAAGTTCCTTTTCCGAAATTGAAAACACAAAACAGGAGAATTTAATTATGACAAAAATAAGAACGCTAAATGTTATTCTATTAATTGGTCCTTTATTTTATTTTGTATTTAGATGATATTTTTTTTTTTGACAGTACAAGTTAGCATGGAAATATTTATGAATCTGATTTTGAATGAAAAATAGTTTATGACTCAGATACTCCAGTTTTCGAATACAATTAGAGCTTCATCAGTAATCTAGAGGATCTGCTTTCAAAGCTCAAAGACGAAGTTGTTGGGTTCGAACCCAATCGCGCCCATAGGCCTAATTACTCGTTGTTTTCCACGTTTTTCTTCAAAACTTGGATATTCTTGCTGAGATACAGGTTAGATTTCTTTAAAAACATACGCGCAGAGGGTACCTCTACCCCCCTTTCGGGCCCATATCCCTCGTGTAGATAATTGACTTTCTAAAAAACCATGAAGCACAATTCGCTCCAAAATATTGTTCAATAATCGAATGAAATTTTACCATAAGAAGTAATGAAAATAATATTATTTGATTCCCGTGTGTTACTCCCTAGTTATACCTCTTTCAAACCACACATTGTATATACATTTTAATACTTTACTTTTCTGTACTATAAAGCTACATCACAGTAAAATGTAAAGACATATGTAATATTGTAAATTAAATAAGTCAATATCAAATACACGGATTTAAAATGTTTTTTTATTAAAACAGTACCCATATGCTTGTTACTCAAACATAGGATGATTTGATTTGAGGAATAATACAGTGTTTTCTGTTTTATTTATTTTTTCATCTAGATCAGTAGTGTAACAAACTTAAATCATTGTCTTGAATCTCAGAATGTATGAGATCCTTTAGTTTGGAAATCACTGTTTCATATGCCCACGAAAAAAAAAAAAAAAAAAAAAAAAAAAAAGAAGAAGAAGAAAAAAATATATATAAAAATAAATACAGGGTGTATTTAAACTACTGGGCAAAACAGTAAGGGCTGATAGTACAGATCAAGACAAATAAGATTAAATGGGAAACTAAGGGTCCCAAACTTCTTCCTAAGGAGATAGGCGCCATCAAAGTTTAGGGTCCAAAATTTAAAATGATTATAAAAAACGGAAAAACTGGTCAATTCGTTTGCGGTTTTCACGAAAACTATTTTTTATGTCGGTATTGTCTTGAAAATAAATTATAAAGATAAATTTCAAAAAATGCCGATAGAGGGCGCTTTAGACTTTGGAGTAACGAATAACTATTTTTTACCGTTATTTTTTACATCTCATTAAAATTTTTTATAAGTTTAGACATAAACTTAAATTTTGAGCTCAAAATCTGTGGTTAAGAAGCGCAAACTGAAATGTATTCAATGGGAGTGTGTAGGTTCAAATTTCAAATGATTATAAAAAACAGAAAAATTAGTCAATTGATTTGCGGATTTCACTAAAATTATTTTTTATGTCAGTATTGTCTTGCAAATAAATTATACAGATAAATTTCAAAAAATGTCGATAGAGGGCGCTTTAGACTTTGAGTAACGTACAACTTTTTATTACCATTATTTGTTGCATCTCATTAAAATTTTTAGAAGCTTAGACATAAACTTAAATTTTGAGCTGAAAATCTGAATCATTGAGAGTAATTCAGTAGCGCAAACTGAATTGTGTTCAATGCGGTTGGAGAGGTTCAAATTTCAAATGGTTATAAAAAACGGAAAAATTGGTCGATTCGTTTGCGGTTTTCTCTAAAACCATTATTTATGTCAGTATTTCCTTGAAAATAAATGTTAAAGATAAATTTCAAAAAATTCCGTTAGAAGGCGCCTTAAATTTTAGAGTAACCAACAACTATTTTTAACCGCAATTTTTTTAAATCTAAATAAATGTTTTAAAAGTTTAGACTTAAATTTTGAGCTTAAAATCTGAATCGTTCTGAGTAATTTAGTAGCAAAAAATTAAACTGAGTTTTTAGGGTGGGCAGGGTAACATTTCAACTCCTGACCACAGTTCAGTTTGCGCTTCTTAGCCCCTCCCAACGATTCAGAATTTGAGCTCAAAGTTTAAGTCTAAGCTATTGCAAGCATTTAGATACAAAAAATTACATTAGATACAAAAAATTACATTTAAAAATTGTTGTTTATTAGTCTAAAGTTTAAGGCGCCTTCTAACGGAATTTTTTGAAATTTATCTTTAAAATTTATTTTCAAGGAAATACTGACATAAAGAATGGTTTTAGAGAAAACCGCGAATGAATCGACCAAATTTTCCATTTTGTATAATCAATTAAAATTTGAACCTTCCCACCCCCATTGAACACAGTTCAGTTTGCACTACTTAACCACTCTCAACGATTCAGATTTTCAGCACAAAATTTAAGTTTATGCCTAAGCTTCTAAAAAAAGTTAATGAGATGTAAAAAATGACGGTAAAAAATAGTTGTACGTTACTCCAAAGTCTAAAGCGCCCTCTATCGACATTTTTTGAAATTTATCCTTATAATTTATTTTCAAGACAATACTGACATAAAGAATAGTTTTAATGAAAACTGCAAATCTATTGACGAATTATTTTGCTTTTTAAAATCATTTGAAATTTTAACCTACTCACTCCCATTAAGCATAGTTCAGTTTCCGCAACTTAACCACAGATTTTGAGCTCAAAATTTAAGTTCACATCTAAACTTCTAAAAACATTTAATGAGATGCAAAAAATAACGGTAAAAAATAGTTGTTCGTTGCTCCAAAGTCTAAAGCGCCCTCTATCGGCATTTTTTGAAATTTATCTTTATAATTTATTTTCAAGTCAATACTGACATAAAGAATAGTTTTCGTGAAAACCGCAAACGAATCGGCCAATTTTTCCATTTTTTATAATCATTTCTAATTTCGGACCCTAAACTTTAATGGCGCCTATCTCCTTCAGAAGACGTTTGGGACCCTTAGTTTCCCATTTAATATTATTTGTCTTCATGTGTACTATCACCCCTTAAAGTTTTGCCCAGTAGTTTAGATACAACCTGTATAGTTTAAAAAAACTAAAAACCACGCTTATTAAGTATATCAAAGTAAAAAAAGGGAAAAATAATTCGTACTATAAGCTGAAAACGAAAATAGATGAAAAATACTATATTACTATAAAATCATTGTTATTATAGAAATCAATTAATAAGCAATAAATAAAATTATCGTGGAAAGAAAGCGTGGGGTGCTCCATCTACCATGCTCCATCTATCAGTTCTTAAGAAGCACCCCTCGCTTTTTTTCCACGATAATTTTATTTATTGCTTATTGATTTCTATAATAACTGTATGATTTTATAGTAATATAGTATTTTTCATCTATTTTCGTTTTCAGCTTATAGTACGAATTATTTTTCACTTTTTTTAGTTTGATATACTTAAAAAGCGTAGTTTTTAGTTTTTTTAAAACTATATTTATTTTTCACTTTTTAGTTTGATTACTTTAAAAGCGTGGTTTTTAGTTTTTTAAACTATATTTATATTTAATACAAAAACCAAATTAATCGGTTGGATAGTTTCAGAGTAATTGGTGAACATACATAGAAAAAAATACATACGCGTCGAATTGATAACTTCCTCTTCCTTTTCTGAAGCCGGTTAAAAATAAAAATTGTAATACGGAATTTTTTATTTTTATTTTACATAGATGTAAATAATGGCAGGAGTGGGGTTCGAACCCACAATCTCTTTCGAAAAACAGAGCTTCAATCCGGCGCCTTAGACCACTCGGCCATGCTGCCTACACTCCATTCAGTGAACGTATTCAACACTTTTAATTAGCGAAAAATCACTAATTTTATTAGTTTTTGCCTAATTACTAAAAAAGTACTGAACCAATTTCGATGAAACTGAAGTGGTACCAATTCGAGAGCATCGTCTTTCATTTAACACCAAAACCAAATTAATCGGTTCCATGGTTTCGGAGTAATCGGTGAACATACATAAAATAAGGAGAGTTACACACTCACAAACTCACAAACTCACAAACATACAGGTGAAGCTAATAAAAGCGTGGTAATAAGCGGATTCAGCGACCGCGATGCACAATAATATAATAATAATAATTATAATAAAAGAAGAATTTAGTTAATACTCCAATCATCGTATTTAACGAAAACACACTTTAAGTTTCAAAAAATATTAATTTTGGTTATTTTTGCTGCATTAAACACTTTCCAACATAGTTTTAAAATGTCTATAAATTCGGTTTGTTTGTCCGTCTGTGCTCTAACTATGCGTAAATATAGAGAGATTTAGAGGAAATTGATATATATTATTAAGATTTCCATACAATGTTCGCTATTGAAAATGGAGCGTGTAGTATTTTTGGTTCATTTATAGGGCCACTGAAAAGAATTCCGTTACATTACGGTTTGTAGGAAAAAAAAAACATTATTTTAATGATACAACGGGATTTTAACGGTATTGAGTTTCATATACATCATTGAGGTATACTACAAGGTCCTTACTGTAGAAATTGGTGTGCGTAGAACTTATTGTTCGTTTAAACAGCACACAAAATAATTTGGTTACAGTAAATCGAGGCTACTTTGGGCCACTTTTTCCTAATTCCTCTAATATTTTCATTATTAATATTATATATATATGATTTTTCATCGTCAAAATTGAGTTGTAAACAATTGTTATGACACAATAAAGCAAACTGTATAGTTAAAAAAAACAACTTTTAATTAATTTTTTTACAATTTTTAAAATTTTGGAACACAATAGCCCTTGCATGGGGCTTCTTTGGTCTATTCACTTACTTTAATATAAAACGAATGCATTTCATTTGTTGGAATACTTAAGCACCCTTGCAATAGGATTTGCTAATGAATTAACACTGCAAACTTTATAAACAAATGTTTTTCTAACATTTAAACACACACAAAAAAAGGAATTGTTAATATTAAAAAAAAAAAAAAAAAAAAAAAAAAAAAAAAAAAAAAAAAAAAGCGAAACAGTTTTCGGTATGTTATCCTCAACTACTGAAACAAAAACAATTCATGTAACATTTTGCTAAAGTAACACTAGAAAAAAATGGTAATTTTCCTGTCAAGATAAAAAATTTGAAGGAAAAACTATGTTCACAAATAGGCTACAAGTTAATAAAGGTAATATTTTGACACTTATCTTGTTTGCAGTGCTTATCCACATTGTTCCATTGTAGATAGTTAATAGAGTTAAAATCAACACACGAAAACAATTGTTTACAAACACATTCAGTGTGGCCACTAAACAAAATTCAAATTACTCCAAACAATTCAAATACAGTAGAATCTCGGTTATCCGAATCCCGATTATCGAAAAATTGGCTTAACCGAAAGACCTTAAAATTTCTTAAAGTCCATTATAAATGCGAAAACTTTTATTGTAAATGCTATTTTTACCGATGTCAAATGACATCTTTCAACATATTTTGATCTACGATTACTATTTTATTTGTAATTTTTAGATCAAAACAATTCTGAATCATTTTTTATACATTGAAGTTTTGTTTTAATGCATATTAGCTTTAAAAATCAAAATTTTAAAAGCTATTATTGCACACTGGTAGAAAAGTGTTAAAGAAGCACGCGTGAAATGCATTCGTTTTATATTAAAGTAAGTGAATAGACCAAAGAAGCCCCCTGCAAGGGCTATTGTGTTCCAAAATTTTAAAAATTGTAAAAAAATTAATTAAAAATTGTTTTTTTTAACTATACAGTTTGCTTTATTGTATCATAATAATTGTTTACAACTCAATTTTGACGATGAAAAATCATATATATATATATTAATAATGAAAATATTAGAGGAATTAGGAAAAAGTGGCCCAAAGTAGCCTCGATTTACTGTAACCAAATTATTCTTTATGAAATAAACAAAGTCAGTTTACTTATTTGGTCCATTGTGTAATTTCGCGCACTTTAATAGATAGATACATATGACACTTAATTTTTTTAAACAAAATATATTGTGATTTTCTTTTGTTTTTCAACTTTAGTGTGCTTTGAATATGGTACCACAACATACTTATTACAACTATGTTCTAAATTACGATCACAGCATTTCATCAAACAAGTTTTCGTCGTAAACTTTCCAGTTATTCAAAAATTTCTATGGAATCCCGATTATCCGAAAATTTTTATGGAAACCCGGTTAACCGAAAACGCTTTGGTTCCATACGTTTCGGATAATCGGGGTTTTACTGTACACTATAGTAAGGTATGAAATATTTTTCAAGGACAAAAACTCCAAATTAAATTGTATTGTTTGTTTAATATGAAGAATAAAAACTTTTTTTATGGGATGCACCAAAGTATCCCTGGTTGATGGTACAGAAGAAAATGGGAAATAATTGAACTATTGAAGACTACGGGTAATAATTGCTGGAAGTGCATTTTCAGTTGTGGTATGCGTTTTTAAATTGAACCAGTTTTTAAATATTACTTGGTATGTATAAATTCTACAGATCATAAACAGGGTCGCAGAAAAATTATAAACAACATCCGTTTATTGGTAGAAATTGATGAGTGAAAATCTTCAGCTGCATTTAACAGAACTACTTTTATCATACTATGTAGTATGCAAACATCTTAATAAACTGTGAAGTTTTATATAGTATTCTGAATATATTGGGAAATATTTCGTAATTTATGCTGTAAGCATGATTTTTCGTTCTTGTTTTCGTTGATTTGTCGAAGACACTTTACTGATCGAGAACAAAATGATTTTTTTTTCTGGAATTTACTATATCATATGTGTATATGACGTACTGAAAGTTTTCATTCCGTCATCTTTAGACATTCAGACTGATCTTGTTCAGGAATTAATTTGATCGCACCTGGAACGTTTGAGAACTGAAATTTTACTGCATATGTGCGTAATAAATAAAAGAAGATTGCAAAATAAGTAAACAAATGGACAATTATAAAATTAGATATTAATAATTATATTTTACGCTGTGAAAATTTTCTGCAGTAACTTTACTGCAGTAGATTCCAGGCAATGCCCATAAAAAAACGGACTTCGGTCCTAGATTAACGGATTTTGCTTTTAGATAAACGAGTTTTGCCCGTAAAGCATAAAATTTACGGAAGTTGGACTTTTATCTGGAAAAAAGGATATTTTCCGTAAATATACTGGATTAATTCACGGTAAAATAGTATAAATTTACAATTTTTTTTTCAGTGTATTTATTTGCATGTTATTCGATTATGGCATACTTGTTTTCGCTTTAGTATAAGGATAAATATGAAGTTATATGCATCTTTAAATATCTTTATAAATTTATAATATATATAATATATCAAATATGTAACTATTTAGGCAGAAAAAAATATTTTATACAGTTAAATTTGTTGTTGATAAAATTAAATTTGCAACTGTTCCAATAGATATTTACAAATGCAAAATGCTGTAAACTAGGGAATTAAATTTTGACAGCTGGTATTTATAGAAAGTCAATACATGAAGTATCCCGGTCTTGATAACAACAGGATATTGCGCTACAGATAATTAAATTTCTTCGTTAAATACGTAGAATTCGAGTTGAATATTTGCACAATGTAATTTGAATATTTCTATAAAATGCTTCATTCGAAATAGAGGAGCAATCAACACCGTTCCTTTAAGCGAAAACAATGTTGAATTGAGTCATATCCTGAATAATTTAATAACTTCAACCTTTTAAAGGATGCAAAACTTAAATCAATTGCGGAAATTAGTAAGTTTATCTGATTATATAATGATAAATATGTAAAAGAGTAGTTAGTGGGTAGCCAAAAGATTTCCGCCAGAGGCGCAAGTGATAGATGGGAGCAAAGTCTTCTGTAGAAAGATTTTTTAATTGATTGCAAATAAAAAATAAACACTTTTACTTGTATTTGGAAAAGTTTTAAATAGAGATAATGTTTTATTCTAATTTTTTTTGCACATTTTTTATGTTAATTTTTGGCTAATCTGTGTAAAATTAATTAATGTAGTTAAAAAATATGATTACATCTTTTTCCTTAAAAATTTTATTGGCTAATGAAATTAGTATTTGTTTTTATGGTAAAACCATTTCGAAGTAATGTTCTTAAAAAATATAAAGGATGAAGAGGGTGGGGGGACTGTTTATTCGAGACGAAAAAAATAAAATTTGTTTATTTTATTAAAATATTTAAAAGTGTAAATAAGTTTTTCTACAATAAAATGTTTAAATTTTGAAAAAAATTATTCACGAATCTTGCTTATTCACTAATTCACTTATTCACTAATCAAAGTTCAAGCAGCAATAAATTATGTTTTCAAGTACTGGATTTCACTTGTAACTGCCAAAAAAGTTCTTGCCTACCATTAATGATTACCTTGTAAAATGACATTTTTGTGTGGACGACAGGTGGGACAACTATTAAATGAGGATCAAACCTTAAATATTGGATATCTTAGATCGAAGACAAACAATATTTGATCGCTGCATTAGTCTTTAAATATCAAAATGAGTTCGATATATCCTCGATTCACTTCATTAAGGTCAGGGTGAGAGTGAACGAGTAGAAGAAAGTAGAGTAGTAATTAGGTAAAGGATAATTCAGCTTGATATTCGAAGATTCAGTCATATCATATAGTCAGGCATAAGAACAGACAGTTCTACAGTACAGCGCAAAATTTTAAGCACAGTTCAAATCTTAAAATATAATAAATATAACAATAAAAATAAAATTGTCCAACAGGATGCTTTCAATTATCCACTAAAGCTGAATACTATAGTCATAAATAAATACCTCAAGTTTGGAAAAAAAAATTATCATAACAAAAATCAAAAACTACAAAAAAAAAAAAAAAAACCTATATTGTGATGCCGCAGAAGTTTATGTATAAATGGGATTTTATGCAAATTATCCTTAAGCATTGTAGGTGGTGGATCGTTGAGACTTTTTTCATAGTATGTAGAGTGTAATGATTTCTGCACTAAGGTGGTCTGGTGTAATAACGCCAGGAGGGGTAATAACGCCAAGTGCTAATATTATGCATATGAAATAATCTGGTAAATGACACCCATGTGCTCTGCGCAGAAGGGTTTTGAGTCATATAAATCGCAAAAACAGCTTCAAGTTAATTTGTTTCATTTTTAGGTCTTATTGTTTTTACAAGCAACTAAAATTAGCGCTTGATCTAAAATTTGCGAGATACGTTTTGTGATGTGAAGACTATTTTTTTTTATCCGGAAATACTTTGTTAATTACATAAATTTGTAGTACATTTCATGGACTTTCAAAATATTGTTGAAGATTTTGGATATCTTCTCGAGATAATTTGTAATTTAAAATGTACAGCGCAATAACTATAACGGGGTAATAACGCCAATCCTTGGCATTAATACCCAGTTTGATTCCCTACAGTGGCCGAGTTACATCCTAAATACTAATTCAAATAAACACAGTTAAAACTGTGCAATGTTTCTAATAATTCTATTTAAGCGGTCATTTTTAAGCAAAAAGAAGCTCATGGTCTCATATTCTTTTACCTCATCCCCCCCCCTCCCCACACACACCACACCTTTATTTTTCTTACACTTTCACAAAAAATTGAACATTTTCAATAGCTTAGAATGCAATTTGTCAATTTCTAAGTTTGTAGGGTTTGTATTTTTAGAATTGGGCAATCTACATGCAAGTATCCCGTCTTATTTCATAGTTTTGTTTGCATGGCGTTATTACCCATATAGGTGGGTAATAACGCCAAATAGCATTG
Organism: Maratus speculifer; assembly: GCA_964019185.1. Taxonomy (NCBI): domain Eukaryota; kingdom Metazoa; phylum Arthropoda; class Arachnida; order Araneae; family Salticidae; genus Maratus; species Maratus speculifer. Next base: position 35,725,706 of record OZ025291.1, on the reverse strand, counting down.
GTCAAGAAATCACGCCATTACATTTTATGAATGCATATCTGTTAACTTATTTTTTTATATAGATAGTCAATGAGTTGCTGTATCAAATCATATATTTGTTTGAAAAATATAACCTAAAACTGAGCCGTGAAAATTGGTAGAACCTTAACGTGGCGTTATTACCCCAGGGTGCCTTAGTTATATCAAAATTCCAAAATCTCTGCAGTACTCGCCTGGAAGAGTTGTAGAAGTTTGGAAGATGAAAACTGAAGGTAAATTCGTTTGAAAATTTTGCTTATTTTAAACCGCTCTAAACGTGTTATTTGTAGTGTTTTGCAATGGGGAAATTAATTCAGATATGCGCATTGCTCAGAAAAGCCGAGAAAAACAACATTTCGCGAGGATAAAATAATTTAAAGATTGGCAGTAATTAGGAATTTTTCTCTAATCAGATATATATGTAGTTAGATAGATATATATATCCAATATGTACGACAATTAAAAAAAAAACTTAATTATTTTGAAGGTGTAAATATATATATACATTAAATCGTATTTCAAATATATCTTTCATAAGAATGTAGATAGTAAGAAGTAATTACATGACCACAAGCAAAAATATTTTAAATGGGGATATATTCACTTCTCCTTTAACAACTCTTCAGATCTGAGGTGCAAAAATGTTAACCTATGTTTATTTCCTCATGTTTTTTTTCCCTTTTTTTATGTTTTGACTTCACTTTTGTATGGGTGAATGTTTTTGGCGTTGGAATAAAACCAACAGATGACAGAATTGCTATTTATTTTCTCATAAGATAAAGGTAATATTCACCTGAGTTTGTAAAAGGCCTTCAAGACTACCACACTGGCTAAGAAAGTACGAAATTTCAATTATTATTTAATTTAAAGTCTTTAGAATAAAAAAAGAAATTGTCACTTCTTTCAAGCATATTTTTTAATGAGAATTTAGGTTATTAATAATTTAAATGATATTTTCAAACTCTTAATAATTTTAGATCCCTGTTTGTGACCTAAATTATCAGTTTCCTGCCTAAATTATCAATTTCAGAAAAATGCCTCTTTCCGTTATCTGTGGTGTCATTTTGTTTGAACAAAAGAAATGAATATTTATTTGTAGTGTTATTTTATCTTAAAGTCTGAAGAGGAGAAGAATAAGTTTATGGTTTTCAGAAATATGCTACAATAAAAAATTGGTTATTATGAAACTTATCATAAATTAAAAATACATCATAATTTTTCGTAAAAAAATAAAATAATTTACTATTCAATTTTTTCTTTACATTTATTTACCGTTGAAATCAATTTGAACTTTGCATATATTCGGTTTAAAGAAAAGTTTACAAATTGTATTAAATTTGCATAACAATAAGTTTATAAAGAAATAGTACTATGTTTCTTAAACTCAATAATACCGTAACAAAATTTTTCTGATAGTTATTTTAATGTTACTTTCCTATACACATGTAAATGTAACCGGCAGTTATTTTCCAGCTCTTAAAATTGAGTTTTAAAGCTGTTACAAAAGGGGAAATCCATTTAAAGTCATTTTAGGTTGCAATTGTTGTTTCGTTACATAAAAGAAAAATCTATAGTTTTAGAAAAGTATTAAAAATCTTATTTCATGTACATAAAAAGCATTGAAAAAAGAGTTCTTTTAAATATTTCTGTGGAATGTTATTTCGTGATTGCATACGATGTACATTGGATTATTAGCTTGCATGATGAGTTTAAATGTTTTTTCTTTCCTCAAAAAGAAAACATTTATAACAATTTTATTTTTCTTAATAAATGCTCATGAACTCAAAATAATCAAAATTCGTAAGCCACACTATTATTTTGAAGTTAAGAATTGTTACAACTTCATGAGCGAGAAAATAATCACCTTTTTAGAATCTATATACACTACTAGCTGACCCGCCCGGCGTTGCCCGGGTCCGTATTAACAATATTAAACGAACTTGAAATTTGTATGATTTTATCAATAACTGGAAGCATGCAGAAATGCATTGTCTGAAATACGTCGCAGCTGACTTTGTGAAAAATCGGTTTTAAAAACAACAACTAATATTAAGCTCTAGAAATACTTAAAATGAGCAATGAGAAACACGGGAGGGAACATGTATCCAACGATTGCGTTAGTTTCGTGTTAAAGTGTTGATATTTACCCGTAAAAATCACTGTTAAATCACGTAACTAATTATTTTTTTCGCATAGAAATCCCAAGTGAAAAATTTTGAATTTCAAACTAATTATATCATTCTTAAATCCGACTATACCGTGAATGAATCGATACGCGATGATAAAAGATTGGTATATAGTATTATAATTTCAGAGCCATTTAACAAAAGTGTATATTTTTAATCAAAGCATGCGTAATGTTGACTCTGTGGACAAATTCCTAACCGTAAACTTTTGTACCATAACCATAATCTGTCTGTAACCTAACTGCGACTTAACATTACCCTACCGTAACTTAAATATAACATAAATGTAACCTAGCCGTCACTTTGAAATATCAATATAGAAGCATCATTTAAGATTTTGCTTGAAAAGTTAACATTCTTTCGTTAATGTCTTAAAATCGTCTGCACTCTGAAATCTATATTTTAGACTAATATTTGTTATTTAAGTTTTCGCGCATGATTTTAAAAGAATGTTTTCATAAATATATTTTATATATTGACATAGAGTTATTAATATGTTGTTAAATTAAAAACATATTTTCATCTACGTTATAAAGTATTAAAAAGTTCTGAAAAAAAGAAAGCTTTTAGTAATACAATTTTTAGTTCAAATCAAATGTTTTCAATATTTTATTTAATTTTATTTTGACATTTAAATTATTTCGAATTTATCAATTTCAATTATTTTAAAAGCAAACATTTTTTAAAAATAAATAATATAATAGAAAAAAGACCATTTTAAAAAATTACTATTTCTTCATAAAATACGCTTCAGCTGTTATTCAATTCTTTCAATTCGTCTTATTAATACAAAATCCCTTCCACATGCTTTTGTTTGGGACATTAATATTTGAGCGATAAATGGTTTAATATTGCAACTCTTTTTTCGGTTTACTTCACCACCACCTATCTTTTTCCTCCATGGTTTGCAACCGCTGTGATAAAAAATCATTATTTAAACTGACAGTTTGCCAGTCTATGAATTTTAAAGGTCTGTTCCAGCTTTTTAAATTATTTATGCGAAAATTTTATGCAACCAACCAACCATAACTAAATGAAGAGAAAAAAAAGAAGAAAAAAGGCGATTTTTTATGAGAGTGATCTTTGGAATTTAATTAATTACTCAGTTAATAAATAGAATTTCGAAATTCTGAAGCTCAGGTGCATCAGGAGAGATATTGGGCTACTCTCATAAAAATTTTGAGCTTCGTACGTCCCATAGATTTTGCTAGCCATCGCAGACACACACACACACACACACACACACACGCAGACAGAGCGATTTGTTATTTTATTAGTATAGATATCGCCAAAGATGATCGATCAATTGCAATTTTAGACATTTTGTTAAATATTTCGAAAAATACATGAGGAATTATCTTGCAACTCTAAGTGTGTAAACATAATAATACAAGTCATACATTTCCGTGAAGATTTTTTTTCCGAGACTTAATAGGGGACAATAAGCAAATTGAAAAAGAATGAATTATTTTTGGATAAGCCTGTCAAAACTAAGATAAAGGTATATGGTATGAGATAAAGGTATTCTCATAAGATAAAGGTAATGTTCACCTGAGTTTGCAAAAGGCCTTCAAGACTACCACACTGGCTAAGAAAGTACGAAATTTTGATTATTATTTAACTTAAAATCTTTAGAGTAAAAAAAAAAATTGTCACTTCTTTCAAGCATGTTTTTTAATGAAAATTTAGGTTATTAATAATTTAAATGATATTTCCAAACTCTTAATAATTTTAGATCCCTGTTTGTGACCTAAATTATCAGTTTCCTGCCTAAATTATCAATTTCAGAAAAATGCCTCTTTCCGTTATCTGTGGTGTCATTTTGTTTGAACAAAAGAAATGAATATTGTATTTGTAGTGTTATTTTATCTTAAAGTCTGAAGAGGAGAAGAATAAGTTTATGGTTTTCAGAAATATGCTACAATAAAAAATTGGTTATTATGAAACTTATCATAAATTAAAAATACATCATAATTTTTCGTAAAAAAATAAAATAATTTACTATTCAATTTTTTCTTTACATTTATTTACCGTTGAAATCAATTTGAACTTTGCATATATTCGGTTTAAAGAAAAGTTTACAAATTGTATTAAATTTGCATAACAATAAGTTTATAAAGAAGTAGTACTATATGTATATATATTTCTTAAACTCAATAATACCGTAACAAAATTTTTCTGATAGTTATTTTAATGTTACTTTCCTATACACATGTAAATGTAACCGGCAGTTATTTTCTAGCTCTTAAAATTGAGTTTTAAAGCTGTTACAGAAGGGGAAATCCATTTAAAGGCATTTTAAGTTGTAATTGTTGTTTCGTTACATAAAAGAAAAACCTATAGTTTTAGAAAAGTATTAAAAATCTTATTTCATGTACATAAAAAGCATTGGATCATAGTTCTTTTAAATATTTCTGTGGAATGTTATTTTGTGATTGTATATGATGTACATTGGCTTATTAACTTGCATGATGAGTTTAAATGTTTTTTTCTTTGCTCAAAAAGAAAACATTTATAATAATTTTAGTTTTCTTAATAAATGCTCATGAACACAAAATAATCAAAATTCGTAAGCCACACTATTATTTTGCAGTTAACAATTGTTACAACTTCATTAGCGAGAAAATAATCACCCCTTTCGAATGCATATACACTATATCGCGAAAGATGATCGACCAATTGCGATTTTAGACATTTTGTTAAATATTTCGAAAAATACATGAGGAATTATCTTGAAACTCTAAGTGTGTAAACATAATTATACAAGTCATACATTTCCGTGAAGATTTTTTTTTTTCCGAGACTTAATAGGGGACAATAAGCAAATTGAAAAAGAACGAACTTTTTTTGGATAAACTCTGTCAAAACGAATATAGCAAAAGCATACAAACTGTAGATTATGATTAAGTGGTTTATTTTAACAAACTGTGTTCATTTTTTATGCGAATAGCATGTATACTCGAAGAGAAATTAATGTTTTTATAAAAAGAGTCCCAAATTTTTTCAAGTTCTTCGATTATAATTTGCTGAATTCTTAATATAAAATAATGTTCTTTTTCGAAAATATGACTAAGAACATTGTACCAAACCACTGTACCAAAACACTGTAATCAGAATTTAAAAAATAATAAAAATTGTATGAAAAATGTTTGCTGCATAATTTTTCATTCGTGAACGCTATCAAAATGTCTTTTACATACTGTGTTAGCTAAATACATCGAGCCACTTTTGTAAAAGTCTCAAAAACACAGCTTGAAAATTATGAAAGTGATCGTCGATAGAATAAGCTCAAAATCCGCTATTCCAAAAAAGGAAACAAAAAGACGAGGGGCTGTATTCATTTATCTATTGATTAATGTCAATAAAGAATACACAATATTTGAATGTATTACTATAGTTGGAGTTCCAAATTAATTCCACATGATCTCTCAGTCTCCGAGCATCTTCTTCCATTTTCCATCCTGATCGTTGCTAAATTCCTTTTGGAGTACTGGTAACCGACATAAAATATAGCCTAATCTTGCAGCAAGGGCTGTTGCAATCATTTTCACACCTTTATTGATTTTTAAATCGGTTCGGTATTTCCAGAGATTGCGTTGAAATCGCAGTTTCGAGCAATTTTTTTAGAATGCTTTTTCTTCATTTCCCCTCTTTTAAATTTAGATTTTTTTTAAGGAAAATTTTTATGGATAATTTATATCTTATAAGTAACTACCGTGACAAATTTCATGTTTCTAGATCCTTGCGTAACAAAAAAATAAATTAATATAAAAAAAATAATAAATAAAAACGCAATTTGGAACAGTTTTTTTTTAATTTTGTGATCCCGAAGTGGTAGTGACATCGATATAAAATAGAGCCAATATAGGAGAAACTCACCATTATTTTTTTAGATTAGCTTGGTAATTCCTGAGATTGCGCAGAAATTTCCATTTAGTGCGTTTTTTAAAATGCTTTTGTGTGCATTTTTCCTCCTTTTAAATTTCGTATTTTTTTGGAAATGTTTTCAAAGATCACTTATATCTTATGAGTAATTAACATGCCAAATTTTATGTTTCTAGGCCTTTCAGTAACACAAAACTCACATTTTTAAAACGTTTCTTGCTCCTACACCCTATTTGGGATAGTGATACCGACATAAGAAATAGCCTATGTTGGAGAAAGGATTGTCACCATTTTGACATATTCATTTTTAAATCTATTCATCACTTCCCGAGATTGCGTAAAAATCTCAATTTAAAATAATTTTAGAATGCTTTTCGTGCAGTTTCAGCACTTTTAAATTTTGTGTTTATTAGGAAATGTTCTTAGAGACCATTTATATCTTATAAGTAATAAGCATGCCAAATTTCAGGTTTCTAGGGGCTTTAATAACACAAAATTCGCAACTTTAAAACGTTTTTTCTTCTGCACCCCTTTTGGGTTAATGACATCGACGTAAAATACAGCCTATGTTTGATATTTAATTAACACCGTCATTTTCGTACAATTATTTTTGAAATTGTTCCGGTAGTTCCGGAGGTTACCCTTTCCAAATAAACAAATTTTAAGTTTTTTACTTTCTTCTATCTTGAATAGAAGAAAGTATTGTAATCGAAATTTTTTCGACTTCCGGTTTTCGACGGATTTACACGTTTTAGGGGTCAGAGATTCCAAAAAACATGTTTTTACAAAATGTCTGTCTGTGCGTGTGTCTGTGTATGCGTGTGTCTGTGTGTGTGTCCGTATGTCGCCATTCTACCATCAAAAAGTGCATGAAGTTATGCATAGAATTGATCCAATTTTTTGTGAATGTTTTTGGTTGTGGCAAGCAGGACCTCCTTCAATTTTGAAATAATCCCCGGAAGGGGGCGCTGCAATCGCGTTGTTTATGCCATTTTCAATATTGTACCGACCAAAAGTATATGAATTATGCATCGAATTGAACCAATTTTTTTGTATAAGTGTATGACTATGGCTAGTTGGTCCTCCCTGAATTTGAAAAAAATCCGCCGGAAGGGGCTTTGCAATCACGATTTTTGTGCCATTTTCAATATTGTACCGACCAAAAGTATATAAAGTTATGCATTGAATTGAACCAAATTTTTATGTAAGTGTATGCTATGGCTAGTTGGTCTTCCCTGAATTTGAAAAAAAAATCCGCCGGAAGGGAGAGCTGCAACAGCGAATTTTATGCCATTTTCAATATTGCACCCCCTAAAAGTGTATCAAGTTAGTTTTAGAACTGAACTAAATTTTTTGTATATGATTATTTTTTGGTCAGGCAAGTGCGTCTTCCCTGAATTTGTGAAAAAAAATTGCCTATCATTCTATTGTCCATCGGCTCGTGCAGAGACGGAAATTCGTTTTTACTCCGATTAATTGACTGAAGCAGAAATTTAAGATGAAAATCAAAGTTGGTATGGTATTGAATTAAAATTATTAAAGCATTAAAATGAGTAACTATTTTTTTTAAATATTAAAATGTACGTATGAGATTGGCACATCCAACTAGTTTAATATAGGTATGGATTAGGATCCATTGATCTAATTATTAAAATTTTGAATATGTGTAAAAAATGAACAAAAATTAAAAAATTTTTATTCTAAAATTCTAGGTTAAAAGATTTAATAACAGAAATATTAAATCAGTAATTAATGTAATTAATAATAACTAATTATTTATATTTTTAGTAATACTTGGTTGTATTTTTTAAATGTTCAGGCAGTATAACAACGACATCGCATTTCATATTAAACGTGCCAACTTTATAATTTAGAATGTCATAAATCGAAATCATAATATTTTATATTTGCTGTTATCGAAAAGCATGCATTAAAGCATGCTTTTAGGTCTCAAATGCTATAACCAATTTGAATAAATGTTGCAATCACCCTTTTCCCCCCCCAAAACCTTTTTTCTCCCTTTTGTCAATGCCCCTCCAGGGAGCAATATTTAAGAAATAAACAAACCAAAATTATGATCTTAAAGTAAAATGAATTTTTTTTTTCTAATCGTTGGTGTAATCGGTTTAAAAAATTAAAATTTTAATTCTTTCAAATACACTGGCGAAAGGAGGTCACATTTTTACGCTAAAATGATCTAAATGTACTTACTTCAACGCATTCTTTTAAAATCTTCTCAATAGACCAAATTTACACTTCCTACAAAAATTTCGAAACTTTCGGATAGATTGAAATATTTTTTACAAAAAAAAAAAAAAAAAAAAAAAAAAAAAAAAAAAAAGTGTGAAAAATTTGATGAAATCAATAAAAACCAGATCGTTTCATTGCGGTTTTGCCTTTGCAGGGTGCAATCCTATAAGTATCAATAAACCAAAGATATATTTTTAAAGCTTAAACATTCTTATAATCTATTGTGTAATCAGTTTTAAAAAATATCATATTTAAATCTTTCAAAAATACCGGTAAAATGAGGTCACTTTGCGACTCACAGACTGAATATTTTTTGTAAACTAAAGTATCTATAAATGTACATATTTCGACACAATCTTTTAAAATAATCTCAATAGACCAGATTTACGCCCCTTACAGATATTTCGAAAAGTTCGGACAAATAGAAATATTTTTTACAAAATAAAAAGTGCGAAACATTTGACGAAATCAATAAAAATTATATCGTTTCATTTCGGTTTTGCCTTTGCAGGGATCAATTCTATAGGTCCTGAAAAACCAAAGATGTATTTTTAAAGCTAAGACATTCTTATAATCTATGGCGCAATTGGTTTTAAAAATATGAGATTTAATGCGTTCAAATACGTCGAAAACACGAATCACATTCCGGCTCATGTTGAGTGTATTTTTTCTACGCTAAAAGTGATTAAATGTTGACTTTTTAGAGCATTTCAATAAACAAGATTTACATCACTTACAAAAATTTTGAAACTTTCATATGGATAGAATTTTTTTTTAGAAAATAAAATGTGTGAATATTTTTTACGAATTCAGTAAAAACCTGACTGTTCCGTCGCGGTTTCGTTCGCTTTCGGTAAACATAGTTTCCAAAAATCAAATTACGTAGAAAATAAAGTACCAAACAGCATATGCTTTCAATTCAATATCTTTTTTCAACTTTTTTATTTAAAAATGTAAATTCTGACAAAATAGACTTATAGGATATAAAATCGTAGAAATTTGAGTTTCATTTAAGAGTCATTTAAAAGCCAAATAACACATTTGAAAACTCAATAAAATCACGAGCCTGTGCAACGCCGGGCAGGTTAGCTAGTCTATTTTGAATGTATATGTGGTTTCATTAAAGAAACTTTGTGCTCAAGATAAGTATCCATTTCGGAAATAGAAAATGAGCACTGGATGCCAAATTTGGATAGTATGAAACGCGACTAAAAATTTCATATCCTAAAAAATATCTACGGATATGTTTTAATCTCTTAATTTCTTTTTTGGAAGGAATGCAAGGTGTTTCAAAAGTGTTTTTGCTACAGCAAAGTTATCAAACAATTACAATGATATTTCCTTAAAGTTGTGAAAGATAAGATTAAAGCAAAAAATGGCATATAATTCAATAGAAATGGCATTATGTGGTGACAGAGTAATGTGGTTAGATTTTTCTCCTCTTTATTATTCAAGTCAATTCGAAAAAGCTGTTAAAAAGTTTTTCTGTATGCTATTGAATTAAATCAGAGAAGTTTAAAAAGAGATATAACATTCTTAGCCGTACTAATATAATATTGTTTTAAGAGACTGCAAGACTGTTATCTCAAAATAGAGAGCCACACCCGGCCACAGGTCAGAATGTATGAAGTACCCTTTCATATAAAACACAAAATATAAAAAATAAGAAAATAGAAAATGCTTAAAATATCTTCTGTAGCATTCAAAATAATCCGAGTTCTTCTTTTTCGAAAATGATAATCCATTTCTTTATCCTAAATTTGTTTTCCTTCTATCCTGCTTTCCAGTATGTATATTTCATTTTATATATGTTTTAATTCCCAACACGGCAATTCAATTTTTTCCGTTTTTCTTCTTTTACGATTTTGATTTTTACCTACTTAAAATTCTACTGGGCTTAATATTTTAGGGCATTTTGTGAAAGAAAATCCGATTTTTTTAAGTGATATAAACTTCTGTTAAAATATGCTTCTGTGCCATGTTTTACACTCTGTAATTCTTTTAACTTATTTCTTTTATAACGGTAACAAATAGGTGAAATACATAAAAGTCATTTCGAGCGTTAAAATTCTTAGCGAATTTTTTTGCGATAAGTTTTTTACTTTCTTTACAAGAAGAAAATATTGGATTTATGAAAATTTTTGAATTTCGATTTTTGATGGATTTGCGCGGTTTAGGGGTAAGAAATTCCAAAATATATTTTTTTAGAAAATGTCTGTTTGTGAGTGTGTGGTTCTGTGAGTCTGGGACACAGTCTGTCTGTATGTGACATAAATTTTGTGGGCGCTCTTTCTCCAGAATTAATGCAAGGAATTTAATAAAAAAAACTATATTTCGGTAGTCCCTGATGTAAATTGTTGTTTCGTTTTTGGTGTAAATAGCTCAACAGAACTTCGGATTCTGTTAGCCCTTTATATGATTTGATGCTGTTTACAATTTTGTGTAAATCGCTGAATAGGAGGCGCGGCTGTGCTGCATTTCGTAACGATTTCTGCAATAGCTTTAGCAATAGCTTCGGTAATTAATTAATGTACGGATTTGCATCAAACTTCAGATTCAGTTAATCCTCTATATGAACTGGTTCTGTTTACGTTTTGGTGTCAATCGCCCAACATGGGACACCGCCGCCGCTTTGGTGAATTTTTTCCGATTACCACACTAGCTCTACCTTAAGAACTAAATGCAGGAATTTTCATCAAATTTCAGATTCAAGTATTCTTTGGTAAATATTATTTTTGATTATGTTTTGATGTGAATAGCCCAGCAGGGGGCATTTTTGTGCTCTATTTTCCCTAAAACCTGCAATAGTACTACTTTAGGGAAAAAAAGTAAGGAATTTCAGGACTTTAGAATCCTCACGATGGGCATAGATTATAATTTTATTTTGGCACTGTGATAGCCAATTTTGATGTATTAACATGTATGAGATAGAAGAAAGTTATATGATTGCCACATCCGACTTGTTAACTTTGTTTTTAATTATTGTTAAATGAAGAAAAGAAATAATTAAGGTATAAAATTACAGAAAATAAAGAAGTATTGTTTTTTAATTGCAAGTAAAATATAATATAAAACACAAATTTAGCTTTTTCAAGAAAGGTGGTATATTTAAGTCATTTAATTTTAATCAAAATATGTCCCAGATTTTTTAAGGTGATTTATTTTTGCTTTTTAATTTACATTCGAAAATAAAAATGTATTTATCAATTTAGAAATGAATTGTTCTTGTGATCCTTGATTCTTGTGAGTATTCAAGATTGAAGTAAGTCAAGTATTTGCCCCTAAAGTAATTAATGAATGTCTGTTACTTAAAATGATATTATATTTGTAAAATAAATAACCATATGTAGAAAAAAAATAGGAAATCAAGAATAATAACGCACTTAATTTAAGTTGCCAATTATTGTAAATCTGATTCTTAAATATCACTCATTTTAAGTACGTTTTAAGTTCATATATTTTAAGTACGTAGAAACTTTTAAAAAGGTTTAATAAATATTTTCGAAATTTTCGCATTTGAGGGGAAAAACATTATTTTCAGCGCTAATGAAATTTCACATAATTACCGATATGTGTTTATATATTTTATACAGAGGCACATACATTTATAGAATCTGCGTTCTATTAATTCTAAAACTTTTATTAAATTTAGGTTAATATATTCGGACGATTTCAGCTTACAGATGTAAAAATCTATATTTTCTTCAAAATTTCAAAGTTCGGAAATTAAACTGATTGAACTTGCATAAATGTTTTGTACAGAACGCATGCTACATGTAAATACTTTGAATCTACTCTCTATATAAAAGACATTAATGAAATGATTTCATGAAACGACTGATTAAAGACTTAGAAAGTTTCATACCTATTTCTCTTAAAATATGGAATGTTATGGAATGAACTTAAGACCAAATATCCGTATTGGCTTAGAAGAGTCAAAATTTGTAAAAATTTGAAATAGTTTTCCAAATATTCCCCTTTTCTGATTTTAATGACACATCTTTAATAATGGTAACTAAATTACTCCACTTTTGTGGAAAAATGGAAAAGGATCGGAATTATTAAGTTTCGTTATTTTCGAATTGAAATTGAAATTAACTTTTATTTCAGTCGGACAGTGAAGGCAATAATGTGATTAATTTTTTATTACGAGAAAAATAAATAAATAAAAAAGTTAAATAAACAATTTTTTTTGGCTTGTGATCGTCAGGAATTTTAAAAATCAAAAATCGTCTGTTATCTTATACTTTAACATAAGTTCTATAGACTAAAAAAAAAGAGGAATATTTTTAAACATCTTTCTATCGTCATTTCCAAATTGATACTAAAAGTGAAATCATTAAAATATTTTTTTAAGTAAGAAATAAATGTACACGTGTTTGTAGTAGAAACTAGGGAACTTACGCCAAAATACTAATGCGTAAATATTAATAAAGTATGAAAAATTTTCAACTCATTAAACATGAAAAACATCTAAAAATAATAATTAAGTCATATTTGAAATTCCCAATATCAAATATCGTCATAATGAAACTGTCTAAAGTAATTAAATTCTTATGAGTAAAATCTTTTAATCCTTTGAGAGCTTAAACAATTGTGTCTCTGTAAAATTAAAGTCACACTGGATATTCGAAAAAGTTTATTTTAAAATTAGGAAAAGCAATTTTGCAACTTTTTTCTCTAGAAATTTAGAAACATAAAAATCACTTAAAAGTTTCTAGTTGATTGTCTTGATTAATATTAGGTGGGATGTAATAGATCTCGTCGCTTCCAAGGGTTTAATGTTTAATTTTGAGTATTAGGCCATGTTTAAAAAGCTCAAATGATAATATTTCAAAACATTTTTTTAATAAAACAAGTCAGAAATTACACCTCAAACGTAAAAACGAACTATAACGATTATAATGAAGTATTCAGATCTTGGTGTAATAGCATACAGTACTTCGGATGCAGTATAGTAGCCGAAATATTTTGTGTGTCCCTGAAAATACCATCTGTTTTCTATTATAGAGAAAGTAACATGTAGTAAACCTCTGCAATGTATATCAATTTCATAAAATGTGAAATAGTTTAATATAATTATAATGCGTCCCAAACAATGTTTTCCTCTATACTATTATATAATGGAATAATTTTGCGTGACCCTGTAAATTAATAAAAAATATTCTCTGCGCCAAGATTGTTCAAGAATGTATATTTTAGTATATGTTTTATAGATGGATATCAGTTTTATTATGTTTGAAAGAGGCTAATATCATTAAATTGCACTTGAAACTATTTCTTCCCATTCACCGTAATGTAACAGTATACTTTTGGTTTTCCCTGTAATTAAGCTATACATAAGATTTTCATGAAATTTGAAATGACTCAAAAAATTTATGCAACAAATATATATTTTAAAATAGATTTCAAAAGATTCGGTTGGGTAGCTTTTCCTCTATAATATGCGGACAAACGGATAGATGGACTGAACGACGACTATAGGTTCTATGTATTTACATAATTTTGAAGCTCCTAAAAACATGTTTACCCGTGAATTTTAGAAGGAAAAAACTTTAGAATTAATCAGTTATTACATGAGAAATGCATTGATAATAAAAATTACATCATAAGATTACATGTAAGACGATTTTCCTTACGGAGAATTTTTAATTTTATCACACATGGTTTAAAAGTAAAGACACCTCATTCAAAGGGAGAAGCGAGACAACCAATATTACGTCCATAACTATAAATGTTCATATTATTAAGTCACAGAATTTAAAAGATCATATTTGAATTTAACTACTCCTAGTACATTTAAAACTTAAGAAATTAGCTATTTATGAATATATTCATCCTTAGCTCATTTACAGAAAGAACTAATCCAGAAGAAAGAAAAGAACTTTCTTACTCTCCACAACTGTTATGGGAATTTCATATTCACTGCCGTTGTTATGTTTACAGTCATTAGCATCTTTTCTGCATGATTTACTTTGTTCGTGAATACAAAAGTTGTTTTTAATGCTGTTGAAATATGTAACTACTATGATTCCTTTTAGATTGTTTTTAAAGAAACTGCTTAGTTTACACAGCTTGTGATTTCCACATCTAAGGATTTTATTTCCTTTACCTACTCTTGTAATTTGAGTCCCAAAGTATTTTTAAGTACTCATTTTCTTTGAGATAATTTGAGTAAAAAATATAGATTCATAAAATTTCCACATCAAGTTTATAAGATACTTAGTAACCTTTGTCAGCTACACTAATTAGTTTCACGAAAAAAATCTTTAATCAAACGGAGTATATTCTATCAAAAATGAAAAACAAATCTTTAATGTCTAATTAAATATCCTAATAATTGTTACCATATTTTTATAATCTGATATTATCTAATTCAATTTCGATCTTTGTGACACAATAATAATAATAAATCTAAAATTTAAAATCACTGAAATACCTATATTTAACTACTTTTTAGTTGGTTTGTTATCTTGAATTTCTTGTTTTTATCTAAAACTGTTGCTGAGATATAACAAAATGCCAAAATATTTTTGACCACCCTTTAACCTCCTTAAAAGTCTAAAATTGCTGAAATACATGTGTAGTTATTTTTAAATTGATTTGTTATGCTAATTTTCATGTATCAACCTAAAACGGTTGTTGAGATATGGACAAATGTTCTGAAATTTTTGATTATTTTCAAATGTTTGACTGATATTATTTAGGATTTCTTAATAGCGGCTGATTCGAACTTAAAATGTCATAGTCAAGGGATAATATTTTCTTAACTTGAATTAATAGAATGAAATGTCGATAAGAATACATATAAATAGTTTCTATATGACAGTGGGAATAGAATGTCTTGAATTAGTAGAATGGAAACGCTTTTAAAGACTGTTAATAATAAAACCAATACTTTTTTTAAAGTTATGATTCAATCTTCTGTAATCTTTTTTATAGCTGATTAAAGTAGCCTGTTTTTAGAACCAACGGAGCTCAACCGGGATTAACGAGCGTAACTCAAAAGGGATAGAGACCCCTAGCATACATATCTTATTTAGCGAGAGTGAGTTAATTTGTTAACTTAATTAGTTAATTTTTAAAATTTTTTAGAAAGGAAAGCTGAAAATTCCTTTCGAGGTCTGAGTCATAACAATAGTATAATGTATACCACCGACAGCTTTTATACCTAAAAATGTTATAAATAATCTCCAATCAGTAATTATAACCTATAGGTTATAAACAGATATTAATCATTTAGAAAAATGGTCGTTGTTCTTTGTCGAGATTTTGAAGCTTGAATTGCCAGAATCTTCATAGCCGCATTGTAAAGTCATGGCCCACTTTCCTCATGTAATCTTATACTTTCAATTCACTATTTTATCGCATTTTTTTCATTTAAATCATAAATCCAGGAGTTAAAAGTAAAAAAATCACACAAATTTAAACGTTAATTAAAAATCATTATCATGGATTTGAATGACGCCGGGTGGGTCACTTAGTAAATGAATTTAATTTATATTTTGTAAGTATATGAAAGCGGTTTTAATTTATTTTCTGAGATAACCCATAAGAATGCTTAAATGAATTATGTATTCACGAGAACAGCTTAATTTCTAATAATATTCTTTAATTTTTTTCCCATACAAAACTGCTGTCGAAAAAACTCTTAATGCTCACTAGCTAGTTAATATTTTAAAAGCTTTTATTACCTGACACATTCTACTGAATATTTAATACCGCATTTCGTAATTTTATTAAATTTCGCGATAGTTTGATCAAATTACTTTAAAGTTAAAAAAGTGATTTTAAGAGATTGGATTTATTGCTGAAAAGTTAATTATTATTAGAGCTGGAATCATTTACTGTTAGATTTTTTTTTTATCGTAGCTTATCACTTATTATTACTTTTTTAATATATGTTCTTATATTGATTTTTTTCTGCTTTGTATTCTGGAATTATTAAATTATGTATTTTTTACTGCATTTTAGAAAGCTTAAATTGATTATTTTACTTCATTAGAGAAGTAAAAACAGTCTAAGATTAGCCATTCATGCAAGTGTAATTCTAGCAAAAAGTGTATTTTTTAAAAATAATTTTTAGATTTTTTTTGAGTAACATTTTATAAAAGTAGATCCCATTAGCAATTTAATGATCCGAAAATAATTATCTTTTTATAAGAAATAATACATTAGATTCTAAATTTTTAGATCTAGAATGTATATATATATAAAAAAGAAGGCTTTATTTTTAATATAAATAAAAAAAAAGACAATTGTTTCTTATTCTTTAAAAATATATTATAATTTGAGAATAAAAATCTAAAGTAAATTCTAGCAAATACGAGCTATGAATATATAACGTTATAAATAAAAGGGGGGGGGGGCTGACAATTGATATTGCAAGATATCTCTAAGGAAGGAAGGGAGGGATTTACCTTTTGATAACGTTATTGTTTTTAATTCTACCTAATTTTCCATTTTTTGATTTTTTTTATATCAAAATAGTCTATGAACTTCAGTATGATATCAATTTTTACGAAAACATAAGATTATCATTAAAACCATTAAGTAATTATAAAATCAGATTATTCCAATGTTCACCATTATTTTTCTTCTGCGATATGTAGATATAATGAATTGTTACAGAAACCAGGTTTGAAATGACTCTTGTTATATTGACAAATGAAAAATAAGAAGGATGTTGGTCATTTCTTTTTTTTAATAAGAAATTCTACTTCTCCAGTATAAAAGTCTGCAATAACAAGAATTGGGCAATACTTAAAAATCCCTTGTAAACTATTTCCGTATATTTAGTATCCCATTCAGATTCTTTTGTGTAACTCTGTATATGATTTACAGTATTTATGCATATAACGGAATATGCAAAAGTTTGGTTAAAAACTCATATCACAATTAAAAATGAACATTTAGAAAACATTACTAATCTGAGCACTTCGGATACAGTTTTTCCCCTACATCATTATGTAATAAAGTACTTTTTGCGGCCCAGTTAAAAACTTATATTCTTTACAATAAATCAATAACTTATATTCTTTGCATCGCATATTGTACAGAACGTATATTTTATGTACTTCACGGATGCATATCGATTTCATTATCTTCGAAAGAGCGTATAACATCATTAAAATACATGTGAAACTATTTTTTCGCATTGACCGTAATCTAATGGAATACTTTTGTCTGTCACCGTAATTAAACTGCACTTATAATTTTTATAATATTTTAAATGACGACAAAATTATGTAAAATTTATCCATTCTAAATTTCAAACCACCCTGTTGGGTAATTTTTGTTCTATTGTTAGCGGACAAACAGACGTACGGCCCGACAGATGGGACAAACGGATGGATCAGACGATTACTATAGAAAGTTAGCATTTATATACGTATAATTACGAGCGCATTTAAAAAGGCCAAACTGACAACCTCGATCCCGAAGTGTAATCTAAAGTTTTGTTAGTAAAAGGTTTTATATCTATTATGTTTATTTTTTTATCATCATCAGAAATCTTTCTACAATAATGAGATTGGAGTTTCCTTTTGAATATTTTGCTGTTTGTTTTCCCATGCCCTGTAAATTTTTTTTATGATAAAATAAATTATTAGGAAATAAGGTATAAATGCAATAAGGAATGCATAAAGAATTAAGGAATGAAAAAATATTATATTTTCTTCTTATTAACTCTCATGTAATTAAAAATTTCTTTTAACCTCATCCCTTGCCAATTTTTTTGAAAAAAAAAAAAAAAACTGCAAAAAATCATTTTTTACCATTGTTTTTTAATTAATTACTTTTTAATTCTTTCTTGCACAACTGTTTTAAAACAGAAATCTTTTACGAGGTGATTTACAACATTTTCAAGAGGAATATACTACAAAATTTATACTTCTTAAATAGGGGTGCAAGTAAAATAGAAAAAGAGTTATCTGTGACAGTCCTGTATGTATAGCTCTACATATTAACACAAATTCATAAATAATTGTTCAATAAATAATCAATAAAATGGTAGAATTGTTCCGATTTTGCAAATTGTATTCTTAAATCGTACAAGTTAAAAAAAGTGACCACCTGCGTGCGAGTAATCTGTATAAGTACATGTTTAAAAATTTCTAAAATAATAGCCATGAAAGGTTTGAATTTGAATAATACATGCATTTATGTTAGTCCTATATTGAGAAAAAAATAACACGAATTTCTGATTTTTGATATACAAGCCTTTGAATTCAATAGTAGCATGATAGTAAAAGAGGGAGTAATGAGTAGAAGGAAATTACATATTTAAGAAATTAATCAAGATTTTCGATCAACAGTAGTTATGCCTCAAATAACTTAGTGAAAAGATAAACCGACCATAAAATTGCTAATCCGAAAGTGCCATAATTATGATTTATATCCCTATTAATTATTTTGGCTCTTTAGAAGAAAATGTCTGAAAGTTTAGTGTTACGACAATAAACAAGCTTTACTGTACAGACTTTGTTTCCGAAAACTTGAATAAATTTTCGAATATCACATTTGAGACATTATTATTTTTTCTGAAATTCAAAATTTACAATGAGCATTCATTTGAAATTTAACAATAACAAAAATAACAACATTGCATGCTATGCTTTTAATTGGTGCTTTGTTTAATGTTTTACTTATATTATTATTATCATTACTACAGTAAAAGTTAGGGTGAAAATATTTATGAGACTCTCTTTGAATATAAAATTAGCTTAATGCAATGGTAGTTGAGTTCTAGAAAAAAAAATTATTTTCAAATACTTCTTCAAAATATTGCCATAAGAAATAATGAATAGAAGATTGTTTGGTTTCTATTTCTAAAATTTCCCCCTGTACTTACCTCATTCAAACAGTGTACTATATAATATCAGTTCTGTAAAATATCAAAACATATTCACTATTATATTATTCACAATATACTCACTTATTAGATGTACTCTCATATATTTATTTTAACGCTTCATTCACTATTGACGTACAGTTGTGGGGAAAAAAAGTAAACAACTCCTACAAACTCTACAACAAGTTATAATAGAAGTTATAAAGTTACTCATACCAAACAATTGAAAAATAAAGTCTACTTTTATATGATATATATATAAAGTTTGCTTAGCCAGATATCTGCATATAAAATCAAACTATTTTTTTTTCTTCTTTAATAGCAAGGTCTAATTTTGACATCATAAATAAACTTTACATCCTTCAATTAGTCTAGATATAACTTTGCTTGAAATTTGTATGATTAGTTTGCAAGGAATTAATTACTTTAAAATGGAATTACTTTAAGGGCTATATCCAAATTGAAGTTTGAGATTCGAAGATTGTTGAAGAGCTAGGTCACTTCTACTAATGTATTATCTCTTGCCAATATGGCCATTTCACTCACTATGGCTATTGTTTTATACCACGAAATCACATTTAAAATTCATTTTATAATACTTACAAGTGTTAAATTATCAAATTAAAAAATGTATATGCTATCTGGAATCATAATGGATTTTAATATGTGATTGGGATTTTATTGGTTATTTTGTAAAGATTTTTTTCAGCGTTTGAAATTATTTAATTCACAGACCATGAAATCTAAACAAAAATATTTGAGCTAACCTTACAAAAAAAAAAAAAAAAAAAAAAAAAATAAATAAATAAACATTTTTACAGAACTATGAAGTTAAAGCTGCATAAACATATAAAACTAAGCAGAATAGAAAAACAAAAATTATCCAACGTAAGAAGTGCCTTATATTAAAGCTATAAAGGTGTAAAAATGAATTCTCCGAGGTGGTTTCCCACTAAACCATTTAAGATCTCGTATGTAGAAACGCAATACATGAAGCATTCTAGACTTGATAAATTCATGATTATTACATCACACAAAATTAAATTTTTTCGTAAAATAGATTGATTTCGAGTTTTATAGTTCCTCGTTGCATTCCGAATATTGCATACTATGAAATGCTTTGTTTTAAAATAGAGGACCAATAAACATCCACACTTTAAGCGAAAACAATTTTGAAAGTAATTGTATCCGGAATGATTTTTTTTTATTTAAAAGGTGAGAAGGTTAAATTTTTTGTTAATTGGAAAACTTTAACTGATAACATAATGAAAAATAAGTGAAGTTGAATCACGAAAAAGAGCAGTGCATATAGTTTTTTCTTAATACATGATATTTTTTGCATTTCAAATATTCACTGACACATTGATTTCCATCGTCAAATTATGCTATTAAATACGATACATTCCGTAAATGAAAATGTCAACTATATTTTTTCTTATGAATTTTTCTCCACAATGAAATGCCATTGATTTAGAATGGAAATATCGTAGGGCTGCTCTTATTACGCAAATACGACGTTATATATGATACATATCCTGATGTACATCTCGATTTCTGCCAACAATTTCTAAAAGTTAGGTTATGGTCAAATCTAGCTATTTAAACGCTTTCAATCAAAGGCTAATAATAGTAGTTCTCTTTATGAATCATTAAATTTCCAAAAGCACATGACATTCTTGATCTATAGTATTAAGTATTATACGAGGGTCTACCGATAGAGAAAAAAATAGAGTAGTAATTGGATAAAGAACAGGTGGGCTTCAACGGGCTTGATCTTCGAAGATTCAATCATATCACACGCAGCCTACGCCATCGAACCTTAACTCAACTGATTATTTAAATAATGAAAGATCCATACAAATACTCGGTAGACCGACTGTATAGCACATGGTTCACCGAATTGACGACACCGATATTGTCGGAGTTGAAGACACACGGCAATACCAGTTGTCAATAAACGTAGTCGCAATTAAGATCTTGCTTGTTTTCAATATTACTTGTTATATTTGAGAAGTTGGCAATTATCGATACTGATTTTTTGCAGTAACATAGGCTAAGAAAATGTCGCCAACTTTGAAAAACATAGATTACACGTGCTAAGCAAAAATTGTACAACGTCATTGCGGTTAACCAATAGCCGAGTAGATTTTTCGTGGGAATATTTGGGACTTTTGATATTTGGGCAAAGACCCATACTGTATCGAGTACGTACGATCGTGCGAAGTAATCGGATCAATCAATATTTATACTTTTCTGTAACCCGATTAAAAGAGAAATTACTGGCAGAATAATCACTCCTGTGACATAGCTGATGGCAGTCGCCTGATAGGAAGAAAATACTGCTGCTCTGTGTTCCTAAAAGCCTTTTCGTCCATTCAACACCATTGGGATACTCATGAAAACAGTGTGCAGCAAACACTATAAGCGTATCAAGTGTAATACTTCTATGAGAATTTCTAGAAGACGCGTGCAAATATGTACAAAAAAATAATAACTAGATAGAAGCGCGCAATATTTTAGTAAATAATTTTTCTAACAGAAATTTAGTTTTTTTTCTTTAAAAAATGGAAAGTTATCAGACATGTAGATGAGTGGTATTCTATACATTTGAAAATTTTCTGGTGATTGTTTAATTTACATGTTTTGTGATGTGTCAGTCGGTATGAAGGTCAAGAGAGCCTCAATCCGTTTCTGATAATGCATTCCTAATCCAGTGACATTATAAGCATGCCATTGCTTTAAATTTCATGAATTAATGTTTTATTTAAGTTTTTATTTTCAAAAAATTATTTTTTAGCTCTTTCTTAAAAATGTCAATAGAAAAAAGCAAATTAAGCTCAAAATGCTATAATATACGAAATGTTAATTTTACCTTTTTTCTATAACCATATTTTTAGGGGTTTCAGAAATGCGGTTTGTATTTATAATATAACTACCGTGTTATAATAATACAATAAAATTAATTGCGTAAAAATAAAATATTTTATCTATAGTATTGTATTTTTGCTTTTAATTTACAATTTATTTTTTTGATACAATTTGGATATATATACATATATTATAAATTGAAAGCAAAGTTTGAAAATCATGTCAAAACTTTGTGTCTCAATAACTCCGATTTAAAAAAAATTTCTGCTCATGTCTTAGAACACATTATTTTATGTAAAACAAATAAAAAAATAAAAGATGCTTTTTTACGTCTTGAAATAAACAGAAAATCTCACACTTTTCACAAATTTTAACAATTTCCTTATATCAAATTGTAAAGTGTACGAATTGATTTTTGCAAAAAATGTATTTTTTGAACGTCTTCACTCTTTCTAATTTTACAAAATTTATGAACTTGTTTTTAGCAGTGACAATAAAACACTGCTTAAATAATAATTAAAAATTATGAAAAATCAACTCAGTATCATAGTCTGTTGAGAATTTTATGAAGAATTTGGATTATATGTTGTACTGGAAAACAATTGCAATAATAAACATTATATTTTAAAATTAGTTATAAAAGTAATATTGTCATTTGACAATGTTGCAGATATGCGACGCGGTGATACAAAGACTTAACTTTGTATAATAATATGTTTCTGAAGGTATAGAACTACATACATATCAATCCCAAACTCAATAATGCCTTAACTGAATTTTTCTGAAAGCTATTTGAGAGAAGTTTTAGATAGAAGATGCAGAAGATACTCCTGTAAATGTATTCCGCAGTTGTTTTCCAGCTGTGGTAATTGAATTTTAAAGCTCTTATATCAGGGGAAATCTATTTAATGGCATTTTAAAATGAAATTTTGTTTAGCAAGGAATATAAAAGGAAAATTTACATTTTAAAAATTTTATTAAAATATTTGTAGAATATGAAATATACATACACTTTATATATATAAAAGCAATATAGGGAAAATTTCCGCAAACATGTCTATGGGAAATATCAGCTTATTAATATACAATTGCTCCAACCACATGCTTATTAGTTTTTAAAAGATTTTTTTTTTTTGCTAAATAATGTTACGATAATTTTACTTGTTATTTCTAAATAGATATCTCTAGAAAAAATAATTAATTACTGAAATGGAGATATAAAAATAAAAATAATTATCATACCATGATAATAAAAAATTAATCAATAAATTAAAAGCAGAATAATGTGATAAAAGAAAAATAAATCATAAACCATAGTTTACCCTATTAAGATTTATAACAATTTAATTTGACTATGCTAAGCTAAACTCAATATCTTGATTTAAGTTGATATAAGATTTAAAAATAGCTAATTAATATATAAATCCTATACACTTAGTAGTATTATAGGTCACTAATTATTAACAATACAATTATTCATACATTAATGTCCATTAAAATCTATTAGAATATGTGTTCCAATTTGTCAAATGCATTGCCCACTCTCATTTTTTTTGTAATTAACCATTGTGTATTATACAGACAACACCACCCTCCTCCGTACTCAAACATCTACCCACCCAGCCATCCTATTATATACATTTTTATATATTTTTTAATTTTTTTATTGTTATTTTTATGTTTTATTTTTTTTTTATTTTTTTACGCAAAGTGTTAATTATTTATTAGATCATATAATAACTAATTGTATATTAAAGAATATATGATTTTCTTTAGGAAAACCATTATTTATAGCATCATAAACTAGCTTTTTAATATTTGCATTAATTATCTGAGAAAAACATAAACATTTTATTCTCTATAAAGTATTAAGGATTATATTACGATATACAGAATTATGAAGACAGGATTTAAAATTAGTAAATGTATTAACTTTAAAATTAAATTCATTCCGTTTGTCATATATATCAGTTATTAATTTGTTTCCTTTTAATATAATTTTAAGATCTAAAAAGTTAATGGTATTATTAGAAAGCAGGTTTTTTGTAATTTCAAGATTAGATTGATAATCAACAGGGGATTGAGATATACTGGTATTATCAGTATCAATTAAAATTATATCATCAATATAACGATATAAATGTATTTCATTATTAAAAAATTGACGTTCTTAATGATATAAGTCTGATAATATACTAGATGTACAACCACCTTGTGGTAACTTTTTGTATATATATTATATTATCTTGCATTATAAAATTATTATAGATAATGAAATTTGTTAAAGTAAGAAAATAATCTGTATCAATGTTCGTTGATAGATCCAAATCATGTTGAAATTTTTTAAATAGTACATTTATTATACTATGTAAATCTAAATTATTAAAAAAATCTTTGAAGTCATATGTAGTTATATTTTTTATACATTTAAGATTTTTCATAATATTGACCAGTCCATAGCTATTCTTTATACTATGTGTATTATCACTGGTTTTTGTTATTGTATATATTTGATTAAGAATTTTTAATAGAAGTTTATTATAAATATTTATGATAAATTAATATCGCAATAATAAAAATTTCTATTGATATCAAACTCTTAAAATTACACCAGTTTAATTTAATTTTTTAAAATCTTTTTCTCTTTTTGAATTCAAGATTTACGGTAAAGACTTGAGCATTAAAAGATATTATTAGTTTTGAAAGACTATATTTTTTATGTTTATCTAACTGGAATTACAGAAGACCCGCAAGTACAAATTGATGCATTTTGAATGATAATATATTTGAAATAATTCAGTAATGAAAGTTCATTCGTTGTGCACGGGAGTGGCTGCCTGAGCAAAATTTTCTTCATTATGAATTTTAAAATTGTGCAGTTACAGTAGATCCCTTACTTGAGAGAAATGTGTAATGATTTGTCTCAAACTAAAACTGTAGACAATGTTTATATAAATTAAAACTTTGTGATTATGACGAAGAAAGAAACGACCAGGTACGAACATAAGCAATTTAATAAAAACTTAGATTAACTTAAGCAAAATTACTTACTATGGAATTTAGTGCCAAAAGCTCTTACAATTCTCCAAAGTTCCATGCATGATAAAGATATAATAGGAAGTAAAATTGAACAAAAGGAATGTTTGAGCTATTTGAGCATTTCTATTTACTTGCCTCTCAAAGAAAGAAAATGTTTGTGACAAAAATGTAGCCAGATATTAAAGTGGATTTACGAGGATAACTCTACAATTAGTGTCCCTAGTGTATAGAAATTATTTGTACTGCGATAGTTGATGTAAATATCAAAGCCCAATGTCTTAGAAACCTATATGCTCAATTTCAGAAGCTTAGTTGCTATATTAACTTATTTTTGTAAGGAGGGGAGATAGGAATGAAAGGCTGGTTCGGAGCTAATAGGACTAGATTTCTGGCAGTGGATGAGACGTGACTACTTTCGTTTGGACTAGACTGTAAAAAAAATCAAGAGGTTGCTAAAAATTTTTTAGTAAATTTGTATTCAACAGAATTTTTTAGTAACCATTACAAGCACTTTTTTTTTTTTTTTTTTTTTTTTTTTTTTTTTTTTTTTTTTTTGCCAGTGAAACAAACATTTCTTTTGTAAACTGAACAAAAGAATTTTTTGTGTAACTAACTTAAATCTTTTTAGTATGAGCCACCAAGCAAATTTTAGTAATAGCTCCAAAATTATTTTTAGTTAATTAAAAATTATATTTAGACATCTGAAGCGGAAGATTTTCGGCAAAACCCCAATAGATGGCAGCACCAAACATTGCTACCTGCTCTATTTTGACATGTTTCTAAAGGGAAGGGAAAGTCCAGAGATCATTACCCATGGTAATAGCTACGACAGGATTTTCATAATCCCTTTATTTAACGAGTACTTACATCGCATACATTCAGTCCATATTTGGTGACGTCCAGCATCGAACTCGAATACTTTCAGCCTGGAGTTGGTATTATGACCACTAGGCTATCCTGGCCACACTAAGTGAGTTTTAGTAATAGCTATTAAAAATGTAAAACTATTAACAGAATTCGTTGCTAGCTTTTTTCTAGTAATTCTTACAGTTTTCTTGTAACCGAGTAAGATTACTAAAAATTTTTTAGTAATTACAAGGATCACTAAAATTTTTTTTAGTAGATCGACCTTTTTTTTTACAGTGTAGGGATCATTGCTATAAATCTGGTTCCATTAGCTGAAAACAGCCTATCCCCACTCTCACCTCTCCCATTTAAAAACCTTTTGAAAATAGGTCTTTAAAATGTCACCTTTCCCTCCAAATATATGTTAATATAGCAACTACGTTTTTCAAATTGAGCATATAGGCATTAAAGACATTAGGCTTCGATATCCCATATCAACTACCGCGCTACAAATATTTTATATACACTAGTCACAATAATTATAGAACCATCCTCATGTATCCTCTATTTTAATTACAAAAATTAGTGAGTTGTTAATAATATACAATAAAACTAAATAGTCTTGGCTTTGATATGCATTTGTCACGGTTTTTTAAGGCAGAGTATATTACAGCCCTAAGTATAAACAACAGTTGCCAATAAACATTCAACTACAAATTTAATCAGTTGAAATATTTTAACAATCATCTCCCCCCCCCTCACCCCGAAAAAAAACCCCCAGACATTTGTTGCAAAGTGCCAAGTGACCAAAAAGTTATTTTTACCTGTGATAAAGCCTGCTACCCTGTTGTTTTTATTGTTATGGAAAAATCCATGTAGCTCAGATGTTCATTCGTACCCAGCATATTTACCAAATTTAGCTGCGATAGTTATAGACCGGGATGCGGCAGTACAGATAATCACCTGATCGAGTTCACGGATGGAAATCTAGTATAGTTAAATCACGATTTGCATGTTAAAATGCAATCGGTTTGCCAACTCATTTCTTGGTGAAAAACAACACCCTCTCCAAAAAAAGAAAAGAAAAAGAATTTAGGTGGTTAATTCGTAGGTTTACCGATGTGCTTTCCTTTACACAAAAGTGTGGAAACATGGAGAATTGGGAGCAAGAAAATATAATGGTAAACCTTTGAGTCACCTGTTAAAATCGTTTTTTTAGGTATTTTCCACCAAGATATGAGTTGGCAGAGCGATTGCGTTTTAATATGCGAACTGAAATTTAATTAATCCAAGATTAGCATTCGTGAACTGGATGAGGTGATTGTCCGTGCGGCTGGCTTCCCGGTCTATTATCATCTGTTCCGTTCAGACTAATAGTGTCAGTACGGAAATTTTAATATCTACGTCCAAGTCAAAAAATAGGTTTTTTGACTTGGATAATCTGAAAAAATGCATGTTATCAACGCAGAATGCAGTTTCAAACTATAACATAGGAAAAAAAAACTGTACTAGCAGCGAGAATAAATTGGTTTTGTAATAAAAAATATGCATTAAAAAATACACTATGTATACTCTTGTACTGTTTTAAACACTTTTGTAGTATAAACAATGAGAAGATGTTATTTTAAAGCGATATCATATTCAAATCATAATTTGTTTATCGGGTCAAATAACATGGTTTCTCCCGATCTAACATAAAAATTTATTTTTAGTTGGTTTGGTTGAAAATTGATTTTTTGTTAGGGAATCTTGGAATTCGGTTTTCCAGAAACTTTTACACATATATTAAGTCTTTATATTAAATATATGATTAATCTTTACTTTTCAAACTTTTAAAAAGCATTATTATTATTTTCCCATTAATAGAAAAGAAAAACTTCTAAAATGCAAAAAATTATTAATTTTATGGATGAATTATAACAAACCGTATGTAAAAATATAAATATAATGTTAGTCATAGAGAATGTGTTATTAAAAATATTTCAAAAAGATGAGACAGTTAGAATAATTTATCAAAGTAAAATAACCTAACTTTTTTTAAATACATCTTTTAGCACATTATTCTTTATTATTTTTATGATAGACAACGAAAATACCATGCAGTTTATTATTTTTTTCCAGGTAATTAATTTATAGTGTGGGCGCATATTAATTTAACCCAGAACAACGCCTACAAATAAATAATAATATTCTATTAATTTTTTTAATGTTTTTGAACATCATTGTCATTATTTGCTTAGTAGGCTTAAAAGGAAAAAAAAAAACCATGTTTTTATCACATATTTATGATTAATGATTGTCTTTTGTGTGAGAAAAAATATTTTAATATCTTGCCGCTCTTTTCCAAAAGACAATTTTATTCTTCGTCTCTGCTTTTCATTATTTATGTTATTATGGCTTGTCTTATTGATTTAGAAGATAAATTGTTGTGTAATGTTTATTTAAAATTAAAAAAACATCCTAATTAAAACTCACGGATAAATGTAAAAACTTCTTTGCCATATATAATATTTATAATTTTTTTTACCAAAACGCGCTTGAATAAATATAAACATTTAGAATAAATTAAACAACAACGACAACAACAAAACAAATATTTAATTAGGATTCTTTTTTAAAAAATTCTTCTTATTAAAAAAAGGTACATTTTATGCAGTTTTAGAATCAGTATTTTGTTTTGTACGTTACTCCTTCACTCAAATCATTAGATGAACAAGAATTATCTAAATCCCTCGATATTTCTAATTGCACAAATATAATTTTTTAATCATAAATGTTATTAGATAGATGTTTGTACCAGAATTTAAGATAGTAACTATGACTAATATTCGATGTAAATTTTGATATCGAAGATGATCATTGCATACCAAGGCGCCAGACAAAAATTTTTAATATTATTTAAAATATTCTAAAACGTGTAAAAGAAAAATAAATAAAAATAAAAAAACGACATTTTCCGCAAATTTAATACTTTTTTCTTATGAATGCAAGAAAATTGATATAAATACTAAAATCGAATATTTTTTCGATAGTGTTGAGAAAAAAAATCTATAATTATTTTTATTATATATGACGTCTGTGTGTGCATTCCACGAGCCGCCAATCCACTGATTGAAGAAATAATGTATTGAAACCAATGGAACATTTCCAGTGTCCGCTTAATGTAAAGGCATATGGGGCAGTTGCCCCAGGCCCTCCTTTTACCTCCCCCCCCGTCCATGAGAGTGATTAAGATTTTCATTGAAAGATGTAAGTATCCCCTTCACCCATGCAAGAAACAAACTATATCACTAGAAATCTAGTGACTAAAATATTATTATCACAAATTAGCATTCGATTGTTAAAAAAAAAAATCTTTATTAACATTTTACCTCTTAACATGATAAGTTAAGAGGTAAAATTCAAGCTAATATCAATTTGGGACATTTTCTTTTAGACTTTTTTTAAAGTACATAGATATGCAAAGTAAAAGTTTGCAAAGTATCCCTTCACCCATGCAAGAAACAAACTATATCACTAGAAATCTAGTGACTAAAATATTATTATCACAAATTAGCATTCGATTGTTAAAAAAAAAATCTTTATTAACATTTTACCTCTTAACACGATAAGTTAAGAGGTAAAATTCAAGCTAATACCAATTTGGGACATTTTCTTTTAGACATTTTTTTAAAGTACATAGATATGCAAAGTAAAAGTTTGAAAAGTAGGGGGAACTGGGGCACATTGATACGTTTTTTTTTTCTAAGAATTTTTTCGGTGTCCCGTAAGTGGAAATTTCAAGTTATTTTTACATGTGGTGACAGAAAAACTTGTGTAGTGTGTTATTAAAATGTACAATTGTTGTTTTATACAGTATTTTCGTATGCAATTTAAAAAAATCTAAAAAAAGTCATTTGTATCAATGTGCCCCATCCCCGGGGCAGATTTATACACCTCATGGGACACTTTGATACGTTTGTGAAAAATGTAGACAAAATAACACCAATGCATATTTTTCATAAAAAATGTGTTATCAAACCATTTATATTTATTTATAGAAATTCAAATCACCCACAACTTATTTCAGGGTTGCCACTCTAATCTTGAAAAAAAATTCCCTGTGTTTTCCCTGTAATGCATCACGTTTATTCTATGCTGAGTACGCAAAAATGTAAATATTCGGCTTTCAAAATGAAAGCCGAAAAAAATAATTTATGTTTTGATATTGCAGGGAAAAAAATTCCCTGTATTTTCCAGATATTTTAGGATTTTAAAAAAATTCCCTGGATTTTCCCTGTTTTGGGAGGGGATTTTAAAATTCCCTGTGTTTTCCCAGTTTTCCAGGTTCTCCAGGTGGCGTGGCAACCCTGTATTTGTAAGTAATATTTGCAATCAAAATTAAATGTATAATGACCTGGCTGCTCCTTTTCGGATTACTGGCAGTGGTAACTTTGTCGGATCTGGCACTTCAACCACAGCATTGTCTTCTTTTTTAGGAAAGCTGCAACAATTGCCAGGTTTTCTGTTTATAAATAAGTTTATAAACAGATAATAAAGGATAATTATATAAAGAATTCTGTTTATAGTATAATTATCCTTTGCTGTGATGCAGCTTATTTCTCTTATTTAACATTTCTCATGTCGATAATGCTTTTTTCTCCAGAGAATCAATATAAACTTGAAATTTACCAGGCTGCCGCCCTTTTCTTTTGTTAGTTTTACTATCACAGTAAGTTCGTACACCTTCTGTTTGCAAAAATACCATAAAATTTTTTAATTTAAAAATTTGGAGCTATTTCACTTCAATAAAAATTAATATTAATTTTTTGGCGGGAAATGGTTGGATTAACGAGTGTATGGTAAAAAAAAAATAATAAAAGGTAATGAAAAAATGAACTAGAAAAGGATTTAGGTTATCTGTAGCTATCATGGGACACATTGATACGTATCAATGTTCTTTTTGTTCTAACTGATTTCGTTGCTGACTTTTGGCAAACAAATTAATCAATATACTTTAATGTTAACAGTTTTTTGATCCTCCAAAGGAATGGTTGCGATATGTCCTGAAAAGCCGAAGAAACAGTTTTTCAAATAAATCCCTAGAAACTATGACGCATGAAATAAAGATAAAAAAATTTAAATTCTCGTAAAATTGAGGATGCTACTTAAGCTACTATGGTATTGACAAAATGCTAAATTTCCCTTTTTCTCTAATACCTTCACTGTTTCTTTGTCAATGTCAAGGTAAGAATGTAGTTTATTGCATTAGGAGTCAATAGAAACGTTGTTGTCAGTCGCTAGGATATCATTTCTCCGTATAATTTAAAGGATGTTTAAGGGGGTTCAGGGGTTGAAAACTTTAAAAAAAATCCATTTTTTTAATGATCTAATTTGATTATTCAATTAATTATTAACTCAATGCAAAAAACCGCATAAAAATATTTGCATTTTTAACGGAGTTATAAGCATTTATACATCAACACTTTCATAGCCGCATCTATATAATTTCAACTTTAAGTCGCGTTTTCTCAAAACTTGATTTTTGATGAATAACACCAAGATTTAAAAAAAAAACTATTTCATGGAAAGGCTTAAATTTTTTTTTTGCATGCATACAACATCATTATCTAGAGAATGAAATAATATATTTTAGATAGTTTAATATATTTTTAATGGAAAAAATCTGAAATTTTTAAGGGTATTTTAAATTTTCAACATTGAAAGATTTTTTAATAATGTTTTTTTTTAAGTGATAGTTATATCCTTAATTCATTCTCTAGATAATGATGTTATATGCATGCAAAAAATTTTTTAAGCCATTCCATCATATAGTTTTTTTTTTTAAATCTTGGTGTTAGTCGTCAAGAATCAAGTTTTGAGAAAGCGCGACTTAAAGTTGAAATTATATGGATGCGGCTATGAAAGTATTGATACATAAATACTTATAACTCCGTTAGAAATGCTAATATTTAATTGCTAATATTTAAATGCTAATATTTAATCTAAGTTAAGAATTAATTGAATAATCAAACTAGATCATAAAAAAATCGATTTTTTGAAAAGTTTTCAATTCCTGAGCCCCCTTAAGGGCGCTGGAAGTGTTTGAAAAGATAAGAATTAACAGAATGGATTACGAAGCCTATAGTTAATTTAGACTATTACTTATTTTGCACGTGTTTACTTGTCGAAAGTAAATTATGTAGTTTTATTGAAAACCATATTTAATTTTATTAATATAAATCTAATTAAATTATCTATATAGTATTATATAAAACATTAAGAAGCTATATAATATATAACTAATCTAATATTAATTTAATTAAACCAAGTATAGTTTTATAGCAATAAAACATACTTGTTAAATTGTAGAAACCAAATCTAAAGTTTTAATATTGTACACACAAAATTAATTTTGCGATACCAGTTTTACCATTTTTGTGACGTCTAGGTTTCGTATTTTTAAGTTTTTATTTCTTTTTTTCGCTTTTTATTACGTTACCTCTTATTATGCTTGAAAAAAAAACACCTTTAAAAATGTGCTAAAAAAAGTTAGAAAAATTTTGCGAATTAAGGAAAAAAAAACGTCTTAAGAGTATGCAGAAAAATGTAGTGAAAAATATTTCCCGTGGAAATATTTTAAATATACGGACTGCGTCAAACGCCCATAGACTTAAAATTTCTGAGGGAAATTTGGAAACTGAGTGAGTAGCAGTCTTAAAAGAAATCTATTGTTTTTCACAGTTAAAAGTATCTAGCTACAATTATGAATCAAACAAAAACTACTGTATAAAACGGAAATTAAATTCGGGTCAATTTTAAATTTAAAGTGTGTAATTCAATACCGATTTTAAATTGCTTTTAAACTACGTAATTTTTTTTTTAATCAAAATTATATTCTTGTTTTAATGCGAAAAAAAATTAGTTGCATTTCGATGAATTATTTTGAACATGTATGTGTAAAATGTTCATACTTAAAATATTTGCGTACTTTTTATTATTTTTTTTAGTCAGATGAACAATGTAAATTTTATTTGTTGTGATTAGAGTGTATTTTTTATGTGTTATTTACTTTGAGTTGAATTTATGACCTTGGCATTAAAATATTTTTCTTATAAGTTACTAAAATTAGGAGTATAAATCTAATGTATACGATGTAATAAAAAAAAACTATAAATGAAACTGTAAATTATTTTCTGTAGATTTAGGGTAGCGAACAATTTTACTTTTCAATACTTCTTGAATATTAAAAATATGTACTGAAATAAATACAAATTACTAAATGGTACACTTATATAAAGAATATATTTAAAATACACTTAAAATTTCATCATCGTTTCATTCGCTTCTGTGAACGTCATCAGGGTACAATATAAAAATATTAAATGCAATTTAAAGTTTCAAAATGTAAACACATACGTCCACGAGCATAGTTGAGTTGAGAGTGCGTAAAGCTGCTTAATTAATTATAGCATATTGTGCCAGATTTTATGAATGGGGTATGTATAATGTTAAATGCAATTTAAAATTTCAAAATGTAAGCACATACGTCCACGAGCATAGTTCAGTTGAGAGTGCGTATACCTGCTTAATTAATTATAGCATATTGTGCCAGAATTTATAAATGGAGTATGATAAATGATCATACATACTCCATTCATAAAATCTGACACAATATGCTATAATTGATTAAGCAGGTATACGCACTTTCAACTAAACTATGTTCGTGGACGTATGTGTTTACATTTTGAAACTTTAAATTGCATTTAATATCTTTATATTGTATCCTGACGACGTTCGCAGAAGCGAATGAAACATTGATGAAATTTTAAGTGTATTTTAAATATATTCTTTTTATAAGTGTACAATTTAGTAATCTGTATTTATTTTAGTACATATTTTTAGTATAATTTATGGTGCAATTGCCCAATTCATAATTACTTCTTGAATATTTTTTTTATGTTTAGTAAAGTTTTTATTCACTGATATTATTATCATTAATAAAATATTATAAATCACCTTTAGACAATTAATTTTGGATGGCTTTTCTTCAAATAAATCTGAAGAAAACAGTGATGCACAAAATAAAGGTGAGACATTTTAAATTCTCGTAAAACTGATGATACTACTTAAGCTACTATGACATTGATAGAATGCTAAATTTCACGTTATCCTTCACTATTGCTTTGTCAATGTCAAGGTAAGAATGTACTTTATTGCATTAGCATCGTTGTTGTCAGTCGCTGGGATATTATTTCTCCTTGTAGTTCAAAGAATTCGTAAAGGGGCTGGAAATGTTTAAAATGATAAGAATTAATAGAATGAATTACAAAACCTGTAATTAATTTAGACTTATTTTGCATGTGTTTATTTATAGAAAGTAAATTACCTAGATTATTGAATAGTAAGTTTAATATTATTAATCTAATTAAACTATCTATATAATATTATATAATCTAAAACTATATATATGAAGCTAAAAAAAAAAAAAAAAAAAAGGTAGTATTTATTTAATTGAAGCAAGTATAATTTTATAGATGCAAAATATATTTGTTAAATTGTAGAAACAAAAATCTTATATTCTCGTAAAACTGATAGTTGTATTGAAGCTACTATGACATTAATGAAATGCAAAATTTCATTCTATCTTTGTCAATGACAAGATAAGAATGCACTTTATTGCATTCGGATATAATAACATTGTCATCGGTTGCTAGGATATTATTTCTCCTTGTAGTTAAAAGAATGCTTTTAAGGGGGGGGGGGGTGGAGAAGTTTAAAACGGACAGAATGGATTACGAATCCTGTAATTAATTTACCACTTATATTGCATGTACTTATTTGTGTTTTATAGAAATACAAAATATCTGGTAAATTGTTGCAACCAATAATTAAGGTTTTAACACATTCGCTGCCGATCATACGGCAGCGCGTGATATGGCGCCAACGTTAAGGGGCTACTCACGCGGCAGCGCGTGATGTGGGGTGATATCCAATAGCCAGTAACGCGCTTTCGCGGGAAAATCTTTTACTGATTCTTTATTATAAAAAGTAAATCGGCTTCTGGGAGAAATCTACTTCTACAGTGCGGCATTAACTATCATCACATCTTTACGTAAGCGGCAGCGAACGTGTTAATTTTGAATTACAAAATAAAATTTGCCATAGCATTTTTATCATTATTATGATAACCCGTTTTTTATGTTGTTTATTACACCGTCCATTAATTACACCTAAAATAAAAACAAATTATAAATATTTGTTCAATCTTTAACATTAAAACGACTTTTTTAGGACTTTTTTTTAATCGGATCAACTGTACAATATAGTTTTATAAAGTTTTTAACAATTTAAAAACAATAATAACTTAAAATATATTTTTTCGCCATATCAAAAATTTCTGGTCTCTTTAAGAAACTCAATTCTTTAGTCACTAAGTTTTTATTTTTAAATATATATTTTTTCTATTTATTTTCAAACTTTTTAAATGAAATAAGAAAACCAAAAAAGATTAAAAAACTAAAAAAAAAAAAATCTATTTCTTAGTAACTTTATTAATTTAAAGCAAATAAACTAAATTGTTTACTCAAAATTAAACATGTTTTTTATTTTTTACTAAATCGTACTGAAAAAATATTTATTTTATTTTTTTCTTTTTTATAAAATAATTTTACGAATTATTTATATTTTTTAATTACTAATAATTCACTTTTAAGCTTTTTTTCTTTTTTCATATCACACTTATGAGTAAAAAGCATTAAAATCAGAATAAAATGTAAAATAATAAATGGGAATCTAAGGAAGTGAGAAACTAAGTGTGGAATGACTTCGGTGTATCATTGTTTTTATTGAATCAAAATTTCAAAAAAAAAAAAAGTTGAAAGACATTTAATTATAAGCTTAATAATTAATAGCTTTCTTATGTAAATGATTTTTTTTTTTTTTTTTTTTTTTGCTAATTAACCGATATATTATTTTTTATGGTACTTTTATTAATATTTCTACTGTAATCCGAAGCAAAGAAGCAATCACACACTCAAATGTTTTAGAAAATAGAAGATAAAACTGCAATGTGAAGAAAAGTTTTAAATAAAATCGAATTTTATCGCTAATCGAAAAAGATTATGAATCACAGTTTTAGGCTATTTCGTCGGGAAACATTATAAAAAGTGCACATAGAATTTTTGATTCTCAAGAAATCACAATATTGGGTGAGTGGGGAAAATTATACTTCGAAGTTTTTTAGTTGTTCATCGGTGATGACAAAAAGATCATTTTTACTTTATTCTATCTTCAATAGAAGAAAATGTTATAATCTAATTTTTTGAACTTCCGGTTATCGACATATTTATACGTTTTAGGGGTCAGAGATTCCCCAAAAGATATTTATACAAAATGTCTTTTTATCCGTGTTTCACCATTGTACATAAAAAATGTATGACGTTATGCATAGAATTGAACCCAATTTTTTATTTTATTTAAAAGACTACTTTTAATTTCTTCTATCTTCAATAGAAAAAAAAAAATATTGTAATCTATTTTTCTAACTTCCGCTTATCGACGTATTTATATGCTTTAGGCGTCAGAAATTCCCCCAAAGATATTTTTACAAAATGTCTGTTTTTCCATGTATCAACATTGTACCATAAAAAGTGTATGAAGTTATGCATAGAATTGAACTCAATTTTTAGGTACGCTTTTGGCTGTGGTAAGAAGGTTTTCCTTCAGTTTAGAAGTATTCCATCTATGATGGCAAAAGAAACACCACCTTCATGGGATTGGCCGTGATTGCTATTCTACTTTGTATAGTACACCAGGTCCATTTTTAAATTTTCTTCTGAAAAAAACAATGAAGACATTTCATCAAGGAAACCAGTTCTTAGAAATATCCTTGACTAATTCTTTTATTTTTCCAAAACACGAGAAACTGAGCACTTGTAAAGAACAAGAATAGAGCACGCTAAAATGAACGCTTTCAAACATAATAAAGAAATATTTGTCATTTTTGACAACTGCGAGCGTGCGGGTTTACATGACTACGAAAAATCATATTCTGTC
This sequence comes from Maratus speculifer, assembly GCA_964019185.1. Lineage (NCBI taxonomy): Eukaryota > Metazoa > Arthropoda > Arachnida > Araneae > Salticidae > Maratus > Maratus speculifer. The sequence goes on along the minus strand of OZ025291.1, from coordinate 35,688,725 downwards.
TAAATTTTTACATTACACAAACGCCAAGAGAAAAATGTCTTGGCATACAATAGATTCCCAAGCCGGGCTCAAAAACGTACAGGTAAAAGGACCGTTATATAAAAAGCAATGGGAAAAATTTAAAATGAGTGTTGTTGAGAATAAAACAATAATCGCCTGTGGCGAAAAGAACGCAACGCCCAGTATACCTAATACAAAGTTACGTAATCGGTAAAAATTAAGTTCTTTATAGAAGACAAATGGGATGATAGAAAATAAATATAGCAGCAATTTAAAACAAAAAAAAAATATTTAATTCGTTTGTTATTTAATCAACTGAAAAGCAAGAAAGAAAAATCTAGAAATGAACTGATATTTTAAAATTAATTTATTATTTGTTATATATATAAATATATATATATATATATATACCGGGTGTCCCAAAAATGACTGATGGATTTTAAAATTCAATAACTTGCAAACGGTAATAGCTATTTAAAAATTTTTTGTAGGAGGGTTATGTATAATGTCAGGAGTTTTCTTACCGTAATTTTTTATTTTAGTTCGCATCTCAAACAATAGGTGGCGCTGACGGCGATTGAAGGCCAGGTGATCAGTGCTGAGTGAAACGTCGACCTGGCCTTCAATCGCCGTCAGCGCCACCTATTGTTTGAGATGCGAACTAAAATAAAAAATTACGGTAAAAAAAAAACTCCTGACATTATACATAATCCTCCTGCAAAAATTTTTAAGTAGCTGTCACCGTTTGCAAGTTATTGAATTTTAAAATCCATCGGTCATTTTTGGAACAACCGGTATATGCAATTTGGAGACGAGCACTCAATAAAAATACCTATTAAAAATGCTTTTCTTTTAAAATTAAATTTTAGAAGAGGGGGGAGCTATTATTTGAAATATTAATAAAATATATAAAATAGAATATGTGTTACATCACACCATCAGAAGAGGGCGACATAATAGCGATTTTTATGCTATTTGCATTATTGCACCATCAAAAAATGTATGGAATTATGCGTAGAGTTGAACCAAAATTTGGAAATATTCCGCTGAAAAGGATTGTAGGGATGGTAGGTATTTTTAGGTAGGGAAGGAATTATTGGGATAAGGATTTTGTGGTAGGGATTTTTGTATAATTTTCTGGATTGTTCGTGTTCTATTATCCGTCAGTTGCTCTTGAAGCAACAGGAACTCGTGTTCTGCTAAGCCGGCTATTCTCAAACAGTTGAGGAACAAGAGAATAGCAAAAAACTATAGATTTTATTATACATCATGATCGAGATTAACTCTTTTTCACTCCGATTAATTAACTGAAGCATAAATTTAAAATGAAAGTCAACGTTCGGAAAGTATTGAATAAATAATAATATTGAAGTATTATATCAACATCTGTAACTATTTTTAGAAAAATTAAGATAATGAGGTAGACGAAAGTTTCAGTATTGACACATACAACTATAGTTAACTTAAAAATATATTGTCCAGCAGGAATAAAATTATCCTACTGGAAATTTTCACTTCATTCAAACTTGTTTGCAATAAGATACCATGTGACGGCAGTTAGTAAATTCTAAATCCATTGATGCGTTGTCTAGTGTTTTAGCACGCAAGCTAGCTTTGTGCTTAAATGATTTAATTTAAAGTATAAACGCATAAATTAAGTACACTGCGCAAAACAATTAAAGGATATTGCAGTTTTAGGTGGATTTTGTATCTGGGAAACTTTTTAGCTGATTGATACATGGTCGACAGACATAGTAGGTTATATGAGAATAAATTACACATGTTTGGCAGAAAAAAATGCATTTTATTGCGCATTTGTGTACAAAAGGAAAAAAAACACAATTTGTGCACATGAGGAAAAAAGAATAAGAAAAGGTGTTTTCTTCAAAGAAAATCATTTTCAGTCGGGGGTATGGTTTCCACGGGCGGCCAGCAACGTTGAACACCTTTGAGGCATGAACTCAATGAGGCTATTAATGACGAGTTGGGGTATTCTGCCCCACTCTTCCAGCAGAGCTCTTTCCAGTTCTTGGAGAGTTTGTGGGGGTTGTTGACGGCCAGAAACTCGTCTTCCTAGAGCGTCGCAAACGTGCTCGATTGAATTCATGTCTGGAGAACACGCCGGCCATTCCATTCGAACGATTCCTTCCTCGAAAAGGAAATCCTCCGCCAGGTTTGCACGATGTGGTCTGCAGTTATCGTCCTTTAAAATGAAGTTATTTCCGATTGCTGCAGCGTAAGGGACTACAATAGGTCTGAGGATCTCATCCCTATATCGGCGACCAGTCAGAGCCCCATCTCGAATGATGTAGAGGTCAGTGCGCCCGTCAATGGAGATGCCACCATACACCAACACTCCTCCACCGCCAAATCTGACACTTTCGTGCACGAACGCAGGATTATTCCTACTGCCACGGTCCCTCCAGATGAAAATACCCCTATTATCCGGATGCACAGAAAAACGGGACTCGTCAGAAAACAGAATATTGCTCCATTCATTTCTCTTCCAGTTGACATGCTCGGTTGCCCACTCCCTGCGGCGCGACGATGCCTTGATGTTAATCTAACACATACCATCGGTCGGCGAGCATACAGACCTTAGCATGGAGCCGGTTTCGGTCAGTCTGGGTTGAAATCATGGTGCCTGTAGTCGAGCGAAGGTGTTGTTGGAGAAGAATAGCGTTCATGTTTCGGTGTCTCCGAGCTGTTAACGCTAAATACCGATCTTCATTGGGCGTTGTTGCCCATCTACGACCTTGCCCTGGTCTTCGGCCTGCACATCCACTCTCCAAAAAACGGTTCCAGATCCTTGAAATGACACTTCGTGACATGGCTTGCGCTACTTCGGCTTGAGTTTGGCCCCCTTCTAACCTACCAACAATTCTCCAAGCTTCTGAATCTGTCAAATGACTTCGCTGAGACATCGTACTCATCGAAACAAAACAATCACTGAATGCCGATCATCTTTGTCTTCATTCTCTTTTATCCAGTTGAAAGTCAAATTTCATTCGCTGCCGCTGATGCGACGTTTTTGACGTCGAACTCAAAATTTGCATACTCCACAGTTTGAAAACCAGAAAAATTTGCATTTGTGATTCTCTTCGTCTATTTTCGGCAAAAAAAAAAAAAAAAAAAAAAAATCATTTATATCTCTATTTTATATAAAACTTAAAATATCCTTTAATTGTTTTGAGCAGTGTATTTTATATTTAGTAAACATTTATGTATCGTAATATAGGATCATAGATTTTCTGAAACATGTTTGAAAAAAAGAAAAAAAAATTTCACGTGTCGTTACAGAACAGTAAGGTTTTCTTTTTCTTTTTTCTTTTTAGGTGCGTTCGTATTTATATAAATACGTAGCACCTATATTTGTCTTTCAGTCCGTCCGTCTGTCCGCCTGCTTATAACACCGTAAAATCTACCTAACCGTATTAGTTGAATTTTAAAATACTTAATTGTTGCGTGTCCTTGTTGAGTCATTTCAAATTTTGTGAGATTCAGATGTATAGTTTAATTACAGGAACAATCAAAAGTATTCGGTTACATTACGGCCAATGGGAAAAAATAGCTTCGTGGGTTTTTTAATGATGTTATTCCTTCGAACATAATAAAATTGATATGCATCTATGAAGTATATACTGAAATATACATTATGTATAATCTGTGTTGCAAAGAATATTTATTATTAATTTACAGGGCCTCAGAAATGCATTCTATTATATAATGGTATAGAGGAAACGTTGTTTGGGACGCATTTTAATTATATTAAACTTACACATTATATGAAATTGGTATACGTTGATGAGGTTTGCTACAAGTTACTTCCTGTGTAATTGAAAACAGGTACTAGGAACATACAAAAGATTTCGGATACAATACTGTATCCGAAGAACTGTATACTATTAAATCATGATCTGAATAATGTTAAAACTTCATTATAATACGAACTCACAGCATTTGCTACGTTTGACGTGCATTTTCTACTTGTTTACATGAAAAGACGATTAATTAGAAAATCGATGTTGCTACATCAATATATATGAATTAAGGACAAACAAAAAAAAAATATCGAATTTAGAAGTTGAGGCTTTGAACAATTTAAGTTCAAAGCTAATTTATGCGTTATAATATCAAGCACGTTCTAATGGAATTAGAATATAGAAACTTTTTTGCGTGAAAATTATTTCTTACTAATGTCGATAAAATTACTTATTTTTTCTTGACGCCATTTCATTTGGAATTTCGTATACGTTTTCCAAGATTTCAAGTTAGTTAAAATAATAAGCATTTTTGGTGATCAGGAAATTTTTTTTTCGAAAGGTTAAAGATACATAACATTTGAGGGCAGTACTTTGTTGCTATCCCTTAGATATATTCTTGCATAAAGAAATCATGCCTGAATAAAACGAATCATATTTTGTTTTTACTTATTATACTTATATGAATCTGAAAAATATTGTATATATATCCGATATAAGTAGAACCGTGGATGAATTTATATACTGTCTCGAATGATATCTTTCAACAAACTTAATAAATATTTTCTCAAATAAATGCAGTCCTAAAAAAATTAAGAAGTTAAAGAGTTTTAGTAAAAAAGATTATAAATAATAATTTCTAATAAGATAATTTCTAAAATAATATCACAAATCAATAGATCAATACGTATTCTTTTATTAGAATTTATCATTCTATAATGTATTAGGAAAGTGTTTTTTCAAATGAATGTAAAACCATTCTTTAGAATTTTATTATCCATAGAAAATTTCGAATTCAATAAAAGAAGCCTTTTTTAAGGTAAATTAATAATATATTTTAATGTTGTCCAGTAAAAGAAGAAATATTTACAAATATATCATTCTATTCTAAGAAAAATACCATTTTTTTCTCTCCCTAAGATCAACACTTTTAGTTTAATTGAAAAAGATATAAGACTATTCCATACCAAACACAGTAAAATATGATAACCCTTTATTAATGGAAAATACCTTTTGACGAAAATAAATGTAGGTGTTTCAACGCTATTCAATAAATTGTACATTTTACCATTAGATGCTGCTTTTATTTAACAAATCATATCGCAGAATAACGTTTAAATAAAAAATAAAAATACCATAAATCGATAAGATTCATAAGTGTTTCAGAAATGCTTTAGGAGAAATTCTATGTCATTTGAAATATTAAATATAACGTTTTTGCATAAATTAATTCTTTCAGATAAAATATGAAAATTGTGCAAAAATTTAGTAATAGATCTAACACTTTGGAGAAAGTGGTTCCTAATTCATTAGTTTATGCTAATTTTGAAAATATTATCGTCATGCTAAGCAGGTTTTTGTTGTAAATGAAAAGATTAATGTTCTATTTGTATTTCAGAATCGTTTTTAAATTTTCAGTGTTTCTTTGATAACTAAGCATATTCCTGGAAAATTCTGGCTTTCTATTTTGATACATTCCCTATCCAGGCATCAGGCTTTGGCAATATCGGTTTGCGAATCTAAATAATTTGAAGCTGTTAGGAAAGTTTCTGATACATTTTTTTCACAGAACATTTTTTTTCATAGAGAAGTCATAGAAACTTTTAGGCGAATACATAATCATTGTTTGACGATACCGTTTTCTTTGAATTTTGTTTTACGAAGATTAAAAAAAATTGTCCATTCTACTAAAACATAAACTTCAGAAGGTTACATGACATAGAAAATTTGTAAATTATTTTTAATGAAAGAGCAATTGACAATTATGAAAATACAATATTTTAAATTGTAAAAAGAAAAAATGAAAAGAAATTCAAAATTGATCTCTAATACTATCATTGCTGATGCAAGTAGTCCGTTTTCTAATTACAGCTTTTCATAGGTCCGTGTGCAATTTTATGATTAAGTATCGTGAGTGGTCTCATTTTGTTATTATGTATTGTAGACTGAGAAAAGCGATGGTGGACATCTGGGACCCGCGACTGGGGAGGGAGAGGGAAAGGTTGAAAAGTGCAAGGGAAAAAATTTCCATTTCATAAAAAATAAAGAAAATTACCTATAAATATTAATGTTTAAAACATTTATAGATTAGGAAAAGCATTTGTGGACATCCGGGATCCGCAGCTGGGGAGGGGGAGGGGAAGGAGAGGGGTTGAAAAGTGCAAGGCAAAAAAAATTCCATTTCATAAAAAATAAAGAAAATTATGAAAAATATTAATGTTTAAAACATTTATAGATTAGGCAAAACATTTGTGGACATCCAGGAGCCTCGACTGAGGGAAGGGAGGGGAGGGGGAGGGAAAAGTTGCAAAGTCAAGTGAAAAAAAATCCATTTCAATAAAAAAATAAAGAAAATTATGTATAAATATTAATGTTTGAAACAGTTATAGATTAGGAAAAGCATTTGTGGACATCCGGGACAAGCGACTGGAGGGGGGAGGGGAAGGGTTGAAAAATGCAGGGGAACAAAATTCCATTTGATAAAAAATAAAGAAAATTATGCATAAATATTAATATTTAAAACATTTATAGATTAGGAAAAACATTTCTGGACATCCAGGACCCGCGACGGGGGAGGGGGAGGGGAAGGGAAGGGGAACGGTTGAAAATTGCAAGGGACAAAAATTCCATTTCATAAAAAATAAAGAAAATTATGTATAAATATGAATGTTTAAAACATTTATAAATTAGGAAAAAAACATTTGTGGACATCCGGGACTCGCGACTGGGGAGGAGGAGGGGGGAAAAGGAATTTGAAAGGGGCAATAAAAAAATTCTGTTTCAAAAAATTATGCATAAATATCAAAGTTTAAAACATTTATAGAATGAGATTGCCATTGAAGGATACTCGGGACTTGTGATTAGGAAAACGGAAGTAAGGGAAGAGGAGGGGAGGGGAGGGGAGTAGAAAGTGTTGAAAGAGGCAAGAAAAAAATGCCATTTAATTATATATATATATATATATATATATATATATATATATATGTATATATATTAGTATTTAAATCTTTTATAGAATAAGAAAAGCAATAGTGGGCATCCGGGATCCGTAACTAAGCTAGGGGAATGGGGAGGGAAGGGGAAAAGGTTGAAAAGGTCAAGAAAAAAGATCTGAAGCTTTAGTGGGACTGCATTCTCTTTCTGGATCTTACACCACTGGTTCATTCAGTGGTAAATCAAAAACCAGTTTTTGGAAGAGCTTCATAAATGCTGACGGCAGAATTATGAAAGCACTTGCCGCATAAGGTCAGATATCCTTGAGAGTGAAACATATATTGCACTTGAAGAATACACATGTTCAGTGTACATGCCAAAATTAAACATTAAAACATTGAGTGAGCTAAGATGGTGGTTATTTACAAAAAAACAAGCTGAAGGAACAAATATGCCTCCAACTGAAGCCGCCCTTTACCCAGCCATAAGAAGAGTTCATTACCAAGCAATAATATGGCAAAGAGCACACATTTTAAAAACTAATATTCCACCCCCAACTGATTTTGGTTGGATAATAAAGGAAAAATAATACCTACCTGTCATGTGTAACATGCCATGTGCTCCTCAAGAACTGGTTTAATCGGTGCGATGTTCGTGTGTCAAGTCAAGATGTGTAGCATCCTGTAAATGTTCACAAAATGGATTACCTTGTAACTGAAATGTGTTCATGCTCGGGTGAGACTGATAAATGTGATAACGTTGGAGGCCTTGATGATGTAAATTATGATGACAGTGATACCGATTATCCTACTTTGTTCTGAAGTTAAACTTTTACTTGCAGTTTAAAATTTGAAATTTTTTACTATTTAGGTATATGATGTATAATATAGAATAACAATACAAAGATATATTTAGTGTTATAAAATTTGTATCATTTAGTATTTATCATCACTCAGTTCTTTTTCAATTACCTTTATTACTTATTTTTTCCCTTGCTCTTTTCAACCCTTCCCCTCCCTCTCCCCCTCTCCAGTTGCGGGTCCCGAATGTCCACAAATGTTTTTCCTAATCTATACATGTGTTAAACATTAATATTTATACATAATTTTCTTTATTTTTTATGAAATGGAATTTTTTTCCCATGCACTTTGCAACTCTCCCCCCCCCTCTCCAATCGCGGCTCTTGGATGTCCACAAATGTTTTTCCTAATCTATAAATGTTTTAAATATTAATATTTATTCATAATTTTCTTTATTTTTTACGAAATGGAATTTTTCTCCCTTGCAATTTACAACCCTTCCCCTTTCCATCCCCAGTCGCGTGTCCTGAATGTCCACAAATGTTTTTCCTAATCTATTCACGTGTTAAACATTAATATTTATGCATAATTTTCTTTATTTTTTATGAAATGGATTTTTTTTCCTTGCACTTTTCAACCCTTCCCCTCTCCCTCCCCCTCCCCCTCCCCAATTGCGGATCCCGCATGTCCACAAATGTTTTTCCTAATCTATAAATGTTTTAAACATTAACATTAATATTTATACATAATTGTCTTTATATTTTAAGAAATGGAATTTTTTTCCCTTGCACTTTTCAACCCTTCCCCTCTCCCTCTCCAATCGCGGGTCCTGGATGTCCACAAATATTCTTCCTAATCTATACATGTTTCAAACAATAATATTTATTGATAAATTTCTTTATTATTTATGAAATGGAATTTTTTCCCCTTCCATTTTTCAACCCTTCCCCTCCCCCTCCCCAGTCGCGGGTCCCAGATGTCCACCATCGCTTTTCTTAGTGTACAAGACATAAGGAACAAAATGAGATTACTCACTATACCTAATCATAAAATTGCACACGGGATGTAATTAGAAAACTGACTAAAGAATAATTTTGAACTTTTTATCATTTACAGGAATTTCAAATATTGAAACATATCAATCTAAAACTCCCAAAGTAAGAAAAATATTTCAATACATGTTTTTTGTATTGTTCTTATGTGTTTTTATGTTAAAAAAGATATACGGAAGTAAAAGAAGTTTTAACGATAGCAAAAATATAGCCATTGAAACAAACATAATCAGTACAGCTGTATTATCTTTTATATTTAAAGTGTTTTTGATCATAAACATTAAAAAATTGGACAGTGTTAGTCGATGTTTCTGGGAATTCATGCTTCGATATCAAGTGATTTACATCTCTATTCAAAGAACTGTCACAGAGGATGTTTTGTATCTTTCATATTTCCAATTCTGATATATTTGTGCAGTACACTTACCGGAGTACCAACAGGATTTCACGGCTGGATATTCATGCGTTTCTCCTTTGTCAATGAAAAATTAAAATAATAATGTATTGTTTGTTGGATATTGGTAATGCCATGAACGAATACACATCCCCTTTGATTACTACAATATTATTGTCATTTTTTTGTACATTTCTTTTTGCAGACTTTCATTAAAACCCTTTGCCGTTCAATTAAAATTAACGCATGAAAATCTGACAACGCAAAACATAAGTAAATGCCTGGACATGGATATAGATGCTAGACGGCTGTGGCTCAGAATCGAAGATTTTTCTGCAATAAATGCACTCTTCCTTTATGGTTTGTTATTTACCAATGCCTTATATTTAGTAGGAAAATTTGCAGTAAAGTACAAATGTCTTACAACCTTTTCGAACGTAAGAGCATTATTTACTATTTTTCAAATGACTATGTTAGCTATATCTGGATCAAGAGTTATAACGAAGTGGCAAGAGATAAAAATACTTTCTCAAGAATTACTTCATTTCTATGGAAAATTATATGACGAAATCCGAAGCAAAGATGTGCTCCTTTTGTTGTCTCTTGCTGATGCCACAAAAAATGACATATATTTTACATGCTTTAGTGTTTTCGTACTAGATTGGAGCCTTTTATTAAAAACTATCATGTCTTTGGTTACCTTTGGAGTTCTAATGATTTGAACAGTTTCTTACCAGAAAAAAATGAAATATTATCATAAAAAAATTAGAGTTAACATTTTTAACCATTTAATTTGTTTATTAGCGATGTAAATGTCATAGAGGATTATATCATATAATCGAAATTCATGCAAAATTCATCCCAATACCTTGTAAGATATTCTTTTAGAGGAAAATACAACATATTTTATATATGAGACTAGTTTTTAAAATTATGTATTTCTGTTTAATTACGGCGTCCTAAAGATGTACTGTTATACTATATTTTCTTTATTTACAGAACACTGAAATTTCAAACTGTCTTTATATGTAATTAAGATCAAAGTGCTATACTTTATATTCACAGTTGTTTGTGCAAATCTGAACTATTTTAAATAATGCATTAGAATATATAGAAGAAAGATTGTGATAGCCACAGTACACTAGTTACCTCTTTAACTTATAAAATATGTTGCAAAATATATTACTTCCTTAATTTTTTTTTTACTATTTACTAGTATATAAAACTATTATTTATGTATCAATAAGCAGAAGTTTCATTAAAATATAAACTTGCGTAAGATTACAGCGAATAATATAATTTAATATAAGAATAGCAATTTTTCCTCGATATATAGTTTGTCGAGTTCTGTCCAAAGCATTTTTTACATGTAAAATTGCACTTTTAAGCAAGCAATGTGAAAAAAGTCTATGTTTGCGTTTTTTTTTTTCTCTAAGGGAATTATCCATATTCATCTATTAAAAAAAACTGTAGGAAATTATATTTTTTTCGATATCTAAAGTAAGATAGGCATTAACCTCAATAAGAGAAGAAAAAAAGTTGGATGTTTTTCTCAAGTAGAAAATTGTTCCAAACATATAATCATAAGAAATAGAATTATTCGAGGGAAAAACGGAATTGTTCGAAAAGGTAAAACATTTCATAATAAAAGAAAATCCTCTATTGTTCAAAACCACTTCGAAAATCATTAAAATACTCACTGTCAATTGTAAAAACAGAATTATTAATACTTATATAAATATTATATATATATATATGTAATAAAAAAAAAATTGCGCCATTTTTCTTCTCTCTTAGCTTCAATTCTAAATTTGTGGAACATATTTCAATTTTAGTTTCGTAACTTGTAACAGCTAAAATTCTTTTTCTTACTTTAGTTATTAATAAATTATTGCTTGCTTCTCAAAACGGCGGGAGGTATTTCGTAACCTTTTTACTTTCTGGAATATTCCTGGGATTTTAATTTTATTTTTTATTTTAACATCGCGTGACAGGTGTTAATACGCGTTGCTAAAGGGCTTGTTACTTTCGAGGAAAAAATATAGTTCTTGCCAAGGACCGCCTGCTAAGACCAATCAGAATTGATCATTTTTGTCCGTTGAGGCTCGAGTTCATCCTAATTGGATTTTTAAAATGATTGACGCGGAGCAGGAGGGAGCTAGTTTGTCGTGGAAATGTCCCATATTCATTTGGTTTTTTAGGAGGTTAGAATGCGATTGCCCTTCAAACTATCAAGACGCACATTTCATTTCTCCGCTGAATTAGAATATCAGATGATGTGGGCTAGATAACAGAAGTTGTAGTGTCGATGTGTGTTAAGGTGATTGCGGGGAAGATTTTATCTATTTTATGAGTTCATTAATAAAGAACTTGAAGACTGATGGTGTCTGTTTTTATAATGGAGAAATACCCCAATGAAATTCTTCTACTGTTTGCCAACTGTCGGAGCGACTACTCTGCCCGTGCTGCTAAGAATTCCTAAAATTAATGCAACATAGTTTATTTTCGTCGAGTTCAACATTATATTTATTACATTTTAGCCGGCAGGATTAATGAGCCGGCGTGCATCTCTGGGGAAATATTAAACTAGTATGGTTTGCCAACTGCAGACTGTTCCTGTCTGAGAAACCTACAGTGATGAGTGTGTGCTCGCCATGTTCTAGGAAGAAATGTGTTTGTCTTACACTTCCCGTTCCAACTGCATCAAGAGTTTTTTCAAGACTGCCATTTTCGCCGAATACGCTGATTCTTCATGTGCATAAATGATAAACCCTTCAACTGGGAAACGGATCGTCTTATGAATTTTTGTGTGATCCTGTCTAGCATCTGCATTTACAAATTTTTAAGTGTGAGATATGCCTGCAGTATTTTTTTTTTCTTGACAGCGACGAAAACATGTGCTGATTACTTAATATTCAACTGCTGATTATTTAAATTTCAAAATCATCTGGTTTTATTTTTTTTTTTTTATAACAGTCCTGCAACAGTTTGAATTAACTTTCGCGAATTATTATTATTTTGTTTTTGTTTTTAAAATAAAATCTAGGAATGAGATCCAGTTCATCGAGGTGTCTGTAAGTTATTATTTATTATTTTATTTGTTTATTGTTTAAGAAATTTTAATAATAATTTCTTTGCTTAAATTCTTGATTTTTTTTTTCTTTTATTACAGATATTAAAAAATAAATTTGTTCTTAATTTATAATTAATTGAAATTTTCTGCTCATAGAAATTTTATTTAGTTTTAAAGGTGTTTTTAGTACGAAAGATGGATTCTTTTGTTCTTAAAAAATTCTCTGTTGCTAAATTTATTATCAATACGTAAAGAAAAGTATTTTTGTTCTTAAAATTATTTGTTATTTCCTATGTATGGAAAACCGATATTTATTATTTTATTTATTTATTACTCATTTATTTATTATTTATTTATTTCACATGAATTCAAACACAGAATTGATTTATTTATTATTTATTATTTTTATTGTTATTTATTGAAGTATTTGAAGTATAGTGATTGAATTTTAATAATTGAAGTATAGCATTTAAATATTTTCCATATGAATTATTTTTTTTTCATGTTATTAAGATCCGGATTAGTAAAGGAAGAAAAAATGTCAGAAAATAAACTTGATATTGTCCCTTTTGAATTTGGGTCGGGCATGGATATTTTTAAATGGTTTAAACATTTTGATCGAGAATGTTCTGTAGAAAAAAAAGATAATGAGTGGAAACACCAAAATATTTCAAAATATTTAAAGGGGGAAGCTCTAAAAGCTTATATAAATGATTGTTTGGATTGTGCTGCTTATGAGGAAATTGTCGAGATTTTAACAGAAAAATTCATTCAGGTTAGAGTTTCAAAATTTTCTGAGTTTACCTCTTTAAAGTTGAATGATCTAAGTGATTTGGATTCTTATTTTAGAAAGAAAGTTGAGATTGGAAGGCAACTTCAGCTTGGGGAAAATTTAATTAATCAGGGATTAACTGATGGACTTCAGCCAGAGTATCAAAATTGTTTGATGGTTAACCCTCCTTCCAATACTCGTGAATGGTTTCGCATTGCTAAACAATTAGCAGCGATTCCAACTCATACCTCTAATAACAGCAATAGAAATTTTCAACAAACTAGACCTATGCACAATCCCAATCCTCAGCCCAGACATTGGACTCGACCTACTCCAAACAATCCATCCCAAAATTTTAATCCTAGGTTTTTCACTCCTAGAATGCTTACGACTCATTATCAAAACAACTACCCAAGTCGTCCGTGCAGAATATGTTTAAACAGAGGCATAGAAAATGCATATCATTGGGAGAGGAGTTGTATATTTAACACAAATTCCTTTCAATCTCAAACTCCTGCTCATATTCAACCACCCCCTACTAATAATATTTGACAATTATTTATCCCTGGATATGTGGACAATAACAAAGTGTATTGTGTGGTTGACAGTGGATCAACTGTCTCAATTTTACCCCTCAAATTTGTTCGATATTTAAATGGTAATTTACATAATGTTACCCCTATTACTATTAGACAGGCACAAGGAACTCTTACAATTAATAAATCTTGTCGATTATGTATTAAATTTGTTAATATAAAGAGATATGTTAATTTTTTAGTAAGTAAGCTAGATTTGGACTGTGCTATTTTAGGTTTACCTGATTGTGCCAAATTTAAATTGAAAATTGAATGTGCAAAAAGCCAGGTGCTACAAGACAATATTTCGTTAAACCAATATGTCAACATATCCAGTGATAACTTAGAATTGCTTCATTTTGATATTATAAAAAATGATACTACTGTGCAACCCGATTATGGAAGTACCATAACTCCTCAATCCTTGCCGCGAACTAATAATGATGATTATAATCTATTGGGGGATCTGAATGCTATTCAAAATAAAAATGTAAGGGAACTTTTAAGGGATTATTTAGATATTTTTGCAAAAAATAAATATGATGTAGGAGGAATTAATATTGAACCTCAGCGTATTTATCTTAAATCTGACCTACCAATATCTTTGAGGTCTTATCGTACATCCGCTGCTGATGAAAAAGAAATATCTCAGCAAATCCAATCCTTATTAGCTGCTGGGTTAATTAAAGAAAGTTATAGGCCATATTCTTCTCCAGTGACGTTAGTAAATAAACGAGATGAAGGCAAAAAAAACCCGAATGTGTGTTGATTACCGAAAATTAAATTCTATTATGAAAAATGACGCTGAACCTTTGCCCCGAATAGATGAAATTTTAGACAAATTAAGTGGTGCCCAATATTTCTCTACACTAGATTTAGCCTCAGGCTATTGGCACATACCTATTCACCCAGCCGATTCCGAAAAGTTAGCCTTTACTACTAATTGTGGGCTCTGGGAATGGAATGTTCTCCCCTTTGATGTAAAGTTAGGCCCCCCCAATTTTCAACAGGACAATTAGAAGAATTCTTACAAAATATAAAATAGACTTTGCTTGTTATTATTTTGATGATATAATTATTTTTTCTAAATCAATAGATGAACATATACAGCATCTCATCCAAATTTTTGATTTATGCCGAATAGAAAATATTAAATTAAAATTATCTAAATGTACTTTTGATCAAAAACAAATCAATTTTTTAGGGTATGAAATCCAAAATGGAACTTTAACTCCAGCTATTACTAATATAGAAACAATTAAAAAACTAAAACCTCCTACTAATACTAAAGAATTACAAAGATTTCTTGGTTCTATAAATGTGTATCATAAATTTATTGACTGATATGCTGAAATTAGACACCCCCTAAATAAATTACTTAAGAAAGATACTATTTGGGAATGTAATACTGAATGTCAAAACTCTTTTCAAAAATTAAAAGATGCCCTCATTGCTAAACCAATTTTAAAGATTTATGACCCAAAATTACCCCTACACATGTTTGTTGACGCTTCTCAGGTGGCGGTAGGTGCAGTTCTTAAACAACCCGACCATAATAACTTTTTACATCCAATTGCTTATTTTTCTAGAGGATTGAGAAGTTATGAGAAAAATTATTTCATTACCGAATTAGAGTGTCTTGCTATCATTGATACTTTAGATAAATTTTATCATTACTTTCACGGTGTACAATTTACCATTCATACTGATCATGCATCTCTTGTTTGGTTAAAAAATGTCAAACATTTAAGAGGTCGATTATTTAGGTGGTCATTGAAGTTAAGTATGTTCGATTACAAAATAGAGTACTTAAAGGGATCTACAAATGTCGAAGCCGACATGTTGTCCCGAAACCCTATTTCTCATTTTTGTAAACCCCTTACTTTTCTTCTTGACGTTAAAGAGATTATTGAGATGCAAGAAAAAGAAAATGTGTGTGGATCAAATTATATTAATGACAATGGACTGATTATAGTTAAAAGAAAACGTTTTCGTAAAGTGGTAGTTCCCATGTCCCTAAGAAAAAAATTGCTTAATGTTGCTCATGAACAGTTTGGTCACTCTGGTGTTCAAAAAATGCAAAATTTAATTTCTACTAACTATTATTGGCCAGATATGACCCAAGACATTACTAACTTTGTTAAATACTGTGATATTTGCCAGAAAAATAAAAAACCTAGACAGAAAAAATTTGGCTTATTACAAGCTATGCCCACTACAGATACACCTTTTGACTGTCTGTCTGTTGATACTGTAGGAGGGTTCAATTATTATAATTCTACAAAAAAATATCTCTATATTATAATAGACCATGCCACAAGATATGTTTGGGCATTTCCTTCCAAAAGTGTCACTACAGAAACTTATACAAATTGTCTGAAACAAATCTTCAATATAAAAAATCCCTCAACAATTATTCTGTTTTAGTAAGATTTCAAGTGTACAGTCCCCTCAAAAAATACTAAGTGACAGGAATGCTGCTTTTACTTTTTCAAGATTCAAAAAATTCCTGCGAAATCATAATATTAAACAACGTTTGACCACTGCCCATCATCCACAAACGAATGGGAAATGTGAAATAGTAAATCAGAAAATAGTAACTAGATTAAAATGTAAACTCCACTACCTCTAAAATTCCCTGGACTAAGCTTTTAACTGAGGTAATTAATGAATATAATAATACACCCCATTCCATTACTAAATTTCCACCTGCTTACTTGCTTTTTGGCCAATTACCCTATGACTCCCCCTTACAACAAAATTATTATCCCCCTGTTCATGAAGCACTTAAAATTGCTAAAGCAAGAACTGATGAATTTCATTTAAAAAATAAAAGATATTATGATAAAGATTATATCGAACCAAAATTTAAAATAGGAGATCTAGTTATCTATGAAGAATTTCAGTACCCTAATACTAGAAAGTTATCACAAGTATTTAGTGGCCCTTATAAAATTCTTAACAAATTATCCGAAGTAAATTTTGAAATTGATAGGCAAAACCAGTTCAAAAGTTCAGAAATAGTACATGTATCTAAATTAAGGCCTTATTATTCCCCTGATAAATTTAAATTAAGTCATGAGCAACAACCCCCTAATCAACAACAACAAACTCAAGTAAAAACTGTAGCTTAGACTATATCTCTAGTTTATCATTTTATAATTTTTCTTTTTTTTTCTCTTAAACAGTAAATTTCTTTCCATATTTTAATTCAGATAATATCCTGTAATTCTTACAGAATGGCAATGATATCTCTTGACTGCAGCGAGAGTGTCACTTGTCTGGAAATTTTTATATTTGTTTGTTTATGCCGACGTAGACGAACAAAGTGGAAATTTCTTATTCTGTACTGAATTACTCTACTTAGAATAATATAATAACATGTAAATATTAAATATTTTTCAACTGAACCTATTTGTAATATTAAATTTAAGCTATCAATTAATAAATTAATTATTTGCCAAGTAACAAAATTTTTATCACTTTATTTTAAATTTTCTCTCTCTCTCTTTGCTGCTACATTCCAGACCAAGTACATGTCAATTAGAATTTAATTTTGTTTCTTTTTCTCTTTCCTACTTGCATCTTGCAAAGTTTTGTCACACCGAGAGAATATTTATTGCGTAATTATTTGACATGAATTGACATTAATGATCTTGTCTTTTATTTTTATTATTTATTAATATTTCTTTTAAAGAATCTTAGTAGTTTGAAGGTCACGTGCATTCTCAAAAATGAAATGAATTTTTATTTATTTTTATTTTATATTATTTTATCATATTATATTTTAATTTTTTTTTACTTATTACTACTTAATCCTGTACTCGATTTACAAGATTAAGTAAATGATTAAATAATTGATTATATTCTTTATTCTATTCCACTTTCCTCTATATTTCATCCCAAAAATACCTGAGATGAGATAAACGAGATTTAGTATATAATTTAGAATTAAAGAATGTCTTTTGAAATATTTACTATTACTTACTGAAAGATTTATTATTACCATTATGAGAGTAACTTATACTTATTATGATATTTATTATTAGTGATATTTTTTTTCTTTATTATGTTTCTTTATTATCTTGTTTGTTTATTACATTGTTAAAATTTATTATTACTATATTAATATACTATAAAATGTGTTACTATATTGAATTGCAAGTATTTTCACAAAGATACCCAAATATGGAACTGTTATAAAGATGCAAGGACTCAATCACATGAAAACTGAACTGTTGTTATAATATTAACTAATGAAAATTAGACAATTAATAAAGATATAATTAGACTCCTTGAAAAAAGAGGTATGAATTATACCACTCTAATTCTGAGCCTTAGAGGATTTTTTGAAATGAACTCTCGAAATTTATGTCTAGAACTTTCCAGTGAATTTCTTCATATTTAGATTTGTCATTATCATGAATGCATTCAACGTTATTTTATTTTTATTTTTCATGTTAGCATATTAAGATTAGTTGTTTATATTCTCAACTTACTTCCTGTTATGTACTGCTAAACAAGATCATATCTTGTATTTTTTATTGATGCCTACATTATTGTATGTAAATATAAAGTCATTCCACGCATCATCTTAGTGTTCTTAAATTTGAATTCTATATTTATAAAAAAAAAAATTAATTTAATTTTCTTTTATTTAGTATCTAATTATTATTACTTATATCAACAACTTCGTGAGCTAAGTCTGCATCATCTCCCTTTCTGTGAAATTGCAGGTCTCAGACCTACTTTTTCACCCGCCTTTCTGGGAGGGGGGATTTGTAATAAAATAAAAAAAATTTGCGCCATTTTTGTTCTCTCTTAGCTTCAATTCTAAATTTGTGGAACATATTTCAATCTTAGTTTCGTAACTTGTAACAGCTAAAATTCTTTTTCTTACTTTAGTTATTAATAAATTATTGCTTGCTTCTCAAAACGGCGGGAGGTATTTCGTAACCTTTTTACTTTCTGGAATATTCCTGGGATTTTAATTTTATTTTTTATTTTAACATCGCGTGACAGGTGTTAATACGCGTTGCTAAAGGGCTTGTTACTTCCGAGGAAAAAATATAGTTCTTGCCAAGGACCGCCTGCTAAGACCAATCAGAATTGATCATTTTTGTCCGTTGAGGCTCAAGTTCATCCTAATTGGATTTTTAAAATGATTGACGCGGAGCAGGAGGGAGCTAGTTTGTCGTGGAAATGTCCCATATTCATTTGGTTTTTTAGGAGGTTAGAATGCGATTGCCCTTCAAACTATCAAGACGCACATTTCATTTCTCCGCTGAATTAGAATATCAGATGATGTGGACTAGATAACAGAAGTTGTAGTGTCGATGTGTGTTAAGGTGATTGCGGGGAAGATTTTATCTATTTTATGAGTTAATTAATAAAGAACTTGAAGACTGATGGTGTCTGTTTTTATAATGGGGAAATACCCCAATGAAATTCTTGTACTGCTCGCCAACTGTCGGAGCGACTACTCTGCCCGTGCTGCTAAGAATTCCTAAAATCTGTGCAACATAGTTTATTTTCGTCGAGTTCAACATCATATTTATTACATATATATATATATGTATATATATATATATATAAAGGCTGTGGTTTACGTTTTTTTTCACAATATATTGCGAATGATGAATACTTCATAAGTACCTATGCAAAGACAAATGAAAAAAAATGTTGTAACAATAAATAAAGCCTTATGAAGCTTAAATGACTGAAACAACAACAACAACAAAGATATGTTTATTATCATAAAAAATATCAAGCTTAAAGTCAAATCTTAAAACATGATCGAAAGAATCTAAAGAAAGTTTTAAAAAGCGATTTATGAATATGTTTTACACATAAAGACAAACTGAAAAAACAGAGCGGACTTTTAGGTAGATTTCGTGTGAAATACTACCTACTGCGGTTGCTCCCATGTTAGAATTTCTGAAAAATTTTTGCAGATCTACACCGATCGTGATCTATAGACCCCAAAACTATCATTAGTAAAAAAGTTTATATATATATATATGTGAATCTATCTATCTATCTATCTATCTATCTATCTATCAGTGTATATCACTTTTTTATGGACACGATAACTTTTCCAATTCTGCTCAAATCTCTTTCAAACTGATACATGAAATCTCGGTCAAGTTCGTTAATGGGCAAAATCGGACCAAGGGGGTGGAAATAGGAAAGGTTTTTGTGAAAACCGATAAAACGCCATAACTTCTTAAATAAAATAGATATAGAATCAGTTTAAAGTTTGTTCTACTTCTAAGAAATAGCCTAAGCGTTCATGCTTAACAGATATGTTAAAAAATAAAAATGGGCTCAAGAGGTGAAAAAAACAGGGTTTTTTGGAGATTAAATTCATAACTTCGTTAATTCTCAAGATATCAAATCCAACTAAATTTTTTACAAATGTTCTCAAAATTATCTAAAATTTTTGTATTTACAAGTTTTTAATAGGATCATTTTTTACCGACGAAAAAAAAAATTAAAAACGTAAAGAAAAAGAGGAGTGGAAAAAGAAAAAAATCCATAACTTATTCAATTCTTAAGCTATCAAATCTAAATAGATTTATTTTACGTCTTCTCTATAATATCTACAACTTTTATAACAACAAGTTTTTCATAGGACCAATTCTTATAGAAAAAATAAATTAAACAAAAATAGGAGTTGGAGAAAAAACCTCAAATCCGAACTGCTTATATTCTGACTGATTTTTAAATTCATGTTTGATTTTAAATGCATCCGAATGACAGATCCTCTTATTTAGGAACTATATAATGTGACGTATTGGCCAGTTTCTCGATAAAGGCAGAATAAATCTCAAAAAAACTTCCAAAAAAGGCACTTTGAACTGAATTTCCTAAGCGATTGTGATGGAAAAATTGAGGAAGTACTCAAATAACAAATTGCTAATTTTATGACTCATTTTTAAAACCATTTTTGCCCTCAAACGTATCCAGTTGACAGGTTCTCTTATTTAGAAACTGTATAATGTGCCGTATTGGTCAGTTTTTTGATAAAAGCAGAATATATTTCAAAAAATGCTGTCAAAATAGCCATTTTGAACAAAATTTCCCGAAGCAATCGTGATTGAAGATTTGAGGATGCATTCAAATAACAAATTGCTTATTTTATCACTCATTTTTAAAACAATTTTTTGCTCTCAAATGCATTCAGTTGGCAAGTTTTCTTATTTAGGAACTATATAATTTACCTTAATCGTCAATTTTTTTCATAAAGTCAGAATATATTTCAAAAAAATGTTGTCAAAGTGGGCATTTGAGCCAAATTTAGCTTAAGATAATTCTGATAAAATCTGATCTTAGAGAAAAATGAAATTAAAATTTCTTCAGAAGCGGCCAAATAAAATTGTTAAACTAGGATTTTCACTAATTACACTTTATTTTTTGTTGTTGAAATGAGAGAGATTTAACGAAATCTACCTCCACATGTAGGCCAAGCCGACAGGGATTTTTTTAAAGACCAAATGTATATACTATTTAAATCATGCTTTTACAAATCTTAAAATATAATTATTATGTATTTAGCCATCGTGTTACCAAGCAATAAAACTCCCTCTAAATAATAATAATAGTAATAATAAAAACAGACACATCACAATTTGCTGTGAACTCCTTGATCACTAGTCATTATTTCGCCGGTGAAATTCTATATACCAGGATATGCGATATAAAGTACTTGTGTCATCATAAAAATCACCTTCGACCAGTACCATGTTACACTAGTTGCATATGACAAGCCAAATCGGTTCAAACATTCGGCAACCATTACTGTACAGTGAACGACATACGTGACGTCATGGTTGTTGATTACTGAAATAGAGAACATACGGCAGCATACGTCTTGGAGGTCAAGGGGTTCATTTAATGAAAGAAATAAAACAAGAAGTGGGTACCAGTGTCTTACCCGCTACTGATATTTTGTATATCACCCATTGTTTTTATTGTTAAAGGTTTTCAAAAATAGTATTATACAAACTTCGACTGAAAACCAATCGTGATTTTGGAAAGCTGTTCAAAGGAAATGGGACAAAACACCTCTTCCAATAATTCAAATTAATTATTTTCATGAAAATTTCTCTGTACAAAGGCAGATAATGTTTAGATTTCTTTGTTTCAATTACTTTTTTGGAGTAAAAAACAACAACAACAACAACAAAAAAAACCACCATATTTAAACATAGCTTAAAGATGACAAAAATAAGGACAAAATAAGGAGAATTATACAACTTTTGAAAAATGGCAGCAAAGAAGATATCTAAATTTTTAAAAAGTAGCCTACTGGAGACAGTGATACTGTTAAGAGAAGTTTGATCATGATGCCACTGTAATTAACAAAGTAGTCGTATTCATTTATCATTTATCATAAGAAGCTGCAAAGGTTAGAAATAAGCACTTTAGACTATAAGGTAAAAGCACGAACTTAAGAAATTTCTATAGAGAAATTTCCAATAGAGATGCCCACAATTGGCTTCTTTTAAGTAGTGATTCTTTTTTAGACTGATATAGTCAAAGACCAATGAGAAAGTGCACTCCATCAGCAGCCGTGACTTATAATTTCTTTTTCGAGCTTGGTCTGAGGGTAGTCTTTATAAAAGTCAAGAAAAAGTGATAAAGAATAGAACTGAAATTGATAATCTATTAAAAACAATCAAAAACTAACATCTTTACACTTTACTGATCCCCCTTTATTCAATGTGTTATTAAATATAATTTTATGAATGTAAATAAAAGGAATAATTATTATTAAACAATAATTTTTTGCATGTTAATAAGATGAATAATTATTATTAAATGTAACTTTTTGTATGTAAATAAAATGAATAATAATTATTAAATGTAAATTCAATGTAATAATTATAATTAAGTTTAAATTAATTCTAATAAGTATTATTAAATATAAATAATAACTTTTATCTATAGTAAAATTAATTACATTTAAATAACGATATTAGTAAATGAAACAAATCTACGAACAATTATTTTTCTCTTATAAACGGTAAACAGCTAAGGGTGCTCAGTCACGCATATTAAAAATTGCCTTCGCTAATGTTAGATCGATTGGCATGTTATGTATTCGTATTTAAAAAATATCTTCTTGGGAAATAAATATTTTTAACTTTTTTTTCTCTATGTATTCTTTTTAAAGGATGTCTTTTTATTTTATCCAAAATGTTTATGAAATGTATAATTATTTTTATATGAAGTGTTAAAATGTTGCTTACACTTAACTAGATTTGAAGATATAAAATATTAAATAAAGCCTAGTTTTAGAAACATTTTGGGAACAAAGAAAAAAAAAACATCTTTTAAGAAGAATACAAAGAAAAATTAATTAAAAATATTAAATTACCGAGGAAATATTTTAAATATACCAATGCATCACATGCCCATAGACTTAATATTAGCGAAAGGTATTCAGTAGTTGGACTATTAGCAGCCTTAAGTAAATTTTGCGTTATATATATATATATATATATATATATATATACAGTCACGGCAAAAAAAATCTTGGCACTCTGCGATTTTAGACGTTTTGTTGAATATCTAGAAATATAGATAAGGAATTATTCTGAAATTCCAGGTGTGTAAACAAAATAGTACAGGTTATATATTCTCGCAAAGATTTTCCCCCGAAATCCCATAGGGGATCGTCAACAAATTAAAAAAGAACGAAGATCTTTTGGATAATCCTGTCAAAACGAATGTAACAAAAGCGTTCAAACTGCAGATTATGATTAAGAGGTTTATTATAATAAACTTTGTTCATTTTTATGAATATAGCATGCAAATTCGTAGAGAAATTAAAATTTTTATAAAAACGGTCCAAAATTTTGCCAAGTGTTTTGCATCTAATTTGCAGAGTTCTAAATAAAACACAATGTTCTTTTCAGAAAATATGACAATCAACATTGTACATAACACCCTGTAATCAAAATTAAAAAATATTAACATTTGTAGGAAAAATGAGCAGGTTTACTAAATAAATTTTTACTGCGCATCCGTCAATTCTATAAAAATTTCATTTGAATATTGTGTTAGCTAAATGTATACAACAACTTTTGTTAAAGTTTCAAAATCATAGCTTGAAAATTCTGCAAATTTTTTTCGAAAGAATAAGATCAAAATCCGATATTCCCAAAATGAAGCAAAAAGATGAGGAGCTGTATCCAAATATAGTAGTACGTGCAATATTGTGTAGACACTAATCAATGGAATATGGATACAGCCCCTCATCTTTTTGTTTCATTTTGGGAGCATCGGATTTTGATCTCATTCTTTCGACGATAATTTGCAGAATTTTCAAGCCATGATTTTGAAACTTTAACAATAGTTGCTCTATACATTTAGCTAACACAATTTGCAAATGAAATTTTTATGGAATTGACGCATGCGCAGAAAAAATTTATTTAGTCAAACTATTTATTTTTCGTACAAATATTTATATTTTTTTAATTTTGATAATATGGTGTTATGTAGAATGTGGATTGTCATATTTTCTGAAAAAAGCATTGTTTTTTATTAAGAACTCTGTAAATTATAAGAAAAAAACTTGGCAAAATTTGGACCGTTTTTATAAAATTTTTAATTTCTCTACGAGTTTGCATGTTATATTCATAAAAATGAACACAGTTTATTATAATAAACCTCTTAATCATAATCTGTAGTTTGAACGCTTTTGCTACATTAGTTTTGACAGGGTTAACCAAAAGATCTTCGTTCTTTTTTAATTTAATGACGGTCCCCTAAGGGATATCTAGGGGAAATCTTCGCGAAAATATATAACCTGTATTATTTTGTTCACACACCTGGAATTTCAGAATAATCTCTTGTCTATATTTCTAGATTTCAACAAACCGTCTAAAACCGCAAAGTGTCAAGATTTTTTTTTTTTTTTTGCTGTGACTATATATTTAAATAACATTTATGTGAATTAATCAAGAACAAAAATTCATACTAAATCAAAGGCAATAATTTTTAACCGTATAACACCTGAAAAATTATTTTGACCAGGATTTTGAGTCACTGTGTTGCGTATATAGTATAATTAGTATTAAATAAAATCGGAATATGCTCTAACTAACAGAATAATACCTATTTTGTACACTAGGAGTGATTGTTCATCAAAAAGATATTTATAATACAATAATATGAGATGAATTTCCTTGAATACCAAATTTAATTTATTTATTGAAAATTAGAAAATACTTTAAAATATTATTTGTTAACATACAAAACGAAGTAATTTAGTAATGTTTATATAACAAACATGAAATGTCATGTATTTGGATAAATTTATTTATCTAAGAAATTGATTGTGTTATTAAAAAGTAACTATTGATTTTTGAATCAGCTTTCTATGGAATATTGAATAAAAAATAAGTCACTGAAAATTTGCGTGAAATCTGCGCGTTGATTTTTCTTCATAACATAAAAGTACATTCTTTTATCAAGAAATTTATTAGGAGTAAGTCCAGAATAAATTTTTCTAAAATAATTTTTATCGTTCTGTGTTTTCATGTACATCATTTTAAATAAAGTTAAACAGTTATTTAATTTCCGCGTAGTTAATTAGTAAGGCAAGATTTTTTTTATATATAAATATATTATTTCATCAAATATACGAAATAAATGTTTTACAAAAATGATACATTTAAAATGTCTTTTAGCCCTTTTAATTTAATTTCCGTGTAGTTAATTAGTGCATCAAGAATTTTTTCATAAATATATTATTTTATCATTTTTAAATGAAAATCTACGAAGTAAATGTTTTATAAAAATTATATACTTTAAATGACTTTCAACCTTTTCGGGTCCAATTTTTTTTTCAATAAAAAAAAATTCTTTTACTTTAATAACATTAATATCAGCTATACAAATAGATTAGTTAATGTTTAAAGACTATTTCATTTTCTGAAAGATAACGAATGTTGTTCTTTTCTATTCAATAAATATTCACATGACAATAGACTAAGGAAAAATTTATGGAAATGTTTTGAAAATACTGTACTATAATAAGATTTAAATTATATTTCAACTTTCAAATACTTTTTGAACTTTATTATACATGATCTTTCAGAAAAGTAATGTTTATTTTAAATTTAATGAGTGAAATATATGTTTAAAATAAAAGAATCGCAAATGGTGCAAAGAGAATTTTGCAAATAATAACAATTATTATTATTACTAAACGCCTAAACATAAATGAAGTCATGTAGTAAATGCATAAACATATACTACCATTACTATATGTAAATAATAGCAAAAAGTATTTCTCAAAACAAAATAATACTATCAATAAGTTTAATATTATATAATTGTATAAAATGGATGTGTATGCAAAATGAACGCTAAAATTATTAAAGATAATACAAGAGTAATTTTGAAGTTCTTATCATTCGCAGGATTACCAAATAATGAGCTAAATAACTCTGGAACACGTATAACTAAATTACAAAAGATATTTCAGTATGTTTTCGCTATATACCTTCTTTTTGTGTTTGTGTTATCTACAATACACAGATTCAAGCACTATTCAATGCTTGGGAATAATATAGCAGTTGATACAAACGTAATTGTTCTCTCACTATCAGCTTTATTACTGAAGGTTTCTTTGATTATGAAAATGAAAAGAATTAAATTTATTTTGAAATGTTTTATAAAGTTCATGCATCGGTATCAAATAATTGTCACTTCTGAAAGAAAAAAAGTCATAATCTGTTGTTTTATTTCTTTTGTAGTGCCTTTTCTTCTTTCTGTATATCACTCAAGTGTAGAAGGCCATACTGATTTACACGACTTTATTTGTTTTGACTGTCTTTTATCCAATAAAGCATCCAGATATTTGTTTAATATTGCCATAGACGTAGGGTATTCAGTCAATACATTCACATTTCCATTAATAACAACAATATTGCTCTCATTCATTTATATTGCTTTTTGCAAGTTAACATTGAAACCTTTCGCCATACAATTAAAAAAGACTCAAAAAAATCCGACGTCACAGAATATTAAGAAAAATTTAGTCATGTATAATGAAGTTAAACAAATACGGCACCAAATTGAAAATTTTGCTTCAGTGAATGCATTTTTTCTTTATGGATTGGAGTTTACCTTAGCTTTACGTTTGGTAGGTAAATATTCTTACAATGATCAAGAAAATTTATCCTTTTTATCAATAATGAGTGCCTTTTTCACTGTTATCCAAATGATTATTTTATGTATATCTGGTTCAAAAGTTGTCAATCATTGGAAAGATATACAACAAATTTCTCAGGAAATATCTCAAATTCATAGCCTAATACACGATAAAATGCAAGTCAAAGACATGCTTTTATTGTGGTCCTTTGTAGAGGGAACAAAAATAGATCTGTCTTTCCCTTGTCTAGGAATTTTCACACTTGATTGGAGTCTTTTATTTAAAACTGTCGCAACTATGGTAACATTTGGTGTATTAATGGTCGTTTAAAACTGAATCTACAATTATACTTTGAGTAATACTTCGCCTTAACAATAGCCCCACCAGTGGCCGAGAGGGTCTGACCTCTCAACTGGTAGACGGCAGGTGCTGGGTTCGAATCCAATCGCGGCCGTCGGCCTAACCGTTCGGAGTTTTCGTGGTTTTCTTCGAACCTTGCGTAAATACGGGTTAGGCTCCCTTAGAAAGACCCCCACGAAGGGCATCCCTCCCCCTGGGCCTATATCCCTAGCGTAGATAATCGGCCGACACAAAATACACACATACACACACTCGCCTTAACAATAAAATATTTTTATGAAATTAAAAAACAATAGATTTTTTTTAGTTACTGCTCTCATTTAATATGACAGCAAAATTAGATAACGAAATGTGAAACAGTTATTTTGCACTTAGAAGCACAATAATGTACAAATGATGTATTCTGCACTACAGGAATAAGTGCAACTATTCTAAATTAATGTTTCAAAATAATTTAATCAATTACATAAAAAATGTACATTCACTGAATATTGAAAAACTTTTTCAGAATTTCTACAACTTTTTTCTACAACTTTTTTCAAAAATAAATATTTAATAAATTGAGTGTTTTGAAATACATTGTAATGAAATTTGACAAAAACGGCGAATGCCTTATTACTAATTCAGATTGATATATCCCATTTTCTGTGTACAAAGATTATATTCAATAATATTGTTTAAAATTACTTTATATCTATTAATGAAAAATGAAAATGCACGTTTGTTTATAATATAAATGATGGTTAATATAAAATTGACGACACTGAAAAGCTCATAATTTAAGTTCCAGATCCGAATGAAACTTTAAAAACATGCTAATTAAATTATGCGACCGAGGTTTAAATAAAATAATATTTAAAATTTTGCCATTAGATAGCACTGTACTGCTAAAACTATGAGTAAATGAGTAGCTAATGTAATTTCACTATAAAATCGATACTAATGGCTCAAAGAAATCATTCGCTTGTTATGAACATGGCGCAGAACAAGGAGAAACGTGCACTCATCATAGAATTTTTTTTTATCAGAACAAGAGCAATGCTTCGGAAGCACGATGTGTTTATTTGCTCTTGAAAAACACCAGGAGAAGACAAATGCCCGTACATGCATTTAAAGGCTTCATTCATAAATTTGAAGAAATCTGTTCTCTGGATATTGAAACGGGAAAAGGAATGCGAGCAGCTGAGCCAGTGATTGTAAAGGAAACTGCAATTGCAACAACTGAAGCAGTTCTTCTGCAAGTTCTTCAAATGCTATTGTAAATGACCGCTCAATATATAAATACTAGAACTTCCGTGGGGAGTCATGTGCACAATTTTACGCAAAATTTGCAGCTTTACCCTTACAGTTTGAAACCTCAAGCTCACTGTAAACGTCTTGATTTTGCCTTGTAATTTCTGGCGAGAATGCAAGCGAATAAGTACTGACCATCGCATATCTTATGGACAGATGAGGTTCATTTTTATATAGATAGTGCTATGAAAATACAGAACAGCTGTATATGGGGTTTCAGCAAACCTCGTGCTGTGCACCAACAGTCACTATATTCTCCATATACCATGGCAAGGTATGCATTTTTTAAATTTAATTTTGGGCCCGTACTTCTTGGAGGAAGTTACAATAAACGGAACTTTTAAGTTATAGTCAGAACTGTCCGCCACTGCATAATCTTGAAGAATCATACTGTCTCGGCGGCGTTAATAGAAAAAGGCTGTTTAACCACCACAATATTCATGGAAAATGGAACAACTACTCGTAAGGCGAGACGTGTACAGAATGCGATTCAAGCTAACTTCTCTGATGAACGGAACGCATCATCTAGTGTTTTTTTCCAATTGCCTGGACAGCAAGGTCATCGAATCTGAACTCTTAGGAGTTCTATCTGCGAGGTTCTCTAAAAGTTCGTGTTTATCAAGGATGTATAACTAATGAGGCGAACTTGAAAACTAACATCGTATGCAATGTCTCGTTTATTCCTATTTATGTGTTACGTGCGGTGGTTGATGACTTGTTGGTACGCTTTTAGAATATTGCTGATTAACACTGGAACCACTGTAGTGGTCATTTTGACCTCTGCTTATTAAAAATATTTCTGTCCGAACTAGTAACATCTTTTTAAAATAACTTCACAATGTATAACATCGATATAAGTTAAATATATAAGCTAAAAAGTTGTAAGTAAAAATTGTATTTTTTTTCCCTCAAAAATAAATTCTAAGATGATTAATAATGTTATACTTTAAAAAAGAAGTTTTTGAAGAGTGAATGGGAGAGGCGGGTGAGAGAAATTCTTGTTAGATATTTTCAGATATGTTCGCATGTTTTATATTCGGATTTATTTGAATAATTAAAATCTGTTTAAAAAAGGCATCGGAATAATTTTACATTCGTTATTGTCACTTGAAATATGGTTAATAATTCTATGATTAAATTTATTTTGCTGTTTCATTTGAAATTTTGTAACTCATGAATAATGTTTGGCAAAAAATCTTCTATTTGAAGTACCTTTTTTTCTTCATATTTTAGACATTTTTGCTTATTACTTCCGATTGTAAAAAAAAAAAAAAAAAAAAAAAAAAAAAAAAAAAAAAAAGATTTATTAAAAAGTCATAGAATTAACTTGTAAAATACTTTTAAAATAATGAGTGCACCCGATTACTTGTAATTAATAAAGGTATGGAAGAAAAGGTTTAATTATTTAAAGTTCTTCATTAACGGATTAAAAACTTTTCATCGGTACTTATATGTAAAGATTACTATTTTTCATGGCTATACAAAAAATAGTAAACGGCTATAGCTTTCCTATATAATAATAAAATATTTTCGTAGAAATATTTTATGCAATACACAGGGTGATTCCAAATTTTTTTTTACAATAAAAGAGGGGTGATAGTACACATCAAGACAAACAATATTAAATAGGAGACCAAGGGTCCAAAACGTTTTCTTAAGGAGATAGCCGCCATTAAAGTTTAGGGACCAAAATTTCAAATAAACATAAAAAACAGAAAAATCGGTCGATTGATTTGCGGTTTTCACTAAAATTATTTTTTATGTCGACATTTTCTTGAAATTAAATTATAAAGATAAATTTCAAAATATGCCGAAAGAGGGCGCTTTAGACTTTGGAGTAACGAACAACTATTTTTTGCCGGTATGTTTTGCATCTCATTAAATGTTTTCGTAAGTTTACACTCAAACTTAAATTTTGAGCTCAAAATCTGTAGTTGGGAGTGGTTAAGTAACACAAACTGAGCTGTGTTCAGAGGGTTCAAATTTCAAATGATTAAAAAAAAAACGGAAAAATTGGTCGATTAATTTGCGGTTTTCACTAAAACTATTCTTTATTTAGGTATTTTCGTGAAAATAAATTATAAAGAAAAATTTCAAAAAATGCCGATAGAGGGCGCTTTAGACGTTGGAGTAACGATAAACTATTTTTTTGCCGTTATTGTTTGCATCTCTTTAAATGATTTAGGATGGTTAGACTTAAACTTAAATTTTGAGCTGAAAATCTGAATAGTAGGGAGTAGTTAAGTAGCACAAACTGAACTGTGTTCAAGGGGGAGGGGGAGGTTCAAATTTAAAGTAATTATAGAAAATGGAAAAATTGGTCGATTCGTTTGCAGTTTAAAATAAAACTATTCTTTAAGTCAGTATCTTCTTGAAAATAATTTTTAAAGATAAATCTCAAAAAATTCCGTCAGTGGGCGTCTTAAACTTCAGAGTAATCAACAATTCATTTTAACCATTATTTTTTGGTTCTAATTAAATGCTTGCAAAAGCATTTTAAATGTTCTCGGAAGCTTAGATTTAAACTTAAATTTTGAGCTCAAATCCTGAATCGTTATGAGGAGTTAAGAAGCGCAAACTGAATTGTGTTCAGGAGTTAAAATTTAACCCTCTTTCCTCCTCGAGCACAATTCAATTTTTCGCTACTTAAACACTCCCAACGATTCAGAATTTCAGCCCAAAATTTAAATCTAGGCATTTGAAAGCATTTAATGAGATTAAAAAAATAACAGTTAAAAATAGTTGCACGCTACTCCAAAGTCTAAGGCGCCCTCTATCGGCATTTTGTAAAATTTATCTTTAAAAATTATTTTCAAGCAAATACTGATTGATCAAGAAAACTGCTGATTTAAAAATTAGTTTTAGCAAAAACCGCAAACGAATCGACCAATTTTTCCGTTTTTTACAATTATTTGAAATTTGAACCCTCTGAACACATCTAAGTTTGTCTACTTAACCACTCCCAGCTATTCAGATTTTGAGCTCAAAATTTAAGTTCAAGTCTAAGCTTACGAAAGCATTTAATAAGATGCAAAAAATAACGCCAAAAAAGAGTGTTTCGTTACTCCAAAGTCTAAAGCGCCCTCTATCGGCATTTTTTGAAATTTATCTTCATAATTTATTTTCACGAAAATGCCTAAATAAAGAATAGTTTTACTGAAAACCGCAAATCAATCGACCAATTTTTCCGTTTTTTATAATCATTTAAAATTTGAACCCTCTGAACTTTGCTCAGTTTGTGTTACTTAACCATTCCCAACTAAAGATTTTGAGCTCAAATTTTAAGTTTGAGTCTAAGCTTACGAAAACATTTAATGAGACGCAAAAAATACCGGCAAAAAATAGTTGTTCGTTACTCCAAATTCTAAAGCGCCCTTTATCGGCATTTTTTGAAATTTATCTTTATAATTTAATTTCAAGAAAATGCCGACATAAAGAATAATTTTAGTGAAAACCGCAAATCAATTGACCGATTTTTCCGTTTTTTATGTTTATTTGAAATTTTGGTCCCTAAACTTTAATGGCGGCTATTTCCTTAGGAAAACGTTTTGGACCCTTGGTCTCCTATTTAATATTGTTTGTCTTGATGTGTACTATCACCCCTCTTTTATTGTAAAAAAAATTCGGAATCACCCTGTATATTCAGTGTAATGCAAGAATAAATTTAATAAGATTTGAATAAATCAATAAGTATAAGTATCTCAATGACTACATTATAGATATAATAATGGTTTAAATGATGCATAACATTTTTGACCGAAATTTTCTATATATCATAGAATAAAAGAAATATATGTATATATATATATATATATATTTCCCGTATTCTTTCATTTTGTGGAAAATATTGATATTAATAACTTAGTATTTACAATTCTAATTAGGCTTTATTCTCTGAAATTTCATGTTAACGTGATCCTTACAGTTCTTTTCATTGAAATTAAACATCAAATAAATGCGAAAATGTATATATTTGCTGCAACTTGCTACCAAAATTTTAAAATACTGAAATTTATTGAAATTAAAAATTATGATTGCGTTAAATAATAAAACATATTTCATGTAATAGAAATTTAACAAAAGCGTGGCAGAAAATATAAGTGAATTAATAAACAACAAAAAAACCACTTTTTTTTTTCAATTAGCCACATGTTTTTCTTAAATTTTAAAGAGGGAATCTGTTAATGACAGGACTTGTACGCTTCAAGAATTTCAAGTATCTTTTACCAGAATTTTCGAAAAGAAAATTTTTAGTGACAGCGTAAGTTACTTTTTTTAGAATAGGGAGATACAAAATTACCTTTAAAAATGTACTTTAGGATTTCTCCAGTCTTTTTCAACTTGACAAAATTTAATAACTTAAGGGGGCTCAGGGGTTGAAAACTTTTCAAAAAATCTATTTTTTTATGATCTAATTTGATTATTCATTTAATTCTTAACTCAATGCAAAAAACCGCATAAAGATATTTGCATTTTTAACGGAGTTATAAGCGTATAAAAACATTTCATATTTATTTACTTAGAACAGGTGTCACAAATAAAAATTAAATTAAAAAGTTGACATGTTTCGGTTCATTCATAAGAACCGTATTCATAACACATAAAATCAGTAGAAAACTAGATGACTCTGGATATAAATATAATCAAAAAACCCAAAACAAAACATTGCGCCCCCTATGATCGTGAATAGCCATTGCCACCGCGGCATATAAATATAATAAATTTTGATCATATATTAAATTTAATATGTATAAAATTAATATTAATAAAAGTAGAAAAACTAAATGACTCTGGATATAAAGGTAATTTAAAAACCCAAAACACAAAGTATTGCGCCTTCTATGATCGTGAATAGCCAATGCCACCGCGGCTCGCCCTATTAGACTCATCCTTTAAATATTTATTAAGTAATTCTAACCACAAACTCGGAATGTCATAAGAATAAGAATCATTACAAACCCTATCCCTCCTAGAATATATCTCTATGGATTCACGGATGATTAATTTTCGGAATAAACTTGAAATGAACACTAATCTACTATCTTTAAAACAAATTTTAACCCCGCTCTTTAAAAACAATCTTGATAACGCAGTCTTATTCCTATCAAATTTTATGTCACATTCATGCTCTTTCTTTCTAACCCCAAACTTTCTACCTGTCATACCAATATAAAAATTAATATCTCCCCCTTCATTCTCATATGGAATTTCATACACCCCTGCTAGATCATCTTGTGGAACCGGATCAAAAGCTGTGTATAGAAGGTGGCTTAGCAACTAATTCTATTTTAAACTTTTTTAATTTAGCTTTAAGCCTCTCAAAATTACCCTTTATATAAGGAAACGATAGTCTTTTAACCCCAATCTCTTCCTCCTTCTCACATGCATTATCAACCAAATTACAATTAACCTGAGAATTATTTTGCATTTGGAGAGAAGAATCAATGCATGTTTTTTGAAGAAAACTCAAAGGGACTTTCATTAGAATTTCATATAAATACAGATAAAATTTATTCCTGTCAGTTAATTAAGAGACTTTCATTTATTTATTCTATACTTTCTGAAAGTTTAATTAATAGCAAAAGTAGCATTTTCGTTTCATGTCATATGAACCAAACTTATTGCTTAAATGTAACAAGAAACAATTTCCTTACTTGTGTTTCAATTCTCTACGTTTCCTCGGGGTCTTTCTGAACTAATGTGAAAGTTGCACAAGATTTTTCTCTTATTTCTTAATCTGTTTTGTTTAAACAACTTTTGAATAGGTATCTCAAAGTAATAATAAATCCATCCACAATTTAACATTACTTTAAATTAGAAACTGATTAATCGTATAATTTAGGTTTGAACTAATTGTGTTAGTAACTTTAAAAGAAAATCTTATCCATAAGAAATCTATTGCAGAAATAATAATCATCTATAGATTGTCCACGTCTACGTAACTGTTTTAGTATTAGTTCGTTAAACATAAGAATGTATTAAAAATGAATCGTGAATCTTGAAAAAAGCTCATCTTTGAAAACTAAAAGAAAATAAACGGAAGAGACGAAGAAATATGGTGAAATTTGGTGTTTTCCTGTGATGAAATACGAAGTTTTCTAACTGAAATATACGAAATACAAACCTTTCTTCTTCATTATCTGTAAAAACCTTTTTCTAAACTTTAGAGAAGATATTACTTTTTAATTTACTATTTAATTATACCAGAATGTTTATTATTTAATTATACTTAATTAAAGTACAGTGGTGTACCGATTATTCGAATGTCTGTCAACGGAATGATCGGTTGACCAAATGCTTTCCAGAAGGCGAGATTCAAATTTGAGCTCCATGCACTGCGACAGTTCCGCACGCGAACATCAAGAATCTTCAAGATTTAAAGATATGATCAGGATGACAAAAAAAAAAAAAAAAAAAAAAAAAAAAAAAAAAAAAAAAAAAAAAAACAAGTTACAAAAGGACCACTCATTAAGAATTAAAGAAGCTTTTAGGTGCTTACAAACAGCCTTGAAGTGGGTGAATCAATAATACGAGAGTGAATCTGTTGAACCGCTTTCATTAAAACGTGTAAGAGATTTAACAGCGTGAAAAAATGTCTTCTCTGATGTAAAAGAAGGTTTTTGGACTCCTTTTCTCAAAATGTGGATCTTCAATACTGTAATTTTGATTACCTGAAGATTTCTTTGATGCATTTATTGCTTCATAGATTGTTCTGTTTTTCTTATTGTAAGCATCGTAGTACAGAATATACATATTTGTGTGTATTATCATTGTCAATTTGTTTCAGCTTGCTCATATAACCCTAGTATGTTTTTTTTAGTGATCGGCTATCCGAATAATCTCTGGTCACCAATTTGTTTGGATAATCGACTGTATAGTAATTTTACTATGGAAAAATGCGTTTTTATTTACGTTCAAAATAAATTAATCACAAAATTAAAGTTGGTTCCGGATTTAATTAATGATTTAATGATTTTTTGAATAAGTTTAAATATCTTTGATAAAAGTTATGAAAAAGTTTGAACCTTTAAAACGACATATCCGAAATATTACATTCATATGAATGGTTCATTTGTAAAAGGTTTTCTCATATTTGAAAATCAACTCACATTCACGCATAATGATCATTTTAAATTATTCGTACTTTGCAAAAGTTAAACTACTTCGTCTTCATTTCAATATAAATATGTTTAAAATTCCTTGACGAAACCATTTGCCAGATGAACTCTAGAATTTTGTCGATTTACTTAGTTATTACTTTTATAATGAGTTCTTAATTGCTGTTAGTATCACTGATTGCGGCAGAAATATTCCCAAAGTATAATTTGCAGGTGAATTTCATGCATAATGTATTACATGACTTGGTTTTTGGACTTTTCTGAATCTCGCTATGAACTCACTTTAAATACAAGACAGAACTTTCTAAGATTGTTTAAGATATTTCTGAATTTAGTTTATGATTTAATATTTAGAGTAGTGTTATCATAATTAATATTTGTGATTACTGAAGCTTCTTAAATCGCAATTTCATGCATTAAAATACCGGGATTTTTTAAAAATACACTTTAGACATATCGATTATATGGAAATTGATATTTTTTCACAGATTTCATCAATAAACCTTTTATTGATTTTAATACCGATTATCTTAAAATTAACTTTACTAAGCAGAATGACTCACTTTCTAGGTGTATACATCGATATTACTGATAATAACAATCAAGCGGATGTGTAAAATTTAATCGCAATTTCATGCATTAAAATAACGGGATTTTTTAAAAATATACTTTAGACATATCGATTATATGGAAATTGATATTTTTTCACAGATTTCATCAATAAACCTTTTATTGATTTTAATACCGATTATCTTAAAATTAACTTTACTAAGCAGAATGACTCACTTTCTAGGTGTATACATCAATATTACTGATAATAACAATCAAGCGGATGTGTAAAATTTAATCACAATTTTCTTATAGAATTTTTAGCACCTCGGAAAACATTGCAAATTATTTGATCAAGCGCAGGAAATTTTTTAATCTTATTACAAAATTTAAGGCAAAGACTTCTGACTGAAATAAGGGTATCATTTTATATGAAATATATAAGGAGTGAGACAAATATGTAAAATTAAAGAAAATATTTTTTCTGTCAGAAATTTGCAGACTGAAAGTTCAATATAGATAAATATATTTTTAGAAATTTTACACTAAATTTCATTTGCGAAAAGCATAGATTTTGCAGTGAATATAAAGGAAAATTAGTAAATATTAATTTATTTTCCATAAAGCAATCTTTTTAAAGTATGCTAAATATTTTTCCTACTAATTTCAAAGGTAATTTAATTTGTAATAATTGATTTTTATCATTCTACCCTGTTTAATACCCCTATTACCTTAACTTTATTTTTGTTGCCCCCTCATATTAAGTTTTATTCGTCACATTAAAAAAAATTGATTTAAATTACTCTTTTTTCCAAATCTATTTTATGTTTATTATTATTCAACAGATAGTCTGTCACTGTTTCGGGATACAGTGGAAACGTAAAGTTTGTTAAAGTCTCATTTATTTATCAAGTTGATGTGTTCTACAAATGGCTCTTAGTAATTAAAAATAGAAATTATGGCAAAGTATGAAAAACGCACAGATTGGAAAACGAATAACAGTCGCATGTTGTAAAAACCTGAAAAATCTTTTATCACAAATGAAAAATAATGTCAAAAAATGGCTTTTAATTTTAATAAACACACGGATATCTTTTAAACGGAATGTTATGACTATGTACAAAGAATAAGAATTATTTTTCAATCTTTAAAGAGTGGATTTTTGTGAATTTAATATATAAGACACTTGTCAAAATAATTTATAATAATTTTTTAAATGACTATTTTATGCTCTTTGTTTTTCGAAATTTATCAAGCTCTAGCAGCCTTTGCCTGTTACAGAGGTCAATTTCTCAAATAGCATCTTGAATCTAACGAAATACATGAAAGAAAAATTAAAAGACTTAAGATCTAATTAAATACCTACACCTTTTCTCGTAAAATCTTACATTATCCGAATAAGTCGATGCTGACAACATAATAGACAAAATAGCTCTAAAATAATTGAAACATGCATGTTTAACTATTTTTTTAGCATGTTTGTTATTTTGAACATCCCGCTTCTAACGATATTTATTGCAGAGGCATGACGAAATGTCTTAAAAGTGTGACCACCCTATTAGTTGGGAAATTTTAAAATAGGTAAATTGCATGTTTTAGTTTGTTTTAATAGATTAGTTATCCTCAAATTCATACCTCTATCAAAAACTGAGATCGGTTCCATAATTTTCTCAGTATTAGAAAACCTATCACTAAAATACGTTATACGTACAACCTCGCGAGGAGCAAATTGGTGGGAAGGGCAAGAGAAATGCATAACCTTAATAAGTATTCATAGGGCTTTCCAACAATATATCATATGATGGGTGTCAGAAAAGTTAAAAAGTGCTCACAAAGTTCACACACATTCCCCCTCTCTTTAAAATCTTCATAAATTATAAATGATATATATTGGAGGGTTCTGAAAAAAAAATCCGATTTAAGATGATAAAAACTCTACGATTTCAAAAAAGTTTCAAAATTGCCTTCCGAGGGGCAATTAGGAAAGGGCTAAGAAAGGTTTATAATATAAAAGAGTGATCCAAGAGCTTTCCGATGATACACCACATGATTAGTCCAAATTTAGTTTGAAAAAATTTGACCAACACTTTACCCCCCCCCCCCCCAACTATTACAGGGGAAAAAATTTTAAATCGCTGAAACACACGTTTAATTATTTTTTTAAGATTTATTTTCTGAAATTTTACGCTCCGATTTAAAACGGTTGTTGAGATGCGTCAAATGTTATGAAAATTTCAACCCCCTTTTATCCACCTTAGGGTGAAAAATTGTAAAATCGCTGAAATACGTGTTTAATTATTTTTATAAAGATTTATTTTATGAAATTTTTACCTAAAACACATGCAGAGGTATAGCAAGGTGTTCTATAATTTTCGAGGCCACGTTTAACACCCTTAGGGGAGGGGGATTTTAAAAATCCCGTGTTAGTGCAGACTTACATCATAAGAAGTATTTTCTCCCCAATTTTTATGCTTCTAGGTTCAGTAGTTTGAGCAGTTCGTTGATTATCAGTCAGTCAGGACAAACTGTTTTATCTATGTATACGTTTCACTTTAAGGAAAAAAGATTCATGTTGAACTTGTTTAGATAAATTTAATTAAAGTAACTTTATATTTAATCAGTTTTAGTTTGTTTTAAGTATAATTTTCTTATATCGATATTTATGTATATTTATATTCAAATAAAACCCTCAAAATTTGCGATTTAAAACGAAATTCATAATTTAAATTAATTAAAATTGTTTCAAGCTCAAAGTCCAATTGAGCATTGTCGACTCGATTTTGTTGGTATGGAAACATCTGGTTTTTATTTTAAATACGCTTAGACGTATGAAAATAATTTTTCGCAATATGATTTATTTTATGTATGAAAATAGTTTTTCCAGTGATATATTAAATAACTACTTTAACAAGCGATATATACATGTACGTTATGCTCTATGCACGTGTCTCCCTCATTTTAATGTTTAAATTAATTAAATATCATTTACGCGCATTCTAAATATCCAATCGTTTTCATTTACACTAAAATCATTTGCTTTTGGCGAGGAAAAGTGGTTCTTGCCAAATTGCATGACGCTTTCGTACTTTCACGTCAAATATTCGAAAGTATTTTTATTTTTATTTTTATTTATTTATTTTTTTTTTTTTTACGGACTGTCTGCTGTAATTCCGTCGCTAATTTTGACTGATCCTCTATTACATATATAGGTAGTTCATTAGTATTTTTTCCAAAACATTCTGAGCATGCCCAGTGTGGAGACCTTCCTTGTCAGCTCTATTTGAAAGGAGCCAATCATTCATTAGAATCATGAATATGCTATCAATAAACAGCATGAAATACATTTTATAATTATTAAAAATAATAATCTATTGGAATAAAATTAATTATGCGTAAATATTCAGTGATGTTAAATTTAAGTACAAATTTATCCTTTTTCAAATAGTTGTTAATTAAAACGAATCAATAATTCTAACAGCGTTTTGTGATGATCTTACAGATAAACTACTTATTTTAACACACAAATATTACAATGAAAGAAATCATAGTATAAATTTAAATGCTTTTTTTTAATTCCGAGATATGTTGTGTCATATTTTATATAACTTATCATAAGATTCAAATAATAAAATGTGTTCTGTGTTTAATTTTGACAAATGAATAACAAAACAGAATAAAATTTTCCTAAAATAAATGCATTTTTTTAGAGCTTAAACATATATGTAAATATTTTAAAAATATTTCATATAAAAATAATACTTCCAATTACACTTATGCTTGTTACTGTTTTTTTTTTTTTAATGTCGTGCAAAGGTTTCCATGACAACAGTTTTGAGATAAACAACTCAAAAATATTGCTTTTAAAATAAAACAAATGCCACTGACATGCATTAAAATTTTGTTTACCAACTGATTTAGGTTTGATATTTATTGGTTATTGTATTTCTAGACCCTGAACTTTTATACTTTTCAGAATTATTTTAAGATGGTCCCATAGTAACAACAAACGCATTTTAAAATAGTTCGCGAATAAATAAATATATTTCTAAATAAATAAATAAATACAAATAGTGAGATGTTAATCGTTAAATGTATATTGAGTGCTTGTCGTAGCCTGCGCTTCGAATTTAAAAGTCAAAATCATGTTCTATAATGCTCTAATTGAAGTGTATATATTTCGAGCGATGTTAAATGCAACGTTCATGCATAAATTATCTCGTAATTAAAATACCAAATCCAGACAAATAAAACATATTTTGAAGAAATTTCTAAACCATTGATTTCTGCTAATTTTGAAAATAATCTTACATTGGAAATAGCCTTCTAACATATAATACATGGAATGTATAAAAAAAAAAAGAATTAAAAAAGGTCATATAAAGAAGAATAAAATAAGATGAAGTAAAGAAGGTAAAATGATATTTTACATATTAAGTAAAAGATTTCTGTTTTAAATGAGAATAAATTATGAAAGAATTTTCGAAAGCGAACTTTAACCTTATTGATTCTGATACAAGAATAGCTTTGAATTTATTATCATTCATAGGAATTCCAAATATTCAGACAGATCAGTTGCAAAACGGGCATTCTAAATTTAGAGAGTTAGTCCAATATATACTATTTATATATTTTTTTTTGTATTTTCCTGGAACAAGAGTACGAGAGATTAAACAAATTTATATATATTACAAATAATTTAGCTGTTGGATTACACATAATCAGTACATCTGTATTATCTTTATTATTAAAATTGTTCTTCCTTAAAAAAGTAAAAATTCTAAATTGTTTTGTGTTTGTGTTTATGGAAATTCATGCACCAATATGAAGTAAGTTACATTTCTCAGAGAAAAGTCATCATTACTGGATGTATTATATGTTTAATATTGCCAGTTCTTATTTGTTTATGTCATACATTTATCGAAAAGTCATCGGGTTTTGAAAAATGGATTAACTTGCACTATTTTTCTAACAATGAATCTTGGTCAGTAATAACACTTTGCCTGTTGGATATTGGTAGCGCCATCAATGAATATAACTTTCCATTGTTTACGACAATATTGTTGTCATTCATTTACTTGTCGTACTGTAGGGTCTCATTGAAACCTTTAACCGACCAATTGAAAGAAACTCGTGAGCATCCGGCAAAACAAAATATCGCTAAATGTCTGGAAATGACCATTAAAGTTTGGCGGTTATGGCTCGAAATCGAAGATTTTACTGCAATAATTGCCTTTTTTTCTTTACGGGTTGTCATTTACAAAAGCATTGCACTTAATAGCAAAGTATGTAGTTAAAGGCAACAGTTTTACAACTATGTCAGTACTGAGAATTGCAACCATTATTTTTCAAATCTCTATGTTAGCTATATCTGGATCAAGGACTGTAAATCAATGGCAAGGGATAAAAATAATTGCTCAAGAATTACCTTACTTTCATGGAAAATTTTACGAACAAGTTGGAAATAATGACATGCTTTTCTTAATGTATCTCTTGAGAGTCACAAACAGGGATCTGTCGTTTACAGGTTTCGGAGTTTTAAAACTCGATTGGTATCTTTTACTAGCAACTACAATGTCCTTGGCAATGTTTGGGGTTCTGATGATGTAAATCTTTTTCAAAAACTGAAACAGTATTATTGATAAAAGAAATATTTTTGCGAAATTAATATTTATTCATCGTTATATATTTGATATAAATATATATATAAGCACCTATGTTCTTTCTGAACATAGGTGCTTTTATTTGAACAGTATATATTTAAGATTTATTGATATACATTTTCATTTCTAATTATAATTTTTTAAATACTTATATAATGATTAAATTAGTATTTTTATACACTATTAAGTGTCATAATTTTCAGAAACTTTTTATCTCGAAATCGACGATTATATTGCAATAACTGCATATTTTAGTTACGGGATGTTATTTATCAAAGTTTATACTTAATACCTAAGTATTTAGTAAAAGGTAATGCGTCATTGAAGCAATATTATTGATAACTGGTTTTCTTTTATTCGTCATATATTTGTGATATAATTTTTTCTTTATAAAAAAAGTGTTTTTATTTAAACAGTGTATTTAAGTGTTTGTTGGTATGTATTTTGCAATTATTATTACAAAGAATTTTTAGATAATTATCTATTAGACCACGAGGCGACAGCACAAACAATCACTTCTTTGAATTGGAGGCAAAAATTTTAGAATTAGTTAAAATTCTATTCGCATATTAAAATGCAATTGGTCTGACAATTCATATCGAAATTTAAAAAAAAAAGTCTGAAACAATAACATGCTTTTATTAATATCTCTCTTGGGAATAACAAACAGGGAGTGGATTTACGTGTTTAAACTTTTTAAAACTCAATTGAAATCTTTTACTGAAAACAACAAAGTCTATGGTAATGTTTAGAAATTAACATGATAGGAATTTTGAAGTTTTGTTCGCAAATAGTATTTTTGATAAAAAGATAATTTAAGTTAAAATGTTTAATTTTACATTTATTATACGTATGTAATACTGATTTGCTGCATCCTGTGTATGAAAATAAGTACTATTATTTCAAGAATGTAATTAAAAATTTGTAGGTATGTAGTTTAATTTTTGATAACAAAAATATTTATATTCTTCTTCTACTGATTAGATTTATTTTGTTATATACCGTTAAAAAACTTAAATACTGTGTTCTCAAAAATAAAGCAGTAAAAATGTATATTCAGAGAAATTTAGCAATATAATTCTAATAATAAAAATAATTAATTATTCATATTGAAAATTTCATTGATGGAACTGTAATAAACATTCAAGGTGCTTGTTTTTAACGAAAAAAGACGTATGCGTTATATACAGATATGTTTGTCTTTTATAATATAGATAGATAAACAAAAAGGAAATTTTTAGTCAATTGATATTTTTATAAATGGATTGATATTTTTAAGCTGCCTCAAAATAGTAAATGATATTTAATCATATTCAGTAGATTCCCGACTATCCGGCCTAGTAAAAAAAAAATAAGGGGTTATTTTGTTTAGGCATATTAAAACGGTTATTCATCAAATAATTTATACTCTAGGCTGGAAAGGAGAAAAGACATGTATCTGAATTCCAATTTTTCTAAAATTTTCATTGCTTCTTTGGGTCTGACATTTTGGTAGATCTATTAGCGACGAATGGAATAATTGAAATTCGGAAATATTTTCAGAAAATGTGGCAAAATAATTTTAATTGTTTTTCTCTAATAATTGATTAAAATGTTCAAAAGTCAAAACTATGAACAACTTTGTTGAATTAATTTATCCATATATTTACACACAATGATATAACAGTATTCGTATTTGGTCGACTACTTAATTATGTATTTCAAATGATTAAAATATTAAAAATAAACCTTTTTATGTATTAAAAAAGTCAAACTTAGATTTATAAATAGCGATTATTTTTCACGCATAATAAAGAAATGTGATAAATGAATGAAA
Organism: Maratus speculifer; assembly: GCA_964019185.1. Taxonomy (NCBI): domain Eukaryota; kingdom Metazoa; phylum Arthropoda; class Arachnida; order Araneae; family Salticidae; genus Maratus; species Maratus speculifer. The sequence goes on along the minus strand of OZ025291.1, from coordinate 35,645,181 downwards.
TTGTTAAGCCAAGAAGTTGATATGATATGAAAACTGTTCTTATTAGATTTTATGAAAATAAAGGACTCAAGATAAATGGTCAGAAGTATTGTCTTAACTTACATTTCATTTAATTTTTTAAAATAGTATTATTATTATGGGGAAAATATGCAATATTTTATATAAGTTTAGCTAACAAAATAATTTAAAAAAACTTCTTGAAAGTCCTAAATGTTAAAACAAGGATCTCGAGCAAGTTATCGCTGGTAATTACTATAATGGAGATTCCATTATATATTCTTTTTTTCAAAAAATCCGTTCCTTTTATAAAATTGCATTTTAGTTAATCTTTCTAAATCAAGGATTATGAATTCATTGCGCCCTATTCTCACATTGTAATATGTTCTATTATGTATGTGAACGCTTTTATTACATGCTTTCTGCTACACGAGACTTGTCCGCAAATGTAATATATAACAGAAATAAAATAAGGAAAAACAATTCCTTTTCAATCTGCGCCTCTCAAAGTACCATTGAAAGCTATAGATGGGATTTCAACAACTAAAATAAAAATTATTTTTTATACAGCTCCCGACAATATTCTTTCTCTTCAAAAAATATATAGTCTTGCAACTTATTTCATGGTTATGTCTAACGATCTTCTGTTTTAGAGCATAAAGTTTGTCTGTCAGCAAATGTTTTTCTCTGTTTCGTTTGAGAGAACTTCGTTTATCATGAAATAATTCTTTTAACACATTCGCACCTATCCCATGGTCTCCACATTTATGCGGTTGGCAATGTTACTTACAAGGAAGGTCTCCATTGGGGGCATACTCAGAATTTTTTGAAAAAAAATACGAATTAAACTACTCATGTAGGTAATAAAGGATCAGTGAAAATTAGCGGCGGAATTACATTATTAGATATGTAAAAAAAATAAAATAGTTTGGAATAATTGGCGTGAAAAGCTGAAAGCGACGCGGGATTTGGCAAGCAGTGCATTTCCTCGCCAAAAGCAGACGATTTTAACGAATCTGAAAATTGATTTTAATTGACTTCACTGTTAAAAATCTGCAGCATTTACTGCAACGTCACTCCACTACTTTTGTAGAATATCTCTCTTCTGACCAACGAGAATGCTCCATAGCACGGCGAATTGACCGTGTCATACACTGTTAAAAATCTGCTGCATTTTGTTGCAACGCATTCCACCGCTTGTATATAATATCTCTATTTCAACCAATGAGAAAGCTCCATTTCATGGCCAAGTAACCGATTTCTATACAAGCAAGGGAGTGCATTGCAACAAAATGCAGCAGATTTTAGCAGTGTATTTTTCAATTTGGAACAATTTTAATCAATTTAAATTATGTTTTAAATGATAAAATATATTAATTTCATTTTGTTATAAGTACATATAAACGTATATGACAAAATTACACTTAAAGTAAAGTAAAAATGCAAAACTAAAATTACTTAAACTAAACTTATTTAAATAAATTGAACATAGAAAGTTTTTTCTTTAAAAAGTATTCGAAGCGAAAAAGCGTATTTTTCAAAATTTCGTTTTTTCGCCAACCGGAGATAAACCGCCAAATAAACGAAATTTTTATTATTTTTTTACGGACGTTATAAGGAGCTTCCGCCGAAATTTTTTTTTATGAGAAGAACATTCTGTAATTTTTTCAGATTTTTCTGAGTATGCCCGTATGGAGATCTTCCTTGTTAGGAACGCGTTTCTGTCTCTCTCTGCAAAATTATCGCCAAAGTTGGCAAATATACAAAAAGATTTGGCGCAAACCGCAAGCCAAGGAAAAATGTAACATCTGCACTGACTATAACGGCTCTTCGATTTTATCTGCCGCCCTGTAAAGACAGATTACACCATGTAACATTAAAAACTTCTCCGAGAGGATTAATTTCCGTTCATTTATCCTGCATTTTAAATAAAATTCAAGAAGACATATTCTGGTGTGTTTCTATTTGCTTCTACCCGTTACTGTGTCATTGCTTACAACACTGGATTAATTAACATCAATACAATTTTTTTTTTTTTTTTTTTTTTTTTTTTTTTTTTTTTTTTTACGATTGCTACATAGACTGCCACTATACGACACCAAAATAAATACTACAGTTGTTATGCTAAATTCTTGGAAAATATAATATCCATCACTCAATAATGCATGGTCAAGTGACAAAAATGGCTTTTAATTTTAATAAACACACGGATATGCTATGACTATGTACAAAGATTAAAAATTACTTTTCAATATTTAAAGAGTGGATTTATGTGAATTTAATATATAAGACACTTGTCAAAATAATTTATAATAATTTGTTTAAATAACCATTTTATGCTCTTTGTTTTTCGAAATTTATCAAGCTCTAGCAGCCTTTGCCTGTGGCGGTGGTCAATTTCTCAAACAGAATCTTGAATCTAACGAAATACATGAAAGAAAAATTAAAAGACTTAAGATCTAATTAAATATCTACACCTTTTCTCGTAAAATCTTACATTATCCGAATAAGTCGATGCTGACAACATAATAGACAAAATAGCTCTAAAATAATTGAAATATGTATGTTTAACTATTTTTTTTAGCATGTTTGTTATTTTGAACGTCCCGCTTCTAACTATTGCAGAGGCATGGCGAAATGTCTTAAAAGTGTGACCACCCCATTAGTTGGGAAATTTTAAAATAGGTAAATTGCATGTTTTAGTTTTTTTTAATGGATTAGTTATCCTCAAATTCATACCTCTATCAAAAACTACTGATAAAAAACTGAGATCGGTTCCATAATTTTCTCATTATTAGAAAACCTATCACTGAAATACGTTATACGTACCACCTCGCGAGAAGAAGACATATCTTGGTGTATTTCTATTTGCTTCTACACGTTACTGTGTCATTGCTTACAACGCTGGATTAACATCAATACAATTTTTTTTTTTTTTTTTTTTTTTTTTTTTTTTTTGCCATGCTAAGTTCTTGGAAAATATAATATCCATCACTCAATAATGCATGGTCAAGTGACATTATGCACTTTTGTAGACATCTACTATAGCGTATTTGATAAAATTCTAATTTAAAAGTTTACTAAAAAATAAAAAAAATCTAGTATAGTTGTGTAACGATCGAGTATAACAAATGCCGGATCGTATAGGACAAATTTTATTGTTTTTACCAGTATCTTTTATCAGTAGTTTTTAAGATCCATTTTTATAGGGTATAAGATAGGAATAAATGATGAAGATAATCGATTAAATATACTAATAAGAACAATAAAATTTGTTCTGTATGCTCTGACACCTAAGTATAAAGATGAATTCGTTCTAATATTAAGATAGTACATAAAGAAGTCGATGAATTCACATCATAATGTTACAATGAGATTTTCCAAATTTTTGAAGCGGGCAAAGACTTTCATTAATCAGTTTTCCTGGCCAAACTTATATATATATTTTATTTTAGGAGCTCTTTCGGAATCGGACAGATATAGATCTACAGTTGCTAAAATATAGTAACACTTACAACGTTTAAAAAATTTCTAAGTATAAAAAATTTAGTATATTCAATAATTTTTATGAAACTGTTTTATCGAATATATACAGTAGTAATTATTACTTCATAATGTTTATGATATAATGACCTTTCATGTGTTGCTTTTTGATTGTTATTTATCAATATTAAAAATATTTTAATTATGATGTTAAATGATTTATTATTAATTATAAATCAATTTAAATTATGTGAAATAGCTATAGCAATCAAATTAGCAAAATTAAGACAATCTGGCATGCATAAAATAAACGGTCAAGGTATTTTGGACACCTCGTTTATCTTTTAATTACTGTAACTTTCACAAAAATGATATAAACGTGACAAATGAAAAAATTTTGATTAATTAACAGATAATTAAATTTATCTCAAACAAACTATTTTTGAATTTTTATATGTAATAATAAAAATTTTCCGCGTTAATTCTAAATTAATTATTTTCAAATCATTTAATATTTAACTTCTCCCTTTTCTTTTTATGATATTTAACGTATTATTACTTTATTTAAAATCATCTTTCTGTTTTCCTAAGGCGACATACTACGTTGATACTAAAATCAAACCGTCATATCGTGGATTTGTTTCGTTTTCATGTGAATGATAATAAAGTTGTTTAATGGACGTCGCCTTAAGTGATTTTAATAGGAAATTCTCAAAACGTTCATTCCCTTTCTTACCACCGTGTGCCACGACTGACAGCAAATTAAACAATCTACGATTAAGTGATGGTTAAAAATGATACGTTACGTACTGGCCCTTGCATTATGCATTGTTCTGAAGCAGAATATCTCAATTCTGAAGACGGCGTTTATTAGACACCTTTATTATCATTCACATGATAACAAAACAATTCCACCAGACGACGGTTTGATCTCAGTATCAACGTATTATGTCGTCATAGAAAAACATATAGATTATCTTAAAAAATAGAGCTTCGCCATACTAAAAGGACTCTGTCAAATGACAGGGGTTAATTTAACACATAAAAAATGTAGAATTTTCCGTTTTGACTTCAATGAAACGAGATTATATCTGAACAGGTGCTAGAATGCGGGATTTTACGGCTAAAGTCAAAGTTGTGAATTAATTTATTAGAAAATATGATTTCAACTAATGCGAAATTTTACATCGCAATAAAAAAAGAAAAAGTTCTATCAGACCGGAATAAATGATACGATCAGTCCCCTGGCCGAGAACTCTGGGTAATTCAATGATTTTTTAAAACGTATATAAATGAAAGAATAAAAATAATAGAGGGATCTTAGAGAAAGAATTTCTTAGACAGATTGATGTTTTTAGAATAAAATAAAATAAAGTAAGCGTAGATTAAATATATGGAATATAAATTATACATTAAATATTATGAAAAGAAAGGTGAAATGTTAAACATTAAAATAATTTGGAAATAATTAACGTAGAATTAAAGCGAAAAATTTTTAATATTACATATATTTCTCACAAATAAAATCATTTTTAAATCTCTGTGTAAGTTTATTTACTTAAGCAATTAAGAAAGTGAAAAGGGGAAATATGTGTACCTAGTTCTTAATGAAAAAAAATTAAAATAAAAAATATAAATTGTTATGATAGTAAAATTGCTTACTTTTGTGTAAAAGTTTAAATGTCAGTGCGTTTTCTTTCACATTCTAAAGAAAAGTTAACACTTATTATTTCTTAGAAGACACTTTTAGAGAAAGTACTATTTCATTTAAAAATTGAATGGACGACATCTCTGCTTTATATGCAATTGAAAGTGGAGTAACAGAACATTTGAATGTAGCTAAAAAGTGTTTGTTTTCACTTGTAATTACAGCTTTGTTACAATACGAAATATAATTCAAGAAATTTATAGAAGAAACATGTAGCGATAAAAGCTTTTCCTTAGAAAAAAGGACATTTTGAAACTTATAATGGTTTTGCCAATGCCACTGAAAGCGATAAAGTATTATCTGGAAAAGTTTGAATTTATTCTGAATTTCTGGATTATTTTAGCATTTGTATCGGATCTTGATTTTCGTTTCTTTTTCAAATCCATTAAAATTAAATTTAAGATAAATAATTTTCTTTGAATAAACCAAGTAGTTACAAAATGTTTTGCTGAATCACCCAGACACATTCCGTTTCAGTAATATAAGGATTCGAAAATAACAAATCGAGCTCCTTTATAGTGAAATCTATTGCAACAAAAATTGCACTTCACTGAATTTTATAGCACGTAATAAAATGTACATGAGAATTAATATTAATACAGTGAAACCGCCTACAACGGTCACTCCGAGCAACGATAGCCTCAGAGTGCTGGGTATGTTTTACTGTTATCGAATGTCTATCGTAGGAATAATATTAAAATGAACCTCGGAACATCAGCTATCCTACAGCATTTTTTATTTATTTCTTTTAACATTATGTTTTGCTTACGACCGATATTGCGAAGAGTGTGGTTTTTGTTAATTGATGATCTTCTCCTTACATTATTCTCTACTGATCTCTAACGGTTGTTAAACTTAACTCCATTCATAAATACGTGTGGCGACAGAGGCGTGGTATTTTGCAGCTGGAGGGGAGGGCAAAATTTAAGTGTGAGCAAGCAGAAGTCATTTGTACTCTGTGAATCGTGCGATATTTTTTCTTGTCTGTTTGTAACGCGCGTTTTTCACTAAAAGAGTGACTTCAAGGTGAAAATTTTAACTTTACATGATAAGTTGAAAGTTATCTAGAACAGAAAAAAAGAGGCATGAAAATTAGTTGTAATTTACAATTGCGGAAGCACTCCAAAATATGACAATCAACAAAAAAAGAAAAAAAAAGACTTTTATACAAGGGTTTTATATTTTCAATGGTGTCCAATGAGTAGTTCTTTAATTGTTAGCACAGACATAGAGTTCAAATTACAAAAATGTCTTAAATGAGATAAAGAAATATTTTAAAAGCCGTTTGGTTTAATAAAAACATTTCTTAAAAAATTACGAAATTTAAATTTTTATACAGTTGTTCTATAAGTTATACTTAGCGAAATTTCCTATTACACTGACGTGTATACAAATGCAAGAAAAAGTCCTATTAATCTATGATTAAAATTGACTGAGTAATAGCCAATTAAAGTCGGAACATATTTTTTATTCCAATTAGGGATCATTCACAAATTGAAGTAGAAATATAATTTCGTTTGAAATATTAAAAAAATCATTGGAAGTAAAATTAAAATTGCAATGTAAATTTCAAATATTTAATCATTCTAGAATATTGATGCAAAATATACAATTTACAATAAACATGTGTCTTAAAAAAATTATGAAAATTAACAGCCTCAATTCTTTACAAGATAATGCATATTTTAAAATGTTATTCGATGATACTAACCTGCAAAAGATGGGTTTGGGTCATGTTTTTTAATTTTTGATAATTGATTTTTATGTATTCTGTACTGCTGAATCCTGAATTATCCTTTATTTATTACCAACGCCTAGAGATATTTTGAAAATCACAAATTTTAAAGTAATAATAATAATAATAATAATAATAATAATAATAATAATAATAATAATAATAATAATAATAATAATAATAATAATAAAAGAAGCAAAATTTTGATATTGCAAAATAGATGTGATTGTTGTGTTTTAACTTTTGATAATTATTTTTCATGTATTTTTTACCGCTAAATCCGAAAATGATTTTCATTTTTAACCATCACGTTAATATTTTTCGCAAATTGAAAATTTCAAATTTATAAAGTTCAAAGTTAGCATTGAACCTCGTCACACACCTCATCGAACTCCTCAGACATTTAACTGTAAGAATTTCACATATAAGCCAAAAACTGAATAAATTATAAAATAAAATAAAATAAAATGAAATAAAAAAAAGTTTTATATCTGTTTTATAATATCAGATTTTTGTTACATTTTAACTTTGACATTCACGATCTTCAAAGATATTCTAACGAGATGGTTAAAAATGAAGGTCATTATCTGATTTAGTGGTAAAAATTACATAAAAATCAATTATCAAAATTAAAATACACAGACCTCTCTCTTATTTTATAATATTCGATTTTCGTTGTTTTTTTACTTGGACGATTTATCATTTGCAAAAAATCCTGACATGATGGTTAGGAATTAAGGTAATTTTCGGATTCAATAATTAAAAAATTGAAAAAAGAAACATAATAGTAAAAACTCAATTCGCAGTCTTGTGTTATGTCATCAAAAACTTTTTCTTAAACATCTTGGCGGTAATCTATCAAAATGTTTTGGTGTTATCCTGTAAAATGCATGGTAAAAATGCAAGTATAAATGCATAGTAATCACCAAAAAGTATGACAATATTAGATTGTCATCGAATTTACGTCAGTATGTGAATTTCATTCCTCATCGGATAGTTGAAAATGAGTTAATGATTGAGTACAAATTTTAAGCTGCAAAAACATACATACGGTTGTTGATCTTCACACTAGAACCGCGGGAAAATTCATTCAAGTTTTATAAAAATATTTCTCACCGGAATTTTGATTTAAAACTGTTTAAGTTATTTATTGAAAATATTTTTTCTCAGCATATATTTAGATTATTTTATTACGAGTTTTCTAGTTCGAATCGACATTTCTCCATATGATACGGGTCAAAATGACCCGTTGCCGCGGTTCTAGTGTTAAATAAAAAGTTATAAAAGTAACATAATTTTTGCTGAAAGAAATTATTTAAAAAAAAGCAATCCCAAATCCTTACAAAATGAAATATATGGTAAAATATAATTATTTTAACCAATCTAAAACTTGATAAAAGTTGACTCAATCATAAAACTTGTACGTCGTTGTTTTGAAAGCGCAGTTACACATTTTAAATATGTTCTTCGAATACTTTAAGCACTTGACATATTATCCCTCAAACCACATATTGTTCACATGCTGAAAAGTAGTATAAGTCATACATTATTTAAGTTCTATAACTTGATCGATTTTAGTGTTGTATGAATGGGACTTTCTTTGTCTAATTTGTCAGTGAAATAGGAAATTTTTACTAAATGTAACTTACAGGACCAGAGGATCTGTAAAAATTTAAATTTCGTAATTTTCTAAGAAAAATTTTTATTGACCCAAATCGCTTTTAAAATATTTCTTCATCTCAATTAAAACATTTTCGTAACTGGAACTTTATGACTAGCGGTTTAGGAATTAGCCTTTGACTACCGTTGAGAGTGGATACCTTGTATAGAAAAGGCGTTCCGAAGTGTAAATTTAGAGTCTTAAAGTGACCATCGAAATTATGATAAATTTTATAACTTGCTTTTGGAATGGTTTTTCAAATGTTGGAAGAAAAATTTCTCGAATTCCGGGCCAATCTTGTAGGAAAGTTTCTGAAATTTCAGAGAAATTGGGAAATTAAAAGTTTTGTGCTTACTCAAAATAATAACGAATTATACAATAAAACTGTGTAAATGATTATACATTTAGAAAAAGAAATATGTTTGAAAAAAACAATAACTGCGAATAAATGATTTCTTCAGTGTTTAGTAATAACATGTAGAATAGTATGTCTTTTTGAATTGTAAAAATAAAATAATTTTGGTATGTTATTTTGATTTTATTGTGAGTGATTTTGAGATTTTAAGATATATGGAACCTCTGAATAATGGCAACCTCCTAAGTACGATCTTTTTACCGTGCTCCCAGTGGTGGCTGCTGTTCAGAGTTTTTTGAATAATAAATACTAAGGTAGAAACATTTTACATTTAACTAACATTTGGAAAATTAACAGAATGAAAGTTAAGACTTTTTTTATAACGAAGAGAAATTAGAGGACCCATATAGCTAATTATAACAGAACTCTTTAGTATAATGAAATAGAATGTCATTACCTCCATATAACTTAATTTGCTTAGGACAGGCAAATATGAGAAAAATAGTCTACTCATTTGTGTATAAGAAAAATAGTTTACAAGACAAACTTTGAAACATGCACAAATTATTTGCCTCTGAGCAAAAGCATAAAACGTAATGCATTTTCTCTGACATTATTAAACAACTTAAACATTTGATACAAAGAAGGACTTTCAGTAAAGGAAAGTTTTGTGTGCCGTTTTGTTTGGAGAATAGATTGAAAGTCTCTGTTTGAATCTGTATTTGCAAATCTAATTTTTCAGTCTTTTATTGGAAATGCAATGTTCTTATTTTCACGTGTAATTACTTATTTTGTCTATTCTTAATATAATTCAGTTACTGTAAAACATAGACCCTAGTGGCCATGACAGTCTACTTTTAGAGAAAATATTTGCTTTCTGGCAGCGCAAACGATTTCGTTAATATCTTTAGAACGGTGTGCATTAAAAATATTGTTATTTAAAAATAACAAACTTGTTTTGAATTTTTAAGCTATTTTTTCACATTTTTATTCTTAAATCTGATTCATTTTTTCTTACAAAATGTTCAATTTTAGCTTGAAAGTTTATATACATCCTAAACTTATATTGAGAAAAATAAGATCTGCAGACCAATGGTCCGATAGTACCACAATTTTTAAGGGAGGGGGGAAACTGCCTAATATGAGTAAGCTTTCCTTAAGTTTAAGTTTTTAAATAAATGCCTTAATTGTAGTTTTAATTCCTCATAAAAATCGCATATTTGAAAAGGTGAATAGGCTTTGCCGATTAAAAATTTTTAGCATTTTAATTTATTAGGTTGCCTGTATTCGAATCGTACTTCGTGCTTATAACGTTCCATGAATATTGTGAAAGCAGCTGAATGTTAAAACAAATATTATCTAATGAATCCAAACATTTTTAATAATATTATTTCATTTGGAAATTATTTAAAGATTCGATAATTCTACATTTATATTTAGTAACTTTTAGTTTACGTTGCATTGCATTGTTACAATTTGACTATTGTGTAAAAAAAAAAAAAGAAATTTTCCTCGATTTATCAAAAATGTAATGTTATTTCTTGTGAATTACCCACTATTCTTAATAGTGTTTCTTTATCTTCAGTAACCTCTAACACCAACAGATTTGAAAGATTTAATGAAGCCTTTTTTTAAACGAAATTTATTTCGCCTCCGTAATTTGCGGAAACAATTTGAGTCGTTTTTACCGTGTAATATTCAGTATACATTATAATATTTCCGATAACAAGACGGAATTTCTTTTCGGTATGCTATAAATTCTGAAGTAAACATTTTCATATTTAATAAACATGTTCAGCAGACAATTATAACAACCTCTTGATAGTGCAAGAGCCGACTGCACAAAACTCTATGTCATCAAGCACATGAAAAAGTCCTTAATTTTATTGAAGAGTAAGGGGGATCTAATGATCCATGTCTGCCGGAAACGAAGTGGTGCATAAGCCAAAAATTAATGATTGACTCGTAGGTTTAGCAATGCGTTTGCCATACAAACAAAAGTATGAAAACATGGAAAAATTGGTGCAGAAAAACACAATGCTAAGCCTACGAGTCAATCACTGGTAGTATTCATTTTTTACTTATGCACCACTTCGCTTCCGGCAGACATGGATGATTAGATTCCCCATTACTACTCTTCCGTAAAATAAAAGATTTTTTCTTGTGCTCGATGACATAGAATTTTGTGCGGTCAGCTCTTGGACTATGAGAGGCGGTGATATGTTTATGAAACCACTTAATTTTAACTCCCAAATTCCAGAATGGAACCAGAATTTTGGTGAAAGTTTTTTATGTATGAACAGTGCTGAACTGTAGAGCAGCTTTGAGGGGAGGGGTTTCCTAGTTGCAAGCAACTTAAAACCCAGTCTATTGAAATGAAGTATCTTATGTTCTTTAAGAGCCATTGAGAAAAAGAAAAAAATGCAGGTTTTCTCCAAGGATGCTCCTCCGCTTCGGCTGCACATAATAGTTATTAAAAGTAATTTTGGAGCTATTACTAAAATTTGCTTTGTGGCTCATAGTAAAAATTTTTAAGTTAGTTATACAAAAAATTCTTTTGTTCAGTTTACAAAAGAAATGCCTGTTTCACTTGCAAAAAAAAGTTTGTAATGGTTACTAAAAAATTCTGTGGAATACAAATTTACTAAGAAATTTTTAGTAACCTCTTGAATTTTTTTTTACAGTGTAGAAAACGAATCTTACGTTACTCTGAAGATATTATGCTAAATTTTTATAAACCGACTTGATATAGCTAAGTTTTCGGAAGATTTCCAAAATATTCGCCTATCTTTTGTACAGTGTACATTTTTAAAAAGAAAATATTAATGTATGTGAAGCGTTTACTAAAAAGAACTCATGCTTCCTCGATAATACCAGTTACTTATCAAAATAATTTTGTAATTAAAAAATTAAATAATGAAGAAATTCTTTAACTACTTTTTTCTGATAATTTGCGTGTTTCAAATTAGTCTTACATTCTCTACAATATCTTTATCCTTATTAAAAGTAGGAAAAATTTTAATATAGAGCTAGATCGGTTATTATGGAATGATTGGAAAATATGGGATACTTCAATATCTGGCACATAAGGTTTGAAGTCAAGAATAAATCTTTCGTACTACTTCCTAGCACATAAATGCGATCCACGTAAGTACTCATTAACCAGCGTTGACTTGATTTTACCACTATATTAAATTTTGTTTGGATGTCACTTGTTTGAGTGACACGTTGAAATAAAATCTTATTCTTATTTTTTACAATTTTTTGCTGTTAAATTTTATAAAATTTGTTAATTTGTATTTTTATAAAATAATAAAATCTCATTGTGAGTGATGTTAACCAAGTTCCGTATAAAGTTTAACAATTGCAAAGTAAATAATTTGAAACTGGTATAAAAATATAAGAATTAAGAGATCTTCTTACCGCATCTTTAAACAATTTCAAAATGCGCTAGGTCTTTTGAAATATTTTAGACTTTCTTCGTCAGGCGTAAAAAAGATGTGCTTCTAATATGAAAGCATTAGAAAGACAGAAATAAAAGATCAGGGGGCGAAACTTTTTCTTTTAAAAGGATTTCGAAATTTCTTTTATTTTGACATATTTAAGATATATCATAGCCATCATAAGGAACAATGTTGTAGTGTGTTCGGAGTCTTTTGAGATTGGTGCCTCAGAATAAAAAGAAAATGCGTTTATTTACAATAAACAGTTCGACAAAAACACAGGTATCTTCAGTATAACACAAATATTCAGCAATTCATCAAATGAAATTATGTATTCTTCCGATGAAATCATAGCACAGCAAAATTCCTATCAGAACTATTAGGCCGTGGGCCGATGTTGGAAAAGAAGCTTAGAAATAGACTTTCGTTTCAACTTTCGAGGGGCAATTTTATTTTGAACTTTTATGTTGCAAAAAGTTCTTAAATACTGAAATTGTCAAAGTTCTGGATGAAAAAAAAATGCACATTAATTAGAAATCGGAAAAAATGTATCCCACTATTTTCTCACGTTATCTAGCATCCGATTGGCTCAATCTCTCCCTTCTCTCGCATATTAGCCAATCGGAAGCATACGTATATGAATTCGCCTAGATAGCATAGAAAAACTAGTGAAAGTTCAACTTTTCTGCTTAAAAACAAAATTATCATTCTCCAAAATGAAATATTTTGTTTAAATTATTTTGTGATATTTTGCTATTGCATATTTGCAACTTTTAAAGTATAACAAGGGTGATTTTATTACCATTTTACTCTAGATTTCCATCTCATTTTTATTTCTTGTGACTTCTTTAAGTACTAACGTTGATTACAACAACCAAATATCTTGTTTTGTTAATCGGACATGAGGTCTATACGCACATAGCTCATAATATTTTAGAAAAACTATATTCTTGTATAAAAACTTATTACTTTCATTCATTCATTCATTTTTTTTTTTTTTTTTGGAAATTATAATATTTGGTAAAATAATAGATAAATAAAAAATAGTTTTATAAATATATATAATAAACACATTTCTTATATCATATTTTAAAGTTTAAATTGATTTATTTTCAAAGGATAATAACATGATTGTAAAAGTAAACTGAAGACGGAAATTTTTCTTCCATACTAGATTTTTCGTTTTCAGATATGTGTCAAATATATGAAAAAAACATCATATACTTAAGTGACATACAATACATGCAGTACTTCTTAATATGCATCGTAATTATTTATCCATATACATATGAGCGTGTGTGTTTTAGTTTACGAAAAATCACTTTAGAAGTAGAATTTTTCTTCAAAGAAAATTCATAGGATGGAAAAAATATCTTTGGTTCACTTATGTAATACATAATATTTTTTCATAATTTCTGTTTTTGTATTTATGTACCTACATATTTATTTAGGATTGTTAATTTTAAAACGATTTCATTACATATATATATAATGTACACTCATAAAGGAAAAAAAAAATATTTATTCTAGAATTGGTGTGAAATAAATAAAATTTACTGCCATAAAATAATTTATTTGAGATTAAAGATGTGACTCACCTTTGTATACACCCATTAAAAAAAATTATTAAATAAAAATAAATCTTCATTTCTTAGGTAATTCGATTAATTGCATAATTCTTTTTCACTTTTAATAACCTCACTAGATGGCGCCAAAGAAAAAAAAAGATTGTGTCGACAATATTAGAAATTTCAAATTAAAAAGAGTAAAAACAAATCTTGACAACTTCGGCATATTTACTTCCCAAGAAGTGCATATTTAACATCTATTAATGTATAATATTTTAGATAATCTAATCATATTTAGTTAAATATAATTTACGTACATGCCTGTGTTCCTCAGTAGATCGTTTGTTTACATTCTGATCTGACAACGGCGACGCGAAACATTTGTAAAAGCTGTTTTTATTGGCTCTTGGAGTAAAAACGCGCCAATCGCAGATGGCTATACAAAACCTATTAAAAAAAAAAGAGTTCCATGTTTTGATTTTAATTATTAATTACTGTGCAACTTTCGGATCCAGAACTTTCATGTTTTCTAAAGTTTTAAAGATCATTAAAATAACCATGCAAGAATTAAGTTGCCCCCAATATGTTGAAACGAAGTTGAATGATAATGGCTGTGGGCCCACGGTCTATATTAAGTTGAATACAGCGTATACAATGTCTAATCGCAGAGCTCCATGCCTCAATGCACAAAGACTGCCCAGATCTTCACTGCAGGAAGGCTGGAAGATAACTGAACCGGTGATCTAAAGATAACCTCCGATTTATAGATTTCGGAGAGAAGGTTCTCGATGTTTCTCGTAGCTTCTTGGAAGATCTCACCATAAAGGTATAGGGGGGATGTAACCTCCAAAGTCGCCAAATATGTCGCCAAGCTGGTGACATACATTTGGAATATATCGCCAAATTTGTTGACGAAAATAAGTCGCTAAAACCATCACCAACTTGTCGATAAACACATCCCTTCGCAATATTCCCATTGACATAATGTAATGTTAAACCTGAGAATTTGTAAGGTTGCTTTCCCGCAAAGCATCCGAAGTCCTGCAATAGATGTTCAAGCATATGGTATTAATTACACTGCAATTTTTCCATAATAAAAAGGAAATATTTACAAATATACAAAATTCGTATCAATATAAATATGCAATAATGCAGATCTTTGTATTTTCTTTTTTTTTCCCTTACAGCTCAGAAAATTGTAAAGTTTCAGAATAAATTAAGAAACAGAAACTTATTTTTTGAAAGTGCAAAGATTTTGCATCTCTTTAACTAATATTTAAATTTCGAATGAACTTTTGTCTCAAGCTAGAAAAAACTTTTAGTATTGAGATCTAGAAAATGTTATGTAACGAGAAATGAAAGATAAAGTAAAAAAAAGGAAAAGGCTAATATTCTCTATAAAAGCAAATCCTACAAAATGAAATATCAGGCACGTCTAGTTGAAATTAATCTTCCAAAAATTCACTCTCATTAAATAGAGATCCCGTTTGACAGAGAAACTGCAATGTTTCTTGGAAGGTCGAGAAGATATCATTCATGGAAAGTAATAAAGCTCTTCCTCTGTATTTTAGTTCGTAGATCAAATAAAAAGAAACATGTGACAAGAAACGTGAATATTGGTAATCTCGAAGTTTAGGAAGCAAACAAAGAAAATAAGGAAAAAAGATTAAAGAAAATATTTAAAGGATGTAAATATCATTTCACTATATTGCAGAAAAATTTAGAATTTTTTGGTTTAAGAGGAAAAAAAAAGAAAATTACTCACTAAACGAAATTGAAGGTCAGCATTTAAATTAAGTATAAAAGCACCTTCAAAGTTAAATGTAGAACAATACAGATCGGTTAAATATTTTCACTTACATGACTGCTGACAGGGATGTTTGGGACTATATTCCTTAATAATCTATTGCACGTTAGAATAATTTTTAAGAAGTGAAAATAAATAAGAAAACTATGCATATAAATTTTACAACGGTGAAAAAGTTTTGGTTGAAAACAAAAATTATAATTGCATCATAGTAACGCAATTTTCGTTGATTTTTCATTCCGTAATGCCAAAGATGGAAGCTTCATTTAATAGAGCCATAATTTCATAATCTCATGTGTGCATATTACTGATTACAGATAAGAATGAAGTTTAAAATTTTTAATAATATGAAAAGTTGAAATTAAATTTTAATTAAAATAGCAATTGTTTTTAGTGTTAGGCTATAGTCAATATAACATTGATTAGTTATTCTAATTAATTTTTCTTAATTTTTTGATAAAATAATTTTAAAAGTCTATTATTCTATCGTAACAGTCAATTCTAAAAAAAAAAAATGTCAGACACGTCTGGTTGAAATTAAGTTTCCAGAAATATACTCTCATGAAATAGCGTTCCTATTCGATAGAGGAACTGGAAAGCTTCTTAGAAAGTCAAGAAGGTATCATTTAGATTATGGGAAAAGTATCTTCTCTGTCTTTTAGTTCGTAGATAAAATAAGGCGGGGCATGTGGCCAAAAAAAAGTTAATATTGGTATTGAAGTTTAGGAGGCATATAAAAGAAAAAAGTGAAAAGATTACAGAAAATATTTAATGGATGTAAATAACTTTTCAAATTCCTTAATATTTTCATATTGCCGAAAATATTAAGGACATTTAAAAATTGTTTGGTATAAGATGAAAAGGAGAAAATTTCTCTAACCGAAATTGATTGTCAGTCTTTAAAATAAGTATAAACGCATCTTCAAAATTTATTCTAGAACAATAAAAATTAGTTACAATCTTTTCAAATCTATCATTGATGACAATATCAGTATATGTAGCCGACTAAGTGTTTGGAGCGTAACATTCCGTTCACTAAGCTCCAGGCTTCACTGCAATATAAACAATATTTAAGACTAGTTGGATGTGTCAATCCCAAAACTTTCTTCTATCTCATAAGTACATTTTAATATTAAAAAAAAAAAAAAAAAGTGGTGACCCCAAAGTTACCCACTATCGAATTTCCTCGAACATTTGACCTAGCCTAATGAGATTCTGGTATCCGAAAAGCCTAAAACGCAAAATTTAATTAATATTCTGAGCAAATGAGCTTAGTACTGCCTCATGTTGGGTAATTTATACTAAAACCTAATAAGCATCTATTTATGTCAAGACCTAACAGAATCTGAAATTTGATGGAATTTCGTCCATTAGTTCTTGAGATATAGTTATAACAAAAAAATTGCAAAACGTAGCACAGCAACACCATATCTTGGACAATTTATGCCAAAACGTAAAAAAGCGTCTAATTATGTTATGTTGTAAAAGAATCTGAAGTTTGATGAAATTATGTGCATTAGTTCTTGAGATATAGCTAGTTTAAAAAAAACCGTGTAAAATATAGCACAGCAGCACCATCAGTTGAAGGATTTATAACAAAACGTAATCATCGTGTAACTATGTTATGTGTCATTTTGTAACAAAATCTGAAGTTTGATGAAATTCTGTGCGTTGGTTGTTGAGATATAGCTATCGGAAAAATTGTGCAAAATGCAGCACAGCTGCACCACTTGTTGTAAATACCAAAATGTAATTAGCGTCTAATTATGTTATATATTCTAGAGTAACAGAATCTAAAATTTGATGAAGTTCTCTGCATTAGTTCTTGAGATATAGCTATCGCAAAATCGTGCAAAATGTAGCATAACAGCGCCACCTATAGAGCAGTTCACACCAAAACCTTATCAGCGGCTATGTATCTCAAGGTATCGCGGAATCTGAAGTTTGGTGAAATTCTGTGCATTAGTTCTTGAGATATAGCTATCATGAAAATCATGAAAAACGTGACATAGCAGCGCCGTCTGCTGGCCAATTTACACCAAAACTTAATCAGCGTCTATGTATATCAAGGGGTCACAGAATCTGAAGTTTGGTGAAATTCTGTGCATTAGTTCTTGAGATATAGCAATCTTGAAAATCATGAAAAATGTAGTATAGCAGCGCCACCTGCTGGCCAATTTGCACCAAAAACGAATAGGCACTAATTCATATCAAGGTCTAACTGAATATAAAATTTTATTAAATTTCGAGCATTACTTCTTGAGATAGAGCGCCCACAAATTTTTTGTCACATACAGGGGGCGGGCAGACTCACAGACAGACATTTTCTAAAAATAGTCAAAACGTGTTCAGGACCTTCTAAAACGTATAAATCCGTCGAAAACCGGAAGTCGAAAATTTTCATGAATCCAATACTTTCTTCTTGTAAAGGTAGAAGAAAGTAATAACAAGGTAGAACCCGTCAACTTTCGACGAAAGAAAAATTTTTAAAAAGGAACTGTTTCATTGATTTATAATAAACCTACAAAATTAATTGCAATAAAAAATTCACCTTATATTCATAATTCCATCTCTTAGACAAATTATATTTAGCCTTAAGTTAATAAAATATTATTTCCAGAAATTGTTAAAATTAAACTTTAATCGTACATGTAAGAAGTAAAAAATAATAAAGATCTTTTATTATGATAAAGTTATTAATTAAATCTCTTATGCTAGTACAATTCCAAAAGGGGAAAAAAAATTAATCCACTTTCACTCAATCGTTGATTTTTCCCCCTTAAAATCTAAACCCGACACCATTTTCACTGTATCAAAATTTAAATATGCGCCTTTCATATCCGTATTCAGCTTTTTTTTTTTTAATGGTATTTTAATTTGATCATTTTTAAATCATTTTAATTGAAAACTTGAAGTATTGATGCTATTAACTGAAACAGATACTGAGCTATTTATATTTTTTAAGCATAAATGAAATTTTGCAAATGAAATGAAAATTCACATTTACTTGTAATATTCTTGACACATCTCATACTTTAATTTAATTTTTTTCACTTTTAATGAAACTAGTTGGATGTGCCAATCCCAAAACTTTCTTCTATCTCGTACGTATATTTTAATATTAAAAAAAAATAGTTATTCATTTTAATGCTTTAATAACACTGATAAACAAATTTTAACGAATTTTCGATTTCTCTATATACGTTGGGTGTTTCTTATAGATTTCAAGCTGCTCAAAACGAATATGTTGTAAAAATTTTCTATCACCCTCGAATTTTGAGAAATTTCATTAATACGTTTTGGAGTATGGAGGCATCGTATAGACATTATAATTATATTATATTATTCTCTTTCATGTATTTGATTCACACAAACATTCCTTTTTCTTATTACAGCGATAGAAGATACAGCAAGAGAGTAGAAACAGATGTCCCCCTAATAAATTTTATGTTAGCGACCTTGAACAGACAGCTCTAGCCACCCCCACAGTATTTGACTTTAACGCAAATCCCTGACAGTGGAAACTTATTTTTCGAGGCAAATATATTACTATTTCTTTGTTCTGTAAGACTTTTTATTTAAATTTTGATTATAATTATCATATTTTCTTCTACAATATATAAAACATGTCTAGAGGATGCGTTAATGAACCCGATTCTTTTTGCTGTGTGTGCGGGGAGCTAACTTTGAAAAAGCATCGATGCGCCTATCATACGTACTTTGGATAGAAAGTAGGTGAACGAGATAAGAAATGGGCACCTCGTTCTTGTTATACACAATGTGCTACAAACCTCCGGACGTGGATGAAAGGTACAAAAAAGTGGATGTCCTTTGCTAGACCCATGATATGGCACAATCCAAAGGATCAAATAACTGATTGCTACTTATGTATTACAAAAATTAAAGGATTCTTTGCAAGAAGTAAACATAAAATTAAGTACACGAACTTAGATTCAGCAATGTGACCAGCATTACATAATGATGATTTACAAATACCGAAACCTCCAGAGAATTTTACATATGATGATGCAGCAGTAGAAATGGAAATCGCTGAAACTGAAACTTCCTCTACATCTGATATGAACTATTATCCTGGCATAAATGAAGAACCACACCAAATTACTCAAAAATAATTAAATGATTTTGTGAGAGACTTAAATTTGTCAAAGAAAAACTCAGAATTACTTGATCAAGATTGCAAGGTTGGAATCTCCTGCAAAACAATACAAAGATATCTATTTATCGAGATTGATATAAGAAATATTCAAGATTTTTTTAAAGAAAAGATGATTTATGCTATTGTAATTATATAAGTGGCTTAATGTCTGCTTTAAATTTTCCATATAACTCGGAACAATGACCTATAAGAGAGCATCCACAGATAAGACATTTACCGGTACATAAAGTATGAAATTTCTTATTAATATCATTTCTTTTTACAAAAAATCTATATTTTACTGAAACTTTATAAACAATGCATACTTTCGGTGTTTTAAATGTTAATTTTAAGCTTTATAAATGTTTATTTAAAAGTTTGTCATTACTAAAATACCAAATGATAAACTTCTTAAGGTGTATGTGTTGAATAAATACTACAAAATTGAGATTTTCAGGATTTTGAATTTTTTTAAAATCTGTGGGTGATGGAAACGTTTTAATGGCATATTCTTTCACAGCACCACCTAAAATATAAAAGTCACCAATACTTAGTTAGAAACAGAAACCTTGTTTATCAGTGTAATTTTAATTCAATACCCTACCAACTTTGATTTTCATCTTAAATGTCTGCTTCAATCAATTAATCGGAGTGAAAACGATCTTCCGTCTTGGCATGAGCCGATGAAAAATAGAATGGTAGGCAGATTTTTTTTTTCAAATTCAGAGAGGACCTACTTGCCTTACCAAAAAATAATCATATACAAAATGTTTAGTTCAGTTCTGAAACTAACTTCATACACTTTTATGTGGTGCAATATTGAAAATTGCATAAAATTCGGTATTGCAGTACCCACTCCGGCGGATTTTTTTCAGATTCAGGGCGATCCAACTAGCCATAGCCATACACTTACACAAAAAATTTCATTCAATTCGATGCATAACTTCCTGTACTTTTGGTCGGTACAATATTGAAAATGGCACAAAAATCGCGATTGCAGCGCCTGCTTCCGACGGATTTTTTTCAAATTCAGGGAGGACCAACTAGCCATAGTCATATAGATACACAAAAAAATTGGTTCAATTCGATACATAACTTCATATACTTTTGGTCGGTACAATATTGAAAATGGCACAAAAATAGCGATTGCAGCGCCCCCTTCAGGCGGAAAATTTCAAAATTGAAGTAGGATCTGCTTGCCACAGCCAAAAACACTCACAAAAAATTTGGTTCAATTCTATGTATAACTTCATACACTTTTTTATAATGGAATGGCGACATACACACAGACACACAGCCAGACGGACATTTTGTAAAAACATGTTTTTTGGAATATCTGACCCCTAAAACGTGTAAATCCGTCAAAAACCGGAAGTCGAAAAAAATTTCGAATACAATACTTTCTTCTATTGAAGATAGAAGAAAGTAAAAATCATATTTTCTGAATATAGCAAAATGCGGAGAAAACAACATTACATTTTTACCCATTTGCAAAGCGCTCAGAAGGCTATATACATAGTTTAACAATAAAATTAACTCTGTATTTCTAAAAATAAATCTCAGTATTTTATTATGTAAAAGGATTGAAAAAAAATCATGCTTATAAATATGATTTTTATAAACATGAGCTTTAGTTATAGTATGTCTTGGAGTTCCACATAATGTTCGA
This sequence comes from Maratus speculifer, assembly GCA_964019185.1. NCBI lineage: Eukaryota > Metazoa > Arthropoda > Arachnida > Araneae > Salticidae > Maratus > Maratus speculifer. Next base: position 35,623,600 of record OZ025291.1, on the reverse strand, counting down.
GCATCTTTGGGCAGCATATTAAAACAACTATGCTTACGTAAAATTTTAAGCAATTTACTTAAATGCTCGTGTGGAATATTAACTTCGTATGCCCATAAGCGAGTTTATTAGAAAGTGAGAAAATTGGATTTTTTACAGGATCAATTTCAGACTCGTCCGACGTACTTGTACAGTCGGAGATACTACTCGTAGATTCATAATTAGATGAATCAGTGATTAGTTGATCCTGTACATTTGCATCATAATTAAAGCCATCAATTGCATCCTGAATTCCGCTATCATCGGTACACACAATTGAGTCGCTAGAATCGTTAATAACTGACATTTGGAGGTCAACGATTCTATTTACATTTCGCGACTGTTGACGTTTGCAATTTTTTATATTTTTATTAATAACTACGCTTAATTCTTACCTTAAATATATGAAAGGTCAATTTCCACCGATATTTTAATAAACAAAATGATAGTATGATAGGAGCAAATAATTGGAGCGAATAAAACAAATCACAACGTGCTAATAACACACGGTAAATGATAAATAAATATAAATGGCGTGGGAAATCAAATATTTGCTAGCGTGCTAGCGTCCTCTGTAGAGAGCGCTGTATGTACCTCCAGTTTATCTCCATATTATGTTAATCTTTAAATTGTTGGTATATGGACGTCATGTTGACATTATTTAATTGACCATCCAGTTTGTATTTTTGAATGAACGTTGAGTCTACCTCCATATGATGCTGGTCCATAGATTGTTGGGATATAAATGTTTAGATGTAATGGGTTTAACCACCCAGTTTACGGGTTTGAATGAACATCATTTTGACGTACATGTATGTAATCTGGATGTAAACCGCTTTAAATATACACGAAATATCTACGTTTGTGCTGTGTGTGGGTACTGATTTTTTCATTAATATGGCGGACGTAATACTTTCGATAATGAACTTTGATCGAGTTTATTATAACCGCATCCAAATGTTGTAAAAATCCAAGCATTTTTAAGAAGTAAAAATTCAAATGGGCAATGCGGATATTGCGTATTGGATATGCTATGTGAAAAGGGATATTATTAAGATGAGATTTCCGTGTTTTTCGACACCATTATTTTGTTAGAGAAAATGTTCTGTTAAATCGCAAAAATGTTCCGATTAAATGAAATAATATTTTTTCTAAGAAAATCCTGATGTGTAAAAACGCGAAAATCTCATCCTTACATTATCCAAAATAATTAAAATATAGTGTTTGCTTCTTTTTATATCTGAACTGAAATTAACTAACTATATTTAAAATAATGCTTCAGTCACCCAAGATTTCTTATTATTTTGATAATCAACATACAGAGCAGGATTAACAAACACTTTTGAAACTTCTTGATTTAGCTGATTTTCCAATCACTGCCGTACTTTTTTATATGAGATAAATCACTATTCGTTAAGAACACAAGTGACACACGATTTTTACATACATATATCCTTTAATAGACCCACTCGAGATGGTTTTATCTGGTTGAAAGCGGTCAAAAAGGCATTTTTCATCCATATTGTAAACGCTCTCTGGTTTATAATTTAAAATCAGCTCACTCAGTTCTTTAAGACCATTTAACACAATATCTTCATCAACAACTGTATTCTCACGATTTTGTATGTACTGAGAGAATCCTCGTTGCTTTTTAAATCTGTTCAACTAGTCTTTACTGAATTCGAAATTCATTTTCTGTCTAACAAGGAGAGGACCAACTTGATAATAACAGATTTTAATAAATTTTATGTATGTTAAAGGACACACGTCCCTTAGTCCAGGTTCAATGGACTTGATACAACATTCTTTAGTACTTGATAAACAGGAGGGGGGGGGTCAAATATTATAATATAATTTAAATTTTAACTTATCGAGGACGGCACTGCGCTACCATAGCGTGATCGGTACCGCATCAGCTTCCCGGCTATTGGAGCCGGGGTCGATACCAGGCCGTGCTTTGTTAGATTTTTGCGTTTTTATTTTCTTAAAATTACTCTTTTAATTTAATTATTATGATCACAATTGAAATTTTTTATGTCGTGCATTAATTATAATGTTAACGTATGTAAATTTTTATTTATCTTTTTTTTTCTTTTTAAACTACTATTAAAAATTTCTCGTCATTTAAAAAGATTTTTTAAAAAGTGAATCTACTATTAGACTAGGCGATCAAATTATCAACTTGTACAATTTCCTTTCATCCAGCATATTTATTATCGAACTACAGAATTCTTCTTCCATCACAATAGAAACAGACGATATTTCAGATGCTAAGATTATTTATTAAAAAATCATTATTCTGTTATAAAATTTACAATACTTTAATGCATTTGTGAGATCACTTGATCTTGTGAACAGCAGTTTGTTTCTTCCATTTTTACACGTTTATAAATAGTTATAGAATGATACTCACTTTTTCTGTAGATTTCAAACAGAATCCTTCACCGGCACCAAACCAAACAAAAAATAAAATGTTTTGTGGCGCCATCTACGTCTAGTTAAATAAATCGTTTAGAAAAATATTAAGAAAATAAATGAGAAAGAAAAAATAATCCAATGAGTAACCAAATGTATTACAGATTTAAAAACATTTAATTTAAAAACCCTTTTACAGAAAAATTATGTTGTAATTTAATTCTTATACTTAATTTTAGCATAATTATTCTTCTTACTTAAAAAAAGAGCAATATTATTTACCTTTTTGCCTAAGGCAATACCTAAATGTTTCTTTAAAATTACGAATTGACACAATTAATCAATACCATTGTACTGATAAAGAATATACAAAATGCATTTTAAAGATGATTTTAAAAGAATTAACAGTTTTATGGTGTTTTGTACACTGTAAAAAAAAATTGGGAAAGTTACAAAAATTTTTCTAGTAGAATTGTATTCCAAGAACTTTTTATGTAACGGCAACAATAAAAATTCATGTAACAGATACAGATTTGCACTTTGAATCAAACAAATTTTAAGGTTACTAAGAATTTTTTGGGGAAATCGTATTCCAAGAACTTTTTAAGTGACGATAACGAGCATTATAGATAAAATTTTAGTAAAGTTACCAAAATTTTAGTAAATTCTTTTGTAAAGTTACAGATGGTTTTAGTTTTGCTTACAAGTTTTGTAGATTGACATCATTTTCTTGTACAGTGTACACATAAAATTTTAGTAAGCATAAGAGATTTCGGTTAATTTAGATTACTAAGGTTACAGATTTTTTTTACAGTGTACAACAATGTAATTATGAAAAAAAATCACCCATTTTTTTAAAATTTGTAAATAATTTTTTTTAAAGATTTTTACAAATGGTAATTGATGCACAATTTTCAATTCGCAATGATGTTATTATAAATAAAAGTACATTTATAAAACAAAAACATCACATGCTGCATGTTCTAGCATCGAGTCCGAATTATCGAAATAAAAAACACGCGTCGTATCAATCAGGCTATGATTCTGTGATAAAATTTGTTACAAAGTAAGTACTTTACTAGCATTATAATATCAGACCCCCACTGTTTCTCGAGAATTACGAAGCGTTGTATAAAATCCGTTGAACCTGAGACTAACAGGGTTATACCCTATAACATAGAAAAAAATAATCAAAATCTGTGATTATCAAACTTGGTTCTCTCCTAGCAAGTACTTTTGAATGCTCTCTAATCATGGCTTTCATTATAGTAGCATTTTTAGCACTCACGTGTTGTATCTATATACATATACACTGGCATGCAAAATTTAAGGACTAGTCCCAAAATGCCAATTTTCAAGGGATTTTCAAGCGATAGTTTTCACGACAATACTTAAAACGAAGTAATATAACTGGAATATTTAATATCCCTGCATAACAGCTAGATCATATAACATCTCATTCAGGTTACACGTGGTCACAACAGTCACAGTCACTACGGGGAAACAAAAAATAGGAAATTCCATACATCTCTTTTATGAGTCTCAAATGACTGCTATATGTGACTCCATTGACAGGTCATTGTGACTACTGATTTGTGGCGAGTCGCCAGAAGACTTTACAATGTCGTTCCACTGAGACTCTCATGTGACCTCTCATCTGGAGACACAATTTAAAAGTTATTGTGAACGTTGCATTATGATAAATTACCAAATAATGCCCCATTAAAGTCACATGATGACTTTTCACAATTTTTCACAGGGGTTACTTCACAGTAGGGTCATTGTCACCATTTGAGAAACTCTTGTAACAGAAAGTCACCATGTGACTTTAATGTGACATTATGTGACATTGTCATAATGCAATATTCACAAAGTCTTTGAAATTGAGTCTCCAAATGACAATCACCTGAGTGTCTCAATAAAGCGACATTGTAAAGTCACTTGGTGACTCGGCACAAAGCAGCAGTCGCAGTGACCTGTCAGTGGAATCACATATAATAGTCATTTGAGACTCATAAAAGAGACGTATGGAATTTCTTATTTTTTGTTTCGCCTTGACTGTGACTGTGACTCTTGTGACCATATGTGACACCTGAATGAGATGTTATATGGACTAGCTATTATGCAGGAATAATAATTCATCGAATTATATTACTTTTGAATATTCGTGTAAAATTATCGCTTGAAAATCCCTTGAAAATTGGCATTTTGGGACTCGTCCTTAAATTTTGCACACCAGTGTACATCCTATATGTCTTCACGTTTCGCTATTTTCAGTCTTTTTACATTCGACTGCAGATTGTTGTTGTTAATTCATTTTTCTGTGATCATCAAAATGCCTCCGATATAACACTTGCTAATAGGCTTTTTCTGGAGTATAGAAAAATGACTGGAGATTGGAGATGTGTTGCAGCGGTGCATTCACATTTCTTTCTTTATATTCATACATTTGCCGCTTTTCCGAAATTGATAAAAACTGCTTTTTTCGCCATAATGAGTGAAAACAAAGAGATTTTGCATATTTACCAGGTGAATCCTTCCATATGGCAATCAACGTCCAACTGAAATTTGGAATAAGAGATTTAGCATTGCACGCCGTTCCTCCCCCCCCCCCACACCCTAGAAATTGAAATAAATTGCAGGCAGTCTTTAATCGGTTTCGTTTGTTAGAACTACCGACCACTGGATGCAGAAGTTCTTTTGTGCATTGTTCTCACCTGAGATAGGAGCGATCCTTTCGGCCAGTGGCGTGCGATGCTTTGTCTCTTGCATGTTGCTGCAGAAGCACATCGGGTCACGTGGCTCGAGTCAGAGCATTCACTTCCAAGGTATATTTCCCCCCTTGATGACGGGCAAAATGGGTGGCAGGTGTTGAAAAAATAAAAATTCTATGCTATTTAATAAAGTTTGAATTAGCTTCAAAACAGCTAAACACGGAAAAAAATGGTACCTTTTGAAAGTTTACTTTTAAAAAGAAAGATATACAAAGAAAATATTCAGTAACTTCTAAAACATTTGTTACATTACACATTTTTTAAAAAAAATCAGTATATCGAGTTGGCATTTTAATGGATGCATTACATTGAAATTCCTGTTTGGCAAACATGTTCATAGTGGCAAACATGTTCATAGTGTTTCAAAAATATGCATTAAAATATTTAATTGCTATAAAGAACGTTAAATACTAATAAAAACATTCAAAGATCTTAATAATTTTTACATGTTTCGATTGAATTTACTCAATCATCATCAGAAAAAGGAAATAGAAATAAACACAAAGATGGAAAATGACCATCTCATTGAGAAAATCAATTGTCATTTTCCATCTTTGTGTTTATTTGTATTTCCTTTTTCTGATGATGATTGAGTAAATTCAATCGAAACATGTAAAAATTATTAAGATCTTTGAATGTTTTTATTAGTATTTAACATCCTTTATAGCAATTAAATATTTTAATGCATATTTTTGAAATGTTTTTAATGGACGTATATGAAAACTTCTATTTATATTTAATGTTCATAGTGGCAAACATGTTCATATGCACATATATTTGGCGGTTAAATAAAATCGGTACTACTTCCAGATGGCGTTAAATCCAGGTTTGGCTGTATTTCTTTTACAAATGCATCCTATTTGAATAAATGCGTTATGTGAATTTTAGATTACATTATTAATAGGTATTTCTTGAATAAATATGGTCCTGGAAAAGGTTTTTTCATAGCTTTTGTAAAAAATTAGCTACGCTTCATTAAATTGCATAAGTGCACATTTAATGCCTAACGATCAAACTACAGCATTTGTTTTTATTTAAATAAATGTTATCTCTCGCTGATACCATTAATAAACCCCCCTGTGATCATCATTCTTTTTTAATATTTAAAACTGTAAGGAACTTTTGTTTCATGCTATAAAATACTTCTAATTATTAAATCGTAGAAAATATTACACAACCAGAAATTAATGAAAAAATAAATAAAAATGTTCAATATTCTCCATAAGTGTCATACCTATAGAATAGATACATCAGACACATCTGGTTGAAATTAAGTTGCCTGACATACATTCTCATGAAATACAATTTCTTGTTTGATAGAGAAACTGCAAAGCTCTTTCGAAAATCGACAGGATATCATTCGTAGAAAGTAATAAAGCTTTTCCTCTGTCTTTTAGTTCGTGGATCGAATAAGGAGAGACATGTGACAGGAAAAGTGAATATTGGTAATCTCAAAGTTTAGGAGCTAAACAAAAGAAATAAGGGAAAATGTTAAAGAAAATATTTAATGCATGTAAATATCATTTCACTATATTGGAGAAAAAATTAAAGAGGTTTAAGAAATTTAGATATAAGCAAGAAAATAGGAAAATCTCTCATTAAATGAAATTAAAAGTCTTTAAAATAGGTATAAATGTATCTTCGAAACTTTATGTAGGACAATATAGATTGGTTAAAATTTTCTCAAATATACCATTGATGACTGCAGATTTCTGAATTTAGTAGCAAAATATATAATTTAATTAAAAAAATAGTATCAGTAAATTATTATTCATAATTTCTTTAAACATTATTAAAATTCATCATTCATCATAAAGTTCTGATTATAATAGTAAAATTAATTATTTAATTTAAAAAATGAATATCAGTAAATTATTATTCTTAATTTCTTCAAACATTATTAAAATTTATCATTCATCATAAAGTTCTGATTATAATAGTAAAATTAACTATTTAATTTAAAAAATGAATATCAGTAAATTATTATTCTTAATTTCTTCAAACATTATTAAAATTTATCATACATCATAAAGTTCTGATTATAATAGTAAAATTAATTATTTAATTTAAAAAATGAATATCAGTAAATTATTATTCATAATTTCTTTAAACATTATTAAAATTCATCATTCATCATAAAGTTTTGATTATAATAGTAAAATTAATTATTTAATTAAAAAAATGAATATCAGTAAATTATTATTCATAATTTCTTTAAACATTATTAAAATTTATCATCCCTCAAATAGCTTTCCTTCTGTTTTTTAGCTCGTGGATCAATTAAGGAAAGACATGTGACAGGAAAAGTTAATATTGGTAATCTCGAAGTTTAGAAAGCAAGCAAAAGAAATAAGGAAACAGATTAAAGAAAATATTTAATGCATGTAAATATCTTTTAACTATATTGGCAAAAAATTTAAGGACGTTTAAGAAATTTTTTGGGACAAAGAAGAAAAGGGAAAAACCTTTCACTAAAATTAGTCCAAAATTCTTTAAAATAAGTATAAATATATCTTCTAAATTTAATGTAAGACAATATAGATTGGTTAAAATTCTTTCAAATATATCTTTGATGACTGCAGGTTTCAATAATAAAATTAATTATTTCATTTAAAAAATAAATATCAGTAAATTATTAATCATAAATCCTTTAATTGTTATTAAAATTCGTCAATCTTTTAACTTTCAGGGTTTTTTGGTTTTATCTTGTTTGCGTTGTACGGGTATGTATAATAAAACTTCATATGTAATTATTTTAGATTTATAATTTTTATGTGCATAAATATTACAATTCAGCTACTTCAAATTAACTCTGCATTGAAAAAAAAAACAATATTTTTATTAAATGCAAAACAATGAAAAATATTCTTGTAATCTTAAAAATAAATAAAATAAAATTAAATAAAACCCTCTTAAAGTTATGAAATTTAATGCACTGTTTATTAGTTAAATTATTCATATTATCTGTTATGTTCTCAAAATTAATATTCTTGAATCCCTTATTTGTTATTTTTTAAAGTTAATGCATTTTTTATGTAACTTCGTAATATAAGTTCCTTATCGTAATTCCCGATACGTATTAGCCCAAAATAATATCTGTTAATCCAAAATAATCCCTGTATTGGTTACATTAGTTCCATTTTCAGCTTTAGTTTTTTACCATCAGCTGTAATTGTTCTATAATCCATATGCTTAAATTCCGTATCAGAGAGAAAAAAGAATTGTATGCAATAGATTTATTTTTTTTTCTTTCGAGACCTTTTTTCTGCTTAAATAGGAGTATTATTATAAGAGACAATATTGATTACATATAGTAAATAGAGACAAAATCAGTTTCTGAAATACGCTGTACCAAAAACAGCGATTGGTTGAGATTTTTCAGGCCAACTTTGATACAAAGGCACCTTAGTAGCGAAATAAACAGAGTAGAAATCCTGCATTTTTTTAACCACTTAACTGGTATTTTTTTTTTACCAGAAAATTTCCCAAAACAGTAACTTTTTTTATTTCATACTAGCTGACCCGCCCGGCGTTGCCCGGGTCCGTGGTAATAATATTAAACGAACCTGAAATTTGTGATTTTATGTGTAACTCGAAATACATGACTACTGACTGTGAGAAAAATCTGTCAAAAAAATAAACAACTAATTTTTAGAGTAACAAATATTCAAAATGACTTCAATGTGAAATGGGGGAGGAAATATGTGTCCAACAATTGTTTGATTTTCGGGTTAAAATGGTGATTTTATTCCGTAAATGTCACTGTTCAGTCACGTAACTTTTTGTTTTTTTCACATCGAAATCCTAAGTGAAATATTTTGATTAAAAAAAATATATATATACACTCCTAGTTCCGACTATACCATGATTAAAATCGATAAGCAATGATTAGGTAAATGGTTAGTATATAGTAATGTAGTTTCAGAACCATAGTACAAAATTAAGTATACTTTAATCAAAACATGTGTAATGTTCACCCTGTGGATAAAATCCTAACCGTAACTTAAATTTACTATAATCGTAACCTATATGTAACCTTACTGCAACTTAACCTGAACCTAACAGTAACTTAAATATATCATAAATGTAACCTAATCGTAACATATCCGTAATCTGATAGTAACCTAACTGCAATTTACCTTAACCTAACTATAACTTAATTATAACCTAACTATAATGTAATCCGAATTTAAATCTAACCTAAGACTAACCATAATATAATTGCAACCTAAATGCAACCTAACTGTAACCCAAATGTAACCTAACCGTTATCTAATCATAGCCAAATTCTAAAATTAATAATAACTATAAACTAACAATTCTAACCGTGTACGTGCTACAAAGTACTCCGGATCCATTTTTCGCCGCTACGGGGCGCAGTATGTTTTGTACGAAAATCCGACACGGATCACCGCCGCTTGCGGTTGGATAGAATAGGTATGCAATGCACGATTTGCAGAATGTTAAAGTTTCACTTTACATCACCAGATAGATAATTTTTTCGTAAACAAACCTAAATCCGAACGATACTCCGATTATCATTCTTTCCGTAGATACATTACCCAACGGGGTGGGGATACAAATAGCAATTTAAGAAATTTATTGAAATTTCTATTCGGAAATAATTATAACCACCACTCAATTAAGAGACCAACATTAATCAATAACAACCTCCTACATGGCTAGTTGCTGCATAATTTATCAAGTAGAAGGTAAGCTGTGAAATATGCTCTGTAAAATATGTTAGTTCTACTTTTCACCTCCAGTAGCTCAACAATACCTTAACAAACATATATCCGAAAGAAACTCCAGTATTAAACTTATTCGTATAGATATATTAGTCGAGAGGGTGAGAAAATCCAATAAGAATTTAAGAAATTTAGTAAAATTATTGTTCGGAAATAACCACTTCTTATAAATTAAGGATGAAATATGTTCTGTACGAATATCCTACACAAATTCCCACTACCTGTAGCACTGTATGGCAGGTGTGCGTTAAACTCGGAAAAAATTTTTAGTATTTAAAAAGAAAAAAAATAGAGCAATGATAAAATGTGTTTAAAAATATCTTTAAAAATAAAAAATAATGCGTCAAGCACAGATTATGAAACACAATCCAACACATCCAGAATAATGTAAAAAACTGCACCGTTTAAAAAATTAAAATATTATTACATCTCATTTCACCATATGAAAATATATTGAGCATTTCAAAACAGAATTTCAGCTGTTCCCATCTACATTAGGTAAATGATCCGAAATTTTTAGCAGCCCTCTATATGACACATAGATTGATATCTATTAAAAACATGCATTCAAAAATTTTATTCATTTAAGAGATACACCTATTTCAGTTGAAAATTCCCCTTCAGCAATATCCTCTAATAAGGAGAATGGCATGCAAATATCTTTGTGCTGCTCTGTATATGATGTATAGAATTTATATGTAAAGGATAATATGGAAAAAAGCTAATTACAGAGCTGCCAACTTTTACGCCTATTTAAATCTTATAATCATGTTTCGAACCACAAAAATGTTTTTGTAAAATGTATACCAAATATATTCAGTGTTATGCGTTACAGTACATATTCTTAATTATTTACTAAAATTTCTGTTTCTAATATGTTTATTTGACTGTAAATAGGCGTAGTAGTTGGCAGCCATGTAATTACATTTAGAGGCGCATACCGAATTTTAAAACGCACTCTCCATCAATTATTAAGGAAAAAGACTACTGTAAACATTTCTTTCGTGTGTCCCTTTAAATTAATAAAAAATGCGATAAATGCTCTGTTTTAACGTAACCGTGGTTAAATTCATTGATTTATATTAGTTTGAATACATTAAAAATAAGTAATGTCATTAAAATACTCCCCAAACGATTTTTCTCCATATACCCTAATCGAACTCTTTTGAATATCCCTGTAAATAAATCATTTGTCATAATTGCTTCATATGGAATACCTCCGAATTTTTTAGCAACTCTGTATATGATATAGAAGAGATTTATACATATTAACAACATATATTTCAAAAATTAATTCATTTAAGTAGTACATATATTGAAGAAAATTTCCCTTCAGCAATTTCCTCCAATAAGAAGAATAGTATGCAAATAATTTTGTGCAGCCCTATATATGAGATGTAGAAATTATATTTAAAGAGTAGTAAGCAAAAAAGTGTCTCTGTAAATTATTAAAAATTGCTACGATTTGTCCATTTAATTTAATAGTAGGGAAAGCAGGGAATTTATATCCGTTTCAGTACATTTGAAATAGCGTTAAAATACTCATTAAAATACTCTCCAAACAAATTTTCCACATATACCATAATGTAATCTCTTTTGAGTGTCTCTGTAAATGAACCAATATTCGTACGTACTTCATATGCAATTTCATGACCCTAAATAAGATTTGAAAAATTGCATAAAAATCCGAGTATATTTACAGAAATTAGGGTGTGGACAGGCGGACAGACAAACCGAATGCATAAGTACTTTTAAACTTTGTTGAAAAGTGCTAAAAAACACTTCTGATATTAAAAGAAATTATATCATTATTATTATCGAAAATGAGAATGTAAATTATATTTAAAATATTGCTACTCGCAAAAGCAACAGAAAGCATTTGAATGTAAGGAATTATTTTTCCCCAATTTCTAATTTTTAGTGGTAAAAGAGCCAGTAAGATCTTTTCTGATCTTTTACTTAATATTTAAAAACCATATGTCTTGCTACTTAAATAGATCAGTTTCAATTACGCATGTATTATTGCTCAACCAATCAGAGTTAAGGAAAAACAGAAAGACGAACAACATGAATTGCAGGTTGTGAAGTTCGTTGCTAGGTTCTGACGTCATTTGAACTAATTCATTCTCTTAAACTTGCATTATTATTAAATACGTTTTCAAAGCAAGTGTTTCAACTCCGCGCTAAAATTTAAAGTTTAGGTGAAAAAACAGTCACTTTTGAAAGATTAAGTATTCAAATTCGTTTATTTTTTCTGTCTAGGTTTTTTAAATTATTTTTGCGAATGTTTATACAACCGTCCAAACAAAAGCAAGCGCAAAAAAGAAACGTGCTTTTTATAAGCGACCCTGCATGAACCAACCAACCGAAAATCAGCGTAGAGAAGAAAAGGAAAAAAAGGCATAGTTTTGATGATAGTGAGTTCCACTTCGAAATTAATATATCTGAAATTAATCAAAATATTAAAATTCTGAGTTTCAGGTGCATCAGGAGAGATATTGGGCTATTCTCATAAAAATTTTGGGCCTCGTAAGTCCCGTAGATTTTGCTAGCCATCGCAGACACACACACACACACACAGACAGAGCGATTTGTTATTTTATTAATATAGATAATCAAACATCATACTTGATGGAATACGAAAATGCAAGATTTAATTTTATTATTACCATAATTAATGATAAATAACGATTTTTTTATTTCGAATTTAGAAACACAAATAGCCTAAATGTTTGATTTTTGTAACTACCTCTGTATGCAACGAAGACTGTTTTACAGATTTAAAAAAATAATTCTAACAAATTTACCATAAATTAAAACTTCTCAGTTTCGAATGATGTTTCTTATTCAGTAAAATATTAAAATTTGACCGAGGTATATAAAAAAAAACGCCCCCATGGTCTTTAAAATTATCATTCAAGTATTTTTCAATCAGTAGTGTGGCCTCTTAACAAAGAAAAATCCAGGATTGAAGATTTCATTCACACAGACAAGCTGCGTCATCTATTGAAATATACAGTGAAACCTCCAAATAAGGGACACTCCGAATAAGGGACACCTCTATTTAAGGTACAGAAGTTGCGGTCCCATAGATGTCCCTTATTTGGAGGTTTCACTGTAGTGATAATACAGTCTTTTAAAATGAAAAATATCACAGAGGGTAAGGAGAAAATATCGATTCCCGAATGCCGTACTGGCAAACCAATTTGGACTAACTTCCAGTTGCCCAAACAGCGTTCCGGCAAATCAGTTAATATTCCTTTATTTGTTGCCAACCATATAGTGTTTAAGAAGATGTCGATAAGCAATAGGAATCTCAATATATTTAAAGTAGTGAAAATAAATAGAAACTAAACGAATAAATAAATGCAGAAGTATCAATAGCTTCAGAAATATATTGAAAAAAGAAAGAGGAGAGAATAATTAACTCCATTAATTCTAAAATTTTCAGACAAAATGCAATGTGGCTCTATAGTTGAAATGACCAGGAAAAATGTAAAAGCTTCATAAATTTCTTTTAATTTATTTTTATAGCGTGTATTAAACATAAATGTGAAATCATTTGAAGTATAACAGCTGTAACTTTATAAAAAATTAATTGATATTAAATAATTCGTAAGTGATTTGTGCATTAAAATATTTCATGATTAGGTAAAGAGTGGCATTATATTCTCGTCGAATGTCGAATTTGAAAATAAAATGTTTCGAAATTCAACGAAAACATCTGTAAAGAGTCAAATACCTATTTGAACTGCCTTTTATTTATGGAATGATGTTAAAGTTCAAAATAAAAAGTGAAACCCAAAACTCTCTATATTTTTATTATATTTATCATTAAAAGTATAGCATTTTAACCAATAAAACATATATTTCTTTGTTAAAAAGTTAACTAAATCCAAATGATATATTTTTTTATATCACCAGATTTTAAACATTGACCTTTTATATAAACATTTTAATAAAAATTTTAATTTTACTTAAGAAAGGTGTTATAATAAAAAAGTAAGTTCTTAAGTAAAATAAATTTTTTTATTAAAATGTACTATATTTCTTTGTTTTTACTACTTATTCCTTTAATGAATGATTTCGAAAAGATTAAACAAAACTTGGTTCCTGAAACTTAAGCAGATCAATTCGAGAAAAAAAATTTAGTTTTTGTGTTTCCTTTTTTTTAAAGAAATATTCATAGTTATTTCTACATTTGTCATTATTTTAAACACTTCCGATAAATTCCTTTTTTTACTTAACTGTTTAAGACATTTTTTTTTAAACTTCGATGATTTTAAAGTGCTTAAATACTTAAAACACAATACGTACCTCCATAGTAAATATCCCAAATAAATTATTTAAAAAAATTAAACTTTGTATTTAAAAAAGTTTTTATAACTTTGTTGTTTTTAAAGTGCTCAAATACTGAAAACACAATATCCCGATATTAAAAATCATTGCAAATTATTTGTAAGAAATGCAAACATTAAAAAAATATATATGGTCCAATTAAATATTAAAAGTGATAAGAAGGAAAGCATGGTTCTTCCTGAAAATTTTCAAGACATAATTTTTTCTTTCTCAAAATTTTCTGAAAGATAAATGTGTTTAGAATATAGCAGTAAGATTTGTCCTTTATTTTACAGAATATTTAAATCTATATTTTAAAAAATATTTTTCCACGCTGAACAATTCGAAATTTTCTGACGCATTTTCAGAATCATTTTTCAAAAGTAAAAATCTGAGACATGCTGAAGTTATTTATAAGAAACTTGTTTTTTCTCTTCCACTTTAAGTTATCTGATAACTTTGACTTTTTTTTTCGTCTATCGATATTATTTGAAAGCAACATGACTAGAAAATCGTGTTAAAATAAATATAATTTCATGCAAAAATGAGTCGTCAAACAATCGAATCTTAACAACTTCACAAAAAAAAAAAAAAAAAAAAAAAAAGGAAAAAAAGCAATTTCTCAATTTTTTTCGTCCCTATCCTATTAAAAACCACCAAAGTTGACAGATGTGAACTTCCACCATTATTGTAACATTATTATTGTTACGTTCCACAAATATTGTAAATGCCTCAATAAATAAAAAGAAATGTATGTATATAAAAAAATATGAAATAGGGTGAAGTGATAGCCAGATCTATTTTCTAATTTCAAGCTCTCGATAATCGATGTAGGCTGAACTCTGAAGTGGAATTGCGAGCATCACTTACAACGAAAACATAAAGTCTTGGTGCTCCTTTTATTAATAATTTCAAACTCTACAACATTTGTATTGACAATGTTTTTGATAGAGTTAGAGGTTTTGAAATTGTGTTATAATATATATATATATAGTAAACTGTTTTTCGGATAAAAAATTGTACACACTTTCTAACACTTATCTACAGAGAACGGAAGAGCTTAGTATATTCATTCTAGACCTAAACTAAATGGATCAAGACAATTTCCAGCTGTCCTCTAATTAATTTCGAATTTGGCCCTATTTTCCTCCCTTATCACTGGGCTTTTAGTAAGAATACAAATGTAAAGCTGCGAGATTTTTCTCAGAAATGGTGGAATCAACTTAAATTACAAAACGATCCTGAACCCTTTAAAAAATTTTCAACCACAGGTCACTTTTGGCCTGAGGGAGAGGATCTTTGTTTTATAGTTAGTATACAGGGTGAGTCATATTCAGTCCTGAATTAGACACAAAAACTGCATCTTTATATCTTCAAAACTCGCAGAGTTATAGCCTCTTGAATAATTCATTAGGTTTTAAGGGATTGGACACATATTGAAATGCACGCAATTTAAGAAACAATGTTACTTTAACAGTTCTAGGAAACGTGTAAAAAAATCTATCTTTTTAGTTAGAATTTCAATTGTTTTTTATTTATTGTGATGGTTAGCCATGTAATTTGCTAAGAAAATCACATTCTAAAATTTCTCATAAAATTTATAAAAATTTCTAAAATTAATTAAAAATATATAGTATAGTCATTTAAATTAATATCATATCATTTAAATTAATTAAACAAATCAATTTAAATGGGATAATTTAAAATCATTATAACTTGAAACATTCGGATTTCAATTTCTTTCCATTTCATTAAGGATGAAAATCTAATTTTAGTTTATTCGACGTTTTTTTTAAATATTAATTTTAAAACTATTAAAAGAATTAATTAAAAAAATTATAATTAAAAACAATCATGATTTTAAAAGTAAATATTTTTTCAAATTTTCCGAAACAAAACTAATGTAAAATAATCAAAGATGACATATTTCATGTTTTTGCACTGTTTTTCTTCATCACTTCTAGACTTTTAATGATTTAAAGACCAGAAATCCTAGTGGGGAAAAAACATTTCATGCAGAAAAATGAATTTAAAGTTTTAAATAAAGTTTGGCTCCTAATAAAATGTTTAATCTTTTTAAGGAAAGTGTAAAGTAACTCTTTTCTGAAGCTTAAACTTCCGATCGAGTTTAACTTTTCTCATTTCCATCTCCTTTCTGAACTGTTCAAATGTCCGTCAGTTTTTTAAAACAATGCTTTTTCTAAGATGCGAATTAAATCTTTTTTATAAATTTAGCTCTTACAACTTAAGGCTTTTTATCGCCTACTTAAGACTTTTTATCGAAAGGCTATTAAAAAAATCTGTATTCTAGGCCCAGCTGGGCCTAACATATTTTTCAAACCGCATGGGACTGCTTGCTTCTTCCTAGGTCTGTAGTGGACGAGATTTATAATCCTGGTCTCGACACAATCCGTATTAAAATTACTGTCTCTGACTGATCTAATACGTGTATAAAATAAGTAAAATTTGGCACAATCAAAATTTTTACGAAAAACACATAAATTTTAAAATTGCTTTTATTTTACAAAAAAAAAAAAAAAAAAAAAAAAAATCTTTAAAATTTATTTTTTTAAAGAATAGAATATTCAAAAGCAATTTAAATAGAATAAATACAGTGAAAAAAATCTGTCTATGACGGAATCCTGTCTTAAACGGGAAATTTTCTGATTCATGCAAAATAGATATAATAATACCTGAGAAAAAAAAATAAACTCCATTTAGATACCTGCTAAGTAGGGCGTTTGTCTATAACGTATATTTTCTTTCCTACGTGAGTCCATCTTAAAAGGTTTTATTGTATAACATTTTTCAAAGTCTCCAATGCATCGAATATGAATTAACGATATTAAAATATAAGTGAAACATCAATATATAAATAGAAATTCATTGATAAAATAAATATATCACAGCCTTTGGCGATTCTTTAATAGTATAAATATGAAAAAGAAAAGGTATAATAAGTATTTTTGGTCAGAACTCTTCCATACGAAACAACACCGAAGTAAAAATCTATGTAGAAATTCACGGCTGCGCCAGGCTATGATTTAAACTTTTTTCAAGACCGGGTCGGGTTATGATTTTAATATTTTCCCAGACCGTACCAAATTTTTTCCCTATGGATCAGTTGGGGACCGGACCTAGATATTTCGACCCGAGCTGACTTCTAGTGCAGATGTCACTAGCATATTTTAATACAAATTTAGCGTAAAATCTATACGCTGTTATATTATGTCCAAAGAAAAAGCGTTATTTTAAATCGATTTTTATTAAACTGCAATTTGTGAATATTTCCTATCTAGCTTTGAAATTGAGTCAAGAAACCGGGTACAGTGAGGGAAAAGTGGTGTAAGTCAGGAATTTCGGAGAATTTTGGATTTTAATATCTCTGTGGGGTTTTCAGATATGGAGATGATTTTTTTTGTTTAATTTAGGAATGGATGAGGAATAATTTCATAATTGGGAATTTTGCCCTACAGGGGCCGTATAAAAATTTAATTATCGTATATTTTCAAATAGACCCCCTCATGGAGTTGCAACTTATCTGATCAAAAATTTTAACTTTTTTATGAATTTTTGCAATTGGAAGTATGGGGCTAGGGACAATATTTAAGGAGATAGCCTATTGTTTCGATATTTTTCCCTCACCCTGTATAAAATAAGTTTTATTAAGTAAAATATATTAAATAATAGTATTTTTCTTATATCGCATTTTGTGAATTTTCGGCAAATACGCGATATTTTTTGTATTTTGTTGTTAATACTATTAAACATGGCTCTATCAATTTTGATACATCGTATGAGAAATTTATACTGTTTATATTTTGCTTTATCTTAAAAACACATTTTGACATTCAAAGTTAATCTTATGATTGTGCTTTAGGGAAAATTTGTAGACGAATTCTAAATACTGGAGAAATATCATAAACGTCATAATACAAAATTTGTAGATCCTATCTAACAAATAGGTTGTATGATAAGTCGAAATCACTTAACGAAATTTACTTAATAAAATTATTTTTCCCAAACCAACGTTTTTAGACACGTTTCAAACTTATTTCCTGCTGATTTTCTTCACGTTTCGTAAATATTTCATCTTTTATCTGCTCTAAAAATAAGTTTTTGGAGAGATTGCATCTAAAATGTAAAAATAAAAACAACAGATGTTCGTAAAATGATTATGGCGTTTTCTACTATGTTTAAAAAACAACATAGTTTAAATTTTGTTTTTTCTTCAACTATACATAAATCAAAAACAATATTTAATTTGTGAAATTTCTGGCTTTGGCATTAATATTTATATTTTTACAATTCAAAATGCAGATGCTTGTATACTGTTTTAACATTTAACATTTATAAAATAAAACACAGATGCTCTTTATTTCTTCAAAGAAATTTATTTAAGTTCGCCTGTTTTATATAATTTAAGTTACTGTATTATATTTATTTGTATGGTGTAATATTTTAGAATATTTATTATAAATGAATAATTTTGCACTGTCTGTGAGTATGCCACAATGATTCTAAAAATGTTTATACATGATTATGGTAATAATGGATATTGAATTATCAATTGTTTTTATTTTAGCCAAACACTTTTTCCATTTTTAATGGTCACAACTAGAAAGCTCAAATTAAGAGTTCTGATAATTTGTATAGTGAAAAAAAAGCTTATTTTTATATATATATTTGTAAGTACGTATTCAAATTGCGATTTTGTGCATGTGTTTTCAATAGTAGTATTAAAATAGGAATCGCCTATGTTTCTTGCCGCCTGATAGGGCACGGAAATGCAATTTATCGGTTGTAAATCAACCGTGGTATAAATCAGAGGAAATATATTAAATGGTCAAAAATAATCTAGTAAATTTAAAGGAATACTGCCCAGGTGATTTTAATATTCATTAATTGGTATTAAAAGAATATTAGGGCAGTTATCAAATATATAAAACTTTCCACATTACTAAAAGTTATCCAGTTTTTGCCTGAAATCCAAATATTTTTCATGTACTTCGGTTCAGAAGAGTACATCTGAGAAGAAATAAAAATAGGGGATACACGAAAAATGAATGCCCAATTTATTCGATAATAAATGGCATCTTCTTTTCCTTTTAAGTTAACTAACTTGAAATAAAGGATTTGAGAAGAAACCATTAAGGAAATGAAAAGTTTCCTAAAGATATCCTAAAGTATTATTGGAAGTTCAAAAACATATCTCAACGACACAGTCTGTTTCATCCAGATTCTCAAGCTACTTAAAACTTCAAAAATTTGAAATGAATTAAAGGCATATGAAGTATTTTAAAATGAACAATATTTGAGAAAGACTTAAGCCACAATTAAACTCCGAATCTGACTTGAATTGGGTCTGTGATTGTATTGTTTCTCATTATCAAAAATGCCTCGATAAACGTTAACAGATGATGTTCTGAGAAAAACTAAAGTAAATACAAAATATATCTGAGAAAGAGATCACCAAATATGGTGCATACAAATTTGAAGATTTTAACGTGTGTCGTAGAGGTCGTAGCCCTAACTGTTCTCGTGATAGGTTTTCTTCAACAGGACAACTTTTTATGAAATTGGAGTAAAAGTTCAAAGTACATTTTAAAATTAATTAGTTTGAGCTACTGTATGTGGTTTTCGTGCTGCCGAAGTAGCGTGTCACAAATGGTCTAGTAAACGAGGGTTCTATTCTTACTTTAGAATTTTTTTTTAATCCGTCAGCACATTTCTGGTCTACATTTCTAGATACCACAGTCTACACTTCTAGACAGCACAGTCTACATTTCTAGATGGGCTCCACGCTATATTTGGAATTCGCTAGATTGGCGCATGTGTTGACGGGTTAAATTTCTTTTATATTATTGACACATTATAAGCTTTTATCAGAATTGTGAAATATATAGCCTTTAGTTTTTTTTATATGTTCTTTCAAAAAAGTTACATAAATTTATGAATTTTCCACAAAATTTTATATATTTTTAAAATATAGAAATGATACTTTTATTGACGAAAATCCAACAACCTGATGCAATAGTTACATGCAAATGAATTTTTATTAAAGGAAATATTATTCTTTGTGGAATTTTTACAACTGGAAAACAATTTAAAAAATAAACTTTTCTAAAATATGTAAAAATATTTCTGGAAATGCTGAATATTTCAATTTAAAATGGAAATAAACTTTGTTAACCTTCCTACCCTGAATGGGTCTAATCGACCCAGTCCCTTAATGCGTTTCATTAGATTCAAACCAGAAAATTCTTCATAAAGTAAGTTAAATAAATAACACAAAGATTTAAGTTAAATAGGTATGTTAAATGGATTTAAATAAAAATTCTGGTGTGAAATATTTTTATCAAGTTTGAGTAAAATTTTAACAGGGTAGGAAGGTTAAAGAAAAAATTATAAAAACTATTTGTGTACCGGGAACTTATAATTTATATTCTTAGAAAAAATATTAAATTCCTATGTATAGGTTTTGCTATTATACTTTTTGAATTCTCCTCGGAGTTATTGAATCAGTAAAACAGAAATAACAATCAGTGATTGTATGCATACATATTGCAGACATATATGTACACACACGTGCAGATATATAGATGCTAGGCTTTGTACAACATTTTTATGGGTTTTCGTAACAATATAACGTCGATGAAATTAGATGAATCTATAGAAGTCTTAGAAATTCTTCTGTAGATAATTTATCACGCTTTGTATTCAATAATATTTCAAATTTTAATTGCATAAAAGGTGTTCAACCAACAAAGTGAAAATGCCCAAACCAGGACTCGAGCCCGTGTCTTCGATATATCGATCCGATATTCTACCAAATGAACCACTTGGAGAGACATCGAGCTTTGCTCTTCTCATTGTCAAATGTTGGCAAGGCTGCAATTGCAGCACAAAATACAATATTTTTCGTGAGCCACCGATTCTGAGGCAATCATGAAACTGTATAAAATCCAGCATCAATAAAACTGAATCAATCGTCAGAAATCCTTGAAATTTTTCTTTAGAAAGTTTCTTATGCTGCAGTGTGTTATGTACAATGTTGTTTGTCATACTTTCTAAAAAAAAAAAACATTCAAAATTATTTGAAATTTTAAAATTGCTTAATTTTTTCAGCCAACAGAGTGAAAAACTGTCCACGAAACCGAGTACTTGATATAGCGCACCGATGTACTACTAACTGAACGACATATAATTCTACCCAGCCTGGCACTTATCACTATTAAATGTTGGCAAGGCTACAACCGCAGCACAAGATGGATTATTTTTCCGGCAACCACCGATTTTCGAGCAAACACGAAACTACTGATAATCCAGCATCAAATTAATTGATTTTAACGATGCTGGATTATCTGTAGTTTTGTTTAATTAAAATTTTATTTAAAAATTTAAAACTAATCTAGTAAAAATATTTCCCGGTTTTAGAAAAATAGAGTTACAAATACATATTTAGAGGGCTGATTTCATTTAAGTATGGAAAGTTATAAATTAAGCATTTAGGTACGAAGAGATAACTAGTTGAATGTGCAAATTCCAAAACTTTGTTCTTCAAGTTCTGTCTCAATTTGAAATTTAATGAAAATCCATGTATTATTATTTGAGATGGTTCATTGTAGAAATCGGAACAAACTGGATAGAAGCACCACCGTTTGAGTGAATTACTCTAAAAACTAAAAAATAGTAATTTATATCAAAGTCTAACTGAATTTGATGTTTGATGAAAATTCGTATATTAATTCCTGAGATAGAGCGATTGCAATAATCATGAATACTGCCCCATAGCAGCAGTACCTGCTGAGCAATTTACTCCAAAAACTAAGTAATACTAATTTATCTCAGGGACTAACGGAATCTGAAATTTGATGAAAATTCCTGAGATAGAGCAGATGCGATAATCATGCATAATGCTTCATAGTAAAGCCACCTGTTTTGCGATTTACACGAAAAACATAAACAAAACCACATTATATCAATTACTCACCATATCGGAAATTTTATGAAAAATCCCTTCACTAGTTTTTGAGATATAGCTATTGTGGAAACCGTGGAAAAGATAGCATAGAAGCGTCACCTGTGAGCGATATGCACCGAAACCTAATAAAATCCAGTTTATATCAAGGTTTAACTGAATCTAAAGTGTTGTAAAATTCCGTCCATTAGTTCATGTGATAAAGTGACCACAAAATTTATGTCACATGCAGGAAGACAGACTCTTTGTAAAAACGTATTTTTTTTAACCTCTGACCTTTCCCCCTGCCCTAATACGTGTAAATCTGTCGGAAACCCGAATTTGAAAATTTTCAAGAATCCAATACTTTCTTCTTTTAAAGATAGAGGAAAGTAATAATTAATTAACGTAAATGTATTTTTTATACATTTTTTATTCTGCATTGCATAGAAAATTTAATGCAAGATTTTTTTTAAAAAAAGGAACTTACATTTTTAAGCGTGGAATAAATTTTTTCGAAATCTTTTTAAAAACAAAACAAAGAATTAACTATGAAGAACTTTAAAAGCAACCTACAATTACTCCAACAAAATGTCGTAAAAGTAACTTCCAGGAAAAAAGAATCATTTTATTTAACTTCTAAGAATAGGCCTATTAAAGGAAAGGAAATCTTATTAAATCCTTCTGTATTCTTCGAAATTTGCTTTCTTTATTGTAGTTTTTTACTGCAGTATTTTTAGCGAGTACATAACATTAATAATTTTTAATTATGGGCAATTGTTTAAGTAAAACAAATAAATAATGTTTTTAATGAAAGTATTGACTTATAGGAGCAGGACGTAGGTTATAAAAAACTTTATAAAGTACAATTTTTAATTTAAAATAAATTGTAAAAAATGTATTGAAAAATAAAAAAAGGAGTTTAAATTTATTAAAGAAAATAATATATTCAAGGCATTTTTAATTTGTAATATATTTAAAATATGCTTTTTTTAAGCAAAAATAATTAAACCTTTACAACAGTTGTTTATAAGCACCCTAAATTAAAAAAAAAAAAAAAAAAAAAAAAAAAACAGAATTTTTATAATTATTTTATGTAATACAAGGTTGCCACAGGTTGCTAATTTTTACTTTCTTTTATAGGGGGAAGGATATTTATGTTACACCATTTTCGAACAGTAATCGTGACCCTATATTAATGGCAGATTTTCTGGCCTTAAACATAGCTAATATTAGTATTAGATATATTGGTTCCCACTTTCCTTGATGCCAGTGTAACTCAGACTTAAATTCCGGGGATAAAAAAAGACATGCCTTTTATTTTAATTAACCTGATTTCAATAGGATTTGCAATTGTTAGGTTATTTCAGGGCTGCTGGCTTTTAGCCAGGCCAATTTAAACCGGCCGGCTTTTTCTGGTTTAAACCGCTTGAAAAAGGCCGGCTTTTTTAAGAAAAAGCCAGATTTTTTCTAATTTTTTCCCCTTTTATAAACACTATTTTTAAAAATAAATGTATTATTAATTAGTAACTATTTAATTACTGTTGTCATAAAAATGAACTGTCTAATAAATTGTCAATTAAAATGTAAGTGAATTGATAGTAGAAATGTCTTTGTGATCAACAGATGGGAAGAATGCCTAATAGAAAATATGTGCAATAAAAATTTTTCGGAAGTAGTTCAAATGATTTTTATCAAATATAATAATACCAATCATTTGATTAACATTTTAAATATCAGTACTAAACTGATCTTGTTTCAAACAAAACCATTTGCTGATTTATTTAAAAAAATGTCCTCTCCCATATCTATATTCCTTTAAGCATAAATGCGTTAATTTCTGGAATCTTGCTAATCCAGTAATCTATTAAACTAAACACTAAACCTCTCCTAATACGAGGAATTTGCGGATGGGAAAGTTTGCTAATTGACCCAAATCAATTCCTTTCCTTTTAATGTGTGGAAAAATTTGTGAAGAAACAAGAACAAAATATTTAGTCAATATATAGAAGGAATAATCCCACAGTAATTCAACCCACACTATGTCGGCTGCACTTTCCTTATAAGAAAAAAACAAATGAAGAAAAAGATAATGTACAGTAAACTCTGCATAAATTGGAATCAATCAGGACCGAGAAAATTGCTCAAAATAAATGATATTCTGCTTTAGACAAATTTTACACTGTCTATGGATTCACAAGGACTTAAAAAATCTTTTCGAGCTACACAAATTTCCATCTTATATAGTCTGTCTTATAAAGAATTGACTGTACTTAGAAAGATAAATAAATATAAAAGCTATGACAAAATTACTTAATTTTCTTATTTTTAAAGCGGAATGTTGTCTTGCAAACTTCTTACATAAACAAGTGACTATTTTTATTCATAATACTAACACATTCATACATGCTAGGAGCCATTGTCCAAGTGAAGTATTTTATAAACAGTATTTTTATATTATTTATTTGGATATAATTCTTACCCATAATAACATGAAAATAACTTAACTACGCATAGGATGTGCCACTGGACCTATAGTATAGATGTCTGTTAATCATATTGGCTATTTATGAGATTTTCGTGATATTATATTAACTGGCTATAAAAGTGGACATAAGAACATGATTTTAAATGAATTTCATAAAATTTTAATTTTAATTTACATAAAGTGGCCATTAGTAAGGTAAATTAACAAAAGAAGCTGTTAAAAAAAATAGTAAGATATGCACTAGAAAGAAGCCAATAAAAGCCGGATTTTTCAACAAAAGCCGGCCGGTCTGGACTATTTTAGTAAAGGCCGGCTTTTTTGCAGCCCTGGGTTATTTTGCTCAGAGGTCTAAGAATTTTTAAAATTCGTTATATATTGTTTGACTGTAGAGTTAAGACGACATTTATAAGATAAAATAAAGAAATTGTATATGTATACACCTGATATAGTAAAATTTTACAACCTCAAGTACAGTAGAAAACGAATTGAATAAAACATTTAGTCAAGATCGAGTAACATTATGAGGACATTCAGACATTATGTAGGAGTCATTATCAACAGGTGGGATATGTACAAACGAGAAAATTCTAAAATAATTCTAAAAAAATATAATTTTTTGGGTGATATTCAAGGTGCTAGAAACTTGTAATTTGGAACGGTAATTATTTATAAGATGTAAATGTTTTCTTAGGACAGTTTCTAGAAATTTTTATCAATTTAAAAGCGTGAAATAAGCAATAAGCGTTCTGCAAATTTTCTAAAATATAATTTTTACCAACTTCCTAATTATAGGAAATTGATATTTTGCATGGTAGTTGCTTATAAGATGTAAATAATTTCTAAGAACAGTCGAAAATAAAATTCAAATTTAAAAGCGTAAAATTAGTGAAAAGCATTCTAGAAATGCTCTACATTACAATTTCTATGGAATCTGAATAAATACGAAATCAATTTCAAATGTTATTTCGTCAAATTGATAGTAACAGTCCTTACTTCAAAATAGGCTATATTTTATATTGGAATCACATCCACCAGGGGTTTATAGACCATTAGGATAGAACATGGAATCTAGCATAAGGATTAATTTCAAGATTTAAATTTTTGATACGAATGGCTCCTGAAATATTCAAGACTTCAAATGAAAATGAAAATTAACATAATTTTATATTATCATTTATTTAAATTTAGTTTTATTTTTTTTTCATTAATTTAAGTCTCCTATTCGCCAAATGTAATGCCAATGTAATAATTAAATATATTCAAACTGTGGCCTAATCAATAACTTTTGTGTTATCAGTAGCAATATTTTTTTTCTAATAAAAATAGGCACACAAATACCACTTGGCATGTTTCAACTGTTATGCGAGCAAAAGCTCGGATTTGGGTAGTAATTACATAAAATGAAAAAAAAAATCTCCTTTTCTAAAATATTTTATTGTACCATTTTACAATTATTTTTTAAATCATAAAGATTTTCTAAATCTAACATAACTATAATGCGTTCCGATTTGAGTTGAGGGGATATTGGGGCACATGTGAACAAAGAGCAGATGTAAACGTTGCCACTTTTTACTAGTTATTATATGTTTTTTAATTTCAAAATAATTACCAAAGATGGTAGCAACTGTAGACATATGGTGAAATTTTTTTGAACTCTTCGACATTTTGTTAGTGCTCAGGGGCCAAAAAACTGTTTAAAAATCTCAAAAGTAAAGTCACATTTCCAAATTGCTAAGCAAATAACTTTATTTATTAGGATGAGCAAAGCGAATCCTCTACTAGGCCACTCAAATTACAATTTGTCGTACACTTTACAAAAAAACTATTCAATATTTTGATTTCAAATTAAACACAAAAATAAAATATGATATGTAGATTTGCAGAATATAATTTTTTTTACAGTAAAACGTTAAAAAAATATTATTTTAATTAATTTATTTTACATGCATTTCCAATACGGACGCATTTTAGCAAATAAATAAAAAATGAAACGCGTATATTTTCAGAAAAAAAAATTATAAATCATTGAGTAAGTAATTATAGATAGAATCGTGATTAATTTAATAAATAAAATATGTTTTCATTATTCAGCAAAATCGTTTGCACAGATGACACTTAAAATTTTAAAAGAATTGTACTATGGATTTTTTTTTTTTTTTTTTTTTTTTTTTTTTGTAAAGTGGCAACAAAAGAATTGTAAACAAATAAAAATTAATTGTTAAATTTGTTGTATAAATGAAAAATTAAAAGAATTGCGTGAACGTGTTGCCTCGATTCAAGCTCTTTATAAATGTACTAAAGGAAAAGTTGCCCGATTCAGAAATGACAAATGGACTTCAACCATTTCTTACTTTATCATTTGTATCAAAAGTAATGTTACGTTCTTATTTGTGGACCGAGAAGGGTTTAGTGAACGGGACTTTAGACTTTATTGCACGTATTAAAGAAAATCACAAGCCACCAGACCAGATATCGCGAATAATCATGGATAAATTTGAATACTACAGTAATTTAACTTATAAGAATTGGTGCGTACCAATTCCCCCAATAATTGAATTCTGGAAAAATGGAAGCATAAATTGCTCAAGGAAAGAGTTTCTTCTGCAGTTAGCTTTTGCTGTTACAATTCATAAATCCCAAGGTTTAACATATGATGAAGCAGTTGTAGATATTGAGGATATATAGGCACCAGTTGGCTTAAAAACGTACGTAACGTTGTCAAGAGTGAAAATCCTTCAAAATTAAGCATTCAATAGAAATTTTCCTTACGAAAAATTCTACAATATCAAAAATTCTCATGCACTAACATGTATAAAAACGAAGAAATTAGAATAAAAAGTTTTACAGTTAAAAATTCATAGTATCGACGAGAGCAGATTTCAAATGTTTTTCCAGAAAATAGGATTTTGAAGAAGAAACTTTCTTCAAGCTCTCTTCAAATATATTATTCTAAAATAGCTATCAAAGATTATTTGATGTTAATTACAAAGATTGGAAGCATGCATACTTCAAACAACTTTAAAAAACACCAGTGGCTACTAGAAATTGTAAAAAAATCTTTAAAAGAATTTTTAGTTGAAAATTTTAAAATATTTTGTAAAAGTTTGCTTCGAAAATATTTTTTAATGCCAGTCTTACATCATAAATAAAAAATTCCTAGGAAATTGATAGTTATTTGGCTGAACTTACATTTGTAGAATTAAAATGCGTCAAAACATAAAATAACGTTTTTGTTTAATAAAGATGCAAAAATAATATTAAAAAATATTGTTACTTTCAAATATATGCTTTATAAAATCGCGAATCCAAACAAAGCATGGCTTTTGCTAGTTATTTTAATGTTTTAACATATACTATGGATATTAGTAAATATTTCTGATAAAAAAGGTTTTCTTGTAAAGTTGAAAAATGTTAATGATTTGTCATTTTAATTCTAATGGGAATGTGGGGCACTTGTGAACAGTCTAGTTGAGGCAGATATGAACAGTTTATAAGTTTCCCAATAATCATGCTGTGATTCTGTTCCTTTCAGTTAACATCGTGAGAAATAATGTCAGTTCCAATATTTATATTTTCTTGAAATAGAACCTATTTACGTCATACAAGGTTGATTTTGTATTGAAACCTCTTCAAACACAGTTGTCAGACAATACATAAAAAGCAAGAAGCTCGTTTACGTTCAATTGTAATTTAAATAAATTTAATGTTTTCTAAAATGCAATAAGTGCTGTGCATTATTTTATTCAACGGTTTTTAATACTATTTTGTATGCATCGTTAATACAAAAATATATCGCTTTAAGCAAATTTTCAAATTTTTCTATTTCATTTGTTCCAAACTTGCTGTATTAATTTACTTCCATTTCTGAAACAACTCGTTACTTGATGCTTCGAATATAAGTATAATATTTAAAAAAAGCAAAAGTTTTAAACCTATAACTACCGCAAAATCTCGTTGGTAAGTTTTCCCCTCCTTTTTCAAAAGGAAAATAAATTAAATCTGGAGGGAGTTTATAATCGGGAAATATTTTTTTTTTTTTTTTTTTTTTTTTTTTTTTTTATGCTAGAGGTAAATAAAGCAAATATAGGGAGGAAAAACTTTCGTCTTCCAGCAGATGTCCTATAAATATTGTATAAATGTTCGTTCCCTAAAATTCCCCTTAAAAAGCCCTTCAAACAAAAAAAAAATTATTCCTTTATTTTTTTTTATTTTATTGCAACAATATTTTACCAATCATCTAAGTCCCTCCCCCCAATCACTTATTTTCAGTTTATAATCATTTGCTTAAACATAACACCCAGAAATTAGCGAAATATACATATATATATTTTCTTTATGATGAATTTAACAGGTAGTATAACTAATGATTTTTGTAACACATGAATAAGCTAATAATCAACATGTGAAACGATAATTTTTTCTTATGTTCAGTGCCCCACGTGTGTTCACAATTGCCCCGTCGTCGGGTAACATGTAATCAATTTTTTGAGTTTATAAAACTATTAAAAAGAGTACGAACTATAAAGATAATTAAAAAAAACTATCGTATATTAAAAATGTTTTGTTTACTACAATGAGTAGTTTTCGTTTATAGAAATTAGCCCAGCTACGAGAAAAAGCCATGTTTATGTGAACTATTCTTATGTGCCTCAGTCTATATATTTCTACTTATTTACTAAACCATTTTTGTTATACAGTTAGCTCTTTTACTAGTCATTTTAAGAAATTCAATGTAATAACTTACTGTTATACTTTTAAAGAATGATCACAAATGCTAAATTTATCGAGATAATTGTATTTTTATTTTTGTCTCATGAAGGTACATAAATCACGATATTTGCTACTTCCTTCTTAAAACTTTTGCGTACACTTGATTATCCCTAATGAAGATTTATTTCCAGAAAGAGGCAACTTGGATAATTTAGCTAATGTTTCAATAAATTCCATTACAGCAGAAAATTATTTAATGGATTCCTGATTGATGTGATACGAATAATTATAGAAATGGAAAAAATATAAACACTTTTAAAGAAGTAAAACTGCTGTTACAGTTATTATTATTACTAAACGTATTGAAAAAGTAAATCACTCCAAAAGACAAAAAAAAAAAAAAAAAAAAAAAAAAAAAAAAAGTAAAGTATCGATGGACATTTTTTATTTTTAAAAAAAATTAAGAATGTGTTTTTGAATCCATTATTTTCGTTAACCATTTCTGTAAACCTTTCACTTATAAGCTTTATGATTTATCTTCTTAAATCGTATTGTTTAAAATTTTACAGAATTTAAAAAAATATTTTAAAATAAAAACCGTTAATTACTTAACATTTTAAAATTAAAATAATTGCTGAAAAACACAAAAATTAACAGCATTTAGGTAAAAAAATTCTGAACGGTTTCCGTTGTTGATTTTCAATAAGCAAAGTAGGCAGAAATTGGCTATAACTTGCCCTCTAACTGGTACATAAAGAAAGTAATGTTTAGGTTTCATTCAAGGCAGTTTTTGAAAAATTGCACATGGTTTATCATGAATTATTATCAACAAACTAAAATTAAATGTTAGATATTAGTAAACAAAGCTAGAGATAGGTCAAAGCTATTGCAATGGGTAGTTGTAGAAGTAATTAAAAGACAAGGAATCATCTTTTCATGACTAATGGCAAAGCATTGAATTTGTTATTTCAGAGGCATTTTTCTTGTTAATTTATAATTATGATTGCTATTTTTTAGTTGTTGAGCTGAAATATTTGCATGACCTTCAATTTTTTTTTTAAAATTCTTTTTCCGATTTTAAACTACTCAGCCTTACTCAGCAAAGTGATAATTGTCATAACCAGCATGATGTGTGTGTGATAAAGAAAAAGTAACAACTGACAGAAGCCATGTCCTTGAGGAGTAATTATAGATAATAAGTGTCATAAACTTACCTTTAAAACACGCTCGTTAAAAAGTGCAAAATCAAACTAAGCTTTCAACTTAAGTTTTTTTTTCACACATTACGAAATCATAAGATCCATATTTTTGCCGCTAAAAGGCGTACAGATTTTTATTTATTTTTTTCACATTCTATACTGCTGCTAAAATTTGCTGTCTGAGATTTTAGTACAAGTGGTGATGGCCATGCAAAGAACTTTATCAAAACAATTGCAGTTATATTATTTCTGTCAATATTCTGAATAAAACTTGGATCGTGTCAACAAAACCTAGTTGGTCCTTTAAGAATTTCTTCATGTATCGAGAAATTTACTAAAAATTTATCCAGATCTATAATATAAATGCCATTGCCATTGAAACTAAAATTGCTTGATGCCAATGGCAGAATCTTCGATCACGTATGATTCGAATTTTACAATATAGGCAAGAAAATAGTTCAAGATGGCTTTACGTGTAGAGTATGGAACACTTCAAAAATTTATAGTTGGGCGCAAGTATAAGAAGCCACGTTTTTGAATCAGTTGCGATGGTTTATCTAAGGTAAAATGATCATTTCAAAATTACAAATTATCAACAAATCTTTGATGGAATGACGTATTGTTTTGAAATTAATTTTCTCAGGTCAGTTTTGTCAACCATCGCATACGCTACTTCAGTTATAAAAAAGAATTAATTGCCTGTCCGAAAAAAAAAAAATGATATAAAATAAAAGCTGATTTCAAGAAAAGAATTATCTATTAAAGGAAACGATAATTGCAAATTATTTTATTCTGATTATTTTTAACAAAAAGTGCCAATACAAACATTAATTTTTATTTAACATATAGATTCTTTTTTCGCATAACAGTGATCTAGCATATTATTAACCTAGAAAATTAAACTATTTTCACTATATTAGATTTACAAAAGTTCTGACTAGCTTTTACAATACAAAATCATCTTATGAATTTCAACCTTGAACGGAAGAAAGACTAGAGAGCAATATTGACAAATTTATATAAACATCATCCCCTACTTGCTATTACTTTGATGAAGTTTTACACGAGATTGTTTTTCCCAATTTTAATTTTTTTTACCTCAAAATAGTATCGTTCCTCTCATTGATAAATTAACGAGCCGACAATTCGACTTATACACAGAAATCGCCATGAAAAATGCATTATTTGAGTATTAAGAAAGAAAGGGATGACAAAAACATTGGACAGCTATTTAATCCCTTACTGGACCGTGTGCAACATCTGGCATATACCTAGAAATATTATAATTCTTATTATGTGCCATGAATTTGGCAAATAAAATCACTATAACTGATGAAGAACAGTCTAAAGACTGGAATAAGAATTATTTTGCTCATGTCATGTGGCTGCATTTGACAAAGATTAGATTAAGTTCTTCAGAAACAAACAACAGCAACAACAACAACAACAACAAAAAGTCGATCAAAGCTATTAAGGCAAAATTTACTTTTTATTATATCTATTTAAATTTTAAAAATATTAATGTAAAGAAAGTTGCAGAGTACTGAAGAAAGGTAAAATAATTTAATTTAATCACATTTAATTGCAAAATACTGCAACATAATATTTAAAACCTCTTATTGTGTATATAAGGTAGGGGGTACTGGGGCACATTGATACAGCTTTTTTCTAAGAATTTTTTTGGTGTTCAGAAAGCAAAAATTTCAAATTATTTTTCCATGTGGTGTCAGCAAAACTTGTGTAATGTGTTATAAAAATGTACAATCGTTGTTATATGTATATTTTTTTGAATGTAATTTTGAAAAAATAAAAAAAAAGTCATTTGTGCTTTTTTTGATCCCCGGGGATGGATTTTGTGCCCCGGGGATGGGGCACATTGATACACATCATGGGACACTTTGATATGTCTGGGAAAATGGAGACAAAATAACAGCAATATATATTTTTCATAGGAAAATAGTTAGCAAACCATTTTATATTTATGTATAGAAATTCAAATCGCCCACAATTTATTTGTAAACAATATTAAAGCAATCAAAATGAAATATATAATGACATGTTTGACATGCTGTTCCTCGTCTGTTTGTTGGCTGTGGTTAAACAGTGTGGTTAAAAGGGTTAAATTAAGGAGTGTATGGTAAAAAAAAATAAAAGGTAGTGAAAAAATGGACTAGAAAAGGACATAGGTTGTATCAATGTGCTCCGACATAGGCTGTATCAATGTGCCCCATACAGCCATTTTGAATAAAATAAGTCTCAAATCCAACACTTCATAATTTATCTAACAATAAAAAATGAGGAACTGATAAAGAGTAGCTTTACTTGCCAGGAAGAGTATTTTTTTGGGCTGAAAATACTGGAACAGTTGTATAGTATCATTTCAATTGTGAAACTCAAATTTACTTTTGACCAACAAAAAAATTAATCACCCGTCCCATTTCATCAAACTACTGAATCATTCCAGGACTTTCTGCATGTAGTTGAGTGCACTAGTATCACCTTTTGGAGCTGTTGTGAAACTTCCTGTAATGACCCTGTGTGCAGAACACGGGGTGTATCAATGTGCCCCAGTTCCTCCTACATGCCATTAAATAACAAATTTTAGACGAAAATCTGAAATTTATTTTTTTTTGACTATTTTTCACATTATTAGACAATATATAGATTTTAAGTAATTTTTTTCATAAATATTGAAAAAATCGCGCCGCAGAGAGTTAAACTTTTATTCATAAAATGTTAACAATAAAACGGCAAAGAAAATTATAAATTATGAATAATACATTCCATAACTAAAAACCAAGTTTTAAAATTCCTCTTTAAATTATAGGAAATGTACAAACTAAATTTAATTTCTTACAGTTGTATTTAAAATCGATTTTAGTCGTATATTATTACTAGAGTATGCTTGATAAGATTAATAACCTCCAGCTACTCCAATAAGATTTCCTTCTTATATATAAAAAAAGCATTTAATTAATTCTCAGCTTGGTTTTATGACAATAGTTATTAAGTAATAAAATTTTATTTGATCGATTGTAAAAACTTTTGCATAGTATAAGCTATACGCGTTTTAATATTATTATTTTCACCACGTAAGAGATGGTAGGCAATCTAATTTTAAATTGTTAAAAGTTTATTAGATTTTGGGTTTGATTACTTTCATAAAAAATTAAGTTGTATTCAAACAATCTGAATGCTTTTTTTTTTGGATAAAATGTTGTTATTTAATTAACTTTGTTACATTTTGATATGATGAGTTTATATTAATTGAATAAAGCTAGATTTAATCGGGTTAAATATTATCAGTTTGACACGTCTTTGGATTAAAATTAAACTGGGAAAAGTGGGAATATGTATTTATGTTTATAAAATTATACGTTAAGGGTATTAAAAATTAAGCGAAAAATGCTTATCTGTTCCTGAGAAAAGTAATAAACAGCTTGGACATTGTTTAGAATTAAATCGAATTAGCTTGTCTGGTAGTAAATATATTTTAAAACGGGCAATTGTTGATAGCTGTTTTCTTTTTTATAATTATTTTTTCGTTTTTTTTTATTAAAATATATTTAATACTTTGTAACATATTTAATATGCAATCTTGGCAGTTAGTCTAGTTTAATACGAGAGCACTTACTCTTATCAACTATTCAGAATATTATCGCAATAAAGATAATAATGATCATGAACACGATGTGTTTCGAAAATTTATAATTCCTTTTAATTAAGGAAATAAAGACCTTATTTCGTTATATGTGTACCTGCAATAACAACCAGCTAAGCATAATCCATTTTTTGTTCTCTATCATCTATAATAAATCTATAATAATAAAAAGAATCGGAATCTATAATAATAAAGAGAGAAGTTTTTGAGTGTGTTAGCACTGCTTTGCAGAGACCGCTGCACTTAGAGTTACAAAATTTGGGTAGAAAGTACGTCTATATGTTTTGCACCTCTAAGCCTGATTTTCTATTTTTTAAATAGTTTTTAAATTTAAAATTTTAGTCTTTTTTAGCGTTTTTTTTTTGTTTCGAAGTTGTTTTTATGTATTAGTGAAAGGAATACGGTTTATTCTTTTAACCCAATGTAGTAAATTTAATTCTCTTTTCAATAAAGTTTATTGGGAGTTTGTACAGCCATTTTTTAATTTTTAACGAATTATTTAGTGCAATTTTTAGTATTTTTTCGCATTTTGTGGCTATTTTTTTACATTAATAAAAATAAAATTGTTTCGAACTTTTAGACAAATTTACAAAATTTTGTTTGCTACGATTTTTGAAGTTCAGCGATTTTCAATACGATTTTTAGTGTGATTTTCAATGTAATTTTTAACGCTTTTTCAAGAGTTTGTACATTTAGGATTTTTTTTCATTTTTGTCAATATTATAGGTTTTTTATGCATCATGTTCTTATATATTTTTAAATTGCATGTAAAAAGGTGAAAACATTAAATTAATGAATCACCATTAAGGAATTATTTACAATATTCACAGAAATCTATAATAACAGCGAGAGAAGTTTGTGAGTGTGTCAGCGCAGATGTGAGGAGAGCCCTGCACGTAAAGTTACAAAATATGGGCAGAAGGTAATTATGAAGTTTTTTGCACCTTGAAGCTTGATTTTCGATCTTTTAATATATTTTTTATTTAATTTTTAGGCAATTTTTAGCTTTATTTTTATGTTAACGTTGAATACGATTTTAATCTTTTAACCCAATTTAGTAAATTTAGTTCTCTTTTCAATGAAGTTCATTGGGAATTTGTACAGCTATTTTGAATTTTAACGAATTTTTTACTGCGATTTTTAGTATTTGAATTTTGTCACATTGATGCTTTTTTTTTAATTTGTGTGTGTGTGTGTGTGTTTTTCAATACAGGAAATTGTACGAATTTAACGCACGAGTGCTATACAAATATACTATGCTTAGGTAGTAGGAATCCATGCCGGATATTCTTACAGAACATCCCCCCCCCCCTTAATTTATAAGTTGTGGTTATTTCCGAGCAATAATTTCAATATATTTCTTAAATTCTTATTTCATTTTCCCACCCTCTCGATTAAAATATCTACGATTTGGTTTGATAACGGAGTTTTCTTCGGATATAGGTTTGTTAAAAAACGAATCCACTCTTGGAGGGGAAAAGTGGAACTAATATATTTTACGGAGCATGCGCAGCTTGCCTTTTATTGCGTGAAGCATGCAGGACTTTCTTATATATCAATTTTGGGCTTTTAATTGAGTGGTGGTTACCATAATTTTGGAATAGAAATTTCCGCAAATTTCTTAAATTGCTATTTGTATCCCCACCCCGTCGGGTAATATATCTACGTATAGATTGAAAACTGGAGTATAGTTCGAGTTAGCGATAAAATGTGGAAATTTCAGGTTCGTTAATTATTATTATCATGGATCCGGGCAGCGCCGGTCGGGTCAGCTAGTAGTTAATAATCCCAGTCAACCGGAAAAAGTTGTGGGAGTAAATTGTTAGTGGTCTATCATAGAAAAACATATTAAAACCACCGCGATCATAATTTTTTGAAAGCTCATGGACCTTCGGAGATAAATGATATTTCAAGTTGGAAATTTGTAGATGTGTTGAGATTGCAGAAACAACGTGAGTACAACTGTGTTATTAAGACTTCTTCAACTGCTCTGCTCAACAAGCGCAAAACGTTTTAAAACCACCGCGATCATAATTTTTTGAAAGCTCATGGACCTTCTGAGATAAATGATATTTCAAGTTGGAAATTTGTACATGTGTTGAGATTGCAGAAACAACGTGAGTACAACTGTGTTATTAAGACTTCTTCAACTGCTCTGCTCAACAAGCGCAAAACGTTTTAAAACCACCGCGATCATAATTTTTTGAAAGCTCATGGACCTTCTGAGATAAATGATATTTCAAGTTGGAAATTTGTAGATGTGTTGAGATTGCAGAAACAACGTGAGTACAACTGTGTTATTAAGACTTCTTCAACTGCTCTGCTCAACAAGCGCAAAACGTTTTGGCACATTTACAAATTCGTTTTTTACCTGAAAGATATAAAATTGGAAGACCTAAATATGAAAGCCATTTCAAATCGAGCCTTTTTTTTTCTCATTTTACGATAATCAAATTATCTATCGGGTTAGAGGCGATTTCGATCACGTGATCATTTGTTTTCTTCTCTTTGCATTTTTTTTTATCTGATTTCGTCGAGAAATGTTGTTCAAAAAGGCAACTTTCACGGTTTGTTCTGAAAAATCTATTGCGTTTGCAAAAAAAAAAAAAAAAAAAAAAAAAAAAAAAAAAAAAAAAAAAAAGTGCGATTAAATAGTTTAAGAACAACAAAGACTGCTCATTCAATAAATAAAAACTTATTTCACAAATTTGCCCTTTTAGGCTATTCATTTTTCAAGAAAAACGAATTATATATAAATATTCATTCAATAAACATCAACAACAATATCAATAACATAAATTTCTAATTATTATTGACCAGAAATTCAATTAACGTATCAAATAAGCAATTTAAACAATTCTCGCGATTTTATCATCTTTTTTACAGTTTTTATATCACGGTACTTTAAAAATATTTTTTCCGGAATAAATCTTAGATTTTTAGTAATTAGGGTAAGATTAGGAAAATGATTATTTACAAAAAAATATGGTAACAAAAAGAATAGAATTTCGTAAAAATTTTTCATCTGCAAATATGTAACCTTTAATAAAATGTGTAAAAAATATGGAATCCTTTATTCAAAAAGGAAAGAGGATATTCGATTCTTCATTACTAGTGTGAATCTTCATCGTATTAAAATGTATTTTGATTTTAAATTTGTAAAAACAATTTTAATTCTTTAATTTTCAATGTATAATATATGCATACATATATATATATATGGAATATACATATATATGGAAATTGTTCTATAAAGTAATTCTCAGAAATATCTTATTAAAATTTGTTATAAATATTCATCTAAAATTTTAAGCATTGAAGATGTTCTTCAACTAAGCAGACTATAGTTTTAATGTATAAAACTTTTGCAATGTTTCTTGATAAATTCTTCTTTCATATTTAAACTAGTCAGATGTGGCAATACCAAAACTTTCTTCTATCTTATGCATGTTAATACTTCCTTAAAAATGTAGCAGCACTACCGGTTATGTGGTTTAGACCAAAATCCATTCAGAAAAACTTATGTCAACTTCAATCTGAATCTGAAGTTTGATGAAAATCCGTGCATTAGTTTTTGAAATAGAGCTATTGCAAAACTGTACAACTGTGTTATTAAGAATGTTCTCAACTGCTCGGCTCAACAAGCGCAAAACGTTTTGAAACATTTACAAATTCGTTTTTTGTCTGAAAGATATAAAATTGAAAGGCCTAAGTATAAAAGTGATTTCATATCGAACTTTTTTTTCATTTTATGGTAATCAAATTATCTATCGGGAAAGAAGCGGTTTCAATCACATGATCACTTATTTTTCTCTCTTTGTAAGATAATTTTATCTGCTTCCGTCGGGAAATGTTGTTCAAAACGGCAACTTTGACGGTTTGTTCTGAAAGATCTATTGCGTTTGCAAAAATAATAATCATAGCAAACGCGGTAGCGTTTGGTATAATATGTTTAAGAAATAGAAAATGCGAACGTCTTTTTTAAATTTCTGGCGAACCAGTTGACGTACAACAGTGATTTTGTTTTCAAAAGATAGAACTCGACGAGACGAATAAAATGATAGCATTAAAAAAATATCGCAGTTTACTGTAGTTTTTTATTTAACTTTTAACGAAAAAATGAAGACGAAAAATTCAACAAGCAATAGCTAACGTTATTATGGATGGATTAACTTCGTTTTTGGTTTATTTTTATCGTTTTGATAAAACTTAGAACAGTTCTTTTTTTCATCTTTGTATGTTTGATGGTTTCTGAGAAAATCGAATTTATGTCTTAAACATTCAATTGAATATTGTCTTTTGCTGTTGCGATTGTAGTTTTTTTTATTCATTGCCACCAAATTTAATATAAAAATTGTCATGTATGTATCATAATTCATTCAAATTAAACAAATCACGTGAAAAACATGGTTATTTGTTTTTATTGCGAAGCTTTTAGTTTCAGTTCTTTAAATAATTAAGTTGTAAACGCAGTGTTATTTTTTTATTTTATTTTATTTTTTTATTATTATTAGCATCCGATGCTATTTCTTTCAGACAAGCTAAAAATGTCGTGTCATCAGCCCTGAATTTTCTAGTCAACCGATTTTGATAATTATTTTTTTTAATGAAAGCTATTTATTTGTAGTTGTGCCCATTTTAATTATTTTTTTATTTATTTCCATTTTTATATTTAATTTTTAATTTTAAAAGCTTTTTCATGACATTTCTTCAAAATGGTGGCAACACAGTTTAGCTTTTCTCTCGATAATAAAAATTTATTTTCTAAAATGATTGCGTATAACTATGCACTAATTGAGTTAAAAAAATATATTTACTGAGAAATAATATTAATAATGTAAATAAAATGACAGAAAATAATTTATGATAAAAATTGTCTAAATCAAAATAAGAGAAATTTCAAATGAGGAAAATTATGTCATTCAGCAACCAGATAAATGAGAATTACAATATTATTATGGCTGCCTTTTTCATAAACAGTAACTTTTAAAGAACATTTGAAGAGAAAATGACGTCACTATTTAAAACATCGTATTTTTACTCATAACGATATTAGGTACTACTCTGTTATCCCGTCGACCAATTTCGCCAAATTAATAGCCAAATTATACATATTGACATAATTTTTATTTTAAATAACGAAAAAATAAATAATTAGTAGAATATTAATAAAAATATTAATAAAAAGTCGAAATAAAAATCACTTAATGACATTTTAAACACATGAATCGTATTTAAGGCCATTGAATGTGACATTCACGATCATCCATTATTGGCATTTAATCTTATAGTTTGGCGATAATTTTTTGGTCGATGGGATAACCTAGTAGTACCCGATATTATTATTATTATTATTATTTTTTTTAATAAAGCTATTTTTCTGTGAGTGCATATAAAATAAAATTTCTGGATTTCGCCGGCACTCATATTACAATTTTAACTGTAGATGCGCGAATATTTGCATGCAAAATTGTAACTGGCAAATTTGACATTTACTTTGTAAATATATTTATTATATATTGATTCAATAATGTAATTACTTTTGCTTTTTTTTTAAACCAAATCGATCGGGTCTTTTAAACATTTCATTCGTCGAATTCGACGATATTCCATTCGTTTTATTGTTAAATTGCATTTCCTTTTACTCAGAGTCTATAAAAAAGCGTTTAAACTAAAGAAAAAATCCGTTTTTGATGAATCTAGTCAATGAAGAAGTAGCACGTCAAATTGTATATCTATATAATTATTCCGCAATTCCAATGTCTCAGAGAGAAATTGCTATTCAATTGGGTATTTCACGCCGTTCTGTTTGCTATTATATTGATAAACACAAGAAAAATGAAGTTAGTTCATTGCAATTTAAACGGGGTCGCCCTTCTAAAAAACTTCTATCGTTTTTTTTTTTCTAATCGGAGGCGAAACTGAATTCTGCAATGGTAGAATCTACATTCATCTTGTTTATTTATTTTTTACTTACCCATCATACGTAGTATAGGGTAAGTCTTGCAATCGTTTTGAAAATCGGAAAATTTTTTTGACGGATTTACACGTTTTAGATAGTGGAGATTCCGAAAAACATATTTTTAGAAAAAAAAAAAAAATTGCTGTCCGTCTGTCTGTCTGTCTGCAAACGCTCTATCTCCCGAACAAATTGAGATAGAGACTTGAAATTTTGTATGTAGTTAGTATGTAAGAATGGGACGAAGCCTATTTAATATCAGCCACCTCGATTATCCGAAACTATTTTTTTCGGACTCTCGAAAAATTAGTTCTGATGAAAGGTATATAAAAATTTTCGAATTTTTTTTGTTCTAAGGAATGGACGTAAAAGCCAATACAATAACACACATTTTGCATATAAAACGAAATCGATCGGATTATTAGTTGCCGAGATATTTATAATCCTCTTTTTCCCATTCTTCGATTTTTCAT
Source organism: Maratus speculifer (assembly GCA_964019185.1). Classification (NCBI taxonomy): domain Eukaryota; kingdom Metazoa; phylum Arthropoda; class Arachnida; order Araneae; family Salticidae; genus Maratus; species Maratus speculifer. The sequence goes on along the minus strand of OZ025291.1, from coordinate 35,582,857 downwards.
GACCCTGTATTTCATTAAAATTTCAATTCAGAGGTATATTTTAATTGGAAATGAGACGCTTAATCCGACGCTGTTAATTGTTAGTTAATAGAATTATTATTTTTGGAGTTATAAGGATGTTTCTTTTACGCAGTTTGTACTACTTGAGTAGTTTGGCGTTTTATATAATTTGTCGAAATTTGTACATCAGCAGTTCTTTAATATAGCATTACTATGTATATTAACAATATTTAAATTTTGTTTATGAATTGCAATGCATTGTATAAATAGTTTTCACATGTTTTATTTTCATATACATATCCATGATGGGTAAGTATTACGGTGGCCCCCAACGACTAGTTTTTTTTTTTTTTTTTTTTTTTTTTTTTTTAACCTTGAATCCATGGTTAATTTTTCAAATAACATGCATTTTATATGACCATGGGATGATTTTCTCGAGTGTCCTAACATTTTGAATTTTAGTAGTAGAAAAAATGGGAAAAAAACAAGTACATCGAAAAAAAAGTATCTGGGAAAACCAAAATTTCTTTTCAGGAACTAAATGTAAGATTTTTCAATTATGATCATATAACGTCCTAATTTACATAAGGAAAATATATAGAGTAAAACAAAAACTTCACATTCTGTCCATATCTTAAATAGCATTCAGTTGATTTTAAATAGGGATGTGATGTCAAATACGCATTAGGGTACCTAATTGGCACGAAAATTTTGTTATTTTCTCTGATATGATAACCGGGCTAATGTTTATTAAAAATATATATTTATTTACCTTTATTTAAATTTGTTGAATTTTATAAATCTTTTCATTCTGTTGTTATTAATTAAACTTTTCAATACTACTTGATTATCCCGTCGACCAATTTCGCCAAATTGTACAAATCATCAATTTATTCACCATGTAATTTATATTGGCATAATTTTTATTTAAATAACGAAAGAAGAATTAGTAAAACATCAATAAAAGTACAAATAAAAAGTTGAATTCAAAATCACATTGTGGCATAACAAACATGGGTAACCTATTTAATGTAAACTGAATGTAACATTTATGATAATCCGTTATTGGCATTTAATTTTATAATTTGGCGAACATTTTTTGGTCGAAGGGTAAACAATTATCACCGGTTTTTAGTCATTATTATTTTCTTTTGATAATAATAGAAAATAGTTAATAGAGGTACTACTGGTTATCCCGTGGACCAAAAAACCATCGCCAAACTATATTATTATATGCCAATAATGGATGATCGTGAATGTCGCATCCAATGACATTAAATACGATGCACGGGTTTAAAACGCCATTAAGGGATTTTTATTTCGACTTTTTATTTGTATTTTTTATTAAGATTCTACAAATTATTTTTTTGTGTTATTTAAAATGAAAATTATGTCTATATGTATAATTTCGCTATGAATTTGGCAATTTGTATAGTTTGGCGAAATTGTTCGACGGGATAACTAAGTAGTACCTTAATATATATGCATGTAATTGAAGTTTGAAAACTAAGCTTTTGCGAAACTGGCGTCAGAAGAATATCGCACAATGTCGTGCATATACGGCATCTGTGCCAAGAAAGCATCAAACGAAAAAACACATGGTGATGCAAAAAACTTTTGTGATGGTGTGAAGTGAATGTAACATTTACGATCAGCAATTATTAGCATTTAAAAATATTTTTGCTTGAGATATTGTCGAAAAAGCATTGCAAAGATATACTTTTCCTCTCCCTTCCATTTCCAAATGTACTAAATTTAAAATTATGGAAAAAAATCAGAGTTTACTTAAAACTGTGCATAAAAATCATAGTAATTATCCTAATTTTTCTAATAGAAATTCTCAATTTTCCGTTATTAACAAAGCTATTTAAAAATTGCAAATTTAATCGGGTAAATCGCCAAGTTGCATAATGATCATCGCCACTCAATATATAAATAATGCCATATTTGCAAACTTATCGGTCAAAAAACAGTGGAACCTTGGTTTAGGGCCGCCTCTGTTTTTGACAAGTGCAGTTTATGACCAACTTCAGTGATCAAAATTTTACTCTTTCGGCGTAGGATAACTCGATTCGCGACCAAAGCTCTCGAATAGTTCAGTTGGCAACCCTCACATAACTCTTCTTATAAGTCAAGTTTGGAGTAAAGTGCGCGTATCAGAGTGCTTTGTGACCTTCAGTACAGTAAAAAATTTAACTTATTGTTTTAATTTTAATCAGTTTTGCGAAATTTTTAGCCTTTATATGACTTCTAAGAATGAAAAAGCGTTTAGTGATAGAAGTAGTAAGAAGCTTAAGCGAATTACTGATCAATTATGAAAAGAAGTAGTGACAAAACTTAAGAACGATGATAGTGTAATCAAAATAGCTAAACAATACGGTGCAGATGAACCGTCGATTACTCCGATTATAAATAACTAGTCGGATGTGGCAACCCTAAAACTATTTTCTATCTCATGCATTTAATGAGTCAAAATTCATTATTACAGTGCCAAAATCAAATGACAATCATATGCTCACCGTGAGAATTCTAAAGGCATGAAATTCCGAACATTAGTTTTTGAAATTTGAAATAGGACTGTTGCGGATATCGGGAAAAATACAGCATACATACGACACTTGTTGGGAGATTTACCCAAAACACGCAATGAGCAATAATATAAATCAAAGTGTGCCTAAATCTCAAATTTGATGAAAATTTGTGCATTAATTCCTGTGATAGAGATATTGTGGTAATCGGAACAATTCAGCATAGCAGCGCCATGTGTTTGGTTATTGAAACCAAAACGTAAACAAAGCCAATTCATATAAAGATTAACGGAATTTGAAGTTTGATGAAAATCCGTGCGTTAATTCTCGAGATAGAACAATTGTGAAAATAATGAAAAATGCAACATGGTTAAGCCATCTGTTGAACGATTTAAATCAAAATGTAAACAGCAAACAGCATCAATTTATATCAGGGATTACCTGAATATAATTTTTTTAATCCCATGTGCATTAGTTCTTGGATAGAGCGCCCAAAAAATTTATATCGCATACAGAAAGTCAGATACAAGAATGGATTATGATCGTGAACTGAGGTTCCACTGTATATTATATAAAAATTTAATTACAACTGGTGATTTCAATGTCAATTTTACAAATAATACTAGAAATGAATTTTCAGTATATTTTCATCCTTGGTTGCAAATCTATTAAGACTGTATTTCAAGCGACTTTCTCCAAGGAAGATAATTTAACCAATAATTTTCCTGAAAATGTCCTAGAATATTATTCAATAATTGGAATAAGCTATTCCAATAGATATCAAGAAGGAGAAATAAAAAAATTTCACTTAATTTTTTTTTTATTTAAATGGGAAAATTCGTTTTTATGTGCATTGACTACAAAATTATGTTTAGCGACCTTTGGGTGCCATGATCACAAAAATCGCTCTAATGGCGGAAATATTTCATATTTATAACATCTGATTTTTAAAACAAGTAGATAAGAATGCTACGAATCCTATGCGAAAAGAATAAAAATTTCTATTCGCATTATTTTTCTACAAAATATGTATTATCTAAAATAAATTGAATCTGTCAATTTCTGTACGAATAAATTAAAATTAATTTCTTTTTTTCACGTTTTTTGTCCATTGATTAAATAGTTCAATATTGAGCGAAATAAGAAAAAGTACTGGGAATATTTAAAAGCAATTGAGATTTTCTTATATTCAATTTATAATTATCAAAAAATTTAAATGACTAGTATTAAAAAATGCTCTGACGAGCACCAAAAAAGTTTAATATGTTTTAAAGTATGAAAAAGTGTTTGACAAGAGCTTCTAATTGAAAATGAGAAAGGACAAGGGGTCCCTTCTTGGCTGCAATTCATTGTCAATGCCAAATTTGAAAAAAATCATATTTGCGCTTTTTCCATATAAAAGAAATCAGTCACTGTTACGATAAAATTGTGTAGTGTAAACGCATAATGAGAAAAGACACCACGTGATTAAACATTAATGTAAAGCAAAATAGGGCCAAAAACCATAGTTCCCGCAGCCAGTGTTGAATTCAGACATTTTTTCCGGGAGGGTCTTCTGTGGTTTTGGGGGGGGGGGACACACAATAGAGTTCTAAGGGGATTATACTTTTTTACTGTTAAAAACACAAAATCTAAATTTTATTGGGGGGGGGAGAGCATTTGATACCTTCGGTAGGAAATGTCCCCCCGGCCCACCTTCTGCAGCGTATCACATTCACGCAGTCCCACCATAAACTGTCGCAGTGTAAAACAGCACAGAAAACTGATTTGTAGTGCAGTTGCAGTGCAGAGTCAACAATGCAGTTAACATGTAAAGCACGATTTTACTAAAAAGAAAGTTTTACTAAAAAGTAAAAAAAAAAGTTTTATGCAAATTTCTTTTATTTGGAAAAAGCGCAAATATGATTTTTTTCAAATTTGGCATTGACAGGGAATTGCAGCCAAGAAGGGACCCCTTGTCCTTTCTCATTCTCAATTAGAAGCTCTTGTCAAACACTTTTTCATACTTTAAAACATATCAAACTTTTTTGGTGCTCGTCAGAGCATTTTTTAATACTAGTAATAATAATTGTGCGATTATATAGTTTAAGAATAACAACGACTTGCTAGTTTTATGCATCTCAACAAAAATAAATTAAAACTTATTTCACAAATTTACCCATTTAGGCTGTTGGTTTTTCAAGAAAAACGATTTATATATAAATATTTGTTCAATAAATATCAGTAACAATATCAATGATATATATTTCTAATTATTATTTCTAATTATTATTTAATTAATGTATCAATTAAGCAATTTCAGCAGTTCATGCGATTTTATCATTTTTTAACATTTTTTATATTACTGTATTTTAAAAATAATTTTTTCCTCACTAAATCTTAGATTTTTGTAATTAGGAAACTGATTATTTACAAAAAAAATATGGCAAAAAAAAAAAAAAAAAAAAAGAATAGAATTTTTTTAAAATTTTTCATCTGCAAATTTGTGAAATTTAATAAAATGTGTGAAATATATGAAATCCTTTATTCAAAAAGGAAAGAGGTTATTCGATTCTTCTTTAATAGTGTGGATCTTCCTCGTATTAAAATGTATGTAAAAATAATTTTAATTCTTTAACACTAGAACGCCCGGATGGAGTCGATTCGACTCGAATCATGTAACTAAATTTCAATTCGAACCAGAAATATTTTCTTGAAATAATTTAAATCTAATCCACGCAAATTTACGTTAAATAAATCAATTAAATAATTTTGAATAAAAATTCTGGTGAGAAATATTATTTTCAAACTTGAGTAGAATTTCCGGGCGTTCTAGTGTTAATGTTCAATGTATAATTAGTTGAGTAACACTCATACAAAATAGAAAAATATGCATACATATATTTGGAAATTGTTCGATAAAATAATTCTCAAAAATATTTTATTAAAATTTGTTTAGGATATCCATCTAAAATTTTAAACATTTAAGATGTTCTTTAACTAACCAGACTAAAGTTTTAATGTCTAAAACTTTTGCAATGCTTTTTGATAAATTCTTCTTTCATAACGAAGCTAGTCAGATGTGGCAATATAAAAGCTTTTTTCTATCTTATGCATGTTAATATTTCTATAAAAATACAACATAGCAGCGCTTTCAGTTAAGTGGTTTAAACCAAAATCTAGTCAGCCACAACTTATGTCAACTTCTAACCAAATCTGAAGTTTGATAAAAATCCGCGCATTAATTTTTGAAATAGAGCTATTGCAAAATCTTTAAAAAATACTCTGCATAACAACGCCACATGTTGGGTGATGTACACCAAAAACTATTCAGGATCAATCTTTTATCAGTACCATGTCATATCAAGTAATAACTAAATATAAAGTTTCACAAAAATTCCTGAAATAGTTTTTGAGATATGGCTTTTGTGGAAATTGTAAATAATGCAGCATATCAGCACCACCTGTTGAACTATATACACCAAAAACTAATCAGATCTAGTTTACTTGAAGGTCTAAGAGGATCTAAAATTTTATGAAATTCTGTGAATCACTTCTTGAGATATAGCGCCTACAAAATTATTGTCACATTAATAACAGGCAGACAGACTCACAGACAGACATTTTGTAAAAACATGTTTATCGCGTTCTCTGACATCTTAAATGTGTAAATCTGTTGAAAACCGGATTTTCAAATTTTCCAATATTTTCTTCTTGTAAAGATAGAAGAAAGTAGAAACATAAGTAAATAAATAAAAATAAAACTAAAGGTACATTAACGCATTTTTTGCATGTAAATTGAGAGACTAAGCTGTGCAATAACCTCAAACCGAAACATTAGAAGATGATTTATTAGATGGCATTATAATATAGATCTGTACTTTAAAGTATATTGACCAGGTTCTTTTTAAAATGAATTCGCTAAAGATATAGGCTGTGATCCTTTATAAGAAAATAAATACTTTTAAAGGAATTTGTTTATTTGAAGTAGAGTTATTAAAAATTAAATCATTTCTTACAGAAATAGTTAGGGATGGTGCCTGTAAGCATTTTTTAAGAGACCTTCTTTACATGACTAAGTTCATGAAGCGAGAGCGAGTCAATGAATTCCTCATTCTATAATTCACACATTGGTACCATACAATTGGCGACAAAGAGCATATGAAAAATTAATGATATCATATACTTGAAATTTTTTGTTACGCCTTAAACAATTAAGATGATTTTGAATTTAATAGCAGGACAACCAGAAAATAACAGTCCTAAAAATACGCCAAAAAGGAATTCGACTGCCAATTCGTACGTTAGGAGCATATTTTGAGAATATGTTCTCAAAAGACACAACATACAGCATGTACATGAAAAGACTATTATGCAACGAATAAGTTAGACTTAAAATTACGCAGAGAGGAAAATGAAATTTCCCTGACCGCAAGCAACGTGGTTCTTTATTCTTTCTTTTATTATTTTTATTGAAGGAGAAAATTCATCTAAAGGAAATCTGTTTATCTGAGAACCGTTTTAATGATAATGCAGATGCTACATATGTTTTCTTTCTTTTCTTTTGAAGGAAAGTTATTGTGGGATCGAAATAAAACGTTAACATAAAATAGATATTTAATTAAAGATAAGTTTTAACTGTAATTTAGAAAAATGTAAAATTTAAGAAAACTATATGTGATTCTACATCACAGGCATGTACTAAAATTAGCTAGAATTTCGATATAAAATTCAATAAAAATATTTTAAAGATATTCTATTTTTCCAAAAAATGATTTCACAGTAACTTTAAATAATAAACGAATATGATCTCAAATTTCCAAACAAATAATATTACCGCTCAAATAGAGAATAATGTTATACAATTTTATATTTGGATTACCAATTAAAATATCGAAAAGCAGGGAAAATGTACAGATTCATTGGGATATTTATATGGATGAAGAAATAATTATTTACTTTATAAAGGTCTTCTTTCTTTTGGTAAGAATCATATTGGTCTCATTTTCAACATAGTGTCAAGTCCGTTACCAAATGTCCAGTCTATTACCGTCCGGTTTTTTTAATGATTATCATTTTTTCACCATTCTACTTTTATGTTTTATTCAACTAAGAAACAAATATGCAATTTCCTAAAAATTTTATAATTTACATGAATATACACTGTAATTATTAGAAAAAGTTCTTGTATAATTCCTATGTGATCAAAATCTTATGGCTAAAACTGTCTCACATTTCAATTTAATTTAAGTATTATTGGTAAATTCCATGTTTTGAAATTTAGAGACATAAGTCACTTCAAAGTAAGTTGATTTTAGAAAATTTAATAAATTTAAAGCTGAGTATTTTCAGTAATTTTGTATGGTAAAGGACTTGACAATTTGCATTATAAGTCAACTTTAAATAGTATTTACATATTATATTATAGGGCAAAAGGCACAACCATTTTATTTTCATGTACCTTAAACATTTACTTTAACACCTGTCTCCAATTTTAAAAGAAATTGTTAAATTTGAAAAATAAAAATAAATTTCTCAAATATAAGCGAATGGTGAAAATAACCCATATAGAAAAGTGCATGGAACATTATACGCTGAAATCTATATTGCGAGCAGAAAGTTTTGCTTTATGTACATGTGTGTGTGTGGATGTGTCTGTTCGCGATGACTAGCAAAAACTTACGCACGTACAATAGACCGGGAGGCGGTAGCACTGACAATCATATCGTTGAGTACACGGATGAATATCAGGATTAGTTAAATCTCGATTAGCATAACAAAAAGCATTCGGTCTTCCAAGTCACATGTTGGTGGAAAACATATAAAAACACGATTTTAGCGGCTGACTTATAGGTTAGCACATTGTTAAACCAACGAGTCAACTGCTAAAATCAGGTTTTTAGGCGTTTTCCATCAATATTTGACTTATAAGACCGAATGCGTTATAATTTTAAAATCATAATTTGTCTTTTCCTAGATTTTCATCCGTGAACTCGATGAGATGATTGTCTGTTCTGCCGCCTCCCGGTCTACAAGGTTCAAAGTTTTGTGAGTATTAGCATTATAATAATTAGTTGAGTTGTTAATTAAAAATAGAAACTTACCCTTTTTAAAAAGTCATTTCGGCTCTTGCGAGAAGGAAAAATACTTCTGACGCATTCGCAGAAGTTTTGACACACCTGTTGAAATAAAGTACAAGAAAAAGAAATATCAGGCGTATTTTATCTTTTTTTACTAACGTACATAATCCAAACCCTTTAGTAAAGTTAAAAAAAGACATATTCTGAAAGATCATGTTGTTAGATCTCAAATATCTCAATAAGTTCAAGAAAATATCGCAGTTACCCTTTGAAATAAAATTTTCAAAAAAGGATCGTTTTACTGAAAAACGTTTTTCTCTCTTATTGCAATGCCCCTCCATAGCGCAATTTTAGATCTACCGACAAATAAAAAAATATGTTGTTAAATCTGAACCATTTTTCTAATCGTTAGTGCAATCGGTTTTAAAAAGATATGAAAAGATAAGTTATTTTTTTAACCTGCCAGGTACATCGGCGAACTCAGGTTACTTCGTGCCTCACACAGACGATATTTTTTATCCACCAAAACTTATTTACATTTTTATAATTGCTACTTATATTTTTATTTTGGCTTTTAAAAGTGGAGATCTTTCTTTAGAAAATAAAAATAAACCGATTTTCGAACAAAATTTATTTTTAAAAATTTCATCCTTCTATGATATAAGGAATTAAAGTTTTATTGTATTATCTAAAACGTACATTCACAATTTTATAGAAATTTGTGGAAAACTTAATTACAGAATGGTATTACATAATTCAACTTGGATAAAATTCTAAAAATACGTAAGAATAAAGGATAAATTTCTCAATAGTCTTTTTAAGAGCTAATGCATGTAAATGCTTAAATTTGGAAATGGGACTGTCTTACATAAGAATAAAAAATAAATAAAATCCTTAATTAATTAAAAGAAAGATAAATGCAACGTCTGAACTGATGAATTCTAAATCAAATTGTTTTATCCTAAAATATTTGAACAAAGAAATGGTGCATTATAAAAGCCTTGGCAAACATGCAAATCATTTTAAGAACACCTGTTGTCGTTATTTTTTCCCAACCATTCATTTACATTAGTTTTGAAAAACGTAGCGACAATAGATAATAAAGTGAAGTAACACAATAAACGTGAGATATTGACTCCAAAAGTGACTAATGCTCTTTTCGAAAAGTCTGTTTTATAAAATAAGGGAAACTGGGGAAGGCTGACCATAAAGGAGGCTTCATTTACCCATAATTTTCTTATTTAAAAGAATTTCAGAGTTTTGCCAGTAGAAAGCAACCAAAGCTACTTAAATGTTTTAGTAATAGCTTTTGTTTCACGTAGATAATTTAAACAGACTTGGAAAAATCATTTATGAAAGTTTTCAGCTTAAAAACACATTGAAAAAAAAAAAAAAAAAAAAAAAAAAAAAAAAATCCGTTAAATTTACGGCAAAAACTGCTGGTAGCTAGGTTGCCAGCATGTTTCAAGTTTCTTAAATACATTTTTATATTTTCTTATTACACTTATGAGACAAATTTATTTTGATAACTGATTAAATAAAATGATACATTAAATTTTAAGCTCAATATTAAAAAAAAATAAATAATCATTCAGCAAAAAATGGGTCGCCCTTCAAAAAAACTAACTTGTGGTTTTATGATTCATCGAGGATCAGGGTCTTCAGCGCCCAGCTCTGTTTACTGGACTCTGAGCCCCGATATGTCCTGCAAGATCAAAGGAAAAGTGAGCCTTACCTATCCAAGAACCGAACTCACCTCCACTCGCACAACAGAAAGGCTTGCTGACTAAGAAGCCAGTTGGGCTTCACTCCCCTTCCCTATTCTCCCTTATATTATATGCTGTTGAACTTGGTGGTTATTGAGTATGTCTGCAGTCGTAGTCGATCGATTAAGAATAATTTCCTTTCGAAGACTTCAAAATGTGCACATAAATTTGCTCCTTTAAAATATTTCAAAACTGTCATTTTCTAGCCATTTTTAGCGAATAAAACTTTATCTAGCAAATTATATGATTTTTGAATTCAGCTATTGCTTAAATTGACGTCATTTTGTTGTCTCTAAAATAAAAGTAAGAACTTTTCTTACATTACTTTCACGCAGTACTAGTAATTTCATATTCACAAATTATTAGTGTTTTTGACACCTTCAAGAGTTTAACCCTGAAGCTGTTTATGCATGGATACTCTAAAATCCAGGCACAATTGTGAAAAGAATTCATGACATATACCAGATTTCTAAATGTGTCTGTGTAGAAAAACAAAGCATCATTGACTTACTGTGTATTTGATTTTGAATAGTTTTAAGCGCAAACTCGCAAACTGATGATATTTTAAAGGTCTTTTTTTTTCATTTCTTGTTCAAGTATATTAGAAAATTAGGTATACATTCTTCTTTGAATAACCAACTTTATTATTTTTAATAACCATAAATTTCCTTAGTTTATTATATATAGTTTCATATTAATATTTTTTTTATATCTTCTTCACTGTGTCCAATTTTCCTCGTCATGAAATATTTAGAAACATTCATTACTATAATAGAGAAAACTTCAAATAACTCAAGTAGCGTATATATATATATATATATATATTATTAAATATTGCTTAAATAATTCTAACTTTATAAAAAAAAAGAAATAGAAAAATTCAGCAATTGGATGCATCGTTTTTGCGCGGTAATTTAAGTTTTAGAGATATTGCATAAAACAGTTATGCTTGTATTTTAAATATTTAATTACATTGGTGAAAAAAATATGTGTCAGTTTCAAACATAATTTCTCACAATGCTTTTAAAAATGGCCCCACCAGTGGCCGCGAGGATCTGACCTCCAAACTGGTAGACGGTAGGTACTGGGTTCGAACCCAATCGCGACCATCGGCCTCGAGTTTTCCGTGGTTTTCTTCGAACCTTGCTTAAATACGGGTTAGGTTCCCTTAGAAAGACCCCCACGGAGGGCATCCCACCCCATAAGGCCTATATCCCATAGTGTAGATAATTGGCAGACATAAATACAAACAAACAAACAAACAGCTTTTAAAAATTGTCCGTCTTCAATATTGAATTCGAAAGCCTGATATTTGGGTATATACAAAAGGTACAGTGACGGTCAAAAGTTTCCGGCCAGCAAAAAAAATTAAGTTAATTTGTAACTATACCCATATGAAGAGGAATCTCAAAGTTATATATTTTATTGACATAATAGTTAGGAACTTACTTATGGAATAACATTCAAATATCAATAAGTTTAATTGACAAATATAAGTACAAAGGAAAACGCATGCTCTCAACACCTTCGTTAGTTTAAAAAAATTGTATTGTAAATAGAAAACTACAGGGATCAACAATATTTACAATTAGTATTTTATGGTATTAGTATTTTATTACCTTTAGTAACAAGTTCTACGGCGCAGCAACGTGAAATTCATACAATCAACGGTTACAGATCATCTGTGGTACGTTTTTTCCACATTTCTTGCAAATTTGTGGAAATTTTGGCTGAGTTGGAATATTTATAGTTCGGCAGACGTTTGAAAACTTCTTTCCAAATATTTTCTATTGTGTTGGGCGTTTGGGCTGGCCATTTTACAAACGAAATTTCTTTGTGTGAAAACCATTGCTTGTCAAGGCTTACGTTTTATACCCTGTCAAACATCTACAAATTTATATACATCTCCAAAGTGCGCTAAAATATGTATTTTATAAAAGTATGCAGCGAAAAGAATAGTTGTTATTCATTTACAGGGCCACACAAAAGAATTCCAATACATAATAATAAAGGGGAAAATTGTTTGCGACATATTTTAATTGTGGTAAACGATTTCATATATAATCAAATTAATATACGTTGCTGAGGAATAATATGAGTTATTTCATGCATAATATGTAGTGCATAGCATTTACAGGGAAACACAAAAGATTTCAAATAGTATAATCTATCCGAAGTCCTGAATATTATGGAAACTGATAGATGGATGAAATGCACTTTTTTAATTATGGTATACGCTTTTAAGTTTCATTAAATGTATGCATATTATATGATTTATATAAATGTTAATTGTTACACAATTTAGATATACAGGGTTACACAAAAGACCTCGGAAAGTTTATTGAATGTGAGCGTAATTTACTTAAAGGTAGTTTTTAAACTATGTTATGCCTTTTTACGTTGAACTGCATTTAGTTTACTAAGAAATGTTTGTAGAATATAGATAAAATGATATACAGGATCACACAAAGAACTGGATAAATAATAAAAAACTTTGGATGATAATTTCTGGAAATTTGATTTAAGTTGTTTAAAGAGAATTTTTTTTAAACTAAACTTTAGCAAAATATTTTCGTGCATTAATGGTACTATGTAATTTACAGGGCTAAACAATTACATTAATAGTACTATGTAATTTACAGGGCTAAACAATTGGTATTCAAGTATATTTCCATCTATTAGTATGGTGAATGGAAAATTTCAAACATTTAGGCGTTTTCTTGCTAAACTAAATTTTACCATTACATAATCTTTATATTAACCGGCAGATCATATACAGGGCTTTTCAAAATTACTGGAATACATATTTGGATATGGACAATAATACGTTATTTCTTTGGATAACGAAATTTTGTTAAAGATTTCGAGAAGTATTGGAAAGTGCTTCATAATCTATGCTTAACGCATGATTTTTCTTACTTGTTTTAAACTAAATTCATTCCTTGAAAATAAGTGAAAGAACATTTTCACATGCAAAAGAAACTTATCACTATCTCTTATTTCCATGTGTATTTATTTATTTGTTATTGTTATTATTATAGGCGAGATTATAATTACTGGCACCTTACCCTACAAACATTTTTGAGATAGAGCTATCATAAAAAAATTTATAGTTTAAATTTAATTTATGTAATTCCAGAATGGTAGAGGCTTTTTATCTTCCGCTCTAAGATTCATTTGCATTACCTTAAGACTCGTGTGTGTACTAATACCACTGTATGATAGTATTGTCGCATATTTTCAGTCGCGTGAATAATGGCGCCATTCATTGTGTACCAGGAGCTAAAGTGCGCCCCTGTTTACTAAAAGGTTGGACAGGCCTCCTCTAAAGTATCAATTTTAGAAAAAAAAGGCTTCATCTGTCATCTATGATGTCCTTTTGTTTATGCAAAATCAATAAATTTATACTTGCAATGTTATTTTACCTTCGGGTCCGAAGAGAATAAAGCAATCTTCCTTTTCGTGATAAGCATTTTAAATAAATTCCTTCTCATATGATGTGGCAAATGAAAGAAAAACAAGCCACAGTACTCCTTCTATCTTGACAGATTTTCAGCATAGCTAATTACATGGTAACCAAAGTGTTAGTGGAGACTCGTATACTTTAATCAAGGGACAGTAAAGCGCAGAGGAAGTGCTGGGCTTGTAATTAAAAACAATTCTATGTTTTCTTGTTTTAATCTTATATTTCTACGTTAAATTCTATATAATTCTATATTAAATTCATTTATTATAAATCCTGCTATTCGTGCAAATGCAAAACAAATGCATTCAAAATTCCAAGCATACTTTATTGTCGTGGCAAAAGAATTTAAAGAATGAGAAATGAAATATAATTTTCTTATTAAACTTATAAGATAAATTTCAGTTTCAAAAAACAATTTTTATAGGCAACTTTTTAAAAATATTCTGTGATATTAGTCTCTAGATATTCGTAAAATGTAAAGTAGTCTTAAGAGTTGCCCGATTTTTTTTCTTTCAGTTTTTATTTATCTTTGTATACAAGTTACTCCCTGATTTCTTTCCACCCTATTAACTTAAGAACTGCGATCACTGTGCTAATGAATGTACGATTTATGTATGGTAAATTGGCTATGCTCTAGTGAAACCGCTTAAAGTGCCATCTAGCAGAAAGTGCGCGGTTACATATTTATCTGGAAAATGGCACAAACTAGTAGAAAACTGTCAATTGCAAAGTTATTGAGTTTTCTTAATTTAGTATGAAATTATGTGTTAAATGAAAAAAATTATTGGTAAACCTTCAATGTAAATGTTTCAATCACCATCTTAAATACCCTTTAATTGCATGTCAAATATTGAATTTCAGGCAGAGGTTTGGAATTTTAAGACAGACGCACATTTATTATAAAATCAAACTCTCTAAATAATATACAGTTTATTTAAACAATAAAATTATTACAAGTATGTTCAATGGTTCTATTGCTGCATATGTCCAAATATTGTAATATTGTAACTATTTCTCTGTAATAACATAAAACAAAATGAGAAAATCTAGAAAATATGTTTGAAATTTTATGCTTTTTTAAACATCCTAGAGCTGATCAGAAATTAACTACAGTATAGAATCAAAAGTATTTAAATTTACAAATTATTCTTTCAATTTTACACTCACTTTACTTTCAATTAAAAACAAAAGTTCAAACATTGAATGATAGATGGCATTGTACTCGTGATAAGATGCAAAACAAAAGGAGTGACATGCGTACCGCACATTACACTTCTGTGAAAAAGCAGGAAACGTGCAGTTTTTGTTTTTCTGCGTATGAGAAGGTAGTCATCATTGAAAGAGCGCACTCTGCTTATGAAGATGTTTTGTACAAGAACAGTGACTGTTCGTCAGTTGCATTGAAGAATTCCCGATATTAAAGGTTTTAAGAAGCAGTTCTGGTCCGAGACCTGCATTTGGTCTGAAGACCATAAGTGATAAATCCAAAAAGATAAATACATTTGACGGGAATTATGGCAGAGTGGCTATTATGACTGGTATCATTAAGATTTTCTTTTCCTACCATTTAATGTTTCGTTTAGTAATGGCAATTAACTTCTCAGCTTAGTAGCTTGATTAAAATTGCATGTTAAAATGAAGATAAATTGCAAAGTTAAATTCAAACGTACTATTTAAAAAAATGTGTTTTACGAATTGCTGAACATTAGTCTGAAACAAACAGACTAAATTTCAAACATTTAGATAACACAATCTTAGACAGGGAAATTTTTCAACAACATACTTTAAAATGTAATTTACATTTAAAACAATAAAAGTGTCTATAGGTGTAGATTTAAAAAGAGAATCTGAACTCTAAAATTTAAATGAGATATTTATAAAAATGGGCTGTTGCTTAGAATTATGAAATCGTAATAAAACATGAAAGTGAAGAGGCGTAAATTACCCTAACATAAAGCAATTTATTGCAATTTCGAATTCAAAAGGATGAAACGACATGATTATTAATAGGCTTTGATAAAGAAAAGGTAAATTTGTATTCCAGTTTTACAATCTTTGAGAAACAGCATTCGTGATCGGAATTCAATGCAAGTAATGAAGAAAATGTTTAATAACCCTTTTTTAATGTAATTGTTATTTTTATTTTCGTGTAAGCAACCGAGAAATGACTGCCATTTATATAAAAGCATTTAGATCATGGCAAAATATTGTTGTACCAAATGTTGTGTTGTGTATTAAAGTTAAACATAAGTTACTCATTAGTTACTAGTAGTTACATTTTATGAAAATAAGATTTTTGTATTTATTGCATGTATTTAACATGCACACACTATTTGTATACACTCTAAAAAAAGACAGATGTTTCTTAATTTACAGAAATGTACTATAGTCATGGGCAAAAATAAACAATAACTTCTTCCGAGTCACCCAATATTCCGAATAGCGTTCCTTTACACTTAGAAACCATTTAAAATATATTATCTTCGAAGTTTAAAAAAGAATTTGCAAAAACATATATTTTTTTAGTTTCCCGTAGTTTTCGAGAACTTTTTAGAGTAACTTTTGCAGTGCATTAATCAGTTCTCTCTACTCATGGAACTGTTTTTTCGGATGCTATCATGCCTCAAGTAAATATTTTCATGTTTAGCAAACATGTTTAACTAAAAAACATATGGAATTAACAGCAGTGACATTAACATAATTTTTTTTCTGTTACAATGGAATGCACAATTTTCAATTATGTAGTTGAAAATGTTAAGTTGAGGCCTGATAGCAACTAAAAAAACAATTTTAGGTTTCAGAGAACTATTGATTACTGCATTGTGAAAGCTACTCGAAAACGTTTAAAAAAATTACGGACACCTAATAATGCAATATTTTAATAAAAAAATTAACTCTTGAAAATAAATTGTTTTTAAAGATAAAGGAATATTTTCATAATATTGTGACTTTGATGTGGTTATCGAGTATTTTGAATCGTGATTACTGTAAATTTTTGTATTTTAAGAATCACACGTCTTTTTTTTTACAGAGTGTGTGAATGTTCCAACATGAAATTTAGATAAGACGTAATAAGTGGCAAGTTTACACAAGTTACAACAAGTTTGAAAGATGCAACTATATAATTCTAAGAGTAAAGAAAAAGTTATTTTTCATCCAGTTTTTATTAATTTTTAATTTCTATTGCTGGGTAGTGTGTTCAACATTGTTTGTCATACTTTCTGAAACTAACATTGTTTTGTATTAAAAACTAAAATCATAAGGAAAAAAATAACGAAATTTGTGGCCGTTTTTAATGAAACTTTAATATGTTTAGATGCTATCCTCATAAAAATGAATACAACTAATTACAATAAATTTCACAATCATGTTCTGCAATTTGAATGCTTTTCCTACATTAGTTTTTACAGGGTTACCGAAAAGATATTCGTTTTTTAACACTTTCCAACAAAATTGAAAAATTTTGTGACTTAGCAAAAAATGGCATAGGAATTTTTATGGAAACACATGGTTTTATATGGAAAATCATAAAACATTTATGTCATTATATGTAAACATATTGTATTCATATGGTAAACATTCATCGCTCTATGGTATTGCAGAGCAATGTGTATGGTAAAGTTATAGGATAATGATATATACCATACATTATATGGTATCCAGAAAAATGTGTATGGTAAAGATATAGGATAATGATATACACCATACATGATAAGGTATTCCATAGCAAGGTGTATGGTGAAACTATAGGGAAATGAAATTCACCTTACATTCAATGGTGTTCCATAGCATGATGTATCGTAAAATAATACATATTTGTTCGTACTATAAATTGTATGGTATTTCAAAGCATGGTATATAGTAAAATCTTAATACCCTTTGAAAGTTTATAATATATTAAATTTTGTGTAACTATAATATAAAACTACTTAGTTGTGGTAATCTCAAAACTTTCTCCAATCTTTATGCATGTCTTATGCACTTCTAAAAAATAGAATCATAGCAGCGCCACTGGATAGATGGTTTAAACCAAAATCTATTTAGCAACAACTTATGTTAACTTATAACCAGTCTGATGAAAATCCCTTGATCTCAAATTAATGTAACATAAAATAACAGATTATTATTTTATTCTTATACAATTAGTAGATATCAGTGTGTAAATGCGTTAAAAAATCTTGTGAGAAATAAAATGATTCAATAAAAATGTACATATTTCCTATAAAATTGAAACAACGATTAAAGGAGTCCAGGACACATATAAAAAAATACGGCATTAAAAATTTCTCTGATTTTTTATGCTTATATAATGACATTTAAATCATCTTTTTATCATAATTAGAAAAGGAAATATGTTTTTTGCTTCGTTTTAAGCATCTAGCTTTCAAGCATTGATTGTCATGGATAAGACTTCTTGTATGCGTTTTATTTCATGATGGGTTTTCACAATTTCTCACATTTAAATTGTTATAACTCAAGAACCGTTAAACATAAATGCTTTAAAATTAGAATATGCCTTTTTTTTAATTGCTTTACTTTAATTTTGATTCAGAAAATTTGAAAAAAAAAATTTACTTTTGAAAATATTTTTTTCAAACTTTTCTTTAAATAATTTTTTTTTTTTTTTTAAATTAATATTTTTAAAAATGCTGAACCAAAATTAAAACGTAGGTGTTTCTGTTTATTTAATTGCTAAAAAACTAAAATTCTACAATTATTACATTGAGTTACAATAATTTTTAATCACCCGCCACTTTTTTTAAAATAAATTTTAAATTAAAAAGTAGAGAAGCTTTATAATGTAATTTTGTTTAAAAATGTTATGTTTAATCATCACCAAAAAATTTCAAAATTTTAATTCAATAAAAGATTTTTTTAATGTGTCCCGGACCCCCTCAAATTAAACAAATTGTCAAAAATAGACTATATTTATTTAAAGAAAATCTTTTTGAACTTATTTTAAAAAGGACCTGGCTATTTCCATGAGTACTTGTAGTGTAAGTCACAGGCTACGATTTTTGGCTACCAGTATTTTAGTACGAAAAAATGTGATTTATTTTATCGGCACATTCTCATTAATTGAATAAGGCCAAGCAGAGTTTTCGAAAATAACGGTGGCAAACAAGCATAGCAATTATAAGGTAATGTGACTTACACTACAAAACCCATGGAACTAGCCACCTACAAATATTTGAATCATCAAATGAATTTTTGAAATAGCTTTTAAAAGTATTAACAAGAAAATATTAATATACATATATTAATATACATATATTAATATAATATACATTATATAATATAGTATAATATATTATTTAAATATTAACATTATAAACTTAATAGTACAAAGAAAACGGTTCATAAATTAATTCACGTTATTTTATAATTTTATTTTCATTTTATATGCAACAACAAGAAATTTTATTTTATTTAAACGTTAATAATTATTAAAAAGATTAAAAATGTTTTTACGATCAATAAACGTTAATAATTATTGAAAAAATTAAAAATCATTTTACAATGTATAAAAATATTTAAAAAAATCTATAAATCTTTTCAGTATTAAAATTTAAAAGAAAGATTCAAAATTTCCGTAAAAATTATCTAAAAAATAGTAATATATATATATATTATAAATATATATATATATCATTTCAAAATTAAAAAAATGCTCGTAAGTAATGAATTGCTATAATACATTAATATAATCATTAAAAATACATTATAATATATTAATTATAGTATTATAATATATTAATTAAATATTAACATTATAAAATTAATAGTACAAAGAAAACGGTTCATAAATTAATTCACGTTATTTCTTAATTTTATTTTCATTTGATATGCATCAACCAGAATTTTTATTTTATTTAAAAGTCAATAATTATTAAAAAGATTAAAAATTATTTTACGATCTATAAACGTTAATAATTATTGAAAAGATTAAAAATCATTTTACAATGTATAAAAATATTAAAAAATCTATAAATCTTTTCAGTATTAAAATTTAAAAGAGAGATTCAAAATTTCCGTAAAAATTATCTAAAAAAATAGTAATATATATATATATATATATATATTATTTCAAAATAAAAAAAATGCTCGTAAGTGATGAATTAATATAATACATTAATATAATCATTAAAAATACATTATATACTAAGTTATCAAATGATTTCTTATTGTAATAAAATATTTCTTATCGACTTTCTATTTTTAAAAAATTAATATTAATAAATGGAAAATAATTTTTCTTTAATTATTTGGATTTTATAACTAAATAATATTTGTTAAGATATTTATTCCATTCATTAAAAAATATATATTAACTTATAAATACATGTCTATAAAACGATTTATTAAAAAACCCCTTAAAACTCCTTTCTTTTATCAACCATTAACTTAAAACGGCAAATAATGATGATTTAGCGAAACGCTTTATTCATACAACGTTTTATAACCACAGCTCATCATCCCCATATGGCCGAACGGTTAAGACAGTCATCTCCCACTTCTGCCTTCCCCAGATCGAATTTCGGTCCTTTCCAACGATGAATTGCATTATTAAGCTTGGTTCCCCGTATTCCTAAAAGATGGTACCACCAAAGTTGATATCGTTATTGTTTTTTAATATATAGTACCATAAGGAATTACCATACACTTAACGTTTATATGGTCTTTCATAAGAATTACCATACACTTATCGTTTATATGGTTTTCCATAGAATCACTTTTACCATAGGCAAAAATCCATATGATTGCACTTATGGGGGTTTTTTTTATGGTAATTCTATGCCCTTTTTTGCTAAGGGAATTCGGTTTGTCTGTCCGTTTATCCATGCTCTTACTCTCGTAAATGTACTCGGATTACCCTGAAATTTTTGTATGTCATTAACGGTTTCTCTAGTTCGAAACCTATTTTAAATGATATTTGTAGCATGTTTTGTTTATCTACAGGGACAGTCAATTGTTTTCCGTTACATTACGGCCAGTGGAAAAAAAGTTGGGAAAGTTTTCACAGCCTTTGAAAATTAAAAAAGTGATATACATTCGCGAAGTGCATTAAAATATGCATTCTGCAGAATATGCGGCGCAAAAATAGTTACTATTCAGTTAAAGGGCAACAGAAAATAATTCCATTAAATTATGGTATAGGGGTAAATTGTTTGCGGCTAATTTTTATTCTGTTTCACTATTTTACATATAATGAATTTGTCATGCGTCGGTGGAGCTTATTATAAGTTATTTCATGAATAAAAAGAAATGCGTTGTATTGACAGGGACACACAAAATATTTTAGATTGTATATTCTATCCGAAGAACTGTATAATAGCGGTAATATGAAAGGAAATGCATTTTTATTGTAATATGTGCTTGTAAATTTCACTATATTTATGTTGTTATATCGTGTTAAAAATGTCACAGTAGGGCTACATTGCTACACAAAAGAATTAATAAAGGTCACTTAGTATGATCATATGATACTTAAAAATGGTTTTTAAGTGTGTTATGCATTTTTAGACTACTAAGAAATTTTTGTTGAATGCAGATAAAATATCAAACAGGGCACGCAAAGAGCTGGATACGAAGCCTTTTCTTTGGATGTTAATTTCTAGAAATGTTATTTCAGTAGTTTTAACAGAGTTTTACTTTGAATTGAAGTTTAGCAAAATAGAACACGTAATAAAATTATTGGGTAAATTACAGGACTGAACAAATGTTTTTTTGTATATTTCCATCTATTGTATAAAATACTGAAAGAGAAAATTCAATCTTTTATGGGTTTTGATACTAAACGAAATTTTCTATTATACCTATCTAAAGATCAAATACAGGGCTGTTCAAAAAGATGCTATGGAAGGTAAGTGCCGAAATAAGATTTTTATATGTTTTATCTTTTTTCAAAAATCTTTTCTTAGTTACCTAATTTAACTTATTTTTTAAATGATGAAATTTTGTTAGGGACTTCAAGAAGTGTTGGAAAGTGTTTCATAATCTATGCTTAGCGCATAATTTTCTTTATTGTTTCAATTTTTTTGCGGTCCCCTATAAAGTTTCGGAGAAAATTCTTCGCCAATTTATATTACCCTTACTATTCTGTTTACATATCTGGAGTTTTGGGATAATTTCACGCGTATTTTTGTAAATGTTTAACAAAACGACTAAAATCGCAAGTAACGGGTCATCGTTGGCCATATAGTGTATCATTCAAAATAAATAAAAAAATATACAGAATGCCTTTTCAAATTTTGACAGAAAATTTTAACTCTTAACAACCCATAATTCAAAAAAAGAAGTAAAATAAAATCAATTATGCAAGATAAACAAATAAAGTTTTTTTTTTTTAAATTGCATACGTTAATCTCAATTTACAAACTTACGAATACACCAGATGTAGAAGGATTATTCAGCTGTGTCCACCTCATAAAACATATTTTTACTTGACAAAATGAAATAAATATTATTTAAACGAAGAAAAAAAATATACCACCATTTTATTTTAAAATTTATTAAAATACTGTCAAGTAAACTCAAATCAAATTATATCCATCTTAGTTAAATCCCATTCACATGATTTTATAAAGGCAAAACGAGCTGAAGTCCTTATATTATAAGTTACGGTCATTAGGGCATCATCTGATACACATAGATTTTTTAAGGGTGTTTTCAACTACTCTACTCAGTAAGCGCAAAACGTTTTGACACATAAACAAATTCATTTTTTATAGGAAAGATATAAAATTGGACGGTCTTGCTATGTAAGCACTTTCGAATGGAACTCAGTTTTCTGTTTTATGATAACTAAATTACCTAGAGGGTTATAAGCTATTTAGAATACAGTGAATAAAAAAAAAGATGATGCAAAACCACCAGTAGTTACGAAGGCGGAATTAAATAGAATAATCAGAAACATCAAACAAAACAAAGCACCTGGTTATGACTTCATTGACTATAACTTAATTAAACGCATAAACAATGCCGCCCCGCAACTACTGCTCACACTTCTCAATACATGCTTAAAATTTGAATACTTCCCCAAGTCATTCAAAATCGGAATAGTGGTCCTCTTTCACAAGTCGGGTAAAGACCCCACAAACCCTAAAAACTACAGACCGATATGCCTACTACCGGCAGTAAGTAAGATTTTAGAACGCATAATACATGGTAGAATAAACTACCATCTTAATAAAAATAAATACTGGAGCGATAAACAATATGGCTTCAAGCAGGGATTCTCCACGGAACACGCACTGGACAATCTAATTAAAACAATAAAAGAAGACAAAGCTAACAACTACCAAACACTCTTAATAGCCATGGACATCAAAGGGGCTTTCGACAACATACGCTGGCCAATACTAATAGATAATATAAAACAATCTCCCTGCCTGGGTTATTTAATAAACTGGGTAGTGAGTTTCTTACAACAAAGATACGTTTCACTAGAGGAAAATGGGATCAAAATCACAAAACAGACATTCGGCGGCTGCCCCCAAGGAAGTTGCCTGGGCCCGCTACTATGGCTATTAATCGCAGAGACAGCATTAAAAAACACTGGGGAAAACGTGTCAGGATGCAGGCATTCGCGGATGACTTTATTCTGATACTCAAGGGAAGAACAAAAGATAAACTTAGAAGACTCGCAAATAGAATACTCAAAGCTTTTAACGAATGGATAGAGGCTAATGGCTTAACGCTGAATAAAGAAAAAACAGAACTACTATATCTAAACAGGGGACATATGAGGAACCTACCTACAGAAAACACCAATGTAATAGAGGGCATAGAGTTAAACGGTCAATCTCTAAATGTGACAGAACAAATCAAATATCTGGGAGTGATATTGCATAAAAATCTAAACTGGGCACCTCACTGCGCAACACAAATAGGCAAAGTTAGATCAAACTTCAAAAACCTGGCCTATATGGCGGCAAAGGGCTGAGGACTAAAACCTAACATTATCAAGATATGGCACACAACAGTAGTGGAAAAAACGCTAACTTATGCGGCCCCAGTATGGGGGCACGAGCTCAATAAAAGGAGCAAAGAGATACTCTCTAGTTGTCAAAGGCATTTTGCGCTGGCCATAGTCAGGGCCATAGTCAGGGCCCCTACCTCGGCACTTCTGGTACTATGGGGCCTGATTGCAATCCACCTCAAAGTCAATTACGAGGCAGCCTATGGAACAATCGCAAGACTTAGAAAAAACACAAAAATACACAACAAGGTCCTGCACCAACTTGAATATGAAAAGAAAATCAATATATGGGCAAATCACCCAGCCGAAATAATTGAACCAAGGATTGGATATAACATGCACGAAGTAGTCACCTACACGGACGGATCCAAATTGGAATCAGACGCTACAGGTTCGGCCTTTGTAGCATACAAAAATAACCAAAAAATAATGACATGGTCAGTGCCCCTAAGAGAATGCAACAGCGTTTTTCAGGCCGAACTACTGGCAATACAAAAAGCAGCGGAATGGGGCAACACAACAGGTGAGCCATACAGCATACGCTCGGATTGCAGATCAGCCATGGAATCACTAAAAAAGCCATTTAATGTCAATGAAACAGTAGATAAAATACAAAACTTAATTAAAGAATCCAACAATAAGTTTAAAATCAGCTGGGTCAAGGCGCACGTGGTCATCCAAGGAAACGAGGATGCAGACGAGTTAGCCAAAACCGCAGCGGAAAACACAAATAACAAAAACAAATACTATATGAAAAAGCCAATCTCAAAACTGAAACGGACACTCAAAGAGCTAACAATGAAACAATGGCAGTTCGAGTGGGATTACGGGGATACAGGTAGGGAAACACATCAGTATTTTCCAACAGTAGGTGAAAGCAGACTCATAAGTGACTTTTTACTCTCACAACTCTACGCAGCACATGGAGCATTCCCAGCGTATCTCCACAGATTTAATAAAGCGGACACTCCGGACTGTGCATGCGGCATGAAGGGTACGCCTAAACATTATCTCCTCCACTGCCCACTCATCCAACAGTACCACCTGGCATGATAAACTGTGGCACGAACAATTAGGTAAAAAAAAAAACACGTACAAAATAAAGCAAAAACAGTAATCAGGTGGCTCCAAGAAAACTGCGATAGTATCACAACATTAAAGCAAACAAACATATAAAACAGAAAGCCCTCTCATTTTGGTAACCCAGCAGAAACATAATACTGTATGTTATGTGTTATATGTTGTATGTTAAAAAAAAAAAAAAAAAAAAAAAAAAAAAATTGTCTTATGTCCTTTAACTGTGTGCGGTAGTCGCACAACATCAGCTGTAACCATGGCCCGCAATAAGAGCCCCGCAACATATGAAATGCATGCATAACGAATATCACCAACGGTTCAGCAAGTTGTGCAATATGACATAGTAAGAAGCTTCAAACGCCCACGACACTGCTTGTCCGTCCACTGTGTTGTGTTATAAAAAAAAAAAATAATAAAATTTATATATAAAAGGTCTAGGAATCCCCTAATGCAAAAAAAATAAAAAAAAATAAAAAAAAATAAAAAAAAAAATAAAAAAAAATAAAATAAATAAAAAAAAAATAAAAAAAAAATAAAATAAATAAAAAAAATAAAAATAATAAAAAATAAAAAATAAAAATAAAAACTGTTTTTATTTTAAGTTTTTTCATTTATTATTTTATTTATTTTCTTTTTATTCTTTATTTAACTATTTTTTTTATTTTATTATCTATCTATTTTATTCTATTATTACTAATTTTTATTTATTTATTTACTTATTTTTGACAGCTCGCCTCTTTATTTGGTGCAGTAGGACTCTGTCCGCACAAAATACCGGACCCGCTCTAATGGGGCAACCCAGGGAGCCAGTTTTTCTCGGTGGGATACGGTAGAAAGGTGGGTTCTTGTCTCTCTCTCTGCAACGCTCTCGTTTGCCTTCCTATTTGGCGCAAAAATTTTCCTCCATCAGCGGTACGACTTAGCTTTTCGGCCATTTTCTGTTTTTTTTCTTAAATCCCTGAAAATTTCCCCTTCATACAGCTAAGTTCAGTACCATTGTCCAGTCCAAAAACATCCAGTCCCATTTCGTCTGGTATGATGAGTACAAGGTGTGCGGCAACAAATCACAAAGTTACCCCACTGTGCAATAAACCACAAAGATTACCAACAAAGCACTTAACCTAAACAGCCGACCCGGGTACTTGTCTTAGTGGTTGGCCACTTTGCCGGCTAAAATTACATCATGTACGCTAATGGCGCCTGGTGCATGTAAAATCCGTCGTGGGTGCAAAGTCCTCCAAGTTACCTGTGAATTATACCTCTGGAGGTGCCTTGCCAGGTGAAGGTCTCGTCATCTGATCAAGGCTCTAAATTACGAGACCATCTTGCGAAGCCATTTGTAGTTCAAACAACAGGATGTACCATTAATTAACAGGAGAAACAAAGTATGCTCAACGACAAGCAAGTACTGCAGAAATAATGGGCGAAGCAAAGAAATCAGGTTTATTGCCGCTACGCAGCAATTAGGCGGTCGACCGCCCCGATACCAGGTATCTAACCCGTTAAGCTGAGACAACTCGGCAGGTAGGGGCCTGGCCATCGGTTAGAAAGAAAGAAAGCTATTTTGAATACGTTACCATGCGATTTTCTACCTTTCGATGACTGGTTTTTCTGTTTTCGTCGGAAAATGCGGTTCAAAGCATCATTTTGACGGCTTGTTCTGAAATGTCTATTGCGTTTGCACAGCAACAGAAAAATAAGTGCGATTAGATAGATTATGAATAACAAAACCAGCTAGTTTCATGAATTTCCGAACAAAAAGCAATTAAAAGTTATATCAGAAAGTTGATGTGATTTGATCCTTTTTTGATTAAAGAACACCCTTAAAAAAGAGCGTGGACGAAAAGGGGATCTTTAACAAGAACACAGATCGCATTTAATACTGTTAATGTAGCTTTTGAATAAAAACCGACGATAATTATAAATTTTCATTTATATTTGCTGTTTTTCAAAACGTATGTTTGTCGAATATTTTGTACGATTGACATGATATAAATATTGAAAAACAAAATGATAACAGTTGCATTTCAAACAAGTGTATTGCATTAGTAACGTAAGCTAGTAATACAAAAACACACACAAGTAAATGTTAAACCAATAAGAACAATTTTTTCAAATTTCACGTTCTCATTTAAATAATTTTAGATGATTTCTATTTACATTTGGATAGCTTAAGTCTATCTCGAAAAGGATAATTTTATTTTTAAAACCGTTTCAAAATAGAAAATATTATCAAAATAAATAAATAAATAAAATAGAAATAAATAACTAAATTAAAAAAATAATAGCTGAATATAATCAATTTTGTATTGACATTTACGACATTCTTATATTTTATATAGAAATAGCAATAAAAGTTAGTATTTTATTAACAGATTTTAAAAAGATATTAAAATGATATTTTTTTAATTTTAACCATTTTTGTCAATTATATTCTAGACTTAATTCGTAAATAGTGAAAAAACTTTATCACCTTTTTTGTGTTAACCTGTATAAAGAAAATTTATTAATCTTAAGTGTAATTAAAGCAAATTAAAAAGTTTGTTTCTACCTTTGCCTTGACTTAAATTAAACAAATCTTTAAATATAAAATAAAATTATGTATTCATTGGTGATTTTTCTTGTTATTACGACAATTATAGATATTTAATCAAAAAAAGGAAGATAAAAAGGATTGAAGAATAATTTCTTAGACATATTTTTCTGTTATTGCGCAAACAGTTTTCTTGCATGAAAATATCTGGAAAAACATAATGCTAACATGCTTTTTTCCTTTAAAATAAAGAATTTCCAGGTAATGATATGAACGTGAAGTTTCCATGAAAGATTTCAAAAGATATTTTTATGATATTTTATTTTAACGCTTTAAGTTATATAGGCATACATAATATATATATATATATATATATATATATATATATAGATAGATATATATGTATGTAATAATAAAAAAAATCGCCATTTTCTCGTTTTGATTTCGTTCTAAATTCTTATAAGAAAATACTTTCATTATTATTTTCCGTAATCTACTAATATTTAATTATCGGCTAAAGTTCCCTTTTTATTTTTTTTCTTTCTTTAATTCAGCATAATATATTATTTAGTTTCCTAAAAAGAACTAAACTGTATTACTTAAATGTCAATATCTTATTTCGAAATATTAAAATTATTCCATTAATCTATTTTCCTTTTTAGAATAAAACATTTATCGAAAACTTTAAATTTGTTTTATTTATTTAATGATCGTCTGCGCTGGACTCACCCGCATGGGGCAATTTACTCTTGCATACTACGCCGATTAGTAAAGAATCCTTACGTCTAGTCCCACCCATAAACAAATGGAATGGCGCGGAGTAAATGACAACTACATTCGAATGAATATTAGTGGATTTTGAAAAGCAATACGTCAGACGGGAGGGGACAATTTATCTGAGAATTTTTGAGAGGCATTTAGTTTTTTTCGGAGCGATCAGAATTCACTGACTTTCCCACTGTTAAAGTACTCACGCTACATCTCCGATTATTTTTAGAATGTTTTGCGGAGTTGCGATGTTTTTCCAGAAACGGCTTTGCACAGACCCCTTTTTATTCTTTTCTTATTTATATGGTGATATGGACCCACAAAGGATGACTTGTCTGTTGTGGAGCATTGTTTTTTTTCTGATGGAAATGTTTGAATCAAGAACTATTCCGTATTTATTATCGAGTGATGGAGATTGAGGGATGTGTAGAATGACAGCGAAAGTGTACGGTAATAAAATGTAATGTTCCTGTTCTCTTGCGTTTTTAATTAGTTGAATAAACACTAAACCACCATATTCACTTATCTACATTTATCTACCAGTATTCTTCGGCCACGATTAAATGATAAGTAATATTTTTGCAGATGTGATAAATAATAACCTATCAATCATCAACGCCTGTCGTACCCTCTTCTTACTACAAATTAAATCCGGCAGGATACCTGTGGAAAAGTGAGTGTACTAAATAAATATAATAATATTCGGTAACTTTTCCCTATTGAGAAACCTGTGACAAAAGTGTGTTTTATTTTCAAACCATTTTTTAAAAATGACACGTGTTATATCTGATTACGAAACCACTTGTAAATCTCATAAGTGACAGAAATGGACCTTCCTGAAAATAATTTTATTTATTTTTGTTTTTAACAAGTTCTAGAAAATGTTTGCAACTCTTGAGTCGCATCCACGTCGTTGATATGGATTTATTATTATTATTTTTAAAAAAGGAATCACAAATTTAATTTAAAATTGGATTTATATATTAAATTATTAATTATATTGAGTTAAATTTTAAATATTTTAACTTATGAGTTATCCTTCGTTTATGCTTTTAATGTCTGGATTAGTAAAGAAAAATAAATGTCTGAAAACAAACTCGATATTGTCCCTTATGATTTTGAACTGGGAATAGATGTCCAATCATGGCTGAAACATTTCGAAAGGGTGTGTACTATAGAGAAAAAGATGAGGAGTGAAAAATACAAAATATATCAAATTTTTTGAAAGGAGAAGCCTTAAAGGTTTTTATTAATGATTGTTTGGAATGTACCACTTGTGATGAAATTGTTGAGATCTTAACAGAAAAGTTTATCTAAATTAAAGTTCCAAAATTTTCCGAATTTGCCTCAATAAAATTAAATGATTTAAATGAATTAGATTCTTATTTCAGAAAGAAAGTTGAGGTTGGAAGACAGCTTCAGCTTGGAGAGAATATATTTATTAAGGGACTAAGTGATGGTCTTAAACTAGAATACCAAAATTGTTTAATTGTAAATTCTCCTTCTAATACTCGTCAATGGGTATGCATTCTTAAACTACTCCAACAAATGCCCTTCATAATAATACAAGAAATTTTCAACAATTTAGACCGATGCAAACTCCCAACCCTTCACCTAGACATTGCACTCGTCCCATTCAGAACCACCAAACACCAAATTCTAATTATTGATTCATCATTTCTAGAATGTCTACGGCACATTACCAAAACAACTATCCCAGTCGTCCATGTAGAATGTGTCTAAACAGAGGAATACAAAATGCCTACCACTGGGAGAGGAGTTGTATTTTTTACTCCAATCCATTGCAAACTCAAACTCAAACTCCGATACAACCATCACCTACTAATAATGTGTGACAACTAATTATTCCTGAAATTTAGGCAATAAAAAAGTGTGTAGTGTTGTGGACAGTGGATTAACTGTCTCAATTTTACCTCTTAAATTTGTTGGATTTTTAAATGTTAAATTGAAGAATGTTGCACCTATATTTATAAAACAAGCCCAATGAATTCTTAAAATAAATAAATCTTGTCGATTATGTATTCAAATTGGCAGTATATAGCAACATATTGATTTTTTAGTAAGTAATATAGATTTGAATTATGCTATTTTAGGTTTACCTGATTGTGCTAAATTTAATTTGAATATTGATTATGCTAAATCTCATGTGATACAAGAAAACCTTATTTTAAACCAACATGTCAACATATTCAGTGATAAATTAGAATTACTTCATTTTGATATTAGAAATAATGTTATTGATATACAACCTGATTATGGAAATACCATAGCTCCTCAATCCTTTCCGCGAATTAATAATGATGATTATAATCAATTTGGGTATCTAAACTCTATTAAAAATGAAAATTTAAGAGAAATTTTAAGGGATTATTTGGATATTTTTTGCAAAAAATAAATATAATGTAGGGAGAATCAATATTGAACCTCAGCGTATTTTTCTTAAATCTGACCTACCAATATCTTAGAGACCTTATCGTACATCCACTGCTGACGAAAAATAAATTTCCCAACAAATTCAATCATTATTAACTGCTGGACTAATTAAGAAAAGTTATAGCCCATAGTCTTCCCCTGTTACTTTAGTAGATAAACGCGATGAAGGTAAAAAACCCGAATGTGTGTTGATCACCGAAAATTAAATTATATTATGAAAAATGATGCCGAATCTTTGCCCCGAATTGATGAAATTAAACAATTTGAGTGGTGCCCAGTATTTTTCCTCGTTGGATTTAGCCTCGGGCTACTGGCACATACCTATTCACCCAGCAGATTCAGAAAAGTTAGTCTTTACTACCAATTGCGGTCTCTGGGAATGGAATGTTCTCCCTTTCGGTGTAATTGTAGCCCCCCCCCCAATTTTCAATAGGACAATTAGAAGAATTCCTACAAAACATAAAATAGACTTTGCTCGTTATTATTTTGATGACATAATTATTTTTTTCAAAAACACTAGCTGAACTTTAACACCTTATCCAAACTTTTGAATTATGCCGAATAGAAAATATTAAATTAAAATTATCTAAATGTACTTTTGCTCAAAAACAGATCAATTTTCTCGGATATGAAATCCAAAATGGAACTTTAACTCCAGCTAATGCCAATATAGAAACCATTAAAAAAATTGAAGCCACAAACTAATATTAAAGAGTAACAAAGATTTATTGGCTTTATAAATGTGTATCATAAATTTATTGACAAGTATGCTGAAATTAGACACCCCCTAAATAAATTACTCAAGAAAGATACTATCTGGGAATGGAATTCTGATTGTCAAAACTCTTTTCAAAAATTAAAAGTTGCCTTCATTGCTAAACCCATTTTAATGATTTATGAACCAAAACTACCCCTCCACATGTTTGTTGAGGCTTCACAGGTGACGGTAGGCGCAGTTCTCAAACAACTCGACAATATTTTTTTTTACATTTTTTGCCTATTTCTCTTAGAGGATTGAGAAGTTATGAAAGAAATTATTTCATTACCGAAATAGTGTGTCTTGCCATCATTGATACTTTAGATAAGTTTTACCATTATTTTCATGGTGTCCAATTTACAATCCACACTGATCATGCATCTCTTGTTTAGTTAAAAAATGTCAAACATTTGAGAGGTAGATTATTTAGGAGGTCAATGAAGTTAAGTATGTTTGACTACAAAATATAATATTTAAAGGAAACAACTACAAATGTCGAAGCCGACATGTTGTCTAGAAACCCTATTTCTCATTTTTCTAAGCCCAGTACTTTTCTTCTTGACATTAAAGAGATTATTGAGATGCAAGAGAGAGAAATGTGTGTGGTTCAAATTATCTAAATGACAATGGACTGATTATAGTTAAAAAAGAAAGGTTTTCGTAAAGTTCTCATGTCCTTAAGAAAAAAATTACTTAATGTTGTTCATGAACAGTTTGGTCACTCTGGTATTCAAAAAATGCAAAATTTAATTTCTCCTAATTATTATTGGCCAGATATGACACAAGATATTATCAACTTTGTTGAACATTGTGATATTTGCCAGAAAAATAAAAAACCTAGACATAAAATAATTGGCTTCTTACGAGCTATGCCCACCACAGATCAACCTTTTGAATGTCTGTCTGTTGATACTGTGGGAGGGTTCAATTATTATAATTATACCAAAAAATATCTCCATATTATAATAGACCATGCAACAAGATATGTCTGGGCATTTCCATCCAAAAGTGTCACTACCGAAACTTATACCAATTGTTTAAAACAAATTTTCAATATCAAAATTCCTCAACAATTATTCTGTTTTAGCAAAAATTAGTTCTTCAGATAGAGTTCTCATAAAATTTATGCCACATACAGACAATCAGAGTCACAGTATTACCGACAAAAGTTTTCTAAATCATTTTTCTCATATCACTGAACATTAAAACGCATAAATTTATCTAATACCGGAAGTTGAAAATTTTCATGTATACAATACTTTCAGCCAGGGGTGTAGTAAAAAAACCCGAAATGATATGCTCTAAGCAGAGGGTATATGCTTAAGGCAAAGTGTATACCCTTGAGTGTATATACTTTAGCTTTTAGGAGAAACAGAGAGTATACGGTGTTACTTAAAAAATAATCCCGAATGTATACGACGTATGATCCCGTATACCTCTTACTACATTCCTGCTTTCTGCTTTCAAAGATAAAACAAGAATTAACAGAAGCTGAAAACATATTTTTTAAATATTGTTTTATTAAATTCGATATTCTAGAAAATTATTGGTATCAGTGTTTTATTATATTTTATTTTTTAGGAATGTCGGCATCTATGTTTTTGAGAATGCACTTGCCATTTCATTCGATGTTCATCATCTACAGAAAAATTACTTATTTCCTCAGAACGATAGGAGCATGTTTCACTTTTGCGGATGCTCGAGTAAATACTTCGAAATTGTCATTTGAGTGATTATCTAATCCGAATGATACACGTCTCTTTTTGGCATATGATTGAATTAATTCATTCAATTATTCTTCTTATGACGAAAGTTACTCATCCGAATGATAGGACGTCTTCTTTGCATTCATTCTCAATAATTTTAACAAATATTCATCCTTTGGTGAAAATCGTCTGATTCCTCAGTACGTTAAAATAAATAACTGCTACTATTGGCATAGTAACAAAATGCATAATTATGCCAAACCATTAATGTCTCTGACCGCTATGCATGTTCTATTTTTAATTTCCTACTAAATTTTATCAGCAATGTGTACTTGTCTTCTTAGATTTGGCATTACTTTAAGGCCATTCCACATGATATTTTTGCGATTTTTTAACACTTTTCAACGAAGTTGATAAGTGCTTATGCATTTGCTTTATCCGGCCGTCTGTGAGTCTGTCAATCTCACTGTCTGTCTGTCTGTCTACGCACTATCTCCCATAAATATACTCGGATTTTCATACAATCGGTAAAGCGTATTTAGGCTCAATATTGCATATTAAGTACGTACTATTAATAGTGATTTACAGGGCAATCAAAAGAATCCCATTACATTATGGTATATTTGGAAAAATCGTTTGCAGAGTATTTTAATGACATTAAACCCTTCGCGACGGGAGCCATTTACGAAATATTTAACGTTTTGTCGCCGGTTTTTAAAACAGAAATTTGTATGTTTTTAAATCGAAAAAATTCTTCAATTAAATAAGTTAAATTTTACAGTAAAATGTTACTGTTTTGAATAAACAAGAATTGTTAAGCCTTTTTGCGGCAAGTATACGTGTCGCTCATCCCCTAGGGGTTAAGCTATTTTAAATGTAGTCAAAGAGAAAGAAATCACTACAATCACGAAATTTTACTACAATCATGTTAGAATGGGGGCATTTATAGCATTTTCTACTTATTTACAGGGACTTAAAAAAGAAATCGGATAGAGCACTATATGAGTAATAATTGCTGGAGAATAAGTTTCAAAATTCGGTATGCGCTTTTAAATTTAAATAATTTTTACCATGCTAATCGTCATATATAAATTTCGTACCTCATATACAGGGCTGCACAAAAATATTCACTTACCATTTTCCTCATTAGAGAAAATTGTTGAAGCGAATTTTCAACTGAAGTATATGTATTTCTTATGTGAACTTAAATGAAATTTTTAAAATGCATGCAGTTAATAGGGTAGATGTGCCAGTAATGGGCCACCTTAAGGAATTTCTCTAAAAACTAATTTTTTATTAATAGTTATAATTATTGTATTCCAATTTTTTTCATATTAGATTAATCTTTCAACCATATTTAACTAATCCCACAGTTAGAATTCCCAACAGAAATAAAGATTTAATTTTAAATAATAGAAGTATGTCTAAACACCCAAAACCCAGTAATGGACCACCTATGTTCCAGTAATGGACTGCCTATGTTCCAGTAATGGGGCACCCTACAAAAAATAACAGATAATTGTTTTTAGGTGCGATCGTAATTATGTAAATACGAAGCACGTATAGTTGTCGTTCAGTCCGTCCGGCTGTCCGGTTGTCTGTCCGTCTGTCTGCCCGTTTGTCTGTTCGTCTGTCTGTCCGCATATAACAACGCAAAAACTATCCAACCGAATCGTTTGAAATTTAAAATACATAATTATTACATAATTTTGTCGAGTCATTTAAAATTTTATTAAAATCGGATGAATAGATTAATTACAGGGAAAATCAAAAGATTCAATTACATTACGGTCAATGGGGAAAAAATTTTAAAATGCATTTTCATCGTTTGAAATTTAAAACACATAATTATTACATAATTTTGTCGAGTCATTTCAGATCTCATGATAATCAGATGCATAGATCAATTACAGGGACTGTCAAAGGTATTCCGTTACAGTCAATGGGGAAAAAAGTTTCTAATGCATTTTGATGGTGTTACACTCATTCGAACATAATAAAATT
This sequence comes from Maratus speculifer, assembly GCA_964019185.1. Taxonomy (NCBI): domain Eukaryota; kingdom Metazoa; phylum Arthropoda; class Arachnida; order Araneae; family Salticidae; genus Maratus; species Maratus speculifer. The sequence continues at coordinate 35,547,757 of OZ025291.1, read as the reverse complement.
GATATGAACATATGACGTATATCTATATTAATAAAATAACAAATCGCTCTGTATGTGTATGTGTGTGTGTGTGTGTGTGTGTGTGTCTGCGATAGTTAGAGAAAACTACGGTACGTACGAAGCTCAAAATTTTTCTGAGAGTAACCCAATATCTCTCCTGATGAACCTGACGCTTAGAATTTCAAAATTCTATTTATTAACTGAGTAATTAATTAAATTCCAAACCTCGCTCTCATAAAAAATCGCTTTTTTTAGCTTTTTCCCCTTTCATTCACTTATGGTTGGTTGGTTGCATAAAATTTTCGCAGAAATAATTTTAAAAACTGGGAATGACCTTTAAAATTCATAGACTGGCAAACTGTTGAGGAATTTTTTTTTAAATCACAGTTGCTGTACGCCATGGAGGAAAAAGATAGGTGGTGGCGAAGTAAACCGAAAAAAAAAAAAGTTTGCAATATGAAACCATTTATCGCTGAAATTTTAATGTCTCAAAATAAAGCACGAGGAAGGAATTTTGTATTAATAAGACGGATTGGAAGAAATGAATTACAGCTGAAGCATATTTTACGAAGAAATAGTAATTTTTTTTAATGGTATTTTCTATTATATTATTTATTAAAATAAATGTTTGCTTTTAAAATAATTGAAATTGGAAAATTAAAAATAATTAAATGTCAAAACAAAATTAAATAAAATATTGAAAACATATGATTTGAAGTAAAAAAATGTATTTCTAAAAGTTTTCTCTTTTTTTTCAGAAATTTTTAATACTTTATAACGTAGATGAAAAATGTTTATGATTTAACAACATATTAATAATTCCATGTCAATATATAAAATATAGTGATGAAAAGATTATTTTAAAATCATGCATGAACATTTAAATACACTAAAATCTAGATTTCAGAGTGCAGACGATTTTAAGACATTAACGAGAGAATGTTGATTTTTTAAGGAAAGTCTTAAATGATGCTTCTATATTGATATTTCAAAGTCATATGATAAAAATAATCAAATAATTCTTGCCTTTGATTGATCTAATTGTATCTTTCATGCATTCTGATCGTGTATTACAGGCAATAATGGCACAAAACGTTATTTTGTAAACGAAATTTTAGTCATCTATTCAATAACAGTTTAAAAGGTAAAAACAAAAACAAAAAAATACTGGTTTAAACCAGTTTGAATTGATCGGAGTTTCAAAGTACATGGTTTTGTTGGTGCTTATTTGGACTTAATGTAGCGGATTTTAGAGTTACTTTTTTTGCGTCACCCCAAAACATTATACTGCCACTCTATTAATTTCTTTTTACTATATGGTTGTACGCTTATTTTTGGCATTTCGAACATTAGAATATGTGAGTTATTAGCTGTGTTGCAGTAAAAAACATTACACAACACTTTTCTATGAGTTTATTGTTTTAATCATTGATTAAATTTAAATGTGTTCTATTCAATTTAAAATTGTAATATGGCTTTAATTTGTTTTTAAACCAAAAATAAAATAGCTGTTTGGCGTATAATTGTTTGTATCCGCAAACGATTCATTCACCATAATAAATTATCAAATAACAAAGTAAATTATCTATCAGAAATAATCATAAAAAGAATAGTAGCAAAACTGATTATAACCTTGATGTTTAGACTAATTTGAACATAACCCGATCCCAACCAGAAAAAAAAAAAAAAAAAAAAAAAACAGACAACACTTTGATCCGTGATACACAAAATTTCCGTGAGTATAAATCCGACCCTGACCTAAAAATTCTGTTTGGAAAAAACTATGGATTTGATAACTGACCCAAACCAAATCTGAATCCCGCAAAAATGTTCAAGTGAAGCATAACCCGATTCAAACAAGGAAAAATAATTTTCGTGGGCATGAAACCTGACCCGAACCTAAATATTTTCTTTAAAAAAACCCGAAATATGACTCGAACGAAATCTGAAACCGATAAAAATATTCCAGTGAACTATAACCCGATCCCAGCAAGACAAAATACTTTCCATGGTCATAAACCCGATTCAAACCTAAAAAACTCCGTTTGAAAAATCCTGAACTTTGACCCAAACCACATCTAAATCTGACCAAAGTATTCGAAAGAACCATATAAGTAAGACAAAATAATTTCCGTGGACATGAACCCGATACGAACCTAAAACCCCCATTCAAAAAAATACCTGAAATTTGAATCGAATCACATCTGAATCTGACAAAACTATTTCAAAGAAACTCAACCGGATCCAAACAAGACAAAATATTTCCATGGACATGAACACAATCCGAACCCAAAAAATTTCTTTGAAAAAATCGCGAACTGAACGAAATCTGAACTTGGCAAAAATATTCCAGTGAAGCATGTCCTTATTCGAACAAGACAGAATTATTTCCGTGAACATGCAAGAAGACCCGAACTCAACAGTTATATTTCAAGAAAAAACTCGAAATCTGAATTGAACCAAATCTGGACCTGACAAAAATATTCCAAAGAACTATAACCCAATCCAACAAGATGAAATAATTTCTATGGATATAAACCCAACTCGAACTTAAAAAATTCGATTTGAAAAATCTGAAATTTGACCCAAACCACATCTAAATTCGACCAAAATATTCGAAAGAATCATAACTGGTTTCGAGTATGACAAAATAATTCCCGTGGGCATGAACGAGATCCGAACCTGAAAATTCTATTTGAAAAAAATACCTGAAATTTGAATCGAACCAAGTCGGAACCTGATAAAAAATATTCCAAAGAATCGTAACCGGATATGAATAAGACAAAAAATTTCCATTCACATAAACCGAATCTGAACCTAAAAAAATTCTTTGAAAAAAATCATGAAATCTGAACTGAACCAAATCTGAACTTGAAAAAAATATTCCAGTGAAGCATGTTCTTATTCGAACAAGGCAGCATAATTTCCGTGATCACGTAAGAAAACCCGAACCAAAAAATTCCATTTGAAGAAAAAGCCGAAATTTGAATTGAAGCAAATCTGTTCCCGACAAAAATATTCCAATGAACCATAACTGTATCCGAGCAAGGCAAAATAATTTCCATGGACATGAATACAACCCGAACATTAAAACTCAATACCAAAAAATACCTAAAATCTGAATCGAACGAAATCTGAACCCGACAAAAATGTTCTAATAAATCATAACCAGATCCGAACAAGACAAAATAATTTCCATGGACATGAAACCAATATATGGTTTGGTAACATTTAGGTTGCAATTACATTACGGTAAGTCTTTGATTATATTTAATTTCCCGTTAGGTTACAGTTAGGTCACGGTTAAGTTAAAGTTAGGTTAAAGGTAAATTGCATTTATGTTATGGTTAGAATAAGGATATGTTACAATAAAGTGAAGGCTAGGTTACATTTATGTTATAGTTAATTTACGGTAAGGTACTGTTAAGTCAAAGTTAGGTTACAGGCAGGTTATGGTTACGGTACAAAAGTTTTCGGTTAGGAATTTATCCATAGAGTGAACATTACGCATGATTTGATTAAAAATAATACTTACTTTTGTTAAATGGCTCTGAAATTATAAATACTACTTACCAACATTTTAGCTACCAGCGAGTATTGATTTCATTCATGGTATAGTCGGATTTAAGAGTGATATAATTAGTTTGAAATTCAAAATATTTCACTTGGGATTTCTATGTGAAAAAAAAAATAATTAGTTACGGGACTTAACAGTGATTTTTGATAAATATCAACACTTTAACACGAAAATCACGCAGTCGTTGGATACATATTCCCTCCTGCTTTTCTCATCGCTCATTTTGAATATTTTTAAAGCTTAACATTAGCTGTTTTTTAAACCGATTTTTCACACAATCAGTGGTCACGTATTTCAGACAATGCATTTCTGCATGTTTCGAGTTAAGGATAAAATCATACAGATTTCAAGTTCGTTTAATATTGTTAGTACGGACCCGGGCAACGCCGGGCGGGTCAGCTAGTATATAATAAAATAAAAATTCTTTAGAATCTGAGATGCAAAGAATATTTATTATTAAATTACAGGGCCACACAAAAGTATTCCACTACATAATGCTATACGGGAAAACATTGTTTGGGACATGTTTTAATTATATTAAACTGTGCCACATTTTATGAATATGATATACGTTTCTGAGGTGTAATGAAAATTACTTCCTGTATGTTTATAGGAACACAAAGAGTTCAACCACTGTACTGTATCCGAAGTATTGTCTACTATATCAGGAAAATCAGTATATTTTTAAAACTTCGTTATCGTACGAACGCACCTCATTTGCTATGCTTCACGTGCAATTTCCAACTCGTTTCAATTGTATTTTGCTCCAGAACTTAATGAAAGCATACTAATAAAACAAAATATTAAAACTTAAGTTAGAAATTCATTACATTAAAGGATTCATAATGAAAAAACATAAAACAAAATATTTAAATTTAAGTTATGAATTTATTATAATGAAGGATTTATAATGCGGATATAAAACAAAATATTAATGATACATTAGCTGTTTATTATAAACTAACATTAAAGGATTTACATTGTAAAGATATAAAACAAAATATTTAAATTTAAAGGATTTATAAGATAAAGACAATGTTTTACTGAAATAAAGGTTAGATAAAATAAGGCATTAAATAAAAGTCTCCAATCTTCATTCATATCATTATCTAAATGATGTGCTGTGCAACTGTGAAATATAAATAACAGATCTTCAATTTTATCCCCCTGTCCAAACTATTCAATATGGAATTTTAGAATGCATTTAAAAGATACATGTTCTCGCACTATCCAACCATTTTCAGACAATTATATAGCCCATCAATTTGGCACACATTGATTCCACAATTTCCCTTCAGAGATGCTTATATGGATATATTATCACAAATGGAGCAATCTCATTATTTGCTGAAAAACATCCCGTAACAATGATTTGTTCATTTTCGTTATTTGGTACTACATAATACACATCTTTAACTGATTTTGATCCCAAAATTTTCCTTGTTTTAAGAGCACAAAAGAAACCTTGTTTTAACCTTATTTAAAATTCTCTCTGTATGCTTTAGAATTCGGAAGAAAATATTAATAATATCTTCTTCCAAATATGTTTTTACATTTCTGAACCAATTTAAAACAACTTCTTTTGTAACGGCACATCTAGATTTTGTCAAATTTTCTGCTTGTGTTTTGTACCAATTTTGGATGACTTTTTTAAAACAATTATTTATAAAGAAATTGCCTTTATTAAATTCTAATAGGTAAAATTTCAGCATTAAATTTGATTATTTAGTTTTTCAGTTAAATCAAAATATTTTATCTCTACTGAAATAACACTTTTTGTATTGGTCACTTGGGTGGTCCATTACTGGAAAATCACGAAATAAGCAATCCAGTAATGGGCCACCCCTCCTAAAATCTTAAAAATAAATAAAATTTTGTAAATGGCCATTGGTATATTAAATTCAGTGTTTTATATTGCTAACCAAACAAAAACATTCAATTTTTACGGAAAAATAAAAAAGATATAAACTAAGTAAGTAAAGTCTGCTCTTAGCATGTTCATTAAGATTTTCAGTGAAAAACAGAAAAACTGTGAAACTTTATTTTCTGCTTCCTAATTGTTTTGGCGAAAAGTGTAAAAAATTAATCCAGCTTATAAAGCTTCCAAGGTGGAGTTCAGAAAAAAATAATAAAAGCTTAACTATTATGTATTATTATTTTATAAACCAAAAAGTGCGAGGTGGCCCATTACTGGAAGGTGGTCCATTACTGGCGCATCTACCCTAGAAACGAATTTCTATATCTGGACTGCTGAAAAATTCGGATAATTTTCCGACTGTAGATGGGAACAGATGAAGTTGGGATTTTAAATGTATTAGGTATTTAGATATGGTGAAACGAGATATAATATTTTAATTTTTTAACTGGTGCAGTTTTGTTACATTATTTTAAATATGTTAGAAAGTGTTTTATAATTTTTTATGCATGATTTTTTTGTTTCTTGCTTTGACTGGTTGAGATATGCACCCACTGATATTTCGACACCTTTTTTTTACGCCTTTCTCACTTTATTCTATGTATGTATGTAGCTTGTTTTCATCAGTTTAAAGGCATAACTGTGAAGTAGGCGAATACATCTGAATTTTTTAAAGTATTTTTCCATTAGCTTGATTTTTTCATATGAGATATTAATCTTTTCCTGTCTTTCTCAGTATTTTGTTCTTTGTAAAGTTATCCAGAACAATGTTTAACTTGATTTTCCCCTTAAAGGATTTTCTCATACGGTAGAGAGTTGTTTATTATTATTATTATTATTATTATTATTATTATTATTATTTTACATTTTAAATTTCTGGAGTCACTCGTGTTTCTTTTCACTCATGCTTCAAATATATGAATAGCAGCAACTACGGACAAAGAGTAAATTCTCAAAATTTAAAGATCTAATGATAATAACTATACAGAAAATAATTTTGTGCAAAACATAAATAAATTAGTAAATTTATTAAAATTTAAAAAATGAGAAAAATGAGAAAAATATTGAATAACCTCTTCAGAGCAAGATTCCGGGGTTCCTAGACGTTACTTATTTTCTCACAAGTAAAATGTAAAGGATAAAGTAGTGTTAGTACATGCTATGATCGTAGGGATACCTGCTAGCTTGGACCAACAGCCAATTTACAGGTATCAGGTACTAAAGGTAGGTAAAAACACTACAAACTTTTCTTAAATTCTCAGTGCTGATTTTCATGTATGTTTTACAGAATATTTTTAAAAATTAAAGATCAATATTGCTAGACACTTCCCGTGGGCAGTAACTTTTACCAGACGCTTTGAAGCTCCCTAAAAAATGATACAATTTTACTTATTTTCTCAGTCTTGATTTTTATATATGATGCTCAAGGAACTATTTCAATACTTTATATAAGCAGCCAGACTAATTGGATGGGCCAAACATCCAGCCAGACATACATAAATTGTTGCTATGAGTATGAGCGCGAGCGTGATAATTAGATAGTTTTATAACATAGCTTCATAAAACGTATGTTATTAAAATTCTAATGCAACTCTTCAGCGATAAGTACGTAATATTTTAATCCTTAATTAAAAAAATAACTATAGCATACCAAAATGTGAATACATTTGAAATCGCAATCGAAATTATGAACAAATCGTTATTAATTTATGAAGAGTGTTTTTTATTGGAAATATTGAGTTTATTGAGGTCTTATAATAGGCAAAAAAACAATAAAATTAGTAAATAGAAAATTTCAAAATAATTCATTTAAATATTAATCATTACTTTATTAATTAGAAAGTATGATCTATTTTATTATTTTTTATTAATCTTCACTATACTTGTCGTTGAAGTTTCATAATTCATCATCAATCCAATGTTAGTATTGAATGTATTTATCATCATCTTTAGTTTATTTTTCTATAAAAAATATGTTAGTAATTAAAAATCAAATAATTACAAATTTACATAAATATTAAAATTGAATTCACTTACAAAGCCTGGTAGTTGGTCCCCATCAAATCAGTTGAAATGATATTGATTATCTTCCAATGTTCACCCATTGTTTTTAGGACTAAAAGTATCTAATTCTTTTTTATGAGTATTATTCTAGAGACTAGCGATGTAATTAGCTCATCGAAAATGCCTGCAGCTGGCAGGTATCACTACGCTCATAGCACATATTAACACTACTTTATCCTATACATTTTACTTGTGAGAAAATAAGTAACGTCTGGGGGCTCTGGGATTTTAAATTAAAAGTAAAAAACACTCGAACAGACATTTATTGGTTTTGTACAAACAACATAACGTCATAGCTGACAGAAGGAGCCACTATTTCTAAAATTGTTACTCTAAGGGACAGGTCCTTTAGTCTCAGAAATACAGTTCTAAGATTAATAACACCGTTAAAATATCAATCTACTGGGTGTCCCAAAAATGACTGATGGATTATAAAATTCAAAAACTTGCAAACGGTGACAGCTATTTAAAAAATTTTTGCTGGAGGGTTATGTATAATGTCAGGAGTTTTTTTACCGTAATTTTTTTATTTTAGTTCAAATTTCAAACAATAGATGGCGCTGACGGCAATTAAAGCCCAGGTTGACGCTGAAACTAACCTCATTCAGCACTGATCCTCTGGCCTTTAATCGCCTTCAGCGCCATCTATTGAAATAACATTCATTTTATACAGAAATAAGCATCAGTGATTAATTTTGATTTACCGGAAAGTTTTCGTTTAATATGTGAAAAAAAAAAAAAAAAAAAACTCTTATCGTTCCGAATATGGCCAGAAATGTTTTGTTGAGCCGATTTAAGTTTTTTCGCTTTCTCCAATGTTGTCAAAAAGGGATCTTTGTCTATCATGGTCTACATAGGATAAACATATGTATACAGCAATGTATTCTGGAAGCGTTTCCGTTCAAATATTCATTTGAGAAATTTACATTTTTTATTGTTCTGCTCGAGAAACTGTTTCATAAAATAATTATTGCTCTTAGATTTACACATATCATGACAAAAATGTTTCGTTTCTTCCTTCTTTGCATAAAGGTAGCCAAAATAATTTATTGCAATCGCTTAATAGTATTTTATTGCTTGTAAGCATCATATTTCTCACTCACAAGGAAAAAGACGCAACTAAAAAAAGGAATGTTGAATATTCTTCCTCTAAAAGATTTGATTTAGGCTCGTCCCTCTACAGGAAAAGTTTCATAAGTGTAGTTATCAGAAAACGGTTAAATTGCGCCATATGTTAACTTTGCCTTACTGGAGGGGTGCAAATTTGTTGGAGGATAAATTTGTTGAATCCTCGATTTCTTTTCTAAGGCTTGATTCTTAATGATTTTGCACTTTTATCTACACCTTTACTGTTGCTTGTAGAGCTCTAGTTTTATGTTACAGAAAAAAAAAAAACTTATGTTTTTTTCTGTGAAATGCAGTGTCCCTGTTGTGTGACTTTGTTTGCGGTGAGTGGTATGAGTTTCGTTTTGTAAAAATTATGCAATAAATGTAATTTTTTTAAAATTTCAACATTTTTTTCTTGAAAACACATTTAACATACTTAAAATACCGACTATGTTTTTCATCCATCCAGAAGTAATTCTTATTTTGAAGATTATCGACCTATGCTAGAAATGTGTAGTGCATCCAATCTTTCTATACATTAAAATACTCGCAAATCAAGGTTCCTTTGAACTTCCTTTTTACTCAAAATATATTTTTATATAAAAGAGCAATGCTGTACCTCGATTTCAGTATTAAATTCTTTTTTATGAATCTATTGAACGTTATAGAGAAACCACAGTCATTTCCACAATTACATAAAATTTCTCAAATAATAATAATAATAATAATAATAATAATAATAATAATAATAATAAAAATTAATAAATAAAAAATAAAAAAAGGTAACCAAATCAAATAGTTTGAGTCGACTGATCATAAATTTACAACAAAAACTAGAAGCTTAATAGGGAATAAAAGTCACTGTTATTATAATTTAAAAGTAATTTAAAGGAAAAATATGACTCACACATAATTAATAAATATTGTGGAACAATTTTGAGCAAAAAAAAAAAAAAAAAAAAAACCAAAAAACAACAACCAAAAAAAAAAAAGAAAAATAACCCAGTTATTTTCACTGATAAAATGGCGTCACGTGAAAGGATTCTTGTAAATTACTAAAAAATTATATATTCTATATTTGTAAATAAATTTATTAATTTCTTGTTTAATTCTTATTGTCACGAACTGATGTATGCAAACAAGTTATAGATAAATATGAATGCTGCAAAAATTGCTCTTGAATAAATTACTTTTCTTGATTATATATACATTTAATTTATATTTCAATTATATCACGCATTCTCAGAATTTTAAATCAGATAAAAAGATTGATCACTGAAATTTTAGTTTCGAGTTTCGAAATTTGTATATCGAAACAAAAATATAAATGTCTCAAAGATTTCGACATTTTAATTCTACAGCGAATGCAGTTTAAAATATCAAATTACTTCGTATTATATATGCTGAATAAAGCCTCTTATTGTATTCTGCTATTAAAATGCTCATTTCGCAATCAATGAAATTGCCTGTAATTAAAAAGTTATAATTATCGATTGTATTAAATTCATCGTTTGAATAAGTAATAATGGTTTTATATATTGAACTCGATTTTGTCTGAAATTCTTGTCAACTGACTTGGGAAAATCTTTTGAAAAAACTCATATTTAACAATTAAATGATTTTAAACAAAAAAATTGATGTAGTTGTAACATGAGTCGATATAACAACCACATAAAGCGAAGATGGGAGGGGAATGCATAGATTAATTTTCGAGCTAAATATTTGATAATTAACTACAAATATACAGGTAACTTACACATAAACATTTTTTCCCATCGAAACCCTAAGAGATTTTTTTTATTTACAAATTGATTATTGGCCATAAACTTGCAACGCCGGACCAGCCAGCAAGGTAAAAGAAATAAAAACAGGTGAATTTAAAGATAGAGGGGTGAGAATCGTCCATGTACTGGCAGATTTCCTTTTTATAACTTCATCGGAAAACCCTTCTCCCTATCTTGCAAAATTTCTGGAGTGCAACACTTCTACAATTTTCAAAAGGTTAATTTTCGTAATTTTTAAAATGATTTGTAGCATTTGAATAAGAATTGGAATGTATGCAGCTTGGTACCTTTGATTTTTTGTAGTCTATCCATGATTTTGAAATATGCTGGAGGCAGAAAGTATTTTAAATGCTGAAAAAAAAATTGTTATCATCCAAACTCTTTGAAATTTTTAGAAATTAAAAACATATGTTTTTGTACATTGGATGAAAAATATTGATATTTAATGGAAAAGGGTGCCTAAAAAGACTTTTTTATACTGAGATGAAACACTTTTTTATTGATTTCTTGAAATTTCCTCATTTTTAATTTTGTAATATATATATATATATATATATATATATATATATATATATATATATTGGAACGTTTTGAAAGTTTTGGATTTAATATAAATCTGGCCTATTGAAATTTTCTAAAAAGTAATATTAAAATTCTGATTGTTTTCAGCATTTTTTAGGACAGAAAAATTTTGTCTAATTGAAACGCCTTGTGACCTACCTTCGCCGTTATGTTTGAAAGCGTTATCATTCATATTTTTAAAAACTAATTACACCGTCGATTAGAAGTTGGTTTCAACTTTAAATGTATATATTTGATTTTGTCGGTTCGGTATCACTAAAACTGCTGGTAGGAGGAAAATTTTTTCGGAAAAAATGACTCATTTTGAAATTTTTTTTTTTAAAGGGTTATTTGCGACACTTTTTCCAGTTGATTGTGGTATTTGAGACGTAAGAGTATGATTTTTGGGGATATGTCATTCGATTTTAACTATACTGATCGGTTTTGTCAAATTGAATAAAATCAAAACTATAAAGCAAACACAAATAAAGCCGGAAGACGCTTCTTCGCTATTTTCTGTTACATAAATGGGTTTGTACGCACAAATGCAGCTCGGTAAAATATCTATGAAATCATTTAATTCCCAAACACCACATTAGCACCGGAATTTTAGTAAAAGAAAATTCAGTTTATTGAATGTGTCAAATATGGCGTATTTTCTTATTTACATATAAAGTTGTTTTCAAATTTCGATGTAAATAAATTTGATAATATAATCATAAATTTAAACACTTAAGTAAAGAATTTGCTCTACGCCGCAAAGGGTCAAATAATGGAGGTGCTCCCTACCGATCCTGGGCTCTTTCTATTTACGACACCACTTTTTTATATTTCCTTATTAATTTTTCATCAAATGAGAAAAGTTTATCTGGAATATAAACTCCGAAAATATCAGTGATTTCTATGATAAAAAACAATACATTTTATTGTCTTGCATGCGTTAAATATAAAAAAAAGAGCTGTCAAAACAAGTTATTTAAGTAACTTTGAAATGTGAATATATTTTTATAAGATCCACTTTTCTTTTATATTCTTTTATGTTCAGAGTAAATTTAATATTTCACATGTTTGATGTAGCTTGTCACTATGAATATAGTGAAAACAATGTAACTCAGAAATTTACTGTATACAATTCTTGAAATTTTCTTGCTCAGTAAAACTATTAAAATAAAAAATAACCAATATGAACAAAACTTTATGAAATAAAGAAAATAATTGCAGTTCAGATATGTCTTATAAAAGTGTATTATGCTGTAAAAAATCATTCTATAATGTTATTATTTCTTATAATGACATTGTATGGTATATATGTTGTGTTCTAGTACAAGATGTTGTTTTCAGTTTGTCCTCACACACAGTTATCGATGTTCCATGTCCGACATTAAGCAGTAACACATTCGCAACGTAAAAAGGAAATTCCCGTTTCTATTGAAACAAGCAAAAAAAAATCATACGTTAAGCATAGATTATGAAACACTTTCCAACACTTCCTGAAATCTTCATCAAAACTTCGTTATTTAGGGAAATAAGGTTACTGTCTATATTCAAATAATATTCCAATAATTTTGAACTGCCCTTCAGTTGATATACATATTTTACAGCGTATCCACTCTCAACGGTGGCTAATGGCTAATTTCTAAACCGTTAGTCATGGACATATAGTTCCAATTGCAAAAATGCTTTAAAAACGGTGAAGAATTGTTTTTTAAGCAATTTAGGTAAAAAAAAAAAAAAAAAAAAAAAAAAAAAAAAAAAAATACAAAATTACGAAAATTAAATTTTTATACGGTCCCCTTGTCCTATAAATGATATTTAGTAAATTTTCCCCACTACTGTAACAAGTAAGAGAAAAAAGGTCCCATTCATCTAACATTAAAATTGAGCGAGTTATAAAACTTTAAATTTCATGACTTAAACCACTTTTCTGTTACTGAAAACGGATCAGTTAGACTGAGCTTTAAGGGAACGTACACTAACAAGGGGACCACCAAACATGCAGCTCACAGATTTTGATGAATTCAAAGTATATTGTAGGGGTCATACCATTAATTATTCAGCTGAAAGGGTTCTTTCAAATGGGCCTTAGTTTTTGAGAAATTGGGGGTCAAAGTTCAGCGTATATTTTAAATACTTATTAGTAAAGCTGTTTGTCAACAGATTCGTGGCTCCGCGGTAACGTGCGAGATTCCAGGCACGGAGGTGGCGGGTTCAGCTCCAAGTTGGAGCTTTTTTTTTTTTCTTCTTTATATGTTTCGTATATGTTAAATTTTTAAGCAGAATTTGAAATTCTACATTCAACTTATTAATATTTTCTTATGGGGATAGTTTACTTTTTTCATTTTTTTTATTATTTAAAGAAATATGGTTCAAATGATAAACTAATTACACTTCAAAATTCATAAAATAAATAAAAATAAATAAAAATGCATATATAATTAAAATTTTCAAAAGTATAAAAATTTTGAATATTTTAAAATCCCTTCTACTTTAAATATTAATAATTTTGCTCAATTACATTTAGTATATATATTGCTAAGTAAAAAAAAAAACTCATACTTTTGTAAATTCATTAAATTCACATTCTTCATTCAATATCCGTTCATCTGGTTCAATAAATTATCGATTATCTCATATTTCTAATATTGGATTATGAAATTTTTCTGCTATAGCAATAGAAGAAAAGGAAATATCATCCGGTTGGGAATTTGTAAGCAGATTATCATTTCGTAACAACATCTTGCAATATTTTAATGCATTCGTAATTTCGACTTTTTGTTCCTTTTCCAAACGAAAGTTTTCTGTACTAGTGCTGCTTCCTTCTATTACAGTATTTTTAGCATTCAACCCATTTTTAGCATTCGACACAAATCTACTAATTGCATACTCAATTTTCATACCATAATTTCAGCTATACATATACATACAGATATTTCAAATATTTTATTTGTCTGCAAAAGAAACAAAATGACAACAGCAAAAATAATTTCTATTTTTGCTTGATTTTACCGAGAAAATAAAAGCAGACGAATAAAAAAAATATCTATCATTTTATGTATCTTAAATTCTAATTTCCTTAGCAGAAGACTTTTCTAATCTAGTTGATTTTTTTTATTAAACGTTAGAGATAAATGTATTGAAAGATCAGTAAAAATTTGGATAATATTTTAGCACTACTGCATTAATATTTTATTACACTTTCGATAGTATGCATTATTTGAATTAACTAATCCTATGTTTGAGAAATTGCACCTGAAAATTATTTTGTATAATTTATAGAAAAAAGGATAAATTTTCATTTAAAATATTCCACAAAAAAGTGATAGAAAAAAGAAAAATTATTATTTCAGAATTGTGCTTAGAAAAGAAATTACATAATAATTAAAAATAAAAGGTTAAAGGCATAAATTCGTTATGCAGTTTTGTCAATAAAAATATTAGTTTAAAAATTGCAGATAAAAAGAAATTTTCATGAAATACATTCGAAAATATAATTTTACTTTATTAAGAAAATATCAAAAAGTTCAAAGCTGTAGAATTCCCAATTGTGCTTAAAATATGTAACATGTAAAAAGTATATAAAGAAAGAAAAAAAAGGCGCCAACTGTGATTTTTTTTTTTTTTTTTTTTTTTTTTTTACTTAGCAATATATATAAATATAATTGAGCAAAATTATTAATATTTAAAGTAAAAGGAATTTTAAAACATACAAAATTTTTATACTTTTGAAAAATTTAATTATATATGCATTTTTTATTTATTTTTATTTATTTTATGAATTTTGAAGTGTAATTAGTTTATCGTTTGAACCATATTTTTTTAAATAAGAAAAAAAAAATGAAAAAAGTAAACTATCCCCATAAGAAAATATTAATAAGTTGAAAGTTTTAGAATTTCCAATTCTGTTTAAAATTTTAACATATACGAAACATATAAAGAAGAAGAAAAAAAACCTCCAACTTGGAGTTGAACCCACCACCTCCGGGTCGGGAATCTCGTACGTTACCGCGGAGCCACGAAGCTGTTGACAAAGAGCTTTCCCAATAAGTACTTAAAATATACGCTGAACTTTGACCCCCAATTTCTCAAAAACTAAGGCCCATTTGAAAGAACCCTTTCAGCCGAATAATTAATGGTATGACCCCTACAATATACTTTGAATTCATCAAAATCTGTGAGCACCATGTTTGGTGGTCCCCTTGTAGTAAGTGCTTAAATTATTATAAAGGGCGTCCATTTCCAGAACGGTCCAATGGCTACTTTGTAAACCATTTGTCACAGACATATAGTTCCAATTTCAAAAATGTTTTTAATGAAGTAAAGAAATATTTCTAAAGCGATTTAACTGAAGGTGTTGCCACCGTATGAGTTTTACGATAGTGTTAATTCTAATTAATTAACTTCTAGATTGGTTAAAATAATTGAAGACGCGAGTTTCAAAATTTTCTTTTTCGAGAAAATTAAATTTTGGAAAATCGCAAAAAACCTTTAAATGCGTCCATTGGTTTCACATTATAAATTTGGAGATTGTAGAGTTAAATTAGTGCAGAATTGGTATACACTGATGGAAAAAAACAAATGTGATAATGCGAGTTTTGAAATTCATATCATCAATTGTATTTTTACATATGTTTTATTTTGTAAGGAAATGAAATTGCTTCTTTTCAGGATTTTATTTTTAAAAAGTGTATTATTTTGATAAGCTTTTTTTTTTTTTTTTTTTTTTTTTTACCTAAAGCGTTCCTACTTATGTTTTCCTAGTCCAAAATTTGTATTAAAATTTTAATTCACTTCCTAATATTCGATCGAGGTTCAATTCGCATACTTATTAATATCCAATATCGCATACTTATTAATACTATTTTAAATGCATACCATTTATTTATTTTAGAGGATTACACCAAGTTCCATTAGGTTATGTATTCTAATAGAATTTTAAATATGTATAATTTTGTAACCAATTGTGAGTGTTGTTTTTCATAATTTAATCACGAAATTTCTGTTTTTTTTTATTTATATTTTTAGTACAAGATGTATATTTTGCTTTAATATATAAACATCAACATGTATGTAATAACAATATTGGTTTGAGTTGCTTTTTCATTTTATGTATTAATTATAACTATAATACCAGGCGTTAAAACCTCGATATTCGTTAGAAATACTTCTAATATTCACATAGATTTACAATATGTACACCGCACATATAAGTTTTTGTTAAAAAATATATTTTATAGCTTATTTTGTAAAAAAGAGTTATTTTCTCATTAAAAGAGTTTCATCATTCTTTATAACATATTTAAAGAAACAATTTAAGACTGTGATGCAATATAACCATTTTAGTGTCTTTATATGCATTTATACATGCTTTAGATATTCTGCATTCCTTTTCAATTTTCTTTAGTGTTACAAAAAAGTTTTGAGCTAAAATTTCACTTTGAAGTTTTATGTAATACACTTAAATAATAAAATGGAGCACAGAAAAAATTGATCGTAGATCTTATCATGAAGTACAGTATGTTGTTTTCCAATGATCGAATCTATATAAAAAAATTGTAAAAGACAAAATTTCTTTCAATTAAATATCGCAGTATGCAATACCTTAAGAGGAATTTTTTTTGCTTTTCATGTAGTTATTTTAAAAACATAATGTGGCGTGCAACTCTCTTTCATATATATATTTTTAAATACATTCAAAGAGTTACATAAAGATTTTTTTTAAGTTCTTAGAAAATATTGGGACATATTTCGCCTAATTTTTAACACAGCTGAAAGATTTTAAACAGTTAAAATTAATTTTTTAGTATTCAAGGGATTCTGATATCTAAAAAGTTTTCGCTGGAAGAAAAGAGCTTTTTTTTTTTAACTCTTAAATTAAAAAATATCTTTGATTCATGATATCGTTCAAAGTATTTAAATAAGGTTTTTTTAGACATATAAACATATTTTAAAGCGAAAAGATTATTTAATATAGTGTTCCTTATTTTTATGTCGATTATTTAATTCTTCTGATTAAATAAGAATTCTGGTTAAGAATGCACTTATATCACTTAAGAGCCAATATTTTGAAATTCAGACAAAGAAATGATGTTTTGATAGTTGTATTTTTTGATTTGCTTGATTTTTATGTATGTTGAAGTAGATCATATTTGATAAATAATCAGTAATTTTGAAGTCTTGAAAAAATTTCTTCTTTTCTATAGAAAATGTCAAAGTTGAATGTTATGAATGCCATTTTTCGTAAAAAATGAAATGCAGCTTCTGGTATATTTAGAGCACTATATCTCTCGCAAGCAACAACATCCTAAAATTCTGTCGGTATAGATTGTTAGTATAACCATACTTACTTATTAAAATTTATTTGTTTCCATGGGAAATGGTTAATTTACATTGTTATGTTGCCACAAAATACAGTCAAAATGACGTTTTTGTCCATTTTCCGCAGTTAATATCTTATTTAAGCAATAGTACCCCAAACTTTTTCTTATAGAATATGAATGTGTACTACTAGGACAAGCAAAATAATGTAGTACTGTACCGAGATATTGTTGCTGTTAGCAGATATAACCTGTTAAATACTCTAAATTTTCAAAATCTCCAACCTTTAAAGCAATGTTATTTCAAATAAGCGCAGCAGTAAAATAAAACAAAATATGTCACGCAGTAGGTGAATATATGTACAAAAACATGGAAAAGAAAAAAAAGTGGGGCCTTGTGATGCTTTTGTTTAAAAAAATGACAAAATTTTCAAATAAACAATGTCGATGATAATATTTCTTCCCTATCAGAAAATGAAAAAACCTTTTTCTCGTTCCTCTTGCTGTGTTTTATCCCTATCAGAAAATGAAATAACCATTTTTTGTTGTCCCTTCCGAAAGAGAATGGGGATGTTTCATTTTCTCTGAGGAAAAAAATGTGATAATGGACATTGCTTTTATTCTAAATTTTGTCATTTTTTAAAATAAAAATATCACGAGGCTCCATTTCTTTTTCTTTTCCATGTTTTTGTACGTATATTCACCTACTGCGTGACAAATTTTGTTTTATTTTACTGTTGTGCTTATTTGCAATAAGATTACTTTAAACGTTGCAGATTTTCAAAATTTTGAGTATTTAACAGGTTATATCTGTTAACAGCAACAATATCTCGGTACAGTACTACATTATTTTGCTTGTCCTAGTAGTACACTTTCACATTCTATAAGTAAAAGTTTGGGGTACTATTTTTTAAATAAGATAAGTGCGAAAATGGACAAAAGCGTCATTTTTACTGTACTTTCTGTTAACATAACAATGTAAAGTAACAATGTCCCATGGAAACAAATAAATATTAATAATTAGGTATGGTTATACTAGCAGTTTATGCCGAAAGAATTTTGGGATGTTGTTGCTTGCGAGAGATATAGTGCTCTAAATATATCAGCATTTCACTTTTCACGAAAAATGGCATTCAGAACCTTGAACTTTGACATTTTTAATAGAAAAGAGGAAATTTTTTCAGGGCTTCAAAATTCATCAATAGGATCTACTTCAACATATAAAAAATTCAAGAGATAAAAAAATACAACTAAATCACTTTGTCTGATTTTCAAAATAAGGGCTCTTAAAAAATCGTCAACAAAATTTACAAACCATTTGATTTAACGATAAATTATTTTTTTCATGCGCCTTATAAAAGGAAAAATTTAATAAAATGCTATATTTATCAATTGGCTGTTAGGATTTAGAATTATGTTATATATATATAATGTGCCATCATAATTTAAATATACTATTTCGTCTCTACCTGTAATAAACTTTACTCCCAGGAAAAGAATATATATGCTTTCATTATAATATTATAGTGCATGGGGCAGTGTTACATTTTTAACGAATTTTACCGTTGATGATTTTCATATTTATGATAGATGATAACGAAAATTTTCAGTTACGTAATAAATCTCTAAAATTACATTTTTGGATATATCAGTGCGTTAAATATTCATTTCACACTTTGATATTTATTTTATAAACAAAATATATAGATACAAACCACAATCGAAATGTAATTTACATATAAAATATATTTATATTTCTGTTGTTATATACAATGAAATCTATTAGCAAACAACTTAAAATTTATTGTTAATTATTCATAGTAGTCATACAATTCATAATAAGCAATACAGGTTTGTGATTATCAAGGATTATTTTATTTTGTGAATGCTATTCACTTGTTCTGCCATTAGAAATTCATGGAAAATATGTTAAATTAGTCCTCCTTAACCCTTTATTTACCGAATTATGAATTTATGAAAATTCTAAAGCATTTTAGGTAAATTGTTTAAACTAAATTAAAAAAAAATTACAACATAATTTAATAATTTTTGAAGAATTTTAAAAGAATTCGAGGATTTAGAAGGATTAATTAAATTGAAAAATCTCCATCCCCTTCCCTGAGCTCAAAGAAAGCTGAAAAGATACAAACTCAAAAGAAATCATCTTTTTATAAATATTTTTGTTTTATCTAACCAATAATGCTTTTGGAACAAATTAAAGTAATAACTCACTCTAAACAGCATTACAACTAATCGACGTATTAAACGAATTGTATAATAAGTAATTTTAATAGTACTTATTAGTACGGTAGATAAAGAGTTAATTATTTCTTATTTTTATTCTCGTTTGATGTGGATTCAAAATTTTTATAAATCAATTCATCAATGTTGGATTTATAAATCCCGTATTCCATACACTGTAAAAAAATCTGTAAAGGTACTAAACTTTTTCTAGGAAACTGGGATTCCTAGAACTTTTCCTGTAACGACAACAGCAAAAATTCAAGTTTCAGAATCGGTTACATGAATTTTTCCTGTTATCGTCACATGAAAAGTTCTTGGAATCCCAGTTTGTTAGAAAATGTTTAGTGCCTTTGCAGATTTTTTTTTTTTTTTTTTTTTTTTTTTTTTTTTTTTTTTTTTTTTTTTTACAGTGTAAGACATTTAAAAAATGTCCTTTAAGGTGTTTTAAAATTTTTTAATACATTTATAGTATACATAAAATTACACTCGTATGATGTTTCATTTATAAAATAAATATCACAGAATTTTATCTAAGCATTATACAAGTTCGACTTATGTAACATTCAAGTTACGTAAAACTTTACGGAACGCATTACATATATAAGCCGGAGGATGCCGGTATATGCCAAAATCATCGACGCTAAAATTCGTGTTGAAAATCTGGCGTTGCTTTCTGTACTGTAAAAAGTTACAGGAAAGTTTAAGGAAAGAAAAGTCTATGTGTATTTATAATCCTTCCATGGTAATTTGACAGGAAAATAATGGTAATTTAAATTAATTTATATAAATCATTTCGCTGACAATCATTATTAGAACAAGCACAATTTTAATATGTATTGCCTGCAGCATATGTTGCTATTAAAAACGTTCTATTCCCGTAGCAAACCGAAATCTTTCAAAGTCATCGGCCGTGGTATCGTGGAAAGGCTATACAAGAAGTATTAACACTTTACTATGCGATTTTATTTTTGGAACTGTATTTATTAATGCTCTTATTGAGAGTCAGATTACAGAAATATTTCAGAAATTTACTCTTTAATGCATGTTTTTAAACTGTGTTACTTAATGAGTAATATTTTGTAATATAATTTAATTCCTAACTTTTAAGGGAAAAAAATAGAAAATATATATACAATAAAAAATGAAAATAAATTGAAATAAATTTGTTGTAAAAACAATTAGTAAATTCTTCATTCTGTTAGGAACTTATAAATCAACAAACGGCATGACGTAATAAATTAGTTTGGAGTTTCCAAAATTCTAAATTTATTTTGTAAACAATCTTTGTTTGTCTTTAGCTAATTGAATATTTTATCGTGCTTCTGGTTTTATTTTCTTTGTTTTATCCTTTTACTATAGAAATTCGAGTTTTCGATTGAGTAAACACAATCTTATACAATAAATTGTGGTTTTTAAGTGTCTACATTTCTCCAATTACATGTGATAATCTTTAAAAGATTTGGGCAACTTTTTCAAAATTAAAAAATGTTAAAATATCTGAAAGTATTCTGAAAATTTCTAAATTGTGATTTCTTTGGAATCTTAACAAATACCAATCCTATTTCAAAAGTGATAGTTAAAAATTGATGGTGACAGTCCTTGCTCTAACATAGGCTATATGTTATATTGTTGATACTACAACCAAGGGAGTGGTGGAGCTTTCGACTATAAGTTTGGAAAATGACATGGCAATTATTTTTAAGATGTAAAGGCTTGTTAAGAACAGTTTCTAAAAAATTCAAAACTTCCAATAAAAACTGAAATGAGTGCAAGATCTTGAAAATAAATTGTAAATAATAACTTAATTAGAATTAGTTTTATTTCTTATCATAATTTAAGTTTCATTTTCGACTAATCCAATATTATAATCCTGTTTAGTGAAATTGTGGCTATATTAGTATTTTTTATTATTATGAAAAGCAGTATAATTTCTTCTAATAAAAATAGGTTGACAAATACCAGTTAACGTATTTGAACTATTGAGCAGGAAACATTAATGTATCTTTTAAGTAATGTTTACCTTTTTAGAGCGCCCTTAACTTTTATTTTTCATTTTTCGTACATGTGTTATTATTTTTCATTTCATTTCGGGAATATACTGATGTAGATAATTTTAAGATGTAGGATTTTTTCATATTTTTCATCTTTACTATACTTTTACTTTGAGATTGTATTAGTTTCGAGTTTTTATTGTATTCTGATTTTGAAACTTTGTTTCTATTTTCTGGAATCCATGTAACAAACAGCTTTCAAGCACTTAAAAAAATGGATCCTCAAAATTGAGTAAAATGAACTCAGTTTTAAGTACTTCATATACTCAAAACATCTCCGATACAAATGTACTCAAAACTGAGAAACATGTGTACTCATTTTTGATTCCTTGGTTGTGTTCGGATATAAATCGCAATGAAAGCCCCCCCCCCTAAACTTACAAATTAAAATTAAAATACGTTAACATTTATTTCTTGCTCAAAATTATTAACAATAAAACTTTAATTGATTATTTTTAAAGAAAAATAGCAAAATATCTAAATCGAACATTTTTATGACCAGAGCATTATTTGCAAGTACTTTAATATTATTTCAAAATACCATTCATAATTTAATATTTACATTAATAAGCATATTTTAAGGCGTTATGAATTAAATAAACCAATAAAGGGTACAAAATTATTGTTTGTTTGGTTTTGATAACATATGATTTTTCAAAACTGAGAAAGCAGTGTGCTAATTTTTGATCCAAACATAGTCAATTCGATAAGAGTTCACCGCTTTACTCCTTTTTGAGTACTTCATTTTTTTCAGTGAATGCATGAATGAAATGTTCATTATTATCAGAAAGGTGGTATTTTTAAAAACTATTTTTGAATGTCTCTGTCCGCACTTTTATCTATTCTTGAATAGAATCTATTCTGCTTATCTGCTTTCAACTGTGTTTTTTAAAACGCACATTTATTCTTTCCTTAAAAAATTCAAAATTTGCATCATTTATATTTCTATATAATGTTAAATTTATTTTGAACGCATTTCTTTCGAAGCATGGGACTTTATAATAAAAGTTATATTTCAAATTTTACAGTCCTAAATTTGAAAATTTATGCTGGTAGAAACAGCATTTGTTGTCAACTCCTCATGAATCATCGTCAACATCAAAATTAAAAGAAATTTTGTATTATTCAGGAAGAAGATAAACTTATTAGTTGGTTCATTAACAAGAAAACCACTTTTAAAATCATATTTATTTGCAGGGAAAAT
Source organism: Maratus speculifer (assembly GCA_964019185.1). Lineage (NCBI taxonomy): Eukaryota > Metazoa > Arthropoda > Arachnida > Araneae > Salticidae > Maratus > Maratus speculifer. The sequence goes on along the minus strand of OZ025291.1, from coordinate 35,524,936 downwards.
GTCAATGCGCAAACCAATGCTAATAGCTGAACTCTTATCAGCCAAACCATTTGTGCTTATGCGTTGTTGAAATATTCAATTGATATCTTTAAATTTGTATTTTTTTTAGAGCTGAAACTCATTCTCGTTGAAGAGTGATTCTGAAACAGTACACGGAGTAAATATCAGTAAAGTAATATCAAAAGTAAGGGCCATATTTTATAATTCTATTTTAAATTTAATTGTGTTCCAGTTACACACGAATTTTTAAATTTCAATCATATAAGTTTATGGAATAATCCAGTGGTGATATGCTCTATTTTTTGCTTAAATATACTCCGCTTTTATCACCTAATATTTTTTATTAAAATTTGCAAACATCTATTAACTTTAAACATTTTAAACACACATTTTAGTACCCAGTCATATAAAAGCACTAATGCATATTCATACAAGAATTCGTAATTTCATAAGTTAACAAAGCTTAAATAAACTCAATTTTTGCTTTAACAAGCATTTTAATATAATTTATGAACTTGCGTCTGTAAATTTCCTAAAAGCTTCTCCACAAATGTCAGATTCCGTTAGTTTTTAACAAATCTCCGAAAACAAAATGGTCAACAATAAGCATAGAATATTCTTGACTAATTCTAATTTGTAAACGAGTCACCTTTTCCCAATTCCCTTTAGTTAGATTAAACAGTTAGTTAAAGTTCTTGACGTTGATAGGATTATTTGGTTTTCACAATTAAGTAAAAAAAAAAAAAAAACACCTGTTTTAGGATTATTCGAATAATTTAAGAAGTTAAAAGAGTTTTTCATAATGCAAAATGTGTTTTTAAAGAATAATTCATTTTTAGAAAGCTGCTGTAAAATGCAGCTTGTTCTTCTGCATGGATTTTACATAGGATATTTTGTTAAAGGTAAAGGTATCAGAACTATGTTTTATTTATGCGTCAACTCACTTATACACAATGACTTTATTCATTTACGCTGATGAAGTCGCAGCACATGGGTAATAGTGGTCTTATTTGTCATGTGTATAAATGGTTGAAATATTTGCCTTTATTATTGAATCATCTATTTTTTTTCACCGTTTTGGAAAATTTGCCTCTAGTAAAGAGCATGGTCACATGATGTACAAATTTCTAGTTGAAATTTATATTAATTAGGTATTATCCAAAAAACTAAAGCTAAATGTCAGCTGGCATTTCGAAGTAAATGAAAAAAGAAAATGATTTTAAATGTATTTAAAACGGATGCTTAAAAAAATAAGATACACAGTTTACGTTTTTTATAATACTATTATTTAAAAAAAACCTCCATCTTATTCAGTCGTAAATATCTGTCTTTAAATAAGACAAATGCTACTTTACAAAAATAGTGGTACGAACATAAAAAATTTAAGATGACGAGAAATCTGGCCAAGTGGACTGCATAGGTAAAACCATTAAACATCAAAACTTTAAGGTAGAAGCTTTAGAATTTTTTGCTGGATGTAATTTCCCCACAATTTTCAAAAAGTAAGTTTTATTTAATTGCTAATATTCTTCCCTTTTCAAAAAAAAAAAAAAAAAATAAATAAATAAATAAATAAATAAATAAATAAATAAAAAATAAAAATAAAAATAAATAAAAATAAAAATTTAATATAAATACAAAATTAAACTTTCTTTGTTTAAAAAATTGCTTTTAAGATGTTTTTTTTATCGTCGATTTTGTAGCTTTCGTAATTTCATTTTATGTGTAATTCCTTCTGTTCTGCTTTTAAAACACATTATATTTTAACTTAACTTTTCAAAAACTTTATTATTTCGAACATTAATTTTTTTATAATTTTATCTACTATTAAAAACTTTTACAATTTTTCTAGTTTCTGACCTACCAAATATTTACTCACATTATATATTCTCCATCATTAAATCCTGAATTGTTTAATTAATCAGCTTTTGAATATTATAATGTATGTAAAAATATTATTTAAATTAAAATATTAGAATAGTTTGATTTTCTGTTCCTTAAAGAACATCATAGCTATGAATAATGCAATATTCCGCTTGTTTCCATGTTAGTACTGAATTTAAAAGTAGCAGAACATACTGAAAAGAAATACAGTAAAAAACAGTATAAGATGTTTTAGATGCAAACATAAATGAATACTAAGACATTGATTTTAACGAATTAAAACGCATAGATTCATTTATGTTTTGTTTAAAACTAGAATTATGTTACAAATACGATATAAATTCTAATCAAATACCCGCAGATAACCCTAAAAATGTAATATGGCAGGTATCTTACTTTTATATTGTAATTATATCACTATTTCGAAAAAAAAACTATGTGGCATATTTCTCTTCCAGATGCTTTTGAAAACTATTGCATACATTATGAAGTATGGCTTTGTTGAACATATGTTAGAAACATATCCTTATAATGTTCATAGAAAACATACATATAATTTATTGCATATTTAAACGATCAAACCTTTTGGAATAAAATAACGTTTTGCATGTTATTTCAAACTATGTATGAATCAGAATTCAATTTGTCAGGATTTTGCATTAATCTCTTTTACTTTCGAAATTATGTAATCACATACATATCATTGCATATCTAAATAAATCTATACAAGACATTATATGTTCAAATGATTGAAAATAAGTTTGTCTCATAAAGTTAATGCAGTTTAACATGATATGCTACTGTAGCATTAATTATGAATGAATAAATGAGATATACATATTGAGTCAAGCCATTTCAAATGTATAATCGACATCAATTACAGTGAAATATTCCCTTCATAAATTCAAAGTAGAATCCCAGTCAATTCTATATATATCATAGATATTTATTACTTTAAATAGAGATAATACGTATGTGTTTATTGTATTATTTTGCAAGTACATTTTAAACATTAGTAAACATTTTTAGATGAAAAAAAAGAGTTAAGAACTAATTGCTATAGTGCTGCAATTACAATAAACTCATAGTATTGCACAAATTAATTTAACGATTAAAAGCTAAAATAAAATCATTAAAAATTTGTTGGTATTGGAAATTTTTAAAATATAATTTTAGGAGTCTAACTCCTTACTTACTTTAATTTATCACAAATCTACAAATTTTAAAAAAGTAAACTGAGATTACAGAGCAATAATCTTATTTAATAGTAAAGTTAAAGGTTGTCTGTTTTAAAGGAAATGATACAGATGTAGCAAAATTAAAAATGATGTATTTATTCTTCAAAAGTTTAAGTAGTTTAGAATGTTATGAAATTAATATAAAGAGATAGAATTGTTGTTCAATTTAACGTAGAAAATTTGGATATAAACAAACAGAATACATTTGAAACCCACTTACCGTTACAAAACGTTAGAAAACTAATGAAGTATTTTAAGATGGTAACTGTTTTTTACTAAACCTTCTGCAATATTTAAATTTTCAGCTGCGAAATTACGCTTGAAATTATTGAATTAATTTAATATGTGAATTGTTACTTACTTACTAAGCATAGAACCAACATTGTGAAAAATTTCCTAGCTGGGATCGAAACCGGAACCCTTGGAATAGCACTCCAAATTCTACTTTAAGCTACGAGGACGATGCCCAGCTTGGAATTTTTCACTGCTAAATGTTGGTAAGGCTGCACTGCAGCACACGATGGAAGTCTTCATGAGCACACAATCTTGAGGCATAACATGAAACACAACATAAACCCAGCATCGGTGAACATATATTTAAATTTTCAGCTGTGAAATTACGCTTGAAGTTATTGAATACCAAGCTGGGCATCGTCCTCATAGCTTAAATGGTAGAGCACTTGGAGCGCTATTCCAAGGGTTCCGGGTTTGATCCTGGCTTGGACATTTTTCACAATGTTGGTTCTACGCTTAGTAAGCAAGCGATAATTCACATATTAAAAATATTCATCCTCTGCAAAGTTTATTGTTTTCTGCTATGTAAATTCTAAAGATGAATTGGACGAGATGGAACAAACAAGTGTCTCTTTCAGACCTGTTCAACACATATCACGTATTATGACTTTTGTGCGGGTATATGTTAAATATTATGCGTATGCATCCAAGTAGAGGGCATTGCGATGCTTATTACGCGGGTCACAGAAGCTATCGATAGTATTTGAACTTTTTTCATATTATTTTTCAAGTTATCTTCATAATTTAAATATATTTTCAATTATAGAAACATACTGATTCTATCAATTATATGTTTATAAAGTAATCTCCATTTGGTAAAGTTATATCTTATAAATTTTAGTACTTTAAAAGAGGTAAATAAATACATGAATAACTAGCAGTCTTCGCCCACTACGCTAGTCGGTTTCTTTAAAGGAGTTTTGAATCAAACGAAATATTCTAGTAAAAAAAAAAAAAAAAAAAAGAGAGAGAGAAAAAATAATGTCTTATTAAATTTTCATAATTGTTGTCTTATTCCTATAATCTTTCATTACTCTGTTCAAAGTCCATGTTGATGACTTAACAGACAAAATAGCTCCAACATGACTGAAGTACCTATGTTAAATTATTTTTTTAGTAGGTGTATAATCTTGAATTTCTCGCTTCTACCTAAACCTGCTGCTAAGATATGGCTAGTGATGGGCGATTCTTAAAAAATTACCAATGGAAAAAAATCGTTATTATAAAAACACACTAACCCATTAAAATAGTTGTTTTTACATGATCATAAAGGATTTTAGTAAATAGATGACAATAAAAAACGGATGGAATTAAAAGACAACACATCGAAGAAAGGATAAAAGGGAGACACAATAGTCGAAAAGTTATGTGACGGTATCCCCTGGTTGCAAAAATTTGAAAAGGTGCGAGTAAGTATAAACAGATAAAGAAGTTTAAGTATAAAAAATTAGATTTTTTTCACAATTAGCAGCAAAATGTCAAATTAAAGGCACACTTGGTGGCAAAAATAGGAACGGTAAGTAGGGTCAACTTGTTTTATTGATTTTGTACGCCATTGAGAAGAGTTCAACAATTTTTCTGTTATTAGAAAACATTCTGATGTCATACGATAACTGTATGAAACTGGGGAGAATAGAACGAGAAACGCAAAACATGAATAAATGGTCACAGGTCTTTCCAACAATGTATGACATGACGGATGACGGTTAAATTAAGAAAATTACCCCCCCCCCCCCCGCAGGGATAAATGGGGAGAGTGGCGCAAGATGTACATAATTTGAAATAACGGCTAGAGAGCTTTTCAATGATATCACATGAAGTTTGTAGGCGATATTTAGAAAATTGCCCTCTCAGAGTTGCACCTACCATGCTTCCCCGGTATAAAATCTTAACCAATTTTTGAAATTGCCATATAGTATAATAATATTTACCAGGGAGAACTGTAAAAGAATCCATTTTTTACTGATAAAAGCTACTATTTAAAAAAAATTCGAAAACTCCCCTCACGGGGAGGGGAAATTGGAGTGCGGAAAAAATGTTCATAATATGAAGCGGTCTGAATGCTTTCCGATGGTTTGTCACATGATGGGTCAAAAAATATTTTGAATTTTTTGACTCCCACTTTAACTCCTTGGGGGATGAAAATTTTAAAATCATTGAAACATGTCTTTAATTATTTTTCTAATAGATTTATTTTCTGCCGTTTCACGCTTCTACTTAAAACGACTGCTGAGATGTGCCAAATGTCTAATTTTTTCGACTCCCCTCGTTTGCCCTCCATAGAGGGGGAACTTTCGAAAAACCATCTTAGTGCACGCTTACATCATAAGAAGTATATTTTCTCCAATTTTCATAATTTTACATTCAGTAATTTGTGCTGTGCATTGATTATCGGTCTGTCAGATCAAACTATTTTATATATGTTTAGATTACTGAAATGCGAATAAGAAAATAACATCCCATTGGCTGTGAATGATAGACAGATTAAATTCCTAATGTTAGAAATGTCATTGTTGCCATAGCGCTTACAAGGCAACAGCGAATGTATTGCCGATGCAATGAAAAATTTCCTCTTTCTTATAGTAAAGTATTTTAAGATTCTATCAATGATAATTAGCATTAGGTTATAATAAATGTTACATCAGTATCTTAGACGATAATTAAACTCATTTGATGATATCTCAGGACTTATATATTAATAACAAATATGACATATTCTTAATACTATTACTTGGATTCCGTTGGCCTTGTTTGAATCCTATTCAAGAAGATTAAGTGAATTTCTTCTGGGTAAAGTATTTTATGATTGATTATTTCAATACTAAAATTTAATTATTATTGTTAATTAGAATCAAAGAAGAATTTCTATAAATATTAAATGTGAATATTAATACCTGATATTTAATCTTATTATGTTATTTAATTTTTAAACGTCTGAATTTTTAATTTTCTCTGTTTTTTATTCAGAACATTTCTTTCATTTTTGAAATGATATTTAAGAAGTTATTATAAATCGCTTCATGTGAAAATTGATTCATTATATATATGTAATATATTGTTATCAAACTGTTTACATTTAAGTATAATAATAAAGAGTTACTCTAGATATACTTGAGCAATAAATAGTACAAATGTTTCATAAAAATAATTCATTTTCAATTTGTGTATTTATGATAAATTGTTTTCACTTTGTTCCCTCCTATCAATTGTAAGAATTTCCCTTATTTAGTTGGTTTAAGTACGAATCCTTTGCAGCTCACCACGTTAGAGTAAACAAAACCTTTAACTCGGTAGAAGATGATATCATAAAAAAAGTCAAACTGGTAGCATTAAGCTCATAGGTATCAACACTGATTGTATATTATGCTCTCATTTCTAAGAATATCCTTTGGAAAATAGATCAAAGAGAATTATCCCCCTCTCGTTTTATTTCCTTTATACTTAATCAATGACCCTCCATATGTAAGCAGAGAAGTGACTTATCGGAACAAACATGCATACAAAATTTGAAGTAAATCAAATAATTCTGTAAAAATCTCATCCGATTATTCAAATAATTCTGTAACGTGCGAGGTGAATCGGAACACCATTAATGTATATATATATGTGACATTTTAAAGTTAGGAGCCAGAAACATCATTGCCCATTCTGCCGCGCAGAAGTCATGGCAAGCGAGAAAAAAATAATAAGTAAATAAATGTAGAGGATCCAATAAATTACTCGTTGGCTGCTGCAAGTTACTTTATTAAACTGTAGTCATGAGAGAGGGAAAGGCTCCTTTTGCAAACTATCTTTAACCGAAATATCCAAAAAAATATTCCATCATTTACTTCAACAAGCCGTAAGTCGTACTCATCGAAGAAAAAAAACCCAAGAATCTTCCTTCTCACCTCGAGCTTCCTTTCTTAACCTCTTCAGACCCGAGGTGCACATTTGTGTACCTCTGATTTCAACTGCGTATCTCACTTAATATTTGAAATTTTTTTACTGAGACGAGTGGATGTTATTTGTGTACGTTAGCTTTTTCAACTTTCAGCAAAAAATGGCGCTAGCAATCTTATTTAATATGATTTTGGAGGAAAAAAATTAGCAATGGCGAAAAATATAAAATGTCGAAAAAGTAAGTACATTTTTATAATTAGAAAATTAATATTTATTCATAATAATTTTTAAGAATGCTTATAAACTCTTCAGTATTGCATAAATCATTTAAATTCTTTAGCTAGATCATAATATCTGTTAAAATTAGTTGTAATTTATAAGGTACACATATGTGCACCTCCGGTTTCAATTCTGTGTTTATGGAAAGAAGTCATCTCACACAAAAAATTGTACTGAATGATATCTAATTGGTGCAGTGCTAAAGTTGTGGAATTATTAAAAAATATATATTAATTATAAATAAGAATTCATTTTGTTGATGTTTTAAATTAAACATTAATTTTTAAAAATCATAATTATTATATTTTTGTAAGAGTAAATAAACTGATGAGGCCAATGGAGATGGTGTGTCTTCTGGCAAAAAAAATTTAGATGATACAGATATAACTACTGAAGATATTGCTCCAGTATCTATCCCGAATCCATGTAACAATAAAGTTTAACCTAAAAAGCCTTTGTTATGGAAATCTGAAAATAAGTAAATTTTTAAAACTTGTGTTACAGCACAGTAGAATAATAATATTGAGAATAAAACTTTATCTTTTCGTAAACATTTATTTAATCTTTTTTTCTTCAAATAGTATTCCAAGGATCATTCATTGATGAGGATTATCTAAAAGAAGATTTTCCAGCATCCTAAATCCTTTTGAATCATTTTCACATTAGTTAAATGAAGATTTTGCGAAAAAAGTTTCATATGAAACCAATTGCGTTCAAACAATTCCAATTCCATTATATTCTGTTCAAACACGAAACCGTCGCTCAATAAATGCATCTAAATATGAAATTATAAAAGTTGCAGGCGTACACATACACATGGGAACTTTAATATATTTCCAAGCAAGCTTCTATTGGCAAAAAGACTTGTCAGTACTTAGAATTGCAGCTACTATGTCACGTGTTCGATTTTTTGAGATTAGAAAATTTCTTCATTTTGCAGATAAATCAAATGATCTTTAAGCAGATGAGAAATTATGGAAATAAATCTAATTTTTAATGCAGTAAGAATTAAATGTTTGTCCCTGCCCAAGACAAAACCTTTATCACTAGATGAACAGAGATCACTAGATCCCATTTGCTGGACGTTGTGGATCTAGACATTATGTGCCGTTAAAACCTAATCCGTTGAGATTAAAAAACTTTATTTTATCCGCCAGGGATGACCATGCCAAATATATCATGGAAAAGGAATAGTACCAGCTGATCATTCAAAATAATTATGATTAGGTATAGGTGGAGGCATTGTCCCAAAAGATAACACACGGGTGATTTATTAGGACAGTTTTTTTTACTAATGTAAAATGTGTCGACTTTTAACCCATTACTGCCTGAATTATTTTCTTCGTTAAAATTCAAATTTTGCATTTTCCCACCATTTTTAAAGCAAGAATAACTTTTATATTACTTTATAGAGGACTTTGTCTCGAGAAAAATGTATTTATTTATGCTCCTTTTTTACTGGTGTGAAATGCGTTTACTTGAATTTTTTAAAACTGTCCCAAAAATGGGACGCTAGGCACTAATGGGTTAATTGAGGAACAATATCTACCAAACTGGAATGATTATGAACAAAAGACTTGGAGGAACAGATAAAAAAATCACTGATCGAGATGTATAACCGGAGAGTGGGATGAGAGACTAAGGAAAGGGAAGGATATGTGTATACTAAACTGGAAAGATAGCAAATGTGTAACTTTGCTTTCGACTTGCATCGATAGCAATCCCGAGAGGAATTGTGTTAGGTGGTCTAAAGATCAAAAATATAAAATTAATGTAACACAACCTGCAATTCTGAATACAAAACGTGTATGGGTGGTGCAGATTTAAAGGATAAGTGTTTAGCTTATTACTGATGTTCTATTCACACAAAAAAGTACCCTAATTTCCTGCCTATAATCCGCGAATCAAACAATTCTTTTTCGACCCAGAAATTTTATTTTGTAATTGAAGCCAAATATTTACGGCGATCTGAAAAGTTATATTTTATTTAATAAAATTTCTGGTCCGAAAAATGATTGTTTGATCTGCGGATTATACGCAGGAAATTAGGGTAGTCAATAAGAGTTTTTATACATTTTATAGATTTGGTTATTTCCATTTGTTGGATAATGTATATCAAAAATTGCAAAACAGATGAAATGCCTCGAAAAGACAGATTGTCTCACCTGTGGCATTTTTAAGGAGCAGATTGGGGTAGTACATAAGTATTGGTGAAATATAAGAGTAAAGTAAGTGAATAACGACGAATGTAGAGACCACGCAAACTTTATTCATCTGAAAACGATTTTGAAGACGATTCCGCAAATAAATCACAGCAAAAACAACGTAAGAGTATTTAAAAGCCAATTTACTACATTAGATATGACAAAATTGAACAGGTTCCTCGTTCAACAAATGATAACTTTGCTTCAAAATGTAAGTATGAAGGCTGCAAATCAAGAACAAGGGTTATTTGTACAAAATGCAATATATATCTCTATATATATAAAAAAAAAAATTTCGAAAATAGCACGTAAAATAAGCTTATATGTATCAATTGTCCACCAAATTTCTCGTTTAAATAAATTTTTTGAAAAATGAAGTGTTTTTTTGCAGTATGAACCCGAGGTGCACGTATGTGTACCTACTAGTAAATATAAACTAATAATAATTATTTTACTTTTTATTACAAAATTATGTTTCTATACGTATAAATAGATGGAACAAATTGTTAAATAATTTTTACGAAGGCTTAAAATGTGTCAGGTCTGAAGAGGTTAAATCTAAAAAGAATGTTCTAGAAAATTCTCTTCTCTCGAACCATCATATTTCTATGTAAAAATAATTCATGTCCAGGGTCGAGAATTTATTCCATTCAGACGATAATTTTATTTTTTTAAATATTAATTAACCAATTTATAATCGACTCAAAATTTCAAATATCCTGAGCAAACGATATAGTTTTGCAGCCGATTAATTTTAAGAGAAAAAGAAAAGAAATGAATTTATTGTTATGCACACATATCGAATGTTGAAGGAGGAAAAATAAATAAATAGATAAATAAAAATAATGATATTTTTTCAAAGGTGTGGTTTTGGAATAAATTTAAAAAGACTTTCTTAAAAAGGGTTGATAAAAACATAGAAAAGATGAGTTTTATTTGGAATATTAAGAAATAAAGTTTAATTTAAAATATTTTTAATTTAGAGCCATCTTTTTAAATTAACGCATACTGGAATAAATGTTTTTTAAGGCGAATTATGAATTTATATCGTTTCCATAAAAATTAATAGATTAGATCTTGAAACAAGATTTTAATTTAATAAGGTGAACTAAGTATGGAATATTGTTATAAGGGCATTAATATAGTATAAAGGTTAATTTAGGAGAAAAAATGTAAAATTTGTAATATACACACACATATATATATATACATATATAGTGCTCAGCAAAAGTTTAGACAATGATCGATTTCGCTTCTATGTTCAGAAGTATGTACCGAATTTTTATAATTCATCTGTCATACATTACTTGTGACTTATCCTTTATTCACAAACAATATTTTTTTAATTTTACCTTTTTATATGATATATAATGACAAAAAAGCAATTAACATTGAGACAAAAGTATAGACAATTTGTATATTTACAGAGAAATAACTACAAATTAAAGTCGAGTTGCACCCACGTTGTCTGCAATTAGTGCAAGAATGTTATTTTTCATCGAAGAAACTAAATGCTCACATAGGAGGGTCTATTTTTTAACAAACATTTTAAAAAGCAACTCGAAGTTCACTAACAGAAGAGTATAGCAAAAATTTGCATAAACCTTACGACACATGATGTTACAATGGTTTTCGATTGGATCCAGATCAGGACGCTGCACGCCGGCCAGTTGAGATCAGTAGTATTCTCAGAATTAAACGAAATGCTTGTTTTGTATGCAACATGAATAGAGGCATTATCTTGCTAAAATCCATACTTTGGACCAGCTAAAAGTTCCCTAAATGACTAAAAATTTATCTCCAACGTATGAATGTAGTCTTGTGTTTCTTGGCAACCACTGAATAACTCCAGAGATACTCGAGCATTAAAGCAAAGTGAGGACCAAATCATTAAAAAGTCATCTCCTTGTTATCGACTTCAGAAAGCCCCAGGCTTTTTACGCAAATCGTGCCAATAGTATGCTCACCCGTTTGGGCTATTCAGATTCCCCCTTTTTTTGTGTTACTGAATATCATAGCGTACCATTTGGGTCCATATGACATATGTTTGCAAGTTCATTGCATTCTCGCCAATTTGTAGTGAGATAATAAAGATGACTGTTTTATCATTTTCATGCAAATTGATATACCTCTTTCTGTAATTCATCTACAAATCATATCCGTCGACACAGAAAGTCCTGACTTTTTTAATGAGACTAACAGTCATCATTTGTGAGAATGCCAGTTTATGGATCCTTTTGTCATCTCATTTTCTGATCACACACGTTCTTCCATATTTATGTTTTGTTTAGAAGGAGTCACCCTTAGACTATGCTTCATAGACAGATCTCCTTGGACGACTTAATGCTGCTGAAATTTCTGAATCAGTCTTCCCTTTCAATTTCAGCTTTCCTATTTCAATTACCTCATCTAACTGGATAGTTTTAGCTCGCGGCATTTTCACTAACTGATGCCATATCGAGGTATACTTAACTACTTCAGCCATGTGACATCATAACATAGAATTTTACATTTTTCCATGAGCAGTTGGCAAAAAAATCAAAAAAAGTGCCTAAACTTTTGTAATGTGCAGATTTTACTTTTTTCAGTTTAATTAAATATTATATTGTATTATAAACGTTATTTACATCCTAAAATATTTAAAATATATTTAAAAATAAGTATAGCCATTCGTAAAACTCAAACGTTTCTATTTTTTGTTTAAAGGTTAAATAACACCAGTGTCTAAACTTTTGCTGGGCTCTGTATATACATATATATAAACCATAAAAAAACATTCATTTTTGCTTTAAATTTTAAGAACAAAACTAGATCGAAGTATCTAGTCAAAAAATAAATTAATTAATTAATCGGTAGAAGCTTTTTTTTCACGTTAAAGTTCAAAGTGTTCCAACTCACCTCGTTATAAGGTAACTTTTTGTAACTAATAAAAATACAAAATAAGAATACTGACGTAGGTGTAAGGGAGAACTTGTAAAAATGATTTAAAAAAATATCACTGTTAGCTTTATAGGAAACTCACTTGCATAAAATATAGTTAAAATATGAAAATATTTTTTTATTAGTTTAATTTGAAACACAATATTTAAAACTGTTGGAATAGAGAATCTAGTCGTAATATTTTAAACTATTATGGAACAAAAGATAAGTAAAATTTGTATTTTTTTATATTTTCGAAACAGTTTCTTTTTCATGGTTTTGCCATAGGGCTGAAAAATAATGAGATCAGAAGATATTTTTGGAAAAGTTACAAAACTTATGTTGGTATACTGTTACCTGTAATGGAAAGACAATAACGATAAAAAAAGTTTCTGAATCGTACCAATTAACAATACAATAAAAATATAGGATATAATGTAAAGCTTATGAATTCAATTGCTGAACATGTCATAAAGATTTTTATTAATTCTTACGTGAAGATAAAGAATCTGTTATTGCATCTGTTATTCGGTGAGTATTTGCCAAAATTATTGTCAAATTATGTGACAAGTACACGGAAAAAACTAATATCTGCGTTATTATACGATCCCGAATTCTAGGACAAGTAAAAGGAAATTTCTTTCTTGGTTTCTAGCCGCCTCCGTGATAGACCACATAGAAACATTATTTCCTTATTACGTATTAGATAGTATATTTTGTAGTAAAAATTAAATAATTTATTAACTACTTGACAGATCTTTTGTCAATGAGTGATAGCTTTTTAAACAAATTTAAGTAGTTAAAATAATCCCTTCCGCAAAAGTGCATGCCGAACTTAGTTTCAATATACTTTTAAAGTATCTTACTGAATTGCCGTTTGTTTACTGGCGATATGTAAATAAATGTATTCTGACATCACTTCCAACTTGTTTAAAAGTGTAAAGACAAATAAAATAAATATTTACTAGATTAAATATGAGTATATTCTATCGGTAGACAATCAAAAATAGATAATACAGTTCGAAAAGTTTTAAAACGCTTTAAAATCGACTTTTATGGAAAAGCTATGATCCAAAAACGTCAAATTTTCCTTAAATAATCATTTACTTTTCTTTTAAATGCAAGAAAAATAAACAGTTTTAATCATAGAACTTAGCTTCCAGTGCATTGAAAACATGATTATGCGTAAATTAATGTGGGCAAGAAATATAAGAATATGTATAAAATTCTTTGAGTGATAATTACAGTAAACAAAACCTACTTGAAAGAAATATTTTTTCAAAAGTTTTATTGAATAAACTTATTAGATTTTACTCAACGACTAAAACTAACAATGATATTTTTCATATCTAGATACTAAATTTTTTTGAAAACCTGCAGATTCTGAACAATCTGATATTATTTATTCGTATTCTACTATGACATGGAATAATCAAGATTTAGTTTCAGGTTTATTAAGTTGGGATATATTTTGTCAAAGAATAGTTGCAATAAAGATTTCTGGAATTACAAATGTCTGCTGAAAAAAGATTTTTTTTAATTTGCGCGAAAGTGGTTATTTGAACGTTGGCAGTCTCTTTAACCCTTTGCTTTCGTACCCCCAGTTTGACTGGACATCATCTTTCTCTGCAAAATTAGTTTTTTGGCACCAGTATTAAAGAAAAATAAAATATTTGATTCGAGCATTTTTGATACTGTGCAACTGAAAGTTATTTCTTTAGAAAAAGCATTTCTGACCGTATAAAATTTGTATAAAAGACGTGAAGTCGAAACGGTTAAGTGTTTGTATTTTAGTAAAAGGATTTGTAACATTTTCACAATATTTTCGATGAAATATTTAAAATTTTCAACAATAATTTGTAAATTCGCATTTTTTTCGTCGTTGAAATGTTTTAAAAAATTAAGAGTTTTCACATCATGAAATTAAGTGAATTTTTTATGCATTTGTGAAAGAATAAACGTTGTTCTTATTGAAAACAGTTATTATAATCTGTAATCTTCACTTTTCTGTACTTGATAAGTCAATTTATGTTACCGGAAGCACACATTTCAAAATATTTTTTATTTGAAGTTAGTTATATTTCATATCCCATCTTGTTATTTTTGGATATCTTATTAATGTATCATTTTATAAGAAATCTTTTTTTTTTTGTTTTATATTTTTATTAAAATTTAATACTTTTACTATAGTCCTGATATGTTTTTTCTAAATAAAAGTACAGTAAAACATGAAAATGATTTATAATAAAAAGTAAAACATATGTCTTAGTAATTATAAATTTTTATGGTCAAATTAGGATCTATAAGTAAAAAAAAAAAACTTATAAATATTTAATTTAAATTGTTTCATACGAAATGATTTCGAATTCTAAAAAACAATTCTAAATTCCTATATCTAAATTTTATTTTAAGTTTCCTTTAAAGCGATTTACATTTTCAAATTTCCTCTCACTAAAGCTTTCTCACGTTCACAATGAAGTTTAAATAAGTGGACTCATAGTCTTGTTATCTTTATTCAATATTCATTCTAACATCCTGATAACAATATAAAACTGAAACAACGTTGTTCAGTAAATAGAAAAAGCGGATATTAAGTTCTTTTCTACAATATTAAAAAAATAGTAGAAATTTAAATTTGGAAATGTATTATTATCGACTTTTTTGTATATTATACAAATCTATTAGTCAAAGACCCGATTCCACTTGAGATACTAAATTTTAACAATTGAATTAATATTTATAATTGAAATACGTAACGGAAATAAAACAAAAACGAAGCTGATTTAATACTAATAATTATATGTTTAAACAGAATAAATTACTTTTAAGAAATTTCAATTTTAACGGTGATGTTTCATACATGTATTTTCTAGGTTGATGCTTAAAAAATGAACCTTTAAATTTTGCACGAAATACACTTTTGTTCTATGTATAAAATAAAGACTTTCACAAGTATTTTAAAATTATGAAAAAATGTTTTAACGGTTGCTACCAAAGTTTGTATTTTTTTAAAAAAAAAGAATAAAGAATACTGCCCAGTTAAACTGATGGCATTGAGCTCACAGGCTACAAATACTAATTGTACATTAAAGCCTTATATTTTCAAGGGTTAATTCCGTTCGAAAAAAAAATTAAGAAGGGGAAACAGCTCTCCCTTTTCCTCTTTTTTTATACTTAATCATTGAACTTCCTATACTATCAAAGACATGCTTTATCATATAACAAATCTATATCCAAAATTCAGAGCAAATCGGATAATTCTTAATAAAAACCCATTTTGCATTTATATAATTTAAAAGGAGTTATCCCCCTCTTTTATATTTAACCATTAAACTTACAAAACTATTCAGAGATTTTCAGAGAAATCTGAAAATTCTGCTTGAAAACCCATTTATATAAATTAAGGGGGGGGGGGGCATTAGAACCTCCGTTCCCCCTGTTTATACTTATTCAATGAACACCTAATAACAGTCACGGAATCGCCTCATCAGAATGATCCTAATCTAAATTTTGAACGAAAACTGTTAATTCTGCATGAAAAACCCATTCATATCAATTAAGGGGAGGGGCATGAACCCCCCGTTCCCCCTCTTATACATATCGAATGAACTCCAAAAACTAATCAGGGAAGCGCCTTGTCAGGATATACCTACATACAAAATTTCAAGTGGATCCGATATTTTTATCATGAGTTATCGCGTTACGCACGAACATACAGAACGGACGGGCACATAAGCTCTCAGGCTATGATAGCCTGTGAGCTAAAAAAACCCATAAAATTTAATATATTTTGTAATCCAGTTATAAATTATTAATAAAAGACCACAGTCGTTGCCAAATTGAGTTATGTTATGATATTAGGCTATCAAGGCTGTCATTTGTTTCAAGTTTGAACATATTTATACATTGTCAGTAACATTCCGCTTTGAAAATTAGTTCTCCGTTATTTTCTCTGCTTAAATAGCTAAAATTTGCAGATTTATAAGATAAAATATAAAAATTATAGAATTTGATTTTTTTGATATTCGTAAAAGGACTGCTAAAAGGCCAAATTCGTATCAAAAACCGATTAAGTAGACCTCAAAACTTATGGCAATATTTTACAAGTATTTTAGGATCAGAAAGTATCGACTGATTATCCGCCATTGTTTCAGCTAAGGGTACTGACTAGTTACTTGCTGTTCCGCAACTTCAATAAGTAACAGGTGAGGAATTAACTTCTGCTGTTAAGAAAACATTGGCTGTTAACAAAACACAAAACTCGTGGGAGATACAAAGCAAGTAAAATGTATGAGTTTTTATATAACTTTTGTTAATACCGAATTAGCAAGAGAAGGGCACCCTTATCGAATAGAATATGAATAAAGAAATGCTTTGGCTTGCCATCATCACATCCAAGAAATTATGCTTGAAAAAGTTGTAGTCAAGTTGACTTCAAGTAGACCTGATATATTGTTATTCGAAAGATTTAAAATTTTGTTAGATGTCTCTCAATCAATGGATATTTCAGAATCAGAAATGCATCAAAATTAGCTCAAAATCATCTGAACGATTTTCAATCAATGAACGATTACAAGAAACGATAGAGCTTGCCATAATTTTCCTAGGAAGAGTAACCGAACGAAGTGTTCTCTGTAGAGATTCGAATGAATTGCATAGAGCTACGCTGAAAGCCACATTGAAATCTCTGCCTGTATTAAAATCCATATACCTGCTTAAGATTTATTTATTTAGAGATCAGTTTAAACTCCCTATATGCCGAAAGAATCTGGAGTTCATGAAGTTTGCTGGATTATGGTGAAAATTTAAATTCGCAGCTGGTATCAGATCCAATGATTTATTGCTATTAAAGAACTTTAAAAATTACGTAAATATAAATAAAATTATCTCTTTATGTGCTATGAAGAAGTTACTACTACATTTCTATACTTGACAGAAGAACTACTGCTTTTGCATATTTCGATGGTAACGTATTTTAGAAATTAAAAGGAAGTTTTCATCGTCCTTTGAAAAATGTAGAAAATTATGTACCTTTGAGACGTATACGAGATCCTGATGTCATCCTCTAAAAGGACAAGCAAGATTTTTTTTAAAGAAGCATGTTTTCTGCTCTGCGTTTTTGTTTTTTTTTTAATTATGGATTTGTCTTCAGAAATTTTTGAAACAGATGTGACTAATTGTAATAAAAATGCCTTACATGTTCTGAAATGCATATAAGGCCTTAGCAAATTCAGTTAAAATTGTTACAAATGAACCCGAAAGATGGGTTGCACTCATTTATTATAAACGTCATTCAAAATATGAAAAAAAACAGTATTTATGATGTGATGAACGCAGCAAAAGCATTTATTTGTTCATATTTTGTTCCAGAAGAGAACAAGCTTTTCTTGATACCCCGGTATTAACAAAAGTTATATGAAAACTATAATATTTATTTGCTCTGTATTCCCCACGACTCCAACGTTTTATTAACAGCAGAAGCTATTGAATCAATTGTTCCCTGAATTAAATCAATTGTTATTGAATCAATTGTTCCAAATTGAACGACTGTACCGTATCGTAATGCAAAATAAAACAGCTAATGTTCTTTCAGTATTATATAATCACTCACAAAAAAATCGGAATATTTGAAGTGAATTATTAACTAATGGGGTACATAATGCATGTATTTTGAAATTATATTTTAAATATTCGTCAGACTTTTTGTTTAAAATTCTATTCAATTTTTGTTCTAGTATTCGTAAATAAATTGAGATTTATTTAATATTTTAATTCAATTTCAGTTATCAATTTTGAAGAGTTTTCTTTTCTTAATATTTGATAAATTTACCGGTAGCTTCGGTTCTTGATAACTTCCGTAATTTGGCATAGAAGAAAATGGCTTTTAAATCAATTTTATATTATGCGTCTACTTTACCAAATAAATATATATCTGAATAAAAATAAATTCAGCAAACTAATTTCGTGTAAGTTAAGATTTGAAAATTCTTATTAAACTTTAGAAAGTATTGAAGTATTTCAATTTTGCATGTTGTTTAAATTTACCCGAATTATGTAATACGAACGAAGATGGAAACTTTCTGCGGGCTATAATCCTAGTAATGGAACTAATACTTTTAAAAGTTAAGACTTGTTTTCTTCATCTAAATCTTATCATGTGTACAACTAAGCGCATAAAGAATGCCGAATTTATTTATTATTGTGATTAACTTCCTTTGTTTATTTAAAATTTGAGAATGAACAAGATGTACATAATTGTTTATGTTTATTTAATATGATTTCAACATTCCGCATGATCTGTACCATTCATTTATAAATAAAATAAAGCAAAACAAAAAATAACGGTCAAATAGAGTATTGCTCATGTTTTGAGAGTTCCATGCAATGTCTTGCTAATTTCATTTTCAGAGGCAGTCGAAAGTAGTCCGTTACATAACGGAATATTAATAACTTTATAATTACATAGCATTACATAATAACTTTCAAACTTTATTACTTGAATACAGAATTAATATTTGATACATAAAAATTATTTTCAATGTAGTTTAATATCAGATAAGATAAAAATAAATAAATAAATAAATGACAATTAAAAAAGTTAAATGTAAAAAAAAAAAAAAAAAAAAAAAAAACGGTAAAAAAAAGTTTAAAGTTTTCAATGAAAACGATTTTCAAATGTGATTTTCACTTCGAATAGCACGTTCTATAGTCCTATAATCCTTATTGAGTATGCTGATATCATTATCAATCATTTAAATATATACAAATATGTTGTTTGGCAGTATTTTTACGATATTGTTATGTAGAAGGAACTATTCATGCTATAAATATTAAGCACGTTCTATAGTCCTATAATCCTTATTGAGTATGCTGATATCATTATCAATCATTTAAATATATACAAATATGTTGTTTGGCAGTATTTTTACGATATTGTTATGTAGAAGGAACTATTCATGCTATAAATATTAATTCTGCAGGTCAAAAAAGAAGCTAAACATGTGTTATCATCTAATATGTTTTAGAGATATTTTATGAGAAATATAGAGAAAAATGTCTGACTGTTCTAAAATTGTAAAAAATAGAAATAAATATTGGTTTGAATTAAATTTATTATTAATTAAAAAAATCATGTATACAAATATATATATATATATATATATGTGTGTGTGTGTGTGTGTGTGTAATGATAAGTCGATTTACTTGAAAGCATAAACAGGTTTCCTTGAAATAATATATCGATTATCGCGGAATAACATATTTGCTGTGATAATAAGTCGATTTACTTGAAAAAATAAATAGGTTTGCTTGAAATAATATATCGATTCTCGTGGAATAACATCTGTTTTTTTATCAATGTTGTTTTAGCAGCCGTAGTTGGAAGCAATGGAGTTGTGTTCTACGGCAGTTTCTCCAGTAAAAACGCAAGAAAATCAGTTTTTAGTCCTTTATTACTTTCGAGCACGACCATCAGTTATTCCACATCTCTCCAGTCTTCCAAATTCCTGATAGACAACTTGCTCTAAGCCTGCATCTTCTCAATCATTCTAAATTATTCCGAAGATGAGACGGGAATCCTTGTATTTGAAAGATCAAAAGCATTCTGGCGCTCTTCCAAAGCAAAATGACTCTCTCAAAATTACAAGCCAATCTAGTCCCTCCCTTTTTTACGTAAGGCTTTTAAAGATCCATTAGGATAGTTTTCAACGTAAAGATAATCCAACCCGCTATCTGTCATTGGCTGGTAGGCGTGACTAGATACACGGAATCTTTACCGAATCGCGTAATAGCGTAATTTGCCCACGAGCAAGGCGTATGAGTCCCTAGCAGACGATTAATTAAATAATAAAACAAAATTAAAGTTTTGATAAATGTTTTTTAATTCTAAAAAGGAAAATGGATTAGTGTACTGAATGCAAGATATCACAATAAGATATTGGCATTCAAGAAATATTCTAGCTCTTTTTAAGAAAAATAATCAATAGATTATTTTAAGTTAAATAAAATAAAATTAAAGAACTTTAGCCGTTAAAAATATTAATACATTACGGAAACTGAGAATAAAAGTGTGTTCCATAAAACGTTAGAATAAAACTAAGGGCGGGCAAAATGGCGGATTTTTTTTTTTATTATTATTTATTACATATATATATATATTCAAAATATTTAAATAGACTCTGAAATCTATTTTTTAAACAAAAGAATGAAATAGAAGCAAAGAACTTAACTTTAACGGAAGTTAAAATTACTTGAATAAAGGAACTTTAAAATAACTTCGAAGCAGGAGGACATTCACTGCATTGGATTCTAAAAATAAACTTTTATAAGAAAGTGAAGCCCTATTCAATTCTTTTGAATACAGCAGTTAATTATTTTTATAACAGCAATAGATTTTGTTAACATTACACGTAAACAATCTTCAATCACAGGTGGTCGTTTATTAAAGACTATAAATATATTTATCGAGAAAATTTCATTTAATAGCATAATGTCTCTATTTTATTTTCAAACTTATTTTTAAGAAGTTTAAAGAATAAAGTTCTCTGTTTTTTACTCATTAAAATTTTGATGCAAATAAAAAGGAATTTACAACTCAACAAATAGTTAAGTTTATAACTTTATCGTGCATTGTACCATCACGCAAGGATAAATTGAATAAAATTTACAATAGACAACCATAAAATTTTTAGTTTTACTTTAAAAATTCATTCCGAAATTGATAACGCCACTCCAGAAATTATTTCAAATAGTCTGTACTTTGGATGTACTGTACTGAAATATCGTGTGTGTCCCTGTAAATGAATAATAAATTTTATGCATTTTATATTCTACGATATGGATGTTCTAGTAAACCTTCATAATGTACTGCCTCTGACAAAAAAATTCGGTGAATGAATTCAGAACGACTGATCTGGCAACACTGGGGAAGCAAAACACTGCACCTGCATAGAGGCAAGTGTTTACTATCTTCCCCCACTATTGTTCAGTTGAGTGTCGTTTATGTTCTGTGTAAGACGTGCTTTACTAAGTGCTTGTTCAGTGTGTTGGTTCTTAACTGAGACCAGGAAAATGAACGAACAAAAGAACAGTTTAAATTTTAGTTTAGTTTACTATGCAATACACCGAAAGAAATTCATGAGGGATGGTGCAAATTGAACATCCACCATACTCACCAGATCTCAATCATCCAGACTTCTTCCTATTTTCACGACTCAAACTCTCTTTAAAAGAGTTTTGGCCATATTGCTGACATCCAACGAAACGTGACGAAGCTTTTGAACTCCATTACAAAAAGAGACTTCTTGTGAATTTCCCAGGACATGTATAGCAGATCTCAGCGGAGCATAGCTATAGAAGATGACTATTTCTAAGGATGGTATGGTAGCTTTCGTTAATATTTCATCTGCATTAATGTTACAGGACTATTCACCGAACTTTATTGTCAGAGATAGTTTTTACATTTTATTTTCAATGAACATATTTAAAATATGTGTAAAAAGTTTTCCCCATTAGATCTTTATATAACCCAATTATTTTGCGTGACTCTATAATTGAATGATACAAATTTTACTCATTATATTCTACAAAAAGTAAGATTTTAGAAGTCTTTCGAATGAGATCGGTGCCATGAAAGTTTAGGGACCAAAATTTCAAATGATTATAAAAAACAGAAAAATTCGTTGATTTGTTTGCGGTTTTGGCTAAAACTTTTCTTTATGTCAGTATTTTCTTGAAAAAAAAATATTTTAAAGATAAAGTTAAAAAATACAGATTGAAGGCGTTTTAGCCTTTGGAGTAACGAATAACTATTTTTTACAGATATTTTTTTTGTATCTCATTAAATGCTTTTAAAATCCTTTAAATTTTAACTTAAATTTTTAGCTCAAAATTGGGTTGTTGGATTATTTTGATATATGGGTTGGTTCTGTAGAATTTCTTTGCAGGATTTCATTGGAATTCTTTTTCCAAGCGAAAATAAAAACTCTCTCATTAATAAATGTTTGATTTCTTGAATTTTACTATTAAAACTGAATTCGGCTTTCGATAAGAAGCATTGCTTCTCTTAATTAATTTTCGTAATCTTTAACCTACACAACTAGGAATTAAATGAATTTGTTTTTCAGTTTTTATTTCAAGAACTAAAAATTAATTTTTCAATTTATTTTTTAAAGGCATTAACAATAACAAAAAGTGTGTAGATGTTTTAATAAAGTCACTATTTTGACGACGAAATGAATTTAATCTTAGAAATTTAATTCTTACAAAGCTTTAACGTCATGCAACTTCATAATAACATTTATTTAATGTAGTGCATAAAATTTTTAAATCCTCCAATTATATTATTTTTTTAAACTGTTGTTTTCATTCTTAAGCATTTGTAGTTTTCAAGAATTTTTTAAAATATTAAGTGTTTTATTAGATTTCAAATATGATTGTTGTTTTAATGAAATTTACTTTTGCACATATCAAAAAGTCTGGATGGTTTTATAAGATTATATTAATTTATTATCAAAATTTTTTTCCACGAACTAACTAACAGTATGAACACGAATTCATTAAAATACTAAGCATTGAAGTTTAACTTGTTTATAAGATTAAACTGGAAACGGATCAAAAGTTATAAGATCTTGTTTTATTTTATTTTATTTATTTATTTATTTTTTTGCTGCTTATTTATTTTTTTATATGGTATTAAATAAAATATTCAATTATTAAAGTTCTATTACTTTTAATTTCACAAAAAATGATTATATGGTCATCGTTTCTATACCGTAATTTTTATAGGTATGTTTGTAATGCTGATAAACGAATAGATTTTGAGTTTATATAAATGATGTGAGTTTCTAAATTTGCATTATCTAGAAAAATTCAAATTTTGGAAAATCGTGAGAAACTGCTGATTACATTCATCGGTTTTCACTGTAGTCAAAAAATTTACAATGTCAGAACTACATTACAAACTAGTTTTTTATTAGATTGTGATTTTTTTTCAATGAATTTCACCAATAGAGGAAAGCTTTGGGACCACTGATAGAGGAAACTCGATCGTGGATTAGGGTTGTTTTGAAATTCACGCCCCCCATATATTTACTGATATCGAAAGACATGATTGATAGCAAACACATAAGAAAAAAAAATCTTTCGAGTGAACAAGTATGTTCTACAGTTTATTTCTAGCATCTGTCTCATGTTTTTCCTGACTACATGTACATGTCCACTTATTCTTAAAGAAATAACTTTTTTATGATTTTTCATTCAACTTTAATATTTTAATTAAAAAAAATATTTCAACGTTATGTTTTTAGAAATTGTTCTCTACCTATCATATAATCAAAACTTACGTAATATTTACCATTGTCTATCAAAGTGTTTATTTAAAGTCACAAAATCCTTATATATGTTGCTATCAGCATATACACAAAAGTTTTAAATTTCATGTCTATACGCAGTCAAAAAGAATGTACCACAATGATATGAAAAATTAAAAAACATATTCAATTCATTAAAGACTGTTTTATAAAAAAAAACATACATAATAACATTAAAGTTTTTTAAAATTACATCAGAAATATTCAAGATTTCACTATCACTTTCGAGGGAAAAAAAGATTCTGGGAGCATTATACACAAAAATAAACAAATAAAAATAAGTTACGTATTCTTAAAAACGGGATATATTTCAAGAAATAGATTGTACGCGGAGAATAAACGCATAATTTTTTTAAATCTTTTTTTTTTTTTTTTTTTTTTTTTTTTTTTTTTTTGGTTGTTTAAAACTGACAAGAAACTGTAATTTCCTATGGCAAACTTACCCCAATATCGTTTTTGAAGTGGACTAAACCACTTCTAAAACTGGATCAAAAAATTCTATACTAGTTAAAAAAATTTATAAAATTGATAATGGCAAGAAGTCCAGCTTCTTTTAAGACAAATTACGTTAGCATCGTTTTAATAATGGGCAAATCCATTTTCTAAAAAAGGTATAATCAAAATAACATAACATTTTGCGCTATTTGAAAATGGAAAATTGAAACATAATCGTGCTTTCCATGGGTAACTAGTGAGTAATATCAAATTACGCCAATATTGTTTGAAAAGTGGACAAAGTGCTTTTAAAAAAGACACACTAAAAATTTATTACAGTTAGGTCTGTTTATAAAATATTTTTTTTTTAAATATTTTTTTTTCATTTGAAAAATTGTGAAAATTGATTTGAAATCAGTTATCATCGATTTCAAAACAAATTTCCCCTAAATAAATGTTCTCACTAATAAATTTATTTAATATACATATTTTTTACACGATTGTCTTTGTTAAGTAAAAGTATGCATTTTATAACGAACTGGGATAAAATTGCATGTATTCAATTAAGATCAAAAAGCATTGAAATGAATAATTATTTCTAGACTGTGGAAAATATACATTTTAATTTCATTTTTAATTCATTAAGAATTATTTATTTAGTATTTTTTCAATATATTTTTAAGGGATATTATTCTGAAGATGAGAATAATAATTTCTTATTATTCACATTTTCAGAAGCGTACACAGTTTATTTTTGAAGAAAATAAATGATAAAGCAATTAAAAATTTGCTGGGACTACTTTTCTTCATGTTGAAATATTTTCTTTTCTTTATTTTTTATCAAGTTTTGAAATAACTTCAGAGAATAATTTACAAATAGCAATATTTGCTGGGAATTAAAAGAAACAAGACAACGTTGACCAAAACAAAAATAGATACTTCTGGGTGGATTCAAGAAAGATAAAGCTGTAACTCATAAAAGGATTTTTATATAGAAAGAAAAAGAAATTAATTATAAATAGAAGTTTTCTTATACGTCCATTAAAAACATTTCAAAAATATGTATTAAAATATTTAATTGCTATAAAGGACGTCAAATACTAATAAAAACATTAAAAGATCTGAATAATTTTTACACGTTTCGATTGAATTTACTCAATCATCATTAGAAAAACAAAATACAAATAAACACAAAGATGGAAAATGACAATAAATTATTCAGTCTATTGTCATTTTCCATCTTTGTGTTTATTTGTATTTTGTTTTTCTGATGATGATTGAGTAAATTCAATCGAAACATGTAAAAATTATTAAGATCTTTTAATGTTTTTATTAGTATTTGACGTCCTTTATAACAATTAAATATTTTAATGCATATTTTTGAAAAGAAAAAGAAATGTTCTAAATTGAAATTCTTTTCATCAAAGAAATAGTAATACAGATTTTGTAAATTTTTTTCCATCACAAATACCTTAAACTGATGTCCAGCGTATTACCCTTTAAAGAATAAATTTTTAAATGAGTCATTTTATGTACGTTTATCTGTAAACTTATGAATCACCCCTATGTCATAAATATACTTGAATTTATGTGTGTTTATTGTAATTTGTTATCCCTTGAAAAATTCAAACAAGTGTATAAATAATAAAAAAGATATGTATTTACCGCAATTAGTATATTATTGTACTTTACAAGTTTTGCTTATTACACAAATATTTATGTATTTTTCATATTAATCTAAAATATGATAAGAATTTTATACGGCTATATGCGTAAGCTCAGAATATTTAACACAAGTATTTGTACAGATTTTACACAGTTATATGCACAAGAACAAAATATTACTCAGGCTTATTGTAACGATATTAAGCAGAAATATGTGTAAGAACAGGTTATTACACAGAAATTTATGTACGAAAAGTATGTACTAAGTATGTATGTGAAAACTATAAGTATCTATAAAATAAGTATCTATTAAATTCTATAAAACTATAAGTACTAAAAGTATGTTTGTGAAAAGTATGTATGCCCAGCGGTCTTCTTGTAATCGAAAACAGTAGAATACAAAATTTAGTCAAAATCGTTAGAACTGTATTTTAGATTAAATTAACTTGACCCTTAGTGACCTAAAAAAGTCACTGTAGTCGAAGTTTCTTGAACTATGGATTAGCCTAAAAATCTTCTCTTGCCTGATAATGGTAAAATATAGAATATACTCAAAATCGTCAGAGTTTTTAGAATAACATTTATGTACATAGACACAGATATACAACACACACAAGATTTTCTCGTATTGTTATGTAAGATTTTAATGGATACTCATTATACTCACATTACATGAACTATAGAGTATAAAATTATATAAATAAAATTAAAATGATTACAGACGGAGTATTTTTTTGTAATTGATTGCTAATAAAATTCAAAAATCTTGATTAAAGATTTAATTTCTGAATATCTATAAGGATTTTCCTGTAAAGGTCGTAAAACTCACTAGATTTTTTGTTGTAGTTTTTTTTTATTCTCAATGGCATAAGTTCTTCAAAAAGCAACTTCCTTTTCTAACCATTTTGAGAACTGGAAAAAAAAAACTTCATTGCATATTCCATGATCGAATAAATTAAAGCTAAAGTTATCCTGATCATCTTATTGTACAATATTTAGAATTTTATAACATCAAGTAATATCGACTCAGAATTGTCTGTTCAAGTCTCTAATAGTCTACACTAAAAAAAAAAAAAAAAAAAATATCCGTGATTTTAAGGTTTATTTTTGTTGATTTTATTCCGTTACGCAAAGCACATTTTTTTCCTTTGACTTACCCATTTTCTGCAAAAAATACAGAATATCCGCCAATGTAACACAAAAGTTACCTATAACCCTCCAATTTAAGCTATTTTTTTCAAATTATAAGAGTATTCTTGCAACAGTGCTGCATTGTACATTTTCGCATTGGAAACGGAAGCTATATGCATCATAGCACTGCATATGTATGCTCTTTTCCTTCAAAACACGAAAAAGTCACGAACCAAAGCTCAAAAGGTCTAGAAATTCATCAGACGGAAGATGTAAATTTCTTTAAAAAAAAGAGAAAAATATTTTTTTATTCTGGGAACTTCCCGCAACTTGCTGTTGGTAGTTTTTCTGCTTTTTGACGAAAACTTTTTTGGATGTGCAATACCTATCGTAGGATGTCTGCTGCCATCAGTTGTCCATAAGGGGACATTTAACTCGGCCTTCTTATGAACATGTGTACACTGTAAAAAAAATTCAAGAGGTTACTAAAAATTCTTTAGTAAATTTGTATTCTACAGAATTTTTTAGTAACCATTACAAACTTTTTTTTGCAAGCGAAACAAGCATTTCTTTTGTAAACTAAACAAAAGAATTTTTTGTATAACTAACTTAAAAATTTTTAGTATGAGCCACCAAGTACATTTTAGTAATAGCTCCAAAAATATTTTTAATAACCATTACGTGGGCCCGAAGGGTAGGAGTTTCCTTCGAGCTGCATCCAGACTTCTGAAGCGGAAGATTTTCGGCAAAACCACAATAGATGGCAGCACCAAACATTGCTACTGCACCGACAGTATATTCATAATCCCTTTATTAACGTGTACTTACACTACATACAGTCGGGGCGTATTTGGCAGTGGCCAGTATCGAACCCGGAACCTTTTAGCCTGGAGTCCGTTACTATAACCACTATGCTATCAAGGCCACACCAAGTGCGTTGTAGTAATAGCTATTAAAAATATAAAATTATTAACTCTAATCGTTGCTAACTTTTTTCTAGTAATTCTTACAGATTTTCTTGTAACCGACTATGATTACTAAAAATTTTTTAGTAATTACAAGGATCACTAAAGTTTTTTTTAGTAGATCGACACTTTTTTTTTTTACAGTGTAGGTTCAGCTGATGGCGAGCTTTGTATGTTTGTTATACCCGGAATATATTACAATAGCTGACACCACGCATATCACCTGCGGGTTGTGTATTAGATTTTTAATTAATTGCAATGTTTACTATCTGTTTTGAATTTTTTGCAACACAAAATAGTAAATTTTATAAGAAATAATTGCTACGTTATTGTTTTTTATTAATAAAAATGAATTATAATTTATTTAGAATCTGGATTGCTTTTCTTGTTCTTGCAATATGTTCAATATTTTAACATTTTTGCATATACATTTTTGCGATTTTAAGATCTTAATTATGCATATTTTTTGAAAGATTGACAGAGTTACATGATCTGACTTTTATTTGTATTAAAATGTTTTTTATTAATAATATTGTGTAAAATGCAATGTATGTTTGAAAAAATAAAATTACATGTATAATTTGGATTTATACACGCATAAATGTATATATATATATATATATATATATATATATATATATATATATATATATATATAAAGAAAAAAAGAAAGAGTTTTCAGTCATATCACATGTAAAGATATCATTTTTACATTTAAAAAAAGGTTTTGTGAAATATAGTAAAATCCTATACATTTCATTTTAAACAGCACATGGTCATATGCTACCATACAGTAATCCTTTAAATTATTAAAATCTCATTCTTTACATATTTTTATTGTTATTTCACCCAAAACAACATAAATAAGTCAAAAATGAATTTTTCCATAATAATTTCTTGTTGTGGGAATTAGAAGATTAAACTAAGTGGAAACTTTAATGGAATGGATAATTAATTCTGTGTGCTGCAGAATCTGTTTATTTTCCTTTCTTACACTTAATTCATTGGTATGGCATTTGCCTGGAGTGCTTTTTTTTCTTTTTCAGTCTACATTTACTTAGTGAAATCTCTGCTCTTTTTCTCTGTCTCATATATATATATATATAGAGTCCCTTTTTTATTTTAAAATGACGAGGCCAATTGAAGAAATTCTCTGAAAGTTGTTTATTTTTCCGGACATTTTCTTTTATGTCTTTTGTATCATGTTTGTATTGAGTTTAAAGGAAAACACTTTTCTCCTTAATAGATCTAGTGGTGTTTCCTAGGATTATAAGAAAGAGAACACATCTGAGAAAATTAAAACAAATATTTGATCAGACAGAGAAAGATAAAAGACTAACTTTATAATTCTATGAATTTTTGGAATGAGAAAAGACATATTTATTTCTTTGATTTCAGCAAACCATAAATAATTTAAAATTTATTTTTTTTTTATTATATCTGTGTTTTACAATACAATCTTGTTTATCTATATGAAGATTCACATTATGAAATTTTTTTATATAACGAATTTTTAGTAGGAATAGTCACTTTTGCCATGATTACATTAAAACTAATCTCCATATAACGAAATATCCATATAACGAAATAACCGGGAGTCAATTACCAAACACATATCAGTTCATGACTCAGCACGAAAAAGAAAGAGGACGTCCCAATAAGAGAATTTAAATTAATAAATATTTAAGTGCATTAGAGCGATTAGGGAGAGGGACCCTTTCGGGACCAATGAATTAAAAAAAGTATCAAGAATATTCTTAATCTCTTGGACACTCTGAATTCCAAGCCAGCATTCGTTGGCTAGAAAAGTTCAAAAAAGGACATAGATTGTTCCAGAATACTGGTTGTGGTGTAAGCTAGGATGAACCGATGATAGTATGGGAGAACTGGAATTTCAAGGTTTTAGAAATTCTAAAAGAATGCACTCATGAGAATTTAATTTTCAATCCTGACGAAATCGGTCTATTTACAAGTGACAAACAAAACCCCGTCGTTTAAAAAATAGAAATGTTTTGATGGCAAAAAATGTAAATAAAGAATTACTGATGTCTTTGGTGCATACTTGGAAAGAAAAGAAATGATAAAGATGCTAGTCATGGACAAAAGAACCGTTGAAATTTTGACAAATAGTTAAAATCGCTTGGCAAAAAACGGAAACACAAAGCAGAAAAATTGTTTTGTTTATTGATAATTGACAACTACACTCACAAAACTGCGAAGAGAAACTGAAAATGCCAAAGATATTTCTTTGCCAGCCATTTGATTATCGAAACTGCAGAACATTGATCTTAAGATTAACAAAAAAGGGAAGATCTATTATAAAAAAGAATTCTTAAACAACTGTTACTGAAAAGACGATTCCATTCAAGATATTATTAGCCTTAGAAAAGTTATTGTGAAACTAAAAAGTTTGGAGATTTGAAACACATTTGATCTGGAGGTCATAGAAAAAGGATTTGCAATAGTTTTATTGAGACAGGCTTTTTTTTAACTGGAGGTTTTTTTTTTTTCAATTCTGAAAATGAAAAAGACATGGATCTAACAGACATGAAAGGGAAATGGAGAATAATTAAGCAATGCAGGATTGTCAAAAAGATGTTGGTTTGTCTGATATTTTGGAGGTGGATGACAATTACATTATTGCTCAATATCAAACTGATAGTGACACTTTAGACATGGTAATGAACAATGATGGTGAGAGAAACCATGAGCATAAAAGTAAAAATAAAAAAATATATATATATGAAATGGATTGATGAATTACTTTGAGGTTGTAAGGAGAGAACTTCAAATAGGGGGAAATACTATTTCCGATTCCAGTCTTAATTCTATGGTAAAGTGTAAACATTTTTACGTGAGTGTAACAGTTTTGAGTAAAAAAAAAAAGTTCAAATTTCTACGTCTAAAACAAATGTATGTGTTCCTTGTGATATTTTTAGTATGCTTTCAACTAAATATCTGTTTCGAAACAGTTAGGTCATTAAAAACACAATATTAAGTTAAAGTTTGGAGTTGAACATTTCAAAATATTAACGACTATATGTTGAAATAACACTTTGTAGCACTTTATAGGAAAAAAAAAAATACGAGACAATCTAAGAAAAAAGTAATACATACGAATATTTTATCTTCTCTCATATAGAATATTACATATGAAATGATAGATTTCAATTTCAAAAGCGTCACCGTTATTATTAAAAAAGGATGCATATTTATTAGTCTTCTGGAGTTTTTAAATAAATAATTTAAAAACAGTACTTCGAACTACAAAATTTAACTAATTAAGTGTATAGCTCGTTCTTTTAATTAGTAATGCGCATAATGATTGATTTTAATTTTCAAATTAATCATTCGGGCGTGAGCAAAATATATTAACAATCTAATGCCCTTAATATTTTTTATATATATTTAAAACAGTTGACCCGTTTTTTCAACATGCCGTGGGTGAAACTTATTACATTAATTTGCTTCATTTTGGTATTAAATAAAATAATTTAGTCCAGAGATGGTTTAGAGTTATTTGGTATAGAGTATTAGATATTTTTTAATGAAATATAAAAAGAAGTAGCTTTTAAAAACCAATATGCTAATGCATTTGTATTAAATAAAAAAAAAATTCAAACTTTTGTTTGAACTATAACTAACTGATTTTTAAAATGTTTGCTGATTATTTTAAAAGTATAGTTTTAAATTCTGGTTCTCTAAAGAAAACCTTCGTGTGGGCATTTTTATTATTTACTATCTTCAATAAAAATTCTATTACCGTATTTTACAATTTCCCGTTTTTCAAATTAATTAATTATTTTACATTTATATCAACTCCTTGATATTTAAATACACATAAACATTGAAATTCCTTGAGATTTATACGCGTAGGCTGTTTTTAAATAAAGGTATTTTGTAAAGAAATGATTGAATACAAATGATTTCGTATTCGAAAAAGGTTTAGATCTATAGAACAATCACCTTGCCTATATACATAGGTACTTTAAATTGATTTCTCTTTATATTAATGCCTGCGCAATCAAAATGTTGAGCCGTTCAAATATTGAATTGGAATTCTACTTTCTATTTTCTGTGCGTTTATGTTATCTTTAAAACGTGGCAAACCTTTGGTGAATCAATACATTTTATTGCCTAAATCACACTTTATTTCGATATTCTTCCCTAGTATACATTTTATTCGAGGATTTTGAAAAATTTTCAACATTTAGGCGGTTACTTTACATACTTACATTTTAAATTTACAAAATAATTCTTTGGGAAGCAACTTTTATTGTTTTTGTGTGTTCATTTTTAATTCAATCCTTTTCAAATCACATGACAAAGTTATGGGGATTAATATGTAAAATGTTACAAAGTTTTCGGTTATTTTGAAGTACCTCACCTCTTAGGATATCATTTTTCTGCATTCCTCCATTTTATTAATCCATCCATCCAGTTTAGAATTTTATAGCATAGTTATCAGTCTCTAAACATTTTTTTTTTGCATTTTTTTTTGTACGTTTTGTTTATATATGTACATTTAGATGTTATGCTTATTATTTGTTATTTGCATAACTTAATGATTAAAATAAAGAGGAAGAGTTAAAGAAATCTTACTATTTATATGAAGTTTCCTACAATAGGGGAGGGTACACGACATTTCGATCCCGCCGTTACGGTCCCGAGACATTTCGGTCCCTGGCCATTTCGGTCCCAAGAGATTTCGGTCCCGATAGAATTCGGTCCCAAGACATTTCGGTCCCGAGACAGTTCGGTCCCAAGACATTTCGGTCCCGAGACAATTCGGTCCTTTGCCATTTCGACCCCTTGTTATTTCATTGCTCGCTGCCTTATAAGTCGGATTCTAATTGTTGTGGGCCTGCCAGATATTATAAGTTCAACATTATTCGGGCCTTTTTTAAATTTTTTAATTCTCCCCCTCCCTCTCCCCAAGTTTTATAAAAAGTTGAATATTAAGAGTCCGATAAATTTAAACTTTTAGAACTCGTGATAATGAAATCACAGCGAGCTGAAATTTTTGTTTGATTAAACAATGTGATATAAGTTTCGGGGATATTGTCTTTTGCTTTTAGTAGTAGTATTATTATTAAGCAGAATAAATATTTTAAATTTTATTATTAATGATTAATATCAGTATTTTATATAAACTTCTATAAACTACTATAAACTAAAAGTATTTTATATAAACTGCCATAAATATTTTTTTGGCTGTTTACGTACATTTTTTAGAACCTTTAAATTAGCATTAATTAAATAATAAAAAATAACTGTGCTTGATTTTTTTCTTCCAATAGTTTAATAATAAGTGTCTTTAATATTTCAATTAGACAGTTATAAGCTTTTGTTTAGTGGCATTCCGCCACTTTTTAGCTCACAGGCTATCATAGCCTGAGAGCTTATGTACCCGTCCGTCCTGTATGTTCGTTCGTGCGTAACGCGATAACTCATGATAAAAATGTCCGATCCACTTGAAATTTTGTATATAGGTATATCCTGACAAGGCGCCTCCCTGATTAGTTTTTGGAGTTCAATTGATATGTATAAGAAGGGGAGCGGGGGCTCATGCCCCTCCCCTTAATTGATATAAATGGGTTTTTCATGCAGAATTAAGTTTTCGTTCAAAATTTAGATATATGATCATTCTGATGAGGCGATTGCGATTCCCTGACTGTTATTAGGTGTTCATTGAATAAGTATAAACAGGGGGAACGGGGGTTCTAATGCCCCTCCCCTTAATTTATATAAATGGGTTTTTCATGCAGAATTAAGTTTTCGTTCAAAATTCAGATATAGGATCATTCTGATGAGGCGACTCTGTGATTGTTATTAGGTGTTCATTGAATAAGTATAAACAGGGGGAACGGGGGTTATAATGCCCCTCCCCTTAATTTATATAAATGGGTTTTTCATGCAGAATTAAGTTTTCGTTCAAAATTCAGATATAGGATCATTCTGATGAGGCGACTCTCTGACTGTTATTAGGTGTTCATTGAATAAGTATAAACAGGGGGAACGGGAGTTATAATGCCCTTCCCCTTAATTTATATAAATGGGTTTTTCAAGCAGAATTGTCAGATTCCGTTCATATCTCTGAATAGTTTTGGAAGTTTAATGGTTAAGTATAAAATTAGGGGATAACTCCTCTTAAGTTATATAAATGCTAAATGTGTTTTTATTAAGAATTATCCGATTTGCTCTGAATTTTGCATGTAGATTTTTTTATATGATAAAGCATGTCCTTGATAGTTTAGGAGGTTCAATGATTAAGTATAAAGAGGGGAAGGGAGAGAGCTGTTTCCCCTTCTTAATTTTTTTTTCGAACGGAATCAACCCTTGAAAATATAAGGCTGTAATGTTCAATTAGTATGCGTAGCCTGTGAGCTTAATGCCATCAGTTTAACTGGTCAATATTCTTTTTATTTTAATAATAATAATAGTATTTATTGATTGCATTTTTTTAACAGTCTTCTCACGCCATGCAGACAATTTTTGTGAGTTAATTTTATTGAAACTGGGCCTATTTCATTCTAATAAGATGGTTATTTTTTATTTTTCTTTACATAAAATTAATATAATAATATTTTAAAATATAATAATATAAATATGAATTATCAAAGAATGTAGATGGGTGATTTGAGGAAATGTGTATACATTATAATATATACACATTTCCTCAAATCACCCATCTACACTCTTTGATAATTCAGAAATGAGATATATTTATTAAAGAACAATTTTTTTTAATTTTCTTATTATTTATGTAATACAAAGTTGCCTCTTTTAAATTTGTTTTCATAAGTTACTTTCCATTATTAACATTGCGAAAGTAATAGTGATTCCGTAACTGGGCATTCCGCCACTTTTTTTAAATAATAATAATAATATTTATTGATTGCATTTTTTAACAGTCTTCTCACGCCATGCAGACAATTTTTGTGAGTTAATTTTATTGAAACTGGGCCTATTTCATTCTAATAAGATGATTATTTTTTATTTTTCTTTAGATAAAATTAATATAATAATATTTTAAAATATAATAATATAAATATTATATACAAAATATAATATATAATTTAATAAAATATATTAAAATGTAATATAATAATATTTTAAATAATTTTATTTTCAATTTTTAAGTCACAAAATTAAGCTTTTATTTATTTATTTGTATTACCTTTTCGCTCCTACTTTCCCCCCAAAAATAATAGTAATTCTTATTTTAGTTTTATTTTTAACTATACTAATTGTTTTAAATTTCCGTAATTTGAAATAAACAAGTATTTCAACATACTTCAATTTAAAAAAAATTTCAAATAGAGAAGACCAATAACTTATTCATGTAGGGTATATATTCGGAAAATATTTCATTTCATTAACTCTTCGTGAGCTTATAGTATTTTTTCTTTTTGCTTCAATTTTTGTTTTATATAGGAAAAATAAAATTTATTCACATTGACGGATGCGATTAGATTATCTTTTAAATGTTATGAATTATTATTTCAATTTTACTTTTTAAAATACAACAAAGGCATTTTGGAGAAAGGGTGATTATTTTTCTAAATTTATTAGACGTAAAACATTTATCAGTTCAAGGTAAAACCATGCTTTTTGTTAAGTTTACGAAATATGTTCCTTTCCAAAACAAAGTGTTATTACAAATTGCACTTTAAGTTTAAAAACATTTCAAAACATGTTTTTAGTTTCCTTTCGTAAGGTTTGTTCCTAAAAATAATTTGTGGATGCCATCACTTGTTAAAGTGCGAATTGATGAATCAGAAAACCACAAATGTTCCTGAAATGTTGTTTTGAACGTTTCTAAAAATTCTTAAAAAATACTTTTGCATTTAGCTGTTTACCATTCCAGCGATTTATTTTTAAAATGAAATAATAGACGAATCTAAAAAATTTCTTTTTTTTTTCAATATGGTATTTAATTGCTTTCAATTTTTACAAAAGTGTAAAATTTTTACAAAAACTCATAGCAAAAGCAATAGGTTTAATGAAGATTAATATAATGTAGAAATAGGTTGAGGTTTTTACATTATAGTAAGAATATTTTACATCTTGTTACCGTTATTCTTATTCTATTAGATTAGAGTTGCTCAATTTTTGACGCTTGGGAAGCACTTTAACAAATTCTTAAAGTCTTGTCCACTTCTATTTATTGAAATATACTATAGAAGAAATGTATACATGCTGGATTTCAAAAACAGAAGAAGATCAGAAATTAAGAATTTTTATTTTCAACATCATTATTTAAAATATTGTATACTATTTTAAAATAATGCTTAAAATTATGACAGTAAATTATATATATTTCTTTCTATTTATGTAAGCAGCAGAGCAGTAACTAATGAGTAAAAGACAACAGCAGAACCATGTTTACTACAATATTAAAGGTATGTCATTAGCTATTCGTTTACAATAACAAAGTCTGTCCTGCAGTATTACATCTTTATTGATAAAATCCATTGTCCCTGCTTTGGTGCTGATGTAGGAAAAAAGAATGTGTTTAGCTTTTATTATGTATAGATAAAACGTTTTCAATGCAAAGACGTTTCGGATACAATAATAAAATATCATACAAACTAAAAAAAGGTAAGTAAAATACTTACCATTCCAGGGTTATTCGCCTTCAGAAAAGACCAGAACATTAATATGAAATCTGAGTCAAGCAACGAAATCGAAACTTTGTGAAATAATCGGCAGCTTCATTCTTTTTCTAATTATTTATATGACACTTAAACTAACAAAACACTTACTATTTACAGTATATACAAAAGTTAATTTTCGTTTAAATTCTAACAATCATATTCTGTTTTTCTAGAAGGGGAAAATAAACCCGCTTCTTCTTAACATCGTAAAAAAAACATTCTAAATCTGAAAACATTAAAAAAGTGGCTGTTGCCAAAATTAAAGAGAAAAGTTAATGTTCTAAAATAAATAAATGTTCATGGAGGCTTGCGTTTTGCAGTAGACGAGTTTCTTTCCCTTGCAAGTTTTTTCCATGTCCCGAAAAAACTTTGTTTATTAAGACAAGTACTTTAAATCGTTTTTGGAATACTAAAGCACTGCTTTAATTTAGTTGAAAAAGGTTCAAACTGTAGATAAGATTTTTTCTTGGGTTGACTATTTGGAAATAATATGTAATTATATGCATGACACGTTGACTTGGTTTCAACGTATTGCAATATAAACAAAATTCTTTTAACGAGTCATAAGTTACACAAAATCGAAATTTTAATTACCATTTAAAGTTGGAAAAGGGCACAAAATCTTTAGAAATATACCTTATTTTATTTTGAGATATAAAAATCAGATTCGAAAGTTACCACAGATAAAATTGGTCTTCCTTTATAAAGTAATCCTAAATATACATTTATATATAATAAGCATACGTTGACTCACATTGATTTAATCGAATTTTATGTTTTTTGAAATTCAAAAGTATATTTCCAAAATAGTTAGAACAATTTGTTTGATACTCAAAATAATTTATTAAGGTCATTATTTATTTATTTGGAAATAAATGAATCTAAAAAATGGAGAAGTTGTTGAAATTATTTGAGACTTTTTGAAGAACTTTGCGCTTCTCTGCTTTCCATTTACCTTTTAAATGAATTGAAAAGAAAATTTTTTTACTTAAATTTTCTCTCTGTTTCTTTCCAAAAGGATACACGATTGTTTCCTCAGTCTTGGAAAATATCGACTTTAAAACACTGATCATGAATATTGAATCTCCGTTTCCAGTTTTCGTTCAGTGCATTTACCACATCTGAATATTTTATAAGAAATTTGGTCAAAAGTTTAAAGAACTCACACAAACTAGTAAAACTTGCACGGTGCGTAAAGTAAAAAACTAATTTAAATGTTTTTAATTTTCAGTATCTTAAAGTTTCATATTATGTTATTCTTTCCGTCTTTTAGATGGTTTGAACTTTTTTAATGGTTTGGATATTATTTTAAACAAATTTGTAAAATCTATTCAAATCTAAATTGATTTTATATTATGGTTTTCGTTCTTATATGAAATCTAACGTATTAAATGCACAACTTCTTTTTACTTATCCTAAAGTTTTTTAACTACATATTAAATTTAAAACTATTTTTCATGCTTAAATTTCAGTGCACATTATAACTAAAACACTAAAGCTTTATTCTTTCACGTTATTTCTTATAGCATTCCTTATAACATTTTGATTATTACCATCTTATTTAACTTTTGTGGTTGTCATGTTACATAACAAACTTTATTGTGTTTAATATAAACTGGTTTGATATTTGCAGCAACATTTGAGTTGGATCTATTGTCAAAGTTAGCAAGTCTGCGGCTATTATATTCAACTTTACATCATGTGTCTTTGTCGCGCCTTAGGTTTATATATCTTTTTACCTCCTTTCGCGTATTTAAAATATAAGTTTAAACCCAAAATTTTTAATGGCATTTGTTTTTAATTTAGAGGTGTTCAGCAGTAATTTTAACAATTGCCAAAACTTAACCGAAACTCTTTTTTTTTTTTTTTTTTTTTTACTGCCAATTTTCATTTTTATTCATATTTTGTGAAAGGCCAAATGCCGGGTAGTGTAGAAAATTGATGTAATTATACAATTTATGACACATAAATTACAATTACGAAAAGTCATACCTAAAGTTTTAGTATACCCTTAATATCGTGATTCATTCTTGATTCATTCATTAGAGCTCCATTATTCCTTTAAGAGGTACTACATTTCTTTTTACATAATAAACTAAATATAGGGACTATATATCATTCCGTCCGTACTAAAATATTTCCCTTATATATTCAAAACATTGATGACATTACATTAAGTGAATATTACAATTTTAAATTAGTGATGTCGTAAAGCTTTTAGTAGCGAAATAAGCAAACTATTCTTATACGTGCAGTATAAGAGCAAACCTGATAAGAGGGAATATTGAGATTATTGAATTTTTTGAGAAATAATTAATTTGATTTCGCCAAATAAAAAATAGAGCCGAAAATTAGAACTGCTAAAATTTAGATTGTTAAAAAGAACAATGTGTATAGAGTATTTATGCGCCAAGTTTTCCCATACGTTTTCTGTTATAACTAAAGTTAGGTTTAAATTCTCAGAAAACAGATATGAGATTCCCTTTGTAAAATGTAAAAATAATAAAGAATATAAACATGTATATCAAAATACACATGAAAAGGATTCATTATTCAACAAGCTATTTATATTCAGAAAAAGTTCGCTTTAATCTAATGGTCGCTGTATTAAGATTTTACATTGAACAGATAGAGATAAATGTATCAAGTTTAGGGAATAAGACTGATGTGCTTGCTTAATGATCAATATTTCTAATATGTCAAACTAGCGTTTTCATTAACTAAAAATTAAGTAAATGTAATTATTTTCAATATAATTTCTACATCACAAATATGTATGTAATAATAGGACGATTTGCTGTAAATTTTCGCTGCTAAAAATATAGATTTTCGTCGAATAACATTTTTGCTGTAATAAGAAGTCGATTTATTTGAAATAACAAACAGGTTTAGCAGCCGTAGTTGGAAGAAATGGAATTGGGTTCCTTGGGAGTTTCTCCAATAAAAATAATAAGAAAATCAATTTTTAGTTTCATATTTTATTACATCAAGCCATAAGTTATTCCACTTCTCACCCTTTCACACTTCTATCACTACAACATTCGCTCTCCAAGTTAGCATCATTTCGGTGTTCTAAATTATCAGAAAAAATGAGACGGGCGACCTAGCAGTTCAAGAGGCAGATGCATTCTGAAAGCTCCGAAAACCTAGAATGAATTCCAACACTCACACGGAAAAACTAGCCCCTCCTCAGACTGCGTCAGTAAATTAAAAATTCAATTAGGATTAACTTCGAGGCTACGCGTCAGAAATCATCACCTCTGATTGGTATAGAGGCGTGGCCTTCCCGTAGGAACTCAATAATGTCTCGCAAATAGACTAACCTGCTAACATATCCGCGCATTAACACAGAGCAGACGGTCAATAAAAAATAAAACTAAAAATCTCGATAATATTCTAAAAAGGAAAAATATTACGAAATCGCTTCCCGCACTTTTTGAGAAACAAGCAATATATTATTAATAAGTTAAATAAAAAAAGAAAAAGGACTTTGGCTGTTAAAATATTAATACATTACGAAACTAAGATTAAAAATATGTTCCACAAATTTAGAATTAAAAGCTCAGAGAGAAAATGGTGCAATTTTTTTATTTTATTATATATATATATATATATATATATATATATATATATATATATATATATATATATATATATATATATATATATATATATATATATATATATATATATATATATATATATATATATATATATATGTACAGTTTTTTGAAAATTTTCATAAAATTTTTCCCACACCTTGAACTGAGAAAATTTCAAACTTTAGTTGCTTCACATTTTTTTCACTCTGCTAGCTCTACACTTCGTCACCTGAGCATAATAAGGTTCTATCCGTGTTTTTGAAAAAAATGACTTAACAATATAGATAGGTTCTATATCGGTAGTAGATTCTATATTCATGTATCTATGAAGGCATTTCTGGATTAAAATAATGCCATATTATGATTTTAAGGTCATATATAAATTATATGTAACATCATTTTGATGCAAAAATGCTTTCATAGATAAAAATAGAACCTATTTGTATCGATAAGTCATTTTTTTCAAAAACACAGATAGAACCTAATTATTTTCATGTGACGACTTGTTAAGCAAAAAAATTTCAAAATTACTAAATTCAAATCGTAAGAAATTTTCTGCGGAAAATTTCCAAAAATTATATATATCAAATATATCTATCGTATATTCACCTTCATCGATGCTGGATCTTACCTTCATTTCTTGTTAGCCGAAAGTTTGATGACTCACTAATGCTATTCTATCGTATGCTGTGGTTTAAGCCTGATAAACAGAGGTGAGAGTAGAGTTACTATGCTTGACATACACTCTCCAAAAAACTTCCGTCTTTTCACAGAAAAAGTACTGGCAGCACTGCTGCCAGAAATTGTCTGTATATTGACGAATATCCGTTTATTTTTTTCTCCGTCAAAAGAGATAAAATATCCGTCTTTTGAAAAAGTCTGGAAAAGATAGAAACGCCGGCGGTGAGGATCGAACTCACGTTCCCAGCATTAGAAAGCGAGCGCCTTGCCTCGGCACTACGGTTGCTCAGGAGAAAAGTGCTTTGAAGTAGAAGCCTTTATTTCTTATGAGTGTAGTTTGGTTTATTTCGTTAAAGAGCTTTTAATTTTGAAGTTAATTTCGGGAAGATTTCATCTTTAATGAAACTGTGGCTGGGGTTTTTATACGTTTATATTAATATAGTATAAAAATGTGAATTTTAATTATATTTACGTAGATTGCTAGAAGAAAAATATGGATGTTCTATGACAAGATTTTTTTTAATAACATAAATTTTTTTTTCTTTTTGCATTTTATTTTTTAATTAAAATATCTTTTAAATGTGTTCACTTAAAGTATATTTTAAATGGGAATATTTATTATATAAATAACTTAGTAAATTCAATTTTATTCAACTTATCCAACTATGAATATGAATAACAAATTATGAGAATTTTTAAATGAATGAAGAAAGTAATTGTTATTTATTTTTAAATTCGAAAACATTTGTGTCTTTTTAAACTAAATTTAACATTTTAATCCATAGAATATTTTGTTTTTCATTTTAAAAATAAATTCGAATTTATTACTAACAGACCCAATACGTATGCTTGCAAGAAATAAACCGAATCTCTTCCTCATTTTTCGACGTTTGGAATGAATTCACAGATCAAATACGTTTTCTGGGAATACGGTAATTATTTGTGAAAAAATAACGATAACTTAGTGTATATTGACGAATTTTTCTGACAGTGTAGTCCTGAAAAATATTTTCCAACAGAATATTGTAATTAAATGTACACATTCGTACACATAAGTTTTAATTACACGTTTATACAATTATCAAAGTATAAATTTAAATAATATAAAAGTAAAAATTTAAAGATATTACTTTCAAATTAAGCAAATATATAAAACTTCAGCTCCATTTCATTAGCATCAAATTTAAAATGTCTCATTGTTACTTTTTGATTCTTTTCAAAATTTCTAAAAGAATAGAACTTTATACATATTTAAAACATTTTAAGAAATTTCTGCATTTTTGTTAAAGATGTCCCGGAGGAAACGCGAGGAAGAGAAGCACGAATTTTCTCATATAATGCATAATGAATAAAATTACTTCAATTATCATGATATTTAAAATATATTTTCGCAATCAGTGAATCAGCATTTGAAAAGTAGTTACAACAAACAATTAATTATTTTTGTTTTAGTTGACGTGAAGAACTCGATTTACATTCAAATTAAATTTATAAAAGATATCCCCTTA
Organism: Maratus speculifer; assembly: GCA_964019185.1. Classification (NCBI taxonomy): domain Eukaryota; kingdom Metazoa; phylum Arthropoda; class Arachnida; order Araneae; family Salticidae; genus Maratus; species Maratus speculifer. Next base: position 35,482,220 of record OZ025291.1, on the reverse strand, counting down.
AGTGTTACAAATTACAAAGTATTTTTAACAGACAATGTATCGTTTCTCTGATCGTTTTCAACCATGGTATTTAATTTTTCTTTTCCATTACTATTAAGCACAGTCTTCATTCAATTCTAAATATGTTTAGCATTAAATGCTAAAAAATGAATATTTATTTGCTTTGATGAAAGACAAGTCACAAGAACTTGCAAATAATTATTTTTGTTTTAGCTGAGATGAAGAATTCGATTTTCATACAAATTGAACTACATATGATACCATCTTAAGTGTTACAAATTATAAAGTATTTTGAATGAATTATTGTCTCATATTGCATTAAAGTATTTTTTTTTAATATGACAGAGAATATTTATGAATTTACTATCATATCTATATATATAGATAAATATATATTGTTTAAGTGACATCAAGAATCGGATTTATATTTAAACTCAATTACATGGAATAGTAATTATAAACTATTTTAAACGAAGTTTGTCTCACAATGTATTTATCTATTTTTTCATCGATTATTAACTTTTATCTTTGATGCTAAATATGTGTAGCACTAACGCGTTTATGCCGGCGCGACGTGCAATTACCGGTGATTTACGCTGAACTGTTCCATTGGGCGAAATGCGTTACCTGTGAGTCTCTGATTGTTATATACGAGTTCAATTAAAGTGTGAAAGGGTGAGAGGTCATCACATACTGTGTCTGAATAAGTAAAAGTACAGCGTCACACAGATGAAAAACATGAAAGTGAGTGCAGTCTCACGACGAAAAATATAAATGTCTGCCAGCATCAACGTGTTAAATTCTAAAGAGCGGTTTCTTATTTGTCTTGATGAAATACGTTTTTTATGCACTTACAATTAATTAGTTTTGTTTTAGCAGACATTAAGAATTCCATTAACTTTAAAACTGAGCTGTAAAGGATATCCTTTCAAATATTAAAATTACAAAGAATTTTTAACAAAGTTTGTCTCAGATCATTTTTAACTATTTTTTTTTTCATTATATGTTAACTTCTGTCTTTGTTTGGTGCTAAATATGTGCAACAATAAAAGGTAAATGTTTATAAGTTGTTTTGCAATTAAGTGGAAATTTCAGTCTCAATAATTTTTTTTTATATTTTTAAGCAGTTTTTTTTTCAACTATTTAAATGATGTATACAGGCAAATCTAAAACTTTTAATTGGAAAAATAACTTTGAATAAAATAGAAATTTAAGATTATTTCAATTTTAAACTTATATTTAATGTTACCACTATGGCATCTCCATACGTGCCATTTTTGACAACAAAACTATGCACTATACGGTGAATAAAAAGAATATTGTAAAATATATGAGGTTAAAAATGGATATACACTGCGTACGTTTTAATTGAAAACTTTGAAATTATATTTAAAACAAAATATGTCCAAAATAGCTACTTCATGGAATACCAATTACAGTTATTTAAAAATTTATTATATGCAGCTTTATCTAGAAATCGAAATATAAATTAAATAGATGAGATAATTTCTTTAGTGGGATTTTATGAAGCATAAAAATTTGTTAGATTTTGCGGTTTTAATCTAAAACTTTTAATAATCATAGCGCACTTTTATAATATATCAAATCCAGGGCATCATAAAATATGCCAATTTAAAAAATATCGGAACTCTGCTGATAAGTATGTTGATAAGTTGTTGTTGATAACTCTGCTGATAAGTCGCTTGTTGTATATTTTAAGGATTTTGCCTTTTTAAAAGGTATTGAATTGAATATTTCAGACTGAGGGCCACTACAAAATGGTTACTATAGAATTTGATGCACATATCATTTATCGTTCATTTACGAAACACGCAAAAGAATTTGGTTACAGTATGGTCTACAAGAAACAATTGCGTTTATAACTAAGATTTCAGTTTTAAAATGTAACTATTTTTTTCATATCACTTTATGAATCTAATAGATCTTATACAGGCAAAATAAGAATTAGAGTACGACTTCGCTGATTGGCAAAAATTTTTGCAATGGAATTGAACAGTGTTATGAGTTTCCTAATTTAACTAATTTTCGACAGAATTTGTTATATATAAATAAATCTATAGATCATATACAGGGATTCACAAAGTATTCTTGATATTTATTAAGATATAAATAATGAAGACCGAAATTATATTTTCAATTTGTTGTACGTTTTCAACATTGTTTTACTTAGATATCTGTTTTCTTACTGAACGTTGGAGTTTAATTCTTTGAAGGAAAGTGTTTCCCAAACTGTTTTTGACGTACGATTTTTCTTTTTCGTTATTTTTATTACTATTATAAAACTAAAGGTAAACTTTTTCTGACTTTTTGTTTGTCTTTTAATAAAGGTAAAACTTTATGTTCTATGTACTAAACATGCCTATTCCTTTTTATCTCGTTTCAACTATTTGTAACTTGCCAATATTCACGCATCCTGTCATATGTGTTTTCTTGTTTGATTTGTAAACAAGAAATATCGAGCTGAGATTTACTATTTTTCACGAATGACATATTTTCGATCTGCTGGGAGGCTTTACAACTTCCCTTTCAAATAAGATTTTCATTTTATGAAACTGGATTTGTGCAAACTTATTTCCACCCAGACGTGCCTCACAGCATTTTTTACTGGAACAGAAAATGTCTGCGTGCTTTATAGTTTTACTATTAATTTCTTCACAACTTAGTGTTTCCGAGAAATTTAAATTATTATATTCATACATATTTTTTTGTTTAAAAAATCCTTTTTTGTATCATTATAAATAAATAAATAAACATAAATAAATATCTCAGCAATAGTGTGTAAAATTTTAAGATCGCTTAAAACGATTCTTTTAATTTCCTTTTAAGAAACTAAAGAAATATATTTTTGTTGTTTACACTGTAAAAGAAAAAGGTGCCAAAATCTGTATGCTTACTGGCATTTTATCTGTACAGTTTTATCTACAAAACTAATTTTTGTAAAGCTACAGAAATCTGTAACTTTACAAACGAATGTACTAAAATTACAGTTATCCTACTAAAATTTTCTCTGTAACTTGGGTTGCAGTTACTTAAAAATTCTAGGACTCCCAGTTTCCTAAAACATTCTTATTACTTTTACAGATGTTTTGATTTTCACCGCAAACCTGTATCTCTTACATGAGTTTTGCTGTTGCAGTTACATAAAAAGTTCTGAGAATTCTAGTTTCTTAAAAAACTTTTAATAAATTTAATTTTTTTTTTAACTGTATAGACGAAAAAATACTCAGAAATTATACAGTGATATACTGATGTATCAACTATGTATATGTATGTATGCAGGGTGTTCGTAATTCCAAAAATAGTCTAGCGGATTTTACACTAATAAAAATAACACACGCTGGTTCTTAAACACAACAAATGTAGACTGTAGATGGGTTTTATTTAACACTGAAATAAATATGCAAGCCATTGGTCGGCTATCAACATTCCATCATCTTTTTACATTCGAATAAACACAAACTTAAAAACAAAACATAGAATGCTGCCAAAAACATAAAATAAAAAGAAAAAATTACCATGGTAACGAATAGTACAATTTCTTACTGGAGCTTTTTCACATAAATGAAAGCAGACGATTTTTACCAAAACATCCTGCCCCCCGTTGAAATCCCTTAGGATTTCAACAAGTGGCTAAGTGGTCTTCTTACAGTTTTACTATAATGAAAAAACAATTAATAACACAAATAAAATTAATTCAAAATATAAAAAATGAAAAAAGAAAGTTTATAGTTCATAGTTTTTAGTTTTTTATTGGAAGGGGACAGAGTTTCACTATTGGTCGATTTATGATACCACTATTGAAGTGAAAAAACTTCTTAAAACACCATAAAATAAGTTAACTGCGCAAGGCCTTTCGAAAGAACTTAGTCTTTCTTCGTCAGGCGCAAAAAAAGACGTGGGTCTACAATGAATGTAGCGGCACGACTGAAGGGGAATGCGGGAGGGAGAGGGAGCAAGCAGAAGGAACAGCCAATAGGAAAGTAGAAGGCAACAACCAATCACGGAAGAGCATAAACAAAACTAGATAAACAATGAAGAAGAGGAAAGGAAGAAGGGGGAAAGGGAAATGGGAAAATAGCGGGGTAAATTAAAAAATTAACCAAAAGCAGAGATTAAAATGAAATAAAATATACGTAAAAAATATATAAATTAATAATAATAAGAAATAAGGAAAAAAATAAATAAATAAAAAATAAAAATTAAAAATTATTTACAATTATAAACATACATATATAAACTTGAAAATTGTATACATAATATATATAAAAAAATAATAATAAAAATTAAATGATAAACTTATTTATGAAGCAATGCTGAAAAGGTTCTTCCAGGCAACGGAGAGCGTTTTAGAATCAGATTTAGTGATGGGCGATTCTGGAAATTTTGAGAATCGATTAAAATCGATATCGTATAAAACAACATCGATCATAATAAGAATCGATTTCTCAGTTCTAGAATCGATACTAAAATCGATATTTCGATATTTAGGTTCACACAGAGAAGATCCAAATTATTAATTCCAAAACTTAGACAATCAGCAGGAATGTAATTACCGCCTCCCGCCCCCCATCCCCATTTAGGGAGGATAGAATTAAGTTATTGCAGATTTTAGAGTCGGATATTAAGAATTTTAAATTTTAAAATGATTGTCATTTATGGTTTTCACTTACACAAAAACTTTGACAAAATTGAGAGACATAACTCAACTAATAACAACACTGAGTAACTTGGCATTAAACCGAGTATAGAGTGCCAAGAGCGTGTAACTAGGATGGGGAACAAGGAGTATAGACAAAAAAAAAAATTTTTTTTTTCTAATGCCAACCAAATGTTACACGAGATAGTTTGGAAGAACATAAAATATGCCCCATTCTCAAGGGGGCAGGTAACCCCCACTCTTGACGGAAAGGCGACCATAGCCCAAATGTATCTTTTGTCGAAGTTTCAAAATGAGGATTTATAATAAAATAGAACGAGAATTGGACATTTTAAAAATTGCATGCATACTTTGAACGGTCCATTTAGTAAAGATTGTCGAGGAAAGAGGGGGGGGGGCGAGGGATTAGAACGGACGAACTTGAAAAAAACAAAAAAAAACATAATTAACTAATAACCCAAATAACTGAGCTTCTAAACAAAAATATAGTGTTTAACTTAGTGTTGAATTCATGGGGTGGCCCGCAGGGAACATGCTCTCTTTGAAACTATAAAGAGTGCCAAGAGCATGTAACTAGGTGGAGAGAGAGGCAGTAACAGAAAAAAACGAGGAGATAAAAGCTTTATAACGATATGTTACATGAGATGGTGTGGAAGAAACAAAAAATATGCTCCCCACCCAGGGGGGCAAGGTGAATCCCGAACGGACAAAAGAGCGACCCCGGCCCAAATATATCTTTTGTTGAGGTTTCAAAATATGGATTTATAACAAAACAGAACGAGGATTAGACTTTTTAAAAATCGCAGTCATAATTTGAACGAACCTGTAAGTTAAGATTGGTGAGGAAGAGGGGGGGGGGGTAGGACGGACGAACATGAAAAAAAAAAAAAAAAAAAAAAAAAAAAAAAAAAACAAACAAATAGTGGCACTCTGAGAGTGCCGATAGAAGTGAAACCTTGAACAATTACGTGTGTATTTTTGAATCGTTATGATATATAATTTTGAATCGCCAGGAAATACTTTTAAAGGAATAAAAAAAGGTTCTATAATATTAAAGAACATATTAATGTCTATAAAAAAAAAACCACGCGATACCATATGTCCAGCTATTGTAGTTAACTCACTATAACTACTTTCTTACATTTTAAAACGCGATAAATACATCAACCAAAATTAGACCATACTATCGATACCTTAAGCCTTATCCAAATAAATCATTTTGTATTAATGCCTGTTACAATATCTGTAGATTACTTTTTGAATTATTCAAATCGGACATTCCATTCAAAAGATATTATGAATTTAAAGATGACAATCTAAAGAAATAATAGCACTGCTGAGTACTCGGTGGCCAATAAGCTCAGGAATTAAGTGTGCAATCAAACGATTGCGGGTTCGAACCCCAATTTCGCTAATATGTATCAATTTTTTTTTTTTTTTTTTTTTTTTTTTTTGAAGAAGTTTGAAAATTAAAATTTTAACACATTATGGGTCCGTAACGTGACCTGAAATGATGGGAGAAAATTTCTTTTACTAGATTTGTAATGTATAAAGCATAAGCTTTCAATAGACATATTGTATGAAGGAAAACCCCCTCTGCCCCCCCCCCCCAAAGAAGGTCCTACCGGAAAAACCGAAAAAATAGAAAAGCAAAAAAAAAAAAAAAAAAAAAAAAAACGGCGAGAAATGTTTAGCTATACTAGAATTTTTCTCATCACTGTAACTGCTATAGAAGCAAAGTTATAGCCTTTTAAAGATTGAAATGAAGTGAAGAAATAAGCAAAATTAGGTGAGTGATCGACAGAGGGGGGAGGGTCCACAGCTCTGGGGGTGCCATGTAGCTTAAACTTTTAAGTTAAAAATGGTAAAAAATTAAATGAGCAAAATTTTAAGGTGTATATTGGAGGAGGGTGCAAGCCCCCCCCCCCTCAAAAATTTGTTTGTTTCTTTTGAAGAAACAAAAAAATATGCCCTCCGGCGGGGCGCAGATAAACCCCAAATGTTCGGAAGAGCGACCCTTTATTTATCTTTTGTCAAGGATTTAAAATGTGGACCGAGAATTGGACATTTTTAAAACTCTATGCATATTTTAAACGGCCCTGTAAGTTAAAACTGACGTGGAAGGGGGGGATTAGAAGAGACGAGCGTGAAAAATAAAATATAATAAACTAATACTTCAAATAACTGGACTTCTAAACAAAAATATAACGATTTAACCTAGTGTCGAATTAATGGAGTGGCCCGCAGGGGATTACCTCCCCCCCTCCCAAGAAGTTATGAGATTTATGCTTTTTAATGCACAAATTGTGATTTCCCCTCTCTTACAGAGCTGTAAAACATGATGCATTCCTCCAGAGTCGCAGAAAAATACCTGCATTGAACAATACTTTAGCCTAGTAAAAAAGAAAAAAAAATCGAAATCGAATCTAAAGATCGACATCGAATCTAAAGATCGACATCGAATCTAAAGATCGACATCGAATCTAAAGATCGAAATCGAATCTAAAGATCGAAATCGAAACTAAAGATCGATCTTACGGGCAGAATCGATTTTACATTTTTACTTCTTTTGTAACTTTACAAGAAGAGAGTATTAGATTCGTGAAAAATTTTGATTTCCCGTTTTTGATGGATGTATATTTTTTAGAAGGTCTTTAATACGATTTCATGGTTTTTAAGGAATATCTGTCTGTGGGTGTGTCTGTCACTCTGTGAGTCTGTATACGACAAAAATTTCTGACCGTTCTATCTCAAGAACAAATGCACAGAATTCCACAAAACTTTAGATTTAGTTTGACCTTGATATAAACTGAATCTAATTAATATTTGGTGCATATAGCCTAACAGGTGGCGCTGCTATGCTGCATTTTTTGCGATTTGCGCAACAGCTATATCTGAATAACGAATGAACGGATTTTCATCACATTTTAGATCCAGTTAGTCCTTGACATGAATTGATGTTTTTTGCATTTTGGTGTATACAGCTTCTCAGATGGCGCTGCTATACTGAATTTTTCACAATTTACACTCAGCGCCATGTGAAAGGGGGGGGGGGGCGAAAGGAAGCGGTCGTTCCGAGCACGGAAATTTAGGGGGCGCCAAATTTTTACTACTAACATCACTTCTAGCCTATCACAAGAAAAAGTTAATAGGGGGGGGGCCTAAATTGGAACTTTGAACCGGCCGCAGTTCTCTTTTCGCACGCCCCTGTTTCCATTTTAGCTTTATCTCAAGAACTAATGCACGGACTTTCATAAAAATTTAGATTCAATTAGTCCTTGATATTATTTTATGCTAATTACATTTTGGTGGAAATCGCTTAAGAGATGGCGCTGCTATACTGCATTATTCATGATTAACGCAATAGCGCTATCTCAAGGACGTATTTTCATCAAAATTCAGATTCAGTAAATCTCGGACATAGGTTAGTGTTATTTAGTTCTTGGTGTGAATTGCCCAACAGGTGGCGCTGATATGCTGCATTTTTTATGATTTCGCAATAGCTGTATCTCGCGCTTTCAGGGATTTTCATCAAAATTCAGATTCAGCTGGTACTTAATAAAAATTGATCCTGATCAATTTTTGGTGTACATCACTCAACAAAAAACGCTATTTTGCAGAGGGGGGGGGGGGGTTCTGAGGTTTCTTTAATTCTTCTGTCTTAGAAACTAATACACTGAAATTTTGGAATTGGCACATCCGTCTATTTTATCTTCGACTTTTGAAGGAAAATGAAAAATTATATTACCTTCAGAGAAATCGATTAAAAATTTTAAAGTATCGATTAAATCGAGTTGGCCGTAGTATCGATTAAATCGATTTAAAAAATCGAAATCGCCCATCACTAATCAGATTTATCATTAACACTAATATCACGATTAATATAAATAGCTAAATTTTCAAGAAAATCTAACTCAGAGGAACTATTGGCATTAAAGATAATTTTAGCAGTTTGAAAATTGAAACTATGGCCGGAATCCCAAGAGTGTTTAGCAACAGAAGATTTAGAAATTTCTTGATTAATGACATACCGAGAGTGTTCTTTTAGGCGTTTTTCGAGATTTCTTTTAGTTTGACCAATATACGATAAATCACAGCCATTACAAGGAACATTATAAATACCCCATTTTTGGAGGTCAGGGGCAGGACATTTCATGGAAGGAAATTTTAATTTATTGACAGGTTTAAAGATAACATTAAAATTGAAACGTCTTAAAACTTTAGCGAATTTAAAACATAAAGGAGGATAAAAAGGGAGGACGACCAAATTATCAGGATTACTTTTATCAATTTTAGAAAGAGTGGAATTGTTAGGGGGTCTATTGAATTTGCTCACAGCAGTATATATGATAGAAGGATTGAACCCACGTTTTACAGCAACAGATTTTAAGTAACTGAGTTCATTCTTAAGAGATGCAAAATCGGAACAAATTTTGAGAGCACGATAAACATATGTATAAAAAACACCGATCTTTTGATTGACAGGATGATTTGAAAGAGCATGGGGTGGATTAGAGACAGAAAAAGGTTTTCTATAAACACAAGTTTTGAAAGAAGAATCACATTTGGTAACTAAAACATCAAGGAAAGGGAGTTTATTACATTTCTCTAGCTCAAAAGTAAACTGAATATGAGGATCAATGGAATTGACAGTTTGAAGAATTGTAGAAATATAAAATGGATTATCCAATAGGACAAAAGTATCATCAACATAACGTATCCAACATTTAAAATTGATCAGATTTAATAATTTATCTTCAAAGTAATGCATATAAATATCACAAAGAATGGGAGATAAAGGATTACCCATACTTAAGCCTTCTAACTCTTTGAAAAATTTATTATCGAATTGAAAAGTAGTAAGAGTTAAGCAAATTCTAGTTAAATTAACATAATCTTTGACCTCAATATCAGAGAAATGAAATTCACGTAATCTTTTTTCCAAGCAAGAAAAAGCGCCTTCAATCGGGACATTAGTAAATAAAGATTTGACATCAAGAAAAAGCATAGAACAATTCGATGGATTAATATTTTTTAATTTACTAACGAAATCATAAGAATTTTTTACAGTATGAGAATTAGAAATGCATAAAGGCGAGAATATGGAAGCTAAAAATTTGGCAAGTGGATAAGTAACAGTACCAATATTAGAGACAATAGGTCTTAAGGGAATAATGGTTTTGTGAACTTTGGGTAAAGCATAAAAACGAGCACAAATGGGTGCAGAAGGAATAACACAATGTTTATTGTTGTGATTTAGAACAATAGAATTCTTAACAGCTTGAGTGAGAGTGGCAAGATGCGAATTAGTGGGATCTTTTTTAACTTCAATATAAGGACCTTCAGATAAGAGAGCATGAACTTTATCAGAATAATCATTTTTATCCATAAGAACAATTTGACTCCCCTTATCAGCTTTAGTAATAGTAAGATTATCATTGGACTTAGCTCATTCAGAGCAATATAGCCAATGATAATCTTATTATTACTAATAATAAGATCAGCTCATTCAGCCAGTGATAATCTTATTATTACTAAAGCTGATAAGGGGGGTCAAATTGTTCTTATGGATAAAAATGATTATTCTGATAAAGTTCATGCTCTCTTATCTGAAGGTCCTTATATTGAAGTTAAAAAAGATCCTACTAATTCGCATCTTGCCACTCTCACTAAAGCTGTTAAGAATTCTATTGTTCTAAATCACAACACTAAACATTGTGTTATTCCTTCTGCACCCATTTGTGCTCATTTTTATGCTTTACCCAAAGTTCACAAAACCAATATTCCCTTAAGACCTATTGTCTCTAATATTGGTACTGTTACTTATCCTCTTGCCAAATTTTTAGCTTCCATATTCTCGCCTTTATGCATTTCTAATTCTCATACTGTAAAAAATTCTTATGATTTCGTTAGTAAATTAAAAAAATATTAATCCATCGAATTGTTCTATGCTTTCTATTGATGTCAAATCTTTATTTACTAATGTCCCGATTGAAGGCACTCTTTCTTGCTTGGAAAAAAGATTACGTGAATTTCATTTCTCTGATACTGAGGTCAAAGATTATGTTAATTTAACTAGAATTTGCTTAACTCTTACTACTTTTCAATTCGACAATAAATTTTTCAAACAGTTAGAAGGCTTAAGTATGGGTAATCCTTTATCTCCCATTCTTTGTGATATTTATATGCATTACCTTTAAGATAAATTATTAAATCTGATCAATTTTAAATGTTGGATACGTTATGTTTATGATACTTTTGTCCTATTGGATAATCCATTTGATATTTCTACAATTCTTCAAACTGTCAATTCCATTGATCCTCATATTCAGTTTACTTTTGAGCTAGAGAATTGTAATAAACTCCCTTTCCTTGATGTTTTAGTTACCAAATGTGATTCTTCTTTCAAAACTTGTGTTTATAGAAAACCTTTTTCTGTCTCTAATCCACCCCATGCTCTCTCAAATCATCCTGTCAATCAAAAGATCGGTGTTTTTTATACATATGTTTATCGTGCTCTCAAAATTTGTTCCGATTTTGCATCTCTTAAGAATGAACTCAATTACTTAAAATCTGTTGCTGTAAAACGTGGGTTCAATCCTTCTATCATTAATACTGCTGTGAGCAAATTCAATAGACCCCCTAACAATTCCACTCTTTCTAAAATTGATAAAAGTAAACCTGATAATTTGGTCGTCTTCCCTTTTTATCCCCCTTTATGTTTTAAATTAGCTAAAGTTTTAAGACGTTTCAATTTTAATGTTATCTTTAAACCTGTCAATAAATTAAAATTTCCTTCCTGAGTTAGATTTTCTTGAAAATTTAGCTATTTATATTAATCGTGATATTATTGTTAATGATAAATCTGATTCTAAAACGCTCTCCGTTGCCTGGAAGAACCTTTTCAGCACTGCTTCATAAATAAGTTTATCATTTAATTTTTATTATTATTATTTTTTTATATATATTATGTATACAATTTTCAGGTTTATATATGTGTGTTTATAATTGTAAATAATTTTTTATTTTTATTTTTTATTTATTTATTTTTTATTTTTTATTTTTTTCCTTATTTATTATTATTATTAATTTATATATTTTTTACGTACATTTTATTTCATTTTAATCTCTCCTTTTAGTTAATTTTTTAATTTACCCCGCTATTTTCCCATTTCCCTTCCCCCCTTCTTCCTTTCCTCTCCTTCATTGTTTATCTAGTTTTGTTTATGCTCTTCCGTGATTGGCTGTTGCCTTCTACTTTCCTATCGGCTGTTCCTTCTGCTTGCTCCCTCTCCCTCCCGCATTCCCCTTCAGTCGTGCCGCTACATTCATTGTAGACGCACGTCTTTTTTTGCGCCTGACGAAGAAAGACTAAGTTCTTTCGAAAGGCCTTGGGCAGTTAACTTATTTTATGGTGTTTTAAGAAGTTTTTTCACTTCAACTGTGTATAACACCAGCTTCATTTTTATACATTGATACCACTATTAGTCTTAATCGTGACAACTCGAACTCAATTGTCTGAACCTGGATGAACAGTTATTATTCTTCCTAGTTTCCATTTTAGAGGTGAAAGGTTGTCATCTTTGATGAGAACTAAGTCATTAACTTGCAAATCTTTGTGGCATTTTTGCCATTTAGCTCTTTGCTGAAGTTGAGACAAGTATTCTCGGCTCCATCTTTTCCAAAATTGCTGTAGCATGAACTGTCTCACATGCCATCTATCAAGGTGATTTAAGGGACTATGACTCAGATCTTGTTCAGGTATGGCAGTCAAAGAAGTTCCAACTAGAAAATGGCCAGGTGTTAGAGCAGTTAAGTCTGTTGGGTCTGATGATATAGGACACAATGGTCTAGAGTTGAGACAAGCTTCAACTTGCGTAACCAGGGTTTGGAATTCGGGATAAGTTAACACAGTATCACCAATGCTTTTCTTAAGGTGCGATTTCATCGATTTTACTGCAGATTCCCACAGTCCACCAAAGTGTGGAGCTGAAGGCGGGTTAAATGTCTAAGTTATTTCCTCTGACGACAGAAATTTGTGAATTTCTTCATTCTGCTTGCACTGCAATAGATACTTGTTGATTTTCTTTTTTGCATATTTGAAGTTGCTTCCACAGTCACTAAAAATCTCAAGATGTTTTCCTCTTCTTGCAAAAAATCATTTTAATGCACTTAAGAATGCCTTTGTTGAAAGATTTTCTACGACTTCAAGATGGACTGCTTTGATCACGAAGCAGACAAATACACAGACATATGATTTAAATGATTTTGATCCACGTCCAGCACAATATTTAATCATGTATGGTCCTGAGAAATCTGTTCCAACTCGATTAAATGGTCGTGATTGTGTTACTCTGGATACAGGAAGATCAGCCATTATTTGTTTTGCAGATTGAGCTCTGTATCTACAACACGTAACACAAGTTCTCACTATTTTACGAATAGCAGATCTGGCAGCAATGATCCAAAATTTCTGCCTAATTAAAGAAAGAAGAAGTTCTGGAGCTGCATGTAAATATTTTTCGTGAAAATGTTGAATTATGATCTTAGTCACATGATGCTTTGATGGTAGTAAGATTGGATGTTTTTCATTCTCTGACAGCTGTGCATTTTTCAATCTCCCTCCGACTCTCAATATTTTCTCATCATCTAAAATAGGACACAAACAAATGAGACTGCTATTTGCAGGTAATTCTTTTCCGGTTTCTAAACAGTGGATTTCTTTACTAAAGTTCATCTGTTGAACTATTCTAATAATGCAACGTGTTGCGGCTTGAATTTATTTGCTTGATAAAAAGGATGTATTTCTTTCTGGACGTGTTACCTTAGAGTTGGAGATGAATCTCAGTATCCATGCAAATATGCGTTGCAACATTGGAAACGAGGATATTTTCGATATGATATCAAGTTCCTTTGCAGTTTCAGAAATTACAAGTGATGATGTTTTCCGTGTTTCTGTAAATCTTCTTCATTTATGGGAATAGGTTTATTCACTGAAACCTCACTGCTTCTTAACCATGGTGGTCCATTCCACCACAATTCATGAGACAGTAATTCTGCTGGAAATAATCCACGAGATGCACAAACAGCAGGATTTTCCTTTCCATCTACATGGCTCCAATTTTCAGCTGGTAATATGGAATGAATTTCAGCAATTCTATTGGCTACAAATACTTGTCATCTTTTAGGATCTGATGTTAACCATGACAACATAATTTTTGAATCACTCCATGCTCGCACTAAATCTGGTTTTAAATGTAATGCTGATTTAACAGTTTGTATTAAATGTGTCAGTAATACTGCAGAACATAATTCGAGCCTTGGAATCGTGATGGGCTTTAAGGGTGCTACTCGAGTTTTTGCTGCTAAAAGTTTCACATCAATGTTCGAGTTATTACAATTTTTAACATAAATAACGGCGGAATAACCCTTTTCTGAAGCGTCGCAGAATCCATGAAGTTCACATCGAGAATAATTGGGCAAGACGACTTTTCTGGGTATATATATGGAATTTAAGAGTTTGACTTCATGGCACAAAATTTTCCACTTTTGGTTAATAATTTCTGGTACTGGATCATCCCATGATAATTGCAATTTCCACAGCTGCTGAAGAATAATTTTAGTTAAAATTACAAAAGGTGCAATCCACCCTAGTGGATCAAAAAGCGTTCATACATATGACAAAATAGTAATTCTTTTAGTAGGGACATTTTGATAATCTATATCACTGAAATTGCATTTGAACATATCATTATGAGGATGCCATTCAACTCCTAAAACTTTTATGGCCTTATTGCCCACTATATTATGTATATTATCATTACTTATGTTTGTAAACTCAGCGTTTTTCAACAGTGATAATTCATTTGTGCACCATTTGTGTAGCTCAAAACCACCTTTTCCCAGCATATTCTGCAATTCATTTATCAATTCCGTACCTTCCTGACTACTCCTAACTCCAGTTAACACATCATCAACATAAAAATCTCTCAAAACTATAGTCTTCGCTTTTAGAAAATTAAGACCTTCATCCATTGCTAACTGATTCAAACATTTTGTTGCAAGATATGGTGCAGCCGCAGTTCCGTATGTTACTGTATTTAAGCGATAAGTTTCTATTGTTTTTTTAGGACTATCTCGCCATAAAATTCTCTGAAAATCCCTATCCTTTTCATGAGTTTTTATTTGTCTATACATCTTTCTTACATCAGCTGTTATTGCAATATTATGAAATCTAAATCTCAATAAAATGCAAATTAACTCATCTTGTGTTTTAGGACCTATCATTAGAGTGTCATTTAAAGAAACACCTGTTGTGGCTTTAGCACTCGTATCAAAAACGACTCTTAATTTGGTAGATAAACTAGAATTATTCAAGACAAAATGGTGTGGGATGTAATAATGTTTATTCTCCAATCCATGATCTCTGTTTGAAATAAGATCCATATGCCCCAAATTTAAATATTCTTTCATAAATTGAACATATTGATCATAAATTTCTGGCATGGATATTAATCTTTTCTCAAGATAAAGAAATCTTCTATTCACCATTTGACGAGAATCATTTAGACTATCTCGATCATGTTTAAATGGTAATGCGACTGAATAGCGACCTGATTTTTCTCTAAAATGAGAATTCTCAAAATGTTTTTCACAAAGTTTTTCTTCAAGTGTTAAAAGTGGTACATTTGGAATTTTTTCTAATTCCCAAAATGAATTTATTAGCTCATCAGTTTTTGTACTTAAATGATTTACATGTACTGGATCCTTTGCTAGAGTTTCAACATTTGTAGTACCTGAGATTATCCACCCAAGTCTCGAATTTAAGGCAAATGGAAGGTTAGGTTCATGTTTAACAAGTTCCCCAGTCATTAAATGCATAAATACATTTACACCAAAAAGAATATCAATTTTTTGTGATTTATAAAATAATGGATCAGCTAACATTAAATCACTAAAGTTATCGCAAATGTTTGAAGGCAAAGACACATAGGGAATGTTATCTGTGATTTTGTCCATTACGAACGCTGATGTGGATACTCTGAGATCACTTTTGAAGTGAGAAGTGAGTAATATATCGACTTCTCCATCACTCACAGTATTAAATGTTCCTAAACATGAGACAGAAATAGAACTGTCTTTCACTTTTAATCCTAATTTGTTTACACATTCTCGAGAAATGAATGATCTTTGAGAACCTGTATCCAACAAACATCTACATTTTACAAACTCTTGTTTGTAATTTTGAACTTTTATTAATGCGGTACATAACAAAATATGAGTCTTTTGATTATTCTTTGCGTTTGACTCATAATGGGAAGCACACACTGTAGACGACACATTCTCATTTGCTGACTCAACTTTTTGAGGGACAAATTCTTGTGCATGTGGTGGCATACTACTATTTGAACGACTCTTATTCCTTGAATAATCTACCATATGCAAAATACTGTGATGTTTCTTAAAACAATGGTGGCACGTATTAAGACTCTTACATTTGTTGAGTAAATGCATGTTAGATAAACAGTTGAAACAATAATGATTTCGCTTTACAAATTCTATTCTTTGTTGCACAGGTAAATTAAAAAATTTTGAGCACTTAGCTAAACTATGATCTTCTTTAAAATAACCACAAACCGAGGTAGCTACAAAAGTATTATTCTTATTCGGAAATGTAGGTTTAGATACCTTATTTACAGCTAGTTTACTATTCTGAAGAGTTCTTGCGTAATTTTTAAGAAATTCAATTAAATCACTAAGTGTCGGAATCTCATTGCTTTTAAGCTGGCGTTCCCACCATAATTTTGTAGAAGTATCCAATTTTTGCAAAACTAAATACGTCATTAATGTATCCCCAAATTTATCAATGCGTTGGTCCAATATTTCTAACGAGCGAATTATTTCATTAACATTGTCAACTAAATTTAAAATAGCAATAGCTGATTCTGTTTGAAGTGTAGGTAAACTCAGAAATCGTTTAATATACGCAAAAATTTGCTCTCTCTTATTTGAATATCTTTCATCTAGTAAATTCCATGCTAACTCAAAATTAGAATCCGAAATTTGAATAGAATGGATGACGCGATATGCTTCACCTTTTAATGAAGCCTTCAAATATTGCAGTTTTTAGGCATTTGAAATATTTTTTATTGCTATTTACGCAAGCATTGAAAAGATCTTTAAATCCTATCCATTCTGTTATATTACCTCCAAAAGTAGGTAAGGATAATTTTGGCAGTTTAACATTTTCAAAAACGTGCTCTGTAACTACACTAGATTTATTTTCACTTTTATTTAACTGAGCGGTTTGAATTTTTAATATTTTTTCACCTTTGAATTTCCATAAATCAATTTTATCTGAAATTTCTTGAGCACCGTCTATTTCGCTCTCTAACTGCTCAGGATCTTTAATTAAAATTCCTCTTTCTCTATCAATCTTTTTTAACACAGTTTCCTTCTGTTTTAACAACTCAATGTTTTCTTCTAAACCATTACATTAATTTCATCCACCGCAATAATATTTTCAATTTTCTTAATATAATTTGTAATAGTTCTGCGTAAAGCAGCTCGTTTAGTTTTTAAAGTGTTCAAGTCAGTCATTTTTATTACATTAAACCAATAAAGTAATTCTAAATTGTACTAATTCTTTTTTACACATAAAATCGAATGCCAAATTAACTCACCTTCTCTTTTTTTCCCTTGCTATGAATGTCAATATTGAAAAGGATTTCGGAAAAATGTTCTTTTTTTACACTGATAATTTTCACTAGCTCCGGCTAGACTTGAGACCAAAAATGTTCGTAATACCAAAAATAGTCTAGCGGATTTTACACTAATGAAAATAACACACGCTGGTTCTTAAACACAACAAATGTAGACTGTAGATGCGTTTTATTTAACACTGAAATATGCGAGCTATTGGTCGGCTATCAACATTCCATCATCTTTTACATTCGAATAAACACAAACTTAAAAACAAAACATAGAATGCTGCCAAAAACATAAAATAAAAAGAAAAAATTACCATGGTAACGAATAGTACAATTTCTTACTGGAGCTTTTTCACATAAATGAAAGCAGACGATTTTTACCAAAACACAGGGTGTATCTAATCTCCAATGGCGGATCTAAGGGGGGGGGGGGGCGATAGGGCGATCGCCCCCCCCCCCTTGAGCCCAGTAAAGGATCTGAAAAAAATGCCCGCACGGAAAAAAAATTGGACTTAAACTCGAGACCGGCGCGGCCCAACCCAGGCCGCGCCGGTCATTGACTTAGATTTTTAAGTCACGGAACTGTGTCAGGTCTTTACACTTTCAGAACCGGGGCGGATCGAGTCTTACTTTTTCCTGTAGAGCGAGATCGAGCCACACTTTTCTTTTCAGGGCGGGTCTGGCGAATTCGTTCTTCCTTGAGGTAAACGCACGGTCTGAGATCGAACCAGACCATAAGGGAGGAGAAGCAATGGCGGATCTAAAGGGGGGGGGGCGAAAAGGCGATCGCCCCCCTTAGATCCGCCATTTGCAGATTCAAGGAAAATGCGCCTTGGCATTTTTCAAGGCGAAAGGGCGATCCTCCCCCCCCCCCTTGGGCTAATAAAAGTTTCCTAGAAAGACATGCATCCTCGCAGGAAATGAATTGAAGCCTAACTCGAGTCCGGGGCGTGCTGCTCCTTTTTAATTTCGCGAGGCTCGGGCTGGGTCAAGTCTTCTCGCTTTCAGAACCGGGCAGTATCGTGATCATTATTTTTCTGCAGATTTGGGTCGGGCCCAATGGCGGGTCTGAGGGGGCGATCGTCTTCACTTCTTGTGCAATAAACGTTTCCCAAAAATACATGCATCCTTGCAAGAAATGAGTTAGATCCTAACTAGAATTCAGCTCCCCCCCGGGCCGCGCCTTTTTAAGTTCGCGAGGCTCGGACTGAAGTGTGAGTTCTGATTCAGTTAAACTTGATATTTCAATAAAAAGAAAATATATAAGTTCAGGCCTACCTTGCTAGGAATCTTCTACGAACATAACTTTCTTCTTCTTTAGGCCTGCTTGGAAGTTACTGGAATAATAATACGATATTATTTTATTAGTATGTACTGTAGAATAAATAATATGTGCACTTCCGTTTTGGGAACGATGTCTTCTTTAATTACACAAATAAAAAATCACAGCACAATTTACGTAAACACAAAATAAGTAGAATTTAAATGTTTAAATCTTAAAGTTCTTTTAAAAAGAAATATTATCAGAGCTGAATACTTTGCTTCCGATTTGACAGTTTCAGGAACAGGGTAAACATCACCCGCTTAGAATCATTTCCGAGTGAGAGTAGCTTCGCAGAAAAATGTGACGTCAAAGAAAGTTTTTAATGAGTTCTTTTCTTGGTTTCAGGACAAAAGTTTCATGGTGCTGCCATCTGGCGAGTGCTTTGGAAACAAATAAGTTTTTTAATGGAGAGAAAGAATCTTTTTCCATCACGGACTGTGTCTGGTCTTACCGCATTCAGAACTCGGCCGTCATTTATTTGATACTATCATGATCAGTATTTTTCTGCTGATTTGGATTGGGTCTGACTTATTTTTCTTCCAGATTTAGTCTGGCCAGGAGTCATTCTTCTTAGATGTCTGCATTAGAGATGACTAAGGTTCAGACTTGCCCGTGTCCGATACGAAATCGTGTTCTGTTTTTGTGCTGATCTACTGATTCGGACTCATTTTTTCTGAAATCTGAAATTTTTTTTTATCGATGAATAGAAAAATGTAAAAAACTTTTTTTCCCTCTTAAAAATTAGTACTTATTTCTTTTCAAATCAATGTCTTGCTATTTTGATAAAAATTAAAAAGAGGCACAATTTTTTTTATTTTGGTATTTTAACGATATTAAAAAAACAAAACAAAACAAACAAAAAAAACAATTAGTCATATCTACATCTGGAGATTTATGTTCAAGCATTGCCGACGACCGCCGATCTGGCGCCTACGAAAAAAGGCGGGAATAATGAATTTGTGTTTTGTTTGTGGCAGAGATTATTTTGCAATTGGATCTTTTATTATAATTTTTATTTAGACATGTAACACGAAAAGAATATTTTCTTTTGATTTTATTTTGCGGTTACCGAATAATTTAAATTTCTAGTGTATGCAACGTATACAAGTCGTAATCGCTTTTCATATGGAAATAACTGTAGTAATTATCATTTCTTTTGGGATCTCTGCTGATGCCGTAGCGGTAAGTAAATGTATTTACCATATTCTTGCGATCGAGTAGTGTTTCCTCTGTTCCTAAAAAAGTGTTGAACTTTAAATTTTTTAATTTGAGGTTATTTTTTGGGTCATGCTATAACGAAGGCTTGTTATGAAGAATGAAATGGTTATAGTTAAAAATGTGCATTTTTTACAGAAAATTTAAAAATGTTGTTCGATTTGACAGATAATAGACAGTATTTTCTGCAGGTTCCATGCATTTATTCATGAAACACACTTCATTAACATATCCATTGTCCATAATTTTTTTTACTAAAACAGAGACAAAATATGAGAATCCTTTTATGCGTAAAGTATATTTTTATTTTACATCAAACTGTTCTTTTGATAATATTAAATTTAATTTTTCGTTTAACAGCCTTTTTTTAATATAAAAAATAGCTTTAAAATTATAATTACTTTTGGAATATTTTTTATAAGTATTATGCAATTTTTTCTACTGTATAATTCCATTATCGGGTTTTGCTATTGATGCCGCAAAATGTTTCTGCCTTAGGCTGGACCGGGCTGTGGAATAATAGCGAAAATTTATCTCTAGTCCGCACTGACCAAAATTTCCCTGGTCGGGGTTCGGCTCGGAATGAAAGTTAAATTTCGGTCCGTGTCCGCCTAGACGTATGCATGTGCCCGGGCCTGTCCGAGTAGGCGAAATGGTTTCGAATTTTCTAACGTGCTAGCAAAATTTGAATAATTTTTTCAACAGGCCTGGCCAATAAACAAAATAAATGGGACGAGCCGGCAAAAAAATTGAAGGGCCATATGGGCCGAGCCCATAAAAAAAAATAAAAAAAAATAAAAAAAATAAAAAAATTGCGGGCTCACTGGCCTTTTGTAAAGATTTAAGCAGGAACATTAAAATATGAGCTATTTTCAATTACAGTCGACTCTCGTTAATTCGAACTCGCCGGGACCACAAGAAATGTTCGAATTATCCGAAGTTCAAATTACGGAAAGCATGCTTAATATGGTACTATTAAAAGGAATTAATGTTATAATGTTTTTTAAACTTATTTCGTCTGTTATCATTAAATTACGACTTAATATTAAATTAGAATGTATAAATACATAAACTAATTAAAAGATTAGAAACAAGCACGATTGAAGAAAAATTGACAGCGTCAGTGATGGACAGACGGGGCTCTAAGAAAGTGGATATCAAATGCATTGTATAATATGTATACTCGTTCGGAACAATTTTCACAAAAATAAAAGAAAGAAAATTATTCAATTGATCTGAAATCCGTTAGAAAGAAAGGAAAAATAAAAATTCGAAATTCTCGTTCGTTCGAATTAAACGAAATCAAGAGAAAATGAGTTCGAATTAATGAAAAATTTTAACGTTATTTTGCCATTGCAAATTTCGGGACTTCATGTTCAGTTCAAATTAAGCGAAGATTCGAATTATCCGATTTCGAATTAACGAGAGTCGACTGTATATGGGTTTAATGAGAATAAGTATAAATGTGCGTCATCAGTCGAAACTAGTTTGGCAACATCAATACAGAAATCTAACTTTTACAGTGTAGGGATCAGCATCGGAGAATTATATTGTGTGTAACCCGGGTTTAATTTTTTTTCTTTTTTTTAGCAGGCTCGTACCGGCCCGAGATCAGGCTTGCATTGTTTTTCTACATATAGACGAGCCGGGCTGGAACTAGACTTAATTTTTCTGAAGATGTGTAGGACAAAAAATATACAGTGCCGTGCGAAACGGGGGGCGAAGGATGCGGTCGGCCCGGGCGTGGAAATTTAGGGGGCGCCAAATTTATGCTACCAGCGTAATTTTTGGCCTGTTACGAGAAAAGTTCGGTCGGAGGGGGGGGGGGCGCCACATTTTGCTTTGCCCCGAGCGCAGTTTTCTCTTCGCACGTCAAATGATTGCGGATTTTTCTACTTTCTTATGCTGTCGCTTCCAGAAATTCTATTCAAAACGACAATTTTCACAGTATTTTCTTAAACTGCTTATCAAAAAATGGATTACGCCATAGTTTCTGAATAAAAACACCTGCTAATCCTGCTAATGTGATCCACAACATAAACATTAGTTAACCTGACCAGCAGCAAAAGAAAAGTCAACTGGACTCAAACCCGACCCACAGCAAAAACTAGAAGTCAACCGGACCCAGACCCGACCCATAGCAAAAACTAGAAGTCAACCGGACCCAGACCAGACCCGCAGCAAAAATTAGAAGTCAACCGGACCCAGACCCGACCCGCGGCAAAAAATAAAAGCAACATGACCCGCAGTGAAAAAATTAGCCCCGACCCACGCATTAAAGTCGAGTCTCCAAATTTCTAAAATCGCCCCCCCCCCCCCCTTGAGGACTCTCCAGATCCGCCCTTGCTAATCTCTTGGGCAAAATTTAAAGGGGTGATAGTACACATCAACACAAACAATATTAAATAGGAAACTGAGGGTCAGAAACGTCTTCCGAAATAGATAGGCGCCATTAAAGTTTAAGGTCCAAAATTTCAAATACACATAAAAAACGGAAAAATTGGTCGATTAATTTGCGGTTTTCACTAAAAGTATTCTTTATGTCAGTATTTTTAAGAAAGTAAGTTATAAAGATAAATTTCAAAAAATATCGCTAGAGGGCGCTTTAGACTTTGCAGTAACGAACAACTATTTTTAGCCGTTATTTTTTGCATCTCATTAAATATTTTCGGAAGCTTAGACTTAAACTTAAATTTTGAGCTCAAAATCTGAATAGTTAGGAGTGGTTAAGTAGCGCAAACTGAACTGTGTTCAGAGGTTCAAATTTCAAATGATTATTAAAAACGGAAAAATTGGTCGATTAGTTTGTGGTTTTCGTTAAAACTACTCTTTAAATCAGTATTTTCTTGAAAATAAATTTAAAGATAAATTAAAAAAAATGCTGATAGAGGCTTTAGACTTTGGAGTAACGAACGACTATTTTTTACGGGTTTTTTTGCATCTCATTAAATTTTTTTAGAAGCTTAGACATAAACTTAAATTTTGAGCTCAAAATCTGAATCGTTGGGAGTGATTAAGTAGCGATAACTGAACTATGTTCAAGGGAGGAGATGGGGTGGATTCAAATTTCAAATAATTATAAAAAACGGAAAAATTAGTCGACTCGTTTACCGTTTTCGCTAAAACTATTCTGTCCGTATTTTCTTAAAATTAAATTTTAAAAATATATTTCAAAAAGTTTCTTTAGCGGGAATTTTAAACTTAAGAGTAACCAACAACTATTTTTAACCGTTATTTTTTGTATCTAATTAAATGCTTGCAAAAGCTTAGACTTAAATTTTGAGCTCAAATTCTGAATCGATGGGAGGGGTTAAGAAGCGCAAATTGAACTGTGTTTAGGAGTTGAAATTTAACCTTCCTCCCACCTCGAAGTCAGTTCAATTTTGTGCTACTTAATCACTTCCAACGATTCAGATTTTAAGCCCTATTTAAGTCTTAGCTTTTACAAGCATTTAATTAGATGCAAAAAATAACGGTTAAAAATAGTTGTTGGTTACGCTTAAGTTTAAAATTCTCTCTAAAGAAACTTTTCGAAATATATTTTTTAAATTTAATTTTATCATATTTATTAACTTTAATAATGAATTTAAGATGATGGATTACCCATAGATTCTATACAGGGATACATTGTTTGTGACATGTTTTAATTACATTAAACTATTTCGAATTTTATGAAATTGATATATGTTGCTAAGGTTTATACAAACTAATTAGTGTATAATAAAAAACAGATAGTATTTACAGGAACACACAAAATATTTTGAGTTCTGTATAGTATGTGAAGTACTGTATACTATAACAGCGACATCTGAATATTTTTAAAACTTTGTTATACAACGAACGCACCTCATTTGTTACACTTCACGTTCAATTTACAACTTCTTAAAATTGTCTACATAAATTTTAAATATTTTTAAGAGGGTAAAATTTAATCAACTGGGAATTTGAAAGTTTATAGCGATATTTTATGCACTTAAAATTTACGTAGATATTTTTTAAAACGCATATAATCAGAATCTGAAGTCTATTTAATGAAGGTGAAAACGGTATTTTATTAATTATATTACATAATGAGCAATCGCGCTTCAAAGTTTTCCCATTGGCTAACATGGAATCTCGAGATCGGAAAGTTTCACTGCAGCGGAGCTGTTGGAGAAGATTGCAAAAGACACTTTGGCAGTCATATTCAAAGTTTAAACGATGCGCATTCGTTCTTCATTGATAAAGTTTGTATCGTTTGCAAAAAACAAAAACAAAAACAAAATAAATAAATAAATAAATAAAAATAAATAAAAATAATAAAAAATAATTATTTTTGTTTGATACATTAAAACATTAAGTACAAAAATTTTGTACAGCTATTAAAAATGCACATTAATTATGTTTGATTCTTTCTTATATTGCAATAATTAAAAAATTGCATATATATACATATAAATAAAATTATGCAACACTAAAACGCATTCATGAAAGTTATTCTTGAATAAAAACAGCTTCCGTCTTTTGCTTATAAGTTTTATTGACAGATTTAAAACACACCAAGACTATATTATGTCTTTAAAATTTATGATATTTATTAATCAATATACAATTTTGGTGGTGTGTAGGGGGAGGGGTAAATAACAAAAATACAAGCTCAAAGTGCTAAAAGAAAAAAAATCAGTCTTAATTATTAGTATTATTTTAATA
Source organism: Maratus speculifer (assembly GCA_964019185.1). Lineage (NCBI taxonomy): Eukaryota > Metazoa > Arthropoda > Arachnida > Araneae > Salticidae > Maratus > Maratus speculifer. The sequence continues at coordinate 35,457,604 of OZ025291.1, read as the reverse complement.
GTTTCAGCAGACATTTTTAATTACGTAGCATTTTGTATATTTACTTTTTTTTTGTTTTATTAAGATATCTGAATTTTGTTATGATATATTAGTCAGAAAGCTTGGTTTACCCAGAAGTATTGTAAATGCTAATAGTGTGTCTATTAGAACATAAACTAGGCGCTACCATATTATCAATTATTTTATTATTTCTTTCAAACTTTAAATGAAAAACGCAATTTTTACTCATCGTTCTAGGATGGGCATTTATTTACACATTTATTTAGGTTATAACAAATTTCTAAATAATTCAGAAAAACCTGTTTATTTGATTAGAGTTACAAATAAAATAATTTTATGTTAAAATACACTGAAAAAAAAATATGCCACTGGTATCTAGAAAATAAATTGTAGCTCTAGAAAAAATAGTTCCATGTCATCCCTATAAATTCTAGTTCCCTTCGCTAGCGTGTTCTAGTTAATATTCTGATTGAGTAAACCAGAATTTTCTCGTTCCCAGAACCAGAAAAAACGGCCTTCGAGCTAGATTTTCAAAATGGCACAACTAAGTTCTAGTTTCATGGATCAGAATTTCTAGCTCCCTGACTTTCAAAGATAGATATTAGAACTGGAATTTTAAGACCTCTTGATTACAAAATATTGTTTCCTGAAGCAGAAAGCAATGTCATAACTGAAAATTCTGTTTTTACAAACTAAAAATAGGCTAGGACTAAAAATAGAAAAAAATAGGCTTTAGGCCAGATTTATAAAAAGATCTTAACAAAATTGTAAATTCGAGTTTACTGAATTAGAAAAAATAGTTTTTAGGCTAGATTTTTATAATGACCTAAGTTTCATTGCTGAGTTCTGGTTTCTTAAACAAGGGAAAAAAAAAAAAACGGGGGGGGGGGGGGTTGAAGCGAGATTTTGAAAAAGGCCCGAACTGCATAACTATAAGTTGTGGTTTATTAAACCAAATTAGCAGGGAATAGGAAGTTCTGATTTATTAAACCAGAATTTCCTACCATGTCATTCAAAAGTAAATTTTAGAAAAAAAAAAAAACTTTTATTACAAAATATTGTTTCCTAAAAGATAAAATAAGATCACAACCAATACTGCCTGGATACCTATTACAAAAATTGTTTATATGAAACATTCTCCACTGAAATATAAATCTTCAAATTAAAATTTGTAAGTAATTCGAAAATATTGGTGACAGAACAAATGGCAAAAATTTATCAAATGGAAGGATTCCTAAATTAAGAGGGCAACATTTATGCATGATTTTGCATAGCATCAGTAGCTTGAGTACGTACTTCACTGAAGGATACAATAAATTTTAAATATATAATATTGCATAGATGCCAACATCTCTTAATTATTCTGGAGTCTGATCCAAGACGGAAATGCTACTAACCGAAAATTTTATTTGAAAAAAAATTGCAATGTGAAATTCAAAATGTACCTTACTGAAAGATGACTCATTTCCTTATACATATATCTTGGAACAGACTCCGGAATAATTAAGCGAATGAATTTCTATAAATATAGGTTTTTATAAAATTCTCAGCAAATAACATTAATATTTATTAAATTTTATTTACTCATACGTATATAAACATTCAGTTTAAAAAAAGTATGTAATTCTCCCCCCCCCCCCCCTATAATCTTTAAACTGTAATGATTGTTCATATCCAAGTATCGATTCCAATATTTTTGAAAAGTATTGTATTTGATCTGTCTTTTAATATATAGACTATATAATGGTAAAATTTAGTTTAACAAGAAAACGCCTAATTGGTTGAAATTTTCCTTTTAGCAATTTATATCAATAGATGGAAACATACTTGAATACTTTTGTTTAACCTGTAAAATATGTTTTCTTTAAACTACTAAAATCAAATTTCTAAAAATTATCATCCAAAGATGACCATGTATCCAGTTCTTTGCAGGATGCTGTATATCATTTTATCGATAAATTTCTTAGTAAACTAAATGCAGTTCATCGTAAAAAGGCATAACATATTTAAAAACCACCTTTAAGTAAATTACACACATATTCAATACTTTTCCAAGAACTTTTGTGTAACTCTGTATCTGAATTGTGTAACAATTAGCATTTATATAAACCATATAATATGCATACATCTAAGTGAAACTTAAAAGCATATATCATAATTAAAATGCATTTCATCCATCCAACAGCCATCTTCCATCAGGACTTCGGGTAGAATATACTATTCGAAATCTTTTGTGTGTCCCTATAAATGCTATGCACTAGTATTATGCATGAAATAACTCATTTTAATCCTCAGCAATGTATATCAATTTGATTATATATGAAATCGTTTACCATAAAAAATATGTCTCAAATAATTCTCTTATTATTATGTATTGGTATTCTTTTGTGTGGCCCTGTAAATTAATAATAACTATTCTTTTTATTGTTTATTTTATAAAATGCACGTTTTAGTGCACTTTGTAGATACATATAAATTTGAAGATGTTTGACAGGGTGTAACATCGTTAAAATTCATTTGAAACGATTTTCCCCTATAGGACATAATGCAATGGAAAATTTTTTACTATCCCTGTAAATAAACTAATCATGGCAGAACCTTAATTTTCAATAGGATTCGTGCTTAGATAAACACCATTAACGTCCAAAGAATTTATGACAATCAGAGTATATTTACAAGAGTTAGAGTGCGGACAGACGACTGAGACAGACAAACCAAGTGCATAAGTACTTTTCAACTTTGTTGGAAAATGCTAAAAATAAAAAGTATAAACATGTAAATAAAATAAAGAATTTTTTTAAAAAATGATATACAGAGTAAAATATTAAATTTATTAACATTCCAAAAACATACATAAAAACAAAGCCTTCAATTCTAGTGTTAAAAAATGTTAAAATGAAGTAACTCATTTAAATAAAATTATTATTATAGTTAAAACAAAGTTGGAAGTTCCAATCATCATCCATGTTGTGGACGTTAACTACATCAACATACAACTGTCGGCTACTGTAAGCCTTTTTATTGTGGCGATGTAGTATTTTCTATCTCTAATGACATTTACAGTAAGGGGACTGGTATCCTGCAAAAGAGAAATTTTTCCTTCCGGTAGGATCAAACTCCTTATCCCCTGATCCATTGTTCATTTCTCTGCTTTCTACTGTGACTAAACCACATAAGGGAGAAATATGAAAGAATTTGTCGAATTCGATGACTGAACCAAAACGAGCCATGTGCTGAAACCTGAAAACTGCCACAGTAGACTCAAGCAGGGTCGTACTGGCCCACCGGGCAACGAGGCAAATGCCCGGTGCGCCCCTCGTCAGTTTTTTTTTTTTTTTTTTTTTTTTTTTTTTTTTTTTTTTAATGGGAGTATTTTAAGTTATGCATTCTGTAAGGCATAAAATTTCAAAAATTTTCATTTGGCAAATTAAAGGTAATGACATATTTAGCATTTTTATCAAACATTTAGCGTCATAGGTGGCTGCGCTGTAGTTTTATATTTATTCTGCTTTTTTGTGAAAATACAAACGATGAGAAAAAAAGGTGGAATGCCAATTTAAAAGAAAAGATTTTCATTTTAATTGGTCACATTGTGAGATGTGACCTTATTCAGATTTTTTCAGCACCTTTATAAAAATAACTATAAAAATAACTAATATCGTGTTTTTGTAATCATGTTTTTGGGAGCTTGGCGCCCTTTGTCAGATTTTTTTTCGGCGCCTCTAAAAAATAACTTTTAAAAAACTAATATCGGTTTTTGTAATCATGGCGCCCATGGTCAGGTTTTTTACAGTGTTTCTATAAAAATAACTTTCAAAAAACTAATATCGAGTTTTTATAATCATAGCACTCTTGTCAAATTTTTTTCTGTCTTTATGTAAAAACAACTTAAAAAAAACTAATATCTTCTTTTTGCAATAATGGGCTCCTTATCAGATTTTTTTTCAGCGCCTCTGTAAGAATAACTTAAAAAAATAATATTGTGTTTTTGTGATCATGGCGCCTTTCTTCAGTTTTTTTAGCACCTCTTGTAAAGATAACTTTTAAAAAACTAATATCTTGTTTTGGGAAACATGGCGCCCTTAGTCAGATTTTTTTCAACTCCTCTGTAAAAAACCCTAAATAAAACTAATATCGTGTTTTGTAATCATGGCGCCTTGTTTAGATAATTTTCAGCGCTCTTTAAAAATAACTTTCCAAAAACTAATATTATGTTTTTGGAATCGTGGCGCCCTAGATCAGACTTTTTTCGGCGCTTCTACAAAAATAACTTTTAAAAAACTAATATCGATTTTTTATAATTATGGCGCCTTTGGTCAATTTTCTTCAGCACCTCTTGTAAAAAATAATTTTTAAAAACTAATATCGTATTTTGGGAAACATGGCGCCCTTAGTCAGATTTTTTCAACACCTCTGTAAAAAAACTAAAAATAACTAATATCATTTTAATGTAATCATGGCGCCCTTGTTTAGATCTTTTTCGGCGCCTCTTTAAATATAACTTTCAAAAAACTAATACCGTGTTTTCTGGAATCGTGGCGCCCCTGGACAGATACTTTCGGCGCCTCTACAAAAGTAACTTTTAAAAAACTAATATCGGTTTTTGTAATTATGGCGCCCTTGGTCAGCTTTTTTTCAGCGCCTTTTGTAACAATATCTTTCAAAAAACTACTATCGTGTTTTGGAAAACATGGCGCCCTTGATCTGACTTTATCAACAACTCAGTAAAAATAACCTAAAATGGACTTGTATCATGTTTTTGTAATCATGGCGCCCTTGTTTAGATCTTTTTCAGCGTCTTTTTAAATATAACTTAAAAAAAATAATAATAATACGTTCTTTGGGATCGTAGCGCCCTTGGACAGATTTTTTTCGCGCCTCCTCGCGAGCTTTTTTCAGCGCCTTTTGTAAAAATGACTTTAAAAAAACTAATACCCTGCTTTTTGAAACATGGTGCCCTTGGTCTGATTTTATAAACACCTTTGTAAAAAAAAAAGAAAAAAAAAGACCTAAAATAAACTTATATCATGTTTCTGTAATCATGGCGCCCTTGTTTAGATCTTTTTCGGCGCCTCTTTAAATATAACTTTCAAAAAACTAATATCGTGTTTTTGGAATCGTGGCGCCCTGGGATAGATTGTTTTCGGCGCCTCTAACAAAAATAATTTTTAAAAAACTAATATCGGTTTTTCTAATTACTACGCCCTTGATTAGCTTTTTTTCAGCGCCTCTTGTAAAAATATCTTTCAAAAAACTACTATCGTGTTTTGGGAAACATGGCGCCCTTGGTCTGACTTTATCAACACCTCAGTAAAAATAACCTAAAATAGACATATGATGTTTTTGTAATCATCGCGCCCTTGTTTAGATCTTTTTCAGCGCCTCTTTAAAAATAACTTTTAAAAACTAATATCATGTTTTTGGAATCGTGGCGCCCCAGGTCAGACTGTTTTCGGCGCTTCTACAAAAAATAAATTTTAAAAAACTAATATCGGTTTTTATAATTATGACGCCCTTGGTCATCTTTCTTCAGCACCTCTTGTAAAAATAACTTTTAAAAACTAATATCGTATTTTGGGAAACATGGTGCCCTTAGTCAGATTTTTTTCCTCTGTAAAAAACCTCTGTAAAAAAACCTGTTTACACTTCTTTAAAGTAACTTAAAAAAAAAAAAACTAATATCAGTTTAATGTGATCATGGCGCCCTTGTTTAGAACTTTTTAGGCGCCTCTTTAAGTATAACTTTCAAAAAATTCATACCATGTTTTTTGAATTGTGGCGCCTCTGGACAGATATTTTCAGCGCCTCTACAAAAATAACTTTTAAAAAACTAATATCGGTTTTTGTAATTATGGCGCCCTTCGTCAGTTTTTTTCAGCGCCTCTTGTAAAAATAACTTTCAAAATATTAATATCGTGTGTTTGTTATCATGGCGCCGATGGTCAGATTTTTTTTTCAGTGTTTCTTTAAAAATAACTTTCAAAAAACAAATATCATGTTTTTAAAATCAAAACGCTCTTGGTCGGATTTTTTTCCGTGTTTATGTAAATAAACTTTCAAAAAACTAATATCGTCTTTTTGTAAACATGGAGCCCTTGATCAGATTTTTTTTTTCAACGCCACAGAAAAATAAATTTCAAAAAAATATTAGCATATTTTTGTAATGCTGGCGCCCCTAATCAGATTTTCTTTTCTTTCTTTCGTTCAGCTCTTTGGTGAAAAGAACTTTAAAAAACAATTATATTGTTTTTGTAATAATATTGCCCCTCACACATACATAAATTAGTGCTCCTAGTTCTAATAAACTGAAGCGCTCTATAATTTCTTAATGATAATATAGGTCTTAATGACCTATATTATCATTAATTTATTAAATGATAATATAGGCCAGATTATGAAGAATAATTTTTAGGAGAGTTTGCAACGGAAACTTATGTAAATTTTGCTTTTGAAAGAAGAATAGGTAATTTTTTTATCTCTTTGAAAAGTCAATAATTTTTAGAATCCAAAAATGCCAGTATCTCAAAACTGTTTTTATACTGGATCTGATATGCTTAACCTCTTTAAACTTCAAACACCACCGCAAGTTACAAAATGAAAAATACACATGTAATCAATATAAATATATAAACCCCTGAAAATCAACGTCATTAAGAGAAGCGCAGATGTTTGTGTTCAGTTTTCAAAGCTGTTAGTCAATAACACGAGCGTTCCCAAGAAGACAAATTGTCATTTCAGGGGGAGAGGGGTCAAGTTAACTGAATATGAGCTCTGCATATACCCAGTGTGACTGTAGTAATTAATATCAGGTGTGACATTTTTTATTTATTATACCGAATTCTGAGATTTCTGGAGAAAATACAAGCAAATCTATTGCTTGGCACAACCTTTGTAAATGTAAATCTGCTCATTTGAAATACTACCAAAATACATTATGTCCAAGGGAAAAGAGAGTAGCGAAATCAATCAGTCATCTATTGTCCGTTCCACAGAAACTGGAAAAGCATGTGTTTCTAATTTTCAGCCGATAGCCGGTACGGTACACGTAAAGTGCTCTTGGGGTGCAACATGCTTCGTTTTTCTCGTTTCATTTTCATCCGGTGTCAAAGAACAACTCCCTCTTTACATTATATCCCTGTGTCCTGAGTTATTTTCCTGTTTAGTCGTAGTCTTAAAGATTTAAAAAACTCCACAGAAACCGGAAATATATGTGTTTCTAATTTTCCACTGATCCAGTTCCAAAGAACAATTAGTCTTTACTGGGTTATTTAGATATTTAGTTGTAATCTTAAATATTTTTCTACATAAGCTCGTGCTTCGTACTTTTTTAAAATAGTGTAAGTGTACAGCACTCTAAAAATGTCATCACCATTGACGTTGCATGCACTTTGCATAGCAAGATCTATGATTTGCTCATTGAAAAACAATGTAAGGTAAGATTACTTATTATTACTTTTTTATTATTAATAATTGTATCACTTTCGCAAGAGTATTAATATATATATAAACTGTTTAAAAAACACAATTCAAATCAAAACTTCTATATGATATCATTTTATCGTTAAAAAAAAATAAATAAATAAAACTTTTTTTTTGTTTTAATAATTTACATAAATCGACATTAATCTTGCCCCGAAATAAAATAACTTTTCTCAAAATTTTTACGCCATACTTAGTATTTGTATTCTTGAGAGTATATTACATAAAATATCATTGAGTTGTATTATATAATATTTTGCAATTTTGAGTTTGATACAAATAAATTTTTTAAATTGTTTTATTTTAATATTTATTTTCGATTTGGAAATAATTGTATGGTGATTGTTATTCGGATATTCGGGATAATGTTTGAATTTACTAAGTAAAGTAATATATAGCTAAAATCAAATTTTACTTTTTATTAGTTAAATAATTTTAATAAATATTAATCCATTAATATTCATAATATTTTAAAGTCAGCTGGGGGAGATGGGTGAAAGAGGATGTTATTCACCAGAAAATTTTCAATGAAAGATTTTATTTCTTGAGATTTGTACTGCGAAAAAAAAATTCTATTCGGAGCACTTCTAAAACAAAGTAATTTTACTTTTTAAAAGTTTAATTGTTTACAAGAAAAAAAAAAACTTTTTAAGTCACATTATCATTTTGTCAATTTCTTGTAAGATAAAGAATTTTTTTTTCTAATTTGAAATTAATTTATATGTTATATGTAAAAAAGAAAAAAAAATTAAATAATTTTTGTAAAATATATGCCATTCTTGCCATGATTTGGAATATTGTTACACCAAAATTAGTATTTGTATCCTAGAGGTTGTATTTTATAAAATATTATTGATTTGTAAAAAATAATGTTTCGAACTTTGAATTTTGAGTCAATGAATTAATTTATTATTTTAATTTTAATTCGTTTAATTTTAATTTTTTATTTTTTACTTGGAAATAATTGTGTAGAGACTGATAGTCAGATATTCGGGATAAAGTTTGAATTAAATAAATAAATGTAATATATGGTTAAAATCAAATTTTAATTCTTATTAATTAAATAATTTTCAATAAATATTGATCCATTCCATATTCATAATATTCCATATTTCTTGTGATTTTTACTATGAAAAAAATTCTATAAGACACTTTTGATACAAAGTATTTCTTTTTTTTTTTTTTTTTTTTTTAATTTTAATTATTAAAAAAAAGTCACATTGTTATTTTATTAATCGATTTCATAATAGGGGAATTTTTTTTATATGTATATATATATATATATATATATATATATATATATATATAGTCTAAATTTAATATGAAACTAATTTACGTATTGTTGAAGAAAAGAAGAAAAAAAATACCCCCCCCCCTTAAAAAAATAATAAAAATAAATCACATAAAAAACTTAATTCCTATTACGATTTGGAAATTTTTTTTACACCGTAATTAGTATTTGTATCCTAGAGATTGTATTATATAAAATATTATTGAATTGTATAAAATGTTTTGAACTTTTGTGTTTTGAGCCAATGAAATTGTTTTAATTCGTTTTATTTTTATTTTTTATTTCGAAATAATTTTATGGATGCTGTTATTCAGATTTTCGAGATAAAGTTTGAGTTATATAAGTAAATGTAATATATAGTTAAAAGCAAATTTTACTTCTTATTAGTTAAATAATTTTCAATAAATATTAATCCATTCCATATTATTAGTATTCCATATTTCTTGAGATTTGTATTGTACTTTTTAGGGCATCATAGATACATTTATTTAATATGCAACTCTTTTTCACATCTGTTAATTGATGTAATGCGGTTAAAGATAATTAACACAATGCTTAAATTTCGCAAATATTTTTACTTAAATCCCCACTATTTCTCAATAGTAATATTCGGCTTATTTAATCTATCATTAGATAACCTGAGTGAAATTACAGTGATGCCGCTGGACTTGAAAAATCCTGGGTCCCTGGGACCCAGAACTTCTAAAATTTTGGGTCCCTTTTTTTACCCTTTTTTACAAAAGCAGGTCCCCACTACTAAGTCATGTTTTTCGATGCAAAACTTGTTACTTGCAAAAGAAAAATGAAATGCAATAATTATTTTAATAATAATAAATAATTAATTAAAACCAATATTAAGTTTTTTAAATTATTAAGAAAAATTTTCTTTACTTTTTTAAAAATAAATGTGCAAAATATATATTTAATTATAAAATAATGCTTATTTGCGCGTAGAAGATAACAAGAGTCACTACTATTAGCATTTCTTTTAAAAAGGGGCAAGACAAATTTATTGAAAAAAACATTTTTTCTAGTGAAATAAAAAAACTTGTTGAGTAAAGGGGTATTTTTAATTTAATGAATGGGTGCTTTCAGGAGTTAAATTTACTCAGAAAGACGTGGAGCAGTTAAAAACGGATTGTGAAGCAGGAAAATCCGTTTTTGGAGCAGCAAAAAAACAATTTTGAAGCAAGAAAATTAGTTTTTGGAACAGGAAAATTCACTCCTGGCATTAAATTCTTTTTTTTTTCATGCTCCTATGACGAAATTTGTGTTTTTTCACGATCTTATGACGAAAGTTACTGTTTTTTAGGGATTTTTTGACGAAATTTGCGCTTTTTGTGAATTTTTTGACAAAATTTCCATTTTAACGTTAGTTTTGGACGAAATTTGTCGTTTTTCACACTCTTTTGAGGAAATCTGTCGTTTTTTCGAGATTTTGTGACGAAATTTGCTTTTTTCTCTACTTTTGAGAGCATTTGCCGTTTTATCGATATTTTTTGACAATTTGCCGTTTTGTCGCTTATTTTTTGACAAAATTTGACGTTTTATCATGATTTTTTGACAAAAATTGGCGCTTTACGTGAATTCTTAGACAAAATTTGCTTTTTTCGCGATTTTAAACGAAATTTGTCGTTTTTCGCGATCTTTTGAGGAAATCTGTCGGTTTTTTTTAAGATTTTGTGACGAAATTAGCGATTTTTTCGCGAATCTTTAGACGAAATTTGCCGGAAAATAATTGTTATTTCGCGATTTTTTTTAACGAAAGTCGCCTTTTTTGCGATTTTTTGACGAAATTACGCATTTTATGGGACGTGTAAGAGCTATTTTTCTGCGTCCCGTCACCGATATTTTGCGTATTTTATGCGCTATAGCGCGTCCGCGGCATCCCTGTCGAAAATAGAGGTACATATTTTTTAAAAAGTGTGGTCGAAATGGTAAACGGAAAAAAAGTGACCGGAAAAAAGTTATTGGGAAAAAAGTGACATAAACTACAAAAGCGGAAAAAAGGTGACACGGAAAAAAGTGACAAGGGAAAAAAGTTACCGGAAAAAAAGTGACAAGGAATTGATTTGGGGGATTTATTATTAATTTTAAGGGTTCATTGGTTAAGTATGAAAGGGGGATCGAAAGGGGAAGCTGATAATTTTGGTAAATGGGCTTTTAATGCTGAATTAACTGTTTCGGTTCAATTTTTGGATATACGTTCATACTGAAAAGGCACTTGCCTGATTAGTTTTGAGAAATGACGATTACCTACCCCCCCCCCCGCCCCAAATTAGATAAATGGGTTTTTATGCAAAATTATCCAAAAAGTGTCAAATTGGCATATAGGTTCTTTTTGATAAGGGTTACATATATAATGTCTGAAGAGTTTTGGGAGTTTAATGGTTAAGCATAGAGGGGGGAATGGGGGAATAACCTCTGTTAAATTAAATTAGAGCTTTTTACGCAGAATTATCCGATTTGCTGGGAATTTTTGACGTAGGTTCATTATGATAAGATGTATCTCTGATTAGTTATGGGGTTCTTTTGCTTATTATAAAGGGGGAGAGAGCAATTATCTTCCCCTCAAACCAGATAAATCTGTTTTTATACAGAATTATCCGATATGATTCGAGTTTTGGACATAAGCTCGTTATGATAAGACATACCTCTAATTAGTTATAGGGCTCTTTTGCTAATTAAAAAGGGGGGTGATTATCCATCCCCCCCCCTTAAATTTGATAAATTGAGCTTTTTTTGCACACATATCCGATGTATTTCGAATTTCGGATATAGGTTCCTTCTCATAAAGTGAATCCCTGAAGAGTGTTAAGAATTTAAGGGCTAAGTGTAGAGGGGTGAAAGAGGGATAATTCCCTTAAATTAATAAATGACTTTCTGCGCAGAATTATCCAATATGCTTCAAATTTTGGATATAGATTCATTATAATAAGGCGTATTCCTTATTAGTTATGGGGTTCTTTTGCTAATTAAAAAGACTAAGCAGGCGATTATCCCCCCGCTCCTTAAAAAAGATAAAATGTTTTTTTGCACAAGTATCCGACGTATTTCAAATTTTGCTTATAGGTTATTTCTGTTAAAGTGAATCCCTGAATAGTTTTAAGGGTTTAATGGCTAAGTATAGAGGGGTGAACGTGGGATAACCCATAGCTAATCAAGGATTCGCCTTATCTACATCGAAAATTTGAAGCAAATCAGATAATTGTGCGTAAAAAGCAATTTATTTCATTTAAAGGGGTTATCCTCCGTCCCCCCCCATTCTAAGCTTAGCTATTAAAGCCTTAAAACTATTTAGAGTTTCATTTTATTAGAAAGAACGTATATCCAAAATTTGAAATAAATCTGACAAGTGTGCATAAAAAATAATTTATCAAATTTGAGGGGGGGGGGTAATAATCACCTGCCCCCTCCTTTTTAGTTACCAAATAAACCCCATATCTAATCAGGGAAAAGCCTTATCATAATGAATCTATAATCCAAAATTTCAAGCAAATCCGATGGTTTTGCGTAAAAAGCCATTTATTTAATTTAATGGGGGTTATATTCTATTCCTCTTCTTACTTATATAAACCCTTAAAACTATTCAGGGATTCACCTTATCAAAAAGAACCTACATTTAAAATTTGAAATCCATCAGATAATTCTGCATAAAAAACGATTTATCTAATTTGAGGAGAGATAAGCAAAAGAACCCATAACTAATCAGAGATAGATCTTATCATAATGAACCTATGTTCAAAATTCCAAGCAAATCCGATAATTTTGCGTAAAAAGCTATTAATTTAATTTAAGAGAGGTTATTCCTCCGTTCCACCCCCTCTATGCTTAACCATTAAACTCCCAAATCTCTTCAGGTATTATATACTACATATTAGCCTTGTCAGAAAGAACCTATATCCGAAATTTGACACACGTTGGACAATTCTTTTTAAAAACCCATTTATCTAATTTAGGGCGGATGGGAGAGGGGTAATGGTCCCTTCCCTAAACTAATCAGGCAAGCGTCTTTTCAGTATGAATGTATATCCAAAAATTTAACCAAAACAGTTAATTCAGCATGAAAAACCCTTTTACCTAAATTATGAGCCCCCCCCCCAATCCCCCTTTCATACTTAACCAATGAATCCCCAAAATCCCCCTTGTCACTTTTTTTCCGGTCACTTTTTTCCGTGTCACTTTTTTCCGCTTTTGTAGTTTATGTCATTTTTTTCCGGTCACTTTTTTTCCTAGATTCGGTGGAAACAAACCCTCTAAATTGGCTTGCCTAATATCAAGATTTTTTAAAAGTGCAATGCTTGCGGAGAACTATTTTCGTGTCTATTACATTTCTGTAATTATATATTATTCTTTTGGGTGACATATATATTTTAGGAATAAAGTTTTTATAACAATGTACTCGTATATTATGTAGTATGTGTGTGTGTGCGTATATATATTAGTGTGTGTGTGTGTGTATATATGTAAAAAAGGGCGCAAATCCTTATAAGGTACCCTGGGGTAATAACGCCACGTTAAGGTTCTACCAATTTTCACGGCTTAGTTTTAGATTGTATTTTTCAAACAAATATATGATTTGATACAGCAACTCATTCACTATCTATATAAAAAAAAATAATTTAATAGATATGTATTCATAAAAAGTAATGGCATGATTTCTTGATCAATGCTATTTGGCGTTATTACCCACCTATATGGGTAATAACGCCATGCAAACAAAACTATGAAATAAGATGGAATAATTGCATCTAGATTGTCCAATTCTAAAAATACAAACTCTACAAACTTAGAAATTGACAAATTGCATTCTAAGCTATTGAAAATGTTCAATTTTTTGTGAAAGTGTAAGAAAAATAAAGGTGTGGTGTGGGGGTGGGGGAGGATGAGGCAAAAGAATACAGACCGTGAGCTTCTTTTTGCTTAAAAAGGACCGCTTAAGTAGAATTATTAGAAACATTGCACAGTTTTAACTGTGTTTATTTGAATTAATATTTAGGATGAAGCTCGGCCACTATAGGGAATCAACCCGGGTATTAATGCCAAGGATTGGCGTTATTACCCCGTTATAGTTATTGCGCTGTACATTTTAAATTACAAATTATCTCGAGAAGATATCCAAAATCTTCAACAACATTCTGAAAGTCCATGAAATATACTACAAATTTATGTAACTAACAAAGTATTTCTGGATAAAAAAAATAGTCTTCACATTACAAAACGTATCTCGCAAATTTTAGATCAAGCGTTAATTTTAGTTGCTTTGAAAAACAATAAGACCTAAAAATGAAACAAATTAACTTGACACTGTTTTTTGCGATTTATATGACTCAAAACCCTTCTGCGCAGAGCACATGGGTGTCATTTACTTGATTATTTCATAATTATGCAAAATATAAGCACTTGGCGTTATTACCCCGCCTGGCGTTATTACCCCAGGGTACCTTATATATATATATATATATATATATATATATATATATATATATATATATGTATAGAAGGATTTGCGCCCTTTTGTAAGGCAATCGGCGCCCTTGTTATCCATTTTGCCACCGCCCTCTCTGTTATGCCAGTACGACCCTGGACTCAAGTTCACCTAAAAAATAGATAAAATAATCAATCATATATGAAGTATTGATTACAACAGAACAATTTTCAAACTGTTTAAATTTCATTAGCCTATAAAACTAATATATAACTACATATAATTTTTTAATGATAAGTACATATGGTGATATGCACAATATCAGCTAGGATTTCATAGCATTAAGTTTCTGTCAATCGATTATAGATAGTTATTTTATTGCAAGTAATTGGTAAAAAACAAAGGTACTCGAGTATTAACGCCACCGCAGCAGAAGTGACTCTATATCGGCCCATTTTCCACCAAAATATGATATGTTACTTTGTTTTAGGGATGCACCGAATAGTGATGTTGCCTGAATACTGAATATTCAGCCAACAGCTAAACCGAATACCGAACATTCGGCTAGCCGAATAGTAATTGTTGGGCCGAATGCCGAATATTCGACCAGCCGATTGCGATTAGTAACTATTCGGCAGTATACCGAATATTCGGCTTTCCAAATACTTTTTATATTTCAAAGTTTAAAAGTATTAAAATGTTACTACTTTTTAAAACAATTTTACATGATATTTAATAAGAGAAACTTATATTTTGATAAATAAGAGGTTTTTATAAGAAATTCGGTATTGAAAAAAATCTGTCTTTTTTTTTATTTAAGAAGCATAATTATGAGACTTTTTCAATTAGTAAAATTTTAAATTTCATTTCTTCTACGAATTGAAACAAACATTTTGAAATCAAAGATAAATAATGAAAAAAAAGTTGAAGAAAAACTGTACAGTCTCATATTTATTCTTTTTAAATAACTCAAGGCAGATTTTTTTCAATATAAAGTATAAATACTTCCAACTTAATTCTGAATAAAGGAATGTCTAGCTATAGTTCTTTTCTTATGAATAGTGGCATTTTCCATCCTTCCCATCGTATCATATTTTATAGAAATCAAAACATGTGAGTTGAAAATATGAAAATACAGTTATGGCATCTTATTTATTGTTAATGCAACAAACAAAAACACAAGTTTGATCTAGAGTGAGATGAAGTACAATGTATTTATGATTCAATAAGTTGATTATGATTATGATTTCATAATCAAAAAATTGTCTGCCTTGATAGTTATTACTAATCTCAAAAGTTTTCCTTTCTTGTTTAAGGACTTTTGGGAAAAGCAAGAAACAGATTATTTACTAAATAGAATTTAGGAACTTGCATCTGCACTCGCATCATTTATTCCTAAGGAGAATTCTAATTTTAATCCTTCTCATGGTTAATTTTCTTAAGTTAAACTTTACAAACACCAAATAAATATTGTAAAACATTCTATATTATTTAAATATTATTTTATTTCTAATTATTTTAAATATATTAATAATTTGACAGTTAAAAGTAGAAATTGTGAAAAGTTTTTTTTAAATGTATTTTAAAAGGCTTTATTAAGTATTTGGTTCAGCCGAATACTTTGATATTCGGCCAAACCGAATATTCGGCAACATGGCTGAATACCACTTAGATACCGAATATTCGGTACATCCCTACTTTGTTTTTAAATATAGTGTTTTGAATTTCGAAAGGGTTTTAATTTTAAATAAAGTGTTTTATTTTATGATTTGTCGCAAAAAATTTAGGTGTAGATTAAAAGTCGCCAAATCTGTAACTGCAGAGGCCTTAATACGTAAATACCAAGCAAAGATAATTTTAACACCTCAGAATGATAAAATTTAGAATTGTGATCTATTGTGTAAATAAATATAGAATGTATTCACATCAATAAAGTATTTTGGAAAGGAAAAAGATAAAATCTAGTAATGAATATTGAGCAGAGGTAATTCATTTGTGAAGTGTTAAGGTGCTTTTTAGTACAGAATATATCCAATCCAGCGATCTACGATCAGGAGGAATTTTATAGAAATATATACAAATGATTTTGATTTTAACAATGAATTCTGTCATAATTCCCTTACTTACATAAATTTCACTACAAATAAAAAGATCCATATGGCGACTTTCACAAAATCAATCTCAGATTAATGTGTATCATTTATTCAAGGGCGATTCTGTTCTGAATTTTATTAAGATTTAAAACTTCCAATTCTTATTTTATTTTATTTATTTATTTATTTATTTTTTTAACCCAAAAATTATTAGAAAACCTAAACTTTGATCAAAAAAATCATGATATGAATGCAAATTTTGTCAAAAGATTGCAAAATAAACACACATTAAGTCACAAAATAATGAAAAAACTGCAAATTTCTTCAAAAGGTTGCAAAAAACTCAAATTTTATCAAAAGATTGCAAAACAACCACAAATTTCATCTAAAGATTGCAAAACAAACATTCTGTCAATAGGGGCAGAACCCCTCCCCCCAAAATTTCATTGAAAGATTACAAAAATTTCCCCAAAAGTCACAAATAAAAAATACAAATGTCATCAAAAGGTCACGGAATATATGAGAAATATATGAAAATTTTTTTTACACCTACGTAATACAGAATTTTCCTATAAATATACTATAAAATTTTCATGTGGATTGGGAGAAATGTTGGGAGTAGAAACAATTTTTGCACCCCTGGATTTTACTTATCATATATATTAATTAAAGCAGTAGCCAAAAAAAGTCAGCATACTTAAAATGGTCTCTACGCATACGTGCTTGCGCTGAAATCGCTCCGAACCATGGAGCTAAAAAGGTATATGGAGGAGACATAGCAATCTAGCATCGTGGTGAGCCCTGATGCCGAAAAACCAGTTCTTTCCCCCTCTTTCATATCCGCCATGTTTGACTTTTACCGTAGTTGACTTGCGCCGCGAGGAGCTTCCTCAATACGACGATCGGTAGCAGAGGGGAAAAGGCAGCTTACCCAGGTCAAATATGGCGGCCGCGTCGTTGTAACGGGGGGGGGGGGGTAGGAAAAGCTTCAAGTGACGTCACATATGTCTCCTCCATATACCTTCTTAGCTCCATGCTCCGAACCAATTGGAGGAGAGTGTAGTTACTGCCTGTAAAAGCATTTACAAAGCGAGTTTGTAAATATGGGATAAGAATAAGACTGCATTTTTGCTGACACTGTTTAATGCAATGCTATAATAATTATATTTTTTTTCTTTACTCATCTTATAATGATCGAAATACATTGTTTTTTCCACTTTACGTAAGTTATTTTATTTCCATCTGTATTCTTTTTTCATGTTAAACGCTATTCCCTCCTTCAAACTTTGCAATGTTATTGCCGGCAATCTTAGGCTTAATTGTAGAGATGTTTCATATATATGAAATTGAAACATTCAATAATAGTTAATGATTAAAGTGTTTATTTACGTTCTTGGCCGATAAATCATTTTATTTCAAATTTATACTAAGTATGTATAAAAAAAAGGCTGGAAATCACATTGTTTTTTGTTTTGTGTTTTGATGGTGCGATTTTCGGCGGATATTTTGACTTCATGGATGTAAAAAGATTCGCAAATCAAAATCACTGTGGAATGAAGAATATTAGCATAATGCCTTACTACCAGGGTTGGCAAGTTTTTGACATGCAACAGTTTTTGATGGTTTTAACCATGGTTTAAACCGTCATGTCAAAAACTGTCAAAAACCTATATTTATATTGTCAATAAAAATATTTATTTACATATGTATATCTACATATATTAAGTAAAATTTATTTGCTTTTAATAAAGAAAATGTTTCTAAATATGACCTAGAAAAAATAAATTAAAATTTTTGAAGAAGCATTTTGAATAGTAAACAAAATATTAGAAGGTTATAAACAAATGCAAATTTTTCTAGTCTGGTCTAATTTCTGATTTAGTAGAATTAGCCGAACAATTTTTATCATGCCCTGCCAGTTCTGCTGCAATAGAACAAATGTTTTCCAATTTTGGACTAATTCATTCAAAACTCTATTATTGGTAAGGAACAGAAAAATGTTCAAAACTGGTTATGTGCTACAATATGCTACGTGGGCAAATGAATTTGATTATTGAACTAAATTTCTACTTTGATAACTTTCATTTGGATTGATTTTGATTATGTTATCAAATTAATTGGAAATATTTAATGAATGTTTTTTTAATTGTGTATTTAATTAGATAATAATAAAAAAAACTACATAATATTTTGTGCTATAGAAGTATTTCATAGATCAGTGTAATATTTTTTCTGTTTTGACTTTTACAATTGTTAGTTAGTTTTTCAGAAAAATCGGTAAATTTTAAATCGTCAGTCATTTTTGGAATTTTTAACTAACATAAAGATAATAAAAAATTAACTCTTTTCTATATCTGAATATCTATTTACAATATTCAGCCTATTTATTTACTACGCTGAAAAATAAGCTTATACAAATAGTTATATGAATTTTTTTTTTTTTTTTTTTTTTTTTTTTTTTTTTTTTTTTTTCCACTGAATACTATAATTTTTTTTTAAATAACTTAAGTATTCAGTTGTTGAAAAATTACTTCTTGTCTTATCTTGCTTTCAAAGTAGACATTTGTATTTGTAGTACTATTAATATGTGTGTTAGGGAGGGGAGGGGGTTAGAGATAAAAATGGTTTATAATGATACGTAATAATAATAAATATAAATATGCATTATATTTAAATTAAAATTAATCTACTGGATCCCAGTGGCAGAACTAACTTCAAATGTCTGCAACGCTAATAATATTTTCAAAAATAGTCTGCAAGATGCGACGCATTATATAAATATATTCTTTGTACTATTGTAGTACTAATAAATTACGGCAACATGTGTGTGTGTGTATGAGTAAACTATTTCCATCAATAATAATAATAATAATAATAATAATAATAATAGACCAGAAAAATCCACTTCCAGAAATATCTTTTTTCTTTCGTGCTTATTTGATGATATTTCCCATTTTTTGCGATCTTTTGACGAAATTTGCCGTTTTTCACAACTTTTTGTCAAAATCAGCTGTTTTTTTGCGGGATTTGTTCACGAAATTTGCTATTTTTTTCGCAATTTTAAAAAGAAATTTGTCGTTTTTTTGCAATGCTTTGATGATACTTGCATTTATCCCCGCGAACTTTGCACGAAATTCAGGCTTGTTCCGTGATATTTTGACTAGGTTACGCGTCCCACGGAACGTGCAAGAGCTATTTTTTGCGTAATTTACGCGCTATAGCGCGTCCGTGGCATTGCTGGGTCTGCAGGTGTCCTTAAAAGTCTGCGACGTCTGTCGCAGTGTCGCGCACTTTCTGCCACGGGGTACTGGATACTATGTATATAATGTGTATAGCATTAAAAAACATACATATTAAACACTATGTATCTATGTATTAAACACTTGTACACAAAGTGTCACTATCAAGTTCGACACTTTTGAAAATCCTGTATTTGTAACACTTAACTTCTTCCTTATAAATATTAACTATGTCAAAATGCACACTAAATAACTTTACATTTTTTAAAGTATTAAAATAATAATAATAATAAATAGACAAGATATTTTAACATAATTTTTGGGTAAATATTTCTGCATCTCCATTTTGAGATAAAATTTCTGAGATTTGAAATTGTCATTTTTACCTTAATTTTTATTAATTAAAAATATTTTAAGACCTGCTAATTAACTATAATATAATTAAATTTCAACATAATGTATGGCAACTGTTACTAGTTTTAAAATTTGTTTCCTAAACAAACTCTAATGCACCGCAGCAGATTGTGACTCTGGGTTTTTGACGGTTTTAACCGGTTTAAACCTTTGTCATGTCAAAAATCCAACCCTGCTTACTACCCCCCCCCCCCTCCTCAAAAGCACAATGTTTGCCAAATTACCAAAAAGTTCGTTCTGTAAATTAATTTTTATTGCCAAAATCCTTTTAGACAAATTGATCAAGATGTAATAATACACCTTGAGTTTATTCGAAAAATTAAATTTTGCTTTAGTAAACATACTAAAAAACAAATAAGTGACTAATGGCAAAAAAATATGTAAACTTTAAGAATGAAGGAGAGAAGAACCAATTTGGATGAAGATTACCTAAAAAATGATAGTGAAAATTACACTTTATGTTTATATGATAACTTACATTTCTTTTTCAGTAATGGCAATTACCATAGTAAATAAAACAACCAAAATATAAGAAATAATACTAAAATGAGCTAATTTTAATCTAGATTAGGTTTTGGATAAGTTTAATTAGCAAACCACATCAAATTTGCATTTTGAGAAAATTTTTTGTGTGATTATATCTCTAAAATTACTGAGAGTTGTTCAAAATGTAACGTAAGTTATTATGGAATGATCCTATTGTTTATTTGTCAGGGAGAGACTAAAGTAAAGTCAATTGTTGACAAGTCAATAAGAATAACTTTTCAACTTTTGATTTAGCAAGGAAGTTTTTAATGCATCCTACAACAGTGGAAGTTTTCGATCTTTTTCGGAGATTAGATTGTAAATATTCAGGTTGTTCCTAAAATCCTACAACAAACTTGTAGGATAATTTATATCAGAATAATATGACCAAGGCAAAAGGAATTTTAACAAGAAACAATATCGCAATTCATTTAAATATATTGCATGAGAAACAAGCTAGAACTAAATTTTTTATTTACAACTTTATCACAAATGAAAATATTTTAACGAGATTTATTTCATATAAATTTGTTTCTGTTAAAAAATGTGATAATATAATTGAAAATGACTTAACTTTGATCATTAAATTAAAAATACACGCTCTAATTAGTGAGAATAAATTCCACAATAGAACACGAAAATATAACGAACTTAGAAATTTTATTTAAAAAATGAATACTAAGAAGAAGCAAAATATCAATTTGCTTGCTAAACAATTATTCATGCAAAACTTGCACAGACCTTGAAGTTTCTCAATTATAAGTTAGTTATTTGATAAAGAACAACAAATATCTTCCTTCTTTCTTCGGCATTCGCCTCGCCCGCCATTTGTTTACGCAATTGAGTTGAGTTGGACGTTCATTTTTCCGGAGGAAGGAACCAAACCGAAAAATATGTTCTCGTAACAGGTCGCTGTATTCCCCTCATTTTCTAGAGCGCTTTCCCATAATTTCGGTGTGAAATTTATTTAAAAATCTCTGCAAATAAATGAATGCGAACACGAGAATTCAGTTTCAATAACTATAGTCTATTCTGTAAATCTAATCGAAAAATCAAGTTATAATTTCTCGCAATTCAAACGATTAATTATAGTAAAATACCGTTTAATCATCAAGAAAATCTTAGATTAGAAATTCTCGGACATTTTCTCGATTTGGTTTATTTCTGCAGCTTATACGCATAACTCCGATATCTATATTTCTAGTTCAGGGATTTAGAAAGTGACTACTTATTCGTTCTAGTTGAAGGCGGTATATTTTTTTTTCAGTGTAATACTTACGTCAATAGTTATTTAAATTATTTATAAATTCAAAGTGTGTTTGTGATAACCAAAATTCTAAGCTTTTTTTTCTACAAAGGAGCTAATCGGGCTTTTTTACATGCTTACTTTTAAATTACAATTCCATTTAATTTTTTTATTTTTTATGACAATCAAATCTTGCTACTCATTTTTACAAATAAAATAATTTTATGTTAAAATAATGCTTACGTCAATAGTTATTTAAATTATTTATAAATTCAAAGTATTTTTGTGATAACCAAAATTCTAAGCTTTTTTTCTACATAGAAGCTAATCGGTTTTTTTACATGCTTACTTTTAAATTAGAATTCCATTTGAATGTTTTTTATATGACAATCAAATCGTGTTGCTCATTTTGCACCCATTTTTCCTGTTGACATAGAACATGGAAATTTAGAATATTCATGTATTCCTGAGGATCGACCTCAAATGTGAATTTTGTAACCGATTCATCCCCCACCCCCCTCATTTTCGAAAGTTCATCACAAAAACCTTATTTAAACTTATAATGGTTACTAAATTATAGTTTGACTTTCTTGGTAGAAATTATTTTCATCAATTAATATGCATATATGCATATTAATTAAGTATCAACTGAAACATGTTTTTAAGGTCGAAACCTTTAAAAGAAGCCGAATTTCGGAGAACTTCCTGTTTTTGATTGCAGAGGAACAATTCAAGTTTTTTTAAAACTAATTAATACATGCGTCAATATACAGGGTGTTTCACAAAGGACCCCTAATTTTAAAAATCTATAACTCGGAGACGGTGATAGATAGAAACATGACACCAGTGGTGTGTCTATTAAAAAAATCGTAAGAATCTTATAGATAAATCAGAAAATTTAGTTAAAATAGCGCTCATAGATGGCGCTGAGAGCGTTAAGACCTTTTAAAATTACCTTGTTAAAATTTTGAAACATTTGCTGCATCGTCACTCCATCGCTTTTATAGAATATCTCTATTTTGACCAATGAGAATCTTCCTTAATACACTGACGTAATCGTTTTCTAAGTAAGTGGTGGATTGACGATGCAGCAAAAGTTAATTAATTTTTAACAGTGTCTCTTTAGAAGGTCTTAACGCTTTCAGCGCCATCTGTGAGCGCTATTTTTAACTAAATTTTCTCATTTATGTATAAGATTCTTAGGATTTTTTTAATAAACATACCACTAGTTTCATGTTTCTATCTATCACCGTCCCGAGTTATAGATTTTTAAAGTTAGGGGTCCTTTGTGAAACACCCTGTATATACATTTATTATTTAATTATACGTATTAAAAAATGCATTATTTTTAATTAGCCTTTTCGCAGGGGCCCGGACAGTATCTGTCCGGCTTATCATTTATTGCCGGACAGGTGCTTTCCCCACTCCCGTATCTTTATATGCATTTATTATATATGCATAATTATTATTTAATTATATGTGTTTCCCAAGTTGGCTGTGTGTTTCTTAGAACCAAAACTTTTAATTTTTGTTATAACATGTAACGTAATTCAGCAATGATAGAGAAAGTTTTTCTAGTTATAAGAATTTCATTTAATTCGAAAATATAGATTTTTTTTTAAAGTTTGCTGTTAGATATTGACACCTCGATTTGTCTTTTACATTGATTTTAGTAAATCATTACCTATTATACTAAAACTTTGTCAAAGAGTATTCGAAACACTTACATGGTTTCAATTAAAAAAATTCCCATTATTGGTCTGTAGCTTCTAGCGAGCATTTGAAAAGTTTAGTCATTTATGCAGCACTTGCTTTATAATTTAACTCACGTCATGAATCAGTCATAACTGGATAATTATAAACAATGATGTTCATAACAATAAACACTGTCAGAAAAATTCGTCAATATACACTAAGTTATCGTTATTTTTTCACAAATAATTTCTGTTCTCCCAGAAAACGTATTTGTTCTGTGAGTTCATTCCGAGCGTCGAGAAATGAGGAAAAGTTTCCGTTTCTATCCAGCACGCATGCGCATTGGGTCTGTTAGTAATAAGTTCGAATTTATTTTTAAAATGAAAAACAAAAATATTCTATTGATTAAAATGTCTAATTTAGTTTTAAAAGACAAAAATGTTTTCGAATTTAAAAATAAATAACAATTACTTTCTTTATTCGTTCAAAAATTCTCACAAATAGAACATCCATGTTTTTTCTCTAACATTCTACGTAATATATTTAAAATTCACATTTTTATACTATATTAATACTAAACGTAAAAAAAACCCAGCCACAGTTTCATTAAAGATGAAATCTTTCCGAGATTAACTGCATAATTAAAAGCTTTTTAACGAAATACACCAACCCACTCCATATGAAATGAAGAGTTCTATTTTAACGCACAATCATCATGAGCAGCCGTAGCGCCGTCGATTAGCGTTGGTCTGGTAATCCTGGGGTCCTTGGTTCGATCCCCGCCTCTTCCGCATTGATTTTTTCCAAACTTTTTTCAAGTGACGGATATTTTTCCTCTTTTGACAGAGAAAAAAATAAACAGAAAATCGTCAATATACAGACAATTTCTGGCAGCAGTGCTGCCAGTGCATTTTCTGTGAAAAGACGGAAGTTTTTTTGAGAGTGAATAGTCTCATTTGAGCCGGCACAGCTCAAATCAATGGGTAATGTTGGAAAACCTTGTAGGAAGAAACGGGATTTTTATAATTTATAATTGATTTTATAAGTTTTAGTCCAGCCACATTTTCAGCAGCATTTTCATCGAAAACAAGTTTTCGGCAAAACTCACATGATGAGCGGAAACAGAAACCAAAACTGAATTTTCGATCTATCTCTAATTTTAACCTTTTTCTTCAATGTTGGAGTAGCAGAGTTGACGTTTTTTTTCTGACAGAGCTAAAAATGCCTGTATTCAAAACTGGGTAACTTAAATTCTTAATGTTCTACTTACGGTGTTAGAGGAACACCTGGCTGACATAATTCTTTTTAATTTGTTGAATGGATTTGGGGATGGCAGCGTTGAGCAATTTTTTAAAACTTTATTCAATGTGCAATAAATAAAAGTGTATTATAAGATTCAGGTACAGGTTAACAAGGTCACTCTGAAGATCATTGACATGAATGTTCAAGGTACTCAAGTTCAAGTCTTGATCTGACATTTTTTACTCAGTTAGAATGAAGCTCAACACATTTTAATCTTTTAGGACAAGAAGAAGACATACAAAGTAACTCACATCTGTTTATAATTTTAAGTTATATCTGGTCAGTTGTAAATTTAAAATGGAAGAAAGTTGAAATTTTAACACAAAAATGTTAAAATTTTAATAATCTATTTATAACATATCTGTGGCTTATGATTGATCTTCCTACATGTTATGTTGCCACACAAATTAGAAAACATAGATATGTAGTAAAGTTTATCAGTAAAATATCCAAATTTACATCGATAAAAGTATGTTAACAATATAATGTTTTCGTTACCTTTTTGTGTATTCAAATTTGTATCAGGCATAAATGTAATACATTTGTATGTAGTAATATTTTTTTCAACTAATTCTTGTTTATCTTCTTCATTTTTCTGGAAAAGTAACGTATTTTCAGGATGATTATTTTATTTTTTATTCAATAACAAGTTTTATAAAAGTATACGTGATATCTGGAACACTAGAGACAACATTTTCTAATGTATAGTAGCCAAAGAAATCTTTTTCAAGATAGAAGCAATTTTCCTTACTTGCACTCTGTCCCATGCGATAAGAATGACTTAGTAAGCATAAAATATATTCAGAGTCTAACACATAAAGTAAGATACATGAAATATCTTTGGGTAAAGTGAACACGTCTAAAAAATATGCTATAATATCAACGCTGAACCACTACATTCAAGCACTCTCAGATTAAATATTCATTAGTCGAGCCATAGAAACGAAAGTTTTTTTTTCATTAACTGAAATATCTCTTAATCTAAATCTTGGTTAGGAGAAGTATCACGGTAAGTTGAGACATTTGTTGCAAAAATGCTCGAGTTAATGTCTTTTAGCACGGTATTTCGATTTAATATTACTGAAATATATCTTTTACAATATACGCAATTATATATAAACATTAATTTGAAATTAAGTTTTATCTAAACTACTGTGATAAATATTCAATTTTAAAAATTTGAATATCATATTTCAAAAATCTTTACCTTGAAATTAAATAGATATTGAAATAAATAAGATTAAAATTATGAAAATTTTAAAATTTTATAAATATGTAAAATTATTATAAAAGCCGCAAAATAAATATGAAACCACAAAATTAATCACATTTTAGTTTTATCAGAAACATAATAAATGTAGAAGAAAATTCCAATTATATATAAATATTCTCCATAGATTCAAATATATTAATGTTTATATCTTTAAATCTAAACACTCTTTTATTTACTGATAGCCCACAAAAATATTTGAATAACTTATTTTTGCAATTCTGTTTACGCCAATTATATTCTGTTTACAGATCCAATTTTTAACAAATTTGGTTTTACTTTTATGTTACAAAAAATGTAGAGTGCACTTTCAAATATTTGAAATAGATTCCATGAGATTTAAGTTTTTTAAAACTCAATTACAGAAGCAGGAAAGTAAGCAAGGTATACATATTCAGTATCAAAATACCTTTTCTTTTATTGTTGAGTTTTAACAACGATACACTGTCAGAGTTATTGAACTTACTGATAGCATATTTATAATGTTATTTTTAAAACACTTCATGCAGAAATTGTAAATATCGTTTGAATATTAGCTTTCTTTTATAGAAGTACATTAAATGCGTACAATATACACTCTATGGCAAAAAAATCGACACCCTAAGAAGGAAAGATCCAATTGCTTTAAAATTTTGCATGCATGCATTTTTCGACTAAATATGCAAATAATTAAAATTTGGTGTCCAATGAATGAAAAGTGCGATCTCCACCGCATCGGAACTGCGCATGCAGCCATTCCCGATCTTTAAATGTTTTTGACTTATTCTAATTTAGCAGACGTTTCAACGTCTAGCCTTTCTGCAGAATTGGAACCATTGGAAGTCAAACCGAATACGAGTGTCCACCATGACCAATCACAAACGGGTGACAAAGCGAAATCTAAGCTCGTACCAACTGTTACGTACCGACCTAACACTCGCGCCTATACACTATCGAGCCAGAATAGTGGTGCTTGACTCAATCAGGTTTGAGTGACGCTGACAGGGGACATATAGTCTTTAGCGACAAATCCCGTTTCCAACTGTGTCCTGAGGATCATCGAAGACGCTTCTGAAGACACCCAGGTCAACGTGCCGATCTTGCTTTTACTATTGCACTTTACACAGGTCCTCAACAAGGAGTTATGGTCTGGGATATCATTTCCCTTGACAGCCGGGCCTCTTTGGTCGTCATTAGAGGCACACTTATAGCATAGTATTACGTTAACGACATTCTGAGTCCTGTTTTGCTAGCATGCATTTTGCAGTGCCCTGGGATTACGTTTTAGCAGGATAATGTCAGATCACATATGGCACATGTTCCTATGAATTATCTTGAAGCTTGTCAAATACTACCTTGGCCAGCCATATCGCCAGATCTCTCTCCCATCGAGCATGTCCTGGATATGATGAGAAGGAGACAGCATTTACCGGAAAATGTCGATGACCTAGCCCAACAATTGCAGCGAATTCGGCAGGAAATACTGAAAGAAAATATCTGGACGCTTTATCAATCTATTCTACCCCGCGTGGCAGCTTCCATCCAGTCTATAGATGGGTCAACACCTTATTGGATTTGTTACTTTGTAACAATGTAACTCTAAAATAAATCATTCAATTGTTCTGAAATTATAATCATGTTCTATTCTGTATATAATCTTCCTATCCACCAATTTTCGTCTCCATCGAATAACTTATTGGTGCGCCAATTTTTTTCTTGCAGAACATAGAACATCTACCCGCACTTCAAAGCCAATGTTTTGTGGGTGAACAAGCATTAATTTGGGAGCGGCATTCATAGGAAGAAATAATTATGCATAAAATATTCATTATTATTTGAGTAAACTTTTTCGTGACCATTGTGTTGTGTTAAATATATTATTATTGAAAGTGTGGTACTGTTTCAGTGCATAATTACTAATATACCATTGGCGGTTGGCAATTAATTTTTAAAATTCGGTGATCTTGTTTATAAAATAACATTTTAGGTGTGTTCATAATTATGCAAATAAGTAGCACCAAAAGTCGTCGTTCTGTTCGTTCATATGTCCGTCCGTCTATACACAACAGTCTGTCTGTCTGTTTCTCCACTTATAACAGAGAAAAAAACTACCCAACTGAATCGTTTTAATTTAAAATATATAATTATTGCATAAATCTGTCTGATTTTTTAAAAATCTTATTCCTTTAACTATTTTTGCACTTCTAAAATCTATATTTGAAACTACGTTTCTGTTCTAATTTCCTTTCCTACATTTATAATATTATTAATGAACGAATAATAGCCGGTGGGTAAAGTAATAATGCATATAATAATTAAGAATTTCAAATTGTGATTAATAACTGATTCACATAGCAATAATGCGATAGATAATTATAATTACGAATTGAAATGAACTGCCGAAGGATAAAGCAGTAATGTGCTGGGTGATTCTTAATGGAAAATATGCTTCCATTTCTGGATTTTCATTATTTATTACTTTAAATTTCATAAAAGGTAAACAATTAGTCCTGGTGAGATTATTCTTTTATGTAACAGGTTTCTCTTCGCTTTCAAACATATCAAAATACTCCGACGAAAACAAATGTGTGTAATATTATAGGAAAATTTATTTTAACATGAGAAATAGTTTTCGAAAGAAGTCGCAAATGACACATTTTTAATATTCATAATACAAAAAAAAAAAAAAAAAAAAAAAATCGTTTTTGATTACTTTACATATATTTTGTAAAAATGGAATCGTTAATAAATTCTATTCGGAAATCAAACCTGAAAGCTTTGGAATGCTCTTCTATTTAAGATACGATGACTATATCCAATTTAGCATCTCTCACTCACATATGTTGGTAAGATAATCATCTATTCCATCTTGTGCTACAGTTGCAGCTTTATCAACATATGTGAGTGAATTATGCCAAGCAGCATATCATGTTCTTAGCTTAAATGACACCTGATGAGTTTTGGGTACGATTCCCAGTCTGGACATTTTTTACTCTATTGGTTCTACACTTAGTTAGCAAGGTGTTAAATGAAGTATTAAATATTCAATAATTTTAAGCGTATTTTCACTGTTGAAAATTAATTAAAAATTAAAAAACTTCGCATAAATGTATTGTTATCCATATTTATGAGTACTTGCTTAACAGGTCACTAATTTTTAACACATACAAATTACTGTTTGCGACGCGTTTATTGATATAAATGATGTCTGTAGCTTTTTAAATATTACTATTATTTTCCCTCACAAGCCGCGAAATGAGAATGATGTCAAGTACACATTAAAATATTTAAAATAATCATAAAATACATCATGTAATTACAACATGAATTTCTAAAAATTTCCACATTATGAGTTAAAATAGTAAATAATAATAATAATAATAATAATAATAATAATAATAATAATAATAATATTTTGAATCAGGAAGTGAATGATTAATTAACTAAAAATAAGTAATTTCTAAATATAGTAAATATTAGATAAGATTTTTTAATACAACATTATCTCATTCCTATAACATATTCTTTTAATTTTTAGTTTAACAATTTAATTTCAAACTAATTAATTTTTTAATAAAAATTATAATAATTTTTAATTAAAAGTCTTGCCTAATATTTTAATCCTTTCCTAAAATAAAACTCCAATCATAGCAGTTTGTATATTTTGTACCTTACTAATATATCACTAAATGTCTCTATTTTTGTTCCATAATTCTTTTAAAAAATTGCTACATGGAAATTAAAACACATCTAGTGTATTTTAACAGAATTTATAAATGCGCTGTTATACCATAAGATCTTCCTGAAATATTGATTGAAAAATGTAATTAGATATTTCTGTTATTTTCCAAACATTTTCGTGCATTTTTTATTTGTGACCCTTTGACACTGCCTACGGTTTGTATTTAATATTCTTTATTAAATTTGAAAAATGGTATAATTTTAAGAATGTATCATTAGTTTAATTAATTTTTAACACAATTATTCAATTAGTAAATAAATCATAAGAGTTTAAATTTTCCATGTGGATGAAAAAAAAAAAAAAAAAAATCTGAGCAGGAATCAAACCAGCGAAATCTTGTCCGAAGCCGCCAATACATTTCAATCCACAACTGTTCCATCCCGGACGAAGGTGAAAAATATACAGCCAACTGACCATAATCTGGTTTGACAACTCTTATCATTAGTACTATAATACATTTAGATATTTTATGTTTGTTAATTGTCATGCTTCTTCATATATGTTCGGGATGAAGGCAAGGAAAGTCGATAGCTTCAGAGCCCTGCCCGCCCGCTAACTGTCTCTCAATATCTTTAATTTGTCTACTTTTTCTTTTAAATTTGTCCTGTTTCAATTTGTTTTACATTTTTTTTTTCTTTTCTATTAAGAGTCCAATTCTATTCGGGTCGTAAGTAAAGTATTTTGGCGCTATCCGTGGTCGCCTACCACCAATGGCGGATCTAAGGCGGGGGGGGGGGCGATGGGGCTATCGCCCCCCCCTCTTGGGTCCATAAAGGTTTCAAACCAACATGAGAGATCTTCGTGGAATAAGACTTGGGTTGAAGCTCAACGTCGGCGCGGCCCGGGTCGGGCCGCGCCAATTTATAAACCAGGCAATAGCGGATCTAAGGGGGAGGGGCGAAGGGGCGATCGCTCCCCCTTGGGCCCATAAAAGTTTTCAAACCAACATGAGAGATCTTCATGGAATATGACTTGGTTTGAAGCTCAAGGTCACGCGGTGGGGCCCGAGTCGGGCCGCGCCAATTAAGGAATCAGGCATTGGCGGATCTAAGGTGGGGGGAGAGATGGCGAAGGGGTGATCGCACACTCTAGGGTCGGGCTGGGTTAGATCTTCTGACTTTTAGAGCCGGGCAGTGTCCTGATCTTTATTGTTCTGACGATTTGGGTCGGGCCAGATTTTTTTTTCTTCCATGTCGAGACCTACCTGGAGTCAGTTTTCCTAAATGTCTGTATTAGAGATGAGACAGTGCTCGGACCTGGACTCATTTTTTCTGAAACCTATAAATCTCTTATCATTGTTTTATTTATCAATGAATAGAAAATATTAAAAGAACTTTCCCCCCCTTAAACATTATTTATTCCTTTTCAAATCACTATATTGCCATTTTGATTAGAATGAAGGGGAAGCAAAAATCGTGTTTTTTTTCTGTTTTAGCATTAGAATGCTATTTTAAAAGTAAATTATTAGTCACTTCTACAAACCTATTTTAGCCATTTCCGGCGATGCTCTGGCGCCAACAAAAAAGCGGGAATAATGAATTTGTCTGTAGTTTGGTTTTTATAGCAGAGGTTATTTTGCAATAGGGTTGTTTATTATCATTATTATTTAGACATTTAATGAGAAGAGGATATTTTCTTCCAATTTTTGTTTGCTTTTGGCGCATAACTTAGATTGCTATTGTACACAGCGTACACAGGTCGTAATTGCTTTTCATATAGAAATAATTTTAGTGATTGTTGCTTTTTTGTGAATTCGGACGATGCTGAAGTTGTTACTCTGCAATTTACGAAGTTACTTTTGGTCGTAAGTAAATTTAATTTCCATATTATTCAGATAGAAAGCAATTGAGCAGTGTTTCCTTTATTTCTATAAAAGCATCGGAATTTAAAAGTTTTAATTTAATGTTACTGTCTGGGTCACGCCTATCCCAAAAGATTGTTATGAGGAATGAAATGGTTATAGTTAAAAATGTGCCCTTTTTTATAGAAAATTGATATATGCTGTTCAATTCGACAAATAATCGACAATAATTTCTACAAGTTTTTTGCATTTATTCATGAAAAACACTTCATTAACATGTACATAATATTTTCTTATTAAAGGAGACAAAATATGAGAAATTTTTTTATGTATAAAGTACATTTTTATTTTATACCAAACTTTTCGTTTGATAATATTAAATTTAAATTTTCGTTTAAGAGTAACATTTCTATGTAAAATGTAGTTTAAAAATTATAATTTTTTTGGAACATTTAAAAAAAAATTATTATGCATTTTTTCCCTACTGTATGCTTTCGTTGTCGGGTTCGGGCTCTGATGAAGCAAAATGTTTCGAGTTTGGGCAGGCTCAGATTTAAAATCGTCGAGCTCGGGTGGGACCTAATTCTGATAAAAGAGCCCGAACTCATGTCTTGTCTGTACTGATCAAAATTTCCAGGTCGAGGCTCGGCCCTGAGTAAAAGCTAAACGTTTGTTCCGTGTCCGACCCAGCCTGTATGATAAGCATTATTGGCCCGACTGCGATTCATGCAATTCTTCACTGCGAGCTCAATTTGGACTGGCATCTTATTTGTTATTCGTAAAAAATATATTTATGTTGTACATTTGTTTAGCGAAATCTTAAGAAATACATTTTTAAATATTTACTTTTGTTCTTATTGTAGAGCTTTATTATTATGATTTATATTATAAGTAGAAGTTAATCCGACCCGCAGCAAAAAAGAAGTCAACCGGACCCAAACACGACCCACAAAAAAAGTATAAGTTAACCCGACCAGCAGCAAAAAATAGAAATTAACTGGACCCAAAACCGACCCGCTTGAAAAATAGAAGTCGACCGGACCCAAACCCGACCCGCAGAAAATATAGAAGATAAACGGACCCAAACCCGACCCGCAGTGAAAATATTAGCCCCGACCTGCGCATGAGATTCGAGTTTCCCAATTTTTAAAATCGTCCCCCCCCTTGAGGACTCTCCAGATCCGCCCTTGCCTACCACGCACTTCCGTGTGTGGTACAGCAACAATCAAATAAAAAATGCATTAAAAAAGCACATATTTACTTTCTTTGGATATAAATATAGGTAACTTAAAAGTGAAATAAAAGTTGCTTCTGTGTATCCGTTTGAGAATTGGTGGATTAATGAAAACTGCTTAATATATTATTTTTTTTCTAATCCAAAATCTCCTATACTTTTATGCGATTCCTTGATCTGTCGGAGATAATTTCTTAAGAATCAACACATACGTTTTGCTTTATTTTTTTTAATTCAGCTGACTTTAATCTCATAAAACTGGAACACGGCACATATTTCTTAAATGTGTTTCGTTCTGGGGATATTTGATGTGAAAAGTAGAATTTAATAGATTCCTTTTAACTGATCAAATTCTTCAACTTTAAAGAAGTTAGAACTTTATTTTTAGAGAGAAGAACTGTTTTGGTAGTTTTTAACTTAAACTTTAATAATGCATAATTTTTCGTTTAACAAATAAACTCGTGTGATTGATATGCATTTAATAAGTTTATTTGGAAAAATATTCAACAAAGAATATTGATTAGATATTTTATACATCTAGATATTTTTAATAGTCTTCGAAAAAAGAATCTTTTGTTTTCGGCCGTTATACCCATATCGTAGCAATGTCCTTCCATAATAAGTTTCTTGTTACACAACAATCAGCGCCTCCTGAAGGCTAGACAAAATGGTGGAGCAAAAATGGCGGCTGCCGAAAGTGATTTTTTTAAATATGTGTACAGTTCTTTGAAATACAGTAGTACGTGCAATATTATAAATTATACGTAAAATATACTACTGTTATTTGGATACATCCTCTTATCTTTTTACTTCCTTTTTTGAAACAACGTTTTTCGAGCTTATTTTATCGGCAAACACTTTCAGAATTTTCAAGCTACGTCTCATTTTTCATCAAATATTTACTATTCTTTAATTCTGATTCTAGAGTATTGTGTACAATGTCTTTGTCACATTCTGTTATATTCAGAAATTTAAAAATTATAAGCAAAAAACTTGCCAAAATTTAGGGTTGTTTCTGAAAAAATCTTAATTTCTCGACAGTATATGTGCTAGTTTTATAAAAAGGAACGCAGTTTATTACAAGAAGCCTCCTAATCGTGTGCTACTGTTTTAAAATTTTTGCGACATTAGTTTGTGCAGGGTAAATCAAAAGATATTCCCCAATATTCAGTTTGTTTATGATTCCCTCTGGGGCTTTGAGAAACAAATTTTTACAGGAATACATGACGTACATTA
The DNA here is from genome assembly GCA_964019185.1 of Maratus speculifer. Classification (NCBI taxonomy): domain Eukaryota; kingdom Metazoa; phylum Arthropoda; class Arachnida; order Araneae; family Salticidae; genus Maratus; species Maratus speculifer. The sequence continues at coordinate 35,423,630 of OZ025291.1, read as the reverse complement.
TGCTGATTACACACTTGAAGATTGAAGATTATTCTCTAGTATTTTTCTAGATATTTAAAAAAGCATCTAAAATCGGAACAAAAAATGAAACAAAAATAAATAAATAAATAAATAAATAAAAATAAAATAAATAAATAAATAAATAAATAAAATTTGACTAAAATTACTTTTTTTAATATTTGGATTAGGAAATTATAAGAGTTATTATGAAGCTTTTGAAGCCATTTGAACATCTAAAATGAATATAAAAAACAATAATTGACCAACTAAATACAAAAACAATAATATTACCCCAGGAATTTCTTTTCGATTTTAATGAGAAAATGTCATCAATTATATAAAAATGATATCATTTACTATTTGCGCTATTTCATTCGTAGCAAGGAAAAAAATGTTGCCGTTAATAGAGAAATGCTATTAAAGTTTAGAAAACTTACTCTTTCAATAACATTCCTTTTACAATGATTTAAATTTAGAAATTTTAAGACGTATTATGAGAGTTTTGGAATCACTCGAATAAATCATTATAGGCATCATCACAATAGACATCGAAATAGAGGTATCGTCGGTTGAAACTGAAATATAAAAAAAAAATACACGTGACTATATAAAAAAACCCTTTAAAATAATAATTAAAAGGTCACGTCTTAAAATCAGGAAATAGCTACGTAGTAATTAAAAAATTACGGGGAAGAGAAGGAGGAGGGGGGGGAGTCTCAAATAATTTTAACTCATTGGGCTCAAAATAATTGAGAAACTAAGAAAAACAATCAATGATAAATCTCATTAATAGATAATTATTAGATTAATTAATAACTAATTTTATTCGTAATTTAAAACATGGGTGCAAAATATTTCAAAGTAAACATTAATGAAAAAATGAAATTGTTAAACATTACAGCTGAGTTCGATAGAAATATTTCCTTGATACTACTTAAAAAAAAGAAAGAAAAATGCACTTGACAAATTTTGGCATAATAACACAAGATAAGTGCGCTTTGCTGACACAGAGTTCAAAATAGATTCAACACTGGATGGATTGGATGTACATGAATGCAACTTCAGAAAGTCATAAAATACACATAGTGTTCCTAAGATAAGTTTTTGATCTTCTCGGTGTAATTCTTTCCTGATTAACTGTTGAGACTAGCAATATTGACAGACGTGGGTTAAACAGTCATATTACAAGTTTATAAGAACAGCATTGCCGTGTTGGGTCTTTCTTCTATGTTTGATGATAACAGTTTTCTCGCATCAACCATCAACTCGCATTGCGACTTCTGTTTGTATGAAGTCTTTATATAAAAGAAAATGCGGAAACTAAAAAGTTCTCTGATTAAAAAAAATACATTAGATTTGTCCATGATAGCTAAATTGATAGATCACTGGTTTCTTCCGCGAAAGGCTCTTGATTCGAATTCTGGCCTATTCACGTTCTCACTCAGTTGCAAAATTATTACCCGTGTGAATTATTTACCAATTAGAATAAATGTGTTAAAAAATATGTACGGCAAAAATCTTTGGTCCGACTCCCGGTCTGGTCACTTTTTCATTCAGTATGAAAAATGTCAATTTATATATTTTTAACAAGCAATATAGTTGAATTAAAAAAATAATAAACTGAACTTCTAACTTGACTGTAGAAAATTTTTGCATATGTAGTAGAGTGTACTTCTTTTTTTACGTTACTATTTTTATTTTTTTAGATAATATATTCAGAATTTTAGTACCAAAAGCTAGGTTATACATAAATATTTTTTTGTTTTAATGACTCTAGCTAATGATTTTTTATTGGGTGTTAAGTAAGTAAAACTTAAAATAATGACAAAATTTAATGATTTTTAAGTTCTACGTTTTTCAGTCAAGTGTTTTGTAGGTATAAGAGTCAAAAGTTAAAAGCAGTACTTGGGTACAAGTATTTAGTACTAAGAATTTTATCAAATTATACCTTTACTTTTTGTTTGTATTTTAATGAAAGAAATCGATTTATTAACTGTCTTATGGTACAAGGAAAAAATTCTTTTCATACTCATGCAAATAGAAAAAAAATCTTAGAAAAATTATAACATCAAAGAAGAAAATATATTTAAATCATCAAAAGCATTTTTCTTGTATGTAATAATATAAAACATAGTGTTTACTTATTAAAAATTAAAAGGTAACATTACCTAAGCTAATTGAAACTCTTAAAAATTATTTTTTTTCGTACCTTCGGTATAAGCTAATCGGGTTACTTTGAAATACGTAAAAAATTGTTGAATGTTTCTCTATTCTTGTCATGTAAAAATGTAAAATTAATTATATTACATTAAGACTTAGATGCCTTTTAACTTTTTTTATTAATACTGAAAAAAGAAAAAGAAAACAATAAAAAATTTCAGCATTTCAATTGATTCCTGCTTTTAAATTAAACATTGTCATACAAAAGCATGTTTTTTACTACAATTAAATTAGATATTTTGGAATAAAAATGGGGAAATAAAAATACTGATTTTTGTGTTATTAAGTTGCAAAAAGGCATCAGTTTAGAAGCTTTCCTAAAATGCATATGCTTTGATTTATTTAATTAAGATTAATTATTTAAAGTTATATTTTATTTTTCACATTCAGCAATGATATCCGAACATTATTATCAGGCATCCAGCTTAAATGTTCAGAGCTTTTAGTAATACATTTAGAATGTTGGTACATAAATCATATAATATATACGCGGAAAATAAAACAAATTTTGAACAAAGTGTATACACAAGATTGACAATATATAATAATATTAAATTGAATACAAAAGTATGAAAGCATTTTACGGCATAAAGTTATGGGTTTATAAAGAAATATATTTGAAAAAGAAATACAGTTTAATAGTCAATGTGATTTATGGTAATAAAACGATTTGTGTTGAGAATAAGGAGTTTTTAATTTGACCTTTTTTGTTTTTGGCCTTAAGCCATCCTCTACAAAGAACTAAATAAAATATAGTATTTTCCAAAGGTATTTTAAAATCTGTATCATTATATTTTTTAAGAACTAATCAGTCGTAACGTCATTCAAAGTTTGGAAATCGCTGATGTACAGTGGAGTTAGAAATTATAAGATAAAAAAGCTTTTAATTCTAAAACAACAAATGATAAATAATGGAACATAATTCGTATGCTTCAAGGATTTTCAAGAAGATTTTATCAGAATTTGTGTTAAATAATATTTGTCTTATTTTAAGGGGACTGGGACGCAAACATCTTCAAATTTTCTAAAAATACTTTATAGCATTAAAAGTTCCTCTCTTTTTAATACTTTCCAACAAAGTTGAAAAGTGTTTATGATTTCGGTTTGTCTACCCATCTGTCCGCGTTCTAACACCCGTAAGTATTCTCGGATTGTCCTGAAATTTTTGGACGTTATTGACGTTTACACTAGCACGAACCCTATTTCAAATGAAGTTTCTAGCCTGAGTAGTTTATTTACAGAGAGAGTGAAAAGTTTATCGTTACGGCCTATAGTTAAAATAAATCCAAATGAATTTTAAAGATGTTACACCCTATCAAACATTATGTGTATAGATATATTAGATTAAATAATAACACATCACTAAAATAACTTGAGGTGGACGGATTTTAAACAAGAAACATATTTAATTATACGAACGATTACTACACACGATATACAAACATTGACAACATTGAACATCTACTCTGGAACTCAGGTAAATTTCTGTTTCTTTAATAATTCCATGGAATGAGTACAAGGGCTCCATCTACAGTTTTACATGAAAACTAAAGGTGTAAAATACCACAGCTCTTTCCCACTTAATATTGAAGTCGTTCAGGAGCTCTTCTATGTCTTCTAAATCATCTAAGTACCTGCGGAGAAGAAGAATTAGTTTTGACAGGTTCAGGAGCATCAACTGTAGAACTAGTAGGAACCGACGGTTTTGGGAAAATGTTATCAGAGTTAGTTGAATTAGAACTCGAATAATTAGGATCATAAAAGTCAGTTGGCGTAGGACCTGAAGCAATTGGAACATGAGAGTCAACTGGTTGCGGATCTGTGAAACTTGACTGTACGGGTGGAAAATCATTTTGCTTCACATTTGCATTTTCACTTCTGAAATTTTCTGCATCATTTTCTTCCGAATTCGGATCATTAGTTAAAGAAATATCTTGCCCTACATTAGTTATTTGATCAACATGCCTTTTCCGAATATTCGAACCAACTTGAACTCTATAATGTAATTTTCCTTCTCTTGCAACGATTCGACCAATTTTCCATTTGGCTTCTGGAGTATAATTTCTTACAGCTACTTTCTGGTTGATTTCAAAGTCTTTTACTTTAACTTTAGATTTTCTTGCACTTTGTTTTTCATGAACAAAATTTGTAACATTCGGCACTATCAAATCTATGTTTGTTCTTATATGACGCTTTAGAAATAAAGATGCAGGACTTTTCCCCGTTGTAACATGTGGCATCTTCCTGTACTGCAAAAGAAAGTTATTCAATTTCATTTGTAAAGTACCTGGTTCAGAAGCTAAGGCTTTTAATCCACGTTTGACCGTTTGCACATACCTTTCAGCCTGTCCATTTGTAGATGGATGGTATGGTGCAATAAACTTATGTTTTACACTATGACTTTTCAAGAATATCTCAAATTCTTCAGATGTAAACTGCTTAGCATGTAGAACCCCGATAATCCGGATCGGGTTTTTCGCTTTTTTTCAAGTTTGAGAAGCGATTGACTAATTTCTTTAACATTAACTTGTTGCATCGTCGTATTATGAACAATAAAACAAAAACTTTTTTGCCAATCGCTTCTCAAAGTTGAAAAAAAAATGAAAAAACCGATCCGGATTATCAGGGTTCTACTGTATCTGATACTAAAGAAATAGGAAAACCGTATCGTGCAAAAAGAGAAGAAAGACAAATAATTGTATTTTCCGAAGTTTTACTAGGAACTATAAATACTTCTGACCATTTACTATAAGCATCAACCACTAACAAAAGCATTTATCCATTAACGGGACCAAAATAATCAATATGAATTCTCTGCCATGGAGCTGTAGGCCATTCCCAATGATGTGTATCAAGTTTGGGAGGACTATGTTTCAAATTTACACAAATAGAGTAATTTCTTGCAATATTTTCAATATCATGGTCTATTCCTGGCCACCATACAAAACTACCGGCTAAAGATTTCATTTTCACTATACCAAAATGACCAAAATAATTCCTTTAATATTTGTTGTCAATGAATTTCTGGGATAACTACCCTACAACCTTTTTAAATACAACCATGCTGAAGAGTAAATTCTTCTTGTTTACCACCAAAAAGTAAATTTTTTGGAATTTCTGAACCAGAAATGAGATGATAAAAAATTTGACGCAAAGAGGATCAGTTTTTGTAGCTGAAGCTATAGATTTAGCATTTAAAAGTAAAACAGAAAGCTGATTTATTTGAATGATTTCATATTCATCAAGTACCTCATTTGAATTATATTCGTGGGGTAAATCTTCACTACGTAATGGAAGATGTGAAAGTGCATCGACATTTCCGTGTTCATTAGTTTTCTTATAACGAATGTCATACTGGAACGTTTGTAAATAAGGTACCCTGGGGTAATAACGCCAGGCGGGGTAATAACGCCAAGTGCTAATATTTTTCATAATTATGAAATAATCTGGTAAATGACACCCATGTGCTCTGCGCAGAAGGGTTTTGAGTCATATAAATCGCAAAAAAACAGCTTCAAGTTAATTTGTTTCGTTTTAGGGTCTTATTGTTTTTACAAGCAACTAAAATTAACGCTTGATCTAAAATTTGCGAGATACATTTTGTGATGTGAAGACTATTTTTTTTATCCGGAAATACTTTGTTAATTACATAAATTTGTAGTACATTTCATGGACTTTCAAAATGTTGTTGAAGATTTTGGATGTCTTCTCGAGATAATTTATAATTTAAAATGTACAGCGCAGTAACTATAACGGGGTAATAACGCCAATCCTTGGCATTAATATCCCGGTTGATTCCCTACAGTGACCGAGCTACATCCAAAATACTGATTCAAATAAACACAGTTAAAACTGTGCAATGTTTCTAATAATTCTATTTAAGCAGTTCTTTTTAAGCAAAAAGAAGCTCACGGTCTGGTATTCTTTTGCCTCATCCCCCCCCCCCCCACACCACAACTTTATTTTTCTTACACTTTCACAAAAAATTGAACATTTTCAATATCTTAGAATGCAATTTGTCAATTTCTAAGTTTGTAGAGTGTGTATTTTTAGAATTGGGCAATCTACATGCAATTATTCCATCTTATTTCATAGTTTTGTTTACATGGCGTTATTACCCATATAGGTGGGTAATAACGCCGAATAGCATTGGTCAAGAAATCACGCCATTACATTTTATGAATACATATCTGTTAAATTATTTTTTTTATATAGATAGTCAATGAGTTGCTGTATCAAATCATGTATTTGTTTGAAAAATACAAACTAAAACTGAGCCATGAAAATTGGTAGAACCTTAACGTGGCGTTATTACCCCAGGGTACCTTATATGGCATATCTTTGCATTCTAGCTGCTGATAAAACAGGAATACTTTTAGAAGGTGAAAAAATTGAAACTAATGGTTTACTATCAGTAAACAAGGTGAATCTGTTACCGTACAAATATTGAAAAATTTCCTTAACACCAAATATAATTGGTAATGCCTCCTTATCTACTTGACTATACCGTTTTCGGCATTATTCAAGGTTCTGGATACAATTCCAATAGGCTTTTTAGTATTGTCTGGCATCACATGCGAAAGGACTGGCGAGATACCATATGGAGAAGCATCAGTAGCTAAGATTAAAGGTAATTTTGGATTAAAGTGAGTAAGCACTCTGTCAGAAGTAATTTCTCATTTTATTCTTTTAAACTCCTGTTCACATTTATAAGACCAATTAAACTTCACATTCTTTTTAAGAAAATTATTCAAAGGATGTGCAATTGTCGATAAATTTGGCACAAATTTAGCATAATAAGTTACAAGACCAAGAAATGCTTTTACCTGGGATACATTTACTGGCCTAGGGGCATTTTCAATTGCTTCTATTTTATCTGGTGTTTTATGAATATTATGTTTATCCACTTTATACCCACAATACGTAATTTCATCTGCCATGAAGAATGATTTTTCCTTATTTATCCGAATATTATAATTTCTCAATCTTTCTAATATTTGCTTTAACCTTTGTAAATAAATTTCATCTGTTTCCCCAGTTATTCCAATATCATCTATAAAAATTCTAATTCGCTCAATTCCACGTAAAATTTGCTCGATTTTTCTTTGACCCATTGGTAATTTAAGGAACTGAAATAATCCTTAAGGCGTATTAATGGTTAATAATTCTTGGGATTCCTTATCTACTGGTAATTGAAGGAACGCTTGATTCAAATCAATTTTTTTTAAATGAACACCACCACTTAAAGTAGCTAACATATCTTCTATTTTAGGCAAGGGATATTTTTCCACTTTCAGAAATTTATTTAATGTAACTTTAAAGTCTCCGCATAAACGTATTTTTCCCTTAGACTTTACCACTGGATCTATAGGGGTTGCCACTTGCTACTTGTAATTGGTCCAATTATACTAGCGTCTTGTAGTCTTTGTAATTCCTCAGTGTCCTGCAGCACGTACAAAATATGGGTGTAGCATCCTTTTCAAGATAAAGCTCTGCTTTAACCATTTAATTTCCCCTACTTTACCAGAAAATAAATCTGAAAAATCATTTAACAATTCTTGTAATTTATCAGAATAATTTACAATCTCATTAACATAGACTGATCTTAAATTATGTGGAAAAATATCGAATGCAGATACCCAATCTCGTCCAAATAATAATGGGAAACTATCTTCTTTTATTAAATATAATTTTACCTTTTCTGTTTTATTTTCATAAGTAACATTCACTTCAACATAACATACAGGTTTAAAAATTTCACCAGTTGCAGTTTTTAATTGCACCTGGGGGAAGGGGATTTTATAATCAGGGAAAATTCTGCGAAATCTTTTTAAAGGAACGGCAGAAATTCCCGAACCTGTGTCCGATTCCATATCAGCTCTTGCTTTATTTTCAATTAACACAGATAATTTAATAGGATTTGCACCTGTATTTTTTACATTCATTAGGTAAAATGTCTATCTCATCAATTAAAAATGAAACTAAAAGAAGCAGACAACTCACAAGTCCCATTTTATCTAACAACAGCGATTGTCCCAGTGAGGAAGATCTATATGATCATGACTTTCCTTCTCTTAAAACAAGCAATGAAATTCGTAGTGTCAGAATTATAGAAAACTCTTCCCGAAAAAACCGAGGAATTTCAAAGAAGACCTCAAGCAGGAATTGGGAGGCCCTACCTCCCTGTTACCGATAGAGGCACTAAAAGTGAATCTTCTAGCCTTTATTCCAAAGAAAAATCATTGAAAATAGCACAAGTAAATCTGCAGAGGAGCCGAACGGCCACAGCTGATCTTATCAATACTCTTTACTCCGAAAATTACTCTTTAGCTTGTATACAAGACTGTTACATTAACAACAACCGACCTCATGGTCTACCAGCAGGAGCATCTTGCTACTCGTCAAATAATAGAAATGCGTTCATAATAATTGTAGATCAGAGTTTAAAACACACTCAACTTGGAAAGTTTGATAATACAGTTGTAGTAAATATAACTGTTTCAAAAAATACTTTCACATTAGTTTCACAATATTCTCCGCCATCAGCGAACTTGGAGCAAGATCTTCATTCATGGGATACTTTCCCGGGCTACTCGCCTAATCTCCTCATATTGGGGGATCTTAACGCCCACAGCATTCTTTGGGGCTACCCTTCTGATAGCGAAAAAGGTCACCAACTATTTTCTTTTATCAGTCAACATCGACTAATAGTTCTTAATGATCCTCACTGTTTACCAACATTTGAAACGGATCACTCTAGAGGCTGGCCAGATGTTTCCATGTCATCTCTTCCTTTCTTTTCCAGAATTTCATCCTGGACAGTTGATAAAGACTTAAATTACGGTGACCATAGATTAATTACAATACTAAAAGATATCCCATTACCTAAACACTCGACAAGGAGATAACGAACAAAAAATATCTCTTTTAAAAAGTTCAATAAAGAATTGTCCTTTAAATTAACAGAAAACAATATAAATTTCAACAACATACCTAATCAAAATACTTTTGATGAATATTACAAACTTTTCTTAGAATTATTACATACCTTATGTGACAAATACTTGAAGAAAAGAAAAAGTATTTTTACCCCACAAATTACCTGGTGGAATGATAACTTACGAAAGACACGAAACTTTGTGAAGGCCTTGCAAAGAAAATCCAAATTACCGTCAGCTTCACAAGAAGACAAAATTAGATATAAAAAAGAAAAAGCCATCTACAAGAAAGCGATCATAGATTCAAAAAGACAAGCTTGGCCCAACTTTTCTGGCAATACCAAAGATCCTTTTGGAAAAGCTAAGAAAATTGCATTCCAAGAATTCTATCCACAGGAAGTAATGGCGTTGGCAGACTCAAACTATCCATTATATACTAGGGACTTCTTCTACACAGATCTAACAAATAAAATATTTGGCCCCTCAATTAAATTATCTCAAGAATCGTTTGATTCTGATGACTCAGCTCCTCCGTTCGTAGACCAAGAACTCCATGCTGCCATTTACTCTTTTAATCAAAACAAGGCCCCTGGGCCCGACAAAATAGACCATTTCATAATAAGAAATCTTTATAAAACACAGAAGAATTTACTCTTATCAATGTACAATACGCTACTGAAATTGAATTACTTCCCTTCAGATTGGAAAATAGGAGAATTAGTATATTTTAAAAAGAAAAACAAATCTTCTGACGATTATCAATCTTATAGACCAATAACTCTTCTCCCAATATTCGGCAAAATATTAGAAAAAATGCTTTTGAAACGAGTAAATTATTTCTTATCACACTCACAATCTCTACAATCATCTCAACATGGTTTTGAACAAGGTCGTTCAACAGAAACGGCATTACAAGATCTTTTCTCTAATATAGAAATAAAATCTCAAGAAGATAAGTATATCTCTTTAATTTCTATAGATTTTCAAAACGCGTTTGATTGCCTGCCATGGGACATAACTATAGAAGAACTTGAATTTTTAAAATTAGACAAACCCTATCTTAATCTGTTTAGGTCATTTTTAACATTAAGAGCAGCCTACTATAATCGGCAATCAAATTCACTACATTGGTTTGGCAGGGGCTGCCCACAAGGCTCCTGCCTGGGACCCTTTCTTTGGAAAATCTTCTTAAATAAATTATTAAAACTTCTTAAAAGACATGGTTATAAAATAATAGCCTACGCCGATGATATACTATTAGTAATCTCAGGCTCCGCAAGGAGAAGCTTAGAAGATTCGGCAAATCATGCTTTACAACTCATCAGCGACTGGGCAGATGTTAATCGTATGTCAATTTCTTTCGACAAATGCTCAGTACTTCATCTTAAAAAGCCCAAATCTCTAAAACGTCCACCAATTTTTAAGATAAGAAATAAAAATTTAAAATCAAATCCAACATTGCTTTATTTGGGGGTTACCTTAGATAGTAATCTTACTTTTCTTCCTCATCTTAGAAATAAGAAAATTGAAATATTAAAAACTATTCAAAATCTTTTCAAATTCTCTTCCTCGTATCGTCTTCCAAAATATATTTTAAAAGTGTGGTATCAAACAATATTGGAGAAAAAAATATCTTATGGTGCACCAATCTGGTTTCCAAGATTGCAAAAATCCCATGGCTTGCGCATTTTATCATCAATACAAGCAGAATGTCTCTTGATGATTTCTAAAGCTTACAGGAAAACGGCAACCTCTGCCTTATGCACATTAACCGGAATAATTCCGCTACAATACCAAATAAAAAGAGAATCTCAAGCTGGGCAAGTATTAAGACTTGGCATACCATCTGAAGAGTTCGATCCAACCCTAATACAAACAAGACTAAAAACGTGCCAGATAAAACCATTTAAAAAGTATTTACATTGGATAGAAGACATACCTCCGAATTTAACTAACTTAGTGGAAATATACACCGATGGCTCAAAAACTGAATCTGGCACAGCCTATGCCTTCTGTACTTTCTATAACAATCAATTAATTCAAACATATCAAAAGTCCTTAATAAATGACAATAGTGTTTATCAAGCAGAATTGTTAGCTATTCATGACGCAATAATCTGGGCAAATTCAAGCATTTTTCAAAATATATTAATTCAAACAGACAGTTTATCAAGTCTACAAACCTTAAAAGACATTAATACAAGAGATATATTAGTAACCTCAATCATATTACTATTGCAGAAATCTACTAAAAATTTTGTTTTCAAACGGATAAGAGGCCACACGGGCATAAAAGGAAACGAATTAGCGGATACCTTGGCAAAAGAAGCTACGCTGGAATCATCACAAATAGAAACAAAATTCTATCCATTACCAGCATCCTTAGTAAAAAGAAAATTAAAGCTAAATTCGCTTCAACACTGGCAAAACTATTGGGACTATGCAGATACCGGCAGATACATATACGAATTTCTACCGAAAATTTCAGAAGACTTTTTACTTTTTCATCGAAATCTATATTTATTCGCTACCAATCATGGTCCTTTTTCTTCATATTTAGTTAAATTTAATAAAGTAGATTCTGACCTCTGTACTTGTGGGAACAGAAGTACCTCCTTGCATTTCATGTTAAATTGTCCACTAACTTCAACCTTTCATCTGCGAAAGCCATCAAATATAAAATTAAATGAGTGGTTTTCATATGTATTGAAATGTCCGAAATTATTACAGAAAATAATTGACTGCATCACCCTCGTTGAAAAGAATCAGTATATATTTCAACTTGCGCATTAGCAAGCTTATCAAATCATATCTCTGTTTAAACATTTCTAAAAACATTTACTCTTTCATACTTATGATAGTTGAACTTAGTTGAACTTTCTAAATAAAAAATGCATCTAAAAATTTTTATAGACATTTACAAACTCTTAATTGTCTTAATTAACTCTTCTATTTTAAATTTTGAAATTTATGCATTTTAATATTGTAAAAACTTTAGGTTCGCCCAGAAGAAATTGGGCAGCCATTTGTGAAACAATTGTACTTTTTTTTTTTTTTTTAAATAATAATAAATGTTAGGTGGGGCTTGTTGAGCTCAAGCCATATGGTAGGCCTCCCCACCTAACTGAATCTGAATCTGAATCTGAATCTGTATTTTTTACAGTTAATACGCTTACCGTATCTAAAGAATTTACGTGTTTTTGGGAAGTTTTACTTCTACATACTTTTCCAATATGGCCTTTTTTCTTACAAACTTTACAAGTAACATTAATAAATCTACGTGAATTGGCTAGATGAGAAGTATTTCTACACCTATAACAACATCTCATTTTATTTTTACTCGCCTCAGAATTTGAATTATTTACATGATTGTTGACATTCTGTTTCTGAAAATCGTTCGAAAATTTCTTTGGCTTTACGTTCTTTGAACTTGAAATTTTATTAATACTGAATTTTTTATTTTTAATTTCAGAAATTTGAATATCTACATTGTATAACGATAAAGCTTTTTCAACTGCCTTCTCAAAAGTTAACTCATTTACTTGAGAAATCAATTTATTTTGAATACTTTCGCTTTTCAAACCGCGTAAATATTGTTCAAGTAAATTTTCATTTAATGTATCACCAGTAAAACAACAAAAAGTTGTACATTTTTTCAATCTAGCAGCAAAATCTTGAACCGATTCCGACTCATTTTGATAACATTTTCGGAATTTAATTCGTTCGATAAATTTGTTGGGGGTGGGGCTTGAAGGTTTAATCAAAATGTCAACAATCTCAGAGCACTTTAAAGATTCACAATCTTTCGGAAAAGCTAAATTACTTAGTAAATTGTAAAGTTTAGAACCCATGCAGGATAAAAGGGACGCAACTTTTTTTTCATCTTTTATTTCGTGCAAAACAAAATTCTGTTCAAGTCGTTTGACATACGCTTGGAATGATTCGACCTTATCGTCGAATTCTTTGAACGTATATACTATAATGTAATAAGACAGAAAAAAAGTAACTTACCACTCCCTTTTTAGCAGTTGGTGATTCTGTGGAAGGCCGCCTTTACATCTCAGAACTAGTAGAAATGAAAATCGAAATGAGCCATCTGCATTTGGCTCGCACTTATTCTTTGAACTTTTTCTGGTGAAACATTTTTCACACTTTTGCTCGTCGCCATTTATTTTGTGTATAGATATATTAGATTAAATAATAACACATCACTAAAATAACTTGAGGTGGACGGATTTTAAACACGAAACATATTTAATTATACTAACGATTACTACACACGACATACAAACATTGACAACGTAGAACATCTACTCTGGAACTCAGGTAAATTTCTGTTTCTTTAATAATTCCATTGAATGAGTCCAGGGGCGGCATCTACAGTTTTACCTGAAAACTAAAAGTGCAAAATACCGCAAAACATATTAAAATTTACATGCCTTTACGAACTGCACTAAAATATGCATTCTGTAAAATATGCTATGAAAAAAATAGCTATTATTCATTTACCATTAAATAATGGTAAAGGGGGAATTTGTGTGCGACATTTTTTAATTACACTAAACTGTTTTATAAATAATAAAATTGATATACGTCATACAGTCATATATAATAAGAAGTTCATAGCATTTACAGGGATACACAAAAAATTTCACATGCTATGTTTTTCCCGAAGTACTGTATATGTATCCGATGATAGCTGATAGATGGATGAAATGCATTTTAATTATGATATGCGCTTTTAAATTTCACTAAATCTTTGCATATTATATAATTTGTATAAATGCTGTAGTTGATATACAGTGCTGAACAAAAGAGCTCGCAAAAGTTACTGAAAATGAGCGTAAGTTACTCAAAGGTGTTTTTTTAAAAATAGGTTATGCATTTAAATAAAATACGCTGAACTGAATTCACTTTACTACGAAATATTTTTTGCAAAATGTAAATAAAATGATATACAGGGCCAAACAAAGAATTGTACACATGGGCGCCATACATGTTTATTCTCCCTCCTCTCCACCTCTTCACGCTGAAAATTGAAAAGTTTTAACTAAATTCAAAAATGGCAAAAAATGCTATTTAAGTATAGAATTTTTTTCAGAAGTATTCTGAAATTTTACTGCGTTTTATATAAATACTTAATAAAGACAGGTAAAAGGAAATAACCTAATTCATGTAGGAAATATATCATGAATAATGATTACACAGGTCTGCAATGGTTTTCCTCTTTGAAATCTGAGTAACGTTTTTTATAGTTTCTGATGTGCTGATTACGAGAAAAATAATAAAAAAATTCCATCACGTCAGGATTTTTTGATATTGAATATTTAAGATTTTGCTGAAAAATGTCTGAGCGTCTACATTTTAAAATTTATAAAACGTCATTAAATTACTTCAGCTTAATTTTTATTGCATTTAATTAGTGTAAGATGACATAGAAATTACTTCAAAACAGTAATTTGTTAATTACTACATAATAAGTATAAGTAATTCACATTAATCATGTTGAAAACGGGTCATTTTGGCTTAATTTAGTAATGAACTCATTAATACATAATGATTAGGTAATATAACCTAAGTGTTGTAAATATTAGTCGAAAAGGTTGTAATAAAGATAAACCAAAGGGTTTTTGTATAAGTACCTGCACTGATTTAGAAAATTAACAGTTTAAGTGCGCATCTTGCAACATAACCTTTAAAATGTCATCGCGAAGCTGTTTAAATTCTCCGAATTGTTTTTGTTATCTTTGCGGGAATTTATGGTGAAAAAATAACGAAACAGCATTACAGACTTTGTAAAAAATATTTACAAAAGTTATTTTGGATACGTTTTAAGCCTGATTTAAGAAAATTAATGTCGGACGAAAAGTTAGATGAAAAACTTAATGATATCGAGTTGCAAGCATGGCAGTCATTTAAGGAAGTGGTGAAAAACTTTTTGGGGAACAATAAAAGCTCCGACTAGAAACAACTAGTGGCCAAAATGGTTACAAATTTTGGTGTAATGGGTTGTAATATGAGCATTAAACTTCATTTCTTAAATTGGCACATAGATTACTTCCCAGAAAATCTAGGAACCGTTAGCGAAGAACAAAGCGGAAGATTCCACCAAGATTTGAAAGAGCTAGAAGTCCGGTATCAAGGAAGATGGGATACTAGCATGACGGCGGACTACTGCTGGTTGTTGAAGAGCGACGATCCAAACCGGAAATTTAAGCGAAAATCGTACAACCGAAGCTTCCAGGAAAAAAGGATCAGGTTCCACAAATAAAATTTACATGTACTTTAGATCAGTAATAAGTTATTATTATATTTTAGTTGTTTTTTATGTTAAAAGTAATGTACTTAAAAAAAAAAAAAAAAATTTTTATGTGAAAACTTCTGTTTCTTTTTCTATTTTCTATCTGTATCTTTTTTGAAAAATCTGAAGGTGATGGAAAAAAACTAAGTACATATTCGTAATTAGCGCATCAAAATACCCCAGAATCAGCTCTCAAATTCTAGAGAGGAAGTTATGACTCTCAATTTGCAGGCCTGTGTTATAGATGTAGTAGAGAGTACATGGATGTATATACGCCCTATATCGTAATTTTTTTAAAGAAAGGTTCTATGCCCTCAACTTTTCAAATAAGTCTATAATAAATGCTCTAAGAATGAACTTTCATGACTCTAGTGTACCTATTTTTTTACGTAAAAAAAACTTAAAAGTTAAATATAAGATTATAATTCATTGTGGAAACTTTCAACCATCTCTGCTATTTAAAACTTGAAGAAATAAAACTAAACATACGAAGAATAAGATGGCTAAGTGTTAATGATTTTTTGGCACTGTACAATATAATGAATAATACACTGGTTTCCAAAAATTAAGGAAAAATCACAAAAATAGCGATAACTCGTTCAAAAAGAAAGCAATCCGTATGAAATTTGCATATATTGTTAAATAAAAGATGCTGAATAAAAATACCAAATGCAAATTAGTGGCGCTGTAATCACATTGTGTCATCCGTGAGGCACATAGAAATGCACGTTAGAGAGTAAGGCTGCAGTTGTTGCTGTGGTAGTGATATTATAAATCTAGAATAGCCAATTCATTACAATGACCTCGAGGTAACATTTGCCCGCAGAACTGCGATTTAGAGCTATTGGGAGATTGGAGGAAGGACAAAGTCAGGCAGAGGTGGCTAGATGGCTAAATATGAGTCCTTCGGTGGTTCATAGGCTTTGGCAACAATTTCAAACCACTGCACAGTGTGGTATTTCGCTAAAAAACCTGGCCAAAATTATGTGAAACCTCTTGTGCTTTCTATATCTGATAAAATGTTTTATAAACACATAAAATACTCTATTACATATAAAACAAATATTTTTTTGCACAATTTGCGCAAAAATTACGCATATTTACAATATACAAATTAGTGTGCTACAGACCATTAATCTATTGGTCAGAGTCTTCAACATCATCCTCTTCAGAATCACTCGTGACTATAGATTCTGGTAATAAAAACTCTAAAGCCTCTGTTGAAAATGTTTTACGTCTTTTTGCTCTTTTTCGCATACTACAGCTCAAATAAGGATCGGAACTCAGTAGCAAGCGATTGATCACATCTTCTACATTGTATGCGTGAGACTTTTCTTGAAAAATTCTGCCTATATGAGCGTAAATGCTTGTTTCGGGCCACATCTGCTTCCTCTGATAACTGTCCGATTGGTAGCAAAGCATGTTCGATGATAATGGCTCCATGACTCAAAATTTTTTGTAGTGTTGATGACATTGGGTACCAACCGTAAAGATTTACATAATGTTTAGAGATAGCAAAATCTTCAAATTCTTCAAATTTTTTTGTATCTATTTCATAACCGAATATTATATATATACCAAAATTTAAAAATTATTAAATTATAGAATAATTTTTAAATTTTGAATTAATTTTAAGCCGATTCCTGTAATTTTCGCTGATAATTCAGGATTAGAGAAAAATTTTCTAGAGGTGTTTCCGTCATTGGTGTTTCCGAAACCGGCTTTCGGAATGTCTACCAGTAATCCCATCTCAGATTTAACCCCTTGAGCTCTGATGGTAGAATTTTCTACCACATAATTTTAATTCCGAAATGGCACAATGGCACCAGAAAATTCGACCAAATTTATTAGAAAAAGGTTTAATGCATTTTTTCGTGTTTATCGTTAACTGATTTTTCTCTTTGCAAAATACTGGTGCCAATGTGACATTTGGAATTTTGAAGAAATTTACACCCCAGAGCTCAAAGGGTTAAACTTTTCTTGTATTAATTTTTTTCTTTGACGGACAATTTCTTTCTCCTTATCACTTCTTGCTTGCCACTTTTTTATTGGAAGTTTATAAGAAAGATGTAGAATTGATTCAAAAAATCTGATTCTAGCATGGAGTATTGAAAGTCCAAATTTCAAAGAATCAGGGTCGATGTCTTCAGCTATTTTCAGCTTATTAAAGTCTTTTGATGATTGTTTGCAAATGTCGCATTGCATCGTGGAATTGGTGCTGGTAATTGCGTTGCAAACTTTAGCATCGACCATTGTCAGCATTAATCTGTATTGGACTTGTAGTAAGCCATAAGCTATGAGTACCTCTGTGTTCATTAAATTTCGCGCCTGCTCTTCAATGTACTTTATTTCTTTTTGTATTATGTTTTTATCTTCATGAATAAATCTTATTCGAATGGGATGACAAAAACGTGGAGATGAAGGCGTAGGGTTCTGCCACAATATTTTTGAAATCCATTTATGTTACTTATTACTCTCAAAGGAACTTTAGAACTTTGAAAAATATTTGAATCACTATCAATGGAGTTTTCAAACTTTTGTTTGAACATTTGTTGCTGGGAACCATCACAACCCCATTTGCAGAATAGTTCTAAACTTTTCAGTTCTGCTTCACTTGCTGATGTGAAAATATCTTCTATGTATTTACACAATCTTTTAGTAGTGTGATCTAAAAGATTTTGAAGTTTTACTTCGGCCAGATTTTCAGTAATTATAATATATTTCGGATAACATTGCTCTTTAGCTCTCTGAAGAAGTGAATAGCAAGGATATATACATTTATTAGAATTTCGGATGATATTATATTGATTGCATGTCAGATCTGCAGCAACAAACATGGCTAAAGCCTCAGTCGGCGATAACTTCAATGTACTTACGTTTGTTGTCTCAGCCGAAGAATTCAAAATTTTTCGATATTTTGTAGCGCTAGTCGGGCTGGCTGTAACGTCTTTAATAATTTTTGCAACATCTGTATTTCCAGCAGATCTTTCGCTCATTTGAGCTACATTCGTCAATTGTACATGGCTAATTTCAGATCTTAATTTTTCCGTTTTACGCCTCTTGCTTCTGTTACTATAGTCTTTAAATTCCTTTGCAGGCCGACCAGGTTTTTCTATTATCCAGATAAGTAAAACTAGTGTTCCTTTCAGCCATTCCACATTTTTTTCTAGAAAACGTTGTTCAGTGAATTGTGAAGAAGCCCATTTCTTTTTATATGTATGTTTGAAAGATTTTAATTTGTTACGGAGCAAATGTATTTCATTTTCTGGACATTTCGTAATTTCGGCAAGTTTCTGTTCTAGAAACTCTAATTTCTTATTTACTTTTCTGTTGTCACACTGTTTTATAACATCATACATATATTTTCTTGATATTTCAATTGTTTTTTTCATACTGAATTTAAAAATTAATGATATAGTTACATGTAGTACATATCTTCTTAATAAAATAAAACTATCTTACTTTGTTAGTGAGTAAAGTGCATTTTTCCACATGGCTGATCTTAAATACATTATTTAAAATGACAATAGCATTTTAGACATAAAAAAACATAATTCTTATAATACGAACACATGGTACAAAACGAAAATATAGCATTATTTAAAGGGAATAACCTGCTTATATGTCCACAATGAAAAAATGTTTTACTTAAAAAGAACAATCGAACAACCTAAAAAACAAACATTTTTTTTCACTTCAGTTTGCAGATATATCGTCTGCGCACCAAAGAGTTTCCAGTAAGGAGTAAGAAACTACAGCATATATTAAATATACGCATTTTAATTAAATAAAGTTTATTAAACTGAAAAAAATTCGTTTTCAAAAAAAAAATTTGAAATTTTGATTTAGTTATAGAAAGAATGGGGGGCAAATCGGGGCAAATTTTATTTCATATCTTTTAATTAGAAGGTCTATACATTATGAAAACACAAGAGTTCTTGCTGAACTCAGTTTAACTCCCTAACATAATTATAATTTTATCTAAAATATTTAACCAAAAAAAATCTATGGTTTCAAACTTGAAAATCATAATGAATAAGTACTATATTTACAAAAATATTTATGTACAAGATAGTATATACCTTTGTCTTTAAGAACTGTAAAATGTTTCTGAAGTTCGACTTAAAATTATTTTTTAGACGTTCGATAAAATGATGCATAGATCAGAAGCATAAAATGAGAAATACAAAAACCATGACTTCCAAGTAAAATACCAGACAATCGGAGAGTCTACAGAAAGAAATGAACCCGTTATCATACGCACAGGATAGTCCTCTTATACCAACCAGAGAATGATCAACTAAATGCGAAATTTAAAATTTTGACTTTTGGCCAGCTTTTTGAGCGAAATACCACACTGTACACTGGTTCGGGTTCAAGAAGGTTCAGCCAAGGACGGCAAAGTGTTCCGACAAGCGCCGATGACCAATATTTGCGGTTATGTGTACGAAGGAATAGAACCGCAACGCCATCTTACTTTAGATCCTGCCTTGCTGCAGCCACTGGAAGGTTGGTGTCAATGTCTACTGTGCGTAGAAGGCTTCACGAAGGTGAACTTTACGCGAGGCGACTAGTAAATTGTGTGCCGCTCACCTCACATCACCGGTGGGAACGTTTGATGTGGGCAAGTCAACATGTCCACTGGATCGTTGATCAATGGAGGCGTGTTATCTTCACGGATGAGTCCCGGTTTAGCCTGCAAAGCAATAGTAGGCATTGTTTGATTTGGAGAGAACAGGGAACACGCTATCATCCATCAAACAATCGTGAAAGAGATTCATACGGAGGAGGCAGTCTCTGCATTTGGGGTGGTATCTCTCTGAGTGGACGCACAGACCTCCATGTCTTTCCACATGGAACCGTGAATGCTCACCTCTATAGAGATGACATCCTTGATGCTAATGTGCGACCTTATGCCGGTGCAATAGGTAATGCTTTCCTGTTACAGGACGGCAACGCTAGATCGCACAGGGCTCGCATCATGGAAATTATCTTCAGCACCAGACAATTCGGCGCATGGAATGGTCAGCTCGATCACTGGACTTGAATCCCATCGAGCATGTTTGGGATGCTTTAGGGAGACGTGTCTCTGCTCTCAATCCCCGTCCTCTGATCCTTGCCACGCTTACAACTGCTTTGGAAGAGCAATGGCTCTTACTTCCCAGCGAACTCATCGACCGCATAATTGACAGTATGACACATCGCTGTATGTGTTGTATTGCTACTAGGGGTGATCGTACGGCATATTAAAGGTACTTTTCCTATACCAAACTGGCAATCTGATTTTGTTAATTTTATAATTATGATATTTTTTGAAACACCATAATTGACTGGTAATTTCTTTTCATGTTATTTTATACCTTACTATGCGTTGTATATTGTGGCTGAGTTTCATTAAAATCTACATGTAATATTTTGAATTAGTGCTATTGTTGTGATTTTTCCTTAATTTTTGGAAACCGGTGTATTAAGTTAATGAATTTCTCCATAAAATATTTATTGCATACATTTATTTTTACCAAAATATGAGTGTGTTCCAAATGCAAAACATTTTTCCGTAAAATGCTTATTTCATGAATTTAATTAATATAGAAATGTATGAGAAAGAGAAAGTCAAGAAGAAATGTATGAAAGATTGTGGGGTGAAAACCTCGCACGGTCTACTGGTTGGTATACGTATAATTGATATTTATTTAATGAACAGATATAAAAAAATTCCCTGTCGGCTTGGCCTATAGGCGGAGGTAGATTTCGAAGAGTGCTCATTTCAACAACAACAAAAAAAAAGTATGATTAGAAATTAATCCAGTTTAATAACATCATTTAGCAGCTTATGAAAAAATTTTAATTTCATTTTTCTGCAAGAACTGGTTTTATCAGAATCCTCTTAAGCGAAATTCAGCTCAAATGCCCTTTTTGACAACATATTTTGTAATATATTTTGAATTTATTAAAAAATCGGCCAAAACAGTACATTATATAGTTTCTAAATAAAAACAAACCACCAATTGAATGCGTTTGAGAGTAAAATTGAATTTAAAAATGAATTATAAAGTAACCGATTTGTTATTTGAATACATCCTTAATACTTTAACCGTGATCGCTTCGGAAAATTTTGTGCGAAATGCCCACTTTGACAGCATTTAAAAAAATATATTCTATTTTTATCAAAAAACTGGCCAATGCGCCACATTATATAGTTTTTAAATAAGAGGATCTGTAAATTGGATGCGTTTGAGAGCAAAAATGGATTTAAAAACGAGTCCGAAAAAACGCAGTTTGTTATTTGAATACTTCCTCAAATATTCAATCACGAAGACTTCGGGAAATTCTGTTAAAAACACTCTTTTTTGGCAAACTTTTTTGAAATATATTCTGTCTTTATCAAAAAACTGGCCAATGCGTCACATTATATAGTTCCTAAATATGAGGATCTGTAAATTAGATGCATTTGAGAGCAAAAATGGATTTAAAAACGAGCCAAAAAAAAAACCGCAGTTTCTTATTTGAATACTTCCTTAAATTTTCAGTCACGATGACTTCGGGAATTTCTGTTCAAAATACCCTTTTTGGTAGCCTTTTTAGAAATACATTTTGTCTTTATCAAAAAACTGACCAATGCTTTACTTTATACAGTTTCCAAATAATTGGATCTACCATTATGGATGCGTTTAAAATCAAAAATTAATTTAAAAATGAGTCAGAATATAAGCAGTTTGGATTTGAGGTTTTTTCTCCAACTCCTATTTTTGTTTAATTTATTTTTGCTATACGAATTAGTCCTATGAAAAACTTATCAGTATAAAAGTTGTAGATATTATTGAGAAGATGTAAACTAAATTTAATTAGATTTGATAGCTTAAAAATTGACGGAGTTGTGGATTTTTTTTTCTTTTTCACCCCCATTTTCCTTTTCGTTTTTAATTTTTTTAATCGGTAAAAATTGGTCCTACCAAAAACTTGCAAATAAAAAAGTTTTAGATAATTTTAAGAACATCTATAAAAAATTTAGTTGGATTTAATATCTTGAGAATTGACGAAGTTATGAATTTTTTTCTCCTAAAAACCCTGTTTTTCCCGCCCCTTGAGCCCATTTCTAAATTTATAAACGATCTGTCACGCATAAACTTTTGGCCTATTTTTAAGAAGTAATGTAAACTTTAAACCGATTCGATATCTATTTTAATTAAGAAGCTATGACGTTTTTTCAATTTTCACAAAAACCCTTCCTACTTCCACCCCCTTGGTCCGATTTTGCCCATTAACGAAGTCAATTGAGATTTTATGCCCCTTGATTTTATGTAAAAGTTTGAAGAAGATCTGAGCATAATTATGGAAGTTATCGTGTCCAGAAGAAAGTGATATACACCGATAGATAGATAGATAGATATATGTTACAGGCGAAACCCGATTTTAGGCCAAACTAGATTGGCCTAGGCCAAACTAGTTTATCCTAACGCCCATCGGATAAACTAGTTTTTCCTAGGCCAAACCGGTCTATCCTAATGCCCATCGGACAAACTAGTTTTTCCTAGGCCAAACCGGTTTATCCTAACGTCCATTGGATGAACTAGTTTTTCCTAGGACAAACTAGTCTATCCGAAGGCCCATAGGACAAACTAGATTTTCCTAGACCAAACTAGTTTGGTCTAATTTTTATAGGATAAACTAGTTTAGCCTGCTCTTTATTGGTCTGAACTAGTTTATCCTAGGCCAATTCAATTTGGCGGGATTTTGTTGAATTCAATGACCGCCTCAGCGCCAACATTCTAGTTTGTCCTAGGCTGATCTAGTATATCCTAGGCCAATGTAATTTTACGTGTTTTTAGCTCACGAACGTCAAAGCCAAAGAAATAATAGGATCACAGGCTTTGTATGTATGTATGCATGTTTGTACGTAACGCAATAACTCTTGATCGAAATAATGTAATTTGACGTGTTTTTTATCTAATAGGTCTAATAAAGCCTGAGATCTAATGTGCCCGTGGGTTCTGTATCTATGTATGTACGTAAGAACGTAACGCAATAATTCTTGATAAAAATACTCGTTTTGCATTAATTCTTATGAGGAGATTTTCTGATTAATTTTAAGAGGTCATTGGAGAAGAATAAGAAGGGGGGAGAACGAGAGGTTTTTTCGCCCTTTCACTTAATTCAAATAAATGTGTTTCCATGCATTATTCGCATATTTTATTCAAATTTTAGATATAGGAGCATTCTGTTGATGAGCCTGCATGATTAGTTGTGGGTGTTCATTGTTTAAATATAAAGAGAGAGGGGAATAGGGGTAACATCCCATAATTTATGTAAATGCTTTTTTCACGCAGAATTTACTGATTTGCTTCAAATTTTAGAAATAAATTCATTCTGGTAAAGCGCTTCCCTAATTAGTTTTGGGGGTTAATTGAATAAGAACAAAGGGAAAAACGGGTGGATCGCGCCTAATTTTGGCAAATTAGTTTTTCATGCGGAATTAACCGATTTGCTGCAAATCTTGGATTTGTTCATTCTCATGAAGCACTTCTCTAATAAATTTTGGTGGTTCTTCGATTAAGTATAAAGGGAAATCGTACAATTTATTTCCTTCCTTAAATTAGATAAATTGGTTATAATACAGAATTATCCAACTTGCTTAAAATTTTGTCCGTGAATTTATTTGATCAAGCGCTCTTTTAATTAATTTGTTTTTTTTTCTTTTGGTTAAGTATAATGGGGTAGTGGACGATTTATCGCCTTCCTTAAATTAGATAAATGGGTTTTTATGCAGATTTATCCGATTTGCTGTAAATTTTGAACATAGGTTTTTTTTTTCTTTATAAGGAGGGTACCTGAATGGTTTTGAGGGTTTTATGATTAAATATAAAGAGGGGAATGAGGGATTACCTTCCTTAAATCAGATGAATGATTTTTTGAGCAGAATTATCTGATTTGCTGCAATATTTGGATAATTTTTTAGTTTTATAAAGCGTACCTGTGATTAGTTTTGAGGCTCAGTGGTTAAGTATAATTGAGGAAAAGGGAAAAAGTAATCTAAATTACTTTATTTTTCGAGGGTGTTATTTTTTTTTAAAAATAAGGCTGTTATACACAATTAATATAAACAGCCTGTGAATGCAAAGCCATCAGTTTAACTAGGCAATATTCTTTTTAATATTGATCCTCACTACTGCTCCATTGCTAACCGTGTGCAAAGTGGTTTTGTCATCACCCCTATATAATGTATTTTATTCGAAGGGTTGTAGAATATTGTTAGAGGTTTGCAGGGACCGGAATTTCGACCGAAAAAGAATAGCTTATATGTCGACAGGTAATTAATTTCTCAAAAAAGAAAAACGCTATTAGATTCCAAATTATGTTCAGCTTCGATCTGTTAAATTTCTAGACTGATGTTATAAGCAATGACTCTTGACACACATTCATACTTATTCTAGTGAAAGACATGTTTTTTATCAGCCAAACCCGATATCGAGCCAAATTAGATTATACTAGGCCAAACTATTTTATCCTAACTACAATCGGATAAATTAGTTTTTCCTATGCCAAACTTTTTTATCTAAATGCCCATAGGATAAACTAGTTTTTCCTAGGTAAGAGGTTAATCTTTCATTTTTCCCTTCATATGCAACCATTAAACCCCCAAAACTATTCAGGGAATCGCTTTATCAGAAAGAACTTATATCCAAATTTTGAAGTAAACCCGTAAATTTTGCGTCAAAAACCATTTAACTAAATTATGGGAGGTTACCTACATTGCCCTTTCTTTTACACTTAAACAACAAACATCCGCAACTAATCACGGAAGCAACTAGTCAAATTGATCCTATATCTAAAATTTTAAATGAAAACTAATAATTCTGCATGATAAATGCATTTCTCTAAATTAACGGTGGTGGATTAGTCTCCTGATCACCCCCCCCCCCCCTTAGTCTTATCCAATGATTTCCCAAAATTAATCAGAAAAGTGCCTTATCAGAATGAACCTACATCCAAAATTTGTAGCAAATCGGATATTTCTATCAAGAGTTATTGCGTTACGTAAATACATGCGTACATACATACATACAGAACCTGTAAGCCCATTATTTCTCTGGCTTTGACGCCCGTGAGCTAAAAACACGTAAAATTACATTGGCCTAGGAGAAACTAGATCAGCCTAGGAAAAACAAGAATGTTGGCGCTGAGGCGGTCATTGAATTCAATAAAATCACGCCAAATTGAATTGACCTAGTATAAACCTCGTATCGGCCTAGGATAAGCTAGTTCAGACCAATAAACAGCAGGCAAAACTAGTTTATCCTAAAAGAGTTAGGCCAAACTAGTTTGGCCTAGGAAAACTAGCTTGTCCTATGGGCCTTTGGATAGACTAGTTTGGCCTAGGAAAAACTAGTTCATCCGATAGGCGTTAGGATACTCCGGTTTGGCCTAGGAAAAACTAGTTTATCCGATGGGCGTTAAGATAAACTAGTTTGGCCTAGGCAAATCTAGTTTGGCCTAAAATCGGGTTTGGCCTGTAACATATACATATAAACTTTTTTACTGATGGTAGTTTTGGGGTCTAGGAGTCATGATCGGTGTAGATCTGCAAAAACTTTTCAGAAATTCCAACATTGGAGGGAATGCAATAGGTAGTATTTCATACGAAATCTACCTAAAATTTAAGCTGTTTCTCAGAATGTTTATAAAATGAATGCTTTAATATTGTAAATTGTTGTTCATTATAAGGTGTAGAAAATGGAGAAGGGTAACAATAAAAGCATTTTCACATTCTTGAAATAGTTTTCGAAGACATTGTGTACATGTAATAATTTCATTAAATGTAATATATTTTCATTTACACTGTAAAAAAAATCTGTAAAGGTACTAAACATTTTCTAGGAAACTGGGATTCCAAGAACTTTTCCTGTAACGGTAACAACAAAAATTCAAGTTTCAGAATCGGTTATATGAATTTTTCCTGTTATCGTTACATGAAAAGTTCTTGGAATCCCAGTTTTCTAGAAAATGTTTAGTACCTTTACAGATTTTTTTTACAGTGTATGTCACATGCATCAAAATTTATTCTTCTGGGAATAAGTTCGTGCAAAGTAAATGCATCATTGGAATTTTCCCAAAAGTTGTGAGAAACTGTTTCATAATCAAGCACCATAAATAAATAAAATTCAAATCCACAAGCATACAAAGAATGAGATCCAAAAGTAGCAATATGGAATATTAGGTATGTGTTAACGATTATAGCCAGAATTTATATAATGTATCAAAATACAAAATTTTTAGTAAGGAACAGTTCAAATTATTTTTTAGATAATTCCGAATAAATATAGAATACGGTTTCTAGAAATTTTAATATATATTCTCGATTTACATATTGCTGTAACTGTAAGGCAGTGTAGTTCTTACCTGATGTGGAGAAGGAATATTCTCGAGTTTATTCTAATCTTAAGAGGAATACCTAACAGAATGTAGTCTCCTGATAATTTTCTGAGAATTTAACTATTTAAATGATCTTTACACAAAAGAATATTTTGGAATAGTAACATTCTATTAATAATGAATGCACATATTTCATATGTTCAGTCTGAGTTTTGGAATACATTTAAATGTGATTTGCCTCTAAATTAACAATTGTTAAGGAATTATTTGTAGAATTTATGCACTAGGTGATTTGTTTGGCTTTTTATGTTAAAAAATAGCACAGAACGAAATAAATTCTAAAAATCACAATAAAAAATAATGATAAAACTAAAAATTGCTGCACTAATTCCGCATAAACTTTCCTGTAAAGAGAAATAACGTCTTAAAATTTCATGACGATCCGAGTATATTTACGTGAATTAGAGCGCGGACAGACGGACAGAGGGCTAGACAGACAGACGGAAAGAACAAACCGAGTGCATAAGCACTTTTCAACTTTGTTGGAAAGTGCTAAAAAGAAACTATGTTGTACTAGAAGATTGAAACCAGATTGCATTTCGTAACGAAAAAAAACCGCAAGTAGTCTCAAGAAAAAGAAAAAGAAAAAAAAAGCTAAATTATAAAAATTTGCAGAGGACAAATGTTACTATATTCAGCAAAAAGGTTAAAATAGAATTTTAAACTCTTTATAATAAAAGGACAGGTAAGCACAAAATTTCAAAACACAGTCTTTTTTAAACCCGCAATTCCTGTGTGTTATTCTCAAGATAATAGATCTTTGTAACCTTGATCCCAAAAGAAAAATTGTCCATAGATTTATTATAAAAATCCGAGTCAAATGTGTAATTTAACTTGCAATTTAAATGTGTAATTTAACTTTCTTCTTAATCCTAAAAACAATCATCATCTGTCGAGATAGTAAAGTATGAGATCTTGATACCCAAAAAATGCTTCTATCAAACGAAAGACCTTGACAAACCGATTACAAATAATCTTCTACGTTTGTGACAACATCATTCGATCTTCCATAATCAATTAATATTTTTAAATAAGACAAATTACTACGTTTTTAATGTCTGTCAAATTTGAACGGGGATTGGTGACCCATAGATCGTACAGAACAGAGCTCTCTTGTTTCTTGTAAAAAAAAAAAAAAAAAAAAAAAAAAAATGTGGTTATACTTTACTAAAGTAATACCAGTATACACTGTAAAAAAAATCTGTTAAGTTACTAAACATTTCTAGGAAACTGGGATTATAATAACTTTTCATGTAACGGTAACAGGAAAAAATCATGTAATCAATTCTGAAACTTGAATTTTTGCTGTTACCGTTACATGTAAAGTTCTTGGAATCCCAGTTTCCTAGAAAAAGGTTTGTATCTTTACACATTTTTTTTATAGTGTATATTACATTAAAGACAAAAGAAGTGGAGTCAATGTATCCTCTCATAAAAGTCTTATAATACATATTCTTAAAGTATCTGCTTATATATAAGTTTGTTATTTAATTATAGGTAACATAGATCAGTTAATTTTGCATCTAAATATTTAAATTTCTCCTATTATCTTTTTATTTTCCTGCGTATTTTACGAGAACAATAAACAAGATTTTCGTATTTGCAAAGTAAATATGAATGAAAAATTGATTACCTTGAATTTTTAATGATTGTAAACGGAATAGACGTTTAAAAAGTTACCCAAGCGTTTCAAAAGAATTGGAAAAAATAGTTAAAGCACTGAAGATTTATTAACTTCTTTATTTCCAAAATGAATCTTTTTAAATCTCAAAAATGCCTTATTAGTAGGTTATTAATGTTGATTAAGATAGTTATTTATCATTTTTATAATTTAAAAAACTTTTTCTCCCTGAAAAAAAAAATAAACTTGGAGACTTTTTACTAAAGAATATTATAGAATCAATTCATATTTAGATGCGTTCTTAATTATATAAATACGTAAGACCTATCGTCGTCGTTCAGTCCGTCTGTCTGTCTGTCCGTCCGAATATAACAGAGAAAGAACTACGAAAGCGAATGCATTGAAATTTTAAGTATATAATTGTTACAAAATTTTGTCAAGACGTTTCAAATTTTATGAAAATCGGATGTATAGTTGAATTACAGTGGTGATCAAAAGTTTTCCGTTACATTAGAGCCAATGGGAAAAAATGTTTAAGTGCATTTTAATGGTGTAACAGCCTTTCAAACTAAATGAAATTGAAATGCATTTACGGAAGTATACTAAAATATGACATCTGTTACAATATATAGGACAAAAAATAGTTATTATTTATTTGAAAAGCGATACAAAAGAATTCCATTACATAATGATATGGGGTAAAACTTTGTATTTGGTGTATTTTAATAATGTTAAATTATTTCGTATATAATGAAATTGATATACGTTGTTGAAGTTTACTAAGAGTTACATCCTGTATCATAGAAAGTGCACAGTACTCACAGAGGCATACAAAAGATTTCGGATACTATACTACAAGTGGAAGATTGTATATGAGAGATGATTTCTAGAAATGCATTTTTAGTTGGATACGTGTTTTTAAGGTTAATTAAATTTTTGCATGTTGCATTTTATGTATAAATGTTGTATATCATATGCAGGGTAACGTAACAGAAACTGCACAGGTTAAAGGATATAAACAAAAGTGGCTTGACGGTGGTATTTAAATAAATCATGTATTTTTACACTGAATTACATTTACTAAACCAAGATGTGCTTATAGAATCTAGAAAAATGATATACAAGTCTACACAAAGAATTAGATACATGGCTTTCTATGGAAGATAATTTCTTGATGTGTGATTTCATTAGATTTAAGCGTGTTTTAGTCTTATTTAAATTTTAAATAAATAGTACTCCATGCGTACGTAAAGATAGTAGACAAAACACACAGCTGTCCAAAAGAATTAAAATATGCTACCGTCTAGTGATTATAAATTTCTAAAAGTCAAATTTCAACCTATTGGGCGTTTTAACTGTTTAGTTACTGTAAAATGTGAACGGTTGAGAAATTAAAGGTAGAGAAAGAATTGATCAGGGGAAATGGTTAATAGTAATGAAAGAGACAACAGACAAAATAAGTTCTTACAAAATGCTTTAAACTGTTTCTTAAATTTGTCATTTTATGAGACACAAATTAAAACAATAATTTAATGTCTTTTAAAAGAGAACAAAACATGTTATTTTCTATTTTGCTAGAGAATTAATATATGAGGTTATAGAGATCATAATTAATAAAGTCTGCCTGTAGCCTCCTTAGTTGAAATAATCCCAATTTATCCCTGTATTGTACACTTTTCTAGTCACTAGTATTTCGCTAATCCTACGCATTTATCTTTAAGTAGAATTTAATCCAGATATTGGTAACATTCCCGTTTGAATAACGATGAGTTGTACCCTGAATTTCATTTTGGTTGAGAAACTAATTTTCTCATGAATATATGCTTATTGGGTACAAAGATTTAAACAAAAACTCATTTGCTAATTCATAAGACTACAATAAAAAATACAATCAGTTAATATAGATACAAAACAAAATCTTCTAAAATTTACAGTAGTCGCAAAGATATTTAACAAAATATTCCTGTCGAATGTAAGAATTTTCAAACAGTTGAATGATAAATCAAATCTTGTATTTTTCATGAGATATAATAAGAAAAGGGTGTCCTTTTTTGGCTTTTTTCATAAAAATTCATCTGAAAACAAACTCTATATTATATGTGAATATATAAAGTGATCTATAGTCTTGCTATGACGGGCATATTTTTTGCGATCGCACCAGTACATTTTTTATCACAAAACTTGGAAAACTACCAGTTAAACATTATATATAATTCATTTGTATACATTTTAATATTATAAAAATATTTTCTTTTTTTTTTTAAGCTTCAAGCCGAATAAATAATTCATAAACAAACTGCAGTGACAAATTATGCCACGCCCGAAAAATCTCAGGATAGTAATGAATTGTAATGTATGCGAATTAGGAATAACCTGAAATAATCGGTGTAGTGATTAATGCAGTTTTCAATTATAATCCACGCTCCCTGGGGAAAAAAAACGCAGCAACTTCGTGTGTGCCCAAGCAACGCCGGTCGGGTTTCTTAGTGGAAAACTTAATGACAGTATTTTTGTGACTTCACAATTGGTTAAATGGCAATTTTTGTAGTCTCGAATCGAAAGAATGAGTTGTCTCAGTTTCTTTATAGAATTTTACCTGGAAATAAATGCTAAACCTTTTATATTCTTTTAAGTGTAAAAGAAATTTTATATAAATTGTCTGCTTGCGATAAGTACAATAAACAATATTTCTGTGACTACACATTTGGTAAAATGGCTTTTTTTATAGATTCAAACCGAAAGAAACAATAGGGTCCATTAAATTATAATATTGTTAACTGTAAGTAATGGAAAAGTGAATTCCGTGAAAAAATAATGAATGTACAAGAAAGAAAAGATTAATAATTTTAACACTTATCGATATATTTTTCCTGAATAAAAATAATAAAAAATTGAAACCCTATGAAAACTTTTGCATTCTAACTTTATACATCGTAATACATAGATACATGTAATTCTGCAGAAGTAAAGTTACAGGAATAAAGTTACAGTGAAAAAAGTGATTAAATTTTTTAAAATCATATTTTCAAAAAAAAATATATTTTTTTTTCAAATTTGGTGAATGAAAATTAAGGTAAAACAATTGAAAAAGCCATGTTCTAAGTTTGAAGAACTTAACTTTAACATATTTAATGCGAGAAATTGTGAAAAAACCTATCATGAAGATAAATGTGCATTTTCACAAGAAGTCATTTCCAGGAAAATCATTGCTTGAAAAGAAGATTTACAAAAGAAACCAAAGCAAAAAATTTTATTTTTCCTATTCCAATTAAGATAGAAAAATGATTAAACGTCATTTTAAACAGAAGAAACAGAGACAATTTCAGTGCAATAAAATTATTTTGGAAAGTTTAAAGATTTTCCTGTCTCGGACACCCTTAAAAAATTCCAAAAATTTCAATATTTGAGATAATTTACATATATAATTACTTACATCGATTTCTTTTTAGATTTGAAACACCAATAGGTCATACGAAATTCATTATTATTATTTTTAGATTTTTCTTTTAAATTTTATGTTGCATTTTAAAATTTTTTTTAAGCGTTTCCTTGTTAAACAAAAGTTAAGTTACTTTTCTGTGTCTTGTCTGGTTAAATGTACATATATATATATGTATATATGAGGACCCCAGAAGCCAAGGGGTACAAGTGACAAAATTTCGATTTGGAGTAAATTGAGTTTAAAGATAATTGATGTTAAATTGGAACATCAATAACAATTGAGTGGATTGAAATAGGAAATTTCTGCTTGTTCCATTCTGGTCTTTGAACTCTTATTTCAATAGCTGTTAAAAAATAAAATACAATTTTCTTTAAATGTATAATTAATCAATATTGTTTGTTTTTCGAAAAAAGTGGTTTGCCTCTATATCTCAGCAAATAATAAGAAAATCACTTACATTTCTTTACCTGAAATGAAAAAAGCTTATTTTTAGGTCGTCTGTGTATTTAGTTTATTTTTTTCAATTTTGTCACTTATACCCCTTGGCTTCTGGGGTCCTCATATATGAATGTTTATTATGTACATGATACATCTAGATTTTAGTATGACGAATATGAAAAAAAAGGGAAAAATTACATCTTATTTTACAAAGTAATGATTGTAGAAATTTTCAAAATCGAGAATAATTTATTAGCGTTTAATAATGATTTACATTTTGTTGCATTTGTAAACTTTATTGTAAGTATGCTGAATTTATATTTTTAATCTGCTATAAAATATTCTAATGGTAATTGACAGACATTTATCTAATTAAATCAATAGCACATATTTTATATAGTACATTAGATTTTTCGAGGAAAACATTTTACATAGCATTAACATAATTATATTTATTATTAATACTTTTTTTTCAGTAATGCTTTTATAATAAAAAATTGGTTTCATAAATATTTTAAAAGGAATAATATTACAGCACTTATAAAAATTGAATTTAACAATCGATATGTTTTGATCTTTTAAAAATCCTTTTCAAACTTTTGTAACATTAATGTATGACACTGTTTGAGTTATTTTTTATGCTACTTAGGAAGATCTACATTTTCATGATGAAAAATAGCTATTTAAATTAAATTTTGAGTGCATTAAATAATTATGACATCTGAGTGCTGAAATTTGAGTGCATTTTTTTCAAGCTTGAATGATACATTAACTCTTATAAAGTGGTATTTTTTTATAATTAATTTTTATAAAAATTTTACTATAGTACTTCAATATATCTAAAAATTAAATATATATATATATATATATATATTTAAAATATTTCTAATAAGAAAGAATTGCTTTGAACAGCAAATTCACCTGTATCAAATCTTAGTTCAGCAGTTTTGTAATGAAAAGATACACTAAAAAAAAAAAAAAAAAAAAAAAATCTGTAAAGTTACTAAGCTTTTTCTAGTAGATTTGTATTCCTAGAAATTTTCATGTAACGGTAACAGCAAAAACTCATATAACCTTCCTCGGTTGCATGAAATTTTGCTGTTATCGTTATATGAAAAATTCTTGGAATGCAAGTCTACTAGAAAAATTTTAGTAACTTTACAGATTTTTTTTTTTTTTTTACAGTATATGTATTGCATTAAATAGTAATCTAAATTAAATATTTTTATTTCAAGCGTGTAAATTTAAAATAAAATAAACTGCTTACGTCAAGTTTCAAAAGTAGTACTTAAGTTAATACAGAATTAAAAGAAAGTGCTGCAAAAAAAAAAAAAAATTAGTTGCGAAAAAATTAATTTTTTCGACGGTTTGTGAGAATTTATTTGAATAAAAATCCAATATTCATTAAGTATGAATGTATTTTACTTACATTCATTCAAGCAATACTGATACTTTGAATGCATCAGTATTGCTTGTATACTATGTATTCATATCTGAGATTTTTTAAGCAGTACTGAATTTACTGCAAATTTAAAGTGTATTTTTATTTTAAGCTAGGGATCAGAGTTTCGTGAGTCAAAGGGATGTTTTTGTGATTCAATATGTTATTACGAATAAAATTTTTAAAACCACAGTAATATGTATATGTATATATCCGAAATTCCTTATCCGGAAAAATCCGTAAAAAGCAGCTTTTAGACTATTTTACGCAAGTAAGTTTTTTTAAACAAGAATATTTATATAAGACGTTTATTGTTTGTGTAAAGTCATGTATTCGCATGATGTTCTTTCTAAATTATTATAATCTAACTCAAACTGTTTATTTGCTCAGAAAAGTGCAAGATTTTGTAGATTTAGGAAATCGCTTTTTTAAATAGAGCTTATAAAGAAACAGAAAAAAGTCCTTCAGTACACATTTGTTTGCTCCACGAAAAACCACCGAACAGTATTTGCTTTTCGTGTGACAGACTGTCTCGAATCAGAGACTAATTAATATCGGTAGAAGATTTGAGGTATACGTAAATGCTTCTTGGTGTGTCATTATGTTTACCCAAATAAATACAGTTCAAATAAATACAGTATTACTAGTGTCTTTCCCTTAGATTTCTTAAAAACAAGCCTATAAGTTATATTTTATTAAATCAAGTTATATTTTAGCAAAAGAGTTCTGCACCTTGCCAGCTACTCTCGCCAATCCCTGCTCAGATTCTAAAAAACATTAATATTATGGGTTTTTAAAAATTTTGCAAAAGATTGGATTACAAATTAAAATCAGTGACGATCTCAGTTTAAACGGATTTCCATTCATTTCTTCCTGATTGCGGAAGTTTAAAACCAAATCAGCTGCTGTTATAAATGTTATAGTCGTGTTATTGTTTTCATATTTGATTCAATGAAATAAGTGAAGCGTTCAAAATATAAGCTAATATTAAATGAATTAAATAAACAAAGTCTTTGCCTCACGGTATTTTTAAACAATTCTATAAAAAATTGTTTTAAATAAAACCTTTAGCATATATTGTTTAGAATCTGTTGTAATTTTCATCAAAGTTTTCTTTCATATTTTAACATTCACATGAAAATACTTTTGTTTTTAAAAAGAATATAATATTACTTTATTTTTAGAAATAAAATATTATTATTTGAGCATTAGTTAAAAAAATCGAAATGTTAAATAAATGTCGGTAATAAAGATATATTGAACTGTTTGTCAATATTATAAAACAACCATTTTAAATATGACGTAATTTTTTCATTTTTTCAACGAATAATAAGGCATGAACTAATCATTTAAAAATTATCTCTCTTTAATATTCACATAAAAATACTTTTGTTATTAGAAAGAAAATATTATTATTTACATTGAATTAGAATTTGCAGCACAAGGTAAAAAAAAGAAGAAGAAGAAGAAGAAATCATCCGAAAATATTAAATAAATGTTTCGTAAATATATTTTTCAATTTGCACTGATTGGCAGTAGTATTATTTCGTCATTTTAATAAGACGTGATTTCCCATACTTACTGTTTTTAACGCCTAATAATGATTTTATTATGTAATCGATTTCTTTCCTTTTTAGGAAACACGTGTAAATAAAATTTTTATGGTGTAATTTTTAATATTTTACTGTTTTTAAAACGTAATCATTTAAATCTAATTTGAATTATTTTTCTGTTTATAATAGTCAATTATTTTTCTGTTTATAATAGTAAATTAATTATCAATTGATAAGAAACATTATTCTTGGCGCTGTTTTTATAATTGACAATAATTTAAGATAGCAATATTTTCTAAAATATTATTATTTTAAATTATTGTAACTTATAAAATGTTTTATATTGTTTTCTTTTAGAAAAGAAGAAAATTTATTTAAAAAAAAAATACGAAAGAGATATCTATTAATTATTATTATTATTATTATCATTACTTAATGAATTAATTTTTCCTGATATCATAATTTAACCACAACACTGTCTTCACATTCGATTGAAAGAAAAGATAATTTAAATTTGAAAATGATAAAAAAAAGAAAGAAAGAAATGTAGTAATCTCTGCACTTTTCCTTCCTCTTCTTTTTGTCTACAAAAATGGAAAAACTAAGTTATTATTGTTACAAAAATATCGTTGAAGTTAGAAAAAAATAATACCTTGAAAACTAATTAAAGTTTAAAAATTCTAATATCGATCTAATATTTTTATCTGGAGTTATCGCGTTACGTACGCATGAACGAACGAACGTACATACATACAGAACGGACGGGCACACAAGCTCTCAGGCTATGATAGCCTGTGAGCTAAAAATAATAATAGGATACAAAAATTAATTATTAGTTTTGTTTAACCATCAGCTGTCTCGTCCGGCTTGCCCGCCCGTAATAATATTCATAAATGAACCTGAAATTTGTACTGTAGTTCCCTACAGACAGGGGGAGGGGCGGGAGAGAGAGATTGCGCAAGTTACCAAACCCGACTCCTTTTCAATTGGAAACTGTATACAGTCATACGTTAAGGTTTCGAATTTTTATTTGTCTCACATTTTAAAATCATTTATTTAAAATTAACTGATGAATTTAATTAAACTTTAATTATTTTTTCAATATTTAAAACTTATTTATTTATTATTTTTACATGAAAAAGTAATTACAAGTATATAATAAACTGTTATACTGAAAATAAATAATAAAATTGCAATCAAATACAGCTCATATTCAAAATATTAGAATAATTACCTTTTTTTAGAAATTGAAAATATCGTTTGGTAATTTAATGTCTTTTAATGAAAATATGCAAACGATATTTTTATTAAGAACTTATTGTTGATTAAACTTACTTGTTATCTTAAATTTAATATCATTTTTGAAAAGATTAATTGCAAAAAAAAAAAATATATTTTGAAAAGTCAAAATATTAGAATATTTATTCAAGTGGTTCAAAATATTAGAATATTTCATATTAATTCTCCTTTAATTATTACCAATTCTTAACTGGTGGCATCATTGATTAAATTCAGACTATTTTATTTAAAATCAGTATTCTTTTTTGCAGTTTGTTTCTTTTTCGTCTTAAAATGGGCCGTGTGAGTGATATTCCTGAATCTACTAAACTTCGTATGGTTGATTTGTATCGGCACGGTAAAAATCAATGTTTTATAGCGAATTATTTACATTGTTCGCAATCGAGCGTTAGTAAAATACTAACACAATATTCAAAAATTGGAAAATTTCAAAATAATCGCCGAAATGGTGGCCGAAAACCAAAAACATCTGCTAGAGATGACAGGAAACTGAAGCGTATAGTTAAGAAAAACCGTTTTAAAAGTGTGCGATTCTTGCACCGAAAATGGAAAGAAGAAGGAGTTGAAGTTTCTACATCGACAGCATTAAGACGCTCCATAAATTTAAATTTGAATCTCGTGTACCGAAAACAAAACCTCTCATGACTGCAAGACAAAAGCGTATAAGATTGAATTGGTGTAAATCAAGACGTTTATGGAGCAATGAAGATTGGAAAAATATATTATTTAGTGATGAAAGTATGTTTTGTGTTTCATATGGTAATCAAGGTATTCGAGTTTGGAGAATGAAGCAAGAAGCATTTGATAAAGAATGCCTTAAACGTTCCGTAAAATTTGCTGCTAGTGTCATGGTTTGGGGTTGTATGAGTGCAGAAGGACCTGGAAAGTTATGCATCGTCTACGAAAAGGTTAACTCTCTGATATATCAAGAAATTTTAGAATATTACATGATTCCATCATCAGAAGATTTATTTGAAGTTGATTTCATCTTTCAACAAGATTTAGCGTCCCCGCATACCTCGGTGTCAACTAAGAATTGGTTCCGCCAACGCAACATTAAGGTACTTCCTTGGCCACCAAATTCACCAGATCTTAATCCCATCGAAAACTTATGGTGTATGAAGAAAAAACTTCAAGAAAATCCTCCTTCAAGTAAAACTGAGTTAGTGGCACGTATAAAGTCTATTTGGGCTAATATTGATAGAAATGTTTGTAAACACCTTGTATATAGTATGCAAGATCGATTGTACGCAGTTATGAAAGCTAAAGGGGATGCTACAAAATATTAACTACCATTTAATTCATATTCATAAGGTAATATTGTTGCGTAAAATAAAATATTCTAATATTTTGAACCAATCTAAATTTTATTCTAATTGTTTAAGGAAGTTGTATACCTAATTTATTGTGCTGTATTTTATATTTTATAAATGTTAAAATCTTATCTAAACATTCCAGATTTAATTTATAAGAAATTTAATTGCATTTACTTAGTATAAAAAATAAATAAATGACAAATAATTTTTTCTTATTACTTTTTCTCAATTATTCTAATATTTTGAATATGAGCTGTACTTCTATAGAGATTTTTTAAAATGATACTGTCCAATAAATTTATTTTCTGATAGAGTAAAATCTGTTTTTAGTGAAAACGTACAATAAACCTAAAAAAAAAAAAAAAAAAAAAAAAAAAACAGGTTTTAGCTTTTTTGTTTCTTTCTAACTATGAAATT
This sequence comes from Maratus speculifer, assembly GCA_964019185.1. Classification (NCBI taxonomy): domain Eukaryota; kingdom Metazoa; phylum Arthropoda; class Arachnida; order Araneae; family Salticidae; genus Maratus; species Maratus speculifer. The sequence continues at coordinate 35,385,214 of OZ025291.1, read as the reverse complement.
AAGCTTTGTCCAATTCAAAGCACCTGCATATAAAGGAATTTATCACTAGCTGTTTGTGATTCTGTCTTAGTAAGCTTTATTGTATCTTATTTCTGATGAGGACCCTGCATTGTAATTGTTACCGTAATGTGTAGACTCCTTTCTACGGTCAAGCTAGTATCATTTTATATCTTTAGACAGTTTTTTTTTTTTTGGTACTTCTATCGAGAGTTTTTATAAGTGAAGGAATCGTTTTTCATTAGTAAGTGTAAAAAAAAAACCTTAAAAAGGAAAAATGCCATTTTAAAAAAATTAAATCTATTGGACAATGTAAAGTGTAGATTTTTAAATTGTTATTGTTTGATTCATTTACGTTTAGAAAACTGAGACATTAGACAACTAAGATTCAAATAAAGTCAACGGAATCTGTAAATTAAGATTCCCTATCGAAGAGTAAATGATTTCTTCATTTTCTCGAATTTAGAGTCAGTTTCATTAGCTTAATAAAATAGAGGGTTGTTGTTTTCCAAATTTAAATAAGAACCCATAAATAAACTACTCATATATGACAAATTATAAAAGAAGATCTGGTGTGGTACCTGACGGTATAACCAGCAGTTCTGGCAACCACTTTAAATACATGTAACTTCGTATTGCGGTGTGTTTTGGAAGTATAATGAGCATGTTTTTTGATATGACAACCTTAATTTATTTAAATTTTCTAAAATAAATCATATTTATATTTTAGTGGGCCTTAGTATTTAAAAAAAGAGAAATATGATGTTGTTATATTTTTAACTTTTTATAGCAAACGTCTGATTTAGTTAGTTGTAACAGATATTTAAAATGTTATATTAATCAATATCTAATTATCTAATGTTAAAACCATGTGCACAAACATATTTGACACTTAATACTTTTTTAATCAAAATTATCAATGTTTCTCCAAACTATTTATCAAATTTTAAACTACATATGACTCATGCAATCATGAGAGAAATAAATTCTAATCGAATGAGAAGATTGTTTACACGAAATATCCCTTTTACGATAATTCTACATTCACTCATCATGTCTTGCATAAAGTGAAATAATCGTATGAGATATAGACACTAATGGTAAGCATTGACATTGAATACCAATAGAAATAGTTAATGGTTTTCATTAAATTTTAAATTCCCTTATTTGCGGAAATATAAAACTTTTGAATCATCTTATTAGTGAATTTCTCTTTTAAAATTTCCCCGAAATTCTTCCATATCTTCACTTAAAGTACCAGTAGTATAGTTTGAGTTGAAATATATGTGTAGTTGAAATATATCGTTACTCCAATTTTAAGATATGAATGAATTTGGAAACAACCAATTTGCGTCTAAAAAATTACGAAGTAAAAATGCATTGACACTGCATTTAATTTAATTTATGAATATAATGCTCTGCTTTTGAGAGCAAGAAATATTTTTGTTATAGAGAAACAAATTACGTTAAAAATATACTTTTTATTTTTATATGCTATATCATATCAGGGCAAAAAGAGAAAAATATGGAAGTCCACATTTATTAGTATAATGTTTTGTGTAGGATGAGAAAGAAATCTTTTGTTATTGAGAAACAAAGTGCATGAAAAATATTCTTTTATTTTTCTATGCTATATTATAAAAAGGTAAAAGGAGAAAAATATGAAAATCCACAATTGTGCCATCTGTTAGCTTAAAAGGCGAACTATCAAGCTAAAAAATTAGTCAATTCATGTTAAATCACAACTAAAGACAGTTATAAAGATGAACACGTTAAATGTTATTTAGGGTTAAAAACTTAAAAAATAAAACGGAAACATTAGTTCCTTCCTGTGTCTGTCTGTTATAGCCGTTTTACTCGTAAGCAATGGAAAAAAGAAAGCTCAAATTGGAGCAAGTAATAAAGACAATTGACCCACGTATTTACAGATTAATAAACATTAGCAAATATATTTATGAAAAATGTATAGGACTTAATTAAGTAACTCTAAAAAAAATCTTTTCTTTGCATATCGTGTGATGTATTGTTTAACCTTTGCGCAGGTGCTCGTACAACATCTGTCCTAAAACACATGCTAAGCCAAATAGATGCTACCTGAATTCCCATATAAAGGTTAATTAAAATATACATTTCTTTCATTTTAGGTATAATATTTCAGAGATATCGTCGAAAATGTCAAGCAAAAGTATGATACCCCCCCCCCCCATCGATTCCAACTTTACTAAAAGTGAAATTATGGAAAAGTTAGAGAAAGTAGACGTTAAGTTAAACATAGCCGTAAAAGTATAGCAATTACTCTATGTCACTAAGTTTTTAAGAAAGTTGCATTTTTCCGTTGCACACAAATTTCGATTTGCGGGCATTCAGCAAAGGTGTTGAGAAGCACTATACCTATCGTAGGAGAAATATAAAAGCAGAATTTTGGAAAAAAATCATCCTTAATTAGCTAAGATATTAATCCTTTAATGATATGGAAGATTATAACTTTCCTAATAACAAAAGCAGTATTCTCTATGTACCATCAGCTTTTAACAAATTTATCAATTACAATTTTTATTTTTTTAACAACTTTGAATAATATATTTGGCTAATACAGTGCCCAGTAGGGCTATAAAAGGAATAAATGTCAAATTGTTAAAAGAAGACAATATAATTAATATAAATCACATAATTATGAGATTCGCGACTTATTTGTCTTTAATAAGTCTCTCAATACACCTTCCATGCCTTTAAAACTTAATTAAAAATCTGTCTCAAAAAACGCTTTTATACGCAGCTGATAACTCAACTGATCAAGGTTCTAAATGCGAGATCAAACACGAGTAGCAATTGCCGATTCGTATGAGCTCTGTACAAGAGCCAACTCACTCCATCGTTTCTTATTTTTCTTTCATTTTCGAGCAACATACAAATAAATCCAAGCAGCATAATTAATAGCAATCTAAAAACCCCACAACGGGATAACAGAAAAAAAACAGTAACAAATGGGATAAAAGAAATAAAAATTCAACTGCGAAAGCCACAGTTTTACCAGGTAGATATCTATCATGAGGCGATTAGGTGACATTTACTCCGCGTTCAGGAACAAAAACGTTTTATGTTAGGCACATAGCCCAGCAGGTAGAGATAAGTAAGGACAAAAATAATAATAATAAATTCAGTAGTCTTTACAATTTAGAGTTACACCTTATATATAAAATAGCCATCGTTTTTTTATTTCTAACATTTTATACTAAAAACGTGCTTTAGTTAATTCTAACAAATATTTAAAATCTTCTGTTAATCAATATTTGTTTACCGATCATCAATTCCTAATACATATTTGAAACGTAATACTTTCCAATTCACGAAAATAAACTATGTTTCTCGAAATTATTTATCAAATTACATAATATATATGTGTATGTAAATGAGAGATAAATTTAAATTCTAATTACATTAGCAATATGTCTGAACGAAAAATTCCTTTCACAATAATTCTAAATTCAAGCATGATGGTTTGGCATAAAGTGTCATATTCTCATGAGATATATACGCAAATGACAAGCATGCATATTGAATATCACTAGAAATAGTTAATGAATTTCATTAATCTTTAAATTTTCTTATTTGAGGATATGTAAAACTTTTGAATTGATCTCATTAGCGAATTTCTCTTCGGAAATTTCTCACAAATTCTTCTAAATCTTTACTTAAAATAACACTAGTAAAGTTTGGGTTCAAATATCTGTCTTGTTGAATTTGAAGTTATGAAGGCTTTTATACTTTCGGATATTCCGGAAAGCGTTTGCAAACTTCCAATTTATTTGTAACAAATTATGTGTATAACGTCTTAAAAAAATGCATGCACAATTCATTAAATTTAATGGATTAAAATAATGCAAGGTGTAAGTTGAGAACAAAGTTTCTTTTTGATGACAAAATAAATGACAATTAAACTAATGTTTAGTTATTATTATTATTTTATTACGCAATTATTTAAATGGTCAATTAGGGAACGATGGAAGTCAACTTTGTATCAAATTTTTGACAATGTCATCTGTTAGCTTGATAAAAGCATTATCATACAAATAGACAGTCTAGTGAGCGTATAACTCGAGCTCATAGAGTCAGTGGAATAAATATATGAATTATTAACTGTATTCTATTATTGAAAGAAATATTTGCTAAAAAAATAATAATAAAAATAAGACTTTGTAAAAAATTATACAACATATGATTGGATATAACAGAACATGCTATAAAAGTATGAATGTCAATATAATAAAATTTCAAAGGGATGTGAATCCTAAACAACATCAGATATTGCTATTATGTGTAATTCATTTTTTAATCTATTTTTTTTTTATCTGTTTTCTATTTTTTTACTTTTTATGAATTTACTTCGGTACACTTCTTAATAATTGGTTAGCCGCTTAACTGATCAATATTTTTGAAAAACACTTTCAAACAATGTCTATTATTTTATGTCTTTTACAGGATTTTTAATCTTTTATCACTGGTTTTTTTATAAGAGAAATTTTTGCATAATGGAATTAGGAGAATGCTAAGATTAAATAATGAAAAATTTGAAATTAAATTTTACTGGTAAGAATAATAAATTATGATTGAAGTATGGTAGTCTATGCGTGGTACGGATATGATTGGCAAAAACACGTTGCCCATATGATGTACGGGCAAAACAGCGAAGCGGTCAAAACAACCAAAAATAAATAAAAACATGCAATTTTAAACGATTTAAACGGGATAATTAAAACTGGTACATGAAATAAAAAAAATGGATTTATATTACTCTCAATATGTAAAATTTCAGCAGCCAGAATAAATTATTTGTAAGCAATTTTAATGTTGGCGGTTTTGATATGCTTATATCAACTATATGTAGGGGAAATTTGGATAAAACCGGATAGGTGGATAAAACCGGGAACCAAGCTTTATGGCTTTATTTGTAGCAGTATCTATGAGGAAACTTCTAGAATTACTTCTTGGAGAACGGCATACCAGCTCCCAGTAAGCAGCAGACGACGTGTAAACCGACTCATTTCGCAGTGATAATTTTTTTAAGATTTCATGTGAAAAAGTTAAAAAATTTATGTCTGATATAATGCATTACCAATTCTAAATACCTAAGGATTTAGCTTAGGTACATATAACGTATGATAGTTTAATATTTACTTGTTATTTTAACGTTTTGTATTGGTGGCTACGAGTTATCTGAGCAATGCTAGAGTAGCATTTCATCAAAATGGCGTGGTTTTACAAAATTGCGATGCAGATAATCTGACATAGCCGGGAAGATTGTGGTTTTTCTACGTCTCCTCAAGTTATGGCAAGAAATATGAAGCATCCTTTTGTATTCTCACCAGACGATTTAAACCCTATTCCAGTAAAAACTGATCCTTGGGCCATCCAGAAATCAAACAAGCGGCGAAGGAAAACAGCTATTCTTATTTTAACCCCGTACAAATTTGTACTCGAACAAGAAGAAAAAAAAGGATGGAAAAACAAGACAAGAAGAACTTAACCCTGAAGCAAAAACTTTCCATGATGAAAAAAAAATTGAAAATATGATGTGAAAAAGAACAATCCAAAGAATAAAAAACCTCTTGACATCAAACGAAGATAAAGAGGAAAGTGAAGCATGCATGTTTTGCAACGGGTTATATGAGCAATCTAAACCTAACGGGAGTTGGATACAGTGCCTTCACTACAGAGGGTGGGCAAATGAAGCATGCAGAAATGCAAATGAACAAGATCGAACTTTCATTTGTGATTTTTATGCCTAACAATTTCAACTCTTAAAATGTAACATAATTCATTGTTATTTTATGTAGATTACTTATAGATTCACATGCTATAAGAAATAATATATCGATTTCCCTTTAATAAATATCATTATTGCAAAGTTACAATGTACTTTTAATTGTATTTTCCAGTTCCCGGTTTTGTCCGACCTAGTATGCAACATTGCATACTTCTAAAAAAGTGTTATGATCTCAACTGCTGTTGTTCGTGATTGAATGAATACTTTTATTCTTCGCAAGGAATCACTTTATCGTTTTAATACAAATTTTGACTTTTTTGTTCACATAGTGCATGAGAATAAAAAGAAAAGCATAAGGGTCCTGGTTTTATCCGACTTTCCCCAACTGATAGAAAACTGCTAGTCAGCTAAAGAACCAATTGAATAGAGCTGCTTTAAGAGTTGCTGCTTTAGAAGCACCGCACTATAGTAAGAAATGAATGGCACCTCGATTACTAATGGCTGCCTAAAAATCAGGATAACTTACGTAAGCGGATTGCTAGTTATTTAAAATTATACCCTAAAATGTTTGATATAGCAAATTACTTTCTCTGTATACCAGCTGTTGCCAATTTCTTTATCTGTACCTGTAAATGAATCATGTATATTGAATGCATCGAAGCTAAAATTTGCAACTAAAACATGACACTGCCTCTCGCATTATAAAAGCTAACAAACTAACACAACTATGGACATCATCTTGATGAAAGAGAACCATTTTCCTTCTGAACTCATTTCTTAATATTTTGTTAATAGCATCACGAGCTTTGATTAGCATGTTGTGGTATATTGCACTGCTGATTATCTGTATGCTTTTCAGATATTTTTATACATAATTCAGCGACAATTCCACCAGATACAGAGAATCACCTTCTTGTTAGTTTTGGCACATCTTGCAACCGACCCTGCTGTATCCTCAGGTGCAAAAAAAATTTTTTTACGTCTTGTATAGCTGTAGTATACCCATTTTTCATCACAAGTCACAATTCTATCCAGAATGTTCTCTTTCTTTTGACCTCTGAGCCGAACAACAGTTTTTTTCTCTTGCAATTGTCTTTAGCGGTCAACCCACGAAGCACCGAGCAGTTGAACTTAAACGTTAAATTTAAGCATTTTAGAGCATTAACTATTATTCTTTGTAAACATTAAGCTCTAACGCAACAGTTCATGTTGACACATTTTTGGCTTGATCAATTATTTGCTTTAATTGCTCACAATAAACTTCAATAGGGCAGCCAGAACGTGGTTCGTCTTCGATGTCAAAATTTCCAGGTTTAAATGTCTGAAACCAAACTTTCACTACATCATAAGAAAGGTTTTTGATGCCTAAACTTTCACACATTTTTCTGTAGCATTCACTCACACTGAATTTGTTACAAAACTCATAGTACGTAATCGTTCTGATTTGCTGACGTAATAGCTCCATTTTAAACACTTTTTTGAAGCAAACGATAACGAATTTCGAACAAAGAAATTACACATTCAAGTAGTTCCTATATCAGGCTTTCAAATGCAAAAATTGGTTTGTGGATAACAACAACATAAATGGTAGCGGTTGGCACAAAGTTATCTCTCCTATCGGAAAACTTTTTACTCAACGTAATATTTAACTATTTGAAAAAAAAATGTATAGCAATAAAATATCAAAACTTATAGCATACGCAAAAGTTTGTACTAAAGATTTCAAGTTGATATAGGAGTCTATAGCAAGTATATGATTACTATACCTTCTATTTACTATCAGAAATGCATATCTCTCATTCGTACCGTATTGTATTTTTTTATAGAAACAAATTCTGTAAAAATACTTTTTAATCTTTAATATAAACCTAATTATTGCACTCACAAAAGATTTCAGTAAAAGATTCTAATGAAATGAAAGACATTCGTCAGTTGAGAGAATAGAGTAAAGTTTTTTGTTAATAAGGGATTAAAGATTTAAGCTTAGTTTTATATCATTAAAACACCAAAAGTGATTGCACTTACAAAAGTTTACAGTAAAAGATTGCGTTCTAGTCTAGAAAAACCGAAGCATGTAAAAGAGAGATTAATTTTTGTGCCTTCTAAAAGGAACCAGAAGAGGAGCTTATCATTATTTTGTACCTTAGTGCAAAGTGCCCCTCGATAATGAGGTATTTCTTGAGCGACTTCTCTTATTTTCTGCCACTGACTGACAGATTTGGATCCAGACATACATAAAACAAAATTTGCGTAAATGTACTTAATGCTCTTACTGTTGAAAAATTTGAAAACGTTTCGTTCTCAATCGTGACATATTACCTACTAAATATAAAATTAATATAAAAGATTATCCATGTAGAAAGAATTCATTTACTGCAGCAAAGTCTTCGATTTGGTGTCATATTTGTTTCGCTTCTTTGTACATTTCAGACATATTTTTATATTCTATACAGTAGGAAATTTAGCAGATTTTTTTAGCTGTTCAGTGAGAGATTTCAATGCTAATGTGTAATAAGAAATATAAATGTATGATAGTAATATTGTTGCTACCAATGGAAATGTAAACGCATTAATAACAATAGCCATGTTTATGACACAATATATGAAATATTTAAATATTTTTTTCGTAGGAATTCAGGTATCAAAGTAGGTCAAATAACCTCCAAAATCTGTAGAATATGAGTACAATTCGACAAAAGCAATCGGTAACAAGAAAGAAGCAGAACAACACATGGTAACAGTTTTTCATTCAGAAAAGATGCGTAGTTGATAACGATATGTAAATATTAATAGTATTTCAAATACAACTTTAAGCTTTGTGATTTTAATAGTGAAGAAAACTTTCAACAATATTGCTAGTAGTGAAGACGATATTACAACGGCGTCAACAGCTACAGATTTTTTAATTTTTGAAACAGTACTTAATCTGTATGCTGTTGATGTTCCTAAAATATAAAGAAGAAAAATAGCAAAAACATACACAACATTACTTTTTTAAAGTTATCAAAAAAATTACCGGATGTATGGGGTTTAATATTTGGTATACCCGTGAATGATAAGAAATTCAAAATTATTCTTGTATCATCAATAAAAGATTTGCAGCAAGCTTTTGTGATTTCTCTTTTCTGAAAAAGGTCTGGTGGACGGTGAAAAATTTCTTTCCTGAAACAGTTTTCAAAGTATTTTTATCATTATAATAACGTTGGTTGGATTACCCGTATAATACCTTATGAGAACATTCTGTTTTAATTATTAACAAGGACCCTCCGTCAACTTTTGACGAAAGAAAATGTTTAAGAAGAAACTGTTCATTGACTTATAATAAACCTATAAAATTAGTATTGGTAAAAAATGCATTTTATATTGGTACGTCTAACTCTTAAACAAAAGATATTTATCGTCAAATTAACAAAATACTATTTCTATAAAACGCAGTTGTAGAAATTGTTAAAATTAAACTTTAATCGTATATGTAAGAAGTAAAAAATAATAAAGATATGTTACGATAAAATTATCAATTAAGGTTCTTATGCTAGTATTCCAAAATGATAAAAAGCGAAATTTATTCAACTTTGACTCAATCGTAGAATTTTTTTCCCGTGAAATCTAAACCCGGCATCATTTTCACCTGTAGCGCATCTCACCTCACAGGATCAGTATAAAGCGAGTTACTACCTACAAGTAACAGGCTTGGCCTTTTGCTCAACGGTTAACGCGCTCGCCTACTGATCCTGAAGTCCTTGGATCAAAACCAACCGGCGCCAATCTCCTAATTGGTGTCTCCGGACAACCACGCAACTCTATCATCAACATCCAGCGGACAACAATCATCTCCTTTCACATGCAACAGATGGCAGCACCAAACAAACCATCCACAGTATCAACAAAACCTGTTGCTTCACGCACGCTTCCTGCGCACGGTAACAGTGCAACACGACCATAGAAGTTCTATGAACACGACAGCACAAAGCCTGTCACTCACTCCGAGCTTCACACACGCGCACGGCCTCACATCGCTCGACAGTCGCATGACCGTCTCACTGGGGATGGAGTGTATAGCGCATCTCACCTCACAGGATCAGTATAAAGCGAGTTAGTACCTGCGAGTAACTGGCTTGGCTTTTTGCTCAACTTTCAACGCACTCGCCTACTGATCCTGAGGTCCTTGGATCAAAACCAACCGGCGCCAATCTCCTCACACCATATCAAAATTTACAAATGTACATTTCACATCTGTATTCCCGTTTAAAAAAAATCGGCATTTTAATTTGATAATTTTGATTCAAAACTTTAAGTCTCAAAGCTATTAGCTGAAATCGATATTAAACTGTTCATGTTCTTTTACGTGTAAATCAAATTTTGTAAATGAAGTCAAAATCCACCGGGTTTTATAACAGAAGATACTTAAATTTCTATTTTTTCCCTTTTAATGAGAAAATGGCAACATAAAGATACAGCACTCAATTTTTTCCCTTTTTCCCTTTGCTTTAAATAGAAATGGAGTACTCCTGTTGCCACGATTAGAAATGAGGTATTAAAAGCTACAAAAAAATTAATATTTTAGAAAAAAATTAAGATACAGCTTTCAAATAAAATTCATTTAAAAGTACATTTTTTCCCTACACGATAGTGTAAAAATTGAAAATGTGCGACATTAACAAGTTTAAAAACTTTTAGTAGCAAAAATTGCAATACCGAAATTCATTTAAAATTTGAAAGTGTTGCCATGCGCAAAATGACGTATGCGTTACGCACAGATACGTTTGGCCTTTATAATATAGATATTAGGTAAATCATAGGAAAATATTGAATGTTTTAACATTGGCACAAGCATCTTGATTAGCCAATATATATTTCGATATTTTGAAAAAGAATTTTAAAAACAGTCCGCTCATAACTTAGGGAAATTTAATTTGTTAATAGCACAGGTTAAGGCCGTGCGGGAGGACTATCAAATGGCTTGAGCTCCTATCATTAATAATACAAACTTGTAAAAAATGATTTAAATAATCAATAACTAATATTTTAGTATCACAATTGATTTTTTTAACCATAAAGTTTTGTATATCGCGTATCATTTTAATTACATTAATGACAATCTTTGATTAAAAAATAACTTGTAAAAGCAAAACAGATAATAAGGCATGCATTTTCTTATAAAACCTTTCATCCACAAAAAACAGATCTAACTAATAGAACCCTTATTAATTTTATTTAAATGTTTATACTTTAACAGGAAATTATTACTAAAAAGCATTTATGGGCAGCACCTTTTATAAAAGTAGAATTCTTTATGTTTTATGTATACTGCGTGTCTTTTGTTTTCAAATTTTATTTTTAAAATCGATATGTGCGTGATTCGAGAGCTTAGGATTTCATTGGGGTTTGTAAATATCATCATTGGTAACTGTATAAAATAGTTTATAACAAATATTCTAAATTAAGAGAAATCGAAATAATTCGCAATACATCAGAGAAGTTATTTTTAATCGATTGATACCAACAGCGTGGTTGTATGATACTTTGAATCAATGCGTTTTAAACAATGGTATTGAGATTTTTTTTTTCAAAAGAAAGTGTTTTTTGAAATAAAGAAATTTTCAATATCCTCATAACAAAACGATACTGGTGTTAATATACGATAACATTAAACTAGTAATACTTTCACTGGTTATATTTCCAATGAAATACAAATTTATACTACTAAATAAACTTTCTCTCTTCCATTCTCTTTCTGTGAGTGTAAATATAACTGTGGCAGTTTGCGTTGGCTAACAAATTTTACAAGGCTTAAAATGTTTGTAAGAATAGTCGAATGCTTCGCCTGCTGCACCTATGACACAAAACTTTCATATTTTGTTAAGACCCCACACTTGGTACAGAAAAAGATCCGAATCATAATGTAAAATCTATGGGAGCGTTCTTTTCAAATATATCGCTCAAATTTTAATATTTTTACATGATTTTTTTCGCACAAGATAGCTGAGGACGATCCACAATTGGCCTATTTTTTACTTTTTTGATTTCTCCTATATATTTTTTATATTATGATAGTTTCAATTTCAGAACCGGTTTAAACCGGTTTCGAAAGTTAAAGTAATTTTTTTAAATATGAAACCAAAACTGAAAAAGTAAAAACCAGGCCGGTTGTGGATCGTCCTCAGATATTTTGTGGAAAAAAAAACAAAACATGTAAAAATATTAAAATTTGGGCGAAATATTTGAAAAGAATGCCCTCAGAGGCTTTACATTATCACTCGGGTCTTTTTCTGTTCCTAATGTTGCGCCTTAAGGGTGTTCCCAACTGCTTTGCTCAACAAGCTCAAGACGTTTTGACGCATTTACTAATTCATTTTTTAACAGAACGATACAAAATTGAAAGGCTTGGCTATGAAAGCGATTTCAAATCACTCTTAGTTTTCCATTTTATGATAATTGAATTACCTATCAAGTTTTAAGCGATTTAGATCACGTGATCACACCCGTTTCTCCCTTTGTAAGACTGGGTTTTCCGCTTTCATCTGGAAATGCCATTTAAACTATCAATTTTGACAGTTTGTTCTGAAATATCTATTGCATTTTTAAAAAACGGAAATATGAGTGCGATTAGGTAGTTTCTGATCAACAACACCTGCTAATTTTATGCATTTTCGATCAAAAATAAAACTTATGTCACAAAGTTGCCCATTTTGATTTAAGACAAAGAATTCTTGTCAAATATTCGCTTTTATTTCACGTAAGTTCTGAAAAGTTTTCGCTTATGCTCAAACATACATTTTCATATCGGAAGTATACGAAGAACTACCTTTTTGATTTTAAATGATTTTCTAAATCATAACTCGTGTATAAATTGAAGAATTGTTAGAAAGATTATTTAAATTTTATTATTTAGAAAATTAGATTTTATTATTTAGAAAAAGTAAAAGGAGTAAATATTTTTCATTTATTTATTTTTGATACTAAGTAAATACAATTAAATTTCCTATAAATTAAATCTGGAATTTTTACGTAAGATTTTAACATTTACAAAATATAAAATACAGTACAAGAAATTAGATATGCAGATTTCTGAAACACATCAAAATATTCGAATAAAATTTAGATTGGTTCAAAATATTAGAAAATTTTATTTTACGCAACAATTTTTTGTGCATGTTGTCCAGAGGTTCGAAGGTTGAGTAAGGGAGTGCCTCATGTCATCTGGGGTGTGCTCCCGACCGTGCGCTTCCATGGTCCGGGCGCACCTCTAAGCATTTTTGCTTTTCCTTCTTCCCCTGTGGGTAGAAGTTGACCCCACGTTGCATTCTTGAACATCTGGTGTCGGCTCCCCACCGACCCGTGTGCAGCGTGGTGTGCGATCCGAATAGTCACAGGGACAACTTTCCTATTTTTTATCCTATCGAAACTAACCCTTTATTTTTTGTCTTGGGAAAGCGTGCCTTTGACTTGTTGAGAAATCCGAGGTGTTTCCCACTTCTAAATAGTTTTGACCAGAAAAATCTCATAGGGCGAGGGACTGCGTCCGTGTGTGCATGGTCCATGGTCGAGATACGTGCATGTGTTGTCTTTTATGTTGTTATCTTTCATTTCTCGCTGTTGAAGCTCGGAGTTGTCCGTTCGCACCCAGTCTTGGGTGACACGACGACCCACGTGCGAACGTTCCGTAGGGTTTCAATGGTGCTAACTTTCCTAGTTTTTTCTATGTTTTACTAACCCACTTCCGCTGGCTGAAATTGCGGAGGTAGCCTTCATAGGGGATCCTCAGTTTCGGCTGCCGGTAAATTAAGCGGGGGTGCAGGATCCCTCACTAGTGGCCGAGCAGGGAGTCTCCCCTGATTAGGCTTCGATGATGTGACGGTGAATCTGCCTTCAGTCGACCCTGTTCCGACCCCTCTCATCAGTACTGAGTTGGTGCCTCCCTCGCGGGGATCCGACTTCAGTTCCAATTTCCACGAAGCGGTAGACGGTTGAAGCGGGGGCCTTCGGGTTCCTGTGGAAACACCGACCGTTATTGGCCTGCGATACCAGCATTGGCCACGGACAGGTACTCAAAGTTTTACGCAACAGCATTACCTTATGACTATTAATATTTAAGCAGATCAGCTTGAAGAAATAGCATATGTGTTCAATTAACCAGATTCTATCTGTTAAGAAGTCATAAAGGTTAAAGAAAAAACCATTATTGCACTATACAATGGATTTGTAGACATCATACAGACATTCAACACCTTGCGGTTCCAGATAGTTGCTAAATCTGCCGCTGAAAGCAAATTTCATCCTGCAAGGCTACCACCAATGCAAGAGGCTGCGCACATCATTTCCTCCAACGTTACCAGCTACAAGTTTTGCTAGGAAACAACATTTTCATTGAATTATGAGGTTGGGTTCGCACATCTGACAGTTTCATTTATTCAGTCCAAGTGGAGAACCCAGCAACTGAATCTTTGCTGCAAATGTTGCCACATGTAGCTGTAAAAAAGCGTTGAGCAATGCATGATCTTGCAAAAAATCAGGACTCAAATGCTCGGCATTTTGTAAAAACTGCAAAGGGGTCAACTATGAAAATGTTGACGACTTTATTTTTTAAGGAAAAGATGATGAAACTGATACTTAGCAAAGCATCGAACAAAACAGCAATGACGGTGACATTAACGACCAGGATGATGCTGTCACAACAAGCACAAAGAAGATTAAAATTGTTCAAGAACAAAAATATTGCCCTATTTGCCTCTCAATGAGAGGTTAAAGAACCAAATCCATCAACCCTCAAACGTTCTAGATATTACTAAATACATTAAAAATTTTACCGTAAGTCTTTTTTAAGTCATTCGTGTAAATGCTTGCAATTTATCTTCTCTATTTAAGTCCTAAATTTAAAATAAGTTAAAATTGTGTTAATTCTTTTTACAACATTATCGTTGTAATAATTCATTATTGCTATGATTCAAATATAAACTATTAACATTTAAAAAGATAAAATGAATAAAAAATGATGTCAAATGCTGATTTCTCCGACTTTTCACAAAGTTAGAAAAAAAGTGTAATTTTCTGAAAGCTCTAATAAGCTTCGCAAAGAGTTTAGAAAAACGTTTCTATTATACAATTTATAGAAAACTTAATTATATTTCTTATTGTACTTAAGTATGACACACAAAAAGTTTTAAATTTTCGAGTTATTGGGTAAAAACTGAAAAAAACCAGAAAATTCCGTGGTATTTTAGCCTCGAGATATTTTGTTGAAAAAAAAATAACTCCTATTATTTGCATCCTCAAAAATTCTTTAAAAATGTAAAATCTTCTAGCAGAAATTCTTCAACTACTTTAGACAATTTGACTGGCCTAAAGAGCAGAAAATTGAAAAATAGATATTGGCAGCGTACATTGTGGTTTAACATCTTACATTTTAATTTAGAAATATGGAGAACCAGGATAGTACATTTCAAAGACAGCTAGCAGAGAGTGTCAGAAAAAAATAGCCAAAATATATCTATGCGTGAATAAATAGACTTATGACTCGAGGTTGTGTCTATGAAGGAAACTTCAATATAGTGATTAATTCTCTAAAATTAACTGAGCAGCTGATTGTGGATAATTAATGTTGAATTGTAGGGGACGAATTAAAATTATTTCCAAATCAATAGTCAAAATTAAGAGTAGATACCAGCCTAGATGCTTTACATGTAAGAGTTGGATATGAAAATTTTAGGGCTAAGCGTGTTGGTTTTTTTACTACCTTATTTCATAAAAGTTCCTCAAAATATAATGCAAAATTAGCAGGATGATTGGCCATCGTTAAAAGCTTTTCTTCAACAAGTTTTTTTTGACGATTAAATGTAATCTTTTATGCCCTGAAATTGCAAATAGGATTGTAAATTCTTATTAAACTTTTTATAATAGACCAGAAACTGCAGTTTGCTTTTTTGCATCGTTTTCATGCAAAAGATAAAGATCTTTTACTATTAACAAATGAAAAAAATATATCTGGTGTGGTATAAACATATTTTTACATTGTTAAATTAAAAAATTACCTCACAGTCACATATTAATATACACCCAGATAATTGCATGTCTTGGGAAGTTTCATGTATTGCTGACATTATTTTAGCAGAAATTCCAGGTAGTAAGAATGAAACTTTACATAATTTAGTTACATGTCACGAGCTCCATGGCTCATGCGGTAATTTTAATAAGAATTCAGTTCGTATTAGTTACGGTAAATATACAAAAGAACTTGCTTAAAAAAATAATGAAAGCTATCCTCTAAATAAGGGTCAAATACAAATCATAATAATCCGAAAGTTATCCTCTATAATCTATATCGGAAGATTTACTATGAACTTTAAATTTTCTTTAAGATCTATAAAATGAGACTAGATTAATTAAACGAAATATGTACGATAATTCTTTAGATCGAGAAATTATTATTGACGAAAGTTTCGAAAAAGAATTTTTTATCTTTAGAATCGATTTAATGCCATCAGACACAACTGTTTTCTGTAGAAAACATCAATTTACCATTCGTGTTGCGTTTTAAAACAAGGATGAGATTTCTCAGCTTTTTTGAATACCCATATAATCTTAGAGAAAATATTATTTTATTTATTTGAGAAATACTGAGAATTAACAGAACAACATTTTCTCTAACATTTTACTGGTGTTTAAAAAAGAGAAGAAATCTAATCCCTATTGTATGACGATAAATAAAGTACAAGAACAAATATTGGATTGCGTTGGCATTTATTTAGCTCAGGTCAGTATTTTAGCCACAGTCAGTTATACGACTGTGGTTAAAATAATAAAAATTACCAGATTTGCTTCATTTTTTTTCTAGATTCATTCTGATAAGGCGCTTCTTTGATTAGTTTTCGTATTCCATATAAAGGAGGGTTAAGGGTACTATTTCCCCCTTAATTTACATGAATGATTTTTTCTTGCAGAATTATTCGATTTGTATCAAATTTTATATGCCGGTTTAAAAAGGTAAGAAGCTCACCTGGTTAGATTTAGGGTCCATTGGTTAAAAATAAAGGCGGAAAATGTAGCTAGTCCCCCTTAATTTAGATAATTGGGTTCTTTGAGCTATTCGATTTGCTTCAAAGTTGGTTTACTGGTTTATTATGTTAGGGAGCAACTATGAATATATTTGGACGTACATTGGTTAAATATAAAAGCAGAGAAGGGGGCTAGTCCCTCTATACTTAGATAATTTTTTTTCATGTATAATTATTCGATTTGCTTTAATTTGGTATTACAAGTTTAGTTTGTTACGGAGCTCCTTTAATTAGATTTGGAAGTTCATTGGTTATATATAAAGGAAGGGGGACAGGATTTAGTCCTCTCCCTTAATTTGGATTAGTGGTTTTTCTTGCAGAAATATTCTATTTGCTTCAAATTCGATGTACCACTTTTTTTGTACCAAATTTGATGTGGCGCTTTCT
Organism: Maratus speculifer; assembly: GCA_964019185.1. NCBI lineage: Eukaryota > Metazoa > Arthropoda > Arachnida > Araneae > Salticidae > Maratus > Maratus speculifer. Next base: position 35,368,015 of record OZ025291.1, on the reverse strand, counting down.
TGATTCCGTTTGAAATATCAGTGGCTAAGTATAAAAGAAGGAGAGGGGAGACAACCCTCATAATATAGATAAATGGATTTTTTATGCAAAGTTATCCAATGTGTTACAATTTTTTTTTATGTGTTCATTCTGATAAAGAGCAGTCCTAATTAGATTTTGAGGTTCATCGATTAAATATATAGGGAGTAATGTGGGAGCTAGTACTCCATTAGTTAGCGAAATAGGTTTTTCATGCAGAATTATCTAATTTGCTTCAATTTGGTATTCAAATTTAATCTGATAAAGCTTATCTCTGATTGAATTTGGAGGCTCATCGGTTAACTATAAAGCGGAAAATGGGGGCTAGTCCCCTTTAACATATTTTTTGATGGACATTTAAAAAAACATAAGAATGTTATATATAATTAGTTTAATTAATCTGTGAGCTCAATGCCATCAGTTTAACTGAGCATTTTTTTTATTAAAAATTCTGTGCACTAGAATTTTTATTATTTTTTAAACACCTAGGTGTACATTGTAACGTTTTGTTTTTTTTTCTCTTGGACTGTTTTCTAAAATAAACATACTTGGAGACAATCTTTCAATGAAAAAACCAGTAAAAAAATATGATGTATTTTTTTTTTATTTATATTTATGAAAGTTTTCCACTGCATTTAAGAAATGATTTAATTGTTTTATCCTTAAATTATTATTCACAATATTCGAGTATATGTATTTAAAATCTTCTACATCTTTGAAATTCAATACTTTCATAATTATAAAAATGATTTGTGGTTCGCCAAAGTATCGATAAGATTACATAAAATAAAAGCTTTGAAAAGAGTACTTGAATTGAAATTTAACGACCTGAGAGATTACACGAAATTGTACCTTTCTAAAATCACTTAATATGAGTTTTGAATAAAATTTCATATTCACTTAAAATATATGGTTGTTATCTGCTAGCTTGATATTTAATGCCAAGAGAAATAATTAATGATTTTCCTTAAATTATTCATTTCCTTATTTACAGAAATTTAAAATCTCTGAATATATCTCATTAATGGATTTCTCTATTGAAATTTATTTTAATTTCTTGAAGAAGTGCGCTTAAAATAACAGTACTATAGTTTATGTTAAAACATGTATTTAATTTATTTTCAATTTTTGAAAATCGTTTATGCCGTCAAATGTCTTGTGATATGTTTAGAAACTTCATATTTGCGTTAAATAAATTTTGACGATATTTCTGATAAAAAAATGTCTGCTATGAATTTAGATCCTACACTATTAAAAAATTCGGACTCTGTAAATTTACACTATATCTTTGTTACATGCATTTTATTGAGTTTCATTGAGTCGTCATTTTATAGATATTTCCCTCATCTTATATCTAATTTTCTGTAAAGATTTTCATATATTTATTAACTTATTAAAATATTTTTATTTTTCTTAAAACTTGTAATTCAAAATACGAATTGTTAAAATTCTTTTGCAATTTTATTAAACATATTAAAGAAAAAAAATTAATTATTTTTTTTAACTTAGAGCAATTTACAATGGTTGAAGTATGTTTGTATTGTTTGTATTTATGCCGGACAATTATCTACACTACGGGATATAGGTCCTATGGGGTGAGATGCCCTCCGTGGGGGGAGGGGGGTCTTTCTAAGGGAACCTAACCCGTTTTTACGCAAGGTCCGAAGAAAACCACGGAAAACTCCGAACTGTTAGGCCGACGGTCACGATTGGGTTCGAATCCTGCACCTACCTTCTACCAGTTTCGAGGTCAGAACCTCGCGGCCACTGGTGGGGCCAATGGTTAAAGTCATCCCCTCGGAATGAGTGAGGATTTTTACCAACAATCATAAATATCAACAGTTTTTAGTGGTGTCTTTCCTTCCTTATTTTTTATCGAAGGGCATTATTATATAAGGCTGTAATATACAATTAGTCTGCATAACCTGTGAGCTCTATGCCATCAATTTAACTGGGCATCATTCTTTTTTATAGTTTCAAACATGCATTCATGGAAGGCAGTACTGGTAAATAATTTGCATTAAAACAAAGGAAAAGAACTCTCTTTGTTTTTTTCCTATTGAAACAAAGATTATTATTGATTATCATAAAATACATACTTTGTACTAAACAGCAACAGCTTTTACTGCTGAATTGTTAGGTGCTCTCCTGCTGACAAGAGGAAACTATTGTGTAAAAATTCAATGATACAACAGTTCAAATTTATTCGAAAAATTTGAGTTCTTTGAGATTACTGTAGATAGAGTGGTGTACTAATTTTGACAGTTAAATTAATGGTATTACTAGGTTATCCCGTAGACCAAAAATTATCGCCAAACTATAATATTAAATGCCAATAACGGATGATTGTGAATGTGACATTCAATGACATTAAATGAGATTCACGTGTTTAAAATGTCATTAAGTGATTTTTTTTCGATTTTTTATAATATAATAATTATATAATATATAATTATATATAATATAATATAATATAATACAAAATATATAATTTATAATAAAATAAAGCTATAGAGCTATAATAACTAGAAAATTATAATTATGATTGTTAAATTTAACCATTATAGTTATGTTTCTGTCTTGAAAAAACTCGGCTTTTGTCTAAATGTTTTAAATTGGACTTTGACAAAGTGAAAATCCGGTACCATCAACATCTACTCTAAGAAAAAATCAGTTCCCCCAAATATTTTTTTTTCTATTACAGCACTGAAGAGTTCGACCACATTTGTGTCAATGTGCTTCTAAATATATGCAATAATATTTTTATTAATATTCTACTAATTATTTGTTTTTTCGTTATTCAAAATAAAAATTATGTCAATATGTATAATTTGGCTTTTAGTTTGGCGATTGGTATAATTTGGCGAAATTGGTCGACGGGATTACAGAGTAGTACCAAATTAATTTATTATCATTAAAAAATAAATTTACAGAGTCTTACGTATTTTTAACTATGTTAATTTGCAAAGTCTTCTGTAATTTTTTTTCAAATAACTTATCTGTTATTTAACAGAATTTCATTTTTTCTAATTTATGTTATCTTATATATAACTTAAGATAATGGATGACCCGTAGATTACCTGTAATATTTCACAGAAATTTTTTAAACAGTGTATTGGATTTTCATTTCACATGAGTGCTATTTCGGATCAAAAATATACTTTTTTATTAGTAAAAATGTTATGAATGATGAACAATGACCCTTGAATTTAAATTTCTTTATTACTAGTATTATTGATATGATCAAGGAAAAAAGAATGATAGTCCACGATATGAGTGTGAAATGTTACTAGTTTATTTTGGAAAAACACAGTTGATTGAGGCATGTGACTGCTTTCAAATCACTGTTTTGTCAAAAAATTTGATTTTTATTTATTAATATAAGTTAAATTTCAAACACAGTGTTCCAGAAATGCCTTATTTTTGATTTAGTGATAATTAAAAATAAAGTTATAGCCTGAAATGTAAATCAGAAATGAACATTCTGAAACTGGCAGTTACCATTTAAATAGCCACAAAAATGTAAACAATGCATTTTATTGCACATACATTTCACGTAAAGTACATATACAAATGTGTAAACATCTACAAATAAGATGGATAAAGTTGTAAACTTTATATACGCTTTCTTGTGCTATAACAAAATCTTAAGTTGCACTTTCTGGAAATTGTGTTTTCATTGTTTACGTTTACGAGAGCCCTTGGTTCTTAAAAAGCTTTTAAGATATTGAAATTAAATTTGTAACAAGATTATGCTTCACTCTTCGTATGTTATGAAGCAAAATATAGCTTGTAATTTTGTGTACATTGATTTAGAAGTTATTTTTAATGAAAAATACATTTTTATAAAACGGAAAATTATGTTTTGTATACAAAATTTGGTATACGTTAGTAAATATAAGAGGTATTGCAAATCTTTTGCTTCATAACACCATATAAATGTTTTGTTAATTTACAGTGGTGGAAAAAAATATAAAGTTGCTTGAAAATATAATATTATTAAAAAACAAAGCTTGGAACATTTATGAAATTTCATACATACATATTATATGCTACAAGGAGGTAAAGAAAAAAATAAATTCATTGATAACTACATTAACATGTTGATTGACACCTTGACAGATACTGAAATTGATAAATTTTAAATGTTTTAAATAATTTTTAAGAGAGTATAATCCTGTAATAAATAAATTTTAAATAAATTTTCAGCAATTATTTAACAATACATATATATTCAGTTTTATATCATATTTTAGACCGTCAGTCATTGGTGAATAACGCATTCTAAACGGAAAGTTCAGTGTCAATCACCGTGGTAAAAGTTTAATTGATCATAGGTTAATAAAGGTATTTAGAATATATACATGTGACGATTTAAGGAGAACTCGAATTATTTCCACTGGTTAAAAAGAAACACGCAGTCATGGCAAGCGAGGGAAAAAACAAAATAAAATAATAAATGTAGAAGATCCAATAATTAGTCATGGGCTGCTGTAAATTCATTTATTAAATTCGTAATAATGAGGAAGGAAAAGCTCCTTTTGCAAAAATTCCATCATTATTTCAGCGAGCTGTCCTCATCGAAGAAGCAACCCAAGAAATCTTCTCTCTCATCTCGAGACTTCCACCTTCTAAACTAAAAAAGAAAGTACTGGCACATTCTGTAACCTCCAAACCATCATTCTTTTATGTAAACAGAATTCTTGTCCAGTTACGAGGCTATTTTAAACAGACGATAAATTTATTTTAAAAAATATTATTTAACCAATTTATAATTGACTCAGAATTTTAAATATCTTACGCAGACGATTTTTATAAATGATTAATTTTAAGAGAAAAAGAAAAGAAATGAATTTATTAATATGCACACATCAAAGGTTGACGTAGGAAAAATAAATAAATAGATAAAATAAAATAATGATATTTTTTGAAAGGTATGGTTTTGGAATAAATTTAATAAGACTTTCTTAAAAAGGGTTGATAAAAACATAGAAGAAATCAGTTTTATTTGGAATATTAAGAAATAAAGTTTTAATTAAGAATATTTTTAATTTAGAGCCATCTTTTTAAATTTACGCATACTGGAATAATGTTTTTTAAGGCAAATTAAGAATTTATATCGTCTGCATAAGGATTAACAGATTAGATTTAGAAACAAGATTTTAATTTAATAATTTGAAGTAAGTACGGAATATTATTATAAGAAAATTAAGATAGTATAAAGGTTAGTTTTGGCGAAAAAATTTTAAATTTGTAATATTATCCCCCCTCCCCAAGACTTTGTATGAAATTGATAGTTAAATAAAACTACAAGTTCAGACAACAGAAATATAATAATTTAGAAAAGTTAAATTTTGGAATAAAACTGTCAAACTCAGGAAGCCAAGAGATGGAAGAAAAGAAAATTAACGCAATATATAAAAAATATTAGCAATTAAAATAAAATAGTTAAGAGAAAATAATTCTGAATTAAATTTAGGTAGGAGCATTTCCCTGAAAGAAATACAATAATGTTACAACATCACTTACCATTTGTAAGTGCAGAGGAGATAATACATATAATAACAGTAAATAAGTTATGAATATTAATAAGCAAGAGATAAAAATATAATAAAAACAATAAAAATTCGTTCTCATGGAAGTTTAAATAATTACAATGACTTAATGCATAGTTTATTTTAAATAAGTCCTTTAAATGAAACAAGTCTTTCAATAGTATGTATAAAAGAGTCTTTTCCAATGTTCTCTGAATACAGTCTCTTTAATAAAAATCTTCAAACCTAGTTTAATCTTTGGTTTTAATGTTATATTGGATCCAACATCTTTCAGTAATATATCAATTTTTCAATAATAAATAGCATCACTCTCAATATCAATAATAAATAATTTAAATAATGACAATAACAACAATAATAAGTAATAATATAATAAGACTCCATATCCTAATATTTTTCAGTAAGAGTATAATTAATACTAAACTTCATTATAGAAATCATAATAATAATAATAATAGTAAAACAAGAGTATAATCAAAAGAAAATATCACTATTTGTTTATTATTGATAGGGAAAAAACTGGTTGAGGATAAAAATAATTACATAGCAACTAAATAATTTTCTTATCTTCTATAAGAAAGTATTTTTTGCTAGCCGAAAGTATAAATAAAAAAAATCATAATAATTCCAAAATCCAAATAAAATTAAATCTAACTATTTAGAAAATGGACTCTCAACCAGTATTTCCTTACAATAATTCCTCTCTGATACTCTTTTACAAAATTGTCAAATTTGGTTATAAGTTCTCAAATGTCAAATGTAGAATAATGTTTTATCTACACATGGTTTATAAACTTCAATAATAGAATACAAATAGGAATAAAAGGTGTCATTCTTAATTGAGAAATGGAAATAAAAATAGTGTGCTTTTTTGAAAAACTTTTAATAGCTGTAGTTTTCACAATCACTGAAATTCACATATTATGTTATAGGTTTGAGTAGAATCATTAGATTTTATAACTGTTATAACATAAATATCTGCTGAATAAATAGAATAATACTAAGGTCAAATACATGAGTAAATATAGTTAGACTTAAACACCCTTAAATTTAATTTATCAACATCAATTTGAAAGCTTTTACAATCAAAGTGTTCACCTTATGCCTGCATAAGGAGCCCAATTTAACCCCAAAAACTCCCAAAAACAAGTAATATTCTTGTAGGCCTCCAAGAACATACCTGCTGATGTTGAAACTTATGGTGATAAAATATTTAAAGACTAAGAATTAAAATTTAATCTATTGTCTTGACTTTAGTTTGATCTAGTGATTGTGATTGTATCTGAGGTTTTGTTTGTTTTTTGGGTTGCTCATGAAACAGTTTAAAATCTTCGGGTGAAAAATAGGGTCTTAATTTAGAAATATGCACAATAACGGAATTCTGTCCTGTCTCATAATTAAATTTATCTATTTCATAAGTTACATCAGAAAGTTTATTTATAATTTTATATGGTCCAGAGAAAGTAGGTTCTAATTTTCGAGTGTTAGGGTATTTAAATTCTTCATAAATTACAGAGTCTTGTATTTTTAATGGGCATTCAACAAAATTTCGATCATAGAGCCTTTTACTTTTAAGGTGAAATTCATGAGTTCGCGCTTTCGCAATTTTGAGGGCTTTGTCTACTGGAGTTGTATACATTTTAACTGCCTCACACAAAACCATTACCCTCCATTTTAAAAATCTGAATCAAAATTATCGTGAAAATTATAACTATATTTAGCTGCTAACTTTAACCAGAAATTTTATCTAATAAAACAGAAATTGTAAATATCATAGATATACCTTAAATTGGGATCAACTTTTAATTCTATTAATTTATAGATCATAAACAGATTCAAAAATTTTAATTATAGGTAATTTCTTACTTAAAATCTCAAAATTTACTGAAAAAATTAATCATATTTATCAGTCAAAATTCTAGCAACAGCCTTGCACAGTTCCATCTTTCTTACTGAATTTAAATAAATTATAAGAATCCGGGAACCAAAGCTCACTGTAACCAGAAATTCTAACAAATAAAAGGGAAAACATAAATGTTAACTTAATTTTCAGCTCAAATGTCTAGTTGTAGGAACATTATCATGAAAATACTGCATTCTGAGACTATTTCTTGATAACAAACAAATATCAATAAATTAGAAAATGTACTTTTTTGAAATAAACTTGAGCTTCTAAATTCTTTTATACTTCATTATTATTACAAACTTGCCTTTAATCGTGCATAAAAATATCATAATAGTCTTAATAAGTAACAGTAAATATCTTAAAAACATCATACTCCTCAATTAAATCCTTAAGAATAAAAATGTTTCAATCTCCAACAAATAATAATGATAATAATAATACGCATAAATAGGTAAGTAAATAAAATTCACAGACAAATAATCAAATAAATAAACCTGACAAACAGAGAATAATTAATTTAAATAAATACATAAAAAGTATACAAATAATAATAATTAAAATACTACGAAAAAAAAAAATCTCACCGAAATCCTATTGTGCACAACTATCTCGAAAAATATTTGTCTGTTCACAAATTTACAAGAAATGGTCTTGTAATTATTATTTTTTTTTCTTCTTTTTCATCATAGATTTGAAAATCTTAATCAAGAAAATCTCCTTTTCTGCAGTCATTCAAGAAATCATGGCTTCAGGAAAATCAAGCCGAATCAAAGCACTTTACAGGAACAATTCCTCTGTTTTTGTCACTCCAGAAATCATGAGACTATGGCAGTTTTTGTTCAAGAACACATCCAATAATGACGGGCAAATTATTCAGCGATCCACAGCTTTTATTATCACTTCGTTCCCCAGCAGATTTCATTAGCAAGCCGAAAATACCATATAGAATGTCCTTCAATCGAACTTCGGCGATAGCATGCTTTTCTTCGTTCCATCGCAATTTTCTTTAAATATCGAAAAACGGCAGCACAGATAAATAATCCTGTCGGACTTTTCGATTAGTTGTGACGATTTAAGGAGAACTCGAATTATTTCCACTGGTTAAAAAGAAACACGCAGTCATGGCAAGCGAGGGAAAAAACAAAATAAAATAATAAATGTAGAAGATCCAATAATTAGTCATGGGCTGCTGTAAATTCATTTATTAAATTCGTAATAATGAAGAAGAAAAAGCTCCTTTTGCAAAAATTCCATCATTATTTCAGCGAGCTGTCCTCATCGAAGAAGCAACACAAGAAATCTTCTCTCTCATCTCGAGACTTCCACCTTCTAAACTAAAAAAGAAAGTACTGGCACATTCTGTAACCTCCAAACCATCATTCTTTTATGTAAACAGAATTCTTGTCCAGTTACGAGGCTATTTTAAACAGACGATAAATTTATTTTAAAAAATATTATTTAACCAATTTATAATTGACTCAGAATTTTAAATATCTTACGCAGACGATTTTTATAAATGATTAATTTTAAGAGAAAAAGAAAAGAAATGAATTTATTAATATGCACACATCAAAGGTTGACGTAGGAAAAATAAATAAATAGATAAAATAAAATAATGATATTTTTTGAAAGGTATGGTTTTGGAATAAATTTAATAAAACTTTCTTAAAAAGGGTTGATAAAAACATAGAAGAAATCAGTTTTATTTGGAATATTAAGAAATAAAGTTTTAATTAAGAATATTTTTAATTTAGAGCCATCTTTTTAAATTTACGCATACTGGAATAATGTTTTTTAAGGCAAATTAAGAATTTATATCGTCTGCATAAGGATTAACAGATTAGATTTAGAAACAAGATTTTAATTTAATAATTTGAAGTAAGTACGGAATATTATTATAAGAAAATTAAGATAGTATAAAGGTTAGTTTTGGCGAAAAAATTTTAAATTTGTAATATACATATATAAACAACGTAAATTTAAATCTGTTATAAAGTTAATTAAGTAAAAACGTTAAAAGTCATAAATCAATCCTTAAACTTTATTTAATCTATTCTTAAACTTAGTGCAAATTTAAAGAAATGTACATATTTTTATATGTAAGACGTTTCAAAAAAGCCAATTTAAAAAAAGAAATCGAGATGAAAAAGGTTATTCGGCGTAATTCTACGAGTAAAAGTCGCATAACAACAATTCAGATGACTTTCGAGTATTTAGAGAATTACGTTATTACAAGAACTCGGATGAATAAAGGTATAAAGTTTTATAGAGTAGAATAGAAGATTACCTAAATGTGTGTGTTACATATGTGTTCAAGCTCTTATCATATTAAGTATGTGCGGGTTCTACCAGAAATTCAGAGTTTAACTTATGTATGGGCATGCGGGCGACTGCCCCTGTCCCTCCCCCTTTTTAGGGGGGGCCCCATAAGACTAATCCAGATTTTTATTAAAAGGCGCTAAATGATTAAATTAGACAAAAATTACCAAAATTCATGTATTTTCACACATCTAGGAAAATAGTGCAGTTTTCCTTCCTCTCATTCCTCCCAGTATACCATACATTTGTTCAAAAAACGAGCTACATAATTAAAAAACAAATGATTTAAGTTTTATCATAACAACTTAGTAAGTATTCCATTGTTTTCAAAAGAAACTTTTTATTAAGAATTTCCTCCGAACGTGACAAGTTAAAACTCTTCATTATGACCAATTTGGGCCATTTCCTTTATGCCATCTTAAGCTAAGTAGAACTTTGCGAAGATATACTTTTGTTAAAAAATTTATCAGTTTTCTACAATTATCCTACAAGTACTTTTTCTTAAAGTTGTGCTTATCTTTTTGTGTTGTCCTGTACACATATGTCAATTTTACCGGATACAAGATTTATACATACATACAATAAGTATGAAGTTTAATACTAACCACTGCCACACTGTAAAACATTTGTGTAACGTTACTCCATAAAACTGGTGGAAGCTTTGCTGCCTCCAATTTGGTGGAGTATTTTAACCGATATAATCGGTGTAACATTGCAATGTTACACCAGTAATGCATGTTTTTATTACACCATTATGTAAGTAAAAAATTACTCAATGAAGTGTAAATCGTAGCTGCCACCAATTTTATGGAGTAACGTTACCACAAATGTTTTACAGTGCATGTTATACACAAAACAATTTTAAGATAGATAGAAGATGGCCTCCAACAACTATGCTTAACCAGGAACCCTACACAGCCTTAGTCGGGCCCTGCAAAAATAAACATCTTTGAAGAAGTTTTAAGGTTTTTTGGCGCTAAATCGATGGATCTAGTTCCAATTTTTGATTGTCTCAAAGATCTGAACTACTTTAATCAAACCAAATTTACTCAAATACATCCAGTGGTTATTTTTTATCGTTACCGTAGACTCTCTTATCCAGTGGTTTCATTTTTCTTTTAACATTTCTGAATTATTCTAAAGTACAACAAATTACGCTGCTTGAAATTTTGTATAATTTTGACCTCAGATTCATACATGAGTAGCAAAGGATACTTCAATTATTCTCTGCCCATATTTCGTCTTTGCAAGCAAAAGTTACAAATATATCTATGTAACTTTTGTTATTGGAAAATCAACAGTGAAAAGAAGTATGATAATCAAAGAAATTAATAAAACAATTATAGAGCAGTTGGGATCAGAAACTATGATTCTTTTGGCTCTTACAAATATTTCTGCATTACATGTCAAGGCAAGGCAATTCACTCTGCTCTTAAAGAAACGACGTGTGTTAAAAGGTACGCTGATTTTAAAAATTATACAGCACGAAATCTAATGCTCAGCATGGATCCAGTGTTATTCCTCATCATCGGTGAATTTTGAAGGATCACGTGTTGTCTTTTGCATGACCTTGAACAAAAATATAGCGAAGGTAAAATAGATGGCCATTCAACATTTTAGAGGCTTGTTTGTTTAAATCCTTAGAGGTATAAGGTAGTTACAACCAGTAAAATACATCCCTCTAGAGATATTCCTCCCATAGAACTTCTATAAAATACATTTTGGCTCTTCTTATAAAAAAGGCTTGGATTTTTTGAAAAATGTTTCGTATTAACGAACTCACTGACAAAAAACGACTATTAACAAACACAATTTCAAAGGACTCCTAATTCACTTTGCGGGAATGAAATTTTAGACTACTTCTCTTCTTGGGTGTAACGACTCAAAAATGTACTGCTTCTGGTAAACTTAAATGATTTGAAGTAAACATATGTCTTTCACTCAAAACAAACAAGCGAAAAATCACAATCAAGAAATGCTTCTTTAATCAAATGAGAAGAATTTTAGTAGACCAAAATTTTTAAATAACAACAAGCGTCTGGATTTCAGGCTGGACATTACTCAGCAACTCGATGCATAGTTCTGTTACATGTCAATATCTGGACGGAGTGATTATTGGTAAACGGTGTACTAATTACGATAAAAGATATTGTCTGTGGCACGAGATTTAACCTCGAGGCTTTCCACAGCCTATAATGGTAAAATTTGATAAGTATTGTGGGTCATTTCTAACTGGAAGAATTTCCCTTATCAAATTTATTTGTAAATATTGGAAAGAAGAAAATGCCTTATGCTCATAAGGTCAGTTACTTTTAATTTCTGCATGCTCAGCCACCATACATAAATTCCAGAGTATCACTTTGTCTAAAAATGTTGCGGACATTTGCCTAAAGGTTTTATTACATAAAACAACTTATGTCACTTTTAGTATAGTTTGTCGTTTACAGGAAGTGCTCATTTAAGCGCTTTTCGTAAAGGGCAGGCATGAACAAATTAAAAGGATGGGAGCAGTTGCTGACAGATTAACATTAAATCATTGTCTGAAACAGCTGACGACTGAATTAAACACTTTAAAATGAAGATTTTACGATTGTTGATTAGAATTTACTTTTATACTATTAAAAGTTAACCATGAAAATAAAACATTTTTTTAAATATTATCTTTTGAGATTATAATTCTCCATGCTCTAAGATTTTGGCCTGATGGATGCTAGAGTAAAACATATGTACTTAGGTAACTAAAATAAATGGTTCATAAATTGAATAAATTGATTACACTAATTTTAAAACAACAAATATTTTCATAAATACTAAGTATATAAAGAAATAAGCAAATATCAATAAATTCTATTGTGAATAGTGTTTTAACATAATTCATTATGACTTGATGCCAAATTTACAAGGACAGAACAGAAAAATATGGAATATTATCATTTATGCATATCAATGTTAAAGATTTAATTTTATAGATTTATAGTATTAAAACACCAAAAGTTACCGCACATTAAAAAATTTTAAGAAACAAAAATCCAATCTAATTTTACTTCAAACCATCTAAATAGTGGGTTGACGTTTTGTGTCTTTTAAAACTTACCAAAAGAGAAGCTTATACGTTTGCATTTTAAAACAAAGTTTACTTTGATTATAAGGCATTAAGGTTTAAATCAAGGATTCCTCGCATACCAAGCTATTACAAGCAACACTAAAAGGTTTTTTTAGTAAGATATTATAATGTAGTATTGTAATTCCAGTGTATTTCAGCTGCACCGAGCTTTTTATTACTAAACCATTCGGATTGGAAAAACTCGAATCTGAATCCGGTAAACTTAAATCGGGTAAAGTTTTGTCATCTGAATCTGAATCTAACATGTGAAATTGATTAGAATTCCATTTTCCAAATGATTGTCATGATTTGTTAAATTATTTTATACCATTAATACACCAAAAGTTACCGCACTAACAAAAGTTTTCAGCAAAAGATTGCAGTCTAGGATTAAAATTCCGAAGCATGTAAAAGACAAATCATTTTTTGTTGTTTCTAAAAGAGACCAGAAGAGAAGCATATCATCGTATCGCACGTTATTGTAAAGTTTGACTCGATAGTGCGGTATTTCTTGAGCAATTTCTCGTATATTTTGCCACATGCTGGTTGCTTTAGATGCCGACATACATAAAATAATCATTTGTGCAACTGTCGATATTAATCTTACTTTTGATGCTGTTGAGAATGTTTCTTCCTCAATTGTGACATATTTACCAACCAAATATAATGTTGATGTAAAGAACAATCCATATAGAAAAAACGCATTTATTGCAGTGAACTCTTCAGTTTGATGCCTTATTTGTTTTGCTTCAGTATACATATCCAGGCATAATTTTATATTGCTTGTAGTAGGGAATTTAAGAGATGTTTTTAGTTGCATAATCAATGGTTGCAGTGTTAATCTGCAATATGAAGTATAAATGTATGTTAACAGTATTGTTGCTATCAAGGAAAATGTAAACGTGTTAATAACAGAAGCGATACCAAGAGGTACATATATGAAATATGTCGATGGCTCGTTAAAAGTAAATAAAGTTTTAAAGTAGCTGATATGGCATGAGAAATCTGTGGCACTTTTGCAAAATACAACAAATGCAATCGGCAACAAGAAAGAAATCGAACAACATATGACAACAATTTTCTTTTCAGAAAAAATGGTTACTTGATAACGACGTGTGAATCTTGATAGGCTTTGAAAAACAACATTAATCTTTCTCATTTTAATAATCAAGAAAAATTTCAACAACGCACTTGAAAGCGATGTCGTTATTACAGCTGCATTAATAACTACATTTTTGTTAATTTTTGAAATGCTTCTAAATCTACATGTTGTTGTTATACCTAACATACAAAAAAGATAAATACCAAAAACATACTGAATTGTTTTTTGAAAGTAAGCAAAAACTCTTCCAGTGGCATATGGCTCAATATTTGGAATTCCCGTGAATGATAAAAAGTTTAATATTATTCTTGCATCATCCATAACAGGTTTACAGCTACTTTTTGCATTTTCACTTTTTCTATAATAATTAGTGGATTTTAAATGGCCGCTTTGATGAAAGAGTTTCAATATCTTACTTTTGACCATTATAGTATCATTTGTTGAACTTACTTTATAAAACAAATATCAAAATTGATCATAGATACAAAAGTTGCTAAAAACGTAAGCGCATTCACTTACAACACATTTAAAACTACATGATTAGAGCGCATATATTTTTTGATTTGCAGAAGAACTGAAGAAAACATCTAATTACTCGAGAAATCAATTCATTCTGCACGAAACCATCCTGAATAGAATCATTTAAAAAATCAATAGCTAATTTTTTAGCGATTCAATCGATATTTTTATGCATAAAGTTTTGTATATCATGGCACATTTTAATTGACGACCTTAGAAGCCAAGGGATACAAGTGACAAAACCCCGATTTGGAGTAAATTGAATGACTATAAATTTCAGAATCAATAGTAATTGATTGAATTGAAATAGGAAACTGCCATTGATTTCCTTGTTGTTTTTGAACTCTGTAATAACTGTAAAAAATAGTAGTGTACAACTTTCTTTAAATATATCATTATTCAATATTGATTATTATTCAGCAAAAGTGATTTATCTCTAGAACGCAGCACTCAATTAGAAAATATCACTTATATGTGAAAAGAAAAAGCATATTTACACATTGTAAAAAAATCCATTAAAATTATGGCAAAAACTGTTGGCAGGGATGTTGCCAGCAGTATTTGAAGTAAAAATTGCAGTAAAATTAGGTATAAATTTATTTATTCCATCTAATTTTACTGCAATGTACACTGTAAAAAAATTCTGTAAAGGTACTAAACTTTTTCTAGGAAACTGGGATTCCAAGAACTTTTCCTGTAAAGGTAACAGCAAAAATTCAAGTTTCAGAATAGGTTACATGAATTTTTCCTGTTATCGTTACATGAAAAGTTCTTGGAATCCCAGTTTCCTAGAAAATGTTTAGTACCTTTACAGAATTTTTTTTACAGTGTATACGGTAAAAAACTGCTCACAACCTTGCTGTCAGTAATTTTAACGGATTTTTTTTTTTTTTTTTTTTTTTTTTTTTTTTTTTTTTTTACAGTGCAAGTCATTTGTGTATTTAGTGTAATTTTTTAACTTATACACCATAACTTTTAGGGTCCTCAATTACATTTTTGATATCGTCAATGGATGTAGCCTCTAAAGGCAAAACAGTAAACTAGAATTAGTATATTTTTTTATAAAATATTTCTTGAGTATGTATAAACCGAATAAACAACACTGTCGGGAGAAAACTTGTATCTTTACACAAAATTATTCCTTATTTTTTAAGAAATAATTTCCATATTCTTAAAAAAAAATATTCGCGAATTCTTTCCGTAATTCTAAAACAGAGCAAAAAATTCTCTTCATTTCTGACACGCTTGCGCTATTTTAATTTTTAAATCTAATTTTTTTTTTTTTTTTTAAGGAAGAAAGAGAAAAGGTTCTACACGTTAAGATTTCTAATCAATTTTTAAAAAAAGGTTTTGAAATTTGAAATAACTAAAATTTTTTCTTCATTCATTTAAAAATACTCATAATATATTTTTTAAAAGTTTGATAAGTTAATAAATTTAAATAAAATTGAATTTATAAATTTGTTAATAAAAAAATATTTGCATTTAAAATATAGTTTAAATGAACACATTTAAAAGACATTTTAATTAAAATATTAATTGGCATAAATCAATTCTACTCAAAAAAAACACCATAGAGAAAAATCATCGAATAAAAGTATAATTTTTATGTTTTACTTCTAGAAATCTACTTATAATCCTTATTTTTATCATAAAATCATGTTTTACTTTTAGGAGGCTATTTATAATTCAAATTTTTATCACATAATAATATTAACGTTTTAAAACCCAAACACATTTTCATTAAAGATAAAAATATTTCCAAAATAAATTCATCCGTAAAAGTTTTTCAAAGAATTTACTCAAACCATACGTACCTGAAGGAAACATACTTGCTTCAAAATGTTACATATAACTGTGCTCAATTTTTAGCGTACTTACTTGCAAATCTGCGATAGCTGGTTTGATTTCAGGTCAACAAGTTTTATTTTTTCCCCAGTTTTTTGAATTCACCTATATTTTACCATTACCCATCTAACGGAGAAAAATTAAACGGATATTCATGAATTAACAGAATAATCCTGGCAGCACTGCACCTTAGGAAATTACGTGATTAAAGAAAAATTTTTTGCGATGGAAGATACTGCTTCCAATTTATTCATGTATAATTTAACGGAAAATTATTTAATAGAAGCGTTTCTGTAAACATTATTTATAGCAACATCATAGTTTATGACACAAATTTTTACGGTTCTTGTGTATTTCTTATAAAAATAATGTTATACTGGAGATGTCCGAACCCAGTGGCCGGCACATCACAAAAACAGACATCAGGTCCAAGGATAGTTTTTGGCTTTCGAAAAAGAACCCTTAACTTATCATTTCATCAAAAAATGAACCTAAAACTTGCTTGCGATCCAAACATTGGTTGATTTATATTATAGATAATTATTCAAGATATGAAACTTACAACAAAATCTGTAACGGCAACGGTTCTAGTGTCACTAAAGTAAAAGCGTGAGAGTTTTTACACGATAAGTTATTAAACACATAATCCGACATTAAAAGATATTATTACTTTCTTGTATTACAATTAGTATATCATGAAAGTAATTAAGCTGCTTTTTAATTTTAAATTAGCTAATAATAAGGAGAAAATTAAATGAAGAAGAAATCCATAAGAAGAGAGTGTGAGACGGAGTAAGTGTGATAGCGAATGAGAGAGTGTGAAAAATAGAAGAGGGTAGGAAGTTCTTTGCGAAAATACAATTACTTAATTGTTGCAGCTTACTTTAAAGCAACTCATAAATTTTAAATATGAAGCAAAATTAAATTTGCACTTCAGTTCATTAAAAAATGGAATAATTGGAATAATCAAAACAATTTAAAGCGCATTCAAATATACATTTTAATTATTGTTCTAATTGAAGATTTGTGAAGATCTACAATAAAATATTTTATTAAAAATGAATTGATAATACACGGGGTCACTTTATTTCATAAAATATCATAATAGTATTGTCACTTACAGCTCTTTAGACCGGAGACCTTTTACATATAGATATTTATTCTTTTCTCATTAAAAAAACTCTGTTTAAATATTTTGAGATTTTACTGCATTGATATTTAATTATTTAGCGTCTAAAAGTTCTCATTTTTTTTTTTTTTAGAGGGCCTCTCTATATCTCTATTATAAAATAAAAACGAATATTACTCAGTTAAACTGATGGCATTGAGCTGACAGGATATTCACAGTAATTGGATATTGCAGACTTTTTTTTCCAGGAATAATGCACCTCGTAAAACAAATTAAGGGGGTAGGGGTAGTTCCCCCATTACCGTCCTTTATACTTAATAATTGAACCCTCAAAACTAAAAATGGATACGTCTTATAACAATTCGAAATTTGAAGGAAATTGGATAATTCTGCATTAACCCCATTTATTTAATTTAACAGGGGGTATCCTCCGTTCTCCTCTTTATACTTAGCCAATACATCTCCAAAGCTATTTAGGGATTCGAGTTATAAAAGAGATCCTATATGCAAAATTGAAAGCAAATCAGATACTTCTGCATAAAACCCATTTACCTAATAGAAGATGAGGAGATGGTAATCGCCAGTACTCCCTATAACAAAAGAACCCCAAAACTGAACAGAGATGCATCTTATCAGTATGAATTTATATTTGAAAACTAAAGCAAATCTGCTAATTCTGCACGAAAAGTCCGTTTACCTAAAATAAGAGAGATTCCGAAATCCCCTATTCCCTCCTTTATGCATAACCAATGAATCCCCAAAACAAATCAGGGAATTGCCTTATCAGAATGAGTCTATATCCAAAATTTCAAGACTATCGGAAAATCCTGCGTAAAAAATACATTTACCTACATTAAGGGGGTTACCCCATATTACCTTTCCCTTTTTATACTTAACCAATGAATAACCAAAACTAATCATGAAGGCGCCTCATGAAAATGTTATTTAAAATTTTAATGAAAGTTGATAATTCAGTAAGTAAAAACCCATTCATCTAAATTAGAAGAGGGGAGATTAGCCCCCATCATCCCTTTATAGTTACCCAGTGAACTCTCAAAATTAATCATGAAGGCGCCTCTTCAGAATGATCTTATATCTAAAATTTAAATGAAATATGATAATTCAGAATGAAAAATCCATTTATCAAAATTAAGAGAGCAGGTTTAGCCCCTATTCCCCTCTTATACTTACCCAATGAACACACAAAACTAATCATGGAAGTGCTTCATCCGATCCTATCTCTAATCTTTTTATCTAACATCCTATATCTAAAACTTGAAGCTAACCGTTAAATCCTGCGTAAAAACCAACTTACCTAAACTGAGGGGGCTACCCCCTATTTCCCTAACCCTTGTATATTTAACCATTTTACAACCGATATTAATCATGGAGGTGCCTCATCAGAATGATCCTATATCTAAAATTTGAAGCTAATCAGTAAATTCTGCGTAAAAACAATTAACCTAATTTAAGGGGTGGGTTGCCCCTAATTCCCTTCTCCTCTTTATTCTTGACCTATGAACACCCAAAATTATCTATCTAGTAGATTGATTTCTCATTCAGGCGCTTCATGAAAATAATCCTATATCTAAAATTGAATGAAATCTTATAATTCAGCATGAAAAACCCATTTATCTAAATTAAGACAGGGGATTAGCCCCTGCTCTCCCCTTATATTTATCCAATGAACACACAAAAGTGATCATGAAATCGCCTCATCAGAATGAAACTTTGTCTGAAATTTGAAGTTAATCGGTAAATCCTACGTAAAAACTCACTTACCTAAATTAAGGGGGGTTACCCCCTAATCCCCTCACCCCAGTATATTTAACCATTGGACACTTAATACTAATCATAGAGGTGCCTCATCAAAATTATCATACATCTAAAATTTGAAGCTAATCGGTAAATTCCGCTAAAAAGCTATTTACCTAACATAAAGGATGGGTTGCCCCTAATACTCTTTTCCTCTTTATACTTGACCTATAAACACCCAAAATTATATATCTAATGTATTGATTTTTCATTCAGGCGCCTCATTAGAATAATCCTATATCTAAACTTTGAATGAATTCTGATAATTCAGCATGAAAAGTCAATTTATCTAAATTAAGAGGGGATAAATTTGCCCCCATCCCCCCCTTCTACTCATCGAATAAACTCGAATAGTTCTCCTCTTAAAAATAAACAGATTGAAGTAATTTACAATTTTATTTTTAAGAAAGCTTCTAATATATTGATTTCTCATTCTAGAACAATTAAAAATTTATAAAGTATGAGATTTTCTTCAATTCTCAATATAAACGAATTTTAAAATAGAACAATTTATCGAATTAATGAGTTTGTATTTTTGAATATACAATTAATGAATGTATTTTGTTAATCACGGAAAACTAGAGTATGGCATGCGTCCATAATTTGCTGTGAGCCGCTAAATATGTTTAATTATTTCGAATATCTAAAAAGAAAATTTTCATGTCATGGAAAAGAAGATAAAACATTCACGATAAAGTTTGGCAATAATTAGAAAATTATTTCCTTAATCATCATTCATTTAGCAAAATTAAATCATTTATAATAAAATAAAAAACAAATAAGTAATAGAAAATTAATTAATAGTTACCTCAACTATAATTACTTCATATACGCTTGTATTCTGTATTCATATTAAAATGGTAAAGTATTTTAACTTGATTCTAAAGAATCGTTCATTAATATAATATTTTACTTAGTTTACTATATTTAAATGTCTTACTTAAAAATTTAAAGGGCAAATGTTATGAATAATTTAAGGATTACTTCCAATATAAGTTTATTACCAGAAATAAAAAACGATACTTGTTTTCGAAATATAAAATTGCATCAGTGCACTACAATGAGCTATTGAATCTAAGTCTTTTTTTTTTTTATCTTTCCATATTTAGAAGATAGCAGTACTGTTTTGTCTGCTATATTACATTGTCTACCATCATTAATAATCTTGTATTCATTGAATGATTTTTCAATGACACTACAATTTGCAAAATGGTTTTTTCCTCTATAAATATCATTTTTTTTTAACAAAAGTAATTATATATATATATATATATATATAAGGTAATAATAAAAAATTACATTAAAGATAAGAAAATTCCTTTGAAACTTTTTTAATGGAACTACGTGAGTCTGCATAATAATTTGTTTAATTTATTTGGTAATTTTCATAAACAGTATTGGTGAATTCATATTATTTTATGCTTCATCCAAAATAGTTTCCTACAGGAGACCTAGAAAGCTAAAACTGCGTAAATAGAACCAAACAACTGACGATAAAGAAATAAATAAGTAATGTATCCAGTTATTAGTATTTATCATAAAACACTAATAATGAAGTAAACAATTATCACTAAAAATAAGAATAACAATATAAAAAATATACGACAGGTAACACAGCAGATTATTTCTCCAAGGTTGGTTCACATGTTAAACTCAATGCCTACTCTGAATGATGCTCGTTCTGTACCTAAAGAATATTACCTTTTTCTAAAAAATAATTAACTGTAACTGTTTTGATTTGTTCCTATGTTTGTTATGCAATGAATATTTATTTATTTGTACCGATGAGGCCTTGTGGGTAGCTTGGCGAAACGTTTACTATTTCTATTTTTAAATGTTTTTTAGTTTCTAATTTCTTGTATAAAAATATATTTATCTTTGGAAAAGTATTTTTAGTCTGTCTTAGTTTATAGTATTCAACCTTTTAATAATTTTAATTATAAATAATTATAATTATAATTATAAATAATTACAATTATAATTATAAATAATTATATTTTAATAATTAAATTCCGACGTTAAATGTATGAGTATTGCAAATAACAATATAGCTATTAAGTTTTAGGTCTTCCGAAAAATTCCGCTGGTTTTTGATAAAGTTCGAGACCATAAATGCCACATTTTCACTGGAGTTTTTGGAATATTTCTACATTCAAGATTTAAGCAATATGTTTATCTGATTAGCTGATTTTCTAAGTAATTCTCGTTACGAAAAACAATCATTAAGTGAGTCTGTAACTCTTTCTAACGTATCCGCTTTTTTACATATCTATATGCATTTTTCAAAATAAGTACAACAGTACAGTAAATTTTCATTTAAACATGTTACTAACAATATCGTGATTATAATATACAAAAAAAGAAAATTATTATGGAAAATGTTGCATAAACATTTCGCAATTTGTTTAATCGAAACATCAATCCGCCAATGCTATTTTGTTTTACGTCAAGTGGAATTGATGTGTCTGTAGCATTGAAAAGTCTTGTAAAATAAATGTAATAAGGTGTTTAGATTTGTTTTATGTATATATTTGGGGTTACTTATTTATTATTTACGTTAATAGTATTTGTAGTTAATAGAAAAGCTGCACTCTTAAAACGAAAGAGTGGATTCGGCTTCTCAGGAAAGAGCTATAATTTACTGGAAAGGAAGAAGTTGATTTTTAAACGTTTTACTCGTCTTGATTTATGCTGCTTTTTTAAACGACTCAACTTGCTTTAAATTGCTTACAAACAACTCGCTACTCGAGTTGTTTCAACTCTTTTTGAGAAACTGCCTTTCAAATTGTGAGATGAGTAAATTTCGGCTGAACTTGAGCTATTTTGTGGCTGCGGTTTTAAAAGAGTGAACTATAGAAAAATAGTTTTTTAAATAAAAAATAAAACCTATTGCAAAGTAAAAAATATTTTTCTTTACATAACAGTTGATAAGAAATTAAATTAAAAGCATTGTATTTACCGTGCATGTAATCATATTTATGTACATTAATTTGATTTTTTTTTTTTTTTTGGAGTCCGTGCTAGCCAAGCCAAGTTTAAAATTAAAATTTTTTGCTATTACAAATCATAACAAAATTCAGCAAAAACATTGCGGATTTTTTTTTTATTTTCTATCAATCAAAACTGACAGCGTTTTACATATTCATTGCATTTTCAAATTTGTGGTTGGCTATTATATATGTATTACAAAATAGCCTAAGTAAAAAAACTAATTTTATGCTAATCCTTATATTAAAACACATAATTATAGTTCCTAATTTTTTTTTCACAAAAACTCTAATTATAAGTCCCCTTAAAATCATTATTAGAATTTTCTGTCTGCCAAAAGGAGACTTATTTTTGGTGCTTAATGATATTTAATACCTCATTTTTTTTCAGTGTTTAAAACATTTACCTAATTGATTCTCTAATAATAAAAATATTTATCTTTAATCTTCATTAAGCCTTGGTTTCATACTAATAAGAGACATTTTTTGATTGAGCATAATTGTGTCTTGTCAGTATTTTTTATTATAAGTGGTATATTTATAATAGTACATGTCCAGCATATATATATATATATATATATATATGTTTATATATTTATATAAATATATATAGATATATAAATATATATTATATATATTGCAATCGCACCAGTTTATCTATCTATCTATCTATATATCTCACTTTTTTATGGTCAAGATAACTTCTATAATTCTTCACCAATCTCCACCAAACTGATACATAAAATCAAAGGGGATAAAATCTCGGCTAAGTTCGTTAATGGACAAAATTGGACCAAGGGGGTCGAAATAGGGGGCGTTTTTGTGAAAATAGAAAAAACCCCATAACTTCTTAATAAAAATAGATATCGAATCTGTAATCAAATGTAATCAAATTTATCTGTAATCAAATTTATTTTTTGTTGTTGAAATGAGCACTCTTGGAAATCTACCTCCGCCTATAGGCCAAGCCGACAGGGATTTTTGCTTCTGCAAATTTATTATCTTGTGCATTTTCAATTTATACACCATCTTATAGAGAAAAATGTACTTTTAAATGCAATTTATTTCAAAATTTTATCTTAATTTTTTTTTGAAACATTATTTTTTTTTGTAGTTTTTATTACCGCTTTTCTAATTGTGGCAACAAGAGTAATCCATTTCTACTATAAACAAGGAAAAAAAGGGAAAGTACTTGATTATTTTTTTTTATGTTGTCATTTTCTCATTGAAAAAGAAAGATGAAATGTAAATACGCGCTGTGCCAAGAATATAAAACCTGGCAAATTTTGATTTCATTTACAAAATTTGATTTATACTTAAAATAATACCAACAATTTAATGTCTGTAATTTCACCGAGACTTCAAGTTTTGAATCAAAATGATGAAATTAATATACCATTTTTTTTAAAGGTGAATACAGATACGAAATATGCATTTGTAAATTTTGATTTTCATTTTGAGAATGAAACGTTTTATTTTAAGAATGATAATTGGTTGACAATACGGATAGTAGCAGGAAGATTTCCAATCATTTTTGAGAGATTCCTTATTCAAACCGAATATTCAGAATAAAATGAAATCTAAATTTTTTCTTCTGAAATTGAATGTTTCGCTTCAGATGTGAAACGTTTCTAAAATTTTTTACAGTGTAGATGGTGACAAATCACAATTCGCGCAACAACAGCATTTTTAAAATACGATTCCTCTTAAACAATCAATTTAAAATTTTCATAAACAATTTTTAAAGTATAACATATAGCCTTTCCTCTTTATATTTTTTATGTAACAAAAGTCTAAAATAAATTAATAATTTATGTATAATTTTATTCAGTAGGAAATTGTTTAAAAAATAATGCATAGTTAATTGTAAGAAGTCGTGCTTTTTTTAATATTAATTTATTTTCCCTGGTTTTTAACCTTTTTATTGCATAAATCAGGCATTCTTTTATTTTCATGAAGAAATCTAAAATTGATTAGCATTTTTAGAAATGCGATAAAAAGCACTGTAAATAATACAATTAAATGTCGGAGTAGCATCAAATTAGAACTGAAAAAGAAAGCGTTGTGTAACGTTAAAAATTTAATATAAAGTGATTTTAAATTCAATAATAGAATAAAAAATATAACCACATCAAAGCGAATTTCTTAAAAGTATCTTTTTTAATTTCAAAATAATTTAATCAAGCAAGCATAAAATTCAGGAGCCCATAGATATCTTTAACAATTTGTGCTACACACACACACACACGAAAAAAAAATGCATATTTGACCGTTAACAGCATTTAAATAAGATAAAAGAAAAAAGTTCTTTAATTGTACTTTCGCGTTAAATTTTCAGCGAAACTATTTTATGATTTTTGCAGTTTTCTTTTTAATTAAGTAACATTTCTTTGCGTTATTTTAAGTTGGTAATACTGATTGCTATTATTATTAGGATAAAAAAATGCGCTACTGTAAAAGCTCGAAAACACTTAAGTACTCTTCAAATAGCGAAAATTAAAACTATTAATTGTGGATAGTGTATTAAATGTATTTAAAAAAAACTTATAAAATAATTTTCCTTTTTTTACTCTTAGAAATATTAAATTATTCGGAAAATTGTACAATTTTTTATGATACATTTGAATAATAATAAGAAAAAAAATCTAAGAAAATATTAATAATTCTCATAAACAAGATTTTACTCTAAGACTTTTTGCCATAGATCTGGTAGCTAGAAAAATCAATTTTCAAAAAAGTGATCATGTTTTTTATGTATAAAGAAGTTTTTAAAGTGCTACATGGCAGACTTCAAAGAAGGGAAGTTCTGGCTCCAGGGAAATTTTAAGTAATCTGAAAAAGTCAATAACAGTCCTGAAAGAACCAGGACTCTTAAACACGAGGGTTGACACAAAACATTCCAGCCTTATTAATAAAGTGTTATCTGACATCCTAATGTGGAACTGAGCATTATCATGCTGGAACACAACAACTCGGCGATTAGCCAGTTCTAATCAATTTTTCTCGAATTTTGCTTTCAAGATTGCCATTTGGGATTATTATATTTCCGAATTTATTTTCGGATTTGGTTGGCAATTCATAATTTATAAATTCTTTGTAATCGTACTATCTGCAAAGCATTAATTTTTGGAATGCAGGCCTTCGTTCGCGTCACGGGAAGGATCATTTGACGTACTTTGTGATCTTTTTATTCTAATTTTATTGAATTGAATTAATTTCTCATCTCCAGTCATGATCCGTTTTATAAAAAAGGAGCTTTTTCATTTCGCTTCACTAAAGAATCCCATGCCGAAATTCGAAGAAGGATGCAAATTCTGAAATGCAATAATAAATGGATTTCAGAACACTTTCGTTACCAAATTAACAACACATTAATGTGTTGTGGATTGGAAAACTGCATATACAAAACGTTTTTTGTGTTATGATTGCGTTCGGAATATGTTGGAATAGCGTTGCAACCTAAAATGTTTCTTTATATGCTGCAAAAGTGTTGCTATCTAGAAATGTGTTCTAAAACAGTGTTGTTAATATTTTGAAACAGTGTTGCAAATAGTGTTGATGAAAATATGTTCCTGTATGTTAAATATTGTGCTGCACAACACTTTGTCACTAAATTAACAAACATTGTAAACACCACATAATTTAGAACACTATAAAACAACACATGTAAAACACTTTCAAAACACTTTGTACATGGTGAATTTAAAATTATACAATTTTAAAAATGAAATAAGAGACAGTTTTCTTTACAGAAAATAATTGCAGGAAATTACTGATTAAGATTAATTTTACCAATAAATATAAATAACTGCATTTCTGAAAAAAAAATCATCTATACGCACATCAGTAATTTCATGCATTAATATCCTGGAAAATAATTACTTTAAATAATTATTTGCATTTTATTTTTTTGTCTACTGTTTTCATGACACTCAGTGAAACAATAATTAGCTGTACTGATTTTTTTTAATTACAAGAGTCAATAATGATTTAAAAATGTAAAATAAATATATTTTATTTAAATCATTAAGACTACTTTGTATTCACAAAATTATTTTTAACTAGCTGACCCGGCCGGCGTTGCCCGGGTCCGTATTAAAAATATTGAACGAACTTTAAATTTAAAATGCGCGATGAGAAACGCGGGAGGGAATATGTATCCAACGACTGCGTGATTTTCGTGTTAAAGTGTTGATATTTACCAAAAATCACTGTTAAATCACGTAACTAATTTTTTTTTTTCATATAGAAATCCCAAGTGAAATATTTTGAATTTCAAACTAATTATATAACTGTTAAATCCGACTATACTATGAATGAAATCGATACTGGCTGGTAGCTAAAAGGTTGGTATATAGTATTATAATTTCAGAGCCATTTAACAAAAGTAAGTGTTATTTTTAATCAAATCATGCGTGATGTTCACTCTGTGGATAAATTCCTAACCGTAAACTTTTGTACCGTAACCATAACCTGCCTGTAACCTAACTTCGTCTTAACAGTACCTTACCGTAAATTAAATATAACATAAATGTAATCTAGCCTTCACTTTATTGTAACATATCCTTATTCTAACCATAATATAAATGCAATTTAACTGTAACCTAACTTTAACTTAACCGTGACCTAACTGTAACCTAACGGGAAATTAAATATAATCAAAGACTAACAGTAATGTAATTGCAACCTAAATGTTATCAACCATATATTGGTTTCATGTCCATGGAAATTATTTTGTCTTGTTCGGATCCGTTTATGATTCATTAGAACATTTTCGTCGGGTTCAGATTTCGTTCGGTTCAGATTTTAGGTATTTTTTGATATTGAGTTTTAATGTTCGGGTCGTATTCATGTCCATGGAAATTATTTTGCCTTACTCGGATACAGTTATGGTTCTTTGGAATATTTTTGTCGTGAACAGATTTGGTTCAATTCAGATTTCGGCTTTTTCTTCAAATGGAATTTTTGGGTTCGGGTTTTCTTGCGTGTTCACGGAAATTATGCTGCCTTGTTCGAATAAGGACATGCTTCACTGGAATATTTTTTTCAAGTTCAGATTTGGTTCAGTTCAGATTTCGTGATTTTTTCAAAGAATTTTTTTAGGTTCAGATTCGGTTCATGTGAATGGAAATTTCTTGTGTTATTCAGATCCGGTTACGATTCTTTGGAATATTTTTTATCAGATTCCGATTTGGTTCGATTCATATTTCAGGTATTTTTTCAAATAGAATTTTTAGGTTCGGATCTCGTTCATGTCCACGGAAATTATTTTGTCATACTCGAATCCAGTTGTGATTCTTTCTAATATTTTGGTCGAATTTTGATGTGGTTTGGGTCAAATTTCAGATTTTTTCAAATCGAATTTTTTAGGTTCGAGTCGGGGTTATATCAATAGAAATTATTTCGTCTTGCTTGGATTGGGCTATAGTTCTTTGGAATATTTTTATCGGGTCCAGATTTGGTTCAATTCAGATTTCGGGTTTTTCTTCAAATATAACTGTTGGGTTCGGGTCTTCTTGCATGTTCACGGAAATTATTCTGTCTTGTTCGAATAAGGACATGTTTCACTGGAATATTTTTGCCAACTTCAGATTTCGTTCAGTTCGCGATTTTTTCAAAGAAATTTTTTTGGGTTCGGATTGTGTTCATGTCCATGGAAATATTTTGTCTTGTTTGGATCCGGTTGCGTTTCTTTGAGCTTCTTTAGTTTTGTCAGATTCAGATTTGGTTCGATTCAAATTTCAGGTATTTTTTCGAATAGAAGTTTTAGGTTCATATCGGGTTCATGTCCACGGAAATTTTTTTGTCTGACTCGAATCCGGTTATGGTTCTTTCGAATACTTTGGTCAGATTTAGATGTGGTTTGGGTCAAAGTTCAGGATTTTTCAAACGGAGTTTTTTAGGTTTGAGTCGGGTTTATGACCATGGAAAGTATTTTGTCTTGCTGGGATCGGGTTATAGTTCTCTGGAATATTTTTATCGGTTTCAGATTTCGTTCGAGTCATATTTCGTTTTTTTTTTTTTTTTTTTTTTTTTTAAGAAAATATTTAGGTTCGGGTCAGTTTTCATGCCCACGAAAATTATTTTACCTTGTTTGGATCGGGTTATGCTTCACTTGAACATTTTTGCGGGATTCAGATTTGGTTCGGGTCAGTTATCAAATCCATAGTTTTTTCAAACAGAATTTTTAGGTTAGGGTCGGGTTTATACTCACGGAAATTTTGTGTATCACGGATCGGAGTGTGGTCTGTTTTTTTCTGGTTGGGATCGGGTTATGTTTAAATTAGTCTAAACATTAAGATTATAATCAGTTTTGCTACTATTCTTTTTATGGCTATATCTGATAGATAATTTACTTTGCTATTTGATACTTTATTATGGTGAATGAATCGTTTGCGGATACAAACAATTATACGCCAAACAGCTATTTTATTTTTGTTTTTAAAACAAATTAAAGCAAAATTACAATTTTAAATTGAATAGAATACATTTAAATTTAATCAATGATTAAAAAAATAAACTCATAGAAAAGTGTTGTGTAATTTTTTGACTGCAACACAACTAATGTTCGAAATGCTAAAAATATGAGTACAACCATACAGTAAAAAGAAATTAATAGAGTGGCCGTATAATGTCTTGGGTTGATGCAAAAAATGTAACTCTAAAATCCGCTACATTAAGTCCAAATAAGCACCAACAAAACTATGTACTTTGAAACTCCGATCAATTCAAACTGGTTTAAACCAGTATTTCTTTGTTTTTGTTTTTTACCTTTTAAACTGTTATTGAATAGATGACTAAAATTTCGTTTAAAAAATAACGTTTTGTGCCATTATTGCTTGTAATACACGATCAGAATGCATGAAAGATACAAATAGATCAATCATAGGCAAGAATTATTTGATTATTTTTATCACATGATTTTGAAATATCAATATAGAAGCATCATTTAAGATTTTGCTTGAAAAATCAACATTCTTTCGTTAATATCTTAAAATCGTCTGCACTCTGAAATCTAGATTTTAGATTAATATTATTATTTAAGTGTTCATGCATGATTTTAATAGAATCTTTTCATCACTATATTTTATATAATGACATGGAATTATTAGTATGTTGTTAAATCATAAACATTTTTATCTACGTTATAAAGTATTAAAAATTTCTGAAAAAAAAGGAGAAAACCCTTAGCAATACAATTTTTTACTTAAAATGATATGTTTTCAATATTTTATTTAATTTTATTTTGACATTTAATTATTTTTATTTTTCCAATTTCAGTTATTTTAAAAGCAAACATTAATTTTAATAAATAATATAATAGAAAAAACCATTTAAAAAATTACTATTTCTTCGTAAAATATGCTTCAGCTGTAATTCATTTCTTCCAATCCGTCTTATTAATACGAAATTCCTTCCTCGTGCTTTTGTTTGAGACATTAAAATTTCAGCGATAAATGGTTTCATATTGCAAACCTTTTTTTTTTTTTTCGGTTTACTTCACCACCACCTATCTTTTTCCTCCATGGCGTACTGCAGCTGTGATAAAAAAAAAAAAAAAAAAAAAAAAAAAAAAAATCCTCATTTAAACTGACAGTTCACCAGTCTATCTATATAATAAAGGCCAAACGTATCTGTGCGTAACGCATACGTCATGTTTTGAATGGCAACACTTTCCGATGAAATTTCGGTTTTGCAATTTTCGCTATTGTAAACTTTTAAACTTCTAGATATTGCACGTTTTCAATCTTTATACCATCGTTTAGAGAAAAAAATGCACTTTTAAATGCCGTTTGTTAGAAAACTGTATCTCAATTTGTTTTTGAGATATTAATTTTTTTGTTATTTTTGGTTCAATTTCTCTAATGGTGGCAACTTGAATATTGCATTTATGTGGGAAAGAGAGGGAAAATAGCCATAGAGTAAAAAAGAAAAAAAAAATAGAGATTCAGTTTAGTGGCTGGAGGTGACGTACACACAACGGCGTGCTTTCACAAAAAAGAAAAACTTTTAGCGATGCAATTTTAATTCATAATACAATGAAATGCTATTTTATAATGCTAAAATATATTCAGATCTTTTTCATTTAGAGAAAAAATTATGTTAAAAAATTCGGTCTCTGTTCCATGTGATTGTTTTGTTTGGATCGAATGAGAGACTTAAATTGGAAGAATAACGCCCATCAAACCGTTTTAATCGCATACTGCACCTCCATCTATCTCTTTTCTCCATGGAAAATAACAGATCACTGTATATTTTAGTTGTCATTTTTTCATAGCAACTGAAAAAAATAGTAATTAAAAACCTGTTATGTCAATATATCGTCAGCTATAAAATCCGGTGAATGTTGTTGGTTTTATTTCGTTTTTATCTATGAATTTAGTGACTTTTAGTTCGTTGTAAACTTACTTTACAAAAGATACATCAATTAACCTTTACAAAAATGTATTTTAAAGAATATCTGGGTGTCATATTTTCTTAGTTGTTTTTAAGAACTGAGAATGCAATTTTATTTTTTGGCGAAATCTTTGGCTAATAACTGCTATTTTGCGTCTAATACGCAGGGCCGTAGTGAACAATAGGGAGGGCTCAAAAGAATGTAGGGGGGCTCATAGTTTTTTTCCCCTCTCTCTCTCTGACGCAGAAAGATAAAATAATGCATATTCACATTGTAAGTACTCTGTTTCTTATTAAACTGTTAAAATAACTTCATTTTATGCTTAGAAAAGTATATGATGATGAAATTTTTGAGTGTATAACTGGTGCAAAATAGCCCATCATGTTAGCTTCATATGTACAAATAGGATGAGGGAGTGTTGAAACACTTATTTTAGATACAACTTAGTAACTCTGCCAAACTGTGAAAAGGTTTCAAAACTAAATTAGATTTTTAAACAATATTTCATTTGAATTTTCGGAACAGAAATTCATTGAGTGATCTTGGAATCTTTTCCAGGGGGGGGGGGGGGGGGGGGGGGCTCAAAATATTTTTGGGGGGGACTGAGCCGCCAATACCGCCCCCTTAGCTACGGCCCTGCTAATACGGAAGTACCGATAATTTTTAAAGCTATATATGAATACATAAATAATATGTTTCATAAAAAATTGCTATTTGGAATTAGTTGGCAGTTTAAAAAGCCTATTACGCTGAAAAAAATTATTAACTTTCCAATTTTAAAATTTAAAAAAGTTTTTCTTCTTTACTTTGTGACCCGGGAACCCCGGGTTCGGTGTACTAGTGAATTTTAAAGGTCAGTTCAGTCCCAGCTTTTTAAATTATTTCTGCCAAAATTTAATGCAACCAGCCAACCATAAGAGAATAAAAGGAAAAAAAGCGAAAAAAAAAAGCGATTTTTTATGAGAGTGAGGTTTGGAATTTAATTAATTACTCAGTTAATAAATAGAATTTTGAAATTCTGAGCGTCAGGTGCATCATGAGAGATATTGGGCTACTCTCAGAAAAATTTTGAGCTTCGTACGTACCGTAGTTTTCGCTAACTATCGCAGACACACACACATACACACACACAGACAGAGCGATTTGTTATTTTATTAATATAAGATAATATCATATTACTCTATGGCAAAATTTTATAAATTGATGTGAGCTCACATTTAGGATTTTTTCCCCAAAAAAATATATTGCATTGTCGAGAAATAAGTCTTTCTACTCGGCCATTTTTAGATTTTTGGAAAGCTTTTTTTTAAAGTATTTTAAATTTAAGAAAATAGCCTGGTTTTCAGATTAAAATGTAAAAACATAGCTGTTAAATATTAAAAAAAAAATAATAATAAAAGTGTCAGCTGTAAATTCTGGGAAATTGTTTTATAAAATGCTCCAATACTTTAGATTGGAATAAAATGATTAATAATGACACATGACTTTTCAAGCATTTGAGAGGGTGTTACCTAAACAGGTGTTTTCCTGGGACGAGGAAATTATAAATAAAAGTATTTACAAAGAAACACGTAGAATTGATTTCAACATAAGATAGTTTCTTGTAATGTTTTATTATTAAAACACAAGTAGCATTATAATCGAGCATCTTTAAGCTGTCAATTATATTTATATTAATCTCGATTCAGAAGCAAAATGGTCATCTAATGATTCATATGCCTTAATTTGTTTGTTTATAATACCTATATGTTTTATCCGAAATCATTCATTTATAATTCTTCAAAATTCGATAAATGATTTTATGCTCGAATTAAAAAATTTTAATTCTTTCAGATTTCTTGATACGAATTAAGTAAAAGCGGAAAAAATAAGTCGCACTACTATTCTTCAAAATGCATTTTTGAAGAATAGAGAAAAGTAGTAAAGAGAAAGAGTTGTATCGCGTGCAAAATAAGTTTGAAATAAACTAAAAATCATTTCATTGATAAAATCAAAATTTACCTCGTTTTATAACAGACAATATTTTTAATATAGCACGTATTTTACTTGCAAAATTATTAACTTTTAAAGACAAAATGGCAAAAAAAGCTATAGTAATCTCGGGCTTTTTCCTTTATTTCCTTTACTTTTAATAGAAATGGGTACTTATGTTGCCGCAATTATAAAAACAGTGTTAAAAGCTACAAAAAAATTAATGTCTGAAAAACAAATTAAGATACAATTTTTAGATAAATTGTATTTAAACGTGCATTTTTTTTTCTCTATACGACGAAGTAAAACTTGAAAATGTGCGATGTTTAGAAGTTTAAAAATTTGACATAACAAAGAATGCAAAACCAAAATTTCATTTCAAATTTCAATGTGTTGCCATTCGCAAAATGACGTATGCATTACGCAGAGATAAGTTTGGCCTTTATAATATAGATAGACAGACTATTGCCCAGTTTCCCCAGCTAACCTTAATTATTTCAAACTGATCGAAACATAGTACTGTCACAATAGCGGAATTTTATTATTTAAGTTTCTTAAAATGTTTTTGAATCGATATATTTTTGAACGCTTCATAATTCGTGAGCTGGGTGGCTAAAATGTTTTAACAATAAAAATTGTAATGCCTGTAAATATACTTATGAATTGTTCTGTTTATTTTAACGAATTTTTAATGTAAAAATAGCTACAACCATAAGATTGTGAAATCCCGTCCTAATATGTGGAAGTACAGCAATTTTCAAATGCAGGAATGAGGTTTCAAAATGTTGAAACTACAGCTACTGAAGTCAGGTAAATACAGTTATAGTAGGCCAAAAATTTTTAAAGATCAAAATCAAGCCTAATATGTATTTCTGAAAATCGTTTCATAGAAATCTGATTGAGTAAAATACTGAAATGTTACCTTTTCTTAAAATGTTTGGAATAAAAGTTTTTTTTCTGCGTATGTGTTCAATTAAAGTGTCTATAAAAGGAGATTTTTTTTCATTTTTTTTCATTTTATGAAGAAATAAGTTTTTTATTTTAAACATTGTTTCTTTAATATCATACTTTATTTTATATTAAATTATTGTAATACTCTATCACAATTGTAACTAACTCGTTGGATAAGTCAAAAATTTAAATATTCAAGCATCAAAAGTTTACTAGGCCAAATACTGGAGTGTAAGAAAACGTAACATTTTTTATTTTTCGTTTTTTTTTTTCGAAAAATATATTTTGAAACATTAAATACTTATTCTTATACGTGAATGATAGGACTAGGCTATAAATATATATATCTTCTTATATTTACACTCATCATTAACAATTTAATACCAATTAGATAAATGTCCTAGTGGTCCACTACAGGTGAATTTACCTTACCGAAAGTTAACGCAAACCAATATTTAATTTTTAATAGTGCATTATATGCGTCTTTGAAATTATTGAAGTTTCTGATTTAAAAAATTACAAAGTTACGATAGTTTCATTTTTTCTTTAAATGCATTGAGAATGAGCGATTCTAAGTAATTTTAATAAATCAAGTTCAGTATGCTTTTCTTAACTGTTCAAATCTGGAGATTTTTATCTTAACGAAAATATTACGCACAACTTTTATCAATTAAAAATTTCCGAAATTTCAGTTTTAGGTCTTATCAGAATTATCTATTATCCGAGCCACTTTCTTTCTATTTAAGCTATTGCTATTAATTAATAGTATATATTATTACATTGAAATTGAAAGGTTTATAAATTAAGTGACATATTTTGTAGCATACTCGATAAACGTAAGTCATATGTTAACATACTTTTTCTACATTATCTTCTTTTGCCCTCAATCAAAAACAAATAATGTGTAAAAATTCTAATGTAAACAAATATTAAAAATTTTCTTTAAAAAGTTTTTGAACGAAAAAAGAAAATTTATTGTGTTTATGCTACTTTCGTTCAAGCTTTATGTATGTTACGTATGAATGATTCTAATGTATTTCAAATAAGTTTTCTTCAATTCAGTTTTTGTGAAAATCGTTATTTAAAAAATACTTCTATATAATTTAACTGCATTTTTAACGCTTTTACAAGAGTATTTCAAGCTTAAAAAAACTAAATGTTCTTTTAAAAATTAATAATGCACATTTTTACGCTTTGCCTAAATGCAATGTTTTTGTACTTTCAGTCCCACTATTTTCGAATAAAAATATTAGTTTTATTTAATGCAGAGCAAATTGCGATTTAATGAACCGAATTTTTTCTTTGAAAATAATGGTACTAAAAATATTTTATTTTCTCCTGAAAAATAATTCAGTCATAAAATATTTTCACACTTAAAATAAATCACAAAAATATCTTTATTTTGGTACTTAACTTATAATAGCGATAGATTAACTTTTATTTATTAAATAGCTTCTAATAAGAATTTTATAGGTCTAAATATTCATGACGAGCAAATTGAGATGAGAGTGACACAGCCTTTTTTTGGTTTTGACTGGTCAATGTATAAATGACCGATATTCACACCAAAAAAGTGTTTGGTGCCAATTTTGAAATAGCATTGAGAATACTGAGATCTTAATTTTCAATCACTGTTAAGTAATAATAATAATAATAATAATAATAATAATAATAATAATAATAATAATAATAATAATAATAATAATAATAATAATAATTCAAAACTATCAAGCAGGATATTATAAAAAAATATTTAATAAAAAATATTTAAAACTTAAAACAGAAAGCTCATAATAAATACAGGTTTTAATTCAGAGTAAATTTGTTATTTTTTTATCATACGAGTAATACCTGTTAAAGTAATATAATACACATTTCTGTAAATCAGAATGAACTGTATTTGGCTTAGATACTTGGGTGAAAGTCCTTTCCTGAAAAATCAGCCTTTTTCTAATATGTACTACGCAATAGACCATTTTATTGAACCATTATTGAACTTTATATAGATCTAAGGAGGAAATTTGCGTTTTTTGCTTTACTAAATAGATATGGCGCTATAAATTTTTAAACTAAATATTTCCCAAAAGATTTATGGTTCAGTTACGCTTTATCCCATCAAAAATATAAGTATGAAATAATGCCAAGTTTGTTAACAGTTTCATTAATAAAAGAAGTGAAATCTAACTGGAAACCAAGTTCTTTCGAAGCCCCTTAAATCATAGCTCATGTTATGCATAAGATTCTTCAATTTATTAAAATGATTTGTTATGCCATATGCTACTAAGTTGAGTGACGTGACAAGTTTATATCTATCAAATTTAATCTTCGAGTCTGAGCACAATTTAGTCTAGTATGTCATTGCCAAAGGTATATTCAATCAAGTATTGAATAAGTATGTCGAAAAGATATATGAAATATTAACCGGTGCCAGAATTCTGGCTAATTTTTTACTCCAGTCGGGTTTATTTTATACTTACTGTATGTATATCTGTATAACATTTGTATATACGTTTATGATTTGAATAAGGCATTATTTGTGTGCGTATGTGTGTTTTAATAAAATATGTCGAAGTTAAGGTATTGATATGTTAAAAAAATGATTACATTTAAGTTCAGACCAACGAAGTAGAGCAATTTGGATAAGAGAAAACTTACCAAGTCACTCTTTTGAGTAGCTAATAACATAACAAATCATTTTAAGCATTTGAGAGTTCTATTCATGGCAGAAAAGGATTTAAGGAGCTTCAAAAGAACTTGGTTTGCAAATAGATCTCAATTCTTTTATTTGTGAAACTGTGAACGAAATTGGCATTATTTTACATTTACATGTTTAATAAGATATCACTATTTTGGGTTGTAAAAGTTGGTATTTGTTTCTTTTATGAAATAATTAATCTTAACATTAAATCACCTTTATTTAGTATTAATTCCTATCGCAGCTTTCTACTGCATACCCGTTCCCTGTGGTATCTAAGTAGATTTTCATTGGTCCATGTAATCTATCTTTACACCTAATTTCAACTTCCTAAGTCACCTGGAAGTGTGATAGTAAAACATTTTGATGAGTGAGTCAGTTAGTCAGTCATTGATAAAAATAGTGTTTTTTGTATGGCAGATTC
This sequence comes from Maratus speculifer, assembly GCA_964019185.1. Taxonomy (NCBI): domain Eukaryota; kingdom Metazoa; phylum Arthropoda; class Arachnida; order Araneae; family Salticidae; genus Maratus; species Maratus speculifer. The sequence continues at coordinate 35,331,275 of OZ025291.1, read as the reverse complement.
TCGTGAACTGTAGGAGTTTTTTGTGAAATTTATAGGTTTTACAAGACACGCAAGATTGCAAGTGTGCAGGTCAAAGAAATTTTAAGTTATTGGGGGGAGGAGGGTAAGGCAAAAGGGACCCGAATTGGTTCGTGTAATGTAATCCATGGCCTCCCTTTTGGTGTTGCAAACTTGGCTGAAATACTGCTGTGTATTTAGATATACTGGCGTCTTTTCTAACAGTTTTTTCTATAAAATAAGCAGATTTTTTTTAAAGGTTTAGAATAAAATGTATGTGTTTTTTTCTCCTGGTTTTTCTTCAAAAGTATTTTTTGAAATTAAAATCCAGTTAATAAAATTAAGTTTCGTGTATTATATAAGAGTGTGGCATCTGTCTCGGCCTTTCGAAACTAAGACTCAGACGCGGAATTCAATCGTGTGTCTGTTTTCATAGTAGACGCATGTCTTCTTTGCATTTGACGAAGAAATAGTCAATTGTTTCGAAAGGCCAGGCGACTTTAAGAATTTTTTATTTTGTTTTTAAAACGACTGTTCGCATTAATTCAAATCTGTTTCAACTTAATTTCTACAAGAATCATCTAGCTTAAAGATAATTTGGATTTAATTTAACTAAAAGAAATATTTTAATGGAAAATTAGCAGCTCTAAATATATGTGATTTATTTTGGAACATGCTAGAGTTATTTAAAAAAAATTCTACTTCAAAACTCAACTTTATACTCATGGAAAACGAAATTCTTTGAAAAGAGGTTAACGCTTGTAAAGGTAATAACTGTTTGCTTAAATGGATTTGAAAGGAATGTGAAGATTACTTATTTAAAATAGCTTCGTATTCTCCTGTTATGAATTAAGATAAATGAATCTGAATACTTTCAATACAATTTAATTTATCTAAAATGTTTACACAGTATGAAATTTCAACATAAAGTTGTAAGTGTTACATTACAATTTGGACTTTACGCAATAAAATTTTTAATTTTGCGAGTTACTTTTCATTAACAATTTTATCTTACATATCAAAATATGGTTTAATTCCCTTGCTTCAAATTTCCAATTTTAGATTACAGAGTAATTTCTTTGCAAATTACAAGTATTAAATTATCTAAACATTTTCATAATTATTGATTTGTCGTTGAAGCATTAAGTTACACTGTCAGAAAAATTCGTCAATATACACTAAGTTATCGTTATTTTTTCACAAATAATTTCTGTTCTCCCAGAAAACGTATTTGTTCTGTGAGTTCATTCCGAGCGTCGAAAAATGAGGAAAAGTTTCCGTTTATATCCAGCACGCATGCGCATTGGGTCTGTTAGTAATAAGTTCGAATTTATTTTTAAAATGAAAAACAAAAATATTCTATTGATTAAAATGTCTAATTTAGTTTTAAAAGACAAAAATGTTTTCGAATTTAAAAATAAATAACAATTACTTTCTTTATTCGTTCAAAAATTCTCACAAATAGAACATCCATGTTTTTTCTCTAACATTCTACGTAATATATTTAAAATTCACATTTTTATACTATATTAATACTAAACGTAAAAAAAACCCAGCCACAGTTTCATTAAAGATGAAATCTTTCCGAGATTAACTGCATAATTAAAAGCTTTTTAACGAAATACACCAACCCACACCATATGAAATGAACGGTTCTATTTTAACGCACAATCATCATGAGCAGCCGTAGCGCCGTGGATTAGCGTTGGTCTGGTAATCCTGGGGTCCTTGGTTCGATCCCCGCCTCTTCCGCATTGATTTTTTCCAAACTTTTTTCAAGTGACGGATATTTTTCCTCTTTTGACAGAGAAAAAAATAAACAGAAAATCGTCAATATACAGACAATTTCTGGCAGCAGTGCTGCCAGTGCATTTTCTGTGAAAAGACGGAAGTTTTTTTGAGAGTGTACAGAATTGATTTTTAAAATATGCTTCTCATATTTAAAAAAAATAAAGTTTGAATATATTTTAAAATTAATCTTTTAAAATTAATTTTATCTTGAGATTTTTACACACGTCACAATAATTAGCTTAAATTGCTAAAAACATTCTTTTAACTACTGAAACCGCACTCTCAGGAGTTACAAAATATAGGCGGCCTATAATCCAACTCTTTACATATCATTTTATTTACATTCTACAAACATCTTTTAATATACTAAATTCGGCCGTGCACTAAAATATTTTATTTAAAGTAAAAAACAAATTTAAAGTATGTGCCTGTCTTAAAATTGCTGTTTTTGCGAAAAAAAAAATATTTTTTATTTATAATATTTAATAATATAATTTTAAATATTTGTTTTTTTTTATTTTGGGTTCAGCGTTCATTAGAAGCAAAGTAATAGTCCAAAACATAAACTTGAAATGAATTTTCTGAAACCCTTGGAGACCATTTAAAGAACTATAGAAATGTAAATAATGCATTTTAATACACATTTATAAAATATATGATACATACACAAATACATAAACACTTGAAACTAGGATGGATTTTAAAGTAGTGAACTTTATAAATAATTTTTAATGCTGACCAAATTGTTAATTTCCATTTTCTCAAAAATTGTGTTTCTCATTGTGTACGTTTATGAAAAACGTAATTTCTCAATATAAGGTACCCTGGGGTAATAACGCCACGTTAAGGTTCTGTCAATTTTCACTGTTTTGTTTTAGATTGTATTTTTCAAACAAATATAGGATCTGATACAGCAACTCATTGACTATCTATATAAAATAAAATAATTTAACAGATATGTATTCATAAAATGTAATGGCGTCTTTTCTTGACCAATGCTATTTGGCGTTAATACCCACCTATATGGGTAATAACGCCATGCAATAAAACTATAAAACAAGATGGAATAGTGGCATGTAGATTGCCCAATTCTAAAAATACAAACTCTACAGCTCTAGAAATTGACAAATTGCAATCTAAGTTATTGAAAATGTACAATTTTTTATGACTCTGAAAGAAAAAAAAAGGTGTGGTGGTGGCGACGGAAGGAGAGAAAAGAATATCAGATTCTAAGCTACGTTTTGCTTAAAAATGACCATTTAAATAGAATTATTAGAAAGATTGCACGGATTATTTGAATCAGTATTTATATTCCCATGTATGCATTCTATGCGATAGAAAAATTGATTTTTTGTGAACGTGAAAGAAATAGGAGTGAGGGGGAGCTTCAACAGAGTATAACACCCTGTGTCTATCTTTGCTTAAAAAATCCCGCTTAAATATGATTATAAGAAACATTGCATGGTTTTAACCATTCATATTGTAAAATTTTAATCATGTGAAGTTTTATAATAACTAGAGTTATATGTAATAAATATTTTTGTTAAACCTAAACTGCTGTTAGCGTCTCACATACCGCTGACTTTTTCAAGTTTCAGAGTTTAACTTGCAAGTTTTAGTTTAACTATAGATACCGGGGAAATTTTGTTTCATTTGTAGTCCTATTACTATCTCTGGAGACTTTTGAATAGCTGAATTTTATTTATAATAGTCCTGTATATAAGGTTTAATATAAAAATAATATTCTAAAAGTTAATTTAATATTTTATTCATCGTTAGATTAAGCGATCTGACAAGCCGCTTACAGTAAATTATGCGACAATTTTTGTCACAGCAGTTAAGGGTTAATACTATTATAGTAATCTAGTAAATATTTTTTAACCCATAACTCCACACTAATGCGGAATCTCCAAACCTACAGTTATATTGTCGACGTTTTAAAGAACATGCTTTAATAAATTTTTAATAAATTGAATAAAATTTTTGATTAAAAAATATTATCCCAAAGAGATCTCTTATTCAATTTTATACATAATTCATATGGTTATATATCATTATCTCTATATTAGCAAGAAAATTAACCTTTAACTGCTGTTAGCAATCTGACTGAACACTGTACCCCCCCCCCCCCCAAAAAAAAATAGCGTTTAACTTGTATTTTCCGGTTTAACTATAGTTACAACTGAAATTCTCTTTCGTTTGGAGTTCTCGTAATATTGTTAGAAATATTTGAATAGATTAAATTTAATTAGAATTAATTCTGTACAAAAAATTTAGCGCAGGAACAGTATTCTATGATTTTTAATCATGGATCGCCTTTTAACCTTTAACTAATGTTACCGGTCTCGTAGACCACTATTTTTCTTTTAATTTTTTAGTTTAACTTGTAATTTTCAGTTTAACTGCAAACACTACCGACATTTTGCTTCATTTGAAATTTTAGTACTATCACCAGAGACTAAATAGGTGAATAAAAAGTATAATACTCTTGTATAAAAAGTTTACAAAAACACAATCCTATGAGTTATTCCCGCCTTTTATTCATCTTTCAATTTTGCGGTCTCAAAAACCGCATCACGTTCATACGTTACAATTTCTGTCACATCAGTTAAAGGTTAAATTTATAAAGTTTTGAAAAACCGAACGCTGAGAAAGCGGACAGTTAAAATTTCGAACTCAATTGAACAAGCCAGTGGAAATTTAATAGAAACCTGATTTTGAAGATGTTCGAATTTGAATCTTGAAAACATTTTGATATAGTTTTATTTACAAGAGTTAAAAATTATTTTTTACATTAGTAAAAAAAAAGTAATATAAGAAAAAAAATAGAGAGATTATTTTTAAGTATTGGGCACCCCCCCCCTTAATCTTACCATTTCATAAACCCCCTTCGGATATAGTTCGGCCACTGTTGGGAATCAACCGGGGTAATAACGCCAATCCCTGGCGTTATTACCCCGGGATACTTATTGCGCAGTAAATCCTAAACTACAAATTATCTCCAGAAGATATCCAAAATCTTCTACAACAATTTAAAAGTACATGAAATACACTAAAAATTTACGTAATAAACAAAGTATTTCCGGATAAAAAATATAGCCTTCACATCAAAAACCTTATCTCGCAAATTTTAGATCAAGCGTTAATTTTAGTTGCTTGTAAAAACAATAAGACCTAAAAATGAAACAAATTAACTTGAAGCTGTTTTTTGCAATTTATATGACTCAAAACCCTTCTGCGCAGAGCACATGGGTGTCATTTACCTGATTATTTCATAATTATGCAAAATATAAGCACTTGGCGTTATTACCCCGCCTGGCGTTATTACCCCAGGGTACCTTATATATATATATATATATATATATATATATATATATATATATATATATATATATATATATATATATATATATATATATATATATATATATTTATATATATATATATATATATTGAAATAAAATTATAAAATTGTGCAACAAGGTCTGGCTTATATGAAGCAAAATGTAGCTTGTAAGTTTATTTATATAATTTAAGAAACATTTTTATGAAAAATACACATTTTTTTAAAAATCACGTTTTGTATGGGAAATTTGGTATATGTTAATAAATTTAAGAGGTGTTTAATTTTTTTTTTTTTTTTTTTAACACAATAAACAGTTTGACAATATAGTGTAAAACTTGTTAAAACAAAGTGAAATATATTGAATATATTTTGTTACTGAAAGTTTGGCACGAAAGCAAATGTTTGCTAACATTTGATTAAATAGTGCTTAAATTTAGAAAAAAAAAATCCATTCACTAGAATCACTATATTTTTGCAATACCCGTATATTACTCATGTTTTAAGTGTACCTTATTTTCAGGCATTATTTTATTCAATACAAAAAATCATATATATATATTTTTAATTTAGAAGTATATTTTTGTGATAATCGAAAAACTGGTTTTAAGTGATTTTTTTTTAATTAAAGTTTTTTAATACTGAACATTGAGGGCAGTAAAGACACTATATTAAATGGGACTAAACGTGTATATCTTTTGTATAAAAGGAAAAATTGATGTCTCCGTAGTGGAGATAACGGAGTAGCAAGGGTTAACATCCTTTATTAATATAGATTTTGACGGATTGTTATCGAGGAGTTCTGAAACAATGAACTCCTTAACTAAAAAAAAAAAAAAAAAAAAAAAAAAAAAAAACTACGTTATAGATTTTTAGAAGAAAAAGATTGTTTTTGTGAATTTTTGTTCGGATTAATAAATGATTATCCGCTACAGATAGTTGTGTCCTAATCATTTTACAAAGGAGAAATCTAAAGACCTTTATCCTAAGCTAAATTAAACACCAGTGATTATCAATTTACGTAAAAAGTGCTAGTAATATGCTGTACTAGCAACATCGTTGATAGCAATATTGCACAATTTTCTGGAATGATGATTCCCATATGGATAAGCGTCTATGACTTACGCAGCTAAATATCTACTGATGCGAGCTAAATATCTAATAAACGATAAAGTGGTCTTCAGTTAAGACTTTGTAATTAATAACAATGTTGGAGAGATTTTTGGTAAATAGCGAGGCTAAAAATTACGACAACAAACCATTGTACAAAACTTTTCCCTTTTGAATTTTACTTATATTCATACCTTTTTACTTTTTTTCTTATATTCATTGGAAATAATAGCTAAAACTATTTATGTATGTGAATGTAAATCTGTAAATATAACATTCCTCTTATCATAAAACTTTTATTGAAGTATAAAATAATAAAGTGACATATTTCTACTATTTATTATATTATTTCTTTTATTACTAAGCGATTTCTACCATCATTATGATATTTTTTTGTAAAAGTAAACATTGAATATAAGTTGCAAAAGTTTAAAAGGATTATTCCGTTGTCTGCTTTTTAAAATCCATAGGCTTATTTATTGTTGAATGTTGACTCAAATTTTACGACAAAATTAATAAATTCCCTTTTCATACATAATAAAAAATAACAAACATGTAATTTATCATCTTCAACATCAGCATCTCAATATTAATACTTATAATGTATCTATTTTAAATTAATTTGTATGACATGTCAATAAGTATACTACCTACTTTTTGATTTTTTTTATTACTAAGAAATGTTGCGTCGAGAACTGGAGTGGAATATTCTACATGTTTTTGAAAAATGTATTTGAAGTATCAAAGCATTGTATGCCATATTATCAAATGCTGTATAATGCAATTTATTATTTTTGATTTTTTTTTCAAGTGATGAAGCCCGTTTAACGGATGATATAATGTTACTGGGGTATAAAGTAGATAGTGAAAGCGTGAATCAATGGTCCACTCTGTGACAGTCATCGTAATCGCCATATGTTTACCGTAGACGTTTTGCCGACTTTAACACTGGCAAGTCGTAAATTTTCTTTTTTATAACCATTCACTTCTTACGAAAAAACATGTCTTTATTAAGAAAAAATCCGCCTCGATATATATATATTTTTTTTTTTTTTTTGAAATAGAGTTGTTGATGTTACACTGTTAAGTAAAATCATTTGTTATGAATCTAAATGTAAACACAAAAGAGGATAAAATATATGTAGTTAAAAATGAAAACTTAATTACAATTAAAATTAGTAAGCATGGTACGTTCAATGCTTCTTTTCTACTCACATTTAGGGACTAGGCTCAGTCCAATTAATCGGTAACTCTCAGTACGGCTGATAAAAAAAAATTGACCATTTCAGCCTCGCATAAAAAAATAACTGTGTTAACTTCTCCGATATACCTTATTTAATTCCCCTTTTTCAGAAAATCTTAAAAAATCTTTACAAACGTCTAAATACGCCCATTGGTTTTCATTGTAAAATAAGATTTTTCAATGCCAGAAATACAGAAAAAACTATTTTTTTTCTTACATTGTACTATTTTTCAGTGCAGGTTTACGAATCGAAGAGTTTAATAAAAATAAAACGACAATTTCTTTTTAATTATGGATAAAGCGAATTTTTCATCTCATGACATCATATCAATCAGGGTGATTAAAAAAAATTGGAGAAAATGATATCACAAATCAAGCATACAACAAGGATAAAAAATCACATAGGAACATAGGGTCGCAAACTACTCATTGAGTCACAAATACCGGTCATTTTATTCTAGCTACAACTGGTTTGAAAGTAATAATTTCGAGGAAAATGAAAATATTGTCATGAAAATACAACGATATTTACCTTATTTTGTGTGAAACATGATAACGTTACCAAAAGATTTGGAAATACAAATTGTTCAAGCACTTGATAATACCGTATAAACTGATTATCACAGTCCAAAATGTGAGGTATCAAGTGCATATTGCTGGTGCGCATAATGCAAACTTCTATCACCTTTGTTTTGTGTTATCACATTTAAAACAAAGATGAGAATGTCTGTTAAATGTTTTATCATAATATACTTCAATTTTCTGAAATTTATTACCGTCAACCCAAATTGAATTAAGATGAAATACCCTGTATTTGTGATTTAATAAGGGGTTTGAGGCCCTATGTTCCTATGTTATTTTTTATCCTTGCCGTATGCTTGATTTGTCATATCAATTAGTCCACGGTTTTTTTAAATCACCCTGTATATATTTTAAATCAGACAGACACATGTAATATTTTTATATATTGTAAAATTTAGGCAAATTGCGGAAAATTTTGTGTATTAAAAATAAATCGATAAAAAAAATAGAATTAACGATAAAGAATTTACGGGCCTATCAAACAAAAAGTTGAACTATTACATCATTATTCATCAAGTTTTGACAGCAATTTAATAGTCTTCTTTCTAAGAGAAAAACATTTAAGAAAAATGTGTATAAAAGTTCCTTTTAACATATTGAAAATATATTATATATTTCAATTAATCTTCATAATGAATTTATATCGTAAGTGTTATCAGAAACATCTGTTGCAAAATACGTATCTGCTTATAGCTATCAGGTGTCATTTTAAAAGAAATGCACACTTATTCCACGAACATCTGAGATGAAACATTATTAATATATCTATTTTGTGAAAACTATGTAAGTCCTTTGTGTAAAATTTAATAAAGTTGAGTGTTCTTTAGATTTTAAAAATTGTATATACATTTTATTTCATGTACTGTACAATTCGGGAGTGTGATATAGAGCTTGTATGAAAGCTGGATCACTTTCCTTTCAAATAAATTACATGTGTTACGAATTTTGTAAATAGTTAGTGTTTATACTGTAAAATAATGTAAATAATCTTATTAAGCTCCATTTCTTTACTAATATTAGTTTTGTACGGTACGACACAAAGGCAACAGGACATGAGTTCAACGAAGGTGACAAAGTTTGGTTGTGGAATCCGATACGTCGTAAGGGACTGTCGCCAAAATTACAAAGAAATTGGGACGGTCCTTACACAGTCGTCAACAGGCTGAATGACGTCGTTGTACGCATACAAAAATCGCCACACGCCAAATCGAAGGTCGTACACTATAACCGGCTAGCCCCTTATTTTGGCCAAAGTGATCAGAAATTCGAAACTTGAATTTCAGACCATGGTCATGAAAGTCACTTTTTGTAAATATGTAAATAGTAATTAGTTCTTATTTATGTAAATTTTATTATTATTGTTATTATTTATTTATTTATTTATTTATTTGTTTATTTATTTTAAGTGTTTTCCTCTAACTCAAGGATTGCACTGCCCGGGACGTGCAGTCTTTGAGGAGGGGGTAGTGTTACGAATTTTGTAAATAGTTAGTGTTTATACTGTAAAATAATGTAAATAATCTTATTAAGCTCCATTTCTTTACTAATATTAGTTTTGTTACATTGTCTCTGTTATCAAGCAAACTTGTCTATTATTTTCAGTGAATGTCTATGGCAGCTTTGCGAAATATTTGAGATATCGCCAAGTTGGCGTCACTTTTGGCGACTAATTTTGGTCGCCAAATTTGGCGATATATCGCCAAGTTGGCGACAAACTTGGCGATTGTTGGCGATGGTAACCCTTCCCTATTTATGGTAACCCCCCTTAGGTCTACTGATACATTGTTTGTTGTTCCGTGGTTTTCCAGGTTTTTCTAGAAATTTCTAGCACATGCTACGAGACTATATATAAGGAGAGCGATACGAGCTGTTGTTGTCATTATTTACCAGTCAGTCATTGAGTGAACAAGGCGTAAGCAAGTTTGCTTGAGTTTCATCTATGTTGTTTTGAATGTTATTAAGTGTTGAGACGTTGTATAAAGAGTCTTTGGGGTCTAAAGCTGTAATTGTACGATAGATTTGAGCAGTTATTTTTGAATATCCAGTAATATTTGTGAGTTTCGAAGACTCTGTTGTTCTGAAGTCTGTAAATAAATTATTTTCTACTTTTCTAAGAGCAAGAGTTTGAAGTTGTCTAACCATAAGATCAAAAGAACCCAATATACGCTACAACATTTGGTGGCAGGAGTCGGGATCTTATGGCGAAAACAAGAACTATGGACGGACAACTAAAAGAACTGTTAGAAGCTATTAACGTATTAAGAACAGTGCTGACCAATAAAATTGATAAAGGCCAAGAAGAGTTGGCGGATAAAATGAATAAAGGCCAAGAAGAGTTGGCGGATAAAATGAATAAAGGCCAAGAAGAGTTGGGGGATAAAATGAATAAAAACGAAGAAAGAATGGAGCAGTTGACAAACAAAATTGACAAATGCCAAGAAGAAGTGACCGAAAAGATTAATATAGGCCAAGAAGAAATGAAGAAAACTTTAGAAGAAAAGTTCTCGTCGGTAGAGAGACGAATAGAGGAAGTAGAAGAGAAAATTCAGAAAGAAGTTAGTAATGTAGAAGAGAAAATGGAAAGGAAAATAGAGGAAGTAGAAGAGAAAATTCAGAATGATGTTAGAAATGTTGAAGAGAAAATGGAAGGAAAAATAGTTGAAATAGATGAAAAGCTAAATAAAAGAGTACAAGATCTCGAGAAGAAGCTTTCAGCGTCCAGTGGTAATTATGAAGAATTTAGGAATCCGCCTGCTTCTCCCGTGCACATCAAGCTGTCGACATATGACGGAAAGAGTTCCTGGCAAGTTTACAAGACCCAATTCACCATTGTAGCCGAAGCGAACAAATGGAGTGACGAGGTGAAAGCTTGTCAACTGGCAGCATCTTTAAGAGGAGAAGCCGCCGACGTGCTGCAAACATTGCCCGATATGACGCAACTCAATTTTGAGACTTTAAGTTGTGCACTTGAAATGAGATTCGGCGAAAAATTCTTCAAGGATTATACGAGAATACAAATGAAGAGCCGCCATCAAAAATCGAGTGAAACCCTTCAAGAGTTTGCCTCGGAAATTGAACGGCTTGCAAATTTAGCATTCATTGACTGTCCAACAAATGTACGGGAAATGCTCTCACTGCAATATTTTATAGACGGAATAAAAGACCCAGAAGTGCATAGAGCGGTACGAATGGCAGATGTACAGGATTTAAAGGCTGCACTACTATATGCCTTAAAGTTGGAAGCAGCTACACAAGCCAGCCGAAGAGATCGTCATTCAGTCCGAGGGGCAACGGTGAACAAAAGCTCAGACACTGAGATCGACTTCTTGAAAGAAATTAGGAAATTAAATCAAGAGATTGAAGCTTTAAAATATGGAAGAACAAGCGCAAGAAGACAGAATCTCACGTGCTGGGGATGCGGTGATACAGGACATCTCCGAAGAAATTGCCCCAAAATCCACGAACGTGAGATAAATTCAAACAGTCAGCAGGGAAACTAAATTTAGGCCATCTCGCGGGGCGGAGGTTGCCAGAGAATGAAAAGCCCCACCTGAAGATCCTCCAGATATCAAAAATGAGCGGCGGTGATAACGAATTATATGTGATAGGCTTTATTAACGGAATTCAGTGCCGTATGATTGTCGATACAGGAGCCAATGTGACAATAATAAGAGAAGATTTGGCTCGAAAATTGAAATGTAAACTCATCTGGACTCCACCATGCGTTACCCTGCAAACTGTGACGGGCGACAAGATTGGCATATATGGAAAGGCCAATTTAACCATGCACTTTGGAGGAACGAAATATTACCATACGGCATATGTGGCTGACATAACAGATCCTTGCTTAATCGGGCTAGATTTTCTGAAGAAGTTTGGCTTCAAGCTTGATTTCAAAAATAACAAAATGCTCTCAAAATTTGAAGAAATAAGTCTTTTTGGATTAAATAATGAAATTGAATGTAAACAAACAGTAATAGCCAAAGAAGACATCAATCTAGATCCAAGAACAGAATTTTTAGTTCCAGCTGTAATTAAAAATGAAACTAATTATCGATTTGGCCATATAGATTATCCCGAAGACAATAGTAAACAAGCAGGAGTATTGGTGGCTTCATCTGTGGTGGACCTCTCGAAGAAGACCATTCCAGTCAGAATTGCTAACATCAGTGATAAGACGAGGACTATCAAGAAGGGAGAGGTGATAGCGTCATGTGCTCCTGTGACGTGCATAAGTCGAAATTCCAGTCACTCTGAGAAATCTTCAGATAATTTAGTCAAGGATTTGTTACAAAATACGGACTTAGATCCAAACCAGAGAGATGCTGCTGAAAGTTTAATTAGAGAATTCCAAAGTTTATTTTCCCAAACATCTGAAGACTTTGGACGAACTAAAATGGCACAACACCGAATTGACACCGGATATCACTCTCCTATTAAACAGCACCCTAGACGATTACCTTTTGCCAAGCAAGAAGAGGTGCAGAATTTAATTAAAGATATGGAAGAAAATGACGTCATCGAACCATCAACAAGTCCATGGGCATCTCCGATTGTATTAGTAAGAAAGAAGGATGGTTCTACAAGATTTTGTGTAGACTACCGCCGACTGAATGACGTCACTAAAAAGGATAGTTACCCTCTACCAAGGATCGACGACACTCTCGACACACTTGCGGGCAACACTTGGTTCTCGACTTTAGACTTGAAGAGTGGTTACTGGCAGGTAGAGATCCATCCCGACGACCGCGAGAAGACTGCCTTTACAACGGGACAAGGATTATGGCAGTTCAAGGTAATGCCTTTTGGTCTATGTAACGCACCTGCAACTTTTGAACGCCTTATGGAAACGGTTCTTCGGGGACTGTCATATGAGGCATGTCTTGTTTATTTAGACGATATCATAATCATAGGAAAATCTTTTGATGAACATCTGAACAACCTCAGGCGGGTGCTACAAAAGTTAAAGGAAGCTAATTTGAAGTTAAGCCCTTCGAAGTGCAGTTTGTTTCGCAATGAAGTCGCCTACCTTGGACACATCATTTCGGCGGAAGGGGTTAGGACTGATCCGGAGAAGATATCGGCCGTGAAAAATTGGAGTCGTCCAGCAGATGTTCACCAGCTTCGAAGTTTTCTAGGATTATGCACCTATTACAGAAAATTCGTCAAAGGCTTCTCGATGATTGCAAGACCACTTCATAAATTAACAGAAGCCAATCAAAAATTTATGTGGACACAGGAATGTGACGCTGCTTTCGAAAAGCTTAAGGAGGCCTTGACATCCACTCCAATTCTGTCGTATCCTCAAATCGATAAACAGTTTATACTTGATACGGATGCAAGCAACGAAAGCATTGGCGCTGTACTGTCCCAGGAAATCGATGGCCAGGAGCGTGTTATCGCCTATTTCAGCAAGTGCTTGTCAAAGGCCGAGCGAAACTACTGCGTAACAAGAAAAGAGCTTCTTGCTGTAATGAAAGCCATAGACCACTTTCATCACTATCTTTACGGTCGAAAGTTCCTGATCCGAACTGATCATGCTTCTCTAACTTAGCTATTGAATTTTAAGAACCCTGAAGGCCAAATAGCCAGGTGGATACAAAAGCTTCAAGAGTACGATATGGAGATACGCCATCGAAAAGGCTCATTACATGGAAATGCAGATGCTCTCTCAAGAAGACCCTGCTCAGAGAATTGTAGATACTGCGACCGGGTTGAGAAGAAATTTAATGTCAAAGGTCCTATAGTAAGACAAGTTACAACTGGGTCTACATCATCGCAAGATCCGTGGAGTGACGAGAGCCTGCGTAAAGATCAAATTGCTGATCCTGAAATTAAGCCAATTCTAGAGCTGAAAGAGGAGTCCAACAGGAAGCCCAGCTGGCAAGACATGGCCCATTACCATCCTACGACTAAACGTTATTGGGCTCTCTGGGATTCCTTATATTTGAAGAACGGCATCTTGTACCGAAAATGGGAGTCTGACGATGGAAAGACATGTAGATGGCAACTACTACTCCCTAAGTCGAGAATTTCTATGGTCCTTCAAGAACTGCATGGTAGTCCCACAGGAGGTCATTTTGGTGTAATGAAGACCCTGCAAAAGGTTCGAGAGCGTTTCTACTGAAATAATGTTCGCAGTGACGTGGAGAAGTGGTGTCGAGCTTGTGACACCTGTGTAGCACGTAAAGGTCCTAAGAGGCGCACCCGTGGACGATTGCAACGTTATAATGTAGGAGCTCCTTTCGAACGAATTGCCCTAGACATCCTGGGTCCACTTCCTAGAACATCTGATGGCAATAAGTACATCCTCGTTGGCATGGACTACTTCACTAAGTGGCCTGAAGCCTATGCCATTCCTAATCAAGAGGCGGTAACCGTAGCAGACATACTGATTCAACACTGGGTTTCCAGATACGGAGTTCCTCTTCAAATCCATTCCGATCAAGGAAGAAATTTTGATTCGGCTGTGTTCAAGGAAATGTGTGAACTACTCGGCATGGACAAAACCCGAACAACACCTCTACACCCTCAATCGGACGGCATGGTAGAGCGGTTCAATCGTACCATCCTAAATAGCCTCTCTCTCCTGGTGTCTAGAGACCAACAGGACTGGGACAAGAAATTGCCTCTTTTCCTGCTTGCTTACAGGAGTGCCACTCATGAGGCCACTGGTTACTCACCTTCTCAAATGCTCTTTGGTCGTGATCTTCGTCTACCTGCGGATCTTTTGTTTGGCCGTCCTCCTGATGCTCCTTCATCGCCTGAGGAATATGTCGATGAACTCCAGGCGCGGATTGAGGAGATTCATTGTCTAGCGAGGAACCGAATTGGACTGGCATCAGAAAAGATGAAGACACGGTACGACACAAAGGCAACAGGACATGAGTTCAACGAAGGTGACAAAGTTTGGTTGTGGAATCCGATACGTCGTAAGGGACTGTCGCCAAAATTACAAAGAAACTGGGACGGTCCTTACACAGTCGTCAACAGGCTGAATGACGTCGTTGTACGCATACAAAAATCGCCACACGCCAAATCGAAGGTCGTACACTATAACCGGCTAGCCCCTTATTTTGGCCAAAGTGATCAGAAATTCGAAACTTGAATTTCAGACCATGGTCATGAAAGTCACTTTTTGTAAATATGTAAATAGTAATTAGTTCTTATTTATGTAAATTTTATTATTATTGTTATTATTTATTTATTTATTTATTTATTTATTTATTTATTTTAAGTGTTTTCCTCTAACTCAAGGATTGCACTGCCCGGGACGTGCAGTCTTTGAGGAGGGGGTAGTGTTACGAATTTTGTAAATAGTTAGTGTTTATACTGTAAAATAATGTAAATAATCTTATTAAGCTCCATTTCTTTACTAATATTAGTTTTGTTACATTGTCTCTGTTATCAAGCAAACTTGTCTATTATTTTCAGTGAATGTCTATGGCAGCTTTGCGAAATATTTGAGATATCGCCAAGTTGGCGTCACTTTTGGCGACTAATTTTGGTCGCCAAATTTGGCGATATATCGCCAAGTTGGCGACAAACTTGGCGATTGTTGGCGATGGTAACCCTTCCCTATTTATGGTAACCCCCCTTAGGTCTACTGATACATTGTTTGTTGTTCCGTGGTTTTCCAGGTTTTTCTAGAAATTTCTAGCACATGCTACGAGACTATATATAAGGAGAGCGATACGAGCTGTTGTTGTCATTATTTACCAGTCAGTCATTGAGTGAACAAGGCGTAAGCAAGTTTGCTTGAGTTTCATCTATGTTGTTTTGAATGTTATTAAGTGTTGAGACGTTGTATAAAGAGTCTTTGGGGTCTAAAGCTGTAATTGTACGATAGATTTGAGCAGTTATTTTTGAATATCCAGTAATATTTGTGAGTTTCGAAGACTCTGTTGTTCTGAAGTCTGTAAATAAATTATTTTCTACTTTTCTAAGAGCAAGAGTTTGAAGTTGTCTAACCATAAGATCAAAAGAACCCAATATACGCTACAACATTTGGTGGCAGGAGTCGGGATCTTATGGCGAAAACAAGAACTATGGACGGACAACTAAAAGAACTGTTAGAAGCTATTAACGTATTAAGAACAGTGCTGACCAATAAAATTGATAAAGGCCAAGAAGAGTTGGCGGATAAAATGAATAAAGGCCAAGAAGAGTTGGCGGATAAAATGAATAAAGGCCAAGAAGAGTTGGGGGATAAAATGAATAAAAACGAAGAAAGAATGGAGCAGTTGACAAACAAAATTGACAAATGCCAAGAAGAAGTGACCGAAAAGATTAATATAGGCCAAGAAGAAATGAAGAAAACTTTAGAAGAAAAGTTCTCGTCGGTAGAGAGACGAATAGAGGAAGTAGAAGAGAAAATTCAGAAAGAAGTTAGTAATGTAGAAGAGAAAATGGAAAGGAAAATAGAGGAAGTAGAAGAGAAAATTCAGAATGATGTTAGAAATGTTGAAGAGAAAATGGAAGGAAAAATAGTTGAAATAGATGAAAAGCTAAATAAAAGAGTACAAGATCTCGAGAAGAAGCTTTCAGCGTCCAGTGGTAATTATGAAGAATTTAGGAATCCGCCTGCTTCTCCCGTGCACATCAAGCTGTCGACATATGACGGAAAGAGTTCCTGGCAAGTTTACAAGACCCAATTCACCATTGTAGCCGAAGCGAACAAATGGAGTGACGAGGTGAAAGCTTGTCAACTGGCAGCATCTTTAAGAGGAGAAGCCGCCGACGTGCTGCAAACATTGCCCGATATGACGCAACTCAATTTTGAGACTTTAAGTTGTGCACTTGAAATGAGATTCGGCGAAAAATTCTTCAAGGATTATACGAGAATACAAATGAAGAGCCGCCATCAAAAATCGAGTGAAACCCTTCAAGAGTTTGCCTCGGAAATTGAACGGCTTGCAAATTTAGCATTCATTGACTGTCCAACAAATGTACGGGAAATGCTCTCACTGCAATATTTTGTAGACGGAATAAAAGACCCAGAAGTGCATAGAGCGGTACGAATGGCAGATGTACAGGATTTAAAGGCTGCACTACTATATGCCTTAAAGTTGGAAGCAGCTACACAAGCCAGCCGAAGAGATCGTCATTCAGTCCGAGGGGCAACGGTGAACAAAAGCTCAGACACTGAGATCGACTTCTTGAAAGAAATTAGGAAATTAAATCAAGAGATTGAAGCTTTAAAATATAGAAGAACAACCGCAAGAAGACAGAATCTCACGTGCTGGGGATGCGGTGATACAGGACATCTCCGAAGAAATTGCCCCAAAATCCACGAACGTGAGATAAATTCAAACAGTCAGCAGGGAAACTAAATTTAGGCCATCTCCCTTGGCGGAGGTTGCCAGAGAATGAAAAGCCCCACCTGAAGATCCTCCAGATATCAAAAATGAGCGGCGGTGATAACGAATTATATGTGATAGGCTTTATTAACGGAATTCAGTGCCGTATGATTGTCGATACAGGAGCCAATGTGACAATAATAAGAGAAGATTTGGCTCGAAAATTGAAATGTAAACTCATCTGGACTCCACCATGCGTTACCCTGCAAACTGTGACGGGCGACAAGATTGGCATATATGGAAAGGCCAATTTAACCATGCACTTTGGAGGAACGAAATATTACCATACGGCATATGTGGCTGACATAACAGATCCTTGCTTAATCGGGCTAGATTTTCTGAAGAAGTTTGGCTTCAAGCTTGATTTCAAAAATAACAAAATGCTCTCAAAATTTGAAGAAATAAGTCTTTTTGGATTAAATAATGAAATTGAATGTAAACAAACAGTAATAGCCAAAGAAGACATCAATCTAGATCCAAGAACAGAATTTTTAGTTCCAGCTGTAATTAAAAATGAAACTAATTATCGATTTGGCCATATAGATTATCCCGAAGACAATAGTAAACAAGCAGGAGTATTGGTGGCTTCATCTGTGGTGGACCTCTCGAAGAAGACCATTCCAGTCAGAATTGCTAACATCAGTGATAAGACGAGGACTATCAAGAAGGGAGAGGTGATAGCGTCATGTGCTCCTGTGACGTGCATAAGTCGAAATTCCAGTCACTCTGAGAAATCTTCAGATAATTTAGTCAAGGATTTGTTACAAAATACGGACTTAGATCCAAACCAGAGAGATGCTGCTGAAAGTTTAATTAGAGAATTCCAAAGTTTATTTTCCCAAACATCTGAAGACTTTGGACGAACTAAAATGGCACAACACCGAATTGACACCGGATATCACTCTCCTATTAAACAGCACCCTAGACGATTACCTTTTGCCAAGCAAGAAGAGGTGCAGAATTTAATTAAAGATATGGAAGAAAATGACGTCATCGAACCATCAACAAGTCCATGGGCATCTCCGATTGTATTAGTAAGAAAGAAGGATGGTTCTACAAGATTTTGTGTAGACTACCGCCGACTGAATGACGTCACTAAAAAGGATAGTTACCCTCTACCAAGGATCGACGACACTCTCGACACACTTGCGGGCAACACTTGGTTCTCGACTTTAGACTTGAAGAGTGGTTACTGGCAGGTAGAGATCCATCCCGACGACCGCGAGAAGACTGCCTTTACAACCGGACAAGGATTATGGCAGTTCAAGGTAATGCCTTTTGGTCTATGTAACGCACCTGCAACTTTTGAACGCCTTATGGAAACGGTTCTTCGGGGACTGTCATATGAGGCATGTCTTGTTTATTTAGACGATATCATAATCATAGGAAAATCTTTTGATGAACATCTGAACAACCTCAGGCGGGTGCTACAAAAGTTAAAGGAAGCTAATTTGAAGTTAAGCCCTTCGAAGTGCAGTTTGTTTCGCAATGAAGTCGCCTACCTTGGACACATCATTTCGGCGGAAGGGGTTAGGACTGATCCGGAGAAGATATCGGCCGTGAAAAATTGGAGTCGTCCAGCAGATGTTCACCAGCTTCGAAGTTTTCTAGGATTATGCACCTATTACAGAAAATTCGTCAAAGGCTTCTCGATGATTGCAAGACCACTTCATAAATTAACAGAAGCCAATCAAAAATTTATGTGGACACAGGAATGTGACGCTGCTTTCGAAAAGCTTAAGGAGGCCTTGACATCCACTCCAATTCTGTCGTATCCTCAAATCGATAAACAGTTTATACTTGATACGGATGCAAGCAACGAAAGCATTGGCGCTGTACTGTCCCAGGAAATCGATGGCCAGGAGCGTGTTATCGCCTATTTCAGCAAGTGCTTGTCAAAGGCCGAGCGAAACTACTGCGTAACAAGAAAAGAGCTTCTTGCTGTAATGAAAGCCATAGACCACTTTCATCACTATCTTTACGGTCGAAAGTTCCTGATCCGAACTGATCATGCTTCTCTAACTTAGCTATTGAATTTTAAGAACCCTGAAGGCCAAATAGCCAGGTGGATACAAAAGCTTCAAGAGTACGATATGGAGATACGCCATCGAAAAGGCTCATTACATGGAAATGCAGATGCTCTCTCAAGAAGACCCTGCTCAGAGAATTGTAGATACTGCGACCGGGTTGAGAAGAAATTTAATGTCAAAGGTCCTATAGTAAGACAAGTTACAACTGGGTCTACATCATCGCAAGATCCGTGGAGTGACGAGAGCCTGCGTAAAGATCAAATTGCTGATCCTGAAATTAAGCCAATTCTAGAGCTGAAAGAGGAGTCCAACAGGAAGCCCAGCTGGCAAGACATGGCCCATTACCATCCTACGACTAAACGTTATTGGGCTCTCTGGGATTCCTTATATTTGAAGAACGGCATCTTGTACCGAAAATGGGAGTCTGACGATGGAAAGACATGTAGATGGCAACTACTACTCCCTAAGTCGAGAATTTCTATGGTCCTTCAAGAACTGCATGGTAGTCCCACAGGAGGTCATTTTGGTGTAATGAAGACCCTGCAAAAGGTTCGAGAGCGTTTCTACTGAAATAATGTTCGCAGTGACGTGGAGAAGTGGTGTCGAGCTTGTGACACCTGTGTAGCACGTAAAGGTCCTAAGAGGCGCACCCGTGGACGATTGCAACGTTATAATGTAGGAGCTCCTTTCGAACGAATTGCCCTAGACATCCTGGGTCCACTTCCTAGAACATCTGATGGCAATAAGTACATCCTCGTTGGCATGGACTACTTCACTAAGTGGCCTGAAGCCTATGCCATTCCTAATCAAGAGGCGGTAACCGTAGCAGACATACTGATTCAACACTGGGTTTCCAGATACGGAGTTCCTCTTCAAATCCATTCCGATCAAGGAAGAAATTTTGATTCGGCTGTGTTCAAGGAAATGTGTGAACTACTCGGCATGGACAAAACCCGAACAACACCTCTACACCCTCAATCGGACGGCATGGTAGAGCGGTTCAATCGTACCATCCTAAATAGCCTCTCTCTCCTGGTGTCTAGAGACCAACAGGACTGGGACAAGAAATTGCCTCTTTTCCTGCTTGCTTACAGGAGTGCCACTCATGAGGCCACTGGTTACTCCCCTTCTCAAATGCTCTTTGGTCGTGATCTTCGTCTACCTGCGGATCTTTTGTTTGGCCGTCCTCCTGATGCTCCTTCATCGCCTGAGGAATATGTCGATGAACTCCAGGCGCGGATTGAGGAGATTCATTGTCTAGCGAGGAACCGAATTGGACTGGCATCAGAAAAGATGAAGACACGGTACGACACAAAGGCAACAGGACATGAGTTCAACGAAGGTGACAAAGTTTGGTTGTGGAATCCGATACGTCGTAAGGGACTGTCGCCAAAATTACAAAGAAACTGGGACGGTCCTTACACAGTCGTCAACAGGCTGAATGACGTCGTTGTACGCATACAAAAATCGCCACACGCCAAATCGAAGGTCGTACACTATAACCGGCTAGCCCCTTATTTTGGCCAAAGTGATCAGAAATTCGAAACTTGAATTTCAGACCATGGTCATGAAAGTCACTTTTTGTAAATATGTAAATAGTAATTAGTTCTTATTTATGTAAATTTTATTATTATTGTTATTATTTATTTATTTATTTATTTATTTGTTTATTTATTTTAAGTGTTTTCCTCTAATTCAAGGATTGCACTGCCCGGGACGTGCAGTCTTTGAGGAGGGGGTAGTGTTACGAATTTTGTAAATAGTTAGTGTTTATACTGTAAAATAATGTAAATAATCTTATTAAGCTCCATTTCTTTACTAATATTAGTTTTGTTACATTGTCTCTGTTATCAAGCAAACTTGTCTATTATTTTCAGTGAATGTCTATGGCAGCTTTGCGAAATATTTGAGATATCGCCAAGTTGGCGTCACTTTTGGCGACTAATTTTGGTCGCCAAATTTGGCGATATATCGCCAAGTTGGCGACAAACTTGGCGATTGTTGGCGATGGTAACCCTTCCCTATTTATGGTAACCCCCCTTAGGTCTACTGATACATTGTTTGTTGTTCCGTGGTTTTCCAGGTTTTTCTAGAAATTTCTAGCACATGCTACGAGACTATATATAAGGAGAGCGATACGAGCTGTTGTTGTCATTATTTACCAGTCAGTCATTGAGTGAACAAGGCGTAAGCAAGTTTGCTTGAGTTTCATCTATGTTGTTTTGAATGTTATTAAGTGTTGAGACGTTGTATAAAGAGTCTTTGGGGTCTAAAGCTGTAATTGTACGATAGATTTGAGCAGTTATTTTTGAATATCCAGTAATATTTGTGAGTTTCGAAGACTCTGTTGTTCTGAAGTCTGTAAATAAATTATTTTCTACTTTTCTAAGAGCAAGAGTTTGAAGTTGTCTAACCATAAGATCAAAAGAACCCAATATACGCTACAACATTTGGTGGCAGGAGTCGGGATCTTATGGCGAAAACAAGAACTATGGACGGACAACTAAAAGAACTGTTAGAAGCTATTAACGTATTAAGAACAGTGCTGACCAATAAAATTGATAAAGGCCAAGAAGAGTTGGCGGATAAAATGAATAAAGGCCAAGAAGAGTTGGCGGATAAAATGAATAAAGGCCAAGAAGAGTTGGGGGATAAAATGAATAAAAACGAAGAAAGAATGGAGCAGTTGACAAACAAAATTGACAAATGCCAAGAAGAAGTGACCGAAAAGATTAATATAGGCCAAGAAGAAATGAAGAAAACTTTAGAAGAAAAGTTCTCGTCGGTAGAGAGACGAATAGAGGAAGTAGAAGAGAAAATTCAGAAAGAAGTTAGTAATGTAGAAGAGAAAATGGAAAGGAAAATAGAGGAAGTAGAAGAGAAAATTCAGAATGATGTTAGAAATGTTGAAGAGAAAATGGAAGGAAAAATAGTTGAAATAGATGAAAAGCTAAATAAAAGAGTACAAGATCTCGAGAAGAAGCTTTCAGCGTCCAGTGGTAATTATGAAGAATTTAGGAATCCGCCTGCTTCTCCCGTGCACATCAAGCTGTCGACATATGACGGAAAGAGTTCCTGGCAAGTTTACAAGACCCAATTCACCATTGTAGCCGAAGCGAACAAATGGAGTGACGAGGTGAAAGCTTGTCAACTGGCAGCATCTTTAAGAGGAGAAGCCGCCGACGTGCTGCAAACATTGCCCGATATGACGCAACTCAATTTTGAGACTTTAAGTTGTGCACTTGAAATGAGATTCGGCGAAAAATTCTTCAAGGATTATACGAGAATACAAATGAAGAGCCGCCATCAAAAATCGAGTGAAACCCTTCAAGAGTTTGCCTCGGAAATTGAACGGCTTGCAAATTTAGCATTCATTGACTGTCCAACAAATGTACGGGAAATGCTCTCACTGCAATATTTTGTAGACGGAATAAAAGACCCAGAAGTGCATAGAGCGGTACGAATGGCAGATGTACAGGATTTAAAGGCTGCACTACTATATGCCTTAAAGTTGGAAGCAGCTACACAAGCCAGCCGAAGAGATCGTCATTCAGTCCGAGGGGCAACGGTGAACAAAAGCTCAGACACTGAGATCGACTTCTTGAAAGAAATTAGGAAATTAAATCAAGAGATTGAAGCTTTAAAATATGGAAGAACAAGTGCAAGAAGACAGAATCTCACGTGCTGGGGATGCGGTGATACAGGACATCTCCGAAGAAATTGCCCCAAAATCCACGAACGTGAGATAAATTCAAACAGTCAGCAGGGAAACTAAATTTAGGCCATCTCGCGGGGCGGAGGTTGCCAGAGAATGAAAAGCCCCACCTGAAGATCCTCCAGATATCAAAAATGAGCGGCGGTGATAACGAATTATATGTGATAGGCTTTATTAACGGAATTCAGTGCCGTATGATTGTCGATACAGGAGCCAATGTGACAATAATAAGAGAAGATTTGGCTCGAAAATTGAAATGTAAACTCATCTGGACTCCACCATGCGTTACCCTGCAAACTGTGACGGGCGACAAGATTGGCATATATGGAAAGGCCAATTTAACCATACACTTTGGAGGAACGAAATATTACCATACGGCATATGTGGCTGACATAACAGATCCTTGCTTAATCGGGCTAGATTTTCTGAAGATGTTTGGCTTCAAGCTTGATTTCAAAAATAACAAAATGCTCTCAAAATTTGAAGAAATAAGTCTTTTTGGATTAAATAATGAAATTGAATGTAAACAAACAGTAATAGCCAAAGAAGACATCAATCTAGATCCAAGAACAGAATTTTTAGTTCCAGCTGTAATTAAAAATGAAACTAATTATCGATTTGGCCATATAGATTATCCCGAAGACAATAGTAAACAAGCAGGAGTATTGGTGGCTTCATCTGTGGTGGACCTCTCGAAGAAGACCATTCCAGTCAGAATTGCTAACATCAGTGATAAGACGAGGACTATCAAGAAGGGAGAGGTGATAGCGTCATGTGCTCCTGTGACGTGCATAAGTCGAAATTCCAGTCACTCTGAGAAATCTTCAGATAATTTAGTCAAGGATTTGTTACAAAATACGGACTTAGATCCAAACCAGAGAGATGCTGCTGAAAGTTTAATTAGAGAATTCCAAAGTTTATTTTCCCAAACATCTGAAGACTTTGGACGAACTAAAATGGCACAACACCGAATTGACACCGGATATCACTCTCCTATTAAACAGCACCCTAGACGATTACCTTTTGCCAAGCAAGAAGAGGTGCAGAATTTAATTAAAGATATGGAAGAAAATGACGTCATCGAACCATCAACAAGTCCATGGGCATCTCCGATTGTATTAGTAAGAAAGAAGGATGGTTCTACAAGATTTTGTGTAGACTACCGCCGACTGAATGACGTCACTAAAAAGGATAGTTACCCTCTACCAAGGATCGACGACACTCTCGACACACTTGCGGGCAACACTTGGTTCTCGACTTTAGACTTGAAGAGTGGTTACTGGCAGGTAGAGATCCATCCCGACGACCGCGAGAAGACTGCCTTTACAACGGGACAAGGATTATGGCAGTTCAAGGTAATGCCTTTTGGTCTATGTAACGCACCTGCAACTTTTGAACGCCTTATGGAAACGGTTCTTCGGGGACTGTCATATGAGGCATGTCTTGTTTATTTAGACGATATCATAATCATAGGAAAATCTTTTGATGAACATCTGAACAACCTCAGGCGGGTGCTACAAAAGTTAAAGGAAGCTAATTTGAAGTTAAGCCCTTCGAAGTGCAGTTTGTTTCGCAATGAAGTCGCCTACCTTGGACACATCATTTCGGCGGAAGGGGTTAGGACTGATCCGGAGAAGATATCGGCCGTGAAAAATTGGAGTCGTCCAGCAGATGTTCACCAGCTTCGAAGTTTTCTAGGATTATGCACCTATTACAGAAAATTCGTCAAAGGCTTCTCGATGATTGCAAGACCACTTCATAAATTAACAGAAGCCAATCAAAAATTTATGTGGACACAGGAATGTGACGCTGCTTTCGAAAAGCTTAAGGAGGCCTTGACATCCACTCCAATTCTGTCGTATCCTCAAATCGATAAACAGTTTATACTTGATACGGATGCAAGCAACGAAAGCATTGGCGCTGTACTGTCCCAGGAAATCGATGGCCAGGAGCGTGTTATCGCCTATTTCAGCAAGTGCTTGTCAAAGGCCGAGCGAAACTACTGCGTAACAAGAAAAGAGCTTCTTGCTGTAATGAAAGCCATAGACCACTTTCATCACTATCTTTACGGTCGAAAGTTCCTGATCCGAACTGATCATGCTTCTCTAACTTAGCTATTGAATTTTAAGAACCCTGAAGGCCAAATAGCCAGGTGGATACAAAAGCTTCAAGAGTACGATATGGAGATACGCCATCGAAAAGGCTCATTACATGGAAATGCAGATGCTCTCTCAAGAAGACCCTGCTCAGAGAATTGTAGATACTGCGACCGGGTTGAGAAGAAATTTAATGTCAAAGGTCCTATAGTAAGACAAGTTACAACTGGGTCTACATCATCGCAAGATCCGTGGAGTGACGAGAGCCTGCGTAAAGATCAAATTGCTGATCCTGAAATTAAGCCAATTCTAGAGCTGAAAGAGGAGTCCAACAGGAAGCCCAGCTGGCAAGACATGGCCCATTACCATCCTACGACTAAACGTTATTGGGCTCTCTGGGATTCCTTATATTTGAAGAACGGCATCTTGTACCGAAAATGGGAGTCTGACGATGGAAAGACATGTAGATGGCAACTACTACTCCCTAAGTCGAGAATTTCTATGGTCCTTCAAGAACTGCATGGTAGTCCCACAGGAGGTCATTTTGGTGTAATGAAGACCCTGCAAAAGGTTCGAGAGCGTTTCTACTGAAATAATGTTCGCAGTGACGTGGAGAAGTGGTGTCGAGCTTGTGACACCTGTGTAGCACGTAAAGGTCCTAAGAGGCGCACCCGTGGACGATTGCAACGTTATAATGTAGGAGCTCCTTTCGAACGAATTGCCCTAGACATCCTGGGTCCACTTCCTAGAACATCTGATGGCAATAAGTACATCCTCGTTGGCATGGACTACTTCACTAAGTGGCCTGAAGCCTATGCCATTCCTAATCAAGAGGCGGTAACCGTAGCAGACATACTGATTCAACACTGGGTTTCCAGATACGGAGTTCCTCTTCAAATCCATTCCGATCAAGGAAGAAATTTTGATTCGGCTGTGTTCAAGGAAATGTGTGAACTACTCGGCATGGACAAAACCCGAACAACACCTCTACACCCTCAATCGGACGGCATGGTAGAGCGGTTCAATCGTACCATCCTAAATAGCCTCTCTCTCCTGGTGTCTAGAGACCAACAGGACTGGGACAAGAAATTGCCTCTTTTCCTGCTTGCTTACAGGAGTGCCACTCATGAGGCCACTGGTTACTCCCCTTCTCAAATGCTCTTTGGTCGTGATCTTCGTCTACCTGCGGATCTTTTGTTTGGCCGTCCTCCTGATGCTCCTTCATCGCCTGAGGAATATGTCGATGAACTCCAGGCGCGGATTGAGGAGATTCATTGTCTAGCGAGGAACCGAATTGGACTGGCATCAGAAAAGATGAAGACACGGTACGACACAAAGGCAACAGGACATGAGTTCAACGAAGGTGACAAAGTTTGGTTGTGGAATCCGATACGTCGTAAGGGACTGTCGCCAAAATTACAAAGAAACTGGGACGGTCCTTACACAGTCGTCAACAGGCTGAATGACGTCGTTGTACGCATACAAAAATCGCCACACGCCAAATCGAAGGTCGTACACTATAACCGGCTAGCCCCTTATTTTGGCCAAAGTGATCAGAAATTCGAAACTTGAATTTCAGACCATGGTCATGAAAGTCACTTTTTGTAAATATGTAAATAGTAATTAGTTCTTATTTATGTAAATTTTATTATTATTGTTATTATTTATTTATTTATTTATTTATTTGTTTATTTATTTTAAGTGTTTTCCTCTAACTCAAGGATTGCACTGCCCGGGACGTGCAGTCTTTGAGGAGGGGGTAGTGTTACGAATTTTGTAAATAGTTAGTGTTTATACTGTAAAATAATGTAAATAATCTTATTAAGCTCCATTTCTTTACTAATATTAGTTTTGTTACATTGTCTCTGTTATCAAGCAAACTTGTCTATTATTTTCAGTGAATGTCTATGGCAGCTTTGCGAAATATTTGAGATATCGCCAAGTTGGCGTCACTTTTGGCGACTAATTTTGGTCGCCAAATTTGGCGATATATCGCCAAGTTGGCGACAAACTTGGCGATTGTTGGCGATGGTAACCCTTCCCTATTTATGGTAACCCCCCTTAGGTCTACTGATACATTGTTTGTTGTTCCGTGGTTTTCCAGGTTTTTCTAGAAATTTCTAGCACATGCTACGAGACTATATATAAGGAGAGCGATACGAGCTGTTGTTGTCATTATTTACCAGTCAGTCATTGAGTGAACAAGGCGTAAGCAAGTTTGCTTGAGTTTCATCTATGTTGTTTTGAATGTTATTAAGTGTTGAGACGTTGTATAAAGAGTCTTTGGGGTCTAAAGCTGTAATTGTACGATAGATTTGAGCAGTTATTTTTGAATATCCAGTAATATTTGTGAGTTTCGAAGACTCTGTTGTTCTGAAGTCTGTAAATAAATTATTTTCTACTTTTCTAAGAGCAAGAGTTTGAAGTTGTCTAACCATAAGATCAAAAGAACCCAATATACGCTACAACACATGATTAATTTAATAGCGAGGGAAACTATTTATTTTGTCGATGAAATAAAAGAACAAACAATAAAATTTGATTTCGGAGAACATTCTAATAATGACAGGTAAAAATATTTCTATACTTTCCAACCTAATTGAAAAATATTTATGAATTCGATTAGTTTGGCCGTGCTATAATTCACGTTAATATACTCTGAATGACATACAGTTGATAAAAAATCATTGAAGTTTATACTAGAATTTTCAATTTCGAATATTAAGTGTCTATCACTTATAATTCCACTACAAAGGTGCTTAAAAGTGTTCGTGATTTTCTTATGTGGAAAATTATTTGGGGTCTATTTCAACGATGTTACACTATTTTAATCCGAATTAAATTTATATTCATGTTTGAGAAGCGCTCGAAAAATTGGTGCAAAATGTGTTAGGTGTAGCACTTACAATTCGTATACAGGGAACTAAAACGTTCCCTGTAATCATAGTTCCTCAAAATATTATGGTCAATGGAGAAATATCGTTTATGACGTATTTTATTGATGCTATTCTCTTTATAACATAATGAAACTTACATAAATTTTTGAGGTACACAAATAGAGAATATTTGGAAAATATGGAATGAAAATCCCTTATTATACATTTACCGAGTGACGCACAAACAATATCAATAATATAATAGTTTGCGAAAAAAAAAAAATCTTCCCAGCATATTTTAATTATGTTGCAATATTGTCTCGTATACGAAATTGATATACGAGTACATTACAGAGGTTTAATACAAGATTCTTGCATCAGAATGTTATGTGTATAATATTTATACTTTATTTACAGAGACACATTCACACGTTTTGGATACAATGCTATATTTAAAGTATTAGAAAGGATTGCTTTAAGTATATTTTCAATTAAGGTTTGCACTTTAAAGTTAAATAACATTTTTCCATGCTATATAGTGCGTATAAAATTTTATTTATCATGAACAGGGCTAGCGAAAATGTTTAGTAAGCATTACTGGGAATAATCATAAAATACTTAAGGTATGTACCTACCATAACAAATCGGTTATTTTTTTAGAAAAATATGAAATTTTTATCTTTTATTTAAAACAAGGAATAAAACTACGTGTTTATATAAATCTTTAACGGAATTTTAATTATTTTTTTTAAATTTAGGCACTATTTTAAGTGTACCTTATTTTCAGGCATTATTTTATTTAATACAGAAAAAAAAAACACATCATAAAGATTTTCTTTTTTCTCTCTATATTAAAAACTGCAATGCAATGCATTTTTTTTTAACTTTACATTTAGATATCCGTAAATTTTCCGTATCAAATTTTCCTGTAAAAATTTGCTTTTGGCACCAGTAATAAAGGAAAATAAAATTTTCCTTATTTAATCAGAGAATTTTTGAAATTGTCTCCTTCAAGGAAAGTTCTTTTAAAAAAGTGGTGCTAATCGAATGAAATTTGTGTAAGAAGCACCGGAGTTTGAAGGGTTAACATAGGGATTCCGAATTATGAAATGATGCATTACTTCCTGGTGAATGCAGGTGGTTATCAATAAAAATAAAAAAAATACAAATGTTCTGTTTATGAAACTCGTGCGAAGAAAATCAAATGCTTGACGCGTGAGTCTACTCTGTACCTCAATCCGACATACTTTCTCGGCGAATTAGAAAGTTAAAAAAAATACATTTTACATAGAAAGAACAAATATAGTAAGATATTTCTCATAGAGACCGAGAATCAGCTTTTAGAAATATAATAATACAAAAGATCACAGATTGAATTATTACTTCGAGGCCAAGGTAATTCTTACTCATCATAGATATACATAACATTAAATAATGCAGAAATTATGATTCCAGATATCAAGGCAACGAATAGTCCAAATGATTCATTCTTTATGTAAAATGTATGTTTAAAAGAAATAATTCCTAAAATTTTTATATACGCTTCGTCACAACGGATAATTCGAAAGACCGTAAAAAGTATTCCGGATAACTAAGGTGATTGAAATTCAATAGATTTACTCTCACTATAATGTGAAAAATATGCGGAATTTATCATCGCAGATATCAATGTATATTCACAGTCCGATCCGTGTCACTCTTTATGTAAAATTTGTGTTAAAAAGAAATAATTAATAAAATTTCTATATATGCTTCTTTAGAACGAATATTTCGAAATTTCAGAAAACATAGTTTTTAAGATAGGGCAGAACTCTAACATACGGCATATATATATTGACAGAATATAAAATATTTTTAATTTCGTCATTTATTATTTCAGAGAAAAATACAAAATAATGTAATTAAAATTAATCAATACTGTTAAACCTGTAAATAAATAATTTTCTTTTTTAATATGCCTTGAAACACATTGCTTTAAGTAGATATTTTGTATATGCTAGATTTTAAAATACAACAATTATAAATTGCAGCATAGAATATTCCACTTATTTGCAAAAGAAGTATTTGTTATTCAATGCATTAAATTTACATAAAAACTCATTCGTGAAAATCCCCCACGTGTTCAATATGAAAAGAAAATTAAAAAAAAAATCTTTCAGATTTTATTCATACTTTTTACTCTTGAAAAAGGCTTTATAAAATTCTCAAGTTTATGATTAATGGAATAGTTAGCAATTTAAATTTAAATTTTATTCTTTCGTAATCTTTTTTTACGATTGTACATTTTTTCGTTTTTTACTCTAATGGACAAATATTTAAACAATCTTGCTTCTTTAATATCTATATTAATGTTTAATCAGAATATTCCACATACGTTTTTGTTTGAATTGAAAAGAAAGTAGAAAAAATGCGAAAATAAAATATCATCAATGGTGAAGAAATCTACAAAAACATTTTGAATAAAATCAAGAAATTTTTTTGCCGTTAAACTATTATTTAAAACAGGCACACTATAGGCACTCCTCTGAGAATGCCATAGAAATTTTAAAATATTGAATAGTGATTTTCAATTACGTCTCAAACATACATGATCAACTGATTGTACGCAAACCGATTGGTAAGCCGCTACTATCCAGGCATTTGGAGATACATGTTAGCTGGCCACATGGACGCCATTTCAAAGCAGGACTGGTTAGTGAAGATAATTCTAGTTATATTAGTGACATCCGAGGTCGAATATACCCTACACTATTCAAACGGGCTAGTCGGCGTGTTCTGGCCAATGGTAATTCCGTTATTCTGAATCTCTTATATTGGTCCTTGCGATTGTTGCATGTAAGATCAATGATAGTGATGAATCTGGGATTCTGAGTGCCGTTTTGATGATTGATGGGTCCTTATGTTCTGTCGCCTCTCTAAGTAGAGGGCTGAATTCTTGATGCTGTGATCGGCAATGATTCGATTCCTGCTAACATGCATCGTCTAATAGTGGTATCCCTCCTAACAAAATGTCGAACAATTCACCGATTGGACTAATCGGATCCTTGCAGCTCCTCTTACAAATTTGCGCAGATTGTTATTGCATTCGAGGCTTGGTTATTGTCTATCTGAGTAATACGAAGTTAATTTCGCAAAGAATTTATGAACAGAAATCGACATTTCTCCTCTTTAATATCAGTCCAGTTGTGCATTTGAGATGCACTACATTGCCACAAGTTCATTTTTTGGCTGCAAACTTTAAATTTAGCATTTTCTGTCGAAATGTGTATATGCATATCTTTTTCTGACAAATTTACATTAGCCTTACTTGGTGCGTCTCTCTCTCTCTTTCTTTTTTCTTTTTCTTTCTTTCTTTCTTTCTTTCTTTCTTTTTCTTTTTTTCTTTCTTTCTTTTTCTTTTTCTTTTTTTTTGTTTTAAAGTAGTATAATTTAAGATGAGAGTGGACTTCTGTTGCAAATTAAAGTGTTAAACTATAAAACCAAGGTATTTTTATTAAGTGACTTTATTCTACCATCAATTTCAAAACTTTATTTTAGAACCGTGTATGAAAAAGCACAATAAATGTAATCAATTTCATTCATGACATCGTAGTAATATTTTTTAGCAGAAATATATTTTAGGAGGATTATTAGATACTTCATTGTAGTGTGTTCTAGAAATAGCCTTAGGTTGTACAAAGCGAAAAGAGTAAAAGTATTTATATATATATACATATATATAAGAGGACCCCAGAAGCCAAGGGGTATAAGTGTCAAAATTGAAAAAAAATTAACTAAATACACAGAAGACCTAAAAATATGCTATTTTCATTTCAGGTAAAGAAATATAAGTGATTTTCTTATTATTTGCTGCGTTATAGAGGCAAACCACTTTTTTCGAAAAAAAAACAATATTGATTAATTATACATTTAAAGAAAATTGTACTTTATTTTTTAACATTTATTGAAATAAGAGTTCAGAGACCAGAATGCAACAAGCAGAAATTTCCTATTTCAATTCACTCAATTGTTATTGATGTTCGAATTTAACATCAATTATCTTTAAACTCAATTTACTCCAAATCGAAATTTTGTCACTTGTACCCCTTGGCTTCTGAGGTCGTCATATATATTCGGTTATAATAACTGTTCGGCTTTCTTCATATTAAAGGATATGAAAGGGAAAGTTTCAATTCCGTAAAATTTGTTATTTTTAATTTAATACCATTATAATTGTAGATGTTATAATTGCAAATTATTCTCAAAATAATATTTAAAAAAATGATTTAACTAGAACTGTAACTTTTATAAAATTCTAATAAATACCGATTCAGTTTCTTAACTTTGGTAGACACAATCTTTGCAAAATTTCTTTAATATTTGACTATCTCTTGAAAACGATTTTCAAAAATTAAGAAAAATAACACATGAAACGAAGTTTTTTTTGATTCAAAATTTGGAAAACATAAGATTACATTGAGATCGTATGAAAGAAAAATAATTCCACGATAATTACTTTCTGTGTCTTTTCTCTACAAACTGCAGGTGGTTAATCGAAATAAGTTCATCTCATAACTTTCCCGTAACACACAAATAATTAGCATTTCTGTTTAAAAAAAGGAAGGGGATTGAAGAAGAATATTTGAAACTGAACTTTTAAAATTCTATTTCCTTTTTTCAATTGCAAAAATTTTGCCTTTTGCTTGCAAATATCTTTGTCCAGTCCATAGAATTGAATTTTCTTTCGCTGTCTTTTCAATGCATCATGTTTACCAGCTAATTTGATAAACTTTTAAGTATATTTTGAAATAAGGTAAACCAGTTTTTTTGTATCCTATTTCATCAAGTGACAAAGAAATTATGTAAAAGTAAAAATGTTTAATCGAGCAAATTCGGAAGAGATACAAAAATAAATTAAAATTTGGCCTGCATACTTGCCTACCTTCTTTTTATTTTTCCTTTTATTTTTTTCGATTTAAATAATTATTTATTTTTTAAATATCAAGTTAAATTTCAAAAGAAATAAATTAATTAATTAAAAATCCGCTGCTATTAACAAAAGGTCTGGTAAGCTACTGGCAGCAATTCCTGTCTTCCACACTACAGATCGCGAGCTCGAGTCCCGAATAAGTAAGGTTCATTCAACTTCTCATCCCTTCAAAGTCCATAAAATAAGTACCATGCTTTCTTAGGAAATAAACACAGAGATTTTGCATTAGACTAACCATGTGACCTGGATGTATGCTATTTAACATCTAGGGCCCAGGGTCAAGAAACCTAGGTTGGGATTACATACTTAAAAAAAATACAGTTCTTAATTTACAAAAGTATACTACAACCATGAACGAAAATATACAAAAATCTCTTCCGAGTCACCCACTATTCCCAGAAGGGATTCTTTATCCTTAGAAACACCATAAAAGAAGTAAAAAAAATATATATGTATATTCTTCCCTTAGTTTTCGAAAACGTTTCCCGCAGCTTTTACAATGCATTGGTCAATTATCTCTGCCTGAAAACCGGTTTTTCGGATGTTCTGAGATTTCCAGTAAATATTTCCGTCTTTAGCAAACATGTTTAACGGAAAAACATATTGAATTAACAGCATTAACTACAATGAACATTTTTCTGTTACACTAACTGCATGCACAATTTCAGTTATGCAGATGAAAATGCTTTGTTGATATCTGATAATATCCGAAAAAGAGGTTTTCCAAATGGAGAGAACTGATTAATGCATTGTAAAAGTACCCGAAAACTGACGTTACATCATAATATGATTCCGAGTCGTCTTTGCATCCCTAACACTTCCTGGAAGTATGTTGTTCTGATAGTAAAACACCCAGGAGTAATGTCGTTGAAATGTCGGAGATGTGTCGGAAGCGCCCTCTATCAAAAAATGGATACACAAGAGCTGTAAGTCATTTGGAATAAAATAATTACCAAGGGAATGATCTACACGCAAACCGCAACAAAATCGATCAGATTGTATAATGTTCAATGTCTAAACTCAATGTCTAACTTATTCAAGTTAATGTCTAAACTTTAGAATAATTTCAACCCCGTGCATAAAATAAGGGTAAAAAGTAGTTGTTTGTTACTCTAAAGTCTAAAGCGCACTCTATCGAGAAATTTTGAACGTAACCATTATAATTTGTTTTTTCAAAATCGTGATATGAAGAATGATTTTAGCGAAAACCGCAAACGAATCGACCCTTTTTTTCGTTTTTTATCATCGTTTGAATTTTTGGACCTTACATTTTAATGACCCCTAGCTCCTACGGAAGACGTTTGCGCCCCATGGTTTCCCATTTAATAATGTTTCTCTTCATGTCTACTATTACCTCTCAAAGTTTGTCGGTCTGGTAGCGAAACACCCTGTCTAAAATTACCATTTAAGGCCCCACGCTAGGCACAGTAAAGGACCCGGATGATAATCTAAAGCTCATGAGAGCATTATTTTCAAATATCTCGCTCAAATTTTAATATTTTTACATGATTTTTTTGCACAACATAGCTGAAGACGATCCACAAGCGGCGTATATTTTACTTTTTCGATTTTGCTTATATATTTTTTGTATTAAGATAGTTTAAATATCAGAACCGGTTTAAAAAGAACGCCCTCATAGTCTTTACATTATTATCCGGGTCTTTTTTTTGTGCCTAGTGTTGCGCCTTAATTTCTTAAATGGGTTATATTTAATACATTGTCACTTAAGAGAGCCAGTTTTTCATGGCATATCCCGTGCTAATTTTCATCCTATTTATCTTTTTCTTATGATAGAAATATTTTAATCATCCAAAACAAGGATTAGATTTAGATATTTTCCATATCTTATTTTTAACAGAATGTTTTTTTAGAAAGTCACCTTGGAAGATCTATGAACATTTAGTTAAGAGAAATTAAGCATATTTTATGCGTAAATAATATACAAGAGGGAAACTATAGTTGAATTTAAAATTTTAAATCACTTTGATGTAAAATTTATTTTAGAGACAGGTAAAGAATTCGTAAAAAGCGAAACTTTAACATTATGCAGGAGTTTCGAATTGATAAATTAGACTTAGATGCAAAATAAAATACCTGGTTTTTCTAATGACTGAAAAAGAACAGGTGTTTCAAAAATTACCCAAGCGTTTGAATGAAGTTAGATAGAAAACTTTCTTCAGCCGCAGTTTATTCTTTCAATCGAAGCTACTGCTGAATCAATTTAAAATGTGTTTCCCTGACGATTTTTTATGTCCTTTTAATCGATTTTTTGAATTTAAAAGTTTCATTTCAGAACAAAAAATTTTTTAAAATACGCATGTATTTAAAAGCAAAGTGAATATATCATAATAATAAAAAAAGCAATCGTAAATTAAACATAACATTCATTTTGTGTTTAGTTTACGTTTCATAAGTAAAAGATTAAAAAATATATCTTACAATAAAACATAAAGCTCTCTTTGGAATAAATGTCTGACGCAATAACAAAAAAATTGTAAGATTGCTCATATTTTTTCTAATAATGATTCAAAATTTCGCAATCATATTTGTTCATTTTTCCTCAATGGATGTATAATTCTAAAATCCGAGTTGTATTTTTGTGAAATCACGCTGAATTTACAACAACTGTGTCGGTTAGAGTTTCTCCATTTAATGATGAATTACAGGGGTCGCAGCGTCCCTAAAATTTTTACTCTTTCCTACCACAATTTAAAACCAATGATAGTTATTGTAGAATTCTATTGTAGATGTTATAGGAATCTGTTACAAAGTTTTTTTTTAATATATAATACTGGTAGGAAAGTATGAAAATTTTAGGGACACCGCGACCCCTGGAATTATGAATTTGTCTGTTTTCTCTCAAATCATTGGCAGTTATTTTATAAAAACTAAAAAAGAAAGAAAGAAAGAAAGAAAGAAACTTTACAAATTTGCCATTTTAAGCTCAAATTAGCAAGAAATTCTCAAATCTAACAGTGAAAATATCGTGAATATCTCGCAGGATTTCGAAACTAATAATTATTAGCGGAAAGGTTTGGAATTTCACAGATTCCAAAGTATAATTCCGTGATCTTTGATTTTAGATGAATGGAAAGTTTTACAATTTTACTTCAATCTGCACAGGAAAAATGTTTTTAAATATAAGGTTAGATGGGGAAACTCGGCCATGATTTTACAGTTAGTCTGGAGAATCTGTCAGTTAAGCTTCTACAGTGGGTTGCCAAATTATTAGGGACAGTCATGAAGTATAGGTTTTTTGTAAAATATTAGAATATAATTTGAAAATAAACACTGTTTTTAAGTTTAAAAGACTTTATTGTTATAGTTTAAGTATTTACGCAATATTATATGAAAAAAAACCAACAAAAATATAATACAGTCGAATTACTAATGTTATTTAAAGAACATTAATATTTGGTGACATTCCATTTGGCTTTGAGGAGTGCTTCGATGTGTCTCAGCATGCTTTCTATGCAATTTCTGGCACTTTCTTTTATTTTACGGTTGTGATTCCATACATTTATTAAATTTTCGATGAGTTGTAACAGACTCAACGTCTCTCGCGTTATTAAAATATTTATAGAAAACAAACAAACCTTTTAACGTACCAAAAGTACTTAAAAGTCGAATTATAGAGATATTAATAATAATAAAATACAATTCTGCAACACTTAAACCACTTGGAGTCACTGTCAAGCGCACCCGAAGTATAAAACTTGCAACAAATAAGACTGTCCCTAATAATTTGGCAACCCACTGTATAAACCAATGTTCGCTTGAATTAATGTCCGAACCTGTTAGAATGTGGTCCGTTAGGCCCAGACTTGCAGCCAAATATTTTCGAAAATTACGTTTTAATGTCTTAAAATAAATATATATATATATACATGTCTTCTCTCTCTTTTTAATGGGTTCAGTTGCACCAAGTAGATGGAGCAACTGGACAAGACATGCTATTTTTCACTTTTTTTATGTTTTTTTTAAATATGGGGTGTGTGAGGTTCTGTTTAAAAAAGTCTAACATACTTTTAAAAAAATTTAAACTGGGCAGATCATGGAAATTATATATCAATTAAACATTATTGTAAATGAAACCTTTGCTATCAAGGTGTATAAAAAATAGCACCAACCGCGGAAGTGTTTGATTTATTTGTACAAAAACATAAGAACTAATTATGTACATATGTACTTTGGTATAGGTAATATCTATAAAAATTTCATTGGTATTTATATAAAAATTATTCAGTGCTTAAAGTACTAAATTTGATTACTATTTAAATTTTTAGTTTCTTTTTATTTTACTGTTTTATTGATTTATTGATGAGTGTTTTAATTTCATTATGGAATATAAGGTGGAAACAAATGATGAGCTAATTACAAATTTACAAATGTATTTTTTTTCGTAAATTTTTGCATACATTGGTGATGGAATTGTAAAAAGATGCATGATTGAAAATTATTTTATAAACAGTAAAAAATCAGTAAATCACGACACATTTCTCAAACATATCGCGATATGGTTTTTGAAAAAAAACTGCATTGTAAAGTACATATTTTTTCTATTCAACAACATAAAAATTGCCAATATGCGGTGCTTAAAAATTAAAAATTTGTAGTAGCAGTTAATATAAGTTAAATATTATCATCTGCTCTTATAGTCATGAAATGTGTTCAGCGTTATTTACTGGAAATTATATCTAAATATAGATAGTCAGTGATAATTGTCATGCTTACCCAACTTTAATTTGCGTACCAGTATAGGATTATTAGTTACGTTGGCGAAAGATATATTATGCACATTTAGAAGCATTTGTAAATAAATTTAAGAACTGCATATTTTCATAAATAAATATCATCAATTTCAGATTTTTATCGCAAGATTTTTGAAAAATACATGTATTTTAACTAAATATTATACATTGTTTTGCTACATTATTATATTTATATTATATCATCCTTATCGTTCATCTCAGAAAACTGAAGAAACTGAGATATTATAGATAACAGTCAATTTACCGTTCTACAATGTATTGTGATGTGTCGAAGATTAGATATATGCAAAGCATCTGGACTTCATAGTGTTTTCTATATTACTTTAATTCGTAATGATTCACCATATTAAGGCGACAATAGACATTCAAAGTCACAAAATTTAACAAGAAAAAAAGTTTGTTGTTGTTGTTGTTGAAAATAAGGAAACTAGATGCTCAAATTTATCTGATGCAAAAAGAATTTTTAATTCTGTCGCTTCTTCGTAGAGGTGTTATATTTCTAAAAACTGTTTATATTTATGCAGTTTGTTAAAATGCTACTTAATGCTTCAAATGCTATTTTCTGAAAATTGAAAAATTTTCGTTTATCTATCTTTTGAAACGTTCCATTCCCAATTATCATATTCTTTTAAAATATATTTTTTATATTCTCAGTGCCCTATTAAATAAATGTTAGCATAAAGAATTGCACATGAGGAAATTTTTAATTTAAAAATTTATGTGACTATGAAAATATATGGCTACTTTTTTTTGGAAAAATGAAGCATAATTATCAAAATATTTTTTTCCTACTTATATAAATGCCTATGAGGCATTTTAAAATGTTGCATTTCTTCGTTATTTTAAAAATTTAAAAACTTTTCATTATTTTATCACTAAATTTAGACTATAACTGTTTGAGCTTGCCACTAATACGTCTGACAATTTTCAAATGAATACACTGAAAATTGAAAGATTTGGCTTTTAATGTCCACTGTCCCCTTAACAGGTATTGATTTACTTGCCTGTGGTTAAATCTTTGGAAAATATTAGTTTATGTTTATATATAGTTTTCTCATGTATTAAGTTCTTAATTTCTCATCAATTAGTGTTGGAGTTTAATGAATGGTCTTTCTATTTTATTTTGATTTCGGACAGGTACTGAATTCATAGCAATATATGATATGAAATATGTCTGGCAATTTTTCATCTTCATAACAATTCTAGCTCTCATATTAAAATATTTAACCATTAAAAGAATGTACAAAACATTTCTAACGAAACTGAAAACATTAAAAAAAATTTTTTTTCACGTGGAAATAAACTTTCTTTAACTGATGTTGACAACTAAATCGATATTTGAGTACTTTTTTAGTAAGTTTATTGCATTCCATTTTAAAAGTAACTTTTCCTAGTTTCGGATTTTTTTTTTAATGTCCTCAGGTGTTTATTGTCAAATTTTTATTTCGATTTCATTCTGGGATATCTTGTTTCCAATGATTAGTTATTTTCAGAATAAGTTATTTTCGTTCATTTTTTTTTAATTATTGGGGAAAAATAATATAGTACTTACATAAAATCGTTTTATATCTCTTGTAAATAAGAACAGTTCATCATAAAAGCCTTTCAAGCAGAAACGATGAATTAAATCTTGGGACTCTCTTGGGACTCTTCGAAAAATCTTGGGACTGTATAATGTTAATAAAGGAGTGATGAACAACTCAGTCGGCAGTTTATGGACTATAGTCTCTAAACTACTCAAGAGTAATATAATTTTGAATATCGAAAAATATAAATAATGTTTAAAAAACATTAAAAAATGAGAAATATAATTAAATATACAAAACAATTCAGTAATAACA
Source organism: Maratus speculifer (assembly GCA_964019185.1). Lineage (NCBI taxonomy): Eukaryota > Metazoa > Arthropoda > Arachnida > Araneae > Salticidae > Maratus > Maratus speculifer. Next base: position 35,291,551 of record OZ025291.1, on the reverse strand, counting down.
TTTAAAAAATATGAAAAAGTAAAAGGTTCAAAGCAATCACGGTAAACAAAACAAAAAAAAAAAAAAAGAGAGAGAGAGAGAGAGAGAGAGAGACTATGAGTACAAGGTACGTTCTAAAGATAGCTGTATCTATCTATCTATCTATCTATTTCTATTTCTCTATCTCTATATATGTATTAAAATGTAAAATGAGAAGCTAAAACTATATGTAAGTTATACTAAAAAAAAAAAAAAACAAAAAAAAAAAAAAAAAATCAGATATTGCGGTTAGTCAAAATTGAAATTCTAACTCAAAAGTGCGTTTTTTGTCCTTTGCTTGTGTTAGAAGCATAGCAGATCAGCACTTCACCAATAATTTCAGGGATATTATTATAGTCATTTTTTGTATGAATAAATAGAACGACAGTTTTTTACCTGATGAAAAAAAAAAAAAAAAAAAAAGAACAAGTATTTAAATCCGTCTAATGGCGGAATTATGGTGTTATCTGCACTTGATTAGCATGGAATTTTGCTGTAATCCTACAATCCAACTCTCTTGAAATGAATATTTCTATTTCTAACTTACAACATATGAGAAAAAAAGAAAATTTCAGTTAATTTCATCAAACGTTATAAAATTTCCTTTTAAAGGAAGATGTATCCATAAAAAATATAAATAAAAAAATCGCAGTAAAACAATGGTTGAAATAAAGAAATTTTTACAACATATATAATTTTAAAATCCCATTATTTGTAATGGATATATCCAATGGATATATCCATGTTTTTTTACTATAGTAAAGAAACATGCATCTAAAACAAATTATGGATTATTCGCTTTTCATCCATTAAAACTGACCTCTTACTATAAATCTGTAAGATATTTCACTTCCAAAACAATTTTCTTAATTGATATAAAACATTTTATCAAAATAAAAACATGAAAAGAATTTAATGAGCCTTCAAAGGAATGCAGCTTATAATTTTTAAAAGTGAGAATAAAAATGAATGTAAAATATAAAAAAATACTATATTGATGGAAGAATATGTAATCATATCAATAAAAAATATGAAAACTTGTATTCCTTTAAAAAATACGTCTATATTTTAATTTATTTTTTAAATATTCTTTTATTTACTGCTTACTTTTTACAAAGACCTTCTCAAATATCTCGATAAATATTTTCATACTATGTGTTTTATATAAACAAATATAGTAAAATTTTTATAACGAACCCTTCCAAATAGCAGACTTCTATAATTACTTAACGCATTATCGATCTCAAACACCAACTTTTTTGCATAATTTTACCTCTAAAGAGCGAATATTTTCAAATTACACACAAATTTCGCTTTGCTGAAGCATCTTTTTGTATTCATTTCATTTGCATTCATTTATTAAATATTTGTGTAATTTAACACAAACAACAACAAATTATCTAATATTAATTAGAAGCTATTTTTTAAATGTACGCCTTAAAAACAAAATTTTTATTTTATTTAAGTGGCTGTTTATAATATGTAGTGCCAGAATATCCTTTATTAATCCATAACTCCGCTAACGCTTTTTTAAAAAGCTTTCTGTAAAATGAAAAACTAAAAGTTTATACTCAACATTGAAATACAATTTTTTTCCCAAGAAATATTTACGTATTTGTAAATAATTGGTTCTTTTCCTCTAAAAACACTTTTTAACCTTTCAACATATTTTTAATTTACGCAAATTCTTGAAAATTTTCAATATATTTCCCTGTCACTTCTTTATTACTATGAATCCAGTCGTGAATATTAATTTGGTTTTTAATGTACACTTTAAAAACCATAACAGATTTATTTTTTTAAGTGGCTGTTTATAGTATATTGTGCCAAAACATCCTTTATTAATCCATAATATCGCTAACAAATTTTTAAAAAGCATCTTTAAATAGAATGAAAAACTACAGTTTTATACGCACCATAGAAATATAATTTCCTTTCCCAAGAAATATTTACATATTTGTGAATAATTGGTTCTTTCCCTCTCGAAACACATATTTAACCTTTCAGCATTTTTTTACTTACGCAAATTCTTCAAAATTTTCAATATATGTCGCTGTCACTTCTTTATTACTGTGAATTCAGTCGTGAATTTTTCAAAAGAAGGACGTTTTCATATTTCATGCATTTTTCAGGAAGGAAGCATAAAAGGAAGCTTGTAGTTCGATTATCAGCGTACTTCAAAGGAAATGAAAATGTGGAAAATATTTCCATTAAATTTTACTGTAGATTTTGAACAATTTGTTGTAGAATTTTTTCTACTAGAATTATTCAATAAAATTTTAAAATTCTGTGTTTATAGAAATAAAATTTATATTTACGACAAAGCTTGAAATTGAAACAATGTAACATTTTTTTTTAATTATTAAATAATTAATTTAATTATCCTTCATTCGGAGAAAAATGTCGAAACTCTTTTTTTTAATTTTTTCCTGAACCGATACTTTATTGTTTTTTAATATATTCTGATTAATTTTTAAAAAGATCCGAATATTCAATACAAAAAAATTCTTAGAAAGGTAAAATATATCCAGTTTTTTACTGTAATTTTATACATATTAGCACATTTTATTTTGTTCTCCTGAACTGATTAACTTACGATAAATCCGATAATTTAAAATTATACAGACACTATTATAAACACTTTAAAAAATAAATTAGCTCAACATGTTCAAAATTCACATTTTAAAATTCACTTAACTTTTAAAAAAAGTTTAAAATTTTCAATTTTTCAGAGAAATCGAATAATTTCTTGAAAGCATCATTTTCCTGCATTGAGATTTTTATTATTATGTATAAATTTTACTTTAAAATAATTAAATTAAAAAAACCCCAATGGGCCCTGATTCTTCTTAACATCATTTTAATAATGTATCGTTTTCAAGTGACATTTATGATAGTTAGGATTAATCCATATTGGAAATATGTAGATAAAAAATCTGTGTATAGATTTATGAAGTCATATAACATTGTAACTTTTTAAACCATATAAGATATTCCAAAAATTATACTTTAAAACGTCCCTTCAATTTAGCCGATACTTGCCACTGACTTCCATTTTATGTCACATAAAAAAGAATTATAAGTTTAGCATATTATATATTAAATTAAAAAAGTGAATTAAAATACGATATATTGTAACAAACAATTCAAACTAATTTAACAAAGTCTCATCATTACACTTAAATACTTCGTTATAAAGAAAATTCGTTAAATAGAAAACAACTCAAATTAATAAATTTTGTATAACAAAAGTATTATATAATTTATAATATGAAAATACGCACAAAATCAAAAATATTGGAAAAAGCGTTTATCAGTTTAGGCATTATTATTATTATTTAATGCAGTGTAGACATATGAGAATAATGTAGTTAGAAACATGTAAAAAATAATTAATTAATTAAATAAAATAAAGCAGCATTTTAAAACAACAGCTTAGCTTACCTTTTCCATTTTTTTCAGTATTCTAATTCCTTAATTTTAAAAAAGGCTGTATTATTACTTTCTGCAGATTTCTTATAAAAAATACATACTTCATAAAAGTATTCGCACTTTTCTAAGTACCCAAGCAGTTTATCAGCAATATTCTCGTGATACTGGAATCCCCTTCTTATTGTAACGAAGGCTTTTAGCATTTAAAAAAATAATAGAAATGATTAAATAAATAACTAACTTCATTTTCATACAATCTGCAAAAAGTAATTCATATGTCCACAGCGCAATAGCAATATCTCCGTTTGAATGTCGTACGCGCACGAAAATGGGATACCTTTGTTTTATGGAATATGTTTTACGTAATACGGAGATTATTTTGCATGATAATGGTGTTCAAAGTCAAAGTTCAGCAAAAAATTTCGTTAACTATAAAACTTCGTTAAAGGGGAATTCGACTGTAGAATTAAATTGTTTCCTTAAGGGACTCTAGGACACATTTTAAAATAATTTTTATTTATTAAGTTTAAAATTTTAAATTTTTTGCAATGATTAACATGACTTTTTATAAACAAAATCACATGATAAAACTTCTCAAAATTAAATAAAAAATATAAAATAAAAATAGTTATTAAAAAAATGGGGTAATTTAAAATCGTTTTAACTCGAAATATTATTAATAGAATTTCATTTTTTTTTAAATAAACAGAAATATATAAGCATTATTCTTCTGTCATCATTTTAAAAAGATAATAATTGATATAGAAATTAAAGTTATTAAAAGTGTTTTTTCTTTTTTTTCTTTTTTTTTCTTTTTTCTTTTTTTTTTTTAATGATGCAGCTTTAAAAAAGAAAATCACATTTTAAAAATACAATGCATTTTTTTTTCTTATTTTCTGTATAAAAACACTTGAAACACGCAAATTGATTTATCTCTAACGGTTCTTCACTTATAACAATTTAAATAAGATAAATGATGAAAAAAATCATGAAGAAGAACGCAATTTCACAGAAGTCGTTTTTATGGGCAACCATTACTTAAAAGCTAGATTTTGAAAAGAAACCAAAACGAAAAAGTTAATATTTCTTTCTCCAATTAAGATAGAAACTTGATTAAAAGTCATTTTTAGCAGTAAAATCAAAGAAAATTTTAATGCAATAAATTGTTTTTACAAAATTTCAGGATTTTTCTGTTCTGGATCTCCTTAAATGTGTACTCTCAGAAACAGATAAATTAAAACTGATGAGCTAGATATATTTTATATTCCAATTAGAAACTTATAACAAACTTGGAATAGTTTAATCTTATAAAACAGGAACAATATGTTTGAGATGCATTTTTAGTTGCGTTTGTAATTATGTCAATACGTAGCACCTATAGTCGTCGTTCAGTCCTTCCGCCTGTCTGTCTGCCCATCCGCATATAATAACGCAAAAACTACCCAACCGAATCGTTTGGAATTTAAAATATATAATTGTTACATAAATTTGTCGATTCATTTCAAATTTTATCAAAATCGGATGCATAGTTAAATTACGGTGATAATCAAAGGTATTCCGTTACATTACGGTCAATGGGAAAAAAATGTTTGAAATGCATTTTAATGATGTTACAGTCATTCAAAATAATAAAATTGATATGCATCTATAAAGTACATGTTATAATATACATTTTGAATAATCTGTTGTGCAAAGAACATTGTTTATTGATTTACAGGGCCACACAAAAGTATTACATTACATAATGGTATAAGGAAAACATTGTTTGGTGCGCATTTTAATTGTAATTAACTATTTACAATTTTATGAGATTCATATATGAGAGTGATATTTTTAAAACTTCGCTACCGTACATCCGCACCTTATTTGCTAAGCTTCACGTGCAATTTCCAACTTGTTTAATTAGGTAGTCAAGTCATTTATGTGTATCACTAGTTTTTACCTGCATTTTGCGAAAGTAGATATTTATTTATTATCTTGTATTAAAAGTATTCCATCCTTAAATTTCCATATTTATTTTCATAACATCCGTTCAATTAACTAAAAATGTTTCGTAAATTCTGAATTCAACTATCATGCCGAAAAATACTGAAAATTTATATAGACTTTTAAACGAAAATGCTTTGAAGCGGTAAATTAAGTTTGAATTTTAAATTTTACAAAATTGAATTGTAATCTCTTTGGAGACATAAATCTATTTTCAGCTATCAAAGAAATTTTCTAAGAACGAGAAAGAAATTTCAGCATATTATCGGGATGAAAGGGAGAATAGAATAGAGAATAATAGAATACATTAAATGTTTACCTAATTACAATAAGAGTTATTTCTAAAAAAATTCCCAATCGAGATAGTGTTGTTATGTGGATAAATGTTTAAATCACTTGTATTAAAAATATATATATATCAATTTAAATTTACGCTATATAAATGCATTCTTATACTGATAAATAATGTAATATGTAAACATAACAAGTTGGATGTGGCAATTCTAAAATTTTCTTCTGTCTGCTACATGTTACAACTTCTTGAAAAATTCAGCATACAAGCGTCTTCGATTAGGTGATTTACACAAAAATCCAATCAGGAACAACTTATGTAAACTCCTAATCTGAAGTTTGATAAAATTCCATGCATCAGTTTCTGAGATAAAGCTTTTGCGGAAAACTCTAAAAAAATCTGCATAATAGCGCCACCTGTTGAGTGATGTACACAAAAAACTAATTAGGACAAAATTTATTTGGCGATGAACTGAATTACAAGTTTGTAGAAAATCCATGCATTATTTCTTGAGAAATAGCGACTGCTAATTCGTGAAAAGGGAAGCATAGAAGAGCCACCTGTAGCGCGATTTACACCAAAAACTAAACAAAACTAATCTATATCAGGCATTCACTGAAGCTAAAATAAATACATGCATTTATTATGATATAGAACTATTGCGATAAACATAAATAATGCAACATAGTAGCACCACCTGTTAAGCGAGTTTCACCAAAAAATAATCAACACCATTAAATATCAAGGACTAACAGAATCAGGTGTTTTGTGAAAATCCATGCATTAGTTCTTGAGATAGAGCTCCAGTAGAAATCTTGAATAGTATATCGTAGCAGGGCCACATGTTGGGCAATATTTACAAAAAAATTCATCAGCATCAGTTTAACTTCTCGTCTAATTGAATCTTTCGTTCGGTAGTTGCTAATATACAGCGTCCACAAAATGTTTGTCATATACGGACTCACAGAGTGACAGACAGATTTCCAGACAGACATTTTCTAAAAGTCCTCAAATAGTGTTCAGGTCCTTCTAAAATGTGTAAATCCATCGAAAATCGGAAATTGAAAATTTTCAAGGATTCAATACTTTCTTTTTGTAAAGATAGAAGCAAGTAAAAAACATTTAATTTTTTTTTATTTAACTGAATACATATTTCGGTATCTAAGTGATTAAGACTACCCGAAAATTTCACGGTCTGTGTTGTAACATTTTGAAACCCCATAATTGAATTATTCACTTATTTATTAAAAAAATACACACATTATTTTTTACACAAATTTTTTCAATGTAGTTGAACAGATTTATAACTTTAGTTTGTCTGTTTGTCTGCCGTGTATCATCTGTCTGTCGTACTTTAATTCGCGTAATTATACTCTGATTTGCATGTTATTAATTGATTTATGTCATTGAGGTTTCAAACGGCATGTTTGGGATTCAAAATGAAGTATGCATCATTCATAGTTGATTTACAGAAGAGCTCAAAAGTTTTCTGCTAAATGATGGTCTATGGAGTGGGGAAGGGGATCATTTGCAGTGTGTTTTAATAGCGTTACGCAATCTTAAACGTATTGATATTCATACACATTATTGACATGCAGCAAGAAGATGCACTGTTAAAAATAAAGGTGACAAACCGGTGCCATTTGGGACCCGGAGGTGAAAAGGCGGTGCCATTTGGAACCCTAGGGTGTCATAGGAGCTTGAATATGTGGTTGGTGTGACGACAGATCTGTTACTGGATGATGGGAGCTAAATAAGGTGCCATGCACTTCGTATTGGTAGCAATGCACCACCTCATCGGGTGACTGGCAACTTGCGCATGCGCTATGACGTGTGTCTTTCTGCTTGATGTATCGGCAAGTAAAGTTTACGGGTGTGAGCAAATCAAAACATGGCAGTGTGTAAATTGGCGATATTAATTGAGGACTAACCACTGAGCTACAATGAAACAACAATGAGGACTTAACGATCCGATTTGCGCGACGAGTGAACCGGGCAAAGTCTCATTAAAGGCAAGATTTAACTTTATTTTATTTTATTTTATTTTATTTTATTGTTACGTTAATTTATTGTACATCCCTATATGTAATGTCATAAAAAACAGTAAATTAGATTTTTTTGTTAGTATGATTGATTGGTAAGTTTATTATGTGAAGCTACAAGCTACACTCTTACCAAGATACCCGCTTGCTAATGTTAAACCTATGATGCAATTATTTTACAATTTTTGTTTACATGGCAATATTTTTAAATGATTTATCGAGGCCTTAGCTATCGAGGAGCAATTGGAGCAAACTGCTCTAGGCACGGGAATCCTAAGGCCGCACAGTTAGAAAGAGCGAAATGAAAGATTGTAAAAATATTTACATATTTTTTCATTACAAATCAGTTATTATAGACGATTCTTGTTTCAATCGGAATATTCTATGACCATTTTACCTTGTGTTTAAACTCAACTGTTTAGAACCCTTAACTGCTGTTAGTGGTCTCAGACACCCTGAGTTTTTCAAGTTTCACAGTTTAACTTGTAATTTTTAGTTTAACTAAAGATACTGGTCATTTTTTTTTAGTTTGAAGTCTTATTACTACCTCTAAATACTTTTGAATAGCTGAATTTGATTTATAATATTCTTGTACATAAAGTTTAATGCATAAATAGTATTCTGAGAATTAATGTAACATTTTATTCATCTTCAGATTAAATGGTCTGACAGACAGCTGACAGTAGTTATGTAACAATTTTTGTCAGAGCAGTTAAGGTTAAAATATGTTTTTGCGTCTATATACAGTTAAGAGCAATTAATTTTATTCGCGAAGTTTTAATTTTAACCTTTACACGGGATCTCGGACAGCATCTGGCTGGCTTTGCATATATTGTCGGATAGATGCTATCCGAACCCCTCCTGTAAAAGCTAATTCACACCAAATTGCAGCCTCGCGTAATGTCTCTAATATTGTTTCAGTATACCTGATTTGTCTTTGTTTGATTGGGGGGGGGTAACTTTTTTCATTTAAGACAGTTGAATACTTGCAAATCTTAAAGTAATCAAAACTTATTTACAGGGTTTTCATTATTAATATTTTCGTTATTTACCACCATTATTTCCAAAATAATCTTCATAATAAGATTAGATCGGGAGGCGGTAGCACGAACAATCATTTAGTCTCATTTAAGGATAAAAATCACGGATAAAACCTCGATTTGCATATTAAACCGTTATTAGTCAGCTAAGTCATACCTTGGTGGGAAATGCCTAAAAACCCAAATTTAGCGCTATCTTGGGTTTACCAATATGTTTTCTTACTCTCAATTCTTCATATTTTCATACTTTTGGTTTCATTTTCTTTCAAAATTGTGAGAAAATGCTAGGGTATTGAATTGAATAAACCTTATGATCTGATTATCGGCTATGCAGATTTACACACATTTTTTTCGAAAGTATTCTTTCGCATTAAACCTTATTTAGTAGCAGAATTTTATGGTTAAATAAAACAAAATATTTTTTTTTCAATAATAGTAATTTAAGTTCCATTAGACCGTAATCAGTCCCCCCCCCCTTTCTCAATCATCAACATCATCCGATATGACAAATTTGTAGTCATGAACTTTCAAATTATAAAAGGTAAAATCTGTATTTACTCCACTGAACTTTCAGAATAGTTTACAGAAATAGTGTATGTTCAAAAAATATAACAATGAATAAAAACTTATATCGTAATTTTACACAAATGGGAAATTTTTCCGCAGGTGATGAAGATCTCGTGTTTTAAAGGCGATTTTTGCACTGACCTTTATAAATCTTAAACATTTTTCTAATGACGTAATTTTTAACAATTTTTCATTCTACCCGTTCTGAAACAAGGCCAATAAACAGGGTTAGATTTTTACCGGTAAAAACCTGGGGAGAAGGTGGTAAAAACCTAAGGATATACAATAAACTGTTAGCCCTTAAACTGTATTTTAATATAATACTATTGATAAAAATTCTATTTTCATGTAATTGGTGTATTAATATATAATATCTATATAGGGGAGAGTGGGGTGGTGTGGGACTTTTTTTTACAAAAGTAAGAATTTTTTTTTTTATATACAAAAAGAAAAAAAATCAATTTATAGCATGCAAGGTAAAACACTTTTTAATCCCCCTGAACAATATAGAAACATAAAGCGCAAATACTATTTTATTTTAAAGAGAACGTAAGTTTCAAAATGTGTCTCATACCTCCTCATTAAGAGTTATGGGACAGCAATAATAAAAAAAAAGCTATAAGGCGCAAAATAACCTATAGTGTCGGTAAGATAAACAATCAAACAAAGGTTGTAAGTTGATAATGTATATGCCACAATATAAAATTCCAGTATCTTCATGACTGGAATGCAAATTCAGGATTCTCTGTCATAGGTGTCATTAAGGCCCCACACTAAGCACAGAAAGAGACCCGGATGATAAGGTAAAAGTCTATAGGAGCGTTCTTTTCAAATACCTAACTCAAATTTCAATATTTTTACATGATTTTTTTTGAATAAGACAGCTGAGGATGACCCATAACCGACCTAGTTTTTATTTTTTCGATTTTGCTTTTATATTTTTTGTATAACGATAGTTTCAATTTCAGAACTGGTGTAAACCGATTTCGTAAGTAAAAGTAATTAAAAAAAAATCTGAAACCAAAACTGAAAAAGTAAAAACTACGCCGGTTGCGGATCGCCCTCAGCAATCTTGTCAAAACAATCACGTAAAAATATTAAAATTTGGGCGAAATATTTGAAAAGACGCCCCCATAGACTTTGCATTATCATCCGGGTCTTTTTCTGTGTCTAGCGTTGCGCCTTAAATAATCATCAATTTATTTACATTTTGAAGTATGAATGCATATATTATCAATGTTATAATTAATATATTATCCTCTAAAAATATTTGCATGTTAGCAATTCACATTATTATTAATTAAAAAAAGGAACTGGGCGCGTCCCATTCCTCCCTTTTCTGGCATGTCCCATTCCTCGCCACTTCCTTGTTTGTGTTAAACTTCTTGTTCAAACAAAAATGCTGCTTTAGGCTTAGTTTAAATTATGGATAATATATAGTATAATGTTCCATAAATAGGGAAACTATTACATTTATACATAAACAAGCCTTTAATATATTGGAAGCAAATAATCAAATTTAAATTAGATTTTTGAAAAAAAAATTTCTTTCATACATTTGCAAGTCTATGCATATCAATATTTTTTGTAAAGTGAAGAATGGATTACCATTGATTCATCTTGTGTGCGATCAATGAAATGTTTAGAATAATGCACAAAGAGAAAACCTACTGTCCCATTCCACCCGACTTTCCCCCATATAGCAAAAGGGGAAATAAAGAATTAGCCAGTTCCCTAAAGCTCCTGATATACACTATAGGGCCAGAGATGACCATCCACTTGCGATTTTAGACATTTTGTTAAATATCTAGAAAAATGTATGAGGAATTATCCTGAAAATCTTAGTGTATAAATATAATACACTACCTGGCCATTGATTATCATCCACTTGCGATTTTAGACATTTTGCAAAATATCTAGAAAAATACATGAGGAATTATCCTGAAACTCTCAGTGTATAAACAATATAGTACAGGTCATATATTTCCGTGAAGATTTTTTCCAGAAACTTTATAGGGGACCGCCAACAAATTAAAAAATGTATGAATATCTTTTGGATAACTCTGTCAAAAATAATGCATCAAAAGCGCTCAAACTGTAGATTGTGATTAAGTGGCTTATTGTTATAAACTGTGTTCATTTTTATGTCGATAGCATGTTAATCGTAGAAAAAGTAAGGTTTTTATAAAAATAGTCCCAAATTTTCCCAAGATTTTTGCTTATCATTTGCAGAGTTCTTAATATAAAATAATATTTTCTGAAAATGTGACAAACAACATTTCACATAATACCCTGTAATCAGACTTAAAAAAGAGTAGGTTTACTAAATAATTTTTCACTACGCATGCGTCAACGATATCAAAATTTCACATATTATGTTAGCTAAATGAATAGAGCAACTTTTGTGAAAGTTGCAAAATCATAGCCTGAAAATTCTGAAAATAATAGTCAATAGAATCATTTAAAAATCCATTATTTCCAAAATGAAGCAAAAACAAGAGGGTTTGTATCCATATATCCATTGATTAGTGTCAATATAGAATACACAATACGGAACTTACTACTATATTTGGATAAAATCCCTCATTTTTTTTGCTTCATTTTGGGAACAACGGATTTTCAACTTATTATATTGACGATTATTTTTAAAATTTTCAAGCTATGATTTTGCGACTTTCACAAAAGTTGCTCTATACATTTAGCTAACATAATATGCAAATGAAATTTTGATATCGTTGACGCATGCGCAGTGAAAAATTATTTAGTAAACCTACTCATCTTTCATACAATTTTTATTATTTTTTTATTCTGATTACAGGGTATTATGTGCAATGTTGTTTGTAAGATTTTCAGAAAATGTTATTATTTTATATTAAGAACTCTGCAAATTATAAGCAAAAATCTTGGGAAAATTTGGGACTATTTTTATAAAAACCTTACTTTCTCTACGAGTATACATGCTATCGACATAAAAATGAACACAGTTTATAAAAATAAGCCACTTAATCACAATCTACAGTTTGAGCGCTTCTGCTGCATTAGTTTTGACAGAGTTATCCAAAAGATATTCATTCTTTTTTAATTTGTTGACGGTCTCCTATAAGATTTCCGGAAAAAATCTTCACGGAAATACATGACCTGTACTATTATGTTTATACACTGAGAGTTTCAGGATAATTCCTCATGTATTTTTCTAGATATTTAACAAAATGTCTAAAATCGCAAGTAGACGATAATCAATATCCAGATAGTGTAGTACAAGTCATATTTATAAATCATCATATTACAAGTTCGTCATATTACAAGTCATAGTCATATTTGATAGTGTAGTTTCCCTGAAGGTTTTATTCCGAAACTCCAATAGGGGACCGTCAACAAATTAAAAAAGAATGAATATCTTTTGGATAACCCTGTCAAAACTAAGGTAGCAAAAGCGCTCAAGCTGTAGATTATGATTAAGTGGCTTATTGTAATAAACTGCGTTCATTTTTATGTCGATAACATGTATACTCGTAGAAAAATTAAGGTTTTCTACGAATCCGAAAAACAGTCTCAAATTTACCCAAGATTTTTGCTTATAATTTGAAGAGTTCTTAATATAAAGTGACATTCTTTTCAGAAAATGTGACAACAACAAATGTGTGTGTGTGTGTCCAGAAAACAACATTGCACATAATACCCTGTAATCAGAATTAAAAAATATTAAAAATTGTTCGAATATTGAGTAGGTTTACTAAATAATTTTTCACTGCGCATGCGTCAAAGATATCAAAATTTCATTTGCATATTATGTTAGCCAAATGTATAGAACAACTTTTGTGACAGTCGCAAAATCACATCTTGAAAACTTTGAAAATAATCGTCAGCAGAATACGTTGAAAATTCGTTATTCCTAAAATGAAGGAAAATCACGAGGGGTTGTATCCATATATTCATTAATTATTGTCAATATAGGATACATAATAGGTGCGTACTAATAAATTTGAATAAAATTCCTTATTTTATTATTATTATTACTGGTATGGAATACCTGGACATGTTAGGGAAATTCGTTGCTAATCTGGAATAGACACTTTGTTGCAAAATATGTTTTGTAAATATGGTTAATAAAGTAAATAGTTTGTAATTCTTAATGATAATACAGAAAAAGAATATCTGAATGATAAGTATGAGTTGGTCATGTAATTTTCTCGTTCTGTCCGAAAATAGGCAATAAAGAGGAAAGTGCCCAGTTAATCTGATGGCATTGAGGTCGCAGGCTATACATACAACTGTATATTATACTCTTATTTCAAAGAATAATGCCCTTCCAAAAATAAAAGAAATCAACTGTAAGTTATTGGACAGTGGGTTAACTATCACCCCTCCTTATACTTAACCAATGAGCCCCTAAAACTATTCAGGGAAGTGTCTTATCAGAGTGAACCTATTAACAAAATTTGAAGAAAATTTGATAATTCTAGATGATTTCTGCATATTTATATAAATTAAGGGGGTAGCACTCTATTCTCACCCCCCTTCATATTTAACCATTAAACCTCCAATGCTAATCAGTGAAGAACCTTATCAGAATGAACCTACATATAAAATTTGAAGCAAATCTGATATTTATATAGAATTATCACGTTACACATAGAACCTGCGGGCACATTAGCTGTCAAGCTTTGATAGCCTTGTGAGCTATAATTTAAATTTTATTTAAATTTTATTATTTACTTTTTTTATTCATCTACCACTTTTGCTGTACTTTGATGGTACATTTTAATTGGACTGTCTTGTTGTGTGTTTTCCTTAATGTGTTATTATTATTACTTCAGATAGTGAACTTACATTTACAGTACTCACATTACCATGCTTGATACAAGAAAAGTTTTCGACTCTTTATCATGAAGAAGATGCAGAAATTTCTGTGTTTCAACTTTTTATTGTGCTCCGCAACTCAAGCAACTTGTTAAATTACTCATGCTATGTATTAATTTTATATAAACAGTTAATTACAAAAACTGATAATTTTATAAGCTTAGTTACTTTGTGGTACGCATTATTTTGGTTGTTTAACGTTAACTATAGCAAAAGCCAATTTAAATTTTTATCATTTTTATTAGATACTTATGTCTTCAAAACTTTCTCAGTGGCATCAGTTCCACATAGTGTCACGTCTTTGTTTAATAATATTTAATACATTCTTGGTGTTTACAATAAAAAGATTATTTGAACTAAAAGGTTGTTTTTTTAATTCAGCGTTTTATTCCTTTCATTATAATTACTCGTTGGATTAAAATTTCAGATGCAATAAGTCAAAACACAAAAACAATTTGGCAGAAAGTGTTTTGATGTGGATAGAGGACTAGAAATCAGCAGCCGTTAGTCGTCAAATGAAACTATAGAAAAATTATCCCTAGTCGTCTAATCTTGATAGCTGGCTTTCTTTAACTTTAATTTTTGTTTAGCAAATGCTTTCATTTGCATTTTAGCATACATCCCCGCCCCCTCTGCACCATGATATCAGCACGTGTCTTAAGAATTTTGAACCTGTCAATAACCTCTAAGTTGACTTCACTTTAACCAATGACTGATAAAACTGGTCCTTGGATATTACACCCCTGTAAACAAGATTTTCTTTTATTATGAGATCTCATCTTTATATGTTTCTAAAATAAGAAACTGTATTAAAAATGTTTTAAAATTTTTGTACTCCCATCCTCAAACAAACAAACAAAAAAAATATGTGTGATTTGGAAATGTTTTAAATGCCACACCATAATTGGCAACCAAAGATTCATTTATTTGCTAACTTTTTATTTTCTGATGTACTGTTAGTCTCAGATTTTTTAAAAATTAGCTTATCCCTAGTTATATCTAAAGCTCATATTTTCTTTGTGTGGACATATTTGCTGGATTATCTGTTTTGTATGCATATGAGCTTTATAAAAAGAATAAGTTTTACCAGAATCCAAATATTGTAGTTTAATCAGGTTTCATATATTTATGGAAAGTCAGTTTTTATTTTGTTTAGTAAGAAAAAGTGTTTAATATATAAAGTTTCCTCTCCACTTCCCTTCAATACATTAAAATTAAATATGCAATGCAATATTATTAACATGGTTGTGAAAAGAAATGAGAAAATATGAAATGCAGTTGGCCCATCGAAAACAATTGTAGACATTATTTTGACACCTTACATACAGTTCTTAATTTCCAATCGTGTATGGATATATGCTATAAAATATGGATTTGCATAAGTTTACTACAAAGGTAAATACTACATATATTGTAAAAATGATTTTTTTTTTTACTCAATTTCATCTGTTATTTTACCACAACTATAAAATGAACTTATTTTCTATGATTCATTTCATAGCTTGATGGTTAACTTTCTGGAAGAATTTTAAAGAATATGAAATATTCTTACTAATTTAAAAATTGCACAGCATTTATTACATATTCTTTTCTAATTTGTGTTTTGCATTTTTTTAATTAGATACAGCAGGGTAGCTGAAAAAATATTGGTGCGTTGCTTGACATTGATATTTCACAACTAAAATCTGAGAAATGCTTATTTTAAAATTTTGTAGCATTTCTTCTATTATATGAAAATCTTAATCCCCCGAAAAATTCACAACTGTCAAAATGATCAGCAACTAATATGTTTAACGAAGCGTTGGCCCTCATGGAAGCAAAATAATTTTAATTGAACTTCCAGCAGCATTGGGGCCTTCACATGGAGCAAAAACAACATTGATCTTCAACACCCATCTGCGTGGATATTTAATAACAGGTGTATTGTCTTCGAACAATCAGATCTTAACTCACTTGACTTCTGTAGAAAAGTTAAAAATAAAAAATCCCCAGTTTGCATTGTATGTGATGCGAAATTATCAAGGCATAGAATGATTTAAATCAGAATTATCTGCAGCGGACTGTCAATTCTGTAATCTTTCGTTTTCAAACTTGTGTAAAAAATAAATATCAAGCCAGTGAACAATTTGTTAAAATATTGTTATTTTTTTTAATTAAAATATGCCATATATTTTACAGGATGTAGCATTTTTCTGTGTCCCCATAATTTTCAGTTGCCCTGTATATAAAATAATGAAAATACATGTCAAGCAATATACTATATGTCAAAAAAGATGGTTACGGATTACTTCTGAAACTATAAGAAAATTATAAAGATATTCATATGAAGATAGATAATTAAACTTGTACTTTCTCTTATTTTGGAGTCAAAAAACATAAAATTTTTATAATGTTCCTGCATCTAAAAATGCCCAATCACAAAAATTGTTACTGGCCCTTTCTTAAACATACCCAAAAAGTTTGATCCAAACATCTGAGTTAGAGACAGTCAAAAATCATGATTTATTTCATTTTACAAGAAATTCAAAACATAAAATTGAAAATCGGGCTTCAAATTGCATGACAAAGTCACAATGTTTGACTCTATCTCAGTGATTTTTAGAGGCAGAAAATAGGTGTAGAGGTTGTGTAAATTTTGCAATTTATGCTAACAAAACCTTTTGGGTATGACTAACAATGCAATAGTGATGACTTATGATCGGTGATTTTGAAATGCAAAGACTGTATAAAAGTTAACATTTTGAATTTTTCTTAAAATACTCTCCATGTAAATGAAAGTACAATTTGAATTCTCTGCTTTTCTATGATTATTTTTTGTAGTTCATATTATCCCTCTCTGAGTTACAAAAATATGCTACAATTTTTCTTTGTACACTTGATAATGAGTTTAAAAATATAATATCCCATCAATCTAAAAGAAAAAAAAAAGACTGAAAATATTGACTGATCCTGATAATTTTCTCTGCAGACTTCAATTTAAAAATGGGTAAACACTTTGTATTTCATGATTCAAACCAATACAATTTCTTGACAAGCGGGGTGGGGGGAGGGGGATTGCAACTGTGGGCCATAGATTGTGAGTGCTATTTCTTGTAGGATGCCACAGGGAACACTGGATTATGTGTGTCATCCGTTCACCCTCTGGGGCACCCTGGATAAGTGGTATCATTATTCTCCCCTGAGATGCCATTCTTTCACCCCTTAAGGTACCTTAAGGGGTGCCATTATTCTCCCCTCAGATGCGATCCTTTCACCCTCTGGGGCACCCTGGAATAGGGGTGCCATTACTTTCCCCTGAGGCGCCATCTTTTCACCCCCTGGGGCACCCTGGTTAAGGGGTGCCATTACTCTCCCCTGAGATGCCATCCTTTCACCTCCTGGGGCACCCTTGTGTAAGGGATGCCATTATTTTTCCCTGAGATGCCGTCCTTTCACCCCCTGAAACACCCTGGTTTAGGGGTTCCATCCTTTCACCCTAGTTAAGGGTGCCATTTTAGCTCCTCTAGGGGTGTCACCAGTGAGACAAGCCTTTCACCCCTAAAAGGTGCAATGTGTCACCATTAGATTTAACAGTGTGGTTACAGGCGAAAGTACTATGTTTTACACGCATAATATACGTACAGGGAAATTAAATATTCTGTTAAATCAAGATTTATGAAAAAAAATCATTTGAGGCATATTTTAATTATGTTAAAAGATAAAGAAAATTAAAAAGATAGGATAGGTTAAAAGATAAAGAAATTGATATGATTTTCTTTTTAATTAACGGTACACGTTTTAAGTTTAACGAAGCTTTTGCACACTTGGAGATGTGTATAAATTCTATCGTCTTTTTAAAAAAAAAGCTACATGATGCTGTCAGATTACCTTTTGTTAATCATTGCCAAGGTTTAATCGAAACAGTTGAAATTACTAAAAAAATTAATACTTGAAAAGATTTTGTCAGAAATTTGTTAAATAAACAGCGTTAGAAAAGTAACTTTTTTTTCTTGATATAAATTTCAAATTTAATGAGTATGCCTTTTTTCAAACATTGAATAATGAAAAAAAAAATCAAATTTCACAATGGTGTACTATAGCGAAATCTTCACGCGTAAAAAGATAATTACAACGGCAATGTGTCTTGACGTATACACTCAACACTGGCACGAGTCACAAGTTATAGTACAGTTATAGTAGCCTTATTATTTTCTTAAAATATAAAAGTGAATTATGGTGTTAACGAGTGCATGATTTTTATTTAATTATCATCAATTTTTCGATACGTTACTTCTTTTTAGCTTTAGACAAAAATTACGATTTCTTTTATTTAAATGAGTGATAGATCACTGCTCAAAACAATAAGGGGAGCACATGGGAAATGGAGGATGAAGATAATACAATAATAAAATTGAGATATATTTTGAATTTTATGCAAAGTAAGATTAAAAAGAATGACTTGCAGAGCTGACGTTGAGGCTCCTGCTCTGCAAATTTAATAGTATTTTTAAAGTTTCAAGCCATACTTTGATTCATAGCAAACTAATGTATGAACAGAACCTTATGACAAAATTTTATGTAAATATCTATAAAAATATTTTTAATGATGTTTTTCATTAAACGCAGACAACGAAAATTGCCGTTTTATAGAAAATACAAACTAGCATTTGATGCAAGATTTTTATATAGCACAAGAAATTACGCCTAAAGTTTACAACTTTAAAGTTCACCACACTTGTATGTGTTTATATATTTGTGTACATGTTATATATAACATATTTATGTATTAAAATGTGTTATTTACTATTCTATGTTTCATTAAATGTTCTTTTCAGGTTTATATTTTGTGCAATAACTTTGCTTCTAATTATCGCTCAACCAAAAGCAAAGCCATTTTTCAACTCTTAAATGTTTGAACTTTAATTAAAAAAATAAAAATTGAAATGTTTCACATAAAACAGCGATGTGATACGTTTTCCCTTTATTTGCATAAGATCTTTAAGAAAATATAGCAAACAAGGTATGAAAAATTATCATTATAGCAGAAAAAGCTCTTCTATTCAATTTAGTTTTTAGATACACTCGACAATTTAAGAAATATAAAAGCATTCGCCATACCAACTTTCAGGAAATGCTACTTACACTAAAAAAAATAAAATTGCACAAAATATTTAAAAATAATAATAATCTTGAAAAATGATTTTTTCAGTTCATTACATAAATATTTATAAATGCAAGACGTTTTATTTTTCGTCATACTTTCGTCTAAAAACATCGCAAAAAATAAACTAAATGAATATTTGAGTATTTATTTTTAGCGAAAAAAAAAATATATTTAACATTTTTTTTTTTTTTTTTTTAGAATTCGCGTTTTATTGAAAGTAAATTTAACGAATGAAAACAAAAGAATTTTCTAAATGCTTTTTTCTGATTTTGAAAAGAAGCTTGCGTATTTATTCACATTTTCTGAAAATAAATTGCATTAAAAAGATTTTAATTTAGAAAAATCTATTAACATGTTTTATTCGAATGTTGTGTATTAAATCCTATTTCTACGTTAAATATTTCTTTCCCTCTTATTTTATATTAGCATTAAAAAAGTATGATCATTTGTTAAACTGAGTTTAAAATAAAGATAGTTCTGTAATAATTTACTACGCATAGTCTTCAATAAAATTTTTAAAAAATCTACTAAAGTTTTTTTTTTTTTTTGTCACATTCTTTTAAATTACAGCATTATGCAGAGTTATAAGTTTCTAGACTTTTATAATTATTTTCATACTACAAGAAACATGAAAACAAAATATCTTTTAACCTTTATACAAATTAAAAAATGAAATTACTTAAAGGGACACACTACCTTAAAATTGGTCAAAATATCGGTTTATTTTTTTTTCAATATTAATTTAAAACTTCCTTAATTGTAAATACTTTGACACTGCATTTTTATCTATACAACAAATATATCACGAGATATTGAAAATTTTGTTAATAGATCGAGCGCAAAAACCTATATAAAGGAAAATTTTAAACTGAAACTTTTAAACTTTTTTCTCCCTGTTCATTTTTTATAACTTGCTTGTTAGGTAAA
The DNA here is from genome assembly GCA_964019185.1 of Maratus speculifer. Taxonomy (NCBI): domain Eukaryota; kingdom Metazoa; phylum Arthropoda; class Arachnida; order Araneae; family Salticidae; genus Maratus; species Maratus speculifer. Next base: position 35,271,244 of record OZ025291.1, on the reverse strand, counting down.
TACCATGGCTTTTTTGCTAATTTAGATAGAAGTTTGATCTATTTTTAAACTTATTCTCCATAAATTTATCCACAAGCAGAAATGTCCATTTCTTGATTTTGCTGATGATTAGAACAGCGTTTGCCCAACAGGACCAATATCGCAACCTATTAGCAGTTATTGCAACTTTTTTTATTATTCCATTCTTCTTCCATCTTCTCGAATAATACATGCACCGATTTTGATTTCATTCGAGTATTTCATTAAAAGTACAGACAGCTTCAAATAGAAATACTTATATTATAACCTCTACACATTACCGTATGTTTGAATACTAGTAATTTCATTAAATAATCATTTAATCGGTTAAACGCAGAAAATTCACGCAGAGATCACTTTAAAAACATACCGATATCAAAATTCAAAGGTCTGTACAAACGTAGGGTACGGGATATATTAAATAAATGAATGAATAAATAAATAAATAAATAAATAAATAACACGCTTCCAATAGCCGCCATTTTTTGAGACAGGAAGCTTTGTATTTATAATTAGGCGTATAGTTTATGGAATATAATACCGTGTGTTCAGAATTACGCTTATCCCTTGACCGAAAAATATGCTATACAGTAATGCCTCGTCACCATTGGCCATAAAAAACACGGCTAGGCAACGATCTTCAATGAAATGTAGTGCCACAGATATAGATTAGTTTTTACTTGAAAATGCATTGAGAACATAATACGTAACATACATAAAATGTATTAAATCTTGATATTCTACAAAAACTTAAAAAGTGTAACCCCTAAAAATTTAACGGCAGCACTACTTTTTTTTAATTATTATAATCTTAATTTGTGTTCTTTATTTTTTACGTCTTTGAAATTTAAATTTCCTGTTTTCCACACAAGCATAATTTATACTGCTATATTTATGTGTACAATCATCATGTTGATAAAAACAAAACGTTTAATTTTCCTTAATTAAACGCAAATTAACAATTTTTCAATAAAAATATTTTGTGTTTCTGAAAATATAAACTTCGACTTATAAACAAGTATAAACTAGTATAAAGTAAGCTGCTGGTCAAATAATATGAAAAATATACTCTTACACTTCGATAACAGTATTGTTATAGACGTAACCCTTGTTTTACATTTTAGTTTACAGCATTTTGATAAAAAAAGATATTGAAAATTGCCTTTTTTGTATGCAAAAAGAACAATTGATTTTACACATGACAACCTTAAGAAACAGTATGAAATATTATAGGTAGAAAACAATATATATATTTTTCTAAATATCGCATAAATATATTTTCGTAAATTATGAAGCACACCCACTACAGAATGTCATGCAAAACATTTTTTGTATTACGTATTCGAATATGAATTCTATGAATTTTACCTATAATGTTGCGTTGAGAACATTGAAGATATGATATATTCACTGCGAGTCATCAAATCATATGTGCCTACCTTCGGGGAACTTTTTTGAAAATTTTGAAATTTAAATTACGATTATGAATTTTTAAATAAAACAGAGAATAAAATTGTGAATTCAAATAAATTTTAATGGAGTTTTGAGAAACTTTTCAAATTGAAGCAATAGTAAGTGAAATTTAAACAAAGAATTGCTTTTATGCTAAACTTTCTACACGAAATCTATTCAATATATTTCATTTTTTTCAACACTATATTACAAACAATTTAGTTATGCTAAGGTCTGTGTCAAATTTCTAAGCACAAGCAAAAAATATAGATTTTTGAAGAATTATAAAAAGTTAGAATGTATAATTTTTTTTTATTTGCAGATTTCGCAACATTATTTAAATAAATGATATCAAAAGTAGAAAAAAAATATTTAATTGCAAAAAATATAAATAATTTCGCGTGTTTACATATTATATCAATCTCTGTATTCTCTGATCAACCGTCATACGTGGTCGTCCACATCTTAGTTTCCGCTTAAAATTATCATTTTTAGTGAGTATTTGATATATACCTCGCTTTGATCGATTTAAAGCTTTTGCAATTTCAGAAAGAGTTTTATTTTGCGATTTCAATTTAAAAGTTTCAGCATTTCACATTTTCTGAATTCTTTACCCTTCGGCATTTTTAAAACGAGACGAAATATTTTCTAAACCCTTTATACTTTTATAAATGTTCAATATAATGTCATACAACGTCACTATACATGGGCCAATTCCGTGTTTCCAAAAAAAAAAAATTGCATAAAGTTCTTAAACTTTTGAAACAGCGTTCCTTCGAGAAAATAAAGTATAATAAAAATAAAGCTTTTTTTAACCACCCAAAATGGCTTATTTTGTTTTATTTTGATTAAATATCGATTAAATATAATTTGAGTGTTTACAATAGTAAACACTCAAAACTGACGTCATAAAAGTGCGGCTGCCACCGGGTTTCGGCAGGATAGGACCTGGGGACAGTGATATTCTTAATGTGCACATTGAAACCTACATTTTGATGTGTGCCTGGTCCTTGTACTCGATACATAAGTAAACACTCAAAATTGACGTCATAAAAGTGCGGCTGCCACCAGGTTCCGGCAGAATAGGACCTGGCAGCCAGTGATATTCTTAATGTGCATATTGAAACCTACATTTTGATGTATGCCTGGTCCTTGTACTCGATACATAGGTAAACACTCAAAATTGACGTCATAAATGTGCGGCTGCCACCGGGTTCCGGCAGGATAGGACCTGGCAGCCAGTGATATTCTTAATGTGCACATTGGAACCTACATTTTGATGTATGTGGCAGCCAGTGATATTCTTAATGTGCATATTGGTACCTACATTTTGATGTATGTCTGGTCCTTGTACTCGATACATAGGTAAACACTCAAAATTGACGTCATAAAAGTGCGGCTTCCACCGGGTTCCGGCCGGATAGGACCTGGCAGCCAGTGATATTATTAATGTGCACATTGAAACCTACATTTTGATGTATGTCCGGTCCTTGTACTCGATACATAGGAAAATCGACGGTCAGCTCCTGGACTAAAAGTCCTTTTTACTTTTCCCTTGCTTAGTTCAGGTGATTTTTATGCTACAGTTGCCATTCCAACGCTATTTAGGGTTTTTCACAATGGAGATCACATTCCAATACAAAAAACTGGGTGTTGCCATCTGATTTTTTCGAAATTTTCTCACTGTAACCGTAACTGTTTGAGTGACTCTGATGTTTTCCATATCATTCTTGAGCGCATACCTAAAAATACTTTTGCCAAAATTTCAGTCAGTTTCTGCGAATGCTATAATAGTTAGGGGCCCAAATGTCAGGATAGTTTTTTATAATCACCCTGTATAAAAAAAGTTACATATTTTTGTTAAATAATTCGTTTAAGATATTTAATACTAAATGTTCGTCCATGTAACAACAAGCACTTAATATTAAAGACAGCAATAACATTGTGAGTAAAATATACATAATGCCTTTAATTATTATGATACATTTAACTATTTATGATAGTTCTAACTATTAGACTAAAAATAATAATTAAAGCAGCTCACTTTATTATTGAGAACGAAAAACAAAATAAACTCTGCTATCACCGTAAAATAAAAAGAGCTTAAGCTTTGATTTTGGAATTAAATACACATTAAATTTAGATAAATATAAAATAACCCATTCTAAAATCAAAGATTTCTAGGTGCCGGAAAATTTGTTTAGTTTTAAAACATGCTATTTTGACAATTACTTAAAGCTCCAGGGAATAAGTTCGATTGAACATCTATATGATGATTATTTCAGCAATTTAAGATATAATTAAGGCATTTTCAAAAATGTTATTTGAATTTGCATTTCGATTAAACGGAACGTAAATGTTAATTACTTTTTGAAGTCTTTTGTGCACAGATTTAATTCTTATGTATTATGTTTTAAACAAATTACTAATGAATGCAATATAAACTAGTGAGTGTTGCAATGTCAAAACTTTCTTCTGTATCATACATGTTAATACTTCAAAAATTGCTATCACAATGCAAAATTAAATGAAAATGCATGCTCACCGTGAGGTTTTTAAAGATGTGAAATTCGAGGCATTAGTTCTTGAAACAGGACTATTGCGTATATCGTGGAAAAAGCTGCATAAAAGCTCAATCTGTACCATTTACACCAAAATATAAACAGTAATAATATTTATCAAGGTATACCTGCATCTGAAAGTTGATGAAAATTTGTGCATTAGTTCTTAAGATAGAGCTAGTGCGAGAATTAAAAAAAAATCAGTATAACAACGCCATCAACTGGGCGATTAACACCAAAATGTAAATAGAATCACTGCATATCAAGGATTAATTTAATCTGAAGTTTTATGAAAATCTGTGCATTTATTCTTGAGATAGATCTATTGCAGATTGATCTATTGAAGGAAGCACAGCAGTGCCACAGGTTGATTGATTTTCATCAAAATATAAACAGAAACAGTTTATGTCACGGCCTAACAGAATCTAAACTTTAGGGAAAATCCATGCAATAGTTCTTGAGATAGAGCTGTGGCGGAAATTACTAAAAATGCAACATGGCTATGCCACCTGTTGAACGATTTACACCAGCATCAATTTATATCAGGGATTACTTGAATGTAAAGTTTTATTAAACTCCTTGTATTAACTCTTGAGATAGAGTTCTCACAAAATTTATGTAACAGACTTACAAACTCACAAACAGAATTTTTGTGCAAACACCTTTTCGGAATCTGTGACCCCTAAATCATATGACTCTGTCAAAAACAGGATTTTTCGAATTTTCACGAATCCAATAGTTTCTTCTTGTAAAGATAAAATAAATAAAAATGTTATTAAAAGAAGTTCTCTTAACTTGGTATAGTTTATTGCTCTTTAAGTAAACTTTGAAGGGCTGAGAATTTAGTCAATGAAAGTAACTTTTTTGTGAGAAAGTGTTTTTTTTACCAAGAATTATTTTGTTTGCCAAATAACTTTTGAAAAACTGCCAAGGAACTGATTGTCATTTTTTTCATATATTACTTCTAAATATTATTCTATAAAACTATAAATTCTAAATATTACATTACATTTAAACTTTGCATTATGCTGTAAGGAAACAATGTTAATCATAATCAAATTTGTTTGAAAACTACACCCCAATATAGTGACGTTTTATGAATTTTTAAGTTAGTAGGTCAACCGGAAAGTTCTGTCGCATAATATTATTACACGAATATTTTTTTTTAAAATTCATATTTCTCCTTTGGAAATGGTGAAACTCCAATATTTTAAACGTTTCACATTATAACGAAACAAATGAGAAAAAGATAAAATGGGAAACGATTAATAAAGTCAGAAAAGTGGTAAAAATGACAATGCTATTTGTATGATTATATTATACGTTTGTGATAAAAAGATTGCTAATGAAAGAAAGAAAGAAAGAAAGAAATACGTTTGCGTTATTTAACTGAATGGAGAGTGAGGACGGGGCCTGTTTTTGACAAATGTGGATACTCCGAAATGAAAACCCAAATAAAGTTGTATGTGAAAATAAAAGTTTAGAGAACGCGGGTTAGATGTAAAAGTGTTGATCCGAGAAAGTTTTGGCGCACACATTTTATCATATAATTTTCATTTTACTCTTCTTCAAGCTGAGGATACAAAGGATAACTAGTTGTTGGGAGTCACCGTAATATTTACCCATCATCCATAAGCATAATATAAAATATGAAAATTAAGTTTATGTAAATTATTTGTAAAATGAATTGCGATTACAAAATAAAATTTAAACGTATATTTAAATATTCTTAACAAAATGGAACTTTACAAGGTTACAATGGAAGTATATGTGAATTTGGCAAAATACCGGAAATAACGCTTAGTTGGCGTCACTTTTGGCAAGTAAATTTTGTCGCCAGATTTGGCGATAAACTCGGCGACATTTTTTTGTTCCACAAAATAATCAAGTAGTACCGAATCGCATAAAAGAGACACCTTTATAACTCCAAAAATGAATGAAAAACGGGTTAATTTGAACTGAATTGCGAAAATATTTTATAATCACTAAAGTTAAGTAGATTTTTTTTGTATTATTAAATAATGGGCTACACTGAGGAAAATTAAACTTTCAAATCTGAGTAATTCGATGTTATCATTTCGTCATGAAACTTTTTGTGTTAATATGACGACCCATTGCTTTCAATTCTGAAATGTCAGAAATACTCAGTTTCAAACCAAATTACTTTTCTTTCGTTAAAAGTAGTAAATTTTACCAGAGCAATTCGAATTATTCATATGATTTCATTTCCTATGTTTTCAAACGAAACGCTCCTTTGAATAATAACTCATAACTTTAAAAGTGGCAAACTACATTTTAATCGTGTTCGAGGAAGAACACTTCAAAGACGTCGTAATATAATCGCGAAAACATAATAAAATTTCTTCATTATTCAAAATCGAGGAATGATGAATCGACGAATGGAAAATTTTGTAGTTGGAATTTGACAACTATGAATAATATATATATATATATATAAACATCATGTATAACCGAAAATAAACATAAATAAAGTGACATATGTCATATTTGAGTATGTCTATGTTTTTAGAGAGAATCAATCCCTTAACATGAGTTTTCATTATTCGCGAAATCGAAAATGCAGAATTATTAACATTCGCGAATACTTCGTACTACATTTTAAAATAAAAAATATTTTACATACGCATTGACAACATTTGCAAGAAAAGTATAATACAAAATGCAATTTTTTAAAATAGTGATACAAACAGAATATAAAAATAATCAGGTTTGCATAATCTGTAGCAGCTTTGTTGCCTCGATCTTGATATTCGCGAAGATTTCCATGAATCTAACTCTCGTGAATGTTAAGGGATCGATGCATATTCGTGATTCATATTTGAATAATTTTGATTATGAATCGTTTTGACTATGTGATCTACTCAGATTTAAATAAATTTTTACTCAATTTTGAAAATATTACTTTTAGAGTGTACTTTACTACAATTTCGGATTCACACTGCTATTGAATTAAAAAAAAATAAAAATAACCCAATTCTAAAGCACAATATTGTTATGTATCACATTTATAATATAGTTTATAAATATATTTATTTGATGTTAGCGAAAGTAATTCTTTTTTCTTGTAAATTCTTTTGTTTAACGACCATTTCAAAAACCATTAATTGTGATCAAATAGCGAAACTTATTTTAACACAGTTTCCATTGTATTTTACATCAAGAATTATTAGTTGAATATTTCTGTTTGTTTAAAATATTGATTTACGCATCGTGCTATTTGTTTTATTTTATAAATAAATAGAATTTAGTGCATACAGTTGAACTATGTTGAAATTATGTGAATGTAACATCAATAATTCAACATTTTAACAAACGCAATGTAATTAGAAATTAATTATGAATGTGTGTCTGTATTTAACCTCATGAAATTATTGCATGTTACTGATGTTTCCCATAGCACATTAAATACAGAAATAGTATTCGTTACATTTCTCATTATAGATCGTCGTGCAAAATATTATGAATATGTTTTTGCTTGTGATCGGTTGTTTGTTGAATTCAGTTTTTTGGTTTAATAAAAGTTTTGTATGTTTATAGCATATGTGTTATTCTCAAAAGGACAAGCAATTTGTGTGCTTCAAATAAATGTATACAGTCAATGTTAATTAACGCAAACATTCACAGGGATTTTTTTTCGTATTGAAAGTATATGTAATCCATACTTTACAAGTATTATGTATGCATAATAATATTATATGTACATATTATACATACATACTACTTATCTTCAAAGTCTACTGAAATGCTGGTGTTGGTTTTGTATTCTAAGATCAAGAATATAAACTTACACGTAGGATATACATTCATGGTCATTAATGACCGGGCACTTGCAATTTTAGATGTTTTGTAAAATATGTAGAAAAATACATGACGAATTATTCTAAAACTCCAGGTATGTAAATAGAAAAGTACAGGTCATATATTTCTGCGAAGATTTTTTTCCCGAAATTCCCTAGGAACCGACAATAAATTAAAAAAGAACGAAGATCTTTTGGATAAGTTTGTCAAAACAACTGTAGCAAAAAAGTTCAGACTTTGTCGCTTATTGTAATGAACTGTGTTCCTTTTTATGATAATATCATGAATACTCGTAGAGAAATTAAGATTTTTATGGAAGCAGTTCAAAATTTTGCCAAGTTTTTTTGCTTATAATTTACTGAGTTTTTAATATTAAAATAATATTCATTTCAGAAAATATAACAAACAACGCCCTATAGTCAGAATTAAAAAATAATAAAATTGTATAAAAAATATACAGGTTTACTAAATAACATTTCACTGTCCATGAGTGATAACAATAAAAATATAATTTGCATAATGGGCTAGCTAAATGTATAGATGAAATTTTGTGAAAGTCTCAGAAACATAGCTTGAAAATTCTGAAAATTATCGTTCATAGAATAAGCTCAAAATTAGTTATTCCCAAAATGTAACAAAAAGATTAGTGGCTGTATTTATGTTCCATTGATTAGCGTTAATATAGAATACACAATATTGTACGTACTAATATATCTTGATACAGTCACTTATCTTTTTGCGTCATGTTTAGACTAACGGATATTGAGCTTATTCTATCGACGATAATTTTCAGAATTTTCAAGCTATTTTTTTTAAACTTTCATAAAAGTTGCTCTATGCATTTAACTAAAGCATTCCGCAAATTATATTTTGATTGCGTTCAAGCATACACAGTGAATCATTATTAAATCTGCTCATTTTCCATACAATTATTACTATGTTTTAATTCTGATTACAGGATATTATGTACAAAGTCGTTTGTTATTTCTTATGAAAAAATATTGTTTTTAATAGGAATTCTGCAAATTATAAGCAAAAAAATTGAGACTGTTTTTATAAAAACCTTAATTTCTCTTGAAGTATTCTCATAAAAACAGTTTATCCCAATAAGCCACTTAATCACAACCTGCAGTTTGAACACTTTTGTGACATTAATTTTGACAGGGTTATTCAAAAGATTTTCGTTTTTTTTTCAGTTTGTTTACGGTCTCCGGTAGGATTTCCGGAAAAATCTTCGCGAAAATTTATGACCTATTCTATTTTAGATACAAACCAGGACTTTGTCTATATAATGCCTTATGTAATTTTCTAGATATTTAACAAAACATCTAAAATCGCAAGTGTCCGGCCAGTGTATTGTCGTATAGTGTATTTTGTTGGAAGTCTTTACTTGGAAAACCAGCAGGTATTTACGTTACACCTGAAAATTTCCTCTAAAGTTTTGAACAACCTACATAAATTTTTTTTCGGATTATAATCTAAATCGTCGCCACCACAGCGACAATATTATTTTTTCCACAATTTAATTAAAATACGTATACGTACTTATGAAAAAACGTTTGCAGATCGTTACGTACTTATTTTTCGCTCCTCAATGGAATTCTTACAATAGAATTTTATCTGTTGAGTGGATAGAAAAAATAATCGCCAGATAATTTGACAACCGCTATCTAAGCGGAAATCAAAAGTAAACTATTTTTTATTTCGAGAGTAATATTTTTATAAAAACTTGGAGTTATAATTTAGAGAATAATATATCTCTGTTTAATTGTATTGAAATTTTCGAAAAAAATGCCCGTTCATGCTATGGATATGAAATATTTTAATGGTCGATCCTTTTCAATTTGTGATAATATTTCGCGTTAAGTGTGCTCGTGTTTAAAGGACTAAAAACACACTGAATAACTATACAAGTTGGCAGACAGCTCAGAATAGTTCATGGCAGAAATAGTTCGTTTTACGCAGATTCGTGTTAATTAAATTCAACTGTATTTTGAATTATTCCTAATAATCTTATTAAAATTGAATGTATCTGCTTTTTTTTCTTAGTCTAAGAATGTCACCTGTTTTTTTATTGGTATTTATTAAAAAATCTGCTAACAAATATTACTTGTTAAAAGTTAATCAGGTTGGCATTTTTTCAGACATAGCAAATATTTGCAGCATTATTTTAATGGTGCTGTATGATCATTTTAGTGTGAATTGGTATGCAGCTTTTTATTGTCCCATAAAATGGATATTTTTTTTTCAGCTTGCATTTACATTTACTAGGATTCGTCGGCATGTGGTATTTAAGTCATGTATTTATTTTGGAAACAACAAATTGATATTTAATACTGACAGTGTATTTGATAAATCTTTCGTCGTTTCAATTATTATGCAGTACATTCGAGCTACTCTTTATTGCAAACTTTCCAAAACTAAAATCAGCTCATTAAACCTACTTCAGTTTTTTTATTTATACACTAAACATGTTTACACGAACAAAGAAAGACAACTAGTAGCAATGAAATTTCTGCTAAGGTTTACTATAATTTATACTATCGGCTTGCTTATTTGGAGAATCAGTGCTTTGCTATCAATAAAAAAGTCCGCAGGTTGCTTTTCAACAATCAAAGCGCATTTGCTGGGACATTTATAATTAGTGAGGAAAGATACACACAGAAAAAAATTGGTGAATCAACATCAATGCGCATCAATTTGCTTGGTCCAACAAATCATTTCATTAGGATGAGCGAAGCGAATCCTCTACTAGGCCACTCAAATGACACTTTGTCGTACACTTTACAAAAAAACTGTGCAGTATTTTGACTTGAAATTAAACACAAATATAAATTATGATCTGTAGATTTGCAGAATATTATTTTTTTTATAGAAATACTTTTCAATGAATTATTATTTTAATTAATTTATTTTACATGCTTTTCCATTACGAACGCATTTTTTCAAATAAAACGCGAAACATGTACGTTTTCAGAAGAAAAACTTAAATCATGGGGTCAGTGATTATAGCTAGAATCATCATTAAATAAAATATATTTTCATTATTCTGACAAAATATCTCAAAAACTGCTTTCAGATTTTTAAACTATGTTCATTCCTTTTAACTTAGTTTCATGATTTCTTTTATAAAATTTATAAAATACTTTTTTTTAGAAAAATTATAGCATATTTTTAATGAATTAAAATTTGTGAAAATTCGCTTATTAACATTCAATTATAAAAGTATTTTTCTGTGTTAGGAATTCAAATACACAATTTATTCTTATTTTGTGAAATCATTTAAGCAGACGATATTTATGAATTTTAAAAGAATTATAATATGTTTTTGTGAAGTGGCAATAAAAGAATTGTAAACAAATAAAATTAATTAATATTTTGTATAATTCTACCTCCAAAATATTTTTATTTATACCAGTCTTATATCATAAATATACAACACTGTAAAAAATATGACTATTTTGCTGCATCGTCACTCCCCCGCTTTTATAGAATATCACTCTTTTGGTTACTGAGAATGTTCCATGTTAGCCTGAAGTAACCGTTTTCTATACAAGCGGTGGAGTGACGATGTAGCAAAGAAGTGGTATTTTTTTCCAGTGAATCTAAGGAAATTCATAGTTATTTGGTTGAAATACATTTTTAAATTAAAATGCCCGAAACTTTAAATTACATTTTTGCTTAATGCAAAAGTAAGATGCAAAAGTAATTGAAAAAATATATTATTACTTTCAAATATTTATCTGATAGCATAATACTTCGCGAATCCAAACAAAGCATGGCTTTTGCTAGTTTAAATATGGATCAATGGAAATTTTGTTTGCATAATAAAAAAATTATTGTTGATTTTTTTTCTGAAATTTTTCGTTCACAAATTTCATCCAAAATGCATAATAACGTAATAATAATGTCATTAATCCGTCTCAATCTGAAAAGTTCTTATTATTCAAAAATTGTGTCAGTCCTTTATAGCTATATAAGCAAATTAAACACAATTACGTGAGAGAGATATATTTACTGCTCACCAATTTAAATTTTGCAAAAATAACAAAATTTTGTTGGAATTACAAAATGAAAATACAAGATTTTAGTAAGACTCAAATAAAATTGATAAAATATTGTTAAAATTTTATAAGAGTGTTAACAATATTTTTTTGTTTGAGCAACAAAATCTATTTTTTACTTTAATTAAAAAATTCGCTTCAAACAACCAAAATGTACACAATAAAACATAGTTTTAATCAATTCCTTTTTCTAGGTGTACCACGTAGTTTATTCGTTCTACATGAATTTAATTTTGGATATTCTCCAGGGAAATAATCAATTTATACTGAAAAAAGAAGAAAAAAATACATAAATCCTCTTTTATATTTCAATTTTCATATTCTGATAATTTACATGCCTAAATTACTATCTAAAAGTAGTAATACGAAAAAAAAAAGCATCGCAACAACCCCCCCCCCCCTTAAAGATTTATCTTTACATCCGACGCAGAGATGTTAATATCGAAAAATTAAATATTTCTCCTCGTTTTACGTATCAAAATAATATTTTTAATACTTTTCCATTAAGTTTTAATTAATACTGTTGTGCATTCAAAATACTTCTTCGAAAAAACTACATCATTTAAACGCTTTAAAAATTCATATAAAATCTCTTTATATTGTTACTTAACAAATGAAACTATTATTTTCTTGAACCTTTATCTCGAAAATAATTCAAGTTTAATTTAGGAAATAAAAATGTGTAAATAAATAAATTTATCTAATAAATTTTATATATTATTTTACTCTTTAACATTGAAAGAAAGAAACGGATGGGGATAACGATCTAACAGATATGCGAGCGCTGCGTCACCTGCTAGCTGATTTTCACCCTTAAATTTTAACTGTATTTTTGGATTATTAAATCTAAAAAATTCTATTATTAAGAAAATCAATAAATACTATTAAAATTTAGTGATAGGAAACTGTTATTTCTCGCACAGCATCTCTGAACTAACTTTTTTCATGAATATATTTTATTGTGTTCCAGACATTAAATATAAAAAAAATTCTTAAATGTAATTTTTAACGAAAGTATTAATTTTTTATTGAAAAATATTGCGATCTTATTGATTAGGGGGAAATGTTATTCACTAGAACTTTTGGTAAAAGTTGGTAAGTGTAAAGCAAAGTAGGAATGAAATATCTTTAAAACTGAATTTTTGAAGAAAACATCTTTAAAATGCATTTTGCTTTTCAGTGGTAGTTACTCAATAAATTCATTGATGGACAGAAATATATACCAGATTATTTCACCGCTTTGAAGAAAACATGGAAAATAGTTTTATTATTATTTTTAAAGTTTTTAACTATCGGCCTAAATAAATATAGCTTAAAAACTATATTGTTAAATAATTATGGACCTAAAATATTAGTTTGTGGATGGGTTTTTAAATAATAATTTTTAAGCACTGCAGGATGTTTATATAATTTATTTTCGTTTTTTTTCCAAATATGTTTTTCATGCTTTGTGTACTTTTCTAAAATTCTGCTCTAAAAACTATCTTCTTTTCTTGAAAATATCTAATATTATTCGTAGGTTGTATAGAATTTTTTTAAATAATTAAAAATGTGGTCATAAATTTTTTAGAATATTCAAAGTTTTTTACCAATTTTTTTTATTTTATTTCTTTAAAGCTAAAAGGAAAACTGTTTCTTATTATTCTCAAACTTTGGACAATACAACAAATTTTTAGTTGATATATTAAACAGTTTTTAGAAAAGTGTACCGAACAGACTATTCATCAAAAAATATGTAGAAAGTTAATTAGTCCTCGAAATATAATTTATGCATTAAATTCATTTCTTTTAACGTGCATATGAGCTAAAAGGTGTATATTTACTGTAAAAAGACTTTTTCATTTCTATCTCTATTTTTAAAAAAAATGCACGATGTTAAATATTGTGCAAAAACTGCTTCATTTGAAGTTTTATGTGTCCTTAGGAAAAAGAGAAAAAGCATCAAAAGAAACCCTTTGTTCATGGAGATATTCCTTGTGTCCTTAAGGAGATTGTATCACTTTTACCTTTTATAATTTTTTAAACAAATATTTATGTGCTTATTCGTATTTTTTCCATAATATTTTAAGCTATTCTTTCAAATTCAGACAAATATATTTAAATAAAATAACATCATAGGCTTTGAATAAGTTTAATTAGCTAACCTAGACAAATTTACATTTAGAATAATTTTTTGTGTATGTTATACTATTAAAATTACTGAAAATAATTCTAAATATAACGTAAGTTACCTTAAAGTTTTTCTAATTCACTATTAAATGAAATTTTATACGAATAGATTAATTATATGTTTAAGCAAATGACAGCCATATTCTTTTTTAACCCTTTCGTGGTTATAAGCGCGTATACGCGCCCAGAATACCACTTAATTTGAAATGCGAAATACCATACTGACACCGGAATTTTTAAATGAAAATTTTAATTTTACAAAGAACGTAAAAAAAAAACATTTATATAATATGAAATAAATTTGTTTTTAAATTCCGGTGTCATTCAATCATTTTAGTATTTTATGAATAGAAGTGCTTTAACCGTCAAAGGGTTAAGTCGCACATGAAAATTATTAACTTTTTTCAAAGAGTAGATAAATTTATATTAAAATAAATATAAAATCTTTAAAACTAAACTTTTTTCAATAAAGAATTTTTTAAAATTGATTCAGATAAATGTCAATTTTTAGGGCTATGACCAGTCTTCGGTCGTAAATTGTGTTTTCGAGCTTATAAACAAATGAATTGATTTCCTTTTTATTTTGTTTATTTTATACTGTAAACTTAACTTTAGTTTAATTTATTTTTTCCTGTTAAGTTTCTCTTCTTAATATTTCCTTAGAGTCAAACGTGGCAAATGAAGTGCGTTCGTTCTATAACTAGTTTTATAACTATTCTGATCTTGATGAAATAGCTGCTGAACTCCTATGCAAAAATGAATGAATATAAGATTTGATACGATTAAATGCATTAAATTCAGTAATACTGAAATGATAAGATTGTCTTAAATAGGACGTAATCATGATTGCAAATCTAGAATCCTTACATATCATGGAATGTCACTGAAATAATTATGTATGATATGATTTAATATAATGATGAAAACTTTTATTATTTTTTTTAATTGCGATTCAATTTTCATAAAATATTAAATGCCACAATAAAACCCTGCAACGAGTATACATATTAAATTTCTAACTATTCGGTTGTGTATAGTTTTTGCGCTTTTAGATGGTTCATTCCATTGTAACTACATTACATTTAGAACATATTACTGCAGTAATTTTAGTAATGTAACGCTAAAAAATATTCAAATGTAAAATTAACATGATTTGTCAATGAAATCTATCTAAGGATCAATTTGGTTGAAAATTGCCTAGAAAATGATAACGAAAATTACACTTTATATGATAACTTACAATACTTTTTCAGTAATGTCAGTTATTATAATGAATATAATTACCAAATTTTAAGATATAACACTACAATTAGGTAATCTTCATCTAAATTCGGCTTTGAATAAGTTTAATTAGTAAACCAAGACAAATTTACATTTTGAATAATTTTTTTTGTGTGTGTTATACGACTAAAATTACAGAAATAGTTCTAAATATAACGTAAGTTACCATGGAATGACCCAAAAGCCGTCAGATCGAAAGACGAACACAACTGCTACATATATATATATATATATATATATACCACAGTACCCCATAGTCTATAATATAACGAATGCTTCTGAGTGTGTCTGTAAGTAAACAATGAACGTTACATGCCTTATTTTCAATATCGAGCATATAACTGTAAATATCCATATCGTATATGGATATTTTGTCCATCTTATCCATCTACATTACTGCAAGTTACAGTTCGGATAGATAACCGATTTCAGAAGCCCTTTCATCTATGTTGGAAAGTTTAAAAATGCGTAATAGGCTGAAATTTGATTTTCAGAAATTTACAGCAGTAGACAGGGACTTTTGTACGGCCTAATATTTTCCTTAATATATTACTATTAAAGCCACTATTTAGCTGAAACACGCTTAAAACGTGTAAGAGCACTCTACCAGAGATATTGTTTCATAGATTTCCACGCATCTATTTTTTTGCGTGGCCCTGTACATCGAATGAAATTCAGCGTAAAAATACATAGCTCATTTTAAAACCAACTTTAAGCTATTTTCATACTCAGTAAACCTTACGAATTCTTTTGTGTAGCTCTGTATATGATCTGTGTATAATTGTGCACGTGATTATTTATAGACACAACGTAATATGCAAAAAATTAGACTTAAAAACTCATATCATAACGAAACCTGCCCTTCTAGCGATCATCATTAATGTACAGTATTTCGGATGCATCCGAAATCCTTTGTGTGTCCCTGTAAATAATATGCACTTTCAATTATACAGGAAGTAACTGTAGTAAACTTCAGCAAAATGTATTAATTTAATTATACGTCAAATATGTGAACATAATTTAAAATACGCCGCTAACAATGTTTCTCCTTATACCATTATCTATCGGAAAACTTTCGCGGAAATTTATGACCTGTACCATTCTGTTTAAACACCAGGAGTTTCAGAATAATAATTCAAGTGTTTTTTGAAATATTTAACAAAACATCTAAAATTTCAAGTGGCCGGTCATCTTTGTGTATATTTTGTTGAATATGCCGCACAAAGAATATTTATTAATCATTTACAGGACAACACAAAAAATTTCTTTTACATAATGGTATGGAGGGGGACCATTATTTGCGGCATATTTTAATTATGTTTAATTTTCCTTCTGTAATAAAATTGAGATACGCCTCTTAAGTTTACAAGATGTTTCCTGTGTAATATAAAATGCGTTTCTTTATGGTTGAATTAGATATAAAATTTTAAGTTATTAAACGGTACAGTTTTGTTACATTATTCTGAATGTGTCGGAAACTGTTTGATAATCTATGCTTGACGCATAATTTTTCATTTTTTGTTTGATGTGGAATAGATATATATATATATATATGATTTTGAGAAGAATCACGTGCATAATAAGAATCTCACTTTTAATCCGCAAAATTCGGATGACAAATTATGTTAGATTTCCTGCACAGAATTTCATGTTAGACAAATGGAAATCCCTGTTTTGTGTGAAACTACTATGACTAGAATAAATTATATTTTAATTTCAAGTGAGGCATGCAACGCAATTCATCTGTTTTTTTTTTCGGGTTTATTTATCATATATAAATCTGTATGTCAAGTCCAAAATATGACTGTGAAGCGACAAAGATGCGGTAATCCGCTTAGATTACTTCTCAAATCAGTCAACAGGTGACAGCACCACACAAGCTAGTATTGTGTGCACGCCGGACATCATATTATTATAACCCAGAGACAATAAAACTGTATAATAATCAATTTTCTTTTGTATGTTAGACCATAGCCTACTATAATACTACCAGCCGAGCCATTTCGCGAAAAACCGCCGAAAAAGTGAAGCTGGCAACAGCTTCAAACCCTGAACCATTTCATTGAACCACGTGTAAGTCCACGTGACGCAAACCCTGCCCAAATTAGCATTGAATAAGCTGCTTTCTGTTCTGTGCACATGTTTGTACACGTGTCATTGTTTTGGTTCAGGGTTTACATGATTGGTCTGATTAACTTGGGCAAGGTATCAGCGTCCTCTGGCGGGAGACTTCATACATTAATCTCAAATAAACAGGCTTTTACTAGTATTATAGTAGGCTATGGTTAGACTCTCTTCGTCTGTTACGTTTTTGCGAGCAGTTTTTATGATGCCAAGCCAATTGTTGAGGCTGGCTAAAATATTTTAATCTTCCTAACCGTGAAAGCTAAAGAGCTTCACGAATATGTCTTCTTTAATATATCTCAACTAACACAATTTTTGTTTAAGTTTATTTTTAGATGTGTGCCGTGATTAAATTACTCAAGAAAGTGAAATTCGTGTCGGTGTCTTTCCATCGCGTTGTCTAGTTCTTTTAATTCTGCAATTACATAACGGATACACAGCAACCTGCTCCTGAGAGGTAGGTGCGAACTTTTATTACTTTTTTTCTCTTGAATGAAAATATATAAAGGGACACTGCTGGAGATTAATGGTATAAAACTTACAGATTATGATTCCTGATGTGCTAGAAAAATAAAACCAGCACAATAGTGTCCCATTGTTTATATTTTGCTTTACGAAAAGAAAAGAAAAGAAAAAGAAATAAATGTTTATAATTGATATATTTGATAAATTATAAAATTGTGAAATGTAATATAAATATATAAAGAATTACAATACTAACATAGTAACATAGTATGTTTTGAAAAATAACTGATACGTTTATTAAGAAAAAGAAAATATATATACATATAATAAAAGCCACCATGGCTATGTCAAAAGATCTTTTAAATATAGAAAAGCTCAACAATGGAAACTATTATAACTGGAGCTTTAAATTGGAAAATTCACTAACAAAAGATGGCTTGTTTAGCTATGTGCTTGAAGACCCCCCCACGGACGCAGATGCTGCGTACCTAAAAAACAGCAGAAAGTCTAAGGCCATCATTAATCTTTGTATAGATGATTCACAAATTGTTTATGTGAAAGACTTACAAACACCCAAGCAAATTTGGGACAAGCTCAAGAGCACTCATCAGCGAAATAACTTAAGTTCAAAATTATTTCTGCTCAGGCAGCTATATTCGCAAAAATTAGGCGAAGGGGGCAATTTAATTGAGCATATAAACAACATATTGACTATTAAGTCAAATCTCTCCGCAATAGGAGAGAATATTAATTAATCGCATATCGTTGCGATCATGCTTTGCTCATTGCCCCCATCCTATTCGCCTCTTATTACAAACCTTGAGGCGAGAGATGAAGCTACATTAAACCTTGAGCTTGTTAAAAATAAATTAATTGATGAATACACTCACAGAACGCATAACAAAAATTCAAATGTCGCGTACAAAGCGACAAATAAGACGAACAAGTACAAAAAGTACTGCTCGCATTGCCATCGCGACAACCATGTAATGCGCGATTGTTTTCTGTTGAAAAATAAACAGAAGACAAATAATTATAAAAATGATAATAACAGATCCAAAAACTATAATAATGGCCAGAACTTCAAAAGCCAAAATAATAACCACAAAAACAAAAGTGACGATAAACACGACACTTCAAATTACTGCTTTGAAAGCAGAACGAATAATTGCAACGTTTCTCCTCCCCCAGTGGAAAACGAGTCTGAAACCGACACAACACTAGTCAACAGAACACAGACAACAGACCCCTACACTTATATTGTTGATTCAGGATGCACGAGACATGTGTCATCTGTAAGAGAAAATTTTATAACATTCACACCAGGAAATTTCGGGAATATAACTATAGCCAACGGGAAAAGATTAAATTCTCAGGGCGTGGGCGACGTAAATTTAAAAACGGACGCACAACACAGCATCACACTTAAGGATGTTTTATGCTGCCCCGAGCTGCAAAGCAACTTACTATCGGTCAAAAAGGCTACAGAAAATGATATTAAAGTAATTTTTGAAAAACAATCATGCATGTTTGTCAAAGATGATAATATTATCTTGACCGCCAAATTAAATGATAATTTGTACGAGTTAGGACCCAAAGACGACTATGGATATAGCACTCGAACCCAAACACAAACTAATTGTAACAATAAAAATTGCATATCCATGTGGCATAACAGGTTAGGCCATAAAAATTACGATGCAATCAGATCACTTATCAAAAATGCGCTTGTCGAGGGTATAGAAATAAATGATTGCAAGCACGAAACCACTTGCACCAAATGTATACAGGGCAAACTGGCGAGTGCGCCTTACCCCAAAATAGCCACAAACAGATCCAAAGAGGTGTTAAACCTAATACACACAGACATATGTGGGCCTATGAACACACAAACACTCAGTGGAAAAAGGTATTTTATAACTTTTACTGACGACTATAGCCGATTCACAATGATCTATTTGATATCGCACAAATCTGAAGCTATAACAAAACTAACCGAATACATAGCACTAACTAAAAATAAATTCGGGAAAATGATTAAGGCAATCAGATCCGATAACGCCCAAGAATATCTTGGAGACAATTTTGAATATTTTCTGATAGAAAACAGGATAGAACGCCAATTAAGCGTCCCATATTCCAGCCAGCAAAATGGCGTGGCGGAGCGCAAAAATAGGACTATAGTTGAAATGGCACGTACGATGCTATCGGATGCGAATTTGACAAAACATTTTTGGGGATGAAGCCGTACTAACCGCGAACTACCTAATTAACCGCTTACCCACAAAGGCAAACGAAAATTGTAGGACCCCTTTCGAACTGTGGAACGGTAGGAAACCAAACTTATCGAATATTAGGACGTTTGGATGCAAAGCATATGCGTATGTGGATAAACAGAAACGATCCAAATTTGATGAAAAGGCAATAGAAGGAATTTTATTAGGTTACGACAATCGTAGCAAGGGTTACAGGATATATACCGGCGGAAATAATGTTCTAATATCGCGAACAGTGAAATTTATTGAGAACGGAACGAACAATATTAGCGAAAACCTAAACGATGAGCAAACTCCCACCGAAACAGTTGGAGTGGATTTAAGCGATGATGATGAAAACAAAATTAAGATTCCGGAAAACATTCCTGACGAACCTCGCAGATCTCAGAGAAATAATAGAGGTGTACCGCCCGATAGATTTGGGATAAGTGCGAACATGTGTCGCGTACAAGAACCCAAGACGTGGGATGAATTACAAAACATTGAAGATGTCCAAATTAAAAATAAATGGATTGAGGCCGCTAAAGAAGAGATTGAATCCTTAAAGCAAAACAAAACATGGAAATTAGTCAAACCACCTTCCGGGAAACGCGTAATAGGCAATAAATGGACGTTTAAAGCGAAACGAAACGTGGATGGAACCTTAGAAAGATTTAAGGCTAGGCTAGTAGCCAAAGGATTCTCACAAAAATACGGAAGTGATTACGATGAGACCTACGCACCGGTCGTATCACACACAACATTGAGAGCGTTCCTAAACGCCGCAGTATACAAAAATTTAAGAATTACTCACCTTGACGTAAAAACCGCCTTCCTGCATGGCGACTTAGAGGAAGAGGTTTATATGTCCCAGCCGGAGGGATACGTAGAGAAAGGTCAGGAAGACAAAGTATGCTTGCTTAACAAGGCTATTTACGGTCTCAAACAAGCCGCTAGAGCTTGGAATCTAAAAATAAGTAAATCACTAAAAAATTTGGAATTTGAACAATGCGTATCAGACCAGTGCATGTATAAGAGAATCGAAAACAATCGGATCGCGTTTATAATAGTGTATGTCGATGACATTCTTGTAGCAGGGGATGAGGAAATTACACACGAAGTTTACACTGAACTTTCCCGCGAATATGAAATTAAAAACTTGGGAAAAGTGACGCAGTATTTGGGAATAAATATAAGAGAAACCGAAAACGGTAGTTTGGAGCTAGATCAAACACATAAAATAATAGAAATTGCAGAAAAATTTAATCTGATCGACAGTAAGCCAACATACACCCAAATGAACACAAAGTATTTCAGCTTAGACCCAAACGGGAAACCTATGGAGGATAACACGAGATACAGAAAGGCAGTAGGGGGGCTACTGTACATTGCTACTCTAACCAGACCCGACATTGCTTCCATAGTAAATATACTGGGGAGGAGAAACGAGTCACCGAGAGAAGTTGACTGGGAAGCCATAGAGAAACTGATAAGATATCTTCTCACCACTAAAGATCTGAAATTTATCATAGATAAATCTAAACCTCCAATATTGACTGTATACAGCGATGCGGACTTCGCAAGCGATAGGATGGACAGAAAGTCCACCACTGGAAACATTTTTAGACTTGGTAAAAATATTTTAACCTGGCTTTCTCGAAAACAATCATGTGTAGCGCTTTCAACTGCGGAATCGGAATATATATCCATTTCTAACGCCGCTCAGGAGCTCAAGTGGTTGCTAGACTTACTTAAAGACCTAGAACTTGAACAACAACTACCGATAACTGTTTACGAGGACAATATATCAGCGATCAAGCTGACAGAAAATGAAAAATCTCAATCGCGTACGAAACACATTGAAGAGAAATATCACCACATCAAGCATTTGCGCGAAACTGGTGTAATTAAATTAACGTACTGTCCGTCGAAGTTAATGTTAGCAGATATTATGACTAAGCCCCTTTCAAAACTTCATTTCGAACACTTGCGTAAAGAATTGCAGTTATCTGAGTCATCAATTTCACACAAAAAGTAGGGGTGTTAGATTTCCTGCACAGAATTTCATGTTAGACAAATGGAAATCCCTGTTTTGTGTGAAACTACTATGACTAGAATAAATTATATTTTAATTTGAAGTGAGGCATGCAACGCAATTCATCTGTTTTTTTTTTCATGTTTATTTATCATATATAAATCTGTGTGTCAAGTCCAAAATATGACTGTGAAGCGACAAAGATGCGGTAATCCGCTTAGATTACTTCTCAAATCAGTCAACAGGTGACAGCACCACACAAGCTAGTATTGTGTGCACGCCGGACATCATATTATTATAACCCAGAGACAATAAAACTGTATAATCATCAATTTTCTTTTGTATGTTAGACTCTCTTCGTCTGTTACGTTTTTGCGAGCAGTTTTTATGATGCCAAGCCAATTGTTGAGGCTGGCTAAAATATTTTAATCTTCCTAACCGTGAAAGCTAAAGAGCTTCACGAATATGTCTTCTTTAATATATTTCAACTAACCCAATTTTTGTTTAAGTTTATTTTTAGATGTGTGCCGTGATTAAATTACTCAAGAAAGTGAAATTCGTGTCGGTGTCTTTCCATCGCGTTGTCTAGTTCTTTTAATTCTGCAATTACATAACGGATACACAGCAACCTGCTCCTGAGAGGTAGGTGCGAACTTTTATTACTTTTTTTCTCTTGAATGAAAATATATAAAGGGACACTGTTGGAGATTAATGGTATAAAACTTACAAATTGCACACTAGACATTAGTAAATATGGTATTTATAAACGGATGCAATACTATTATGAATATTCTGATATTATTCGGCATTGATTAAATATTGCTAAAATTTGCTAAAATATTCTTAATAGCAATTTTAACATATCATGCAATTTAAATTATGATTTTCTCTCTTTATTTTTTTTCTTTGTTATTAAATGTTTTACTAGAAAGGTAAAATGTAAAGAATGAAACGAACTGGCGTTAAAAGATCTATTAATTCTTGAATTATAAACTTCTAATGTTGAAATGAAAGACAGAAAAATTTAAATACCCAATCTTCCATTAAAATATTATTTTCGAATTACATTAATAAATTAAATGTAATAAATAAATGAAAACATAGTTTACCAAATGAATGCTTCTACATAGAGCCATTATGTGAATTTATTAAATTTTACTACGAGATTTCGTATTTCGTGCTTCCCGCTTCATAAATCCAAAATACATTAAATATATCTTAAAATATCCCAATGTAATTTTCTGCATTTTTTAATTGATTTCCCCTATAAGTTAATTCAGTCAGTCAATTTTGATGGAATTTAATTGAATTGGTAATAATATATATTTGAGTGTAATTAACGTGTCTCGATTTCCTTTTATAATATTTTAAAAAAGAAATATGAAATTGACAAAATTGGTAAGTATATAAAAATAATTAAGATTTAAAATGAAATGCTTAAAATAAAGTAAATGTAGTAATTTTTAACTAATATTTTTATGCGATTTGTTTGTATACATGGTTTACGCTTAAATTCTCTTTGCGTACGACATTTTTATTTATTATTCGTCAAGAATACTCTTTTTAACTGAATAATTTGAATTTATTTCATTAAAATATTGAGTTTTTACTAACACATATGCGTTGTGTCTTGAACATACTTCTTGTTTCAGAACTTAGATTATTTCAACTGCCTTAATTACCGCTAATTTGTTGTTGTTGGTTATATTTCTTAGCTAAACCGTAGAAATCTTTGTATCTTTGACCGTAATAAAAAAAAGTTATAAAAATTCGGGCTACTTCACAGTTTCTGAGGAATGTCTTGTAGAATCAGATAAAGCTTTTATTTTGAACAAGGATTTAATCTTTTCAGGTTTGTATTTTTTTTCTAAAATGTCTTATTAAATAGAAATGAAATATTTGCTAAAATGTAATGAAAAATTGTTATTGAACAATACGCTATAATAGCCTTAAATATATGGGTCACACGCACCGACAATTGCACTCATAATAAAATCAGTTTTGACTTCTGAAGTAATTACTTGATTAACGCTTGTGCTTTATTTACCAATTACTCAAATTCTCTTTAACTGTTCCACCAATCTTGATATTGAAATTCGCAATATTTTCCTCTCAGCTTCATTAATTTTAGTTAAAAGTTATCATTGGTGTATGGAATATACCTCCCGCATATTTGCGTAATATATTCTATTTTCCAATGAAATTTTCATACGTGATATCTATTAACTTTATACAATTACTAGATTCTAAGGTGCTATTCTCCTTTAGTATAAAAAGTTAATCTGTTGGCTTTAAAACACGTTTGCTCTTGTCTTTACGTTACATAATCCATCTGTTTTACATTAATTTTATAAGAATATCATAAAGTTATTATTTAGACAACAATATATTAAACAATTAAATTTGAAACTTTATTAATGTATATATATGTATATATATATATATATATATATATATATATATATATACTATGTTAATTATAGTTATTATTGTTAATAACTTAAATTATCTCCTATTCTTCAATTTTTTGTTCATGTTCTATAATGATTGATAATTAATTCTGTTTAAAAAATAAATTTCTTTTTAGAAATATGTAACTTATACTGAAATTAATTTCAGAACGGCACGCATCAGGCAAACAATGCCGGATTTTTTTATAAAATAATATTTGCCTCATTTCATAAAAACAATCTTTTTTTTTATATAGTTTTTTTCGATGTAACGAAAATTACATTACGAAAAATACATTGTAATTCTTTAAATTCCCTGAATGACTTGAGGCATAAGAACTATGCAACAACAAAATTTTACAGTTTTAAAAATAAAAATTGCCAAATTATTTATTATTTAAAATGTTTCTTTTGAAATAAAAACGAATTCTGAAAGATAAACAAAAGTCAAAAATTATCTTACAAGGTAAAATATATGCATACGGATGAAACGGAAATCTTTGAAAACTTTACATTATTTATCAAAATTTGTTTATTCTTTAAAGTTTTTCAATTAATTTTAAATTATGCGTGATAATGACAGTAATAATGATATTTTAAAATAGTTTTGATAGTTTTTTTTATATCTGCACTTCAAAAGATTTACTTATTCTATACATTTCGAATAAATTTTCCATCAAAGTGTAAAATTGCAAAAATAATTTAATGTAATTTTTAATATATATATTTTTTAAATCTTGTCTACTAGAAAAAAAATCCCCGTCATAATATATAGGTGCATTGAAAAACATTTGATAAAGGAAAGTAAAAGAGATACATAAATTAATTTCAAGTTTTCTTTAGTGACACTGTACACAACCAGTTATTCTATGATTAGAAGTTTTTTAATGATATGTTTATTTCTGGAAAATTATATTAATTGGAGGAAGCAACTGTATTTGATTATTCTATTTGTTTGTTTGTAAGAAACATTTTATTTTGAAGATTATTTTTTACAAGGTGGGGTGAAATGAAGGAAAAACACAATTAAAAAAGTTATAAATACCAGTATTTTTTACAGAGAAATTTATCTTTTTTTAATATCTGTTTTTTATTATTATTATTTCAAGTATTCTCTATGAAAAAATGCGGGTAGCTAACTCTTTTTATGATTGGATTTTTCCCTGACCAATCTGCATCCTGTGTTACTTTTTAACCCCTTAACAAATTAATTCTTTTCCATTCAATAAATTGAAAATAACGGATTCACACCACTTTTATTTAAATAAAATATTTGTAAAATTTAGTCTGCAACATTAAAACATTTCTGCTTTTCAATAGTATGAATTTTTTTTTAAATAATAGTGGTGTCAAAAAGTTTAAAATGATGAATTTTATCGTACCATCGTACGCGGGCTCTACCCGTCATTGTAGGCTAAGGGGATTAATTCGTAGCAGTCCACAAATGTTTCATTTCTAATTCATTTCTTTACGAGCAAAATACAGTCATTCAAAGTAACTTTGAACCATTGTGTGTAACTTTGCACCACGCCCTAATTTTCAAAATTATCGGCTTCAAAAGACCAAATAAACTCCAGGACTGTAACCTGTTGACAAGGTTCTAAACTGGGATTTCTACTGTTTGTTTTTTAAACTAAATTAGCGACATTATAAGCAATACATTCCATCATTCAACTTTTTTTGTGAAGTACTGTTTTCAGGTTAATTTTGAATGCTGGTTTGAAGTTGTTGTAATCCAATTAAATTTTCATAGCAAGTAACAATCTAATCATTTACCAAATATAGTATTAGGTAAATGTTGTAAATGCGTTAATGTGGGAAATATACTCTGTTGCACCTGAATTGAGACTGTATTTTCCCTATGCTACTCTATTACCGGAGCTCTACTTCGAGATTAAAAAAGAAACGGAAAGTAGCGAAGCTGTGTGACGAAGGAAAAAGATGTTTATATAGAATGTTTTTCAACGACGGCGGAAAATGTTGATAAAAGCTGAAACAACGAATTTGACGATTTAAAAGTCAAGTGCTAAATAATTTATTTAAAAGTGAAATGCTAAACTAATTGTCTGAGCGAAGCGAAGTCTTATACTCGTAGTACGTAACGATATTAAAAGTCAAAAAAAATTCTTTCGTCAAGCAAATCTAAAAAAATACTTGTCGGATTTCGATTCTGTTTGTACCAGAAGATGCCTATGAAGGTAACCTAGTGAATGCACCTACTTTCAAAAATTAGTTCCAAATAGTTTAAAAATTATATTAAAAAAACTGATAAAAAAAGCACAATTTATTTGCATACGGCACAGAAATTTAGTGTGCGTCATTTTTCACCTGCTGGATATTTTCGTAGAAAACCAAATCAGGGTACATGGAGTAAACAGTTGTGTGAACGAAGCGAAGACTAATACACATAGTACGTAACGATATTAAAAGTCAAGCATAATTCTTTCGTCAAGCAAATCTGAAAAAATTATATGTCGGATTGCGATTCTGATTGTACCAAACGGTACTTATGAGAGTAACCTACTGAATGCGCTTACTTTCAAAAATTAGTTCCAAATAATTTAAAATTTAAATTTAAAAAACTGATAAAAATCACAATTTATTTGCATACGTCACAGAAATTTGGTGTGCGTCACTTTTCACCGGCTGGATGTTTTCATTATATTCTTAAATTTAAGCATACGGAGCAAGGAAATAACGCAAACAATTTTTAAGTGCAATAAATTAAACTTAAGAAACAAACTGGAAAATAATTTTGTTGCTGTTGTTAATTTAAAAGAAAAAAGCCTTAATTCTTAGTAACATAGTGCTTGAGATTTTGCTATATTCTTTATAATAGCACTTTATAACGGCCATTAGCATCTTTTATATTTCGCAGATGCAAATTGGATACAATTCTGCCGTGTTTAAATAAAATAAGTGTTTAAATAAAATATCGGTACTACTTGGTTAACTTTTTTATCGATTTCGCCAAATTTTTCATATTGACATTTTTTTTTAATAACGAAAGAAGAAATAAATTAGAGAAACATTGATAAAAATACAAAGAAAAAGTGGGATAAAAAATCACTTGATGATGTTTTAAACACGTGTATCGTATTTAATGCGACTGAATGCGACATTCACGATCATTTATTATTGGCATTTTATCTTATTGTTTGGCGATACTTTTTTGGTCGACGGGATAATCAATCAATACGAAAAAAATGAATGAATGAAACAATAGTTGAAGCGATGAATAAACAGATATAAATAATAAGCATAATAATAAATAGAATAAAAAATATAACTATCACAATAAATCATAAATCGTAAAATACTTATAGGAATATTAAAAAATAACGTTTTAACCAATTTGGCGGGGAAAAATCGCTCTAATGTGTAGCTTATATTTTTACGCATAAATATGACATATAAAATGTGCATAAACGTTCATCAGGATTGAAATATCAATTTCTAAAGCTGAAACTGGACCATGATTTATAAAAACACCAAGGTGAAGGTATTGGAAAAGTACCATGAAATTAGGGCAGAGATATCATATACGCTTCGGGTTTGGCGCAATTTTGACGAAAATCATTTTTAAA
This sequence comes from Maratus speculifer, assembly GCA_964019185.1. NCBI lineage: Eukaryota > Metazoa > Arthropoda > Arachnida > Araneae > Salticidae > Maratus > Maratus speculifer. Next base: position 35,242,964 of record OZ025291.1, on the reverse strand, counting down.
TTATTTTCTATTATTTTAAAAAGAAAGTAAAAATTAAAAAATCACGATTAAATCCATATTAAATGAATAAAAAAAATAAATAATCAATTTATTAATAAACAAACAGGGACCATGCAATGTAAATAACGATATTTTGCCGTCAATAACATAAAAAAGTGTACCATATCTTGTTCTAAATTTTTTTGGCGAACTTTTTTTTCCTTCCTTTCTTTTTGGCATTAAATGAATTGATGTGGTTGCGATCTTCAACTTGTGAGGTTGCTTTTTTTACATCGTGAACAAAGCTGAAAATTGTTTACGCATTCGGATTGTCTATCCCTCTTTCCACGCTCTAACATCCGTAAATATACACCGATTTATATGCAATTGGTAAACCTTATTTAGGGTCCCTTAGGCATGTTTCGTATTGTATATGAGGTATGTGGGATTAATAGTTTATCTACAGGAGCCCCCAAAAGGATTTCATTACATTATGGTCTATTGGGGGCTATACTTTGCAGAGTATTTTAATGAAATTATGCTATTGCAAATGTGTGAAACTTATATAAACTACTGAATTTCATTACGATTAAGTTAGAACATAACATTCATAGCATTTTTAATTTAATTACAGGGACACACAAAAGAAATCGGTTACAATACTGTCTTTGAGCAATGATTTCTGGAAATGCTTTTTCAATTTCTGCATGCGCTTTTAAATTCAACTGTTTTTTAGGTGTGACTCTAATTAATATAATTATTTAGTACCTATAGTCGTCGTCTGATCCGTCCGTCTGTTTGTCAGCATATAACAGTACAAAAACTATCCTACGGAATCATTTCAAATTTTAAATATCTATTTGTTGCCGAATTTTTTTGAGTCATTGCAAACTTTAATAAAATCGGATATGCACATTTTAATAAAATCGAATAAATAGTTCGAATACAGGGTCAGTCAAAAGCATTCCGTTACATTACGACCGATGGCATGTAATATTTCCAAGTACTTTTTAATTATGTTAAACCCGTAGAAACATAATGAAATTAATATGCATTTATGAAGATCACTAGAATATATATCTTGTAGAACATGCGGCGCAAAAAAAATATTTATTTCCATTTACACGCCATTACAAAACAATTCCATTCCAAATTAGTATGGGGGGAGCTACAATAACTTTTCAGCTTTACCAATCTAGGGATTTTATCATAGAGTCATTTTCTCAATTTCACTAGCAGGTCTTTTCATAATAACTTTTTCGGGTATAACTGTATAAAACGAGTTCACATTTGCATATTTGAGCCAGCATGTTATACTGAAAAAAATGTTAAAATTTGTAAATCACTTGCAATGACACCTGACGGCTCAAAGATTATGCAGACGAGATATTCAGATTTCGTTCGTACCTTATAGTATAGACATTGTCAACAGTGAAATAATTCAAAAAAAAAAAAAAAAAAACATAATATACGTTCTAATCAAAGAGTAAACGCTCAAGTTAGAGAATATACCCTAGAATGTATATACTTCAGTTTTTTGAGAAGAAGAGGGGGGTATACAGTGGTTCTTAAAAATCCTATCAAAAACATGAATGTGAAAGAATGCCAAGTTCGTTAAAGGTTTTGCTAATGAAAAAAGTGAGATCTAACTGCAAACCAAGTTCTTTCGAAGCTCCTTAAATCATAGCTCCTGTCATGCATAATATTCTTCAATTGCTTAAAATGATTTGGTATGTTACATGTTATTCAATAGAGCGACTTAGCAAGTTTCCTTTTATTCAAATTTCTCTATTTAATTGATCAGAACTTAAAATCGATCGCTTAATTAGTTTATCAATGCCTTAACTTCAATGTACTTATTCGAACACTGGATTGACTAGATCTTTGCCAATGAGATTCTAGATTAAATTATACTCTGACTCAAACATTAAAGTTGGTGACTGAAAACTTGCCAAGTCACTCAGTTGAATAACAAGTAACATACCAAATCATTTTAAGCAATTGAAGAATATTATGCATGAGAGAAGCTATGATTTAAGGAGCTTCGAAAGAACTTGGTTTGCAGTTAAATCTCACTTTTTTAATTAGCGAAACTTTTAACGAACTTTGCATTCTTTCACATTCATGTTTTTGATAGGATATAATTATTTTTTGTCAAATAAGTAGGTATTTGTTTTCTTTTTGAAATAAATAGGCTTAATATTAAATTAGTTTTATTTAATATTAATTAATCTTACAGCTTTTTCCTGCTTTTATTCACTGTTTTTTTTCAATCAAATTTAAAAATTTTAACATTAGGACTGCTTATGTTCCTTTAAATTCCACTAATAAGTATGTTTCTTTTATGTGATTGAGTACTACTTGATTATCTCGTTGACCAAAAAAATTTGTCGTCAACTTGGCGATATACCGCCAAATTGGCATAAATTACAATTGACATAAATTACCCGCCAAAAATGATGCTAATTTGGCGCTATTTCTGGTATTTCGCCAAATTCCCATAAACTCTCATTGTAATCTGCAATTTATCCAATACTTTTGTTAGAGCAAGGACTGTCGCCATCATTTTGACATCTTTTTTTTTTTTTTTAAATCGATCGCTAACTTCCCAATATTGCTTAAATATTGCTATTTAGAAAGTTTATAGAATGCTTTTCGCGCATTTTTTCCCCTTTTTAAATTTTGTATTTTTTCTCCTTTTTAAATTTTATTTTCGCCCATGCAACGCCGAGGATACGGGGTTCAACTAATTTCATTATATTAATTTCTTAAATAGGTAGGAATGTCATGACCGCCCCCCTTGACTGTCTTAACGCCCCCCCCCATTTTTTCTGGACCGGTCACCGCCCCCCTGGAAGGCTCCAGCGCCCACTGGGGGGCGGTGCCGCCCCCGTTGGGAACCTATGGCCTAGGATAAATTAGATCAAAACTAGAAAATTGGCGCCATGGCGTGGCGGTCTTTAGATTCAATAAAATCACGACAAATTGACTTGGCCTAGAACAATCTAGATCGGCCTAGGATAAACTAGTTCAAACTAATAAAAAGGAGTCTAAACTAGTTTATCCTAATGAACGTTCGGCCAAACTAGTTTGGACTAGGAAAATCTAGTTTATCCGATTGACGTTCGGATAGACTAGTTTGGCCTAGGAAAAACTAGTTTATCCGATGGGCATTAGGATAGACTAGTTTGGCCTAAAATCGGGTTTGGCCTGTAACACACACACATACACACATATATATATATATGTAATAAATAAAAAAATATTTCGCCATTTTGCCCGCCCTGAGTTTTATTCTGACGTTTTATGGAACATACTTTTATTCTCAGTTTCCGTAATACATTAATATTTTAACAGCTGAAATTCTTTTATTTTATTTTATTTAACTTAGTATAATCTATTGATTATTTTCTTAAAAAAAAGAGCTAGAATGTTTCTTGAATGCCAATATCTTATTGCGAAATCTTTCTTTCAGTACACAAATCCATTTTCCTTTTTAGAATTAAAAACATTTATCGAAACTTTAATTTTGTTTTATTATTTAATTAATCGTCCGATAGGTATTCATACGCTTTTTTCGCGTGGGCAAATTACGTTACTACGCCGCGATTAGGTAACGAGTTGAGAGAGTGGGTTGAATTATCTTTGCGTTGAAAACAGTCCTAATGGATCTTTAAAGCCTTGCGTAAAAAAGAGGAGAGGCTAGATTGGCTCGGAATGATGAGAGAATCATTTTGCTTTTGAAGAGTGGTCAGAATGCTTTTAACTTTTAAAATGCCAGGATCCCCGTCTCATCTTTGGAATAATTTAGAACGATTGAGATGATGTAGGCTTAGAGCGAGTTGTCTATTGTTAATTTGTGTCGACTGGTGACATGTGGAGTAACTTATGGTCGTACTCAAAATTAATAAAGGACTAAAAACTGATTTTATTGCATTTTTATTGGAGAAAATCCCAAGGAACACAATTCCATGGCTTCCATCTAGGGCTGCTAAACCTGTTTATTATTTCAAATAAATCGACTTATTCTTACAGCAAAGATGTTATTCCACGAGATCCGATATATTATTACAGCGAATCGACATGTTATTTCAGGAAGCCGGGTAGGATATAAATGATACTGGCGTTCGATTTTTGAATAAGAATTATCGTAGCTTAACAACTACCGACAGACCCTTTGTCTGAGAGTTGCTTCACAACGCTGTTTGTGCACGCGCCATTTCCGCCGAGTTTAAAACTAATTACTAGAATTTCTGCTCTGGAAATGGGGAGGGTTCAAAAATTTGAATACCTCCATAACATGGTTCTAACAAAGCAACTCTTTCAGAACAATGAGAGGAAAAAATAAACATTTTTTGTTATAGCAGTTGCCAACAATTAAAAAAAACGCAATAAAACTCTTAATACAAAAATAAGCTTACTATTTAACGATTTCATGTGAAAAATGAAAAAAAAGTGTCGAATTTAAGAAAAATTGAATATTACATCATAATTGTTTTATATTACGATTTCTGCATGAAAACGGAAAATGAGATAGCTCGCCGAACTAAACAGAAAAAAAATATATATATTACGCCATATTGGAAATATAATGGACGCAGAGCCATATATAGCGAATGTATAGCGTTGTGTGAGTTTGTAAAAATGTATTGAAGTATGATAAAAACAGACAATGAAAATATTTTCGTACTTTAACATTTTGAAGTTCTTTGATTTTGTTTTCGCCATTTAAAATCTATTCTATATACATATGCATGTGTGTATGCATGTATATTAGACATTTCACAAAAGGTTTATGTTTCTAGAGCTCGTTCGTGGTGCTGAAACTGAGTTTGTCTCTAATCTTGATTTAGTTTTTGTTAGTGAAATTTTCAACTAATTTCGAAATCTACCTCTGCCTGTAGACCGAGCCAGCAGGGATTTTTTATTCATGTATATGAATGTAGATTATAACCGTCATGACATACACAGTTAATAATAGGTAAATATTCTTTCTATTATTATCTTGGAATTCAATATTATAATCTTAAACCATGTTTCATCAAATTCTGTTGCACTTCAACCCTTATTCCTCTCTTTCGTACTATCCAATTCAGTCCAGGTAACTTAAACACAGCATATATTGAATGCAGAAAAAGAAACTCAAGAAGTAGACAGTTTTCCTTTTGCAACTGTACTGTACTTTAGTACGTTTGAAACATATTACAATAGAAACATTACATTACAATTATTAAAAAACTATACAATTAACAATATTACAATACAAAAATTAAAGTTAGAGTTAAGTTATATAAAATAAATATTACAATAAAAAAAACAATATTCGAATAATTTTAGTCACATGTGTAAAAATAATAAGTAAAATGTGATACAATGAATATATTTTAGCATATTCCAGGTTTTTAAATTATTCAAAAACATTTTTTAAAATATGAACAGAATTAATAAATTACAATAAATTTTATGAATAAAGAATCATGTTTATGAAAAGCGTCGCTGTTACAATTTACAGCAGATTCGTCTCACCAGTTTTAGAAATTAAAAGAATTTTTTTTAACGGTATAAGAATGCTGTATAGATTGTTAGTTGCCTTCACAAGAACGAAAATTTTATAAAGCAATCGAAAATTTTGTATGCATAAAAATATATGAACTAAATGTTTTTGTGTTAAAGAATTTTTATAAGTTGGTTCTGGTTTAAATTATATAACCATAGTAATTTCATTTCTGGATTAGTACTCGTCATGGAGGATGTTTATTTTATTTTATTAAATTTACTTATGTACACAGAACATTTTTTTGGTATAAATGTAAAAACGCTTATTAATAAAAAATAAATGAAATATGTTTTATATAATATATAAAACATTAAGGATAATTTAATACAATAAAAGAGCATATGATAGTGCGTAGTAAAATGTGTATTCCTCTCTCTAAAATATTTGCACACTATTTATTCTTCTGGCTCCTTATGATAAAATAATCCACATACTTATATGTATTTTTCCTTATTCAATTGGATAACAATTAAAATCGCCTGTCAGAATTTTAAAAATACTGCATATCAATACCTAGTAAAATATGCATGATAAATCAACATAACTCACCAAGCTTCACATGCAAGCTTTTAAAATACTGGTTCCTTATAAAGGAATTATGTCAGGACAGATTTGCAGCTGTTATTTGAGTTCCATTTGTAGATCAATAGAATCTTGATATATACGACAGTTTAACATGATGAAGCATTTACATGTTTTACCTAGATACTAGAACAGTGATAATAAGAAAGCTTTTTTTTTTTTTTTTTCAATTATTACTTATATGTATTTTTTCTTATTTAATTGGATAACAATTAAAATCGCCTGTCAGAATTTTAAAAATACTGCATATCATTACCTAGTAAAATATGCATGATAAATCAACATAACTCATCAAGCTTCATATGCAAGCTTTTAAAATACTAGTTCCTAATAAAAGAATTATGTCAGGACAGATATGCAGCTGTTATTTGAGTTCCATTTGTAGATTAATAGAATCCTAACATATACGGCAGTTTAACATGATGAAGAATTTACATGTTTTACCTAGATACTAGAACAGTGATATTCTTGAATTTATTGTCTTCTATTTTTATGAGATAACGCTGTTGTATTTTATGCCCGATTATTCAACAAGAACGATACAAAAGACCTTGTAACAAGGTAAAAATCACGAGTCTCCAACACGTAAGAAAATTTACCATCATTTCTGGATTCATCCTTTCACCAAATAATCTAAGCTCCCTAGTTACTATTGAAGTATAAAGATGTAAAGTAATCCGTAACGGCCACCTTATTTCAAATACCATAGGATTATACTACCATGAAAAAGTTCAATAAAAAAATAAGAATTGTATGGAGTGCTTTTAAAAAGAAAAATATTGTTATGAACAGTAATAAACTTCTTTGTTTAAAAATCAAAAGTGCTTAAGCAAAATGTTTTTCTTGAATTAAGCTATTGAGCAGAAACATGAACATTAACAAAACAGATGTAACAAAGATTACAGAAATCGCAGTCATGTATTCAAATTTGTATTTTAGTTATCACTAGAAGAGACAAAAAGATAATAACCTGAATAAGAAGTTAAACTAAATCTTTGAAATCATCAAAAAATTAAAACTATAAAGTGGAAATTGACTGAAGACCAATTTAGTGGGGTTTCTTGCAATATTGTAAGAAGACAATAGATTGAGTGCAAACATTCTACAGTGTTATCGTAGAGTTGTGAAACGACCAAAAAGACGGCTTCAAGTAAGATGGAGTGTCGAAATCAGAAAGAAATCGGTGTTAATTGGATGATTAAAGCACTGCATATAAAAAATCTGGAGAAGACTTACATGCAGCAGTTATTAAAAAAGGGTTATGATCATGATAAGGATGTTGTTGATTTCAAGGATATATTTATATTTCAGTGTTACTTTAAAGAATATGTGATTATACAAATACATTGAGAAGAAAAATGTAAATTTTAATTGAAAAGTTTTTAGCACAGTGTTCTCATGTATTTATGCAGTGAAAATAAAAATGTAAATGAAATCTTCTAGTAGATTTTATTTTCGTAGTTTAATTTTCTATAAAATAAATACTTGGCTTATAGCAATTTTGCATATTACAAATATATATATATATATATTATTTCTTATCTCATTAGATGAGAAAAGCATATTTTTCAGTTTTCTCTTTTATACTGAAAATAATATTGAAGATTCTAACAAATGGCATTTAATTCAAATTAGAAACTATTATCAGAAGTTACACAAATGTTAAATATTTATCTTTCTAACTGACCACAAAACCTTGGATGAAAGCCACATCAAATGTTTATTCTACTAATAATATTGTCTCACAATCGAAGCCCATTATAAAACTTTTAACTATTTTAAATGACCAGTGCGTTCAAATCCTTCTGATAAATTAGAGAATTGTCAAAGTTTAGTTTATAGAAATACTTATTTATCTTTTCAAGAAATGTTTTCTTTTGCGTTAAAATAATCACTTCCTACAGTTTAATGATTCATATAAATAAATAATTGCTGTTTGTTATAACAAAGTAAAGATAATTATTAAATAAAGTGTCTTTTTTTTAAGTAAAAAAATCATTAATCTGCATGTTGGATTTTATTCAGCGTGATAATTCAAAACAACGATTAAGATTTTCAATTATACCTGAAAGTTTCTCAAAATGACAATTAGCATTAATTGATTTAAATAGAAAATGTGATAGTGCAACTGGAAGTTTTACACTAATTTCGCCCAAATTCACGAATTAGCGTGGTGTGGGCCCTCATTTGAGTGGTGGCATGAAATTTGGTTTTATTATGCCAAAGACCACAGATTATCATGTGACAGAGCTATGCGAAAAAATTTAGCCTGAGTGTGCGATTGCATACACGCAGTTATTACTGTGAATAAATGTACACCTCAACGAATTTTTGAATTACCATGACAATCCTTATTTCATATCATTATGTTTTTAGCAGAGTTAAGATTGTTCGAATCCTTTGAAATTTCGGAGATTTTCGGCCCTAAAAAACGAGATTTAAAGAAAGAGTTGAAATTTAATTAAATTCAAAGTATTCCGTATACCAAGTAAATCCAGTCACACGAACAGGCAATATGCGGATGATTTTTATATCATACATTGTATTGATTTGGTAATTTTTTTTTTCAATATTTATGTTATGTGTTAGCTATTTAATATAGAAAGCCAACAATTGTTATTTTAATAAAACAAACAACTATATTTATTAAAATAAAAATCTTGTCTTATCACTGTTTTGTCTTTCATATTCTTTAACTGTTAAGAACATTTCATGATCCTATTATTTTGAAAATTTGAGGACTATCTGCATATAATTATTAAATATTTATTTATTTTATTGAAAAAGCACCGCTTTTGTACAGCCATTCACGTTAAGGACTGTTCAACTGTTTGTTTGTTTATTTACTTATTTGTGGACACAACATAGTACTAAAGAACTACTTAATTTCTTTCCATTATTCGTCTTTGCAAATTTACAAGATAAATGCCTGCATGCTTTGTTAAAAGTACCATAAAACCGAAATTTAAATAATTTTCTTTTCTTTTCAGCACACTTCAAGTCTTTCCATTGAAATATATTCGTCGTTATGTACAAAACACTGTGAATAGGATATTTACAGCAGGTAAATATATAAAATTGAAGTGAAAAGAAAACAATAACACACCTAAGATTTTTTTAAGATTTCAAAATGAAAGGTTTTTGAAATTTTGATTTTGGTAAACATGCTTTGTATTAAGTAAGCTCTAGCAAAACGGAGAGTCTTTAAATTTTTCAAAATATTCTTATATTGTAAACAATTATTTTCTAGTTATTGATTATCTTTCGAGAAAATGTCAGCTACTAAAGAAATTTTTTAATTCGACAACATGATTTTAATCTATAAATTATAAAATTATATAGTTTTCATAACTCTCTCTCTATATATATATATAAATGGACTGTAAACTCCTGATAAAGGTGACTTAAAATTCACCAAACACAAAAGGAAATAATTTACATGTGATGTGACATGTACATAATAGTATGCCCCGAAAAGCAGTAATGTAAATTCTAATAACTAGGGGGTTCTGCTCCCTACGAGTTACGCTTATAACTCCCATTGTTACTACAAACTCAAAAATTACGCTAATTTGATCGTTTTTTAAAATTGCGATCGTTTTTTTAAGATTGCGAAATATTTAACTATATTTTTGTTTTCGGTGATCCCCTTGTAAAGGGGTTTCCAGTCATTTCACTTTGATTGGGGGCTGCTGTTAAAAACACCCATTGGCTAATTAGATGTTTGATTAAATAAGATCAGTTAAATAATGAAATACTCAGAGTCGTTGCCTCCTGGTATATTTTGAACCTAATTATAAGAAATTTTTTTAAATAATGAAGTAATTAGTAAAATTACTAAATTTTACTTTCTCTTTTTAATATCTATGTGAAAAATATTTCGTTGGTTAGAAGAAAATATTATTTGTGACGTCTTAGAATTCAGAACAATAGTTAAAAAGATCATATCAAAATATGAAGTGAATGTCTCGTCTAATTATATTTTTAAACTAGCTGACCCGCCCGGCCTTGCCCGGGTCCGTAATAATAATCTTAAACGAACTTGAAATTTTTATGATTTTATCTTTAACTCGAAATATGTGTAAATACACTATTAAAAACTTGACCCTTTTGCTGCATCGTCACTCCAACGCTTTTATAGAAAATGATTACTTCAGCCTATTATGGAGCATTCTCATAGGTCAAAAGAAAGATATTCTATAAAAGCGGGGGATTGATGATACAGCAAAAGGCTAACATTTTTTACAGTGTACATTATATTAAATACGTGCCCCCTGACTGTGTCAAAAATTGGTTTAAAAAAAGTAATATTAGCTGCAAAAGTACCCAAAATAATTGCAATGGGAAACGCAGGGGGGAATATGTGTCCAACGATTGCGTGATTTTCGTGTTAAACTGTTGATATTTATCCTTAAAATTACTGTTAAGTGACTTAACTAAATACTTTTCACATAGATATCCCAAGTGAAATATTTTGAATTTCAAACTAATTATATCACTCTTAAATCGGACTATACCGTGAATGAAATCGATTATCGATGATTAGCTAAAAAGTTAGTATATAGTATTATAATTTCAGAACCATTTTACAAAAATAGGTGCATATTTTTTATCAAACATGCGTAATGTTTATTCTGTGAACAAAATCCTAACCGTAACCTAATTTATTGTAATCAAAACTTGGCTGTAACCTAGCTGTATCTTAACAGTAACCTAACTGTAACTTAAATATACCATAAATGTAACCTGACCGTCACCTTATCATAACATACCCATAATCTAACCACAACCTAACCGCAACTTAACCTTAACCTAACTGTAACTTAACCATGACCTAACTGTAACCTAACCGGAAAAGAAATATAACATAAGGCTCTCCGGAACGTAATTGCAACCTAACAGTTACCTAACCGTAACCAAGTTCTAATTTAACACTAACTATAAACGAAATATCTTAACCATCTCGCGCTAAGTACTTAGTTTCACTTTCTACCGCTACGGAGTGCATTATGTTTTGTAGAACATCCGAATATTAGGTTCGGATTGGATTCATGTTCATGGAAATTATTTTGTATTTCTTCGGATACGGTTATGGTTGTTTGGAATACTTTTGTTCTGTTTAGATTCGGTTCAATTCAGATTTCGTGGGTTTTTTTTTCTTTCAAATGAGATTTTTAAGTTCGGTTCGGGTTTTACTTCCATGGAAATTATTTTACCTAGTTCCAATTATGTTATACTTCACTGAAATATTTTTGTAAGGTTCAGATTAGGTTTGGTTCAAATTTCGGGATTTATTTTTTTTTTACAAATTTTCTGGTTCGAATTGGGTTTATGCCCATGGAAATTATATTGTCTTGCTCGTATCTAGTTATAATTATTTGGAATATTTTCGTCGGATTCAGATTTGGTTCGATTCAGATTTCAGGTATTTTTTCAAATTGATTTTTAAGGTTCTGGTCGGATTCATATCAAGAGAAATTATTTTGTCTTGCTCGGGTCCGGTTTTGGGTCTTTGGAATATTATCTGAAGTATTATCTCTGGAAGTCAGTGGAAGTATTATCTCTGCAGGTGATGCTAAAAATGTAACCCTACATTAAGTCCAATTAAGTACCAACAAAAGTACGTGCTTTGACACGCCTATCAATTGAAACAGGTTTAAACCCGTTTTTTTGCTCTTGTTTCTTAAAAAGAACTAATCTATCGCTTCACCGGTAAAAGTTTATTAATTATTTTATCATATGTGTTTTAAATATCAATATAGAGAATTATTTTAACGTTTTGCTTGAAAATATAACATTCTTTTGTTAATACATTAAAATCGTCTGCAGTCAGAAATCTACATTTTAGATTAATATTTATTACTTAAGTTTTCATACATGATTTTAAAAGAACTAATTTGATATTTAATTATTGCTAATTTTCCAATTTCTTTCATTTTAAAAGCGAACATTTATTTTAATAAATAATAATAGAACAAAGACCATTTTAAAAATTTGCTATTTCCTCTTAAAATATGCTTCAATTGTAATTCATTTCTTTCACTTCGTCTTATAATACAAAATCCCTTCCACGTCCTTTTGTTTGGCACATTAAAATTTGAGCGATAAATGTTTCATATTGCAAAACTTTTTTGAGACTTACTTCACCTCCACTTATCTCATTCCTCTATGGGTTTCTTTAATTTTGTCTCAGCTTTCTTATTACTTCTGCGAAAATTTTTACACAACCAACCAACCTTAAACAAACGAAAGAGAAAAAAATTGGAAAAAGATGATTTTTTATGAGATTGACCCCTGGATTTTAATTAATTTCTCAGTTAATAATTGGAATTTCGAAATTCTGAAGCTCAGGTGCATCAGGAGAGATTTAGGACTACTCTGAAAAAAATTTTGAGCTTCGTACATGCTGTAGATTTTGCTAGCCATCGCAGACACACACACAGACACACAGACAGAGCGTTTTGTTCTTTTATTAGTATAGATATTAACTGTTTTGCAATATTACTTGTTCATTTTAATTATAACGCAATTTATTTTACTTACTTTTACTTTTTACTTACTTTACTTTTAATGAATTTTTACTTAAAAGTTTTCTTTCTCGTTCTTTCTAATTTGTAAAAAGATGTAAGGAAGATTTTAAAAATAGAAAAATAGTTTTATTTAACTGTTGACATAGTTCAACACATCACCGAGTCATTTTCAAAACAATTAAAAATGATATTCCAAAGTTGCATAGTCTGAGGTAAATTGAACTGAAACGCCATCATTGTGGTTTTGATGAAACCAGGGTTCGTCGCTGCCACTCGTCATTGCACCAAATCGCGACAAAATGTGTCATTTGGCGAGTAAAAGACAAATCTGTATTGACAAATTGCGATTGCTTAGTTTTATTATTATTTTTTTATGCATGGCACTATAGCCCATTCTAATGCAATTTGCTGAACGAATAATTTCGCTTTTCATTTTAAATTGTGCCGTAATCTTTATATTGCTCTGTATCTAGAAATACGGACTCAGAATCAATTCAGTTTTGCAACTGCCAAAGACACAAAAAGGATTATGTGATAGGTGTTTCTCTATTGTCAGTTAATCATTATCTATGAACAGGTAAAAACACAAACAAACTTATTTGCATAATCTGCCAAATAGTCAAAAGTTTTAATGGAACGCGGCTTTGAAATTCGTCATTTACTGTACTACTTATTAGTTGTATACAAAGTATCATTGGCAGGACATTTTTTACTACTGGTTAGAGCCAAAATCTCATAGCAATTTTAGTGCATATTTTCGGACCTGTAAATCAAAGATAATTAATTTGAATTTTTATTTTAACTGCAAAAGAAGCGTCTAAAACATTTATTATCATGAGCGAAACGAATCCTCAACAAGGCTATTCAAATTACAATTTGTCGTACACTTTACAAAAATAAATAAATAAATAAATAAATAAAAAATAAATAAATAAAAATAAAAACCTATTAAGTATTTTGATTTGAAATTAAACATAAAAAACTATGATCTGCAGATTTGTACAATACTATTATTATTATTATTATTATTATTATAATTATTATTATTATTATTATTATTATTATTATTATTATTATTATATTATATTATTATTATTATTATTATTATTATTATATTATATTATTACTATTATTATTATTATTATTATTATTTTACAAAATAACCTTAAAAAATTTATTTTTTTAAATAATTTACTTTAAATGTTTTTCCATTACGGACGTATTTTTTCAAATAAAAAATGAAACAAGTACATTTTCAGAAGGAAAAATAAATCATAGAGTTAGTAGAATATAGAATCATAGATAGAATCATGATTAATAGACTTCATTCCTGTGACGTAAAATAAGATAAAATAGCTTTTTTTTTTATCTCGAACCAGAAGGAAGAAATGCTCCATTTCTCTATAGATTATTAGATGGAAATAAATGTAAAACTATTTATCCTTTTTAAGTGTAAACAAAATTTTCTGTAATCATCCGGTCCATTAAATAAACTAGTAGATCGAACCCGGGCTTCCCGGGATACATAATGAAGATAAAAAACATCTTTTTCCAATTAAAATTGAAAACTCTAATAAATTTTCAACATGTAATATGCTTTTTTAGATTACTAACTAACAGTGAAATAGCATTTTTAATACTTTAAGCGTCTTGCAGATATATTTATTCACGTTTAACTCATAAAATAATAGCTGTGAAAAGTCTTGTTATGAAGAATTGTATTTGATAACTTTACGTATCGTTTATCTTATACAATTAAAAAAGTTAACATTAATGTCAATCTTGTGTTAAATAAGCTTTTGAATTGAAACATTGCAGGATGGAAAAACAGGGCTAGGCGGCTTAAAATATTAAACGGAAAATATTAATTATGGTATCAAATAAAGCTTTGAATTTAGCTTTTTTTGAAAACTTTGAATAGAGATTAAAATGAAAACCTTGAAAAATATAAAGTCTTAATAAGTGAGTTCTTAATCAAATTGCATTTGAAAGAAGATTTGTTTTCCTTTACGACGGAATAAAAATTGAAAATGTGCGATGTTTTAAAGATTAAAAAATTGCAGTAAGGAAAATTGCAAAAAAATCATTTCCTCTTGAAATGTTGCCAAAATGACGTGAGTGCAACCTACGGACACGTTTATTAGTTATAATACAGATAGATATGTTGCGCATATGAAAAAACTTACACGCGTTGTAAAATGCAAAAGTAAAGAAACAACAGCACATGCATTTTTTCAAAGAAAGTTTGTTCCAGAGTTAACTCTATGACAAATTTAAAATTCGTTTTGTAAATTAAACACAGATACACTGCCTGACGTCGATTCAATGTGTAAATCGGGTGCCATAGTTTCCGTGCAACATGCGCACAATAATTTTTATATGTGATGACAAAAAAAATTTCAATTGCAATTAAAACCTCAGATAATGGGGAATTATAAGTTCTCATTTCATCATTTACATCTTTCTATGTGAAAAATGTACACTTTTTTTTTTTCGTTTAACATATTTGAAAACATATTTGAAAAATAAAAATTGTTCTACAAATAAAGTAAAAAATAAATTACCCCAAAAAAAATCCAAAAAAGAAAGAAAAAATAAATAATTTTGTTTTGCATTTTCTTCTAGTAAAATGACAGGTAACAAAAAAGAACTAAAAAAACGTCTGTTGTAGAAAGTTAAACTGAAAATTATAAAATATTACATTATGCAAGTTATGTTATTTTGATAAAATTACAGTAGAATGTTTAAAGAATAGCAATGTTTTTAATTGAATTGAGAAGCTTTTCGACAAAAATTTAGAGACCCTGATTTTTTTTAATCCTCTAATTAATGCCTAGATCATCTTTGTTTGCTTTTGTAATTCGGCAGTGAAAATTCAACCTGGAGAGTATCGTCAAGTTCTGTGATATAAATTGTTGTATTTTGGACAGATTTCCAATCTGATAACGCAAACTGCATGTTACAGCTTTTTCATAAACACGGGCTAATTTTTTAAAACATTGCGTTTGATCAGTGTATGATTTCAATCATGTTATTTTCGAAAATAAGGCATTTCCACCTTTTAAGAATTTCAAAGTCACTGGAGTGAAAATAATATACTTCTACGAAATATATTTTATTTTTAAGATTTTAAACACATGTTTATATAAACATATAATGACGTCATCTGCATCCGC
Organism: Maratus speculifer; assembly: GCA_964019185.1. Taxonomy (NCBI): domain Eukaryota; kingdom Metazoa; phylum Arthropoda; class Arachnida; order Araneae; family Salticidae; genus Maratus; species Maratus speculifer. Next base: position 35,227,140 of record OZ025291.1, on the reverse strand, counting down.
TAAAGCATTCGACTTTTATGGTCAAGTCTTATATAACTTATATAGACAAATATGCATCTAACGTCGGAAATCCAACAAAAAAAGGGATTTCATCAGTTAAAAAAACTCAGCAAGACATATCGATAGTAAAATGATTCATAAGCCTTCATTTTTTTTCTTTTAATAGCTCCATGTATTATCAGATATCATTATTATTTTTTTTCCAAAATTTGAAAAATGTTATTTCACAGAAATTAATGAAACTGTATTCCTTCGGATTTTTGATGTGTATTAAACAAATGCTGAGCAAATAATAAAAAAAATATATATTCATTAAAATACATTTTTGTAAAAATAATTTTTTTTTTTTTTTTTTTTTTTTTTTTTTTTTTTTTTTTTTTTTGTAAAATACGTTTGCAAAAAACTAAAAATCATTTAAATGATGTATAAAAACGAAATAAAATCAAAACACACCGGGTTTTATAGCAGATATTCTACTTGAAATAGAGATATTTTAATAAATTTTTTTTATGGTGAAATGAGAAAATCGGAACAAAAATTATAGTAATCTGCTATTTTCTATAGAGGAAAGAGATAGATGGAGGCGCAGTATAAAGTAAAAACAGTTTGCAATATGATGCACGTTATCACTAAATTTAAATGCAGTTATTCGGCCCAAACAAAACAATCGCATGGAACAGAGACTGAGTTCTTTAATATCAACTGTGCATTTTTTTCAATAAATGAAAACGATCTGTTTATATTAAAGCATTCTAAAGTAGCTTTGGATTTTATTATAAACTATAACTATAAATAACCGTAAATTATAAACTAAAAACCGTAGTACTAAAAGTTTTTTTTTTTTGGGGGGGGGAGGACACGGTTGCGTTTGGACTCCATTTTTTGCATCACTCCCAGGTACTATAACTCCTGTCTACACTTTCTTTTTACTTTATGGCTATTTTCTCTCGTATTTTCTCTTTAATTCGCATAGAAATCTAGTACTAAAGCTGCCACCAACAAAAAAATTGATTTAAAAACTACAAAAAAATTAATACCTCAAAAACAATTATAGATACAGTTTTCAAACAAATTGCATTTCAAAGTACATTTTTTTTCTATTCAACGGTGTAAAGATTAAAAATGTGCGATGTCTATAAGTTAAAAAATTTACAGTAGCGAGAACTGCAAAAGCGAAATTTCATCAGAAAGTGTTGCCATTCGCAAAATGACGTATGCGTTACGCACAGATACGGTCGGCCTTTATGATATATATAAAATATATTTTCATTATTCCGTCAAAAAAGCATTTTATTAGAATACTTCATTAAGATTGGTTGGAAATGGCGTATATTTTAGTCTCACCCCTTTTAATCGTATAATAGTGTCACGATTTCTTTTATGAAAATTTTACAATATCTTTTCTATGAAAATTATAACACATTTTTAATAAATTAAAATTTCTGAGAATTCAATTATTTACATTTAATAATAAAAGTATTTTTCTGTGTTAAGAATTCAAATACATAATTTATTTTTATTGTGTGAAATCATTTACGCTTTTTAAAATAATTATGTTATGATTTTTTTTTGTAAAGTGGCAACAAAAGAATTGTAAACAAATAAAACTAATTGTTAAATTCGTTACGTAAAGTGTTATTTGAATACGAATGTTGAAAATTTAATCAAATGAAACAAATTTATTACTAAGAAGTAGTTACTATTAGTATTATTTTTAATATGTTTACAGTTAAAAACAATTTTTGGAATTTGACTGAATTTACATTTGTAAAATTAAAATGCGCCAAAATATAAAATAACGCTTAATTAAGATGAAAAAATAATATTGTTGCTTTCAAATATTTATTTTTTTGAAACAATACTTCGCGAATCCAAAGAAAGCTTGGCTTTTGCTAGTATATTTAGGAGACATATATATTGTGCTTATTTTTAATAATTTCTGATGCGTTTTTTTTCTAATAATTAAAGTTATGCATTAGATTCAGAAATCAAAATACGAAAAGAAAAAGAAAGGAAAGAAAAATATCAAACATCTACGTTCAGTTTTTTTTTTTTTTTTTTTTTTTCCGAATTCGTTTTAAACAGTAAGATCTTTAAGCTTTTGACACATAATCGTTTTCCAAAGTCAGTAATTTTAGATTTCGTTTTTTCCTGCGATTTTTAAAAATCTAGATCGGCTTCGGAAATCAAAATATGTAAAAAGGAAAAGATAAAAACAATATCTACGTTTATTTTCCACTAAAATCGTGCTTACGGCTTTAAAAATATCAGCATCAACCCTTTAAATTTATTTTCTTTCTTTAAGTTACATTTTTTCACCCCATTTTTTATTGTATTCTTTAAAATTTTGCATTTAAAAGTATAAAATCATTTATCACTTATTTTAGGCATAATCAAGACTATTAAACACTTGTCCGTTAACGCGCTGTTGATCACTTTGTTCAGTGTAAAGTTTCATTCAGATATTAAATACTGCCAAAGTTTTTGCTCAGTTTATTATTATTTTTGTGATTTTCGCTTTATATGACAGATTTGTACTTCTGTATTAAATTGAGTAAGCATTAAAGATAAGCATTAAAGACTTTTCGAGTAATAATGGACACAATACTGAAAAAATTTCAAGCAAAACCGAACTTTTTATCTAACATTACATAAATGATATGTTAGGAAAACATTTTACAGGGACAATTTCCTGGCCAATTTCATGAGAAATAGATCTTCTCGTTTCTCTTATTGAAATCATCTGAAAACATTTGAGTCCGAGAATATTGAACTTTTTTCTTTATATCTTTTGTCGGTAGTTAAATTTATTTTAATATTTTTAACGAAACAATTGTTGAGTTATTCAAGCTTGTACATTAAAAAATGAAATTAAAAGGCCAATTGAGCATAAAATGAATTTCAACGTTATGCTGCAATATAAATTTCCAAATTGATATTTTAATCAGCTTTAGTTTAACTTAATATACAATTGTTATTCAAATATTTCACCTTTTAACACTTTACAAGTTTGTTTAAAACTGTTATAAATTCGGTTTTTCTTTCCGTTTGGCTAATCTTTAAGTGAGTACTCAAGTAATTTTGAAACTCTTCACAGATGGAAAATTCACTTCTGAAAATAACGCAATTGAAATCGTGCACTGATAAAAAGCAAAGTTTTAAATAATTTACAGTGTCTTTATTGAATAGTACTCTTAGGTAAATATATATATATATTTTTTTGAGCGTAGAGGTAACCAATATAAAATTCATATTTTTTTGTATTAAATTTTCAGGTTTATTATAAGTTAACTTAATAGTTCCTCCTTATACATGTTACTTCGTCGAAATTTGACGGGTTCCATCTCATAATAGTATTTATCATAATTATCGACACTAAATAGTGAAAAAGCTAAATTCCTTTTCCCGCTTTCTTTTGGTTTGGTGTGAATAGTCAATTGCAATGTCGTAACCTAGCAATAGTTACTTCACATTATTATAGCATACCAATCACTATTCGAAAAAATTTCCTTGAAATCGTGTTTGTAAATTACTTTTAATTTCATGAAAAAATGCCAATTTTTCACTTGAGTTCTCAAACAAAATTCATTTCAAAGTGTCTGTTTTTTGTTGTTGTTCATTTTTGATTATTCAAAAATGTTTTAACTGTGCAGAATTGATTAAATGTATCAAAAAAGCAATGGAATTTATACAAAAAAAAAAACATTAAGACAAAAACGAAAGAAATAAATGGAACCATGTGTACGAGGTACTGTTTGTTTGAAAATTAGAGACTTTCTTAGAGGGGTTAATAAACTGCGAAACCTTCTAAAATATATTTTTTCCTGTACCACATTGTTGTTTATAGACAGAATGAAAAAAACAAGTATTTTCAAAAAGTAACATTTTCTTATCCTCTTAGCTGCTTTCTTAGGCGTACTTTCATTAACGGAGACTAAAACACATTGCATTTTTACTGCATCTGTTTTTGAAAATATATTATTTTTCAGATCCGTCGCAAATCGAAAGATAATGGAACAAACGTTTGAAATTACAAAAATGCTTATAATGACATTTAAAATGGGAAATCAATAGATTAGCAAAACACCAAATTCAACACCAAATTCACAAAACAACACATTCATTCAGGAAAAATGGGGGGATAATAAATTATCTGTATAACATTAATAACAATTTGCGAATAAAGATGGAGAGAAGCAGAAAAGGCTAATTAATCATCTAATGACTATTTTGAAATATTTAAACTTTTACAAGTGTTTTAAAATTATCATGTATTTAGATAGTTAGAAATATATATAGTTAAGTATATATATAAAAGTCAAGTATATATATAACAGTTAAATATTTATATAACAGTCATTAAATAGTTTAGATATATTCTACACAAGTTTTATACTTAATACTTAATTAGATTAATTTGAATAAACACTCAAATTTCGAATTTAAATAAGCTATAAAATTAAGCCATCGAAAATAATTACACTGTTTTTACTTCTTCGTTTATGTAATATGAATTTTGTAACCATTTTGAAAATTCAATGTGAATTGAAATTTTAAATAAAAAAACTATTAGGAGCCTTAATAATTTAAAATTGAAAATATTGTTGACTGCTTACAATCCGTATTTCAGTATTTAAAAATTTAATGATAGTTACAAGAAATATATTGCATTTTTAATCAAGTTATACTACACTGAAAAAAATCAAGATAAATATTTTTCAATCTTTAACCGTTTCAGTACCTCTGGTTTTATTGTAGAATTGTGGAAAGGGTGATAGCGCTCGCATTTGTTGTCTCAGTTTGATGTACATTTATTCTGGTTGAATCAGTGAAGCCTGAAATTTCCGTGTATATCTTCAGTTTAAAGATAATTTTATGTATATATACATACATTATTATATTAAATATTTTTTCTTCGCGATATCTACCTTTATTTTCTTTTTATTATGCTAAATTACAGGATTACTTACTAATTTACTATTTTTTAATATCAATTATTATTTCTATAAAATCTACTTAAAATGATTTTTATGTTACTTAATTTAATTAAACATGTAACTTTTAATTTATTCCTAAATTGCCTCATCATTTTTGACCAATTTCTATCATTTAGTTTAAATTCGAATGTTTTTAAAAGCGGCATTTCTTTTTTTCTTTTTACTTATTTTTATTCCAAGATCTTTTCCACCCTGGGATATTTGTTTACTCCTCATATTTTATCTCATTATGCAAATTTACAGATCTCTATACAGAACTATTCTTATTGGACCTTTTCGCGTGACCCTCTTGTTCCTTACCAACCAGACGCGCGTCACGTCATGATTGATACCCTTGCGAGTTTGATCAAAAAGCAACAGCATTCAGTTAAAAATTAGAATTTGTGCGATTTTCAACTTGTTAACAGCTCAAGCTAATTTTAAGTTTTCATATGACTTCAGCACTCTTCATTCTAAATTTCCTCTAATAGCCAATTTGATTTATCATATCAAGACTTGAGCTTCAAGATTAAGGTAGTAACATTTAAAGTGGAAACTGTTTTAATTGATATGTTGTTAACAACGATAAAAGCTATGTAGATACCTTAGTTATTTCATGAAGAAACTCCAAGATGAAATTATTCTATTGCCTATTCGACCACATCACGAATTGCATGAACGAGCGGCAAGATGTTGGTGTTCATAGAAATGAGTTCACGCAATACTAAATAGAAATATTATGCATTCGTTGAATGTTTACCGCATGGTTTTCTTACTATATAGATATACACAAACACACTTTTGGATTTTTGAATAATATCCACAAGATTTGTTCGACAATCAAATAGTTAAAAATGTAATATAACAGCGAATGAAAATATATAGTAACCTATTGAAAATTACCTACTAGAACAATAATCAACTAAAAAAAAAAATATGTGGTAATTTCAAAATATATAAATGAATGATTTCTCATAAAACTTGGAGATTTTATAAACTGTATTTAAATTTAAGTAGTCATAATAATGTTACAAACAAAGGAATTCATATAAATCATTAGGCAGGCGATTTTTTTTGTTTTCAACAGTTTCTACAGTTTATGACATCCCTTTCTGCTGAGTTTAAAAATACAAAAATGATTAAACTGACAAATGTTAAATTAAAAGATTAGCAAAATACCAAATATAAAGAGAGGTGATTAGGGTGAATAATAAATTACCTGTATAATCAGAATAACGATTTGCGATAAAGATGCACATATGCAGAAAATGCCAATTTATCATCAATCTTGAAAAATCTAAAGTTTCCAAGAATTCTGAAATACCGATGTATTTATATATTTAGAAATGTCATTATATTTAAAATAGCTTACTGTATTATGTACGGGTTTTATACTTAATCCTTGCTTAGATTAATTTGAATAAACACCCAGATTTTGAATTGAAATACGTTTTAAAATTTTAGCCGCTAGAAATAATTACACTCCTTTTACTCCTCCATTTATTTAGAATGAATTTTGAAAATTGAAATGAAATTTTAATGAATGTGAATGTGAAATGGATGTGAATTGAAATTTTAAATAATTTTATGTTTTGAAAATTTGATATGGATATTAATATATTTCTGAAAAAAATAATGCTATTAGGAACCTTAATACCTTACAATTGCAAATGTTGTTGACTGTATACAAACAGTATTTAGGTAATGAAAAATTTACTATTAAATGACATCAGATATATTTCATTTTTGATCAAATTATATAATGCTAAAAAAGAAAAAAGAAAATCTATTACATTAAAATTGAACACGTCATAGATTTACCTTTTCGCATTATATTTAGTCTCGTATATATTGAGTATCGTCACGTAACTGAAAATTTACTTTAACATTTTAAGATGTAGATGATGGCTCAAAAGAACTCAAAGTTTTCAACTGTATATTTCGACAGTTTTTTTCGGTATAGCTTTAAATTTGGAATTTCAAGTAAAATGTATTTAAAATTTTGGATGTTTATAAAGCTAACTAGGGAACTGCAAAAAGTGTAAGTCACCGATTTTGGCGAAAGTGGTATCGTTGGAAAGATCTCATTGAGAGCAGTAAAAAACTCAATGGAACTATCCTTCGCAAATCAGACGTTTTCGAGATATCCGACAATTTATGTCGCGTAATTAGTGCATACTTAATAGGGGACCGCAAAAAATGTTAGTCTCATTTTAAGGGTGTATTTCGATTCAAACTGCTTATTTTCCGATTTATTTTTGAATTCCTTTTTGCTCTCAAATACACCAAACTTTCAAAAACTCTTATTTGGAAACTGCACAAGGTGCCGTGATTGTCGATTCTTTGATAAATCCAGAAAATATTCCAAAAAAAGCAATCAAAAACGGCATTTCGAACCAATTTTTCCCAAGCGGGAGATCTCGGAAAGAAAAAAAAGGTTCATACTGATAAGGTAATTGTTTATAACTCAAATTCTAATTAATTGAGCGTAAAAAGACATCACACGGCACTTCATACGTCCCTTCAAGAATCCCCTCAGCAAGTTGCATGTTTCTACTTTTAAAAATGTGTCTGAAACTGTATCGGAAAATTTCGAGCTGTTGGAGGTGGAAAAGCGTTTTTTCGAATACACCCTTAACGAAAGTGGTATTGTTAAAAAAATATCATCATGAGGGAGAAAAAACTCAATAGAATTACCCTTCGGAAATGAGGCATTTTCGAGATATCCGATAATTTATGTCACGTAGCTAGTGCATACTGTTTTAGTGCACACTTAATGGGGGACCGAAAAAAAATTGTTTTCTCTATTTTGATGAAAATAGTGTCGTCGCAAAGATATCATTGTGAGAAGTAAAAAACTCAATGGAACTAGCCATCTGAAATGAGCTGTTTTGGAGATATTGGACAATTTATGTCACTTAATGCAGTTTCCCAACAGTGTGCATTAGCAATGTGACACAAATTGCCGGACATCTCGAAAACGGCTTATTTCTGACGGGTGATTCCATTGAGTCTTTTAATTCTCACGATGATATCTTTTCAACGATACCACCTTCGTCAAAACGAGACTAAAATTTTTTGCGGTCCCCCAATAAGAATTCACTAATTACGTGACATGAATTGTCGGATATCTCGAAAAGGGCTGATTTACGACGGGTAGTTCTATTGAATTTTTTACTGCTCACAATGAGATCTTTCCAACGATACCACTTTCGTCAAAATCGGTGACTTACACTTCTTGTAGTTCCCTAGTAAGACATTTTTATACGATTAACGACTATGTTATTCCTACGTATCCTCAAATCGATACAAACAATTGCCAAACGGAAGGTAATTTTTCATTTTTATATCATGAAAAGTGTGAACAGTTTCGAACAGGAACAACAAATCTCTGGTACACATGCCATAATAAAAATGCGGTGTAATGTTTTCAACAGCTCATTGATTCATGTTTTTTGCAAAATAGAATAAAATTTAACAAAACATTCGATTTTTTATAAACTGGGATATTACTATTACTATTTATTATTATTATTATTATTATTATTATTATTATTATTATTATTATTATTATTATTATTATTATTATTATTATTATTAATCCCAGCCATCTGAGCCATCAAAAATAAGTACTATTCCATGATCGTATTGTCCAAATTCATTGCTCATAATGAGAACTATAGCGTTTTTAAGAATGTGCTAGATGTGACACACGGTGCAGCTAAGGGTTAAATTCGCGGTGTCAAATTATTCACAACTAAAGAGGTTTTAGTATTTTAAACGAAAATTGAATTTTCGGATAGTAATAGATAGAATAGAATAGTTTTCTAGGTTGACTACCCCCTTAAAATATGTTACTGTACTTTTTACATGTATGTTTTCCTCAAATTTCTTAATCGTTATTTAAAAAATAAAAATCATATAAATAGACTTGAAAATAAAAGTAACATGATTAGTAAATCTTGCAAAATTTAAAAACTATAAAAGCATCAAAGTAAATTTTAGAAATTTAACGATTCGATCTTCGTCTGAGATCTCAATCAGGAAAACATCTCTATGCTGATTACGAACAGAATAAAATTGCCTTGAATTTCAAAAAGTTCATTGTATTGAAAAAATTAATCACCAAAAAGGTTAATTCAAAGGTATCAAGGTCAATTGAATCTTACTTCTAATAAGAAAATCATAAATAATCTATTAAAACATTCTAAATTTAAATTATGTTGTCTGGCGAATAAATCAACAAAAGGAAAAGTGCGTATCAGAGTCAAATCGCAACTGAGTAAATCTTCGCTTCGAACGTTTTTTTAGCTAAACATTTAATGAAATAAAAATAAGTATTTACAGTCTTATATACATAGTTACAAACTTTAAATCTTTGGGGGGGGGGGGCACAATTCTTCACTTTCATATTGATTTTTGACAATAATAGCAAAATCTTTTATGATAACAAAATTCTTCTAATCAAAGCAACATGTCGTTGCATTCTGTTTACAAAATCCAAAAAGTAGAAGTTGAAGTAAAAAAATTACATAGCGCGCAGCCCCAATCTAACTATTAATTTTTTTCTTCAGTATTATCAGTCAACTTTTGCTTCAACCAGTGTTCTCACTGACATTTTACCAACGTTAGTAGTTTGGCTAATTAAAAATAAAAAACATTCGCCAAATGAAAAAAGTATTAGCAAAAACAATTCGCAGTGTAGCAAAAATAAAAAAACTTTAATCCTTTAATGTACTTTCTTTTTTGAATATGTTCTAAAATAACCTATGTTTTTATAACTAACACAACAATTGTTATTAACCTAATTTCAACTATCCGCTACAAATACGAAAAGAAACGAAAACAAAAAGAAAAAACAAGCAACATTTAAGCCCTAACAATTTGGCCAATCTAATCACTTGTTTACTCGCCAAATGAAGAATTTAGTCATAATTTGGGCAATGGCGAGCGACAGTGAGAACCCTGGCTTCAACCTATAATAGGCAGGAAAACATTGTATTGGGAAATTCATTAAAATTCTACAAAAAATTAGAATAAACATTCAAATAATTTAACGAAGAAATATGATTGAACGTTGAAAAGTAAAAAGAGAAGTAAAACTAGTTGTAAAATATTATTTTAACAAAAGCAATAAAATTTTGGAGAAAGGCTAACTTTTTAAAATGTAAGAAGTCATATAAGACAAGTTTAGCCCAACTTCAATCTAGCCTCAGACAATTTCACAAAGAATCAGTGAACTATGCCCCACATCCCAGTCAGATAGTATACTGAAGTCATTCTGTTACAGAAAAAAAAAAAAAAAAAAAAAAAAAAAAAAAAAAAATTCACATCAGTAATGGTTTTAAAAATACATGTCATTTATAAGTAAATCGATAAGATCTTATCGTATTACATAATTTTAAGAAACTAATTATATACACCCGATAGTTTAACCTCTTTCTGATAAGGTTTTGTTAATATGTTCATTAAGCTCCACGTTTTACGGCAACATAAGTAGTATTTAAATTAATAGAATATTATTTATTTAATTCAATTTAATACGTTGAATTATGATTAATATTTTCAAGGATTACATGTAAAGAATCATACCTTTTTTAACATTTAAAACAGAATACCAAAACACCATTACAATTTTGCATATTTTTGTATAATGTTTGCCCGTTACAATTTTGCGTAAATTTTTATGTACCTTTCATCAGAACGAATATTTCGAAAGTCCGATAAAAGCAGTTCCGTACAGTCGAGGTTACTGATATTTAATAAGCTATTTTCCGTTATTACATTCTAAGTACACACCAAGTTTCAAATCTTTATATCAATTTGTTCGAGAGATGTAACGTTTACAGACATACGCACAGTCAAGCAGACGGACGGATAGACAGACAAACAGACACACATGCACGCGGACAGCAATTTTCTTTCTAGAAATATATTTTTCGGAAACTCCAGTGTCTGAAACGTGCAAATCCGTCAATTTTTTTTCGATTTTTTGAAACGATTGCAAGATATATCCTACAATTCGTATGATGGTTAAGTAATAATCAAAGGCAATTTTATGGAAAGAAGAAAATGACATCCCTACTAAAGATAACAGTAGTAGTGATTTACAGAGAAACATATTAGAGGATTTGAGAATAACAAACTGCTCTGAAAATGTGGACGAAGAAGCAGTGAAACAATTGGTTAAGGGAGATTCGAAATTGGAAAGTTAACGACGTTTTACACAATGATGATATTGTGTAACTTGCCCCTTAAGATTAAAAAAAACGGGGAATGTTGAAAAATCCTGAAAGTGACGAATAAAGTTTTGTAATTCATCAAATATTAAATCACGGTGATGCATTAGTATAATACTTGGATGTTACTTAATAATTTGTAGCAAGCAGATGAAAGCAGACCTGATGAAAATAAGATTTTTAAAAGTTTGCGTTGTAAAATTCGCCGAAGAGTAAATAAAATATTAAAAATCAGCTTTCAATCATTTCATTCATTACAAAATAGTGAGGATAAACTAGATTTCTATTATTTTATTCTACTTACTAAATAAAATTAGTAATTAGTCAATCTAAATAATTTTTCTTTTAACAATTAATTTTTTTTTACTAATTAAATTATTAATGTCATAGTGTCTAAGAATTTGGCATTTTCTATTCTTTTTCCAAATTTTTTAATAAAAATTTATACAAATTCGACTTTCCGAGTTATTCTTTTCTCTGGGTGGCGGCGCTTTCTGTCCTTCCCGATTAATCGAGATTCTACTCTATAAATCTTTGATTTGGGAAAATCTGCTGTGCTGTTTTCTATGCATTACTGATATCAGTCTTAATTTGCGTAATTTTATTTCTTAGCGAATCTAAAAAATTAGTATTATTAACATGGCAAGTTACACAACAGTCATTGTAATTTTATCAATAACTGTAGTAAAATGGCATTAATTAAAAATAATTTTCGTAAGAAATTAAAGGTTATAACCGTATAAAAGTAGCTTGTTTAAAGATTTTACCATAACCTGCAACAAAGAAGTAATTTTTAGAAACAAGACACATTAAATTGTGTTTTACCAGTGTTAAGGTATGCGCACACCTTCTGAAGGGATTTTTTGAAATTTTAGAAATTTTCTCTTGTTTTCTATTTTTTTTTATAATGACATTTAGTTTAAAACTTTCAAAAAAAATATATATATAAAAATTTTAGCAATTATTTAGAAATAATTTTTAAAGAGAAAAATAAACAAAATTATGTCAAAAATTAGCATTTCTGCAAAACGTGATAACTCAAAAATAATAAAACAATGTATTGACATTTTGTAAACAGTATAATAAACAGAATAACTTTCTCTAGGACTCAAACTACACACATTATAATCGCATCTCTATTTCAGATGATATGGCAGCTAAAGTACTAACATAATGAAACATTCGCAAAATTTGTCCTAAGTTTGTCATATATACCAGTGTAAGTATAAAACTATTTAATACATCATCATAAATATAGTCTATTTCCCCAAAAAATATTTGTAAAAGAAGTACAGAAAAGTGCGTAGCATTTCATGTATAATTTTTTTTAGGATGTTTTGCATGTAGTAAAAATCTGAAAAACGTCCTTTTGAGAAAAAGCTCAAAATAACTTTTAAACACAATTTAAATGTTGTAACTTTAAACGGCTATAACTCGAGTTCTATTTAGATACTGACATAATTTAAGCAGATTTCGATAGATAAAAGATTCAATTTTAATATTAATAACTAGCCGCTCTTTTCAACCATTTTGGTCTCCTTTGAATGTAATACTAAGTTTTAAATCATATTGCTTTTATTCATAGTTTATTTTAATTGCTCAATTTTTTGCCAAAATAGAAGAATCTGATGAGAAATAGACACAGATGTCATATACGCACCACTGTGGCGCGATTGCAACAAAATGACAATTATATGTGCTTCACATGGTAACCCGGCTATACGTTATTTATTTATTAATAAACTGCTTGTTTGCTTTTATTTTCTTTTTTTAAATTATATAAATTGTTTTATTCTGTTATTATTAACTAAACATTTTTTATTCATTATTTTCTTTAAAAAAAAATAGAAATAAGTTAAAAAATATGTATGTAACTGGTATTTGAAAACGAAGTTCTCTCCAAATTGGCGTCAGAAAAATAATGCGGCAATGTGGTGCATATATGATATCTCTGCTGATAAATCAAGAACCCACTATTTTTATGCTAGTCTGGCGCAGATAATAAATCCCCAAATATTGTACCCATGGCATTTTTCCGTATTTCATTAATTATTTAAAATATAATAATATAATCCTTTCACTCATTTCATTTATAATACATAATTTTAATTTGCAACTGAAAAAAATAAAATTCATGACTTTAAATGAAATTCATAACTTTAAAAAAATATATATCGATATCCATAATTGCAGCTAAGGAATAAAACATAAATAAATCCAATTTACCACAGCCTAAATCTTACCAAAGGACATTTGCATAGTAACCAATTGTATGCGCTTCATTTGGACGTTGGCATTAAACAATTAACAAACAATCGTGATTTTTGTGCATAATATACATATAGATAATCTAATATTTTGATCGAAAATTACTTTTTAAAAATGTTCGGATATTTTAATTACAGGTTTAATCTATGAAAATATTCTTTTAAAAGCAATCATTTATACGTATAAATACTAAAAAATGAACTCTGGCAACAGAGCACTTTTAGTTACATGGATTATATTTTGCTAACCATTACAGGATATAGAGCTTTCTTTTGTTTCTTCTATATTCAGTTTATATTTTGGCAAAAGAATTCTTCTTTTTATATTCATACAATAGACGTTTTATGATAGGATGATAGTATATATAAAAAGTACAGATACTCTAGTTATATATACTGATACAATCCGTATTCAAGCGGCTAAGAAAAAAGAAAATTTACTATTAAATATTTTATACAAATAATAAATATGGTTTATATATATATATATATATATAAACTGTAAAGTAATGTGAATTTGATGATACACATCACGCAAACTTCCGTTTAAAAATATTTCTTTTAACAGTACTTTGTAAAAAGCACTTGATAAAGAAAGAAAATCGAAATAAATTTCATAGTTTAAAATTCTCAAGTATGATTTTTAATATACGGGCCATTAAATATAATTTATCTCCATTATCTTAAAGACATTTCTTAAACAAAAATACTTGGTTACTGAACTATTAAACTAACTTATCAAACATCTTGATAAATTAGAATTTTTGGTATTGTTTATTTGATTGGTTTTTTTTTCTGTCAGCGTTATAACTTGTTTCTTTTATCCGTTTAAATTTAGAAAGAATACTAGAAAATTTGTACTTTCATTAAAAATTTTCAAATCATTTGTTAATGTATGCTAAAAGCCATATATTCATTATATAAATTTCGTTTTTTCAATTTTTGCGACAATTTGTTGTGAAGTTAGTGCTATACTAAAAATGAAATCTTGGTAACAATAAGCACCAATTAGTAATTAGACTAAAACTTAATTTTTCGCTTAAAAAGATTTGTATGTTTAATTTTTTATATGTTTTTTTAAATTTTTCAATATATTAGCTTTCATCCCGAAAAAGACATTTTTGTATGGTATTGTATGTTAAAAACCAAATATTTCTCATGTAAATTTTGCTTTTTTTCATTTGTGCGACTATTTGTTGAGAAGTCAATGCTATTTTACTGTATTGAAAATGAAATATTGGTAATAGTAAATAAAAGCTTAATAAGGAGACATAAATTCAATTTTTTCGCTTAAAGAGATTTATGTATGTTTAATTTTTTATATGTTTTGAAATTTTATTTAATATATTAGCTTTCATCCTTAAAAAGGCATTTCTGTATATACTTATTTGAAAAAGTCTTACTTCAAATGCACTTTATTATTTTATTTTAGATTACTTTTCATTTCTGAATAAATTTTATATGTAGTGATAACTTTCAAATAAAATTGAATTTGGTAAGAAATGTACTTTAAAAAATTGTTTTCATCTATCCATTTTAATTTTTGGAACAAATGTATGAAAGTAGAAAAGTGCACGTTCTTTCAAATTCATGCTCAACATTTTAGTTCAATGAATATCTTACTGTTTAATACTATTAATGTTTTTTTATTTACAAACTATTTCCTAGAAACTTTGCCTTACTGATTAGGTTGTACCAGCAAATTTTCGTGGTGTTTGTACATATAAATTTAACTAGTTTTGCATGCAACGTAATTTGTTTTGAGTAAAAAGTACATAAAAAATTCTTTTTAATCTAGGTACGTTCTTTTTAATCTGTAAACGTATTTTTCCTTGACAATTTAAGTTAAATCTATGCAGATTTTTTAACATCTAAAAGCTAATGAGTTTATCTTTATTTGATATTATTCGTAGCAACCCCTATTTTTACTATTCTGAAACTCGCATTTGTTTTGCAGAATAACAGAAAACAAAATACAGGATTTGTGTTATTGTTGTATTCCACATTCTCAGTGTAAATACACTGATTTATATTTTCTACTTTCTTTGAAAAAATATTTTAACAAAATCTAATGAAGCATACGTCAGAAATATAGTAACTTCATATTCATGAAATCTTAAGACATCAAAGATATCAAAATAATCAAACTATAAAAATTCCATTACATCAACACATGTATTTAACAAGATTTATAATTGCGATGAATACATTAAATGCATTTTATTTATCAGGAATGCAAAACAACTGCATTTCTCGTCGATGTAATTCATTTTAATCTTTTTTATGCATGTTTGAATATTACTAGTTGCAAAGCAAGTTGTACAAAACTAATAGATCCGAAAATAGTTTCGCGATATGCACAATTAAATTTTATCAACGTTAAATTACTTCCATTCGTACTTTGCTAACAAATTCTGGTAATAAATACTTACCTTTTTCTTTCTTAAATTTAAACATAGAAAGATAGTGTGATGTCACGGTGACTTAAGAATGACGTTACTCTATGACGATATGACAAACGACACGACGTCATGTGTCATGATGACATTTATGGCTTTTTTTAAGATTTTCTGTGACGACACAGTGTGACCTCCAAAATTAACGACAAAGACATTCTCTCGAACTATTTTTCGCGTCAGATCGCCAGAACCGCGCCATGCTTTTATCATGCACTTCTATTTAAATTAGAGCGACACGTGAATTAAGCTGTCTTAAAACATGGAGTACGTGAAACGTAGCACTACAGACTTGTCTTTTTCATTAGAATTTAAGACAAATTTGTGATATCATCGTTTGATTTTAATGTAGAAAATGTCATTTGTAATGATCCTGTATATCGGGTGAATAATTTTTATTTCAGTAAAAATAGTCTAGTTTTTGCATTCACTAGGTCAGAATTGGGTTATAAATACGCCACCGGATAAAGAACTTAACTTTGGTTTACCCCATCCGAATTATGTCAATATGAACGGGAGTTTGAATTCGGTTTAGAATCCTGCATTGGTTCGGATGACAGATTTTATGCGGACCCTGCACGAATCAATTGGCTGGGATTTATTTATTTAGTTTGTTTTATTTAACTTGATTAAATTTTAAAAATTATTGTTTTTGTGTGAGCTCGGATTCGCGTGGAAATCCTGTATCAGGTCGAATAATGTTCTTTTTTGACAAATTTAGGCAACTTGCATTTTATCCTTATCTTTGACCCTTTCAGATAAGCTGTTTTTTTTTCAATTCGTTTTTCTACCATTTGGATTTGAATTCTGTACTATGCAAATGTAGATTTCTAACCTGATTTAGAAGTCTAAGAACAATGGGATATGCAGGAAAAATACAACGAAGCCGAGTCGAGTCATGTTTGGATAGAATCGTCTTACCTTATCAGAGACAATTTGTTTGTATATACCGGGTGTCCCAAAAATGACTGATGGATTTTAAAATTTTTCAATAACTTGCAAACGGTGACAGCTATTTAAAAAAATTGTGCAGGAGGGTTATGTATGTCAGGAGTTTTTTTACCGTATTTTATATTTTATTTTGCATCTCAAACAATAGGTGGCGCTGACAGCGATTGAAGGCCAGGTCGACGCTTCTCTCAGCACTGATCACCTGGCCTTCAATCGCCGTCAGCGCCACCTATTGCTTGAGATGCGAACTAAAATAAAAAATTACGGTAAAAAAACTCCTGACATTATCCATAACCCTCCTGCAAAAATTTTTTAAATAGCTGTCACCGTTTGCAAGTTATTGAATTATAAAATCCATCAGTTATTTTTGGGACACCCAGTATCTTGTCTATGTAGATGTCGAATTCATAATAGACATCTGAATCTAGTCAGGTAACTATATCACTTAGGGCCATGTAACCACATTTTACTTGTAACTGTCTTAGGTCCAGGTAATTGCAATTCTTCTGCAGCAAGCAGGATTTGTAATGTAATCATTGATCCTGTTGGAGAATTACATTTTACCATTGTGGAAGCTTCAATCATGAAGATTAGGGTAGCGAGGTGAATGTCATCGAAGACCGTGACACAGATTTAAACTAAGAATGTATTCTTTTTTATTGAATCATAACAATTAATAGTCTTATTCGTTCAGTTATGTATCACTATTCACAACAACAACAACAACAAAAAATACACATATTAGGAATGGGTACGTCACAGAAAATGTTCTTATTAATAAAATGAATGAAAGTTCCTTTCAATACGACGAGTATAATATAATCTTTCTTACTCTTAAATCCGGAGTATGTACTCTTTCACTTTGGATTAAGTCATCCGTGCCACGAGAGCCCTCTTTTCGAGAGGCTTCTTCTCCCGGTCTACCTGAGAGAGCTACATTGCTTTTTCAGTCGAGTTAAAACTTAATAATCCTCTTCTCTGCTCACATCTATCAGTCCTTCTTCCAAAATAACAGATTCCTTTCTAACCACAAAATTTCTCCAACTTCTCTTTCCTATGAAGTCATTTTTAAACTCCCGTTTGATAGGTTAGCTAAAATGACTGCCGCATAAGAGGGTTCACACCCTCTAGTTTCATTTTTACCGTGGGGATACTTCTAATTTCCGCGAAGATTTATTATTAAAGAACTACTTTTCTGGCTCACTTATCCAGCTGCCGACCAAATATTGCCAAATTCAATGATGAGTTGAGATGTATTTTCTTTTCTTTTCTTTTCTTTTTTTTTTCTTTTTACCTTTCCGGCAAAAAGTTGGACTTAGTTGAATTTTCTGGCTGCCTTTTTCGAAAACATAGGATTTCCAGTATAACCACTTTCCGTAAATTTGAATGAATCGGTTCGATTTCTTTACAGTCATGTTAATTTATTGGCTACAGGTTAGGTTTATTATTAAAATACTGCAATTGACTAACATAATCCTATTTTAATCTGACATGAATCGGGTTGAATACACATAAAATAGTTACATGTTGAAGTGCATGCATATGCAAATGCATCTTTATTACATAATGTTTATTGCATAAAAAATTACAATTGCAATTCTGAGATTTCAAATGCAATAAAGTTTAGATGCATTCGTATATAAATGTGCTGCATCCATAGTCATCGTCTAGGACGTCTATCTCTCTGTCCATCTCTTCGCATAGAAGAGTTAAAAAACTACACTATTGAAATTTAATATACCAAAACCGTTACAGAATTTTGTTGAGTTATGCCATATTTTATGAAAATCGAATCAAAACTTATAAGGATATTAATAAAAAAAATTATTCTATTAAATCCTATCATAATTAATTACATTATATGCTTGTAGAAATGATAAATTCTAACACTACGAATATTAAATGTAAGTAACTGAGTTGAACTTCTTATTAGTCCAGTCATTTTAGCACCTTTTTTTACAAATAGCGGAAAAAATTAGAACAAAGCTGGATTTTTGCATAGGTGCTAGTTAGGGTATGTAGTTTAACATACTAAAAGTCCCCATCGATCCGATGTGAGCTTTCGCCGCCAGGGGGCGCTAATGATCTTGAAATTCGGTTCTTTGTGAATTTCTCATGAACAATGGCATTTAGAAAAAAAAGTTAAATTACAAAGATCTATATAATTTAATTTCCTACAAAAAGTGTCATTAACATTTTTTTGTCACACCAACCCTTCCCTGCCAAAAATTAAAATAAAGTAAACGTTATTGAAGAAAATGCGGAAGCACAATCATAACGCGGCGAAGAGGCAGAACAAATACGGAACAACTTTGGATCCCCCCTACCTATCCTCCATTGTCTGTAAGCCGTTTTCGCCCGCTTGTGCAATAGTAATTGCCCAATACCTTATCTCTCTTTGCATTTGTGGAAATGTACCACGTGCAGGTAGGTACCTTTCCAATATTTAATTTTCATTAGTGCTCATTTCGCTAATATGAAATCACCCTAATTTACTGAACGAAGTATTCTTTATGAGATCAGCGCCGTACGGAAGGGGGGGGGCGAAGGGGGCGGTCACCACCGGCGCGAATATTTAGGGGCGCCAAATTTATACTACCAAGTAATTTTGGCTTGTCACATAAAAGAGTTCGGGGCGCCAAGTTGAAGCTTTGCCCCGGGCGCAGTTTTTTCTTCGCACGCCCCTGTGTGAGATTTTAGGAAGGGAATAATTTTATTTTCAACGCATGTTATAGAAATTGCTAAATAGCTGTGACAGTTTAAAATGACTCTTTCTTAACTACTGATTGTGAGCGAAAAATGGAGATTGACAGAATGGTACCTCTTTTATGGGATGATGACTGCGTTTCGAAAGGTTATGAAAAAATAGGAAAAAAGGGACTGAAGTTTCTTGTGACAGCAAGTTCGAAAAGAGGTGACTATAAGTAGAAAATATTTGAAAAAAAGGCTTTAAAAACAAGAGTAAATTTACAGTTCACCCGAAGCGTAGAAAAATTATACACAAAAGAGTTCTATTAAATCATACAGTAAATCTATTGCAGGAAAACCATCAATGTCCACACAAATTACTCCATTGAAGGGAAAATTGAGAAATGGCAGTCCGTTGTTTGAATTTAAGGAAAAATGTTTGTTATGTTCTGATACATTAGACGAAGCTTTTATACAGAAAGGAAAAAAAAGCTCTAAAGTATCGCAAAAAATATACATATTTTTTTTAAATCTGATCATTAAAATAAGACACGTCTCATATCTATGCTTATGGAGAGATTTATAGAGGATGGTTTTGAGCGAAACAAGCAGAAGGTGATGCATACACACCAACTGTTAAAACAGCTATTGAAATAGCAAAGTCTGGTGCGCTTACTGCTGTTGTTGGAGATGATGTTGACTTGCTTGTATTGTTGACTTCTTTAGCACTTCCAGCGATATATTTTTTATTAAGCCAGGAAGAGGACGAATTGCAACCACCCTGTATTTATCGCACAGTCTTAACAATAATGCTGTTCTGAACGATCATATATTGTTCCTATATGCTTTTTCAAGTCTTGACTCGACATCAGCAATGTTTGGGAAAGGTAAAATGTCGTTAGCAAATTTTTTGAAAAAGGAAGAAGATCATAACATACAAGCTGCCAGCATTTTTAAAAGTGATCAAGTATCCCAATTTGAAGTTTCTGAGGCAGGAAAAACAATTTTTCTTGCTATTTATACGGTGGTAAAGTAGAAATTTCTCTGAACAAGCACCTTTATGTATGTTTTAAGAAAGCAGTTGCTGTTGGCAAAAAAAAAAAAAAGCCTTTCATCGTTGCCTACTACCGAAGATGCAGATAGATTGCATATTTACGTGTTTATCATAATAATGTTTATCATAATAGTACATGATAAACACGAGTATCACATTCGTATAATACCGGTTGGACAATAATTACATCCTGAGAACTGGTGCTGGCAAAATGCACCTAATTTGTCTCCGATTCCAGCTACCTTACAACCCACACCAAAAAATATTATTGAATCAATTCTTTGCACTTGCTTCAAAGGATGTGGAAAAGCATGTGGATGCCCATAATTTCGATTGAACTGTTCTAATATTTGCATAAATTGCTGCGGATTTTAATGTCATAATGCAAGTAAAATTGAATTTGAAGACCAGGAAGATATTGACATGTATATTGCCCACTGCAAGGGAGGAGGAAAGCCTACTTCTGAATTCAGTGATGATATCGAAAGGCAAACAAAAAATACTGAAAGCAGCACAAAAACGAAAGAAAGAAATACAGATAATGACGAATCTGAATCGTGTGTAGAAATTGAAGTTGTGCAAAGAGCTACTAAATCAGTTAAACGACTGAAATTGGATTAAGCCAGTCACTATAAGTGGAATATGCCTACGGGGGAAACCACAATAAAGAAAGCGCGCTAAATGCTTTTCCTCAAGAGTAATGTGGAAATAAGCATAAATGTATATTATTTATTCACTTTCTCCATTCAAAGATGAAAATTTTAGGTGTGTTTAAATTTTTTTTCTTTAAAGTAGCAGCAGATTTTTCGAATTTTTATAATTTTACTTTCAAATATGTTCACTTTTTTATATTTTTGACAGGGAAGTGTTGGTGTGACAAACAAATGTTAATGACACTTTTTATAGGAAATTAAATTATCTACAAATTTGTAATCGAACTTTTTTTTCTAAAAGCCATTGTTCGTTAAATATTCACAAAAAACCGATTTTCAAGCTCTTTAGCGCCCCCTGACGGCGAAAGCTCACATCGGATCGATGGGGACTTTTAGTATGTTTAACTACATAACCTAACTAGTACCTACGCAAAAATCCAGCTTTGTTCTAATTTTTCCCCTATTTTTCTAAAATGACTGGGCTATATCGTTGAACTGAATATATTTAAAATATTTTTCGATTGGTACCCTAAAATTTTTGGCCACTTTCCAGAACTAATGATGATTATGTGTCTTCTCAGACTATAGACAGCCTGGCTTCGGCCACAGATTGGAAATTAATTTTAACATGAATAAGTTTTTTATGTGCGTTTGTGTGGAGGGGGGAGTTAATAAAATATAGGAGCATTCTCCTTCTGGCTGGATTGGGTCTCTGCCTGCGAGCTCCTGCGCGTTGTGGGGATATTCGGAAGGAGAGTAAATAAGTCTAACAAGGAAAGTCTCCATACAGGCATACCCAGAAAATTCTGAAAAAAAATACAGAATGTTCTTTTCATGCCGATATATATGTTTAAAAAAAAAGAAACTGGCGGAACCCCGATAGAACATTCATAAAAAATAATGAACATTTCGTTTATTTGGCAATATCTCACCGGTTGGCGACGAAATAAAATTTCAGAAAATACTTTTTTTGTCAAACACTTTTTAAGATAAAAATGGTTCATGTGAATTATTTCTCAAAATATTTATTTAAAAAACTTTTTTTTATTTAGTTTGTTATAATTATAGTTTTTGTCATATATATAATGAAAATTAGCTATGAAATTTTATGAGTTAACCTTCCCACTGCCTCGACCTGATATATCCGATCACTAGGCTGCAGGTTTCACTGCAATTGAAGCTTTATTTAAATTAATATAATTCCACAAATATAATCCAGTTTTAAGAAATTAAGTTATGATTGATAGTTTCAAAGCGTATATAACATATATGGTACAAAAAAATTACATCATGTTAGAAATTCTTTTTTTAATTAACATTTCAAAAAATTGCAGAGAAAAGAACATTACGATTTTCCCCTTTTGCTCGGCAGTCAGGCGGTTTTAAAAGGAAAATTAAATTAATTAAATTTGTTTTAATCTCAACATTAAATCCAATTGAAACTGTCTATTCAATTTCATTACTATAGGAAAAAAAAAACTTATCCGATATTGAAATGTATTATTTCAGAATTCTTCATTTAGTATTTACTTTGGAATACGCTTAAAATAAATATATTTTTTGATATGAAAATATTTTTATATGCATAATTATTTGTACAGTATTAAAATTAAATAATTGCTACAACAAGCAATATATATATGTAATACAACGTAATGTATATATATATATGTATTACATTGTTTACATTGCTCTCATTGTTTAAGTTTAAATTAATAAAATTCCATTTATAAGCATTCTAAAAATCTATTAACAAACAATTTTCATTTGCGTGAAAATTGTTGCTCTTGGCGAGGAAAAATGCTGCTCGCAAAATCGCGTGACGCTTTCGTCTTTTTATGTCAAATATTCGAAAGTATTTTATTTTTTTACAAAGTTTATACTCTTATTCCGCCGCTATATTTTACTGATTCCTTATTAAATATATAAGTAGTTTAATTAGCATTTTTTTTCAAAATATTCTGAGTATGCCCAGAATGGAGACCTTCCTTGTAAGATGGATCTTTGATCAGAGTATCGTGCTCCACTCAGAGATTCAAATCCGAAATAGTTAATGATTCTAGATTGCCACGGTTATTATGTCTTATATAAGTTGGAGTCATATTTCCGTATTTCTGAATTTGATGCATATAATCTTAATAAAATTTGTATTCGTGCATTTTGGCATAATAGTGCAATAGCTGTTGCATCAAGATCTGAATATTTATGAAACTATTTATAATACGAACAGACATCATTTGCCATGCTTCATGTACAATTTCAGTCTTGATGCAATTAAAATTGGGTATTTTAAATTTTCACACTAATAATACTATGCGATTTTGCTGTTAACCATTTCCGGCGCGGTGCCCTTAAAGAAAAAACACATAATTTTTATTTTATCAGCACCAAGAATATTTAATTAAATTTTTCCTGTTTTTACATACCTGAAAATAAGCATAAGAGATAAGATCATATCATCTAATAAATTCGTTTAGAAATTCTGGTGTAAGTTAATTACTTCAACTAGATTTATTCCGCGCCGCAAAGGGTTAACTTGAAATAAGATAATATCAAGATTATTTTGAATTTTAAAATTTTTGCCGAAAAATTTTAATGCGCAGCACCCGTAAATTTTCTCTATTTTCTTGTAATTGAAAAAATGTAATTTTTTAGACCTTAATAAAGGCACCCGAGAGGGACACTATGCTCTACAGACAAGGCTTCCTTGTCTGAGCAGTCCTTCTTAGGCATTCAAATAAAACAAAGCTCTGTTTAAAAAAAATCTTTTTAAGTTACACATTATTTAAAATAGTTAAAAATTAAAATAAAATAATGCTCTTAAATTCCTAAAACGTTCATTTTTTTAATTTATTTCTTTTTTTTCTTTTTCGTTTTTTTTTTAGACATTTACTGATGTATGTTGCCTGAATTTTGACCTATTTAGTAATATATGTTCATTGCGTTTATGGATTTTCAGAACAATAAATTTGAGATTTAAGATTTTTTTTTTTTAATTTTGAAATGTTGAAAGTATTCAGACTTAAAAGTGAAAAAAATAAAGTTTATTATATTATAGCTTCACTCTTTCAAGTATATGTGTTAATCAAAGACGAAAAAACACCCCCCCCCCCCCACTGTTATACAAACTTTTAAAAACATTCATTTTGTCACTGATATATTTTCATATAATAATAAAAAGCATTTGATACATTTATCTAATTTATACTGTACCTCTAAAATAAACATTTAGAAATTAGCTGTTTGTCCACTATAAGAAAGAACATTCGATATACACAAAAAGTGCGTGCTTAATAATGTGTGTTTCTTAATAAATATTGGGGTTTTAATACGTGGTAGTATTTATTACATAAAACTTAAAATTATAACTAATAGATAAAATGAAAGAGCAACTCAAACATTTCATATGCAATCTTACAAATGTTCAATGCCAGCACCTTTTTTTACACGGCACACATCGATTAGGCAGCTCAGTTCTTCAGGATAAGTGTTTGTGGGAACATTGTTGCAGCAGCTGCAGTGGTCAGCTGGTTGTGGAGGTACGTACACACGATCCTTTATTAACCCCCACAGGTGGAAATCACACATGGCGTTAGATCGGGTGATCATCTGAACAGATTTTTTTTTTTTTTTTTTTTTTTTTTTTTTTTTTTTTGCCAATGAACGTTTGGGAAGAATGTATCTATCGACTTGATGTGTCTCGTATGACGAAAGAATCACATTGAACATTTGTAAACTTGTAGGTAATAAATTTTAAGTTGATTTTTCATTTTATCAATTAATTATAATTTTAAGCTTTATGTAATAAATATTACAAAGTGTTAAAATCCCGATATTCATTAAGAAACACTCCGTATAATTTTTCATATCAGATTTTTTTTTCTTTTTCTTTTTCTTTTTCTTTTTTTTTTTTTTACTTTGAATTTTATATTTCGAATTGCGAACCACTGCTTCTGAAATAATTTAAGGAAATATGAAACATGAACCAATATTTTCGATAAACAATATTTACTAGATTCATTCTAGTTAGTAATTTTATTTTAACAAAATATATCGGAAAATTCATTTCATATAAATATATATACTAGTCGTATATACGCGTGTAAAGCTATTGAAGTAGAATGGAATTTATTATGCATAGCGAATATTCAATTTCTTGTGAAATAACAAATGCAGACATTGATACAGTGATCCTACCTTCAAAATTATTTTTAATATAAGAAAGAAAAGCACTGTTGTGAATAATGTAAAGTCACAACTGTTTTTCTTCTCTGGGGGCAGTTTTTAAAATTCAGTTTCAGGCTTTAAAGATAGGACGTTTTACTAGTACGTATTTTTTTAAAAAATTGTTTCAAAGTTTTTAAGAATAGGAAATGGAAATCTGTTGAAATGGTCTGAAGAATTTATCATATATAAAATACAAAATGTTGCATGCAGTGGTTTTATATTCAATATATATTTAATATATTCAATGTTATTTTTGAAATAAATTTTTAAAGTTTTGATAGTTTATAAAGATTGGATATTTGCTTATTTATTTGGAAACACAATAAAATTTTTTTTTTTAATTTTACCGGGTTTTTTTTTCATACAATGCTTTTATAAGATAGTTTAAACACATTCATTATTTATTTTTCATGAAGAAAGATGCGAAAATCTAAGTTTCGTTTTAATCAGAAAACACTTTTCGAATATTTGAAATAAAATGAAAAGTTTCTTATTGTTTTAAAATTTTTATTCTACAGGGAAATTCCTTTTTTCACAAGAACCAATGTAATTTATAAAAATGTGGGATTTTCTGTTTTGCTACACATTCACCGAGGTGCATAATGCATCAGAATTTATACAATAAGCTACACAGTTGATCTGCCACGCCATTTTAAGCAATATCTACAGTTAGATTATCCAAGTCAAAGAAATTCTCTGTTAGTATTCAAACTTTAGTAAATGGCAATATACATACTTGTAAAAATAAAGTAATAATAATAATAACAATTCTTGCTGTAGTTATAGCTTGGATGAAGAAACTTTGCATTGCTAATTGCTGCCAGGTCCAACAAATAATAATGAATTATTTCGGTTAGTTACCGTCCGGATAACTTAAATGGTAGAGCATTGTCACGACACGCTAATATATACAGATTCGAGGTCTGGTCTGGAGAAACTTCTTCTTTGTCCGAATGAACCTTACCTGTGTAACTACGAATGTAATATTCTTAAAAATACTTTGATAGCGTTAAAATTGTATCTTGATGTTTGTTTATTCGTTATTAAAATAAAAAGCAGAAAAACATTTCATAAAGAATATATACAGAAATAGAAATAGCTCTCGAATTCCAGGACCCAGAAGTATGCATTATTAAGCCATAAATTCGGATTTAGCATGAGCATATCATATTTACTTCTATGAATTTACGTTATTATCTAGGATTAAAATCCCCGGAGACATACGTTAGATGGGATTGTTTTGACACGTATCCTTAATAAAAATGTATCTGAGTATCTGTATTTCATGGCTGTATAAATAAATAGCTGATGCAGGAAAAGTACACTCGTATTCTTTGTTCATGATTGTATGTATACGTACCATGTAGACATAAAATACGTTAATTATTTATGAGGAGAATAATAAAAACTAAGAAAAGTAACAAAGAAAATAATGATTGCATACGGGAAACATAATTATTGAAATGATTTAGAATGTAAGTACGTCTGTATTGAAATATTTATTTTCTTCAAAAATATTTGCTAATCAGGAAATATATTAATACTCATTAATTAATATTAATAATTTTAGAGCATTTTGATAAAGGAAAGTATTAATACTCATTAATTAATATTAATATTTTTACAGCATTTTGAAGCTACATATTTCTGTAGCTTTACAAAAACTAGTTTTATAGAGTTATATTTTTTTTTGTAGTGTACAGATAAAATTTATGCAAGCATACAGATTTCTGCAGCTTTACAAAAACTAGTTTTGTAGAGTTATTTTTTTTTAATTTTTTTTTGTAGTGTACAGATAAAATTTATGTAAGCATACAGATTTCTGTATCTTTACATCAATAGAATTACTTTTTTTTCTTTACAATGTATACACTTACAAAGCGAACATCGATGCATGAAATGCCATTCAAAAAATTTTTAAACCAGTTTTTGCTTGTCCACTGATATTTCTAGTTGCTTTTTTATACTGATGTCAACACTCCTTTTTCTATGGAAAACGAGCGATGACATATCATTCGAAATGCTTTTGAGATAATACACTCACATTTTGTATAAGTAGATTATTTAATTAAAAACTGCGAATACAATTTAAGTTAATGAAGAAAGATATTGACATGCAAAATCATCGTAGGTATTCATTGAAAAATAAGTAATAAGAATATTTAAAATTTTTCAAAATATTCATTAAGTTTGAAAATTTAAATATGACTTTTTTCATGGCATGTAGAAAAATAATTAAAATATACATTTGTATAGCGCACTGATTAAAAGTCTTTAAGTCAAGATAATGAAAAAGCTCGCTATACCGAGGGTCCATCCCGGCTTGAACACTTTTTCCTCTTTGTTAGCTATAAGTCTTTTAAGCAATTAAGTTTCGAAATATTATTAAATGCAAGGCTTGAGAAATTTTCTACCAAAAAAAAAAAAAAAAAAAAAAAAAAAAAAAAAAAAAAAAAAAAAAAAAAATCCAAGATTATATAGGTTTATTTAACCCCCACTAAAAATAATCTGACGAAATCTCTACTTTCTTCAGAAATTTTACAGAAATCTGAAGAAATTTTGCAGATTTAGCTTTACCTTAAAAATAACTGCAGGATTTTCTAATATATTCTATAAAATATCTACAAAATAGGCCAAATACCCACAGATTTTTTACAGATTTGGGGCTAATTACTTACAGATGTTTTACAGATTTTTTTTTAGTGGTGATTTCATTGATGCTGGATTCTCTTTAATTTTGTGTTTACTCTAGAGTAGATGGTTTTTGAAAAAATATTCCATCTTGTGCTGCAGTAGTCTTACCAACATATAATAGTGTTAAGTGACAGGTTTATCGTTCCAGGTGATTCAGTTGGTCGAATGTTAATGCGCTATACCGATGACCCAGTTTCCAGTCCGGGGTTGGATTTTTATTTCACGTTGTTGGCTATACGCCTTTTAAGGAATTGAAAAATTTTAAATGTAAAGTTTCAGAAATTTTCTACAGAAAATTTTCCAAGTTTATATAAATCTATTTAATGTCACTAATGCTCGATTTTTTCTAATTTAGTGTTTGCTTCAGAGTCGATGATGGTTCATGAAAAAATTTTTTATCTTATGCTGCGGTAGCCTTACCAACGTATTATAGTGAAAAGTGCAAGTTTATCGTTCCAGAGGGTTCAGTTGGTCGAACGTTGGTGCGCTATACCGATGATCCATATTCGAGTCCGGGGTTTGACATTTTTTTCACTCTGTTGGCTATACGCTTTTTAAGCAATAAAACTTTGAAATATTTTAAAATGCAAAGCTTCCGAAATTTTCCTCAGAAGAATTTACAAGGATTATATACAGTGTGTCCAGCAAATAACACCTAATTTCAAAATTAAATTTCTCAAAAACAAAGATCGACAGTAATATGTGGTAAACGGTTTTTTCATTAGGTAAGCTGTAAAAATCTTATACAGAAATTTCGAACAGTGAATATTTTGAAAAAATTGCGTTCTGATTGCATAGAATGCTTTGATTTGACATTTTTCTTGTTTTAGATTGCCTGCAGAGAAATAATTTTTCAGCTTATTTCAGCTTATTTTTTAAGCTTACAGTGCAATATTTTTAAGATTTTTCGAAGTAAATTTTTAGAATTTCGAAATTTCAAAAATTTAATTTAAAAAACTATGAAATCTGGCACTTTAAGCCGAAAAACACATTCTCTGGCAGCAATCTAAAACAAGAAAAAGGTCAAATCAAAGCATTCTTTGCAATCAGAACACAATCTTTTCAAAATATTTACCGTTCGAAACTTTTGTATAAGATTTTTACAGCTTACCTGTTAAACAAACCGTTTACCGCAAATTACTATCGATCTTTGTTTTCGAGAAATTTAACTTTGAAATCAGGGTGTTATTTGCTGGACACCCCGTACATTTAACATAGTTTCTAATAGTTATTTGAGGAGAAAAAAAAAACGACATTTTTCTAAAATAGAATGGTAGTTGAGATAAAAAAAATCAACATTGTAAATTAAAACAACTCATTGTTAATAAATTTATTCCTTTATTTCTATCATACATATTTTTTCTGACGCATACCGAAACCTTAAATATTTTTAAGGCTACTGCTACAGTTATGGTTACAGAAGTTTTTCTCACTTATATTTTGAATAAAGTAAAATTGCTTTCAGTTTTTATATAACCACGCAAAGTAAACAAATAAAAACTAATAGTTTTTTTGCATGTACATAGTAACTGAACTCAGTTAAGAAAAACTCTTCTTGTATTAACAATTCTTACATTAAAAGTAATGCAGTTTCAGAAACTTTGACTATATCTCTCAAGAGAAAAGCTATATTTTTATATTTTTTACAGTACACGATTTTCTGTAAGCATTGTATAAAGTAAAAATTATTATATTATTATTTTTATAAAAAGTTATTTATACAATATAAAAAGTATTACATTTTTATTTAAAAAATACTCTTTTTTTATTATTATAAAAAACTCTGAATTTTGTTACAATATTAATGATTTTGCAATTTTCTAAAATCATTGTCATAGAAAAAACTACTCATTGGAATATTGTTTTTTAGATATCTGTGTAAAAACAAAGCATAAAAGAAAACCTAATTGAAAAATCTATTTTTTGTAGGAATCGACTTAACCCTTTGCGGCTGAGTGTCAGCAAAGCCGCCCAAGCTTTATATGCATCATGTCCTCTTTATATTCAATGTGCACTACAATATTTTAAAGTACATTGTAGTATTTTCTCTGGCACGTATTGTCAAAGTACAAATAAAAATGTATCTCATATAAATAAGAGAATAAGAGTGTGTAAGTGATGCCTTTGCCAAGTAAGAGTACTTCGAAAATTAACAATTAATTTTGCTTTAAAATTTCTTCCAGTTTTTCTTTTATTTTTATACTGTTTGTATATTTCACTTAAAATATTCTGAAGAGCAAAATTCATTAAATAAGAAATTGAAATTATTTTATATCGTAAACAAGCATTCATATTTATGAGACATTATAAAAAATTCTATATTAATAAACCAATGGTCACGTACGATGGTTTGGAATTTCAATCTGATATATGTTTTAGCACTATGTAATATTTTATGATGTAGACTCATTTAATGAAGAATGAATTCAAAATAATAAAGTGCAAGTAGCTATTCAATGATCAATGGGATTCCATTACTTGCAACTTATTCCTTTGATCTGTTTCGAATATTAGAGAAAATGCTATTGCCAAAAGTTTATTTGAGTGAATTGTGTCTTCCTAATTTGTTGGCAAACAAAGCTCAATAGAAAGAGCAATAGCATTTAACCCCAATGATTCTCGTTTCAACTAGCTACCTAAACACTTTCACGTATTTTGAAAAATGCTATTTCATACAATAAGATAGATGGATAGTAATACTTGTAGCAGAAATATGACATAATATAATATATAACACATCCACCAAAGACATATTACTTCAATAGCTAAATTTAAAAGGCTATCTGCTCAAGAAAAAAAATAAAGGAATGAAAACCTGCATGTAGGTTACCTTTCATTTCTGGCCTATTTTTAAAATATCATAGAGATTTTAAATATTCACATTTTTACATACACCTGTCTTTAATATTTTACGCAGCAATTCTATTATGTGCTATAATATGTGCGTGTCTGTAACAATGTCTATAACCCTCTGTATAGTACTTTCAAACGAATTTTAGCGGCAGACATTGAATGACAATCGCTGTTTTGGGCTCATTAATTTTTAAGCAAAATTCACAGCATTCATCCTCTAATTTTTCGTTAATATGGAACACTATTTTAGGAAATTTAAGGGTCCATACATGAGAAACCCAGAAGCCAAGGATTATAAGTGACAAAAAATTTAAAAATTGTGCTACACTGGCTATCTGGAATTAAGGCTATTTGTTTCGAAGAAAATAAATATAAATAACTTTTTAATTATATGCAGAGTTTTAGAGGTCATTTACTTAAGGGGAAAGAGTTCTTTTTTTATTACTTAAGGGGGCTCAGGGGTTGAAAACTTTTCAAAAAATCGATTTTTTTAAGGATCTAGTTTGATTATTCAATTAATTCTTAACTCAATGCAAAAAACCGCATAAAAATATTAGCATTTTTAACGGAGTTATAAGCATTTATGTATCAATACTTACATAGCCGCATCCATATAATTTCAACTTTAAGTCGTGTTTTTTCAAAACTTGATTTTTGACGACTAACACCAAGATTTTAAAAAAAACTATTTGATGGAATGGCTTAATTTTTTTTGCATGCTTATAACATCATAATTTAGATTATGAATTAAGGATATAACTATCACTTAATAAAAACAGTATTAAAAAATCTCTCAAAGTTGAAAATTTAAAAAAAACCCACAACCTTTTTCCCATTAAAAATACTCAAAATATTAAACTATCTGAAATATATTAATTCATAATCTAGATAATGATATTATATGCGTGCAAAAAAAATTAAGCCATTCCATAAAATAGTTTTTTTAAATCTTGGTGTTAGTCATCAAAAATCAAGTTTTGAGAAAACGCGACTTAAAGTTGAAATTATATGGATGCGGCTATGTAAGTATTGATACATAAATGCTTATAACTCCGTTAAAAATGCAAATATTTTTTTGCGGTTTTTTGCATTGAGTTAAGAATTAAATGAATAATTTTTTTAGATCATAAATAAATCGATTTTTTGAAAAGTTTTCAACCCCTGAGCCCCCTTAAGCTCTTTAAATTACTTATCAACTTAATTCTTTAACCTTTGCTTGAATAATAATTAAAAAATATATGTATTGTATTCCATTTTTATTTAACAGCTATTAAAAAAAGAATTTAAAAATCACTGTAATAATAATAATAAATAAGTAATATTTTCGTATTTTACTTCAGTCAATTAATATTGATGTTCCAGCTCAATTTACTTCTAGTCAGAATTTCTTCACTTGTGTCCCGTGGCTTTTGGTGTCCTCATATCTTGCAGCAAAAACTTGAAATTTGGGGTCAATGTCTGAAGTATACACATTAAACAGTGTATAAGATACTTTGGTTGGCCGTTTCCTGAAGTAGGTAGAATTCTTAGATGAAACTTAGAATTGCTGAAACATGACTATCCAGTAAATAGCGTGCGTTTGAATTTTGTAGAAATGAAGGTCTAACTTCGCAATCTTAATAATATGATTTTCTGTGAAGTTTCTACACTTCTGGATTATTCTTGTTTTTGTACACCTGTTTCCTTTTGAGTATTATATTTTTCGTATTGGAATACTAGTTTATGTGAATACTTTTTCTATTGTTGCATATCATTTATGAAGCAAGATTTACAGGAAGAAGATTTGTCGTAGTTATTTTCCTAAAATAATAATTTACTAATTAAAATAATGTTTAGAATAATTTAGAAATAACACACAAGTTCTGAAATTTATTTACAGGAATTAAAAAAAAAATTGAATTACCTAAAAACTTTGAAGAATGACATTACGTATCATACTTTGCAACACTTCCTAATATTTAAAAAAATATTCTTACGTTTTATGTAATAAATGGACCATTGTTCAAAATCAATATTGTTTTCGAAAGGCTACTTTTTAAATAGAAAAAAACTTTATTATTTATTGATATTTCGGTTAGAAATTTTATGTAAAGGTGTTTTTAAACGTTATTATTCATTTAAAAGTTCGAATAGTAAGAATATTCTGCATTTTGTAATGTGTAGAATTAATTATATAATGAATATAAAACAAATAATATCAACATAAAAGATAAATTAATGACATTAAAATTACAGCATGTGTTTTGGTTGCTCTTGAAATTTTTATTATGAACTGTTTTATTTTTTACTTTTGGTTCGTATGGGCCCTCAAATTTCCAGACCAGGAAATTCTTTGCCAGCAATTTAAAACCGATTTTTTTTAACAATGTATGTATGATTGGTAAGTAAAAACGAATAAAATTTTTACAATATCATTTAAATGAAAAAATAACAAGACTCATTGTTTGATTTTAAATTTCAATTGATAAAATATTTTAACCACCTTAAATCAATTCTAATATTATTTCAATCCAATCAAGTTTAAACTCGTTTTACACAGTTTTCAAATTTTACCTGTAAAGAGTGGTTAAAATATTCCCTGCGTCTTATATAACTATAGAATCATTTTTTGTCGTTCACAAGCATGTCTTTTTTTTTTTTTTTTTTTTTTTTTTTTACAAAATAAATTGGTAGCTGTTTGAAAAAAGAATAGTAGTTGCGAAAACTACTGATACCTAATGCAGTTTTCAAACGAAAGATGCATTTTGGTCCCATATGCATCAATCGGCTGGTCAGGTGACTTGTGTTACTGGGTCGGGATCAAGTGAGCAGGCAATTACTTGCCATCTTAGCTAATATTTTACCTGTAATGAGTTCTTAAAATATTCCCTGCGTCTACATAACTATAGAATCATTTTTTGTAATTCACAAGCATGTTTTTTGTTACTTCTAATATGGATGGAAATAACTCACTTCGTTCTATTTCTCTCGCATGCGGAGGTCAACAAACTGTAAAGAGCAACTTTTTTTACTCATTTCTTTGTAATAAAAAGCACTGATATCTCGCATTAAAGATCTTTTAAGAAAACTTTAATTTTCATTATTGCAAAAAAATTCACTCTGTATTTGATGATGTTTATTCCCTCAAAAAATGCAGTGTGAGGATTTATTGGTAGAAATTTCTCAATACAGCCAGTCAGAAATTCTGGCACATTGTAATACAGCAGGTTCATTTTCTATTTTTGCTAAGACTATCAAGTTTTCAATATAAACCGTGGTGTAATATCCAACCAGAACTGTAGTTCTCTACTAAATATGAACTTTCACAAAATTATAAAGACCAAAATATGGTAGATGTATGTCATATTATTATCTGCCCGAATGGGTAAGTGTTTTCTAGCACATCGTTCTGACATTTAGTAGCCATACTTTATTAATGTAAACTAAAGTAGCTTATCTGAACAGTCCTGAACTTTTTTTAAACAACAAAATTTATTTTGGTTTAACACTAAAAATTAATAAGAATCAAAAATTAATTTCTTTAAAACAATTTTCAATTAACAAATTTAACAAAAAATATTTTATACAGTTTTTGGTTTATGAATGCAAATTTAAATATTTTTAGAAATTTAACTTTGGAAGTACTTTTTGAATGTAAATTAATTTTTTGTAGATTTCAAGTTATAAGAAATCTTATAACAGAAATTGTTTCATGTTTAATTATTTATGCGATAGTTTCTTTTAAGAGTCTATTTATTCTGACGTATAATCATGAATAAATAAATGCGTATAAAAAGAGTATTTTCCATTTATACAATTTTTATTAAATAAAGAAAAGTTTTAAATTTCCAAAGAATATTTTGACGAAATTATAGGAACTGTTTAATTCATTTTAATAAAACTTAAAAAATGACCACTAAAGTTTAAAAAAAATTAAACTGGAATATTTCAATTAGATATTAGCACATTTTTAATATCATTATTAATATTTTCTACATTTTCCAACTTTTTATTAGATATTTAAAAAAATAATAATATGTAACATCATGAAAACGGATAAAAAATATCATACACTAACATGCAAGAAAAATTTCTTTTTCTGAAGAACCGTTTGTATTTACATAATTTAATTTTGCTTTTTTGTATAATTTAATTTTACTTTTTCTTATTTTTAATAATCCCTTCTAAAATAATTCCGTTAAATTTCCCCGAAACACGTAAAATTTAATCAAGGAATCTACCTTAATAATTTTTAAAATTTTGTATGTTAATTTTTTTAACTTTGAATATAGTTATATTTAATATAATAAACATTTATAGGGTAAAACCGGGTTAAATGTCCCATCGAGTTAGTTGTCCTAGACATTGTAATTCAGCTATTGGACATGTGATGGAACATATTGTAGTTCTACTCGCAGTGGTTTTAAAAAAGTGTAATAAAAGTTATAGAGATGTATTGGTTCAATAAAAGTTAAATTCATCAACAAAGGTAAGTTTGGCTTTTGTTGCATGTTTTCATTGAATAGCGATGGTAACAGTTAAAATATAATGTTAAATTTATTATGAATTACTTAGTGAATGTTGTTAAAACAGGTATCGAAAAAATGCATTAGCTTATATATCGCAGTCATATTTCTTTCTACTTCTAGAGCTACAGGCTGGAAAATTTTTTGCTCTCAAGGGTGGCATCTAAACCTGAGGTCTGTGATTACATGTCCTATATCATTTATTACTTTCTCATTTTATCTTTTAATTAGATTATAGTAGTATATTTACGAAGTGCTACATAAAATTTTAAGTAAATAAGTAAAATGTGCATTACAAAAAATTATTACTATATATATATATATATATATATATATATATATAAAAAAAAAAAATTAAAAAGGTTTAAGTGAGAAACTCTCCCTGAGTTACTCTAATATTTATATTGTTTAAAATGTTTATATTTCCATTCTCAAATGTAAATAATCTAATAGACCAATTTTAAAATGCTCTAGTATTTATGAAAAGCCGCTTTTTTCAAGTGAACAGTATTGATATTACATTGTTTATACATCTAATTGTATACTCTGAAAAACTTCTTAGCACGATATATCCAAAATGATAAACCAATCATCGAACCAACATGGGGCAGCGCATTTTAAATTTCATTGGTTTGTAGTTAGTTTTGCAGTGCAAAACTATCTTTCAAAGTACTTATTTTTAAGACTAATTTCATAGTGACTAATAAAAACTGACAAGATTGAAGTGAAACTTTGGAAAATATTAAATATGTATTTATAATACTCTCTTCAACAAAATTTTATATTTGTTTACTTATTAAAATAAGTATCACTAAGTTCATCTATTTTAATTCAATAGATTTGCACCATTACAAATTTAATCTATTTAACAAATTAAAAATAATAATCATAAAATAATTGAAATTGAAAATCTATGAAAAATGACAGTTCTTTTACTTAAAAATCTACTGCAGTCAAAATGTAATTCGTTTATTTAGACAAGCACATATTTCAGAGAGATTATTCTAAGGCATAAATCTTTAAATCTTTTAAAAATTTATGCGTGAAATTGAATATTAAAATGTTTAATTAAATTTTATTTTAAAATTTCATTTTCAAAACTCATTTTGAGTTTGATGAAAGAAAACAATTTAAAATTAAATTCAATTTTTATTAAAATTTAGCAAAACAATATTTTTGATAAAATTAGTTTTCCTGGTCGATAATAAAGGAATGGTAATTATGTATATTTATTTCATGTTTAAAAAATGATTTATTGAAAGTATTGAAGTTTTTAAATTAAAATACTAAACAACTTTGTTTGAATTACCATAAAATCAAAATAATTCATAGGAACCTGTTCCGATCTGGAAAATATAACAATTCGTCTTCTTAAATTTTCCATCTCAAAACACTTTCTGTGCATTGTTTTGATTTTATGGTTATGATTTATATGAAATTATGTTATTTTAATTGGGATTTATCGCCAGTTTTTTTTTTTTTTTTTTTGGTGATGTTCACATGTATAGTTGTGTATAATTCTATAATTAGCAAACTTATATATACGTGGGTTATCGTAAATTTTCAATTACATACAAATATTTTTTATTGCTACCTCGTACCCCTTTTTCAAATAAAAATCTTTGAGAACCTTTACAAAAGAAATATACTACGAAATGCTTCCTTTTCTCAAATAGTGGTGCAAATAGACTATAAAAATATTCGCCTGTAATTGAAATTTTATGATGCCGTTATTTATAAGTGTACCTATATATTCATTCATATTTAATGAAAATTCCACTATAAAGACTGCAACCATTTTTAATTCTTTCCAACATAGTAGAAACGTAATTTAAAATTAAAACTTTGTAAAAACCACCGTTATGATTTTGATTTATCGCCACCAGTTTCCTATAGTAGAAGCATGTTCTTGAATTGTCTAACTGTCCGTACTTCGGAAAGTCTAGCCGTGCTTTAATTTGGTTAAATAATTCGGAATGTCAGGTACAGTGCGTGTAAAAACTATAAGGAGAGGAAAAATATTCTTATAATGTATATCATCAAACTGAAAAGCTAATAAAAACGTAAAAAAAAAATTAACTGTGAATATGGTATTATAAAAATAAAGTAATTGTACAAAGAATTAAAATTTTTGACTGTGTAAAACTTTAAGGACAACAAAGCAAATTCAACATAGAAACAAAGAAACAAATATTTAATGTATTATGCACTTACCTATGAGTTTAATGATTGCAAATATTCTGTAGTTCCTAGACATCATTAATTTTCGTGATTTTTTTCGCACTATTCATTTTCAATTGTAGACCTGAGTTCCTATGTTGAAGAAAATTGCCTTCCATTTTTATAAACTCGTTTTGCTAGATCTCCCCATATACTATCGATAAGATTTAAATCAGGATTTCTGAGTGGTCATCGCAAAACTTCAATATTTGTCTTATAGAACTAAAGTTTTTCCTCGTGACTTTTGTGTATAGGTGCATCATGTCGCTGTTATATCTAGTTTTTCCCTGTCAGAAGTGTTGGAATAAATGAAAGATGATTAGAATGAGTTTGTACATGTGTCTATGAATTAATTTTTCCTGAAAGATATACAAGTGACTCCACGTCATTGAATGAAAGGCAGCACCGTGTTGCAATGAAACCGCTACCTAACTGATGTTATAATAAAATATCTTTTCCTTTTCTCAAATCATCCAAATAATATTTTCAGCTATTAGGAACATTTAAGTTTCACTTCTTTTTATCGAAGAAATATTATTGGGATGATTTGAGAAAAGAAAAGGTGATTTATTAAACGTCAGATAGGTGGCGGATTCATTGCAACATGGGACTGTTTTTTATTCAACGATGTGGCGTCACTTGCATATCTTTCAAGAACATTTAATTGATAGACACATATTTAACCCTCTCACTGACAAGTCCGTCTATAGACGTTCCCTAAGCTCGAGGTTTCACTGAAATGCAAGCAATAATTAAAATGATATAACTCAGTTGATTTAATGGATTTTTAATACATTGTGCAATGATTAACACACTCAAGGATAACATTTATATTCGTAAATAAGATTTTTCTATAATTTTGAAAGAATCATATTCTTTTAGCAATTAACCCTTCCCGGCGCACTACTCTTTAAAGTTGGAATTTAAAGAAAAAAAAATTAGGCAATCTATTTAGGCCTAGAGGAGTACACAGGTATTGTTTTGTAAAGATTGCACTAACCATTTTAATTATACAGCTGTTGCCGAAGTGGTAACCTCCCATAAGTAAAGCATTGATAAGCGCGGTGAGAAGAGCATTGCTGTGAAGCGCGTATTACAGTAAAACATTTTACCTATTATTTAAAAACAGTAGAGTTTGATCTCTGTGGTGCTGCTATCTAGAACTCATAAGAAAGATTTAAAGTAGCCATTAGAGTAGTTTTTGAAATATTCATGGAGTTTTTGTGTCTCTAAAGAGGGGGAACTTTAGGTGTTGCCGACCCGGCAACACTGCTCGTTAAGGGGTTAAAACAAAATGCTGAGGAAACAACATTACAATTTTGCCGTTTTGCAAGACTGTCAGAGGGTTAAACTCTTTCTGACCATCTTTCATTTGTTGCAACACTTCTGAGAGGAAACAAAACAGAAGTAATAGCAAAATAATCTACCTATCCACACAAAGTTTGAGGAAAAACTTTAGTTCAATAAGAAAAATACTGAAGTTTTGCAATGGCCACTGAGAAATTCTGATTTAAATCCTATTGATAGCTTATGGAGAAATCTAGTAAGACGAGTTTGTAATAATAAGAAGGCTTTTTTCTTTAACATAGGAAATCAGATCTACAATTAAAGATGAATAGTACAGAAAAAAAAAATTCTGAACTGTGACAAAAATTAATGATGTCTAGTTATGACAGAATATTTGCAATCATTAAACTCATAGGTAGGTGAATAATACATTAAAAATTTGTTTCTTTGGTTACTATTTTGAATTTGTTTTCTATTCTTAAATTTTTTACACAGGTAAAAATTGATTTTTTGTACTATTACATTATTTTCGTAATAAAACACTCACAGTTGAATTTTGTTGATGTTTTTTATTAGCTTTTCAGCTTGATGATATATATTACAAAAAAAAGTGTTGTTAGGAAATTTATAAAAAAAAAAATAATTTTTTTGGCTGTCCTTATAGTGTTTACACGCACTGTAAGTGATATATGTTAATAATGTTTACCATGTCTTACCAATATTGAAAATAAAGTCTGTAGCTTTTAAGTTTCATTTCCAGAGACTCAGTTATTGTTGTGTATTTTAATGGTACGAGGTGGAATCCGTCGAATTTCGACGAAAGAAAATGTTTAGGAAGGAGCTGTTTCATTGATTTATAATAAATCTACAAAATTAGTTAAAGTATAAAATGCATCTTATATTGATCAATCTAATTCTCAAACAAATTTTATTTTAAGCGAAGAGTGACAAATTACTATAAAACTCAGTTGTCCAAATTTTTAAAATTGAACTTTAATCGCATATGTAATACATGAAATATAATAAATATTAGTTATTATGATGAAGTTATCAGTTGAGACTGTTGTGTGTCATATAAATGAGAATGAAAAAAAAAAATCCAAATTGACACGATCATAGAATTTTACGCAAAATTAAAACCCGTCATCATTCTCATCTTCTCAAAATTTACAAATGCGTTTCTCATATCTGTATTCACCACGTTTTAAAAAAATGATATTTTAATTTGATCATTTTATTACTTTAATTCAAAAATTGAAGTCCTTTAATTGATGAGTAAAAACAAAATAAAACCGAAATCACAGAACACAGAACGCTTTATAACAGACGATTTTTTGGCAAAATATACGCATTTTAATTTCCAATTATTTATATTGTTTTGTTTTAAATTTTAAGAGAAAATGGAGTGATTATGATGCCACAATTAGAAAATTGGTACTAAAAACTATAAAAAAATCAATATCTGAAAAACAAATTGAGACACAGATTTCAAACAAATTGCATTTAAAAGTAATTTTTTTTCTCGATACGATGGTGTAAAAATGTAAATTGTGCAGTGTTTAGAAGTGTAAAATTTCCAGTAGCAAAAATTGCAAAAATGAAATTGCACGGGAAAGTGTTGCCATTCACAAAATGACGTATGCGTTACGCACAGATACGTTTGGCCTTTATAATATAGATTTCAATCATAATGAAATTTATATGTGTTATTGAGGTGCTCTACAAAATATTTAATAAAGAGTACGCTATGTGTAACATTTACAGTTCCTTTTCAATAGCGATGTTTTACGGAGAAAAATCGTTTCTGGTGTAGTTAAATGACGTTACACTCTCATAATGAAATCTATATGAGCTACTGACGTGCACAACATATTTTCTATAGAATACTGAATGCGAAACACCTCTCTTTTATTTAAAGTTTCACACAAAACAATTCGATGAAATAATGGTCTGTACTGAAAAAAATATTTACAGTATATATTAACTGTAATGCACTATTTTTAAAACGTTGAAAGTGCTATGTATCACTAATGTTTAGAACGAGATACTTGTTGTATAATATGAATGTGCACAGCATTAATTGTTGAATTACAGAGACACACAGAATATTTCGGATCCTGTATATGAAGTGCGGTGCGTTTTCTGGTATGGTATGTGTTTTTAAGCTTAACTAAATTTTAGAATATTGTACGGTGTATATAAATTCTATAGATCATATACAGGAATGTTCAAAGGAATTTGTACGCATTAATGAACGTTAGCATGAATTTCTTAAAATGTATTTTAATTTGAGTTGTGTACTTTCAAGTTAATCTACATCAATATGTTATTTACAGAATGATATGTTTATACAATATAAATTAAATCATATACAAGAATATCCAAAGAAGTGCAGTAAAGAAATCATTTACTCTTCCGGAAATGAGCTGGAATTCAAATCAGATTGATCTAAAATGTGGTTTTCAAATGTACCGCAAATTTTTTAAAAGGTTTACTGGGGTATCTTCTTCACAGTCATTCAGGTTAACTTTGAACCATGGGGTGTAACTTTGAACCACTCTCGAATTTTCAAAATTTTTGGCTGCAATAGGCTAGATAAGGCCTTGAGATACACGCTGTTGGCAAAGTTATATAAAATAGGTTTCTTATTCTTTATTTTAGAAAGATAATCACTAATATTATGCGTAATTAATTGCATCATCCAACTATTTTTGTGAAATAATGTTTTTAAGTGAATTTTAAATGCTGTTTTGAAGTTGCGATAAACCAATTAAATTTTCATAGTAAGTAACAACATACTAATTTCTCAGAAATATTTTTATCTAAGTCTTCTAACTGTGTTTATATCTTGTGATTATATATTTATTAATAGTTAATATAATATAGAAAAAGAAGGAACTGCTATTTTACCCCATTTTTATTGTACCTTTGAGCAGGATCAAAGTTATACGGATGTTTATAATTTACTTATTAAATGCGCTACTGCCAAATTCCGGATATTTGCATGTATATTTTATATAAATGCCGAAAGTATGTATAGATATAACATGCAAATATTTCCCCAAATATGTGTAAAATGCATAAAATTCATTTAAAGGCGTTGTCGGGTCGGAACTACTTAAATTAGACATTTCATACATTCTATATTTTTAATTCTTGTTTGTCTAACACTAGTACTAGTATATATTACTGTAAGGGCAGACATATTATTGTCTTAAAACAATGCAAATTGTTTTACACTGAATTTTTATGTTTTATACGAACAATAATGTTTTTTCTAAATATTCATGGTTCTCTTCTTCCACTTTTCTTATATATAATATTTGTTGTGATATCATAAATTATACAAATTTTGTAATGTTGAAAAATGTGAATTAGATGTTTTTACGTATCTGAAAACATTTTTTCGGGGTTCAAAGTTATCCTAACTATAATACTTTCTTTTATAATGAATTATTTTAAATGATATTTATCATAAGATGCATCCTAAATGACCGGGTAAATTTGAACAAGGTTAAAAATTCATTTTCATTGCTTTTATCACTATTTTTCATTGATTTCTGCTAATCATACAATAATTTAGAATTATATCTTCTCTTTTATGCGCCTAGTTGCAACAATATTCTTAAAATAAGAGTGTGGCATATGAAAATAAACAAAATGTGGATCAAATTTACCCTGAATGACTGTACTTTATTAAATTCCAAAATTTTGTTACAGTATTCTCGAAGTATTAGAAGGTTTCCGATAATCTATGTTTGACGCATGATTTTTGTTTCTTATTTCATTTTCGGTACATCGTTTTAAATAAATATAAAATCGTAGAAATGTGTCATTGTATTTGAGATTCGGCGGTACATAATAGCTAAATTAATTAAATTTCCATATATTTCAGGTAGTAAGCTTTATTTGTTTACCTACACATATCTTTACGAGAGTTCCTTTCTTTTTAAAATGCATTTTATTACATTAATTGAAATCCACGAAATCGACTGCAAAATTTTACAATTCAATTCAAAATTCTATCTTCAGAAATATTTTAATCAAAAATATATCATATCCTTTACCTGATTTTTTTCTTTACGTTATGAAAATTAATTTGCATTCAGCAATTAAGGAAGATTACGTTTTAAATAACTTATTAAGTTTTAATCGATTCGTTAAATGATAGCTATTTACCAGATATTGAATGATAATTTTTGTAATCATATGTTATTTTAAAATTTATTACTTGAGATTTAACTTTTTTTATTGCTGCCATTTTTAGATATCTAAAAGACGAAATTCTTAATATTGATTTACATAGATTTTTTATATTAAGAATTATCATTGATGTCACAAATTAAAGTTTCATGAGACAACTGGGCCATGATTTTACAATGTGACTCTGGAAATTCTGGCAATTGAGCTTCCAAAAACTAAAAGTTAATTTAACTAATGTCAGAATCTTTGTAAATGTACTCAGTTAAGTCCACTTTTGCTGATAAATATTTTCAAAATTACATTTTAGTGTCTAAAAATAAAAGAAAATTATTTATTTTATCGCTCTTATTTCATGGATCTAGTTACCCCATAAAAACAAGGCAAATATTCCGCACACTTTTTTTAATATAAAATATTCGGCTCCGTTTAAAAAAGTGTAAATACCTTTAAAAAATTTAAACCTGGTAGATCATTTAAATTATATATCTGTTACAGGCCAAACCCGATTTTAGACCAAACTAGATTGGCCTAGGCCAAACTGGTCTATCCTAACGCCCATCGCACAAACTAGTTTTTCCTAGGCCAAACCGGTCTATCCTAACACCCATCGGATAAACTAGATTTTCCTATACCAAACCGGTTTATTTTAACGCCCATCGGATAAACTAGTTTTTCCTAGGTTAAACTAGTCTATCCTAAGGCCCATAGGACAAACTAGTTTTTCCTAGGGCAAACTAGTTTGGCCTAACTCTTATAGGATAGACTAGTTTAGCCTGCTGTTTATTGGTCTGAACTAGTTTATCCTAGGCCAATTCAATTTGGCGTAATTTTATTGAACGCAATGACCGCCTCAGCGCCAACATTCTAGTTTGTCCTAGGCTGAATTAGTTTATCCTAGGCCAATGTAATTTTATGTGTTTTTAGCTCACAAGCGTCAAAATTTGAGAAATAATGAGTTCACAGGTTCTGTATGTACGCATTTATGCATGTATGTACGCATGTTTGTACGTATGTAAGTACGTATGTACGTAAAGCGACAACTCTTGAGAGAAATATCCGATTTGTTTCAAATTTTGGATGTAGTTTCATTCTGATAAGGTACTTTTCACATTACTTTTGGGAATTCATTGGGTAAAAATAAGAGGGGACGAATGGAAGGCTAATCTCCCAGCGTTAATTTAGAGAAGTGGATTTTTCATGCAGAATTATCAGTTTTCATTTAAAATTTTAGATATAGGATCATTCTGACAAAATGCCTAAGTGAATAGTTGTGGATGTTTATTGTATAAGTATAAAAGAAAGGGTAATGTAAGTAACCCTCCCCCCCCCCCCATAATTTAGATAAATGGTTTTGAAGCAGAATTCACGGATTTGGGTCAAATTTTGGATGTAGGTTCTTTCTGATAAAGCGATTCCCTGAATAGTTTTGGGGGTTTAATGGTTAAGTATGAAAGAAAAAATGAAGGATTACCATCTTACCTAGAAAAAACTAGTTTATGCTATGGGCATTTAGATAAATAAGTTTGGGGTAGAAAAACTAGTTTATCCAATTGGCGTTGGGATAAAATAGTTTGGTCTAGGCTAATCTAATTTGGCTCCAAATCGGGTTGTGCCGGTAAGAAATCTTTCACTAGAATAAGCATAAATGTGTGTCAAAAGTCATTGCTTGCAACATCAACACAGAAATTTAACAT
Organism: Maratus speculifer; assembly: GCA_964019185.1. NCBI lineage: Eukaryota > Metazoa > Arthropoda > Arachnida > Araneae > Salticidae > Maratus > Maratus speculifer. Next base: position 35,182,173 of record OZ025291.1, on the reverse strand, counting down.
GTAAACAGTAGAGACATGATGTAATGGGCATGGTGTTTGCTTATTTTTATTTATTTTTTCTTCAGACTCAGGCCGTGCTGAGATCAGACTTGCTTTTATTATTATTATTATTATTATTATTATTATTATTATTATTATTATTATTATTATTATTATTATTATTCGATCGACATCGCAGCTGAACATAATTTGCAATCTAACAGCGTTTTTCATTTTTGAGAAATTAATTACCTGTCGACATCTAAGCTATTCTTGTCACGTTGTCAAGTTTTTCTTTTCCGTGAAGTTGTAACGGAAATTCGATTCAAAACGTAACTTTAACAATATTTTCTCAAAAAAAAAAATCTATTTTATACAAAAATGGTTAACGCCATTCAATTACATATTTTCTGAGTGAGAATTTCTGTTAATCTTATGCATTTCCGAAAAGGAATTAATTCATAAATGTGTTAGGATGTAGCTCTTTTTGATTCGAGAAAAGCCTTAAGGAATGACAGAGAAATATATTCACAAATCTACTTTTTACTAAACATATTCAAAAGTTATGATGTTTATAACTCTTCTTTTTGTCTTTTGTTCTAAACTACATTAACTATTTAATGAATCCCTATTTGAATATAGAAGGACTAAGAATCTAAATAATCAATAATACATTGTGCATTTTCCATTCTGCGAACACATTGTAATTTAAAAATACATTGTAAATTTATCCAATAAATATGCATGTAGCATTTTTTTAAAGGAATCTTAAATGTGTATGAATTAAAATCTGAATGTTTTGCAGGAATTGAGTGAGGCCAGATCGAGCCAGATTGAGTCTCTTTTCACTGATTTTTGTACAGGCAGGGCTCGGGCTGAACTTTTAATTTTTATACCGGGCTTCGAAATTCCAGCGCGTGCAAACCTCTAACAGTATTCTACTACCCTTCGAATAAAATAGATTATACAGGGGTGATAGCAAAATCACTTTGCTCAAGGTTAGCAATGGAGCAGTAGTTGGTATTAATGTTAAAAATAATATTGTCCTGTTAAACTGATGGCTTTGTATTCACAGGCTGTTTACACTAATTGTGTATTACAGACTTATATTTTTAAAGAATAACACCCTCGAACAAACAAGTAAGGGGGATTACTTTTTCCCATTTCCCCCAAATATACTTAAACATTGAACCCCAAAACTAATCACAGATACTCTTTATAAAATTGAACAATTATCCAAAATTTGAAGCAAATCAGATAATTCTGCTCAAAAAACTATTCATCTGATTTAAGGAGGGTAAATCCTCCATTCCTCCTTTTATACTTAATCATTAAACCCTCAAAACTATTCAGGGATTCGCCTTATAGAAAAAAACTATGTTCAAAATTTAATCGGTAAATCGGATAAATCTGCTTAAAAACCCATTTATCTAATTTAAGAAAGGCGATAAATCGTCCACTACCCCATCATACTTAAACAACAACAACAACAAAAAAAATTAAAGAAACGTTTGTTGAAAATGAATTCATGTCCAAAATTTTAAGCAAATTGGACAATTCTGTATTATAACAAATTTATCTAATTTAAGGAAAGAAATAAATTGTACGCTTCCCCTTTATACTTAATCAAAGAACCACCAAAATTAATCAGTGAAGCGCTTCATCAGATTGAACAAATCAAGCAAATCGGTTAATTCTGCATGAAAAATCCATTTGGCAAAATTAGGCGGGAACCTTCCTTTCTTCCCCTTCTCCTTAACCAATTAACACCCAAAACTAATTAGGGAAGCACCTTACCAGAATGAATCTATTTAAAAAATTTAAGCATATCAGCAAATTCTGCGTGAAAAAAGCATTTACATAACTTATGGGGCGTTACCTTTATTCCCCCCCCTTTATACTTAAACAATGAACACCCACAGCTAATCATGGAGGCGCCTCATCAGAATGCTCCTATATCTAAAATTTTTTTTATAAAATATGCTAATAATGCAAGGAAATCCCTTTATTTGAATTAAGGGAAGGGGCGAATCAGCCTCCCAATCTCACCCCCCCCCCTTTATTCTTCTTCAATGACCTCCAAAAATTAATCAAAAAAGTTCCCCATAAGAATAAACCTATATTGAAAGTTTGATGAAAATCGGGTATTTCTATCAAGAATTATTGCGTTACGTACTTACGTACATACATAGATACAGAACCCACAGGCACATTAATTCTCAAACTTTGGTAGCCTGATGAGATAATAATACATCAAATTACATTATTTCTATCAAGAGTTACCGCGTTACGTGCATACGTACGTACATACATGCGTACATGCGTACATACAGAACCTGCGAGCTCATTATTTCTCATGTTTTGACGCTTGTGAGCTAAAAACACGTAAAATTACATTGGCCTAGGATAAACTAGATCAGCCTAGGACAAACTAGAATGTTGGCGCTGAGGCGGTCATTGAATTTAATAAAATCACGCCAAATTGAATTGGCCTAGAATAAACTAGTTCAGACCAATAAACAGTACCTATACTAGTTTATCCTATAAGAGTTCGGCCAAACAACTTTGGGCTAGGTTTGTCCTATGGGCTTTAGGATAGACTAGTATGGTCTAGGAAAAACTAATTTATCCGATGGACGTTAGGATAAACCGGTTTGGCATAGGAAAAACTAGTTTATCCGATGGGCGTTAGAATAGACCGGTTTGGCCAAGGAAAAACTAGTTTATCCGATGGGCGTTAGGATAGACCGATTTGGCCTAGTCCAATCTAGTTTGGCCTAAAATCGGGTTTGGCCTGTAACATATCAACTAAAAAGCGTTATAATGAAAACCTTTGTTATCAAAATGTCTAAAAATAGCAACAAATGTAAAATTATTTGATTTATTTGTATTAAAAACATAAGAATTAAGTAAGTACATATGTGCTTTAGTATAGGTAATAAGTATTAAATTTACATATTTATATTAATAAAAAATAAAAATTACCAAACGGGCAAGAATTCATTAACCTTTTGCAAAAGCGATGTTTAGTTTTAGGAAATTTGAAGAATAATGTTTATATTAAACCTAAGCATGTTACATCTGATAAAAATCATAAAGTAAAAAAAAAAAAAAAAAAAAAAAAAAAAATGTTTGTTATGAATAATTTTTATGCTGCAAAGAATAAGTGTGTATTCTGTTCACAAAAGCATAGCAAATTCTTAAACTTAAACGAATATGATAGAAATATACTTGCAAAGAAAAAGAATCTGTGCTTAAATTGCCTGATTTTTAATCATAAAACTTTGGAATGTAGATCACCTGCCATCTGTGGCAGATGCGGTAAAATACACCACAGCCTAATATATAGAAGAGATTCAGTGGCACCAATAATACGTGTTAAAAATTCCAAATGTGTGCAAATAAAAAAATTGTTCCATTTCAAAATAAAAGTAGCGATAAATTAAAACAAGGAACTACACAGATTTCGCAGTCATTATACAGTGAGGTTTACTCACCTAATAAAAATGAAAGCAGAGTGTTATCAACAACCTCTATTATTTATGCTGAAAATGCCATCATTCTAGAATGCCAATACGAGATATCTCGCATAATAGAAACGAAATAAATCTAATTAGCAACATAATCACTCAATTTTTCTCATTAAAAAAATAAAATGAAAGTTTTGATTTCGGGGTTAATGGGAAAGTTTCAGAAATAAAACGAACGTCAAAAGTAATATTTCTAATAAAGAGAAATATTTTAATAGAACAACAGAATTCTTAATTATTCCTAAAATAACGAATAGCAGACTACCAGCAAATAATATCAATGAAAGTAACTTAGAAATTCCAGAAAATATAGATTTAGCTGATTCTATTTTTGATAAATCCGCTAAAATAGATATATTGATTAGAGCGGAACTATTCAATAAAATATTAAAAGCGGAAAATTACAAAATATCTCGATTAATATTTCAAAATACTGTTTCCGGTTATATCATCTCAGGAATATTCGAAAATAAATATCAACCAAAATTTTGTGGGATTATTAGGAGAATAGAAAATAAAATCTTCAAATAATTGCAGCATTGAGTATTAGTAGCAACATTAACTTAGTGAGCATATTTTTTCTCTTTACCCTTTAATTTTAATGACCCGTGTATTTAAAGTAAGCGTCACTAAGCTTTCTGACTTCTTTACCCTTAAGATTTCTTCAGATACCTAGCTCCTTATCAGGAAAATGCAATGTTAAAATAGTAATTTTTCTATGATTTATCTTTTAATACAATTAATTTTTTTATTCGTCATTTTTTTGCAGCGGCTTTGTGTCTATCACTGTAAAACATATGCTTATCAGGAATCTACACGTTTATGTATTACTGCCAGTACTATAGCAAGATAATATTGTGGAATGTTTCCCATCATATTAATATGATGCCTTTGATTGTTTGACATCAGCTGATGTTCATTGTAATTTTCTGACAAGTTGACCAGGTACCTTTACAACCCTCAAAAAATTAAAATGATTTAAATTGATTACATGTCAAAAAATTTAAAAAGTATTAAGTAACATTAAATGAAAGTATTCAAAGAATTGGTAATTTAAAAACATTCAAGTGTATTTACAACTGTAATAACTGACACGGACAACAGAGGCAGACGTAGATGCTTTGCTGTCATTCCTACTTTTTATTTCTGATACTTAACTTTCATATTCTTCACTTTTGGACTTAAAGGTGCATTAGATTTCCCTTAATTACTTATTAATGATTTGCTTTTCTCGTAAAGTCGATTTTAAAAACTTTAATTGTTACATTTCAGAGAGATTTAATTAATAAATATCTTTTAAGATTTAATTTTTTTTTTTTTAATTTTAAGTATTTTTTCTATTCATTTCTTTATAAACAGTTCCTTTAGAACAAGTTTTACACCGTCAAATTTGACGACTTGGGGAACATTTATTGATATAGGTATTATTATGTGAGGACCGCAGAAGCCAAAGAGTATAAATAATGAAATTGAAAAAATTGAACTACGTGCGCAGAATAGTAGTAAATATTTCTTTTTCTTTTTGGTAATATTAAATATAAGGGATTTTCTCATTATGCGCTGCGTTCTAGAGATCAACCACTTTTACCAAATAATATCAGTATTGATTAATTATAAATGTAAAGAAAATTGAACTCTATTTTCTTACACACTTATTGAAATATGAGTTTAAAGACCACAATGAAACAAGCGCCCAGGGTAAGACGAATTGTTTTCGCCAGGACACACAGCGAACTTCTTGTTGTTATTTTGCAGCAATCGGTGAAATTCACATCGGAAGAGTAAAAATGAGTAACCACCAACGTTTAGATATTGGAATGAGGTGACGAATTGTGGGAAACCTAGATTCCGTTCAATTGCAAGTCCAAATGTGCAGAGAATTTAATTTAACGCCCATCGTCGCGTGTAACCTTTGGAAACAGTTCGAGGATACTGGATCCATCAAGAGAATGCCTGGGAAATGTCGTCCATGAGCCACGACGGCCAGAGAAGATCGCCATTTATCCATTTTAGCGAGGCGTAACAAAAGGGCTATAGCTTCTCAGCTCGCTTGAAACCTATATACAGCCGCAGGAAGCCGTGTAACAAGAGTGACTGTTTCCAAAAGACTAAATTAGAGAGGGTTGTTTGCCAGAAGACCGTCTATTTGCGTCCCGCTCACGCCTACGAACAGGAGAGTCCAATTACCATGGTACAAACAGCATAGTGATTGGAGTAAGGAGCAACGGGCGACCATTCTGCTTATCGACGAGTCCCGTGTTAGCCTAAACACCGATTCTCGCTGTATTTTCATACGGAGAGTTCTAGGGACCTGTTATCTCTCCTCCATGTTCGCGAAATCAACAATTATGGCGGTGGGTCTATTATTGGTCCGAGCAGGTACCATGTTGGACGGTCGCACACCTCTCCACGTCTTTGATAGACACTCTGTGTTTGATGTGAAGTATAGGGATGAGGTCTTGGAGCCCTATATTCACCTTTTTCTGGGTGCAGTGGGTCCCGGTTCATCTTACATACGATAACTCGAGGCAACATAGACCTCTTCTGGTAGACAAATTTCTCGCGAAACAGGATATCCGCCGGATGGATCGGCCAGCCAGGTCTCCTGACTTCAAACCCATAGAGCATTATTGGGACGCCTTGGGGAGGGCAATTGCAACTCGCAACCCCTCTCCTAGAACTATCCAGGAACTGAAAACAGCGTTGCTGAATGTAGAACCAATTGCTACAGGCACTGATAAACTGACTTTTTCGAGTATGACATCATGCTGTGAGGCCTGTACAGCTGTAAGAGGGGACCATACCCCCTATTAACCCATTTAGTTTGTGTATTCTGCAACCGATGTTTCAGACCTTCAGACTCCCATGAGTGTTACACACGATCATGTGTATCTATTATAACTGCTGGATGTTTATTTTGTTTGCATTAAATCAACCTATGTTCACACCAAATTTTATTAAAATCTCTCCAGTAGTTCTGGAGATCGTAGATCAAATATGAAAATTCTCTTAATTTCTTTCACCAGTATATATATATATATATATATATATATATATATATATATATATATATATATATATATGTGTGTGTAAGTAATACTGACATAATGATAAATTTTCTGTAATCGACAACATTTATTATAATGTTGGTTTATTTGCACAATCGGAATATTTCTATTATAAGTAATATGGAGTTTTTTCTCCCTATGAATAAAAGCAATATGGAAACTTGAAAAAAAAACTATGAAAAATAGAGAATAAATAATAATTTTTGAACAACTTTTTGAAATATTCTATGTTTCAAAATAATATCTTTCCTGTGTATAGAATATAGAAAATAATTTCCAATCACAAGCCCAATTTAATAAAATTTACAATGAGATTATCAGAAAAATATAATGCTGTAAAATCTATTTTTTTTTTAATTCGGAAGCATATATCTGTATTTCTATACAAAGTATGAATATATTTTCAGGCATGTGAAATAGCATCACCAAGATGTAACTTGACACCAGATTTTCACACTTCAAGAACTGAGTGAAAATATATCCCAGTAATATCCAAAAATCTAACTATGTTTCTTATTCATAACAGTATTTCTGTAATACTATACAAATAATGTTTTTTTTTTAAAACATGTGAAATAATATGAAAAAGATGCTAGCTTGACGCCAGTTTCTTACTATTAAAGAATTAAGTGAATGATTTTATGTAAACAATCTTGAAGAAATTTTAAAAGCAATATCTTTAAAATAAATTTTATTACTTAATTAACTGCATAGAAAAAGTAATATAAACAAATAAGTCAATAAAAAACAGAGGTTCTCAACTCTTTCAGATGTACATAATTCTTAAATGTTGAAAAAAACTCAATGTTATAGCAATTATTAAATTAAAAGTGTTGCATATTAATAAATAATGTCTCATATTTTCTTGTCTATACAGGTGTTAGATTACATCACAGCAGCTTTAACCAAGAAATAAAAAAAAATATGTGGGACAATAAACAAAAAAAATTGCGACATAACTAAGATATCTTTCAGGCATTTTTTTTCATTTCAGACGAATTTACTCTTTGTTGGATTCTAATCGCCCATGACATCATACTGATTTTATATTACATCACTTTATGCATAAATGATGATTGGCTATCTTATCAAAGATCTCTATTGGTCCTCTTATTAAGAGTTACTATTGAATAATCTAGAATCCTAACTAAAATCTATAAATACATGTGTTTTCCATTATGTTCTGTTCTGCTCTTTCTTGCTTGTACCCTGTCATGACCTACTGTAAATAAACTCCTTCGATCCCATATCAACGCAGGGTCTTTTTCGTTCTGAACCCACACTCTTTCAAATAAAAGTAAGAAATATATAGTATGTATATGTGGGTGTGTATTTAATATTTCCGGGTTTGAGATGAATTAATACTTCCCTTGTGAAAAAGAATGCTATTTCTTAGTTATGATAAAGGAAGATCTCAAGCTGCTTGCTTTGATCACGTGACTACACGTGTCTGGGAAGAAATGCCATATGTTTGTTTTGCTGTGGAATAGAATTTCTTAGATACTTTCGTACTACCGTTTTTCATCTTTTGCAAAGTAGGAAATTGTGGGGTAAATCCACTTATTATTTTCTTGTTGCATACTAAATTTAAGCAGAATTTAATATAAATTTGCGGTCGTAGTCTGTTCTCATCCTTCTACTATAAAAAAATATATATGTTACAGGCCAAACCCGATTTTAGACCAAACTAGATTGGCCTAGGCCAAACTAGTTTATCCTAACGCCTATCGGATAAACTAGTTTTTCCTAGGCCAAACCGGTCTATCCTAACGTTCATCGGATAAACTAGTTTTTCCTAGGCCAAACTAGTCTATCCTAAGGCCGATAGGACAGACTAGTTTTTCCTAGGCCAAACTAGTTTGGCCTAACTCTTATAGGATAGACAAGTTTAGCCTGCTGTTTATTGGTCTGAACTAGTTAATCCTAGGCCAATTCAATTTGGCGTGATTTTATTGAATTCCATGACCGCCTCAGCACCAACATTCTAGTTTGCCCTAGGCTGATCTAGTTTATACTAGGTCAATGCAATTTTACGTGTTTTTAGCTCACGGGCGTCAAAGCCAGAGAAATAATGGGCTCACAGGTTCTGTATGTATGTATGAGCGCATGTATGTACGCATGTATGTACGTATGTACGCAATGCGATAATTATTGATAGAAATATCAGTATTGCTTCAAATTTTCGATGAAGGTTCATTCTGATAAGGTACTTTTCTGATTAGTTTTGGGAATTCATTGGATAAGAATAATGAGGGGGCATACGGGAGGCTAATCCCCCACCGTTAATTTAGAAAAATGGATTTTTCATGCAGAATTATCAGTTTTTATTTAAAATTTTAGATATAGGATAAGACATTAGGATAAGCTTAGGTTAAGCATAGGATTTAGACATAGGAATTTAGATATAGGCATTCTGATAAGGCGCCTCCGTGATTAGTTGTGGATGTTTATTGGTTTATTAGATGCTTATTGTGGAAGTTCAATGTTTAAGTATAATTGAGGGAAATGGGAAAAGGTAATCACCTGTACTTTATTTTTCGAGGGTGTTATTCTTAAAAAAAGTAAGGCTGTAATACGTAATTAGTGTAAACAGCCTATGAATGAAAAGCCGACAGTTTAACTGGGCAATATTCTTTTTAATATTGATCCCGACTACTACTCCATGCTAAACTTGTGAAAAGTGTTTTTAACATCTCTCCTGCATAATGTATTTTATTCGAAGGGTAGTAGAATACTGCTAGAGATTTGCACAGGCCGAAATTTCGAGGCCCGAGCCCCGCCCTTCCCTAAGGAGAGTTATTTTGCCGTGACCGGTGTAAAAATTAAAATTTCACCCCGAGCCCTGCCTGTTCAATAATCAGTGAAAAGAGACTCAGTCCGGCTAGATTTGGCCCTACTCAATTTCTGCAAAAAAAAATAATATTTTACTTCACATACACTGTAAAAAAAAGGGTCGATCTACTAAAAAAATTTTAGTGATCCTTGTAATTACTAAAAAATTTTTAGTAATCTTAGTCGATTACAAAAAAATCTGTAAGAGTTACTAGAAAAAAGTTAGCAACGAGTAGAGTTAATAGTTTTATATTTTTAATAGCTCTTACTAAAACTCAGTTGGTATGGCCTTGATAGCATAGTGGTTATAGTAACGGACTCCAGGCTAAAAGGTCCCGGGTTCGAAACTTGCCACCGCCAAATACACTCCGAATGTATGTAGTGTGTCGTTAATTAAGGGATCATGAAAATCCTGTCGGAGCAGGCAGGAATGTTTGGTGCTGCCATCTATTGCGGTTTTGCCGAAAATCTTCCGCTTCAGTAGTCTGGATGCAACTAGAAGGAAGCTATTGCCCTTCGGGCGCATGTAATGGTCATTAAAAGTAATTTTGGAGCTATTACTAAAATTTGCTTGGTGGCTCATACTAAAAATTTTTAAGTTAGTTATACAAAAAATTCTTTTGTTCAGTTTATAAAAGAAATGCTTGTTTCACTTGCAAAAAAAAGTTTGTAATGGTTACTAAAAAATTCTGTGGAATACAAATTTACCAAGAAATTTTTAGTAACCTCTTGAATTTTTTTTTTTACAGTGTACGATTAAGTTTCCTTTAAAAAATACTGCATACATAATTATTGGATAAATTTATAATGTAATTTTAAGTAACGATGTCTTGCAGAATGGAAAATACACAATATTATTGATTATTTAGATTCTTAGACCTTTCAATATTCAAATAGGGAGTTATTAAATAATTAATGTAGTTAAAAAAAAAAAAAAAAAAAAAAAAAAAAGGAGAGTTATAAACACCATAACTTTTGAATCTGTTTATCAAAAAATAGATTTGTGAATATATTTTTCTGTCCTTCCTTAAGTCATTTCTCAAATCCAAAAAAGCTACATCCTAACACATTTATGAATTAATTCCTTTTCGGAAATACATAAGATTAACAGAAATTCTCACTCAGAAAATATGTAATTGAATGGCGTTAACCATTTTTGTATAAAATAGATTTTTTTTGAGAAAATATTGTTAAAATTACGTTTTGAATCGAATTTCCGTTACAACTTCACGGAAAAGAAAAACTTGACAACGTGACAAGAATAGCTTAGATGTCGACAGGTAATTAAATTCTTAAAAATGTATAACGCTGTTCGATTCCAAATTATGTTCAGCTCCGATCTGGCTCGAATATCCAAAAAAATATTAATAATAAAAATAATAAATGCAAGTCTGATCTCAGCACGGCACGAGTCTGCAGAAAAAAAATAAGCAAACACCATGTCCAATGCATCATGTCTCTACGGTGGACATGTTAAATTTCTGTATCGATGTTATAAGCAATGACTCTTGACACCCATATATACTTATTCTAGTGAAAAACATGTTTTTTACCGGCCGGACCCGATTTTGAGCCAAATTAGATTAGCCTCGGCAAACTATTTTATCCTAACGCCAATTGGATAAACTAGTTTTTCCTGCGCCAAACTTGTTTATCTAAATGCCTATAGGATATACTAGTTTTTCCTAAGTAAGAGGACAATTCTTCATTTTCCCCTTCATACTTAAACATTAAACCACCCCAAACTATTCAGAGAATCACTTTATGAGAAAGAATCTAAATCCAAAATTTGAAGCAAATTCGTAAATTCTGCGTCAAAAACCATTTATCTAAATCATGGGGGGGGGGAACCTACATTGTCCTTTCTTTTACTTTTAAATAACAAAGATTCACAAATAATCACTGAAACGCCTTGTCAGAATGATTCTATATCTAAAATTTTAAATGAAAACTGATAATTCTGCATGAAAAACCCATTTCTGTAAATTAACGATGGGCGATTAGTCTCCCGTTCACACCCCCCCTTTTTTTTCTTTTCAAACGAATTCCAAAAACTAATCAGAAAAGTACCTTATCAGAATGAATCTACATCCAAAATTTGAAGCAAATCAGATATTTCTATCAAGAATTATCGCGTTACGTACATACGTACAAACATACGTACATACATGCGTACATACATACATACAGAACCTGTGAGCCGGGCTATTTCTCGGGCTTTGACGCCTGTGTGCTAAAAACACGCAAAATTGCATTGACCTAGGATAAACTAGATCAGCATAGGACAAACTAGAATGTTGGCGCTGAGGCGGCCATTGAATTCAGTAAAATCACGCCAAATTGAATTGGCCTAGGATAAACTAGTTCAGACCAATAAACAACAGGCTAAATTAGTATATCCTATAAAATCTAAGCCAAAGTAGTTTGGCCTAGGAAAAACTAGTTTGTCCTATGGGCCTTAGGATAGACTAGTTTGGCCTAGGAAGAACTAGTTTATCCGATGGGCGTTAGGATAAACCGGTTTGGTATAGGAAAAACTAGTTTATCCGATGGGCATTAGGATAGACTAGTTTGGCCTAAAATCGGGTTTGGCCTGTAACAAATATATATATATATATATATATATATATATGGGTCATTCCACAAGAATGAGGTAACTTCTTGAAATTGCAAAAAATTTATTTATCATTTAATGTATTCAAAATTTGAAAAACGCCCATTTGTAGACAAAGTTGATTCCGTTTAGGAGCATGTATAATATTTTGAAAATTGAAAAATGTTTTTATTAAAATTTAGCTTTTTGACCCCAAAAAGTCAGTCCCCTGGCGTGTACCACTGGAAAAACTGAAGACTTAAGTACTAATTATTTTTAAACTAATGGATTTAGGTAGAAAAAATGAAGGTTGTTACATTCTGAGATAGTTAATTAATAACTATTTGTGCATGTTATGTGATTTTTTTAATAAAAATATTACTTTTTTTAAATTTTAAGTTGTGTACCCCTACTTTGCGCGTCAGTCCCCTGGCTCATGTTAGATTCCAAAAATTTCTGATATTATCCATTGTTGATAACTTAATTCTCTTTTTCATATTTATTTATCATATAAAGATGGCAGTGAAGACTGATATTTATCCATCAGCAATTTTTATTCAATGTTTATTGCCATTCTTGTGTCGACAAACAGATTGCAAACACTTAATTTATCAGTCCCCTGGTAAGTAATAATTTAATAATTTATGAATAATTATTATTGATGTGTGCTGCTTTTAACGTCTTTTTATTGCTATATTTAATATTAAAACAGAATAATATGGTATTTGGTTCCAATAAGTAGATTTTTTGTGTTTTATAGTGAAAACGTCAGTCCCCTGGCATCAGTCCCTTGGCAGTTTTTCAGATTAAAAACACCCAGGGGACTGACGTAAAAGCAAAAAACAGTTAAACACATTAGTGAATGCTAGATAACATGATTTCTACAATAATTTTACATTATTTTAAATTCTCTTATTAATTAATAATTAGTTACTGATCTATACTATTAAAATCTGTGTGCGTAACTATATAATCTCAAAAACTTAGAAACCACAGCGCGCAGGGCTATGAAATTAGGCACACGGATTGCTGATAGGGGGTCCATGCACGATTGGGGTCAAAAACTTGAATATATTTTTTAAAAAATTATATATATATTTTAACGAATGTTTGCCCTTTTCAATCATTTAGAGAATGGCTGTTGTTTTCGGACAAGAATAAGTATATCTGTGGCTTATCATACTTACATTTGTTGCCACAATGACAAAAAAGTATTAAAAACTACAAAAAAAAATTAATAACTAAAAAACAAATTGAGATATAGCTTTTAAAGAAATTAGATTTAAAAGTCATTTTTTTCCTATACGACTGTGTAAAATTTTAAAATGTGCGATGTTTAGAAGTTCAAAATTTTCAGTACCGAAAATTGTAAAACTGAAATTTCATTTAAATTTTGTTTGTTGTTGCTGCATGTACATCATTCTAACAGTCTTGTTATGAAATCGTTTGAGTTGCTTCTGCGATCTTATAACTTGTGAACATTTCGAATTGGGAACGATTGAATTTGAACAAAATAAAACTCTTTCAGGGTGTTGTTCAACACTCACAGCTTCCAAAGAAAAAAAATCACGTGAAAAGCCTAGTAAAAAATTTACAAGTGAGCAACGGATCAAGTACAGTGTTGGAGACTTTATTCTAGTCAAATTTTTAATAAGAAATAAAGAATACTGGAGTGCCGCAATTTGTTCACATGTTAAAAAAAGCGGAGAGAAGTTGGCTGTGACATTGTATTGGAAAATTTACCAATACCCATTTCAAGTACCAAACGTAATAAAGTCACTTATACATTTAATAAAACTATTGATGTTTGAGAAAAAAATTACTGTTACTGTTTGCTTTGGTTTTAAAAGTTATAACTTGTTTGAAAATTTTTATTTACAGCTTTAAAAAATTAAATTAGTGTTATTAAAATAAGTAATAAAACATGTATTCGTTGATGTTTAATATAAAAAATATGTATTGAGATTATGTATTAAACATGTTTTCATTGCTCTTTTGGATAATTATTAATAATTATTATTTTTTTAAGCTTGAATTATTCATTATAAAGTTCATTCTAGAATATAACTACCGGTTTCTATCAATCGCTTGGAAGTCACGTCAGTCCCCTGGAATCTACTTTTTAAAAAAGCTCGATTTTTTGAAAAATATTTAGATATTTGAGTGTTGCTGTACGAATATAATAAAATTAACTTATTGTTCATTGATATAACAAAATTTTTTTTTAATCTGAGGTAAAAATAGTACATTTCAATTTCACCTCTAAAGTTACCCGATTCTTGTGGAATGACCCATATATATATTATTAGTTCTTCATGTAAGTTAACAATGCTTATTTATAGAATAAGTAACTCTCAGGTCTCACTGATAATATTATTTAAAAGAAATGAAATAAATATAAAATTTCAATATTGTGCTATTTGCTGATTTTTATGTTGTTGAAATAATAAAACTGTTTCCTTGTGATTTACACTGCATCATTGTATATAAAGAAAAGTTAATTTTATGTTTGAAGTGGTGTGAGAAAAAAATAGCGACAAAATTTCCTGTTAAACAATTTTAATGAATTTGTTTCATATATAAAAAATATATACATTACAATAGCGTGAAAAGTGTTTTGATTTTAAGTACTTGATTTTAATTAGAGGTATCATCCAATTTTCCGTTAGTGCCCAGTGAGAGATTTAATAGTTCTAAAAAATATGTTTTTTTTTTACTTACTTTTTATCTGAAAAGCTATTATATCAAAGATACTGGCGTAGAAATAGAAATATTCCTTCATTTTACAAAAATGGCAAAAATATGGTTTCTCTTGTTAATTAAATTAATTTAAACATTCTTACCTATACTGACAAAATGTAGTAAATATCCGATAATCGGTAATTCCGTAAAAGGATTTTAATTCATCCATTTCCCTTTACATGATTTCGTATCCAATGTTTAAATTCATTTTTTTCAGATTGTTCTTTTTTTCACTTATATTACAAGATGATCAAAATGGGAAGACTTTCAACGAACTCTCTATTTTGGGGATAAAATCCTCATTTTTAAAATTAAAAGAAGGATTTCAATAATACAGATAGTTTGTTTTATAAAACTTAGTCAAATATAATTGTAAGAAAATTATAGAAAAATGTTGGAAATAGTATAAAATTGTAGATGAAATAGTGATTAAAACTTAAAAATACACGTAAATGTATATATTACTAAAATGTGCATTAAAAACATATAAAAACACTTGAAAATACATTTAAAGTCCTTTTAAAAAAGTTGAGAATGTTTTCGACCTTCGCTTACGTGGTCCTCACCAGTGAAAAAAAAGAGACTGTCATTAGAGTTTTTCTCACTAGTGTGGACCGCGGAAGAGACGGCCGAAAAATTTTCTCAACTTTTTAAAAAATACTTTAAAAGTATTTTCAAGTGTTTTTATATGTTTATGCACCCTTTAAGTAAGATATACATTTACATGTATTTTTAAGTTTTAATTTGTAAACACGGTGAGTTTTGCACTGATTTTGTTTTTAAATTCAATTCTAGATGATATAGTGTTTAATAATGTTCATTTTTTAAATTAAACATATCAAATTTCCCACGTTAATTGCCTTTTTCTTGAATAAGTTCTTTTGCTTCTTGAAACCATCCAATAGGCATTATCAAGAGGTTGAGATGTTATTTATCGTAATTAATATTTTTAAAATTTAATTTCTAATAATTTTTCCTTTTATATAAGAACTGATTTCTATTAAAAAATATATCAAAAAAATAAAATAAGATGTAGGCCGTCGTTGAGTTTCGAATTTGGCATACTTTTTATTTAGAATTATCCAATTTATATATAAAAATTTTAAATAAATAATTGATGTGCTATAATCATGAAAAATCTATTATTTTAACCCTTAACGGATCAAAGCCGGCTCAATGGCGCAAAAAACAAAAATTATTCGTTTCACCCCACTTGATACCATAAGAGAAGAAACAAACTATAATATCGACTTAAGGCCCCACACTAATCACTGAAAAATACCCGGATGATAGTATTAAGTCTATGGGAGCGTTATTTTCAAATATCTTGCACAAATTTTAATGTTTTTGCATGATTTTTTTTCATAGGATAGCTGAGAACGATCTACAATCTGCTCAGATTTTACTTTATTTTAAAATACTTTAACTTTCAGCACCGGTTTGAACCGGTTCTGAAATTGAAACTATCTTAATGTAAAAAAATAACCAAAATCCAAAAAGTAAAAACTAGCCCGGTTATAGATCATCCTCAGCTATCCTATGCAAAAAAATCATGTAAAAATATTAAAATTTGAGCGAGATTTTTGAAAAAAACGCCCCCATAGACTTAAGATTATCATCCGCGTCTTTTTCCGTGACTAGTGTTGCATCTTAAGGGAGCAGGTGTCCTTTGATCTAACAAAACACATGAAAAAGTGACCACTGTAAAAATTGTATTAACTCTATATATTATTTACTTTTAATTAAAGACTTGAAAACACATGTTAAGAAAGGTTTATTTTATCAATTAAGGTTAATAAAAAAAGTAGATACAAACATAAAATTTCTTAATTTATTTTTAAAGATAGTACATCTTCTGCGAAAGAATTATTCTTGCATGCATCGCGCGCGCATGATTTTTCACATTTGAGTGGCTAAAATAAACCAATATATTTTAATGAGTTCAGATATAATCTGTTTTCAAAATGATCCCAAAAAAAAAAAAAAAAAAAAAAAAACATTTATATCCAGATATAAAAAATATTTAAAGAAATTCGGAATATTGGGATTTTTTTTTATAAAAAAAAGTTGTGAATTCTAAACTACTAATTTGAGAAACATAACAATAGGTCAATTTGTGCATCAATACGTTTAATACATTCAAAGAAAATTTTATGAATTTCTGGGCAACGCTTTTTCAGGAAATATGCGCGCAATGATAAAAATCACTGTTTTATGAAAATTGACTTTAAAGATTCAATCATCCATTGATAATATATGAAAAGCTTAAAGTGTTTTAGCCACAACTTCTCTTATAATGCGAATTTTTGTATGCAGTTTGTTTTAAAATGCTTCTGAAGAATCATATATAATTATTAGGTACTTTTTGAAAAATCGATATTTGGATTCTTTAAAGGGTACTTGACCTCTGACAAAAAGTGCAGGAGAAATGTATTAAAAAGATTACTTTTAAAATTTAAATGTGCAAATAGAATATAAAAATAATATCATATATTTAAGGCTTCCTCCCTTAGAATTTTAAAACAAAAATAACCATCCACAATTTCTGACATAAATTTGAGATTTAATATAATTGGGGACCAGACATGCAACTCTGGTACTGAATCCCTTTAAATAACATTTAAAAGATACATTCTTCTATAGAATATGAGCAAGTAACACATTAACTGATTCTTTTCGCTTCACAATAACTTCTCAAAACCTTATTTAGAAATAAATGTCTTTCTAATTCCAATCGATTGTGGCGCCCTCGTCTTTTCAAATTCAAACATATCTCGAAACATATTCTGGATAGTTACATCGTCTATTCGAACTTCCAAACGCTCCGGTTTTCCTGAATCTCCCGTTTTCTGTTCGTGCGCTTGCAGTTCATGATAGTATTCTTAAACGCAGTTCAGAATATGTATATGTAAATTAGTGAATCTTATATGCAACATTTATACTCTTATTTTTAATTTGAAGAAAATCAAAACAGTTCTCGGTAGGACAACTTTTTCTCCTAGAAGGTAAGGTATTTTGAATAATATATATATATTTATTAATTTCTGTAGATTTTGTTACATATTATTATTTAAAATAAAACTGCAGCTTCAAATGATTAATTTACCAGTCTTATGTAAGCGATATTATAACTGTGTCATAATATAATTACATAAAATATAAAATAAATATTTTGAGGATTAATCATTATTGAAATAGAAAACAATTCTAAGGTAAATATTTAATGTATGAAAATTTACTTATTAATTTCCTAAGATTTATGTGTGAAAAAAAGTAAAAAAAAAAAATGGATCCAAGGTCAGTTCATTTTATGAAAAAAAATCTAGATGAAATAATAAATTATTATTTCATAAATCTATAAATTAATTCATAATATTCCTATTTATTTAAGTAATCCAAGTTTCAGCGAAAGTAGTAATAACAACACGTAAGCCGATTTTCACTTCAAATAATTTAAAATTATAAAATTTTTTGGAAAAATGATTATTTTGAGCAAAAATTTATTATTTCCTGCAACTAGAATTTATTTATAAAAATTATTTAAATAAAATCAATTTAGTATATGAGTTAAATATTGCAGTACTTACTATTATTTCATATTTTCGAAGGATTTTTTTTCTGTTGTTTTGATCATAAATTCAAATATATATGTGACAAAACAAGCAATTTTTGTGAGGGGCACTACTGCCCCTCTCTATTTAATTAATGAAAAACACAGAAATGTTGCTGCCAAAATTCCACTTCTCTGAGATAAATATAGTTTAATCAGAAAGATTCATTAGAAAATATATAGGAATGATTTTAATTTTGTGTAAGGAAAACGCATAATAATAACAAGAGTTAATATTCGGGTTGACATTGTCGACTATATTTATATTCATTTTATTTATCTATATACTTCGCACTGCTATTTTTTAATGAATTTTGTCGTATATTTCATTTACACATGTTACTAAAATGTAAATAAAGAATTTCTACTTTGAGTGACCATGGTGCAAGAAATTATTAAAAAAAAAGTCGCCAGTGCGAATACTGGTTAAACTATTTCCCTTTTATTCATATTGTTTCTTTTTATAAATGATTTTTTATACAAATAGTCAGTTCAGCGTTGCAGTAAGGTAATTTATAATTGTGCTTTTGCCAAAGCTTTATTGTTTTTTATAATGTTTAATTGCTCTTAACCTGTTTGTTCCGCGAAATCTTTTTTAATGATTTTTTTTCTTTTTTTTAATATGTGCGTTTATTTTTGTCTCTTAACTTTTTGATGAGCAAAGTACTTCTGCTGCTAAATGCTTAAATTATTGATTGGCTCCAGAATCAAAATATCTTTATACTATTTATTATATTTATAACATTTATTTTTTAAGAAAAATAATCCGATTTTAACCCATCATTAGTCTTTTCATACTCCATTGATAATTTTATCGCTTGCGAGTAAGCATATTTTATAAATATTGTTTTCGTAATGCTGTGGAAGCTTTATCATTTATCCATATAAACTTTAAATGACTTTGTTTCCAATAGCGCTTTGGTATTCAATATTAATTCAGGTAATCTTAAATTAAATATTTTAAAATGTTTCTCTAAAAAACTGAACGCATAATGACAACTATTAAAAAATATAAAGTAGTAATGGGAACCTTAAAAACACATCAAACTGTCATACTTGGTTAGCAAATTTATAAAAAAGCTAAAAATGACAAATCATGAACACTGAAAAACATATAGACATATTTTTTAGGTTCTCAAGAAATTCATAATGAATCATCACTAAAATAATCCTTTTACAATTAAATCTTTTTTAAGGGGTCTCAGAAGTTTTACTTTTTAATTTGTAGTGCAATTTAGCAATATGTCACATTTAATTTTTTCTCAGTCCCCATAAAACATAAATGCATAAAATTTTAATATAGACAATTTTATATCTCTTCTATTGAAAATAATTTTTGTTAATACTATATACTAAAATTTTATTTCGTTTTTTAATGCTGAAATTTATTTAAAAAATTAAAATTGTTCTTTTACTTGCATATACTGCGCGCAAGATTGTAGCAAAACTATTAGTTCTAGAGCTTCCAATAATATTGATAATGAAATAAAACTAATATATCTTGAAAATATACCTCATTTAAAAGTAATTAATGCATTTTTTATTTAAAATTCGAATTTAAATTATAAAATTTTGAAAAAAAATAATTTTTTAATTGAAAAATTGCAAAATTTAATAAATTAGTGCTATTGTAACACTTAGTTTGATGTATAAGTTAGTCTTTAACTTAAAATTAAGATATTTACCAAGTTTCATGCAAGATACTTTATTAGTTTTTAAGACATGTTGAGTGCAATCGATATTTAAGAAAACAAATTCGCGCTCTAAATAATAAAATATTTACTATGAATTTCTTCACCAGAATAACGATTTATGGTTCTTTGAATTGTACGAAATTTTAGCCTTCTTAAAGCGTAAAAGGGTATTTATCTGTTTCTTTTACATTAATAGCGTAATTAATGTAAATCTTCAGTAGAGTAAAATTACGGAAAATATGAATTTATAAAACATTGAAAGCGAGACATTCTAGCTGTATTAATGAAATAATAGTTTTTTTTAATAGCTGTATTAGAGTTTGCATAAAAAAAAATTTCTATTAACGGTTCTTTGATTAAATATGATTACAAACGCCGTTATATTCTTATTGAAAGTTTCATTCATAATCAAATTTTTGAAGTTCCAGAAAGCGGAAAGAAGTTATTAACTAACTCAAGTAAGCCGCAAATAAGAAATCAACGGATTCAACGCTTTAATTGTATTAGTGTAAAGAATAAAACCCCTCTTATAGTTAAAGAGTTACAAATTGAATTAAAGTTTTAAATTTTGAATTATTAAATTGAGGCTCTTGGAGTAAAAAAATAAACTAATTGTTAAATTTCTCAGGAAAATTAAGTAGATGTATATTAAATATGTCATAAAATATTTATTATTAAAAAGGAAATTACTATCATGTATAGATACAATACACTGATAAATCTTATTAATAAATTTTATGGGTTTTACTCTTTACAGCAATTTAAACCTCACATATGATATTGCCTTTTAAACAATTTACGAAATACAAATTAAAAAAAAATTAGTCATTCTTTAAGAATGGTTATACGAAATGTCATGACAGCAATATTTAACTCTTTAAACCCCGACTGTATTTTAAAGCATTTCAACTAGTTTCAATTTCAAAACTTTCTTCTATTTCATATGTACATTTTAATATTTGAAAAAGTAGTTACACATCTTAATACTTTAATATTATTAATTCAATACTACGTCAATTTTGATTTGCACCTTAAACTTCTAATAGTCAACTAATCGGAGTAAAGTTTTCCTGATTCTGTTGTTATCATCTGTTCTCAAATAGCCAGCTTAGCAGGACGTGAGTTCCCTGTTCGAGAAGAATCGAGAAAATTATACAAAATCGCTATCATAGTGCTCATTTCCTACAGAAAATTTCCAAGTTCAAGGACGTTCTGCTGACCATAACCACAACCGTACAGAAAAAGTAGGTTTAATTCGGTACATAACTTCATACATTTTTTGATGGTACGATAATGAAAATAGCACAGAAATCGACTTTACGGTGCTTTTTTCTGGGTGATTTTTTACAAATTCAGAGAGATATCCTTTCCCTACCCAAAAATAATCATACAGAAAAAAATTAGTTCAGTTCTATGCATAATTTCGTTTTAATGGTACAGTAATGAAAATGACACAGACATCGCGACTATAGCGCCTACTTCAGTCGGGATTTTTCCAAATTCAGGGAGGTTCTGCTGACCACAAACAAACACTTTTTTGACCTTACACAAAAAATTGGTTCAATTCTATGAATATCTATAGACTTCTCGGTTTTACACTATTGAGAATACTACAAAAATCGATATTTCAACCTTTCCTTTCCGGCATTTTTTTTTTCAAATTCTGTGAGGAACTACTAACTACATCCAAACATTTACACAAAAAATTTGGTTCAGTTATATGCATAACTTCATATAGTTTTCGGTGGTACAAATTTAATAATGACACAAAAATTGCTATTTGTGACCTCTTCTTGTGGATTTTTTTTCAAATTCAGAGATGATCTACTAACCATAATCAAACACTTGCACAGAAAATTTGTTTCAATTTTATGCATAACTTCATACACTTTTCGATGGTACATTATTGAAAATGGGCACAAAAATCGCTATTACAGCCCTCCCTTCCGACGAAATATTTCAAAATTAAAAGAAGTCATGCTTGCCGCAACCAAAAACATACACAAAAAAATGATTAAATTCGATGCATAAACTTTTGAAACCTTCATAAACTTTTGAATGGTACAATGTCGACAAACGGACGTACGGACATATGGACACAGACACGTATAGACAGGCATTTTGCAAAAACGTAATTTTTGGAATTTCTGACCCCTAAAACGTGTAAATCCGTCTAAAACCGGAATTAGAAAAAAATCTCGCCTACAATTCTTTCTGCTATTCAAGATAGAAGAAAATTAAAAGCATCAAAATCATTAAGTGACATCAAAATGTGTGGGCTGAATATGTGTGAATTATGATATATGAATGCCAAAAAATGCATGAATGAAATACTCCGAACTCAACTGAAGCTTTCCACCCGTGACCTATTCCGAGATAAATAAGCAGTTTCATTTTAAAAAGGCTCCGCTCTTTGCGGCAGCTAAATTATAATGCAATTTTAGAATGGTCCAGGGAAAGCTCAGATTTTAGCTTAATTAAAAATGTTCGGAACCAGTTGAAAATCTGGTTTCGAAGAAGGAACTTGGCAATAAAATCAATAATTGAATCCTGATATCACACTATAGCTGCTTAAGAACTAAATAAACTTGGTTTACTCTGTCATGTCAAAACAATATAAAATGTAATTAGAAATAAAATTTACCCATCTAAGTATATACAGACATTTTAAAACCTTTTTATAATCTCATTTTTAGGTTAATTTTACCTTTCTTCTCTATAATTGCTGTTAACTAAAGAGCTTTGCACGAAATTCGTTGCATTTTATTTTTGATTCAATTACCTTTCCATTTAGGTATAATTTTATGTTATTTTTTATCACTGTACAGGTAACTAGCGAATTTATTTGTCATTTATAAAACTATCGTTAGAATATCTAAATTTTCTTCAGAAAGTTTGAACATTTATTTTAATTATTAAAACGATAGCTACTTCGGGAATAAAATAGTGGAAAATTGGTGCTGAAAAGTTACTGATGTGAATTAGAAATTTATGGACACAAGACTTGCCAGATTTTCTACAGTGTTGCAGACAAAAATCTGCAACACTCTTTGCAGTCGGTAAAGTGTTAAAGAGAAATATGTATTATAACCAATCAAACTTCAAGAATCCACATTTTCAGTAAGGTTACAGCAATTTTGTCCGTTTGTAATTATCTTCAGTAATATTTATATGACAATAGCTATAGGAGAGTTCTTAATATAATTTGTTAAATGCCGTTTTAAAACAGTGTAAAAAAACCCTACGAGCTTATTTTTTATCTTTTAGGTTTTATCACAAATTATTTGTTGAAAAAAGTATAGAAGTTTAAAGAATACCGCATATGTTCGAAATTTAAGAAATCTCTCTAAGACTGAAAGAAAGCTAAGCAAACTTTTAATATTATTAGTATTCCTAAATTCAGAAATATAAATGCAGTCATAATAATAAATGTATGTACATTATTAAATGCAGATAGTAACAAAAAATTAAATAAGAAAATAATAATCATTGATAAGACATGAATTTTTTATAACCCGCCAAGTCCTCATGGCCGTTGACACAAAAGGATTAAAGATGCTGTGCCATTAAGAGTCTTAAACAATCACTAATGTTTAAAATATGTTTTTAAAAAAATAAAATTTTATTGTGTCGTTAAATCGTAGGCTTTCCTCTAGTAGATTAAAGATAGCATTAAAATTTATATCGTATTTCAAGATTTATGCGTGTTAGTCAATACAATTCTTTTAAAATAATAATTCGATTTTTAAAAAATATAGAAAATAACTCGATATATGTTGTATACCTGTTTTCCTAAACATCATATTAACAGGCTCAAAAATATCCTCGATGGATCATCAACCAGTAAGCGAAGATCGTGTTTCAAGGAAAATTCATTCACATCCAAAATCTATTAAAAACTATTGTAATTAAAAAACTACAGAAACATTTTTGTTAGTATATATATATTTTATATTTAAAATACTCAAAATATTAGCAGTGATACTAGTCTTATATCTTGCATTGCCCACTATGTCAGGCGAATTCAGAAAAGAGTAACTAATAAATTCCTCAATTATGAGCTATTTGTAAAATTCAAATAGTGATTCTAGTGTTGTTTCTTGCATTGTCCGTAATGGCAAGGGAAAGCCGAAAATAGAAACTAAGAAATTTCTTAAATATGAGCCGTTTAAAAAATTCAATCACCTTTTTTACTAGAATATATTCCATACAGGCCCTAATGCTTTTAATCCTTTATGCCCCGACGATTTTTAAAGTATCATTATAAATAACTTGTAATAAATATAATTTAATATTGTCTGTTAGCAGTAATACAGTTTGAAATGAGTTATCGATATACTTTATCTTATTCCAAAAGTCTGACACAAAATCATTTTAAAAGATCATTTCTTTTTCATTTGCATGGCTTCATCTTTGTTGACTTTGAAATATTGTATGGGAGAAAAGTTTCAATTAGGAATGAGTACTGTATTTTTATTTTAAGAGTGTTATATTTGCACAATTCCTAATTCTATAAAATATTAAAAAACATTCTTAATAAATGATTTAAATAGAATTATAACTATTACACAAAATACCTATTAGTTCACATCTAATTAATTTTTATTAATTGGCAAAATCCTTCTAAAATGCACTAATTGATTATGTAAATATTTTAATGTAGTTTAAACACCATAACTGTAATGTAGTCACAAAAATACTTTAGAAGATGAAATGTTCATGAATTTATAATTTGATATCAACGGTTTAAGGCAATAGAGATAAGTAAAGGAAATAATTTCCAACAAGGGTTTTGGGATATAAAGACAAATATATCAATATACCATTTTTTGGCACAAACAAAACGCTTAAAGATGAGTGCAATATCATAAGAAATGTTTTTTGATCACGTTTCGGACATAGCATACTGACATTTCTTTTAAAAACACGATATTTTATTAAAAAATATAAATGTTTAAAAAAAAATCATTAGATTATTTCAAATATTACAGTGGAAAAAATCTCACACGTCTTCAATAATTTTCATTACTTTATTAAGTTACTGATTGGGAATTGTTTACCAATACAAGAATAATTAACACACCCAGTCATATTATTCTTTTTGCTAATCGTATCATTATGAACCTTTTGTAATATCATAAAATGTTCTTATTTTATAATTTAATAATTTTCAAAATATGTGCGAAATATTTTACTATTTTTTTACATCTTCAGTATTTATAAACATCTACAAAAACAGAATGAGGAAAAAGATGAAAAGTCAAACTATTTGCAAATTATTTTAATGAAAAGCAAAAAAATATACATTTTTTTCTGCTCTTAAGTGTTTTTTTAAATAGAAATATATGTAAACGTACATAAATTAACTCATAACAGTATAGTAATAACAAAGAAAGAACATTCTAAAAATATTTTCTCTAAAATTGTCCTTGAAATAAATTATTTGCTCACTCTTTATTACAAGGGTGAAGTGATTCATTAATTCTTCGCAAAAATAATATTAATGAAATGACTGATATATATTACCCTAAAAGCTCCGACTAATTAGTTTTATAATAACACAAAAGAAATCTTTTATTAATGTGACATAAGAGTGCTTGTCACATGTTATAAATCTTGAAATCTGAAAGGATTAACGACAAACTTTAATTAACAAATTCATAAATTTCAACAGACTTTCATTAGATTAACGGATTAACAATATATTAAATTAAAAATCTAGAATAGGAGCTATGGTTATCATGAACAATATCACTTTTGCATTTTTTCTTCTTTTTTGTTTAATGTAAATGTTTGAAAAATTGAAATATGGTTCATCAAAAGGGTTTTTAAAAGATATTTTTACACATATATTCACGTATTTTTCATTATTATCTGCTAGTTTAGAATTTAAAAATTGAAACTTTAAAGATCACTGAGGAAATGAAAGTTTTATCATAAAGTAAAAATAAAAGATAATTATAAATAAATAAATTTAAAAAAAATCCCCGTCTGCTTGGCCTAAGGCTCAGGTAGATTTTAAAATTAAGTTCTCATTTCACAAAAAAGTAAAATACAGGGTTATTACAAATGAATCATCGGGTTTTGATGCGTTACTATAAGCCAAGGCCACCTTATCATAATATCAAGGCCTCGCATTCAGGAGAAAATCTATTGTTGAAATTGTCCCTATAGTTGCTAACTTATTATATGACTTTGTCTCATAAGTAACGCCACCTGGTGCATACTACTGCTAATAATCCATGCACAAATTCATAGGAAAAAATGGAAAATATTTCAGTTTCTCACATTAGATGGCGCTACCAACGGGAAAATCATGTGGTTTCTTACAACGTGTACTGCGGTCAAAGGAAACTTGGCGAATAACAAGCCTGATATTATGGTAAGGTAGCCTTGCTATGAGCGAACTAGGAAACGTATATGTTTCCATGACAACTCAAACGAGAGGACGTTAATTACAATTTCGTGCTGCGTATGTCTTATGTGTGTATGGTTGCCATGGTTGCTGCGCGAACGTCATATTCAAAATGGCGACTGGACAACAGAAAGCGTTTTGTGTACTAGTATTTTCAAAGTGTAAATAACTTTTAATCGTTCTGAGAGCATTCCAGAAGGCATATTAATTCAACTCAACGAAGCATTTTGCGTTGGTATCGACAGTTTAAAGAAACTGGCTGTTTATGTAAAGACAAAAGTTCCGGCAGACCAAGCGTTGCTGAAAAAATAATGGACCGAGTTTAGGGAGAGTTTCATCCGTAGTTACAAAAAAGTGAACTGATGACAAAATGAAATTTAAAGACTGCCATTTGCGACCACGGACGTCAATCTTGTAGACATTCTGTTTATATTCATGTATAACTCATTGTTGCAACCCAATTATGTTCCGAAAGAAACGCTTCGGAAACCCGATGATTCTTTTGTAATAACCCTGTATAATTAGAGATAAACTTTGTATGGCTACTCTTGAAAAGTTCTTAATTTCATTTTCCTGTAAGAGCTGTTTTATCCCAATCATCTTAAGGGAATTTCAAAATACCCACTTTGACACTATTTTTTTAGAATATATTCTGCCTTTATCAAAAACTGACCAATAAGGCATATTATATAATTCTTAAATATGAGAAACTGAAAAACAGGTTTATTTGAGAGCAAAAATGAATCTAAAAATGAGTCGGAATATAAGTAGTTTTGATTTGAATACACCCTTAATACGATTTTTTTCATCACCTCCTATTATTGTTTAATTTGTTTTTGCTGTAAGAATGGGTCGTATCAAAAAATTTTCAGTTTAAAAATTATACATATTATTGAGAAGATGTATAATAATTTTAATCGGATTTGATACCCTAAGAATTGGTGAAGTTATAGATTTATTTCTTCTTCCTCTCTCTCTTTTTCTTCATTTTTATTTTATTTATTTTATTTTATTTTATTTTATTTTATTTTATTTTTGCGTTAAGAACTGCTTCTATCAAAAATTTGTCGCTACAAAAGTTTTAGATAATATTAAGTAAATTTATAATAAAGTTAGTTGGATTTGATTTCTTGAGAATTGACAAAGTTATGAATTTTTTCCTTCCAGAAACACTGTTTTTCGCCTCTTGAGCCCATTTTTAATTTTATCAAAAATGTGTTATGCATAAACTTTTGACCCATTTTATAGAAATAATATAAACTTTAAACTGATTAGATGGCTATTTTAATGAAGAACTTATGGAGATTTTTTTGTTTGTTTGTATTTTGTTTTTCAGAAAAAACATCCCTTTTTCCACTCTCATGGTCCGATTTTGCCTATTAATGAACATGAGCGAGATTTTATGCCCCTTGATTTTATGTATCAGTATAAAAGAGATTTTAGCAGAATTATAATTATCGTGTCAGTAAAAATGTGATGTATATATGTATATATATATATGTGTGCGTGTTGTGTGTACACTGGTGTGCAAAATTTAAGGACGAGTCCCAAAATGCCAATTTTCAAGGGATTTTCAAGCGATAATTTTCACGCGAATATTCAAAAGGAAGTAATATAATACGAATAATTACAATAATTATAATTAATTATTACCTCAGCTAATTTCTCCCATTGAAAAAACATTTAAAAAGAGTCGTTTATCTGAAACATAAAAAGAAAATTTACGGCATCTTATCATGGCTAATGTTGATTTTAATTCGAGTATTAAATCTAATCTCACCACAGTGGAAAAAAACTGCTATGAAAGAACTTAATTCCAATGATCAAATTAATATCAAGAAAGCTGACAAGGGTGGCCAGATTTTCATTTTAGATAAAAACCAATATATTGACGGTGTGAAAAATCTTATTAAAGATGGTCCATATGTACCTCTTTCCCGTGACCCTTCTGAACAAGAATTAGAAGGCATCAGATCTATTGTTAAATCTTTCCCTCTTCTACGCATGTCTACTAAAGCCCACATTTCCCCTTCAGTCGCTAACTGCGGAAGATTTTATGAGCTTCTCAAAGTGCATAAACCTAATAAGCCTTTTCGTAATATTGTATCGAACATTGGCACGGCCTACTACCACCTAGCAAAATATTTAACTACGATTTTTTCTCTTCTGTTGTCTACAATTTCATATACTGTAAAGAATTCTACCACCTTTGCTAAAAAATTTCATAATTTAACCCTGTCAAATCTTACTATGGTCTCCTTTGACGTGAATTACCAATTTCCAAACCTATTTCCAAACGTCCCGATATGTGGTGCCCTCTGTTGTCTGAACAGAGACTACGTGAATTTCATTATTCATGTTTTGAGATTCAACAGCTCATATCCCTCACCCGTTTTTGTCTACTTCAAACTACATTTTCATTCCAAGGTAATTTTTACAGGCAGTCTGACGGTTTAGCCATGGGCTCTCCCTTGTCACCAATCCTCGCTGATATTTACATGCATTATTTTGAGAGCTCCCTTTTCAGTAAATTCTCTTTTTCTCTTTGGATTCGCTATGTTGATGATACTTTCACATTAATTGACACCGCTCTTCACAATATTGAAAATATTTTGTACATTATGAATTATATTGATAACAATATTCAATTCACTTATGAAATTGAAAATAATGGTTCCCTTCCATTTCTTGATAGTTTTGTAACTCGCCATGTAACTGGTTTTTCTACGTCCGTTTATAGAAAAAGTTTTGCCGTTTCTTTACTCACCCATGCTCGTTCTTGTCATCCTCTGAGCCAAAAAATGGCCACTTTTTATACCTTTATAAATCGTGTATTACATTTTTGTTCTGGTTCCCAGACATTTAATAAGGAAATTCAATACATTAAAGCCATAGCGATTAATAGGGGTTACAATCCTTCTATAATTGATGCTGCCTTATTTAAACTGCGGCGTCCTCGTTCCTTAAACTCACCGCAGTCTCCTACTCTATCCAATATCAGAATTGTGTTACCCTTCTTTCCAAACACAAGCTTTACCATTGCTAAAATTCCCAAACAACATGACTTCAAAATGATTTTTACACCTATTAATAAACTCACCCTCTTCAAGCTCAGACTTAGACTCTCTGACCCCAGGTCAGATCAGGACCGAGACGTTACTTTTTTCTGAAAACTCGCCTATTCGGGTCTAATGTTTTTTTTTTCATACGGGGGGGGGGGGGGGGGGCTGGGAAGAAGGAATTCTTCCCTATTTCTCTCTGACTGACCTAATACGTGCATGAAATAAGTAAAATTCGGTTCAATCAAAAGTTTACGAAAACCACACAGATATTAAAATAGCTTTTATTTTACAAAAAAGAAAAAAAACTTTATTTATTATTTTTTTTTTTTTTTTAAGAATAGTACATTTAAATGCTAAAAAATTAAATATATTAAATCCAGAGAAAAAATCTGTCTATGACGGAACTCTGCCTTAACCGGAAAATGTGTTGATCCATGCAAAATAAATACAATAATACCTGAGAAAAAAAAAAATAAACTCCATTTAACCCTCCCAGGAAGGGCATTTGTCTATTAAGTATTTTTCTTCCCTATGTGATTCCGTCTTAAAATTTTTACTGTATACCATTTTTCAAAGTCTCCAACGCACGAAATATGGATTAGCGATATTAAAATATAAGTGAAAGATTTACATATAAACAGAGATTCATTAATAAAATAAATATATCACAGCCTTTGGCGCTTCTTTAATAATAAAAAGTATAAATATAAAAAACGAAAATCTATAATAAGTATTTTTGTTCAGAACTTCTCCACGCGAAGCAATTTTTAACTACACTGAAGTAAAAACTATGTAGAAATTCACGGCTGAGCCGGCTATGATTTAAGCTTTTTTCCAAGCTTGTCCGGATTATGATTTAAAAATTTTTCCATGCCGAGCAGAACTTTTTTTCCTATGGGTCGGTTTGGGACCGGATTTGCATATTTTGATCCATGCAGACCTTCACTGCGTTACGTTCACTGCGTCACAGATACGTTGCTTTATTATGTCCAAATAAGAGGCACGGTCTTAAATCGACATATACTAACGGATAATTTGTGGACGATCCCTCATTTGCTTTGAAAATGGATGAAAAATTTTTTCGGTTACAGGCATGGTAAAGTGGTGTGAGTCACGAATTTTGGAGAATTTTGGATTCTAGTATCTCTGTCAGGTTTTCAGATGCGGAGCTGAAATTTTTTTGATCAATTTAGGATTGGATAAGGAATAATTTCCTAATTGGGAATTTTGCTCTACGGGGGCCGTATAAAAATTTAATTTTTGTATTTTTTCAAATAGACCCCCCCCCCCCCCCCATGGAGTTGCAACTTATCGTATCAGAAATTTCACCTTTTTTTTGAATTTTTGCAATTAGAAGTATGGGTCTAGGAGCAATATTTAAGGAGGTAGCCTATTGTTTCGATATTTATGACTCATCCTGTATATATATATATATATTGTTTTTAGTAATTTATTTTTTATGAATTTCATTTTTAAATTGGATTAATTTTAAAATAATTGGTTTGTACTAGTTTTGCTTTTTATGTTAAATATATACTGTTCGATAATAATATATATCTGTACGCATTTTTAAGATGTGGCCCCTAAAGATATGTAAAGAATAAACCACACCCTGTGAGGATGAAAAATTCAATTGTAACAACATCCTCAGAGGCAGTTTTAAAATTTGTAGACTCCACTAAAATAATCTTAAGATTATCAGAAGAAATCTCCACTTTCATCAGAAATTTTACAGAAATCTGATGAAATTTTGCAGATTTAGTTTTACCTTAAAAATATCTGCTGATTTTTTAAGGGGACAAGGGACCTTGGAAATCATTTTTTTTATATTTTTAAAATTGCACTTTAAATATTATTTAAGGGTACATTATTGCATTATATCATATATTTATGACAAAAAATGTAATTTTTTTTTTTGAAAAAAAAAATAGGGAAATTTTTATAATATTTTAGATTTAACGAAAAATATTCAAAATGCTCAATGCGCATTATTTTTTCTCTGAATGCTTTGAAATTTTTTATAGTTATTTCTCACAATATATGTCATAAATCTGTGCATGGTTTTTTGAAAATAAAAATAATTGTAAAAGTTATAGGTAGTTAATTGTAAAAATAGGTTCAAAAATGCTCAAAATTTCAGAAAAATTGAGAAAATATATATTTTTTTTTTACCTTTATATTCAGATATATAAAATTCAATGCACAGTTTTATTTATATATATAAATCAAACTTGTATAAATATTATTGGAATTTTTTATTGATATGGAATGCGCATGGGACATTTTGAAAAATTCCCGTTAAATGAGAAATATTACAAAAATTTTCCCATAAAAAAAAAAAATTACATTATTTGTGATAAATATATGCTATAGTGCACATAATATACCCTTTGAATAATATTTAAAATGCAATTTTAAAAATATAAAAAAAAAGGATTTCAAAGGTCCCTTGTCCCCTTAAAGATATTCTTACAAATATCTGAAGAATGGGCCAAATACCTACGGATTTTCTACAAATTTTTGGGCCAATTACCTACAGATTTTTTTTTAGTGGGACACAAATGATAAAGACTTGGTCCACAAGGATCTAGGCTTAAGTCCTTACTAAGGCGCTTACTGATCCCTACTAAGGCCCAAACCTACATTTATGTACTAGGAGTATAGTATTTCAACACAATAGCTCAGCTGGAAGAACTGAGAAAAGGACATTTGATGGAGCTGGCACAATCCAAAGAAATAGAGTGACGGAAATCCCATTTATTAAGCCAGCGGCTCTTGAGAGAGGTGAAAGCATTGAGCACATCTCAGAAAATGGAATAGTAGTGGTCGAGTGGAAAGGCGATAAGAGAACTGTACCGCGTCTACGTGTAGTGGACATAACTCATTGCAGATCATTAAGCTGTAGCGAAAAGAAGAGAAGTGGAAAACCGATGTGTCTCGTCCAGCCAGCATATGAGCTACAATGCATCAATGGGATGTGCAGACGTTTGCGATCAGCAAATACAGCCACATCAAACATACTTTAAAAAAAGAAGCGGACCTTTAAAACAACCGTAAATTTCCTGACTGTTGTAAATTCATGGATTCTTCACCCACGAAATGCCAAAGCAAATACTTTATCCCAATAAAAATCGTGATTAAGTATCGTCTTGATTAAGTTTGGAGGAGAATCTCTTAAATATATAATTATATAATTATATATATACAACAATCCACCCATAAAGGTACCATCTGAAAGTAAGAGGTTAGATGCAACTAGCCAATGGGCTTGTTTCAACAATCTTAAAACTGTCGGGAATTGCCGGTTTCAAAACAATTTCATCAGTACAAATGCAAGAAATGTGATGTTTATTTGTGTCTGCCAAAAAACAAAAATCGTTTCAAACAGTTTCGATCATTGTGACTGATGATAATTATCTCAATGAACAGCAACTAACTGTTTTTGCTTAAACTTTTATTTTTATATATTTGCACACATAATTCCCTATTGCAAAATTGGGTTGATTTAGTCAAAAATGGGTGACAATAAGGCCAAACCTACACAAATATGTAGTTCCTTTCTTGGAATAACTTGACATTCTATTTTTTTTATATTTTTCCTTCAATCATATACGACCCTATCAATTAATAGGAGAAATCATCAAAACTTTTAATTTCTTCCAAAATTTCCGGCTTAAAGGATTAATAGACCATTCTATGTTAGCTCTTTTTAGTGATTTTTTTATTACTTCCTTCCTTTCTCACTCAATCTTTTTTTTTTTTTTTTGAAATGTAAAGTGTTAGATAAAAAATAAAATTAATTCAGGAGGATTTTTAAGACAAAATGAAAAATACGTTTTTATTCAATTTCCTTAAAATTGCCGAATAAAATTTCAAAACTATAATAATTAAATTTAGTAGCAACACAAGGAAACCTAAACATTATTTTTATAGATAACTTTTTATCATTTTTCTACTACTTTTCTACAAATACTACTTTGAACAATAGGAATTATGTATCACAACAGGAGGAATATTGTGATTTTAGAGTGATTTACGTTTGAAATAGACGTGAAAAGGTTGGAAACTGCTTGTTAATTATGCGAAAAGACTATTTTTCTATCAAATGTGGCTCCAATATTAGTAAACATATTAAAATTAAATTTTGGGGTTATATTATTTTTTATTTTTTTTTTTTCATAAGAAATATTTACGTTTTCTCTTTGTAATATCAAAAATATGTATAATTGGATTACATTTGCTTCGAATTCAAATGTACGGCTATCAACATTTCTGTTTTAAAATAATATAAAGATCTTTTAAATTATCAAAAATTTATTCATCATTTATTTAAAATTTATTATTATTCAGCGAATAGGCTAATTGACTGTTTATATATGTATGTATGTGTGTGTGCTTATAAATGTATGTATTCAACTATCAAAATTCGCAATAATTTTCTTTGTGGTAAGTTTCTGGTGATAATATAAAGTTGTGAGATTATGTCAAAAATTATTTTTTAGAAAGATGTACAAAGATGTAGAAAGATTCTTACTTGTCTCGATCCTCAGTCAAAGGGGTAATAAAATGTGCGAATTAAAATTTATGTTCAGACATTATAGCTCGATTTTTCCATCTATTTTTAACAATTATTAGCATGTTAATTCGGTAAATTAGGCAATAGTAATGAAAATATAAAAATATAAGAGGAAAACTTTTTAATATAAATTTTAAGTTTGGAGGATATAAAAATCTGAAGTCTTAAGGCTCTCAATGCAAAATCACTTCACTTTCTTCTGCACCCATAGTCATAAATTTAAAAGTTTTTTTCGAGAAGCCAAAGTGAAACTTTTTTGGATGAAATATTTAAGTCTTTTTATAGATTTTGCGTTCAGTTTCTAACAAATATTGCTCCTTTTTCAAAAGCTTGTAATATACTTTCATAAAATGTTTCATACCCTTTCTGAAAAAAAAACGAAAAACGGTCTATTAAAATATTGTAAATTATATTGTTAAGGATATATATTTTAGAATTATTTAATGTTTTATTACCGATTGTAACAACAAATACGCATTTTTAAAAAACTTTTTATACTAGTTTATTATTTTGATTTTATGTAGCGTACTAAAATATTTCCTTACAAAGTTGTTACTATGCAAAAAATAGCCTTGTCAAATTTTATACGGGCGTTTAAATCTGATGATGTATATAAATATGCATAACAAATTTTGAAAATTTAATGTATACTACTGTGTTTATTTTTTATTTACATATTCTTTTTATTTAAAAAAAATCTAAGAACATAAATTGCAATACAAAAAAAAAAAAAAAAAAACTAATCGGATGTGGCAATCCCAAAACTTTCATTTATCTCATACGCGTTAATACTTCCAGAAAAATGAAATATAGCAGCGTCATTGGTTAAATAATTTACACCAAAATCTAATATACAACAGCTTATTTCAAGCTCTAATTGAATCTAAAATATGATGAAAATCCGTGTATTAGTATTTAAGAAAATCATATCACAAAAATCGTAAAAAAATCTGGATAGAAGCGCCACCTTCTGAGCCATTTACTCTAAAAACTGAAGAATACTAATTCATACCAGGAATGAACTGAATTCGAAAGATAATGAAGAAAATCAGTGCATTAATTCCTGAGATAGAGCTAATGCGAAAATCATGAATAATACCACATAACAGCACTACCTGCTGCGCCAATTGCACCAAAACGCAATCAGAACCATAATACATCATAGATTAATGGAATATAAAGTTTTATTAAAATCCGTCTGTTAGTTCTTGAGATATAGCTATTATAAAAATCGCGGGGAAAAAAAACATAGCAGCGTTATTTGTTAAATAATTCACACCAAAATCTAACCTGCAACACCTTATTTCAAGCTTTAATTTAATCTGAAATTTGATGAAAATCAGTATATTAGTATTTGAGATAGAATTATCACAGAAATCTTAAAAACACCGGATAGAAGCGCCACCTTCAGAGTCATTTATTCTAACAACTAAAGAATACTAATTTATATCAGGGATGAACTGAATTAGAAGCATAATGAAAATTCGTGCATTAGTTCCTGAGATAGAGCTAGTGTGATAACCATGCACATATAGCAGCACCACCTGCTGTGCGATTTATACCAAAACACAATAAAAACCATATTATATCATAGACTAATGGAATCTAATGTTTTATTAAAATCTGTCTGTTAGTTCTTGAAATATAGCTATTATGAAAATCGTGAGAAAAAAGCGTAGCACCGACACCTGTTGGGCGATATACAGGGTAATTCCAAATTTTTTTTTACAATAAAAGAGGGGTGATAGTACACATCAAGACAAACAATATTAAATAGGAGACCAAGGGTCCAAAACGTTTTTCTTAGGAAATAGCCGCCATTAAAGTTTAGGGACCAAAATTTCAAATAAACATAAAAAACGGAAAAATCGGTCGATTGATTTGCGGTTTTCACTAAAATTATTCTTTATGTCGGCATTTTCTTGAAATTAAATTATAAAGATAAATTTCAAAAAATGCCGATAGAGGGCGCTTTAGACTTTGGAGTAACGAACAACTATTTTTTGCCGGTATTTTTTGCATCTCATTGAATGTTTTCGTAAGCTTAGACTCAAACTTAAATTTTGAGCTCAAAATCTGTAGTTGGGAGTGGTTAAGTAACACAAACTGAGCTGTGTTCAGAGGGTTCAAATTTCAATTGATTATAAAAAACGGAAAAATTGGTCGATTGATTTGCGGTTTTCACTAAAACTATTCTTTATTTAGGTATTTTCGTGAAAATAAATTATAAAGATAAATTTCAAAAAATGCCGATAGAGGGCGCTTTAGACTTTGGAGTAACGAAACACTCTTTTTTGGCGTTATATTTTGCATCTTATTATATGCTTTCGTAAGCTTAGACTTGAACTTAAATTTTGAGCTCAAAATCTGAATAGCTGGGAGTCGTTAAGTAGACAAACTTAGCTGTGTTCAGAGGGTTCAAATTTCAAATAATTGTAAAAAACAGAAAAAATTGGTCGATTCGTTTGCGGTTTTTGCTAAAACTAATTTTTAAATCAGCAGTTTTCTTGATAAATCAGTGTTTTCTTGAAAATAATTTTT
This sequence comes from Maratus speculifer, assembly GCA_964019185.1. Taxonomy (NCBI): domain Eukaryota; kingdom Metazoa; phylum Arthropoda; class Arachnida; order Araneae; family Salticidae; genus Maratus; species Maratus speculifer. The sequence continues at coordinate 35,145,531 of OZ025291.1, read as the reverse complement.
AAAGATAAATTTCAAAAAATGCCGATAGAGGGCGCCTTAGTAGCGTATAACTATTTTATTAGCGTATTTTGGAGTAGCGTATAACTATTTTTAACTGTTATTTTTTTAATCTCATTAAATGCTTTCAAATGCATAGACTTCAATTTTGGGCTGAAATTCTGAATCGTTGGGAGTGTTTAAGTAGCGAAAAATTGAATTGTGTTCGAGGGGGAAAGAGGGTTAAATTTCAACTCCTGAACACACTTCAGTTTGCGCTTCTTAACTCCTCATAACGATTCAGGATTTGAGCTCAAAATTTAAGTTTAAATCTAAGCTTCCGAGAACATTTCAAATGCTTTTGCAAGCATTTAATTAGGACCAAAAAATAATGGTTAAAATGAATTGTTGGTTACTCTGAAGTTTAAGGCGCCCTCTGACGGAATTTTTGAGATTTATCTTTAAAAATTATTTTCAAGAAGATACTGACTTAAAGAATAGTTTTATTTTAAACCGCAAACGAATCGACCAATTTTTCCATTTTCTATAATTACTTTAAATTTGAACCTCCCCCTCCCCCTTGAACACAGTTCAGTTTGTGCTACTTAACCACTCCCTACTATTCAGATTTCGAGCTCAAAATTTAAGTTTAAGTCTAAGCTTCCGAAATCATTTAAAGAGATGCAAACAATTCGGCGAAAAATAGTTGTTCGTTACTCCAAAGTCTAAAGCGCCCTCTATCGGCATTTTTCCAAATTTATCTTTATAATTTATTTTCACGAAAATACCTAAATAAAGAATAGTTTTAGTGAAAACCGCAAATCAATCGACCAATTTTCCCGTTTTTTTTAATCATTTGAAATTTGAACCCTCTGAACACAGCTCAGTTTGTGTTACTTAACCACTCCCAACTACAGATTTTGAGCTCAAAATTTAAGTTTGAGTGTAAACTTACGAAAACATTTAATGAGATGCAAAACATACCGGCAAAAAATAGTTGTTCGTTACTCCAAAGTCTAAAGCGCCCTCTATCGGCATTTTTTGAAATTTATCTTTATAATTTAATTTCAAGAAAATGCCGACATAAAGAATAATTTTAGTGAAAACCGCAAATCAATCGACTGATTTTTCCGTTTTTTATGTTTATTTGAAATTTTGGTCCCTAAACTTTAATGGCGGCTATCTCCTTAAGAAAACGTTTTGGACCCTTGGTCTCCTATTTAATATTGTTTGTTTTGATGTGTACTATAACCCCTCTTTTATTGTAAAAAAATTTGGAATCACCCTGTATATTAAAAGCTAATCAGAACCATTTTATATCAAGATTTCTAACTGAATCTAAAGATTTCTGAAATTCTGTGCATTAATTCTTGAGATAGAGCGTCCGCAAAAAATTTCACATACAGACAGATTGGCAAATTCATAGACAGACATTTTGTAAAAACATTTTTTTTAATCTCTGACCCCTAAAACGTGTAAATCTGTCAAAAACTGGAATTTGGAAACTTTCATGAATCCAACGCTTTCTTCTTGTAAAAATAGAGGAAAGTAAAAAATATGAAAGCATTCTACTAAGATATTGTAAAATATGTTATTTAGGCTACATATTTTTGGACTTTTTAATATTTTATGACAGATTGTAATAGCATCTATGGAGTTTTATCGATCTTTTAAAATGGGCTTATTATTTTATTGTTATGTAACATACAAAAATATTTCCTTACAATGTTTTTCAGTAGAAAAAAATGTCTAATCGATTTTACATACAGGTTTTAAAATCTGATGATGAACATAAAAAAGTATAACAAATTTCGGAAATCTGATATATATTACTGTGTCTTTTTTTTTGGGGGGGGGGGTGCGGGGAAGGGTCACACAATCATTTTTCTTTTAAAAAATAAAGATAATCTAAAGAGATAAATTGCAATACAATTCATAAAAAAACTCTTTTTTAATTCAACATAGCACAAGTACGAACTTCGAAGATTATTATCCATCATTATCTAAATTCACGTTTAAGACCAGTGTTTTAATGTGACATTCTCAGAGCAATTTGCGGAATCTTGAATGGGTTTTTAACGACCGACCTTAACGATGAAACAATCTACAGTATAAGTAAAAGTATCACGTACACGATTTTATATAATGAGGAGTAGTTACAATGCTTTACTGGGAAATTCTATTGAAGTAAGATTAATTTGTGTAAAATAAGGCTTAAATTATTTAGAAGCTTTTACTTTATACATACACACGCACACATACATACAGACATATATATATATATATATATATATTACTTTTTTATTTATTTATACTTTTTTTTATTTTTACTTATTATTTTATTTATTTTTATTTATTTTTACTTTTTTTATTTATTTATGCTTTTTTTCACTATATTTATTTATAATTTTTTATTACTTTTTTATTACTACTTTATTATTGTATTTTTTTTTCACATGTTGCCGCATACTTTCATAACATTCTTAATTATTCCTGATGAGAGCTCCACATATTTTTTGTTTTCGACCTCTTCGAATATCTGTTTAGCGTGATTGACTTTGACATGCTTTAAAATTAATTTCGCTTGTCAGTAAAATTGTTTATGAACTTTAAAAAGAATATTTATCCGCTTAATTCTCACGCAAGCGACGTGACGTATGGAAAGTGTAAGCTAAAAAAAAATCTGAATGCTATTTGGTTTAATTCTTTTGTGATTTTATTTACCACAATAAAGTAAATATTTCTGCTTCAAAAAAAGTGATGGCGATCAAAGAACATGTTTCCTTTTTTCCTTCTTCTTTGTTTTTTGTTTTAAGTAGACTGCACGTATTGGGCGAAAAACACTGACGATTAACGATATTTTTTCAAACAAGCATAAATAAAGAGATACATGATCGCATTTATATAAAAAAAAGTTTTTTAGAAGATATGTCAAAAATATGTTTCTAGGCAACATTTTTCAGCCCTATAACAAGCACATACACTTCGCACTTTATGATATTTAACTATCTTAATGGGCATTTACTATAACTTTTTTAATATTTTCACATTTTTATGGAATATTGAATAGCACTTCTAATGACCATAAATAATTTAGCTAAGAGGATCACGTTTCTGCTTTATGGTGCGGCTTACAACAATTTATATAATAATGAGCAAATGATTTAAGGTTTTATGGAAACTTATATGAAATTTCTGAGTACAGAATTCTGCTGGCGACTATTTTTTCATCACATAGCAAAGCAATTTATAAAAAATCATTTTTATTGTAGAGTTCTCTTTAAAATATCCTAAAATAAGTATTTGTCAAAAATCATTTATCAAAAATTGGTATATGTGTAATGAGAAATATTCTACTGGGACATATAGACACAATCCGTAATCAAATGGTTAAGTGCATGATTAATATATGTATGATTTGCCGCAAAAGTTGTCTTTTTATCTTTTTGTATCTTTAGAAGGTCCTGAACACTGTTTGATGATTTTTAAACAATGCCTGTCTATGAGTCTGTCTGTCAGTCTGTGTGTGACAAAACTTTTGTGGGCACTTTATCTAACTACACAAACTAACGTACAGAATTTCACATAACTTTAGAATAAGTTAGAACTTGTTATAAAATGGATCTTATTAATTTTCGGTGTATATCGCTCAACAGTTGGCGCTGCTATGCAGCATTTTTCTCAATTTCCATAATAGCTTTATCTTAAGAACTAATGCACCGATTTCACAGAAATTTACATTTAGTTAGTCCTTGATACAGTTTAGGGCTGATTACATTTTAGTACAAATTGTTCGATCAGTGGCACTGCTTCATTTCATTATTCATGATTATCGGAATAGCTCTATCTCTATAACTAATGCGCAAATTTTCACCAAACTTTAGATTCAGTCAGTCTATGATGTAAATTAATGTTATTCAATTTTTGGCGTAAATCGCCTTTAAGGTGACACTGCTATACTGCCATTTTTTGCGATTTCGCAATAGCTGTATCACAAGAATTAATGCTTGGATTTTTACCAAACTTCAGATTCACTTAAAACCTCATAAAAATTGATCTTGATTAGTTTCCTCTTCAAGTGCTCAGAGTTTTCAAAAGTACTTTATGTGTATATTTTCCACACTTTATGCAGTAGTTCTACTTCATGAGATTTTCGATTAATTAAAAAAAATATTTTAGGTGACCCATCGATATATTTTAAGTCTACTGCAAATTCTTGCATAATGCACAATATGGATGCTTCCTTCACTTTATTCCTTTGTCCCTTTTTTTTTTTTTGATTCGCTGGCCAAACGATGCGATATACACCTGATGATGATTTAAAACTTCACTGAGCCGTGTGCCACATATGGCACATACCTAAATTTACTATAATTCTCATTATGTGCCACAAGTTTGGCCAATGTGTTCACTGTAATTGATCAAGAACAATCCAAAGAAAAAAACAACACTTTTTTGTTCCTGTCAAATATTTGCATTTGGCAAAGAATTAGAATTTGTTTTTCGAAAAAAAAAAATCGATCGAGCAATTAAAGCAAAATTTACTTTTATCATTTTTAAATCAACTTTAGCAGAAAAAGGTTTGTTTAAGACTTCTTGACAGTTAAATAAGCAATTCAAAGGAAATCAACGTTTACTCAGTATTTCGAAAAGGATAAATGAAACCCTGTGCAAAACATGCCATTTTTTTTAATGATTTGAGAAAATGTTTCATTCAACTTAATTTACTTTTCATTAGATTTAAATCTATTATTACTTCCTTTTTTATGAAAATTATTCAATCTATATTCTGCCAATTATAAAATTCTTACTTGTTTTTATTTGAAACTTATTTGTACCTAGCATCCCATTCTTTTGGATGCTTCAAATTTCATTATTTTTTTATAATATTTTTCTTCTTTATACACGATTACTAGAAATAACGTAACCGTTTAACCTCTTTAGACCTGAGGTACACAAATGTGTATCTCCATTCTTTTCCTAATAAAAACTAAACTGTTCGATTTTTTTGCATTTTTACTTTATTTCTATGAAGTTGAATGTTATTTGCTTTAAAACAAAACCAATAAATGTCAGCACTGATGAATATTACCTCATAAAATAAATAATATTTTTATCTGAGTTTGGATGAGACATTGGGGGCAAGAATGTAAGAAATGTTCATGATTATTTAACTGAAATGCGTTACAATAAAAAAGGTTGAGGATTTGCTGATCAGTTACTTATTTAAAGACCTTAATTTTGCTATTGTGCAAATTTATATTACTGATGGTTAAATTGATGTTTTAAGGGGATTAGTACTTTTATATCCATACTTATAAGCCTAAATTACCAGTCCCCTAAAGTACTGATTTCATAAAAATGACTTTTTTTGTCATCTATAGTGTCATTTCGATTATGCAAAAGCAATAAATATATATTTGTAGAGTTATTTTATGCTCAGGTCTGAAGAAGTTAACTAGACTGAGATAAAGAAAACACATAAAATTTTCCATATACAATCACTTTATTTATTAACAACAATGTTTAGAAAAATAAAAAATAACTTTTTATCCAAAGTGATGCTTTGATGATGTTTTGATCGCTTTGATGCAGAGCGCGAACGTTTGAGGAAATTTTCAGTAATTTGGAAGCAGCTTTGCCAGTGTGATTAGCTTCCATTCCCGCAACAACGAACGATTCAGAGATTCAAAAATGTTGTGAGGTTTTAGACAAGGTTTTTTCTTTCTTCTAAAATTGATCGCAAATTATAATCCAAAAGGTCACACGAGTAGGAAAGCCATTCTTTAGCGGAGATGAAGGCTGCAAAATTTGCCCGACATCAGTCCTGTGTGAATTTCTTTATATGAGAAGGGCGGAAACTTGTTGAAAAGACAGTTTCCGATGTGTTTTAAAGTCTAGGGAAGTACCACATTTTCAAGAATCTCTTTTTAGTAATCATATTTATTAAATTTTGCTTTAGAATCGATGAAAATAAGAAGAGCTTTGCCTGTTGCGTAAATTCCGGCCCACGCCATGGACGGTGATGAACCATGGATGGTTTGCTTGGAGAATTAGTAGATCAAATGGAATCATTTTGATAACTGTACAGTTTCTCTAACGAGAAGAGCTTTTAGTCAGAAAACAGGATTCGCTCCCAGGGTGGAGTGGCAGCTCGCTTCAGCAGCTTCCAGCATCTTTTAAGCAGTACTCATTTGTTTTGTTCGGTTTTAAATTGCGCTTGTTTTAGCTTATACGGATGAAGGTTCAGCTCCTGTTTGGCCATAACTCGAACCGATACCAAGCCAATTCCAATCTGTCTCGCTATTTTTCTCATTGAGATATTCATTTCTTTATCAAATGTCGATTTCTGTAAGTGTTCAAAGCTTCTGCCTTTTCTGGTCGCTTTCCTTCATGGCCAAGCTCCTTGGATATTTTGATTGTTTAAAAAATAGTTGGCACTTGAAGTTATCTAGCAAACTAAAATATATTCTTTCACTGGTCTTCAAGTTTTGAAATTGCGTTCCTTTTGTTTGCCATCCTATTAAAAAATTACACTCAGAATACAGATTGATGAGTGAAAAAAAACTCCGAGAATCGAGTGAAAATATAATTATCAATCGCGACCTTATTTCTACTCTTCGTTACATTTTTTATTAGTCACCTTGTAATATGAAATTAGCGTGAAATAATTATCTATAAATGTCTTTACCTGCTATGCAGAAATGGCACTATAAGATAAATATTTATTTGCTTAAATGGATGCTATTTTCAGTGTTTACAGATTTTTTGTTTTTGAAGATGATGAAACATTATAAACTTTTCAACCAAAAATTGAACCGACTTCAAAAGCGACTGGAAAATGAAAAATAATTTTTTTACAGAATAGTATTAAGAAATTAAATTAAGAGCGTAGTATTTATCATGCGTATTATTATATTTATGTAGATTAATTTGATTTTTTGAAGTCGGTGCCAGCCAAGCCCAGTTACATGTAATTTTTCATTAGACACGCATCCGATTTAATATTTAGCTAAAAATTTAACTTTATTCTTTTACGATTTGCATTGGATAATTAATTTTAATTTTGAACTTGGCTTGGCTGGCACCGACTTCAAAAAATCAAATTAATCTACATAAATATAATAATACGCATGATAAATACTACGCTCTTAATTTAATTTCTTAATACTATTCTGTAAAAAAATTATTTTTCATTTTCCAGTCGCTTTTGAAGTCGGTTCAATTTTTGGTAGAAAAGTTTATTTTTCTCTTTTTAGTTAAAAGTTAACGATTTTTTGAAGTCAGTTAATAAAAATTATAATACGGGAAAAATCACTGTAAACCATACACGTATGTCAGGAGTGAGGTTCGAATTCACGATCTCTTTCAAGAACCAGAAATCAAATCTGCTGTCTTACACCGCTCAGCCACCTGACTGCACTCCATTCGGCGAGCTTAGTTATCGTTCACGTTACTTTTAGTTTGCGAAAAATCACTAATTTTATTAGTTTTTACTTAATTACTAAAAAAGTACTGAACCAATTTCAATGAAATGGAAGAAGTACGAATGGAAGTGTACCCTCTTTCATTTAACACAAAAAACAAATTAATCGGTTGGATAGTTTCTGTGTAATCGGTGAACATACATAGAAAAAAATACATTCGCGTCGAATTGATAACATCCTCTCCTTTTTTGAAGTCACTTAAAAAAATACATAACACGGAAATTTTTTTGCATACCACACACATATGTCAGGAGTGAGGTTCGAACCGACACTCTCTTTCAAAACCAGAGATTAAATCTGGTGCCTTAGACCGCTCGGCTATCCGGACTTCATTGTCTTCAGAGAACTTATTCAATGTCATGTTACTTTTCGCAAGTCTATTCTCTTTCTGAGTACCCTTTCACTGATAAAGTATTGAGTTAATAAAAAATCTCTGATACTTTGTGGTAACGGTTAAATACATAATATTCCTAATAGCATAATTAGTATTTAACTTGTTAAATATATATTTAAAAACTATAATACGGAAAAAAATATTGTATACATGTACGTCAGGAGTGGGGATCGAACCCACGCTGCCTTTCGAAAACCAAATCTTAAATCAAGCGCCTTAGACCGCTCGGCCATCCTGGCACCGGCATATTTATTCGACATCCATATTGCTACTGATTTGCGAGAAATCACTAATTTTATTAGTTTTTGCCTAATTACTAAAAAAGTACTGAACCAATTTCTATGAAACGGAAGTGGTACCAATTCGAGAGCAAGCTCTCTCATTTAACACCAAAATCAAGTTAATTGATTGGATAGTTTCGGAGAAATCGGTGAACATACATAAAAAAAAATTACATACGCGTTGAATTAATAACCTCCACTCCTTTTTGGAAGTCGGTTAAAAATTATAATACGGAAAATTATTGTACACACGTATGTCAGGAGTGGGGTTCGAACCATTGTCACTTTCGAGAACCAGAGCTTAAATCAGGTGCTTTAAACCGCTCGGCCATCCTGACTTCACTCAAGCGTAGGAACTAATTCAACAGTTTTAAATACCGAAAAAAACACTAATTTTAATAGTTTTTGCTTAATTACTAAAAAACTGCTGAACCAATTTCTATGAAATGGATGTGGTACCAATCCGAGAGTAAGCTCTTTAATTTAACACCAAAACCAAATTAATCGGCTGTATAGTTTCGGAGTAATCGGTGTACATACATAAAAAAAAAAAAAATACATACGCGTCGAATTGATAACCTCCTCTCCTTTTGGAAGTCGGTTAAAAAGTAAGTTGATTTGCACTTTTTTCAGTTAAGAAAATAAATAAATCAGTCGTATTCATAGCTTTCAGATTTATTTGAAATACATATATTTTTTTAATTGTAATATCATATGTTCAAGCTCTTTTTTTTTTGCACTTTCGTAACGTGCAATGTATTTATATGTGACAGTTATGACAAAAATTTACGAAAAGTCCTTTTCTAGGTTATTGTGAAATAAATTGCTTTTAAGCGATAAATAACATCATTTTTATTTTATTATTATAATACTTGTAATGTCTATGTACAGAAAGAAATAATTTCCTTAATAGTTCATCAAAATGTTATTTATAGTATGCGATATACAATAAATCTTTTTTCATATAAATTAAATCAACAAATATTATTATGCATATTATGATATCATAAATACCAAAATACTATGCAATTTCCCATATTTAGTACCCTCACATTCTATCAAATATATACAAAAAATTTTAGCAAAATCCTTTAAAAAAATTTTCTACTTCATTTTTCCAAATTTTAAAGTGATTTTAACCAACAATATGAGGAAACAAAAATTCAGGCATAAATGGATTAACAAAAATGATTATATATAAGGTGATCAAGAAATAGGCTGCCTAATTCAGAGGGCTCTAGAATTCATTCTATTGGTCCAAATGAGTTCAAATTTGAACTACATATAATTTAAGTGATGTGCTTGGCACTTTTTTTTAAATTATAAGAATTAAAAATTCAAATTTCGAAAATAGAGGGTGCTGGTAATACACATAAGCCTTTTATTCGCTCTATAAATAATAAATAATAAGAATATTTCATATTGATTTACAGGGCAACACAAAAGCATTTCCATTGCATAACGGTATAGGCAAAAACATTGTTTGGGGCTCGTTTTAATTACATTAAACTATTTCTCCTTTAATAAAATTGATATATGTTGCTAAGGTTTACGTCAAATTACTTCCTGTGTAATAGAAAGCAGATATTATTTACAGGGACACACAAAATATTTCGACTACTATACTGTATCCGAAGTACTGTATACTATTACACCAAAATCTAATATTTTTAAATTTTCTTTATAGTACGAAAGCACCTCCTTTTCTACGCTTGACGCGTAATTTTTGTCTTGTTCTATTCTAAAGTAGACAGTTATGTAAAATTTCTTGCAGTAAAAATATATTTATTTCGTGTTTATACGTCAAATACAGTACTAAATATTTATTAATTCATTTTTTATACTATATAATTTAAAAACAATTAGATAGGGACAATATAAATTTCCGTTCAGAATAATCAGTAACAAAAAACAAATATATTGTTCTATCCTAATAAAAAATAATTCACTCTTAAATATGAAACTAAAGAATGATATTCAATAGCTATTTTAAACGTAACAATTGAATCACTTTTTGAAGTGCTAGTTTAGAATATCCTAAGCCGCTATTAATTCTAACTACGCTCTTTAGAAAGTTGTAAATGTATGTTCAATAGCACACCTGGCATTCGATCTAAATTATAGATTTGGAATAATTATTTTAGAATTTCTACTCTATTGGTTTATCGATTGCTTCATTACAATAAGTGAAGCTGTTTCATTGTAATTATTTTGAACGTTGCTTTGATGTAAATGGAGTGCAGATAAAGAGATATAAAATGTGTTTACTTTAGTCATTTTCACTTTCATCTATCTTTGCAAAAAAGTGTTGGATTTTAATTTTGGTCTTCACGGATTTAAACGTTTTAGTGGTTAAAGAGAGCAAAACATATGTTTTTTACAAAATGTCTTTGAGTTTGTCTGTTTGCGTATCTGTGTGCAATACAAATTTTAAAGGCGCTTTATCTTAAGAACGAAAGAACGGAATTTAAAAAGACATTTATTCGGTTAGGCCATGTTATAGGTTGATGCTGTTTGGTGTAAATCACCGCTCTATGCTACATTTTCCACGATTTCTGCAAGAGATATATCTCAAGTTTCTTATTACGTTAGATTCAGTTAGCCTTTGCTATTATTTTGTGCGGTTTTTTGAGCGTAAATTTTCCAATAGGTGGCATTGCTACCTGCATTATTCATTATTATCGCGATAGCTGTATGTCTAGAGCTAATGTACAAATATTTTCATCAAATTTCTGAATTAGTTAGTTCTTGCTATAAACCTTAAATGTTTAGGTTTTAGTGTAAATCGTCTCAGTGAGTTCATGATATAAATGGGTCCTGATTAGTTTTTGGTGTAAATTGCTGAAGAGTTGGTGCTGCTATGTTGAAATTTTTACTGACTCCATGATAGTTCTATCTCAAAAATTAAAGCACGGGTTTTCATAAAACTTCAGATTCAGTTAGACATTAACTTAAGGTGTTACTGATTAGAATTTGGTGTAAATCACCTTACAGATGGCTCTTCCATACCGAATTTTTTGGGAAGTATTAAAATGTAATAGGTAGAAGAAAGTTTGAAATTGCTAAATCCGAATAGTTAAATAATTGGACAAAGGGAGGGAGAGAGATATAAATATTCATGTTAAGTATATGCGTTAAAAACATTACCTTGATAATTATTAATTTCACAAAAAAATCAATTTATTAAAAATTAAAATTACTGATAAAGAAATTACAGGATTCCAAAGTTTTTCACAAATGAGAATTAATTTTTTGTCCTGTGTTTTCCTTTTAAATTTGAGACCAGTACATACGAAAAACTCAAAACTGTGACTATGTCCTTCAAATTGAGAAATTCATCAATTAATCCATTTGTAAGTCTTTTTGAAGGTCAAACAAACTCTTTAAAGCATAAATGTTCGTATTATTATTTTTTTTTGTATAAATCACTTTATTATTAGCATATGAAAATGTTTATTTTTGCTTTTTAACTGTTATACATTTTGTGAATTAAGTAATTTATTTATACGCGAACCAAAGGCATTTAGTAATAGCAAATATGAAAAAGATACTAGCTAAGCATCTGAATGTAACAATCGTGGTATGCATTTTTTATTTAATAGTATGCTTCGGCTGAAGTGATTATTTTTCTTCGCGTAGTAAACATATATATATTATTATATGACCCAAATGTGTTTAATTATTTTCTACACAAATTGCAATATTTATAAAATTTCAAAAGAAAGTGTTATCCGCATATTTACTGTCGATTGTAAATTTAGAAAAAATGTAGTTCCAAATTAAGGGCAAAATAAACTCAAAAAATAAGAATTAGGCCAATGCATGCTTCTTAATCCGTAGCCATCTAAGTACGGGCTTGGCGCTGAGACAGAAAAATGACAGATATTGCATTTGATTTTTAAGCTATTGCATAGCTTTTATCGCGGGCTTTGAGCGCGGCGACCGAATCCAAAAATTCCGTAACGGGAAATATCCTAACACATCCGTAACGAAAAAAACCTAACACTCGGCTAACATCGTTTCAGCTCGGCAGACTTCGGCATGGTATCATTCGGTAGACTTCGGCAGACATTGACGCGGTATTTTTCAGATATTTAGAGGATATCAAGTCTCAAACTTATATTTCTTATTTCATTTACTATAAATCTATAGTTTCAATAATAAAGATTCCTGTTAGAATGTGTATAGAAAAGAATAGTCTTAAAATAAAACAAGGTAGGATAATGTAGCTTTTGGTGATTGGAGACCCGCCCAATGGTGAGGATCGAAAAATTTTAAATGCTTATAACTCGCAATCTAATTTTCGTAGCGCGGCCAAATTTTGTTTGATAATTTATTATGAAACAGTGTTAATTTTTGGTGACAGGAGACCCCCACGGTGAGGGTCGAAAAAGTTAAAATGCTTATAACTCGCGGTCTAATTTTCGTAGCGCGGCCAAATTTTGTTTGATAATTTATTATGAGACAGTGTTAATTTTTGATGACAGGAGACCCCCCCCCCATGGTGAGGGTCGAAAAATTAAAAATGCTTATAACTCGCGATCTAATTTTCGTAACGCGACCAAATTTTGTTTGGTAATTTATTATGAGACAGTGATAATTTTTGGTGACAGGAAATTCCCCATGGTGAGGGTCGAAAAATTTAAAGTGCTTATAACTCGCGATCTAATTTTCTTAGCGCGGCCAAATTTTGTTTGGTAATTTATTATGAGACAGTGTTACTTTTGGTGACAGGTGACCCTCCCCCCCACGTTGAGGGTCGAAAAATTTAAAATTCTTATAACTCGCGATCTAATTTTCGTAGTGCGGCCAAATTTTGTTTGGTAATTTATTATGAAACAGTGTTAATTTTTGGTGACAAAAGACTCCCACGGTGAGGTTCGGAAAATTTAAAATTCTTATAACTCGCGATCTAATTTTCGTAGTGCGGCCAAATTTTGTTTGGTAATTTATTATGAGACAGTGTTAATTTTTGGTGACAAAAGACCCCCACGGTGAGGTTCGGAAAATTTAAAATGCTTATAACTCGCGATCTAATTTTCGTAGCGCGGCCAAATTTTGTTTGGTGATTTATTATGAAACAGTGTTAATTTTTGGTGACAGGAGATCCTCCCCCACGGTGAGGGTCGAAAAAGTTAAAATGCTTATAACTCGCGATCTAGTTTTCGTAGCGCGGCCAAATTTTGTTTGGTAATTTATTATGAGACAGTGTTCATTTTTGGTGACAGGAGACCCCCCACGGTGAGGGTCGAAAAATTTAAAATGCTTATAACTCGCGATCTAACTTTCGTAGCGCGGCCATATTTTGTTTGGTAATTTATTATGAGACAGTTTTAATTTTTGGTGACAGAAGACCCCCCAAGGTGAGGGTCGAAAAATTTAAAATGATTATAACTCGCGATCAGTTTTCGTAATGCGGCCATATTTTGTTTGGTAATTTATTATGAGACAGTGTTCATTTTTGGTGACAGGAGACCCCCCACGGTGAGGGTCGAAAAATTTAAAATGCTTATAACTCGCGATCTAACTTTCGTAGCGCGGCCATATTTTGTTTGGTAATTTATTATGAGACAGTTTTAATTTTTGGTGACAGAAGACCCCCCAAGGTGAGGGTCGAAAAATTTAAAATGATTATAACTCGCGATCAGTTTTCGTAATGCGGCCATATTTTGTTTGGTAATTTATTATGAGACAGTGTTAATTTTTGGTGACAGGAGATCCCCCCATGGTGAGGGTCGAAAAATTTAAAATGCTTATAACTCGCGATCAATTTTCGTAGTGCGGCCAAATTTTGTTTGGTAATTTATTATGAGACAGTGTTAATTTTTGGTGACAAAAGACCCCCACGGTGAGGTTCGGAAAATTTAAAATGCTTATAACTAGCGATCAAATTTTCGTAGCGCGGCCAAATTTTTTTTGGTGATTTATTATGAAACAGTGTTAATTTTTGGTGACAGGAGACCCCCCCCCCCCCGGTGAGGGTCGAAAAAGTTAAAATGCTTATAACTCGCGATCTAATTTTCGTATCGCGGCCAAAATTTTTTTGATGATTTATTATTAGAGAGTGTTAATTTTTGGTGACAGGAGACCCCCCCCCCCCCCACAGTGAGGTCGAAAAATTTTAAATGTTTATAACTCGCGATCAATTTTCGTAGCACGGCCACATATTGTTTGTTAATTTATTATGAGACAGTGTTAATTTTTGGTGACAGGAGATCCCCGATGGTGAGGGTCGAAAAATTTAAAATGCTTATATCTCGCGATCTAATTTTCGTAGTGCGGCCAAATTTTGTTTGGTAATTTATTATGAGACAGTGTTAATTTTTGGTGACAAAAGATCTCCACGGTGAGGTTCGGAAAATTTAAAATGCTTATAACTAGCGATCTAATTTTCGTAGCGCGGTCAAATTTTGTTTGGTAATTTATTAAGGTATTGCGTAGCTTTTATCGCGGGCTTTGAGCGCGGCGAAAGAATCTAGAAATTCCGTAACGAGAAAAAAACCCCTAACACTCCGGCTAACATCGCTTCAGTTTGGCAGACTTCGGCACGGTATCCTTCGGTAGACTTCGGCAGACATTGACGCGGTATTTTTCAGATATTTTGAGAATATCAAGTCTCAAACTTATGTTTTTTATTTCAGCTACCATAAACGTATAGTTTCAATGATAAAAATTTCTGATTAACCTACATGTATTGTAAGATAATAAAAATATTTTAAACGATTTATCTTTTATTGAACTAATTCTCATTAGTTCAATAAAAGAAAAAAAAATTGTTATCGGTCATCACACTCAAAAAGTGTAACTTGAATTAATATCAAAGACAAAAAAAAAAAAAAAAAAAAAAAAAAAAAAAAAAAACCCAGTATAAATAAAAAATTAATAAATAATTGTAATTGCATAAGTTGATAAAAAAATCCTATGCAATAGCTTTACCGCGGCAGTCCCCGAGTGCCACACGTATTTTTTTTTTCTGCGCTTGTATAATCATCGAAATTTTAACATCAATCATTTCTAAAAGATCTTAAAAAAAATCAGTAAACGTAAACATCCGTTAATCTGGCAATATAAGATACGCCATGCTGGATGATCCGATATGACTTTTGGAAACCTAAATGAATCAAGAACAAATAAAAGAACGATTTTAATCAGATTTGGATGACTCGACAGAGATGATTTTGCCATATGTGTCCATAATGCAAAATGTTACCCATCCAACAACCACCAAAGACGGGGGTCTGATGAAAATGATGTGGACGAGACAAAAAACATCAGATGGAATTAGATAGTTCATGTCTTGAATCCTTTTATCACGGTTTCTAAATCCAGACGTTTGCTCTCCGTTGCGATTACTACAAAACTCCACATCATAGAAACGATTTCATAAAGAAAAACAGAGAGAAGTTTACTACAAAGCAAACTGATATTTGATATTTGTATGAGATGCAGGGATGTAATTGAGGATATACGGGGGTATTAGCGTATACCGTCTGAATTTTTTTTAAGGAACACCATATAGCCTCTTTTTCTCAAGAAAGCTATAGTGCATACATTCTAGGGCAGTGTTGGGTATGAACGCGCTCACTGAACGAAAACTCACGAGTTTCGTTCACTATTTGTGAACTTTGAACTGAACTTCGCTCACTATTTTATAAACGAGTTTGAACTGAACGGAAACTCAAAAAATAGTCGAGTTTGAACGAAATTTACGTTCAAATTTACGTTCAATTTTTTTTATAATTTATTTAAAATTTTTTCCAGACCTTAGTACACTTTTTCCTTCTTTCAAATGCCATTTAGAGGCCTACACGAGCCTCAGGACAGGTTAAGTCTGGATATCACTTCTCTGGGTAGTATCCTAATCTTACTTCTTCTGAAGATTCGGGTCGCGCCGAACCGGACCTGGGCTGTATACAATTTCGCCGAAAATAGATATTTACAGTAAACTCTCTGTACAAGGTGGACTGTACACAGTCCACCTTGTACAGAGAGTGAAAACACCACCACCAGGCGGAAATATGTCTAAATCGGAAAGATTTTAAAGAAATCAGAAAGATTTTAAAAGAAAGCATAAACATCGCAGCCTACAGCACTTCTGCATAAATGGAGATTATAAACAGACTAAGGTAAGATTTTTTGGCCAGAAATCTACCCTAAGGGTAAAAATCAATGTCCTGTAGAAATGTACTCGGGGTAGATCTGTACGGGCCCGGGCTTGGCCCGTGGCCCGTACCCGGCATGGCCCGCGGGCCGGGCCGGCGGAATCGTTTCAAATTTTCTAACGGGCCGGGCCGGCAGATTTAGAATAGTTTTTTCAACGGGCCGAGCCGACAAACAACATAAACGGGCCGGGCCGGCAAAAAAATTGAACGGGCCAGACGGGCCGGGCCGATAAAAAAATTTCCGGGCCTGCCGGCCCGCTCTGAAGATTTAAGCAGAAACGATAAAATATGAGCTATTTTTGACGAAAATGGTTTTAACGAGAATAAGTATAAATGTGGCCATACTAGTTTGACAGCATCAATAGAAAAATGCACAGTGTATTAGCATCGGAGAATTACATTATGTGTAACCCGTTTTAATATTTTTTTTAGCTGACTCATGCCGGTCTGAGATCACACTTGCATTATTTTTCTACATATAGACTGGCCGGACGGGTACTAGACTTAATTATTGGCAGAAAATATGATTTGTAAAATTATTAACAGCGATAAAGAACTTATGTTAGCTTAGTCTTAGGATATATACTTCTTGATGATTTTTAAATTAATTTCTCAATAATGCGAAAGTTTGACACATTTTCTGATTAATTTTAAATTGTAAAAGTATAAAAATGATAAGCCTAACTATTGAAGGGATTTGGAATAGAATAGCGTTTTTCATTTTTGGTAAATAAAATACTTGTATAACCTTGTTGAGATATAATAGTTTCTCAAATGATTGCAGGTTTTTCTCCCTTCCCTTGCTATTGCTTCGGGAAATTATATTCAAAACGCTAATTATGACAGTATTTTATTTGTTTGCCGTATTCTTAAATTGCTTGTATCAAAAAATGGCTTGTATCAAGTCCCGAACGTGCCGGATTAGAGGATGTTTACTATAATGTTGGATAATTAATGAAGAAAATACTATTGTCAAATTCGATGGCCTGTACAAACTCTGAAAAAAAAATTAGTCTCCGATCAACGTCTTTTTTATTTCACTGCCTAGTAGTTTGAGAGCGGCGGTGTAGTCACCAAATTGTCGCAAAAAAATAAAAATAAAACAATAAGTGAACAACAAAACTAAATTTTGTAAAGCTGTTAAAATTTCTACCTTAACAAACGAATCTGCTAAAACTAGAGTTATCTTACTAAAATTTTATTTGCAACCTAGTTGCAGTTAGAAAAAAAAAAAAAGAAAAAAAAAAAAAGAACTAGGAATCCGAGTTTTCTAAAAAAGTTTCAGTAACCTTACAGATTTTTTGATTTTCAATGCAAATCTGTGTCACTTACATAAAATTTTGCTGTTGTATTAAACAAAAAGTTAGACGAATCCCAGTTTCCAAGAAAACTTTTAGTAACTTTAAAGATTTTTTTTACAGTGTAGGCCCACATGCTACGGAAAAAATGTCAATCTTGCGAAACAAGTGATTCTTTATGGTATGAAGATTTTTGCTGTATACGCAAGCGTTTTTAAAAATAACCTTTTTTTTAAAAAAGAAAGAGATTTGTATAAATCGTGTATTTTAATGTAAAATCCAGATTGGTAATTCTAATTATGAAAATAATTTTGGATAGTTTTTTAATGAATAATGAAATCGAAACACTATATCTCTGCTAAGAGATTAGGAATTTCAATTTGCATGTTAAATGACTCGTTTATTTATTGGTAAACACTTACCTAAATTTAAATGAATCATTTAATGCTAGATAATTTGAAATTTTAACAGGTCATTTAACATTAAAATTATTTCGCTACAGTTAACTGTTGTAGTCATCGCACTCTGACTAATTCATAAAGTCAAGTATATTTAAAAAAACATGAATTATGATATACTTTTTATTTTCGCAATAATGGTCTTATTTTCATTAAGTAGTTTATTAGTTATTTCAAATTTAAATTTACTTTTTATTAAAACATTAATATTTATGCAACTTCAGACTTTAATAAAATAGTAAAATACAATGCAAATACAAATATTATTTACTATGGAGCATTTTTACTGTTTTTTCTAAATCAAATGAATATTATTTATATCTTTATTTACAAAAAAAAGTTTGTGGTAAATATGATTAAATATATCTCGTCAACTAATTATTCAATCGATTTCCTTATTTATGAAAAATTTATGTTTTTTTATTGACATTTTATGCACTTCTTAAAATAAACAATTTCGAAAAATTTTATATATCTTTTGCAGACCGAATATTTCGAGAGGCCGAATTAAAAATATTATTTTTTAATCATCTAGAACAGCCTCTTTTATCAAAATTTAATTTTTTTAATTAATTTTCTTAGCTGTTATAAAAATGAATATTTTTGCTTCATTTTTTCCACATTCATTAGAATATACTACATAAAACAGTGCATTGGTTTTTAGATGCATTGAATTTTATATTTAATATGAATTTTTTTTATCTCGTGTGTGTTAAAAAAGGAAATAAATTCAACAAACTCCCAATTTAACCCTTCACTGCACCGTGGCCATATCTGGCACATACCTAAAAGCACTGTAATTTTTATTATGTGCCATGAATTTGGTCAATATAGTCTCTTTCTCTGATCAAGACAGGTCCAAAGAATGGAATTACATTTATTTTGTCAATGTCAGACGGCTGCATTCGATAAAAATTAGAATATGTTCTTCGTAAACAAAACAAATTTCAATCAAGTTATTAAGGCAAAATTCGTTTTGATTATTTTTACTGAATACTCAAAAATATTTATATAAAGCACGTTACATATTGGAGATAAAATTTATTCATTTAAGCTCATTTATTTGCAAAATATAGCAATACAATATTTTAAAACCCTAATTGTGTTCATAGGGTAACATGCATTAAAATAATAAATTTTAGCTGAAAATTTTATTTTATTTTATTTTTTTACTATTTTGCCCATTATTAGATCGATATGTAGATTTCAAATAATTTGTTCCATAAAAATAGAAAAAATCGTGAAGTGAAGAATTAAATATTAAATAATAAATAAATAACTATAAAATTGAATATTAAATCCATGCATAAAAATATTAAATACACTATGGAGAAGAGGTAAAAATATCCAAACCTCTATCTAAAAAAGAATTACTTAAAAAAACAATATTTTGAGAACAAGCAATTTAAAAAATATGAACAGGGAAAAAAATCAGTTTAAAGTTTTCATTTTTATGGATAATTGCGCTGGATATATTAAAAAAATTACAATACCTCGCGATATGATTGTCATATAGGTAAAAATGAGTCGTCAAAATATTAAAAACTAAAGAAGTTTTCAGTTAATGTTATATATATATATATATATATATATATATATATATATATATATATATATATATATATATATATATATATAAGATTTGAAAGTAGTGTGTCGAGCGACCGGTATACCTGCAGCATTAAGCGTCCAGAATGCTTGTTTATCATCACCAGTAAAATTTAACAGTAAAATTTGCTAATTTAATCAGAATATTTACCCAATTCAATAAACAATTTTTTTAAATTAGTGACCAAAAATTAAAAATTTCTTAAAAGTCTCCCGTCGTTAATATTGTGTTTGAACAATGTGTAAATTTTATTTTAAAGCAACTGCATGTATCTGTACTACTAAACTTGTTTTATCTTTAATAAAGAATATGGAAATAAATACTAAAATCAATTCCCTTGTTTCTAAAAATGAGAAAATAATATTCGCATTCGCCAAAGGGTTTCTTACAGTAATCTTTTTCCCATTTGTTACAAATAGATTAATCTATCCGCGTATATTTTCTTCCCAGTCTTATAGGATTTCGGAAGAAAATGTACAAATCCGCATGGCATGAATTATTATTTTCAGATTCATCTCGATACAGGTGTTAAATAATGAATATATCTTAAGCTACATTTATCCATTTGAAAACATTGCACACATTTAGTAACATTTATAAGATGATCTCCCAGAATAAAATAATCTTGAATCGTATGCTTATATTTATAGCAATAGAAATAATTTTACATTTATTAAAATACTATAATGAAAAATTTTATTGTTATATAAATACGAAAAAAATAAAGTTTCAAAAAAGAAACATTTTTTAAACACTTAAACAAAATCTTAAGTATTTTAAATACATCTACAGTCTGTAGAAGAAAAATTACTATATATTTTAATCAGTATACTGTAAGAGAAAAAAAGGAGGTGTTTCAGGTAAGGGGGGAGGCCTGGAAAATGCTGCATTCCTTTTATTTCATAATTTTTAAGTCATAATAGAATTTTTATATTATAAAGGATATTTTAATTTTTATATTTATTTTTGTATTTTTTTTTTGTTTTGTTATGTTTAAGTATTTTTTATTTTTTTATGTTTATTAAAATATTTTCAGTTTGCTTTGCTTATTAAAAAACTGACATTTTTGTTATTATATATTTTTGAATGCAGGTTTGGCAGGCGTTCAGAAACCTGAAACAATTCAAACTTTTTGAAAAAAGGGGGGTGGGGTTTAGTCTCGTCTATCCTCCCTCTGATGAGAACGGACTCTTTTTTCTTGCATGTATCTTGTTTATAGTTAATTGTTTATTGTTAATTGTTCACTTTTAGATATCCACTCTATCCTTGAGTTTTTAAACTTGCATTTTAAAATATGAAATATAATTTATAGCATTATTTATGAGCTGCTTTAGCGCCAATGGTGCTGCAATTGTTCATGTTGAATTGAAACTATACATGTATATATATGTGTTGTAAATTTGTGCACACTGTTATTTATTTTTAATTATAATCATATCATTTATTGACCTATTTACCATTAAAAATTTTTCTAGAGATAATTTTAAAAGAAAATAAAAAATACCTGTTACTA
The DNA here is from genome assembly GCA_964019185.1 of Maratus speculifer. Taxonomy (NCBI): domain Eukaryota; kingdom Metazoa; phylum Arthropoda; class Arachnida; order Araneae; family Salticidae; genus Maratus; species Maratus speculifer. The sequence goes on along the minus strand of OZ025291.1, from coordinate 35,124,353 downwards.
GGTCTTTTGTGCATACTATAACATTATTTAAGATATCTTATTTATACTAAATTATTCAAAATTAAATAAGTAGCAATATTTTTAAAATGTGTATTTTTCGACATAAGAAATTGTTAAATATCCGAATAAAAAGTATACTTATAGTAAGAAGTGGGGGTTTTCCGGATTGCTTTTTACAAAATGATTGTTCCTTTAAAAATCTTTAAACAGTACACCAAAATTAATTACTTTAAAATCATTAATAAAAATTCCTTAATTTTTAATTTAATTTAATTCAATTTTTTATTTCTTTAATTCTTTTTTGCATTAATTGTATATTCACGAGTGTACCTGTGCTTAAACATTATGCACATGTTTTATTTTTGACAAAAAAAAAAAAAAAAAAAAAAAAAAAAATTATCAAAGAAAATATTTTGAAACATGTAGTAAAGAAAAGATATATGAAACCAATATGTTTAACATTGTGTAAACAGGAAAATCTGAATATACAAGAAATACTATTTTATACTGTTTGAAAATCAAAAATAAAAATTAGTTTTCGTTACAGCTTCTGTTTAGTTCAGCTCACCTGATAATTCTATTTGTGTTGAAAAGGTCATATTGATAAAATATAACTGAAGCGTTGAAGTATTGTTTCACTGTTTTGCACAAAATCAATGCGATACTAAAATAAGACTGTCATCTGCTAAAATAAAGTTTTGTTTTATCGTTTATTTCTAGTTATATACAAAGCAACTGATAATGCAGTTCACGAAAATTAGTCGGCTGTGAATAGATCTTCGAATATTGGAGAATAGTCAGATTGCATTAGGAAATGGCAAACTAGATTTTTCCATTATTATTATTCAGTGTTATCGAAAGCAGCATACTGAATAAGTAAAAAAAAAATATTTTGGTTAAATTTTGTCTAAGTAATTTACTTTTTAAAACTTTTTTAAATATTTTGCTTGGAGAAAAGAAAAATTGAAGTGCAACTAAGAGAAATTTGTTTATATAAAATTTAGATTTCGTGTTTCGGATAAGAATACTACATTAACAAAATGTAACATTGCAATTAAATACAGTATGTGCAACGTTCGTACGATGTCGTTATTTTCCAGATGAAATATTAGTATTTTTGTGTTATGGAAAAGTAAATTTATAGGCACATTTAAATAATATACAGCCATACAAAAAATAAATACAATAAACCCCATTCGAGTGAAAAAAATTCCAGAGCCAGGAATCGAATCCGGGCCACAGCATTCCAGGCTATTGGATAAAGAGGATAGAGTGACAGCCTGTGGTGTTATGGTCCCGGTTTCAATTTCTGGCTCTGACTAATTTTTCACACCAGTTGGGTTTATTGTATTTATTGTTTGTATGTCTGGATATTATTTGTATGTGTCTTTATGATATGAATGCAGATATTGTTTGTGAGTGCATGTGTGTTTTTAAGCATAAATCTAGTTCAATGCACAAAATTTTTACTTACTTATTCACAAATTTTCTGTAAAAAAAGATACAGAAGGATTTTCTGGTTTGAAAATTCCAGGACCCTTACTGATCAAGATATATGGTTTGTATTTTAACATTTTAGATATTTCTTTACTCAGAAAACATTTGGAAACATAAAAAAAAATATTTATTAAAAAAATGAGCTGACTAATGCCTAAATTTATTTAATCGGTATTTCCAAAATTTTTTATGAGATATTTAATAAGTGTAATCTATCCGTGTTTAAGTATTTTGTTAGAAGCTGGATTGTGAAATTTTTAGGCACTATTATTTCTGAAAAATAAAGCAAAGTTCTATGAAACTAATTTGTTACACTTTTAAACTTTTTTTGTGAAATAACAGATAATCTACGGATAATCCATGATTTTAAGTTTAATGTAAAGTTAAAGAGATAAAAATAGAAATTCTGTTAATTTATAAAGAAGTTTAAAAAAACATTAAAAAAAGGAAGTTATTCGGCAAATTTACAATAGACTATGTAAATTAAAATCGATAAAAATATTCAAGACTGTAAATTTATTTTTAATGATAACAATTTAATTTAGCTTTAAAAATTTTATAAACAATCCTATCTTCAATGAAAATGAAAGAATTTGAATTCGTTAAGTAAATTTAAACTGCTGTATCATTTAAATTTGCACAGTTTATTTCTAGTTGACCCGGGAACTTTTTGCAATGGAAGAATACCTTACTGACTGAGCTATAGAAGCTGTCGTTCTTTTGTTCAAAATATCCTTTTATGACGAAACATGGAAAAATCTATAGAGATTTTCAAAGATTTCGTTTCAAATATGTTTGTTGAAAATTTGTAAAAGGTTATTTTAATTTATATTAGGCCTATACATAATACCTATTAATATTTCAATCATTTTAAATTTTCTTAACTAGTTCATGTAATAAAAGAATGAATAGATTTTTCTCTCAATAAAAAATTTGAATCCAATTTATTTTTCACAACAATAATGTTAAAGAGAATTTTCTAAAATTGTGGCCCACAGCTTAATTTTTAATTCACTATAATTTAAGACGATTTTTTAGTAAGAAGTTAATGAAAAAAAAAAAAAAAAAAAAAAAAAAAAGAAAAAACATGTAATTTTTTATTCAAATATAAGTTTTGGCATTTTCAGTATTTTATTCACTTTGTGTAACATATTTTTAGAAGATTAATATATTTTTAATAAAAAAAAAAAAAAAAAAAAAAACGAATTGTATAATACTGACATATGATAAAGGAAAAGTTGCAAATTGATTGTAGATAAAAATCCTCACTAATTCCAAGAATTTTTTTTCTTTCACTTATTAAATATTCTAACTTGAAAAAAAATACATAAATAGTAAACCAAATTTTAAATTAAAATATAATAATAAGTACTTCAAACAAAATACATTTCTAGTACAATTACAACGTAAACTTATAAGTGTGTACTTTGAATTGTAAGCTTTAACAAAGATAATAATATCTTTAAATAGGGACACGGAAATTCCTACAGGGAATTAGATACAAATTAAGGAAAATGTTTTTAAAATTATAACAAAAAAACTCAATCAAATGCATTTAACCGAAAACTAGAGTAAATTTACAGAGTCACGCCTTTTTTTCTGTGTTTTTACAGACATTTTCTACAGTGTATCTATAGTAAAGAATCAGAGTATTCGTGATTTCTTCATTTATTATACATTGATTGGTTTTAAATAATATTAATTATTTATTTAAGTTTAATAAGATTAAAAAAACTCTTAAGCATGGTCTTATAATATATCCCATTAAAACATCTTATTTTTTTTTTTTTTATCGCAATTCCTTTTTATTCTCCTTTTATTGTGTTCTTAAAAAACTTCCTACATAATAAAATATTTATAGCAATTTTTCGGCATATATTAGTTTAATCAGCCTCAAAAATCTTTTAATAAGTTTTGGTGCACATCAAATGACAGCAATTAAATAAGCGCACCATTATTCACGAAAGAATATAACGATTCTCCCTAGACTAATGATAGCAATACATACAAATTTTGGAACCTTAAGTAAACAGAAATTGACCTATCTCAAATTTGGTAATCCTTTAACGCGAAACTTTATCACATAGCCTGAGACACGTCAAATTCAACAAGTAAATTTAAATAGTTTTCTTATTGCTTATAAACATGTGAAAATTAAGCCAACGGGCTCTAATCATTTTTATAGGTTGACTGGTTGCATCAGTTGTTGATAAGACCTACAATTATACTCTAATATATATATTGTTACGAATTTTGTAAATAATTAGTGTTTGTACTGTAAAATAATGTAAATAATCTTATTAAGCTCCATTTCTTTACTAATATTAGTTTTATTACATTGTCTCTGTTATCAAGCAAACTTGTCTATTGTTTTCAGTGAATGTGTATGACAGATTGGCGAAATATTAGAGAAATCGCCAAGTTTGTCGCCAACTTGGCGATATCTCTAATATTTCGCCAATCTGTCAAACACATTCACTGAAAACAATAGACAAGTTTGCTTGATAACAGAGACAATGTAATAAAACTAATATTAGTAAAGAAATGGAGCTTAATAAGATTATTTACATTATTTTACAGTACAAACACTAATTATTTACAAAATTCGTAACACTACCCCCTCCTCAAAGACTGCACGTCCCGGGCAGTGCAAACCCTGAGTTAGAGGAAAACACTTAAAATAAACAAACAAATAAATAAATAATAACAATAATAATAAGATTTACATAAATAAGAATTAATTACTATTTACTTATTTACAAAAAGTGACTTTCATGACCATGGTCTGAAATTCAAGTTTCGAATTTCTAATCTTTTTCTCCAAAATAGGGGGCTAGCCGGTTATAATGTATGACCTTGGGCTTGGTGTGTGGCGATTTTCGTATGCGTACGACGACGTCATTCAGCCTGTTGACGACTGTGTAAGGACCGTCCAGTTTCTTTGTAATTTTGGCGACAGTCCCTAACGACGTATCGGATTCCACAACCAAACTTTGTCACCTTCGTTGAACTCATGTCCTGTTGCCTTTGTGTCGTACCGTGTCTTCATCTTTTCCGTTGCCAGTCCGATTCGGTTCCTCGCTAGACGATGAATCTCCTCAATCCGTGCCTGGAGTTCACCCACGTATTCTTCAGGCGACAAAGGAGAGTCAGGAGGACGGCCAAACAAAAGATCCGCAGGCAGACGAAGATCACGACCAAAGAGCATGTGAGAAGGGGAGTAACCAGTGGCCTCATGAGTGGCACTCCTGTAGGCAAGCAGGAAAAGAGGCAATTTCTTGTCCCAGTCCTGTTGGTCTCTAAACACCAGGAGAGAGAGGCTATTTAGGATGGTACGATTGAACCGCTCCACCATGCCGTCCGATTGAGGATGTAGAGGTGTAGTTCGAGTTTTGTCCATGCCGAGTAGTCCGCACATTTCCTTAAACACAGCCGAATCAAAGTTTCTTCCTTGATCGGAATGGATTTGAAGAGGAACTCCGTATCTGGAAACCCAGTGTTGAACTAGTATGCTACGGTTACCGCCGTATGCTACGGTTACGGAATCTGCTACGGTTACCGCCTCTTGATTAGGAATGGCATAGGCTTCAGGCCACTTAGTGAAGTAGTCCATGACAACGAGGATGTACTTATTGCCATCAGATGTTCTAGGAAGTGGACCCAGGATGTCTAGAGCAATTCCTTCGAAAGGAGCTCCTACATTATAACGTTGCAATCGCCCACGGGTTCGCCTCTTAGGACCTTTACGTGCTACACAGGTGTCACAAGTTCGACACCACTTCTCCACGTCACTGCGAACATTATTCCAGTAGAAACGCTCTCGAACCTTTTGCAGGGTCTTCATTACACCAAAATGACCTCCTGTGGGACTACCATGCAGTTCTTGAAGGACCATAGAAATTCTCGACTTAGGGAGTAGTAGTTGCCATCTACATGTCTTTCCATCGTCAGACTCCCATTTTCGGTACAAGATGCCGTTCTTCAAATGTAAGGAATCCCAGAGAGCCCAATAACGTTTAGTCGTAGGATGGTAATGGGCCATGTCTTGCCAGCTGGGCTTCCTGTTGGACTCCTCTTTCAGCTCTAGAATTGGCTTAATTTCAGGATCAGCAAGCTGATCTTTAAGCAGGCTCTCGTCACTCCACGGATCTTGTGATGATGTAGACCCAGTTGTAACTTGTCTTACTATAGGACCTTTGACATTAAATTTCTTCTCAACCCGGTCGCAGTATCTACAATTCTCTGAGCAGGGTCTTCTTGAGAGAGCATCTGCATTTCCATGTGATGAGCCTTTTCGATGGCGTATCTCCATATCGTACTCTTGAAGCTTTTGTATCAACCTGGCTATCTGGCCTTCAGGGTTCTTAACATTCAATAGCCAAGTTAGAGAAGCATGATCAGTTCGGATCAGGAACTTTCGACCGTAAAGATAGTGATGAAAGTGGTCTATGGCTTTCACTACAGCAAGAAGCTCTTTTCTTGTTACGCAGTAGTTTCGCTCGGCCTTTGACAAGCATTTGCTGAAATAGGCGATAACACGCTCCTGGCCATCGATTTCCTGGGACAGTACAGCGCCAATGCTTTCGTTGCTTGCATCCGTATCCAGTATAAACTGTTTATCGATTTGAGGATATGACAGAATTGGAGTGGATGTCAAGGCCTCCTTAAGCTTTTCGAAAGCAGCGTCACATTCCTGTGTCCACATAAATTTTTGATTGGCTTCTGTTAATTTATGAAGTGGTCTTGCAATCATCGAGAAGCCTTTGACGAATTTTCTGTAATAGGTGCATAATCCTAGAAAACTTCGAAGCTGGTGAACATCTGCTGGACGACTCCAATTTTTCACAGCCGATATCTTCTCCGGATCAGTCCTAACTCCTTCCGCCGAAATGATGTGTCCAAGGTAGGCGACTTCATTGCGAAACAAACTGCACTTCGAAGGGCTTAACTTCAAATTAGCTTCCTTTAACTTTTGTAGCACCCGCCTGAGGTTGATCAGATGTTCATCAAAAGATTTTCCTATGATTATGATATCGTCTAAATAAACAAGACATGCCTCATATGACAGTCCCCGAAGAGCCGTTTCCATAAGGCGTTCAAAAGTTGTAGGTGCGTTACATAGACCAAAAGGCATTACCTTGAACTGCCATAATCCTTGTCCCGTTGTAAAGGCAGTCTTCTCGCGGTCGTCGGGATGGATATCTACCTGCCAGTAACCACTCTTCAAGTCTAAAGTCGAGAACCAAGTGTTGCCCGCAAGTGTGTCAAGAGTGTCGTCAATCCTTGGCAGAGGGTAACTATCCTTTTTGGTGACGTCATTCAGTCGGCGGTAGTCTACACAAAATCTTGTAGAACCATCCTTCTTTCTTACTAATACAATGGGAGACGCCCTTGGACTTGTTGATGGTTCGATGACGTCATTTTCTTCCATATTTTTAATTAAATTCTGCACCTCTTCTTGCTTGGCAAAAGGTAATCGTCTAGGGTGCTGTTTAATAGGAGAGTGATCTCCCGTGTCAATTCTGTGTTGTGCCATTTTAGTTCGTCCAAAGTCTTCAGATGTTTGGGAAAATAAACTTTGGAATTCTCTAATTAAATTTTCCGCAGCTTCCATCTGTTTTGGATCTATGTCTGTATTTTGTAATAAATCCTTGACTAAATTATCTGAAGATTTCTCAGAGTGTCTGGAATTTTGACTTATACACGTCACAGGAGCACATGACGCTATCACCTCTCCTTTCTTGATAGTTCTCGTCTTATCACTGATGTTAGCAATTCTGACTGGAATGGTCTTTTTCGAGAGGTCTACTACAGAAGAAGCCACCAATACTCCTGCTTGTGTACTATTGTCTTCTGGATAATCTATATGGCCAAATCGGTAATTAGTTTCATTTTTAATTACAGCTGGAACTGTAAATTCTGTTCTTGGATCTAGATTGATGTCTTCTTTGGCTATTACTGTTTGTTTACATTCAATTTCGTTATTTAATCCAAAAAGACTTATTTCTTCAAATTTTGAGAGCATTTTGTTATTTTTGAAATCAAGTTTGAAGCCAAATTTCTTCAGAAAATCTAGCCCGATTAAGCAAGGATCTGTTATGTCAGCCACATATGCCGTAAGATAATATTTCGTTCCACCAAAGTTGATGGTTAAATTGGCCTTTCCATATATGCCAATCTTGTCGCCCGTCACAGTTTGCAGGGTAACGCATGGTGGAGTCCAGATGAGTTTACATTTCAATTTTCGAGCCAAATCTTCTCTTATTATTGTCACATTGGCTCCTGTATCGACAATCATACGGCACTGAATTCCGTTAATAAAGCCTATCACATATAATTCATTATCACCGCCACTCATTTTTGATATCTGGAGGATCTTCAGGTGGGGCTTTTCATTCTCTGGCAACCTCCGCCCCGCGAGATGGCCAAAATTTAGTTTCCCTGCTGACTGTTTGAATTTATCTCACGTTCGTGGATTTTGGGGCAATTTCTTCGGAGATGTCCTGTATCACCGCATCCCCAGTACGTGAGATTCTGTCTTCTTGAGCTTGTTCTTCCATATTTTAAAGCTTCAATCTCTTGATTTAAATTCCTAATTTCTTTCAAGACGTCGCTTTCAGTGTCTGAGCTTTTGTTCATCGTTGCCCCTCGTGCTGAATGACGATCTCTTCGGCTGGCTTGTGTAGCTGCTTCCAACTTTAAGGCATATAGTAATGCAGCCTTTAAATCCTGTACATCTGCCATTCGTACCGCTCTCTGCACTTCTGGATCTTTTATTCCGTCAACAAAGTACTGCAATGAGAGCATTTCCCGTACATTTGTTGGGCAGTCGATGAAAGCTAAATTTGCCAGACGTTCTATTTCTGAGGCAAACTCTTGAAGGGTTTCACTCAATTTTTGATGGCGGCTCTTCATTTGTATTCTCGTATAATCCTTGAAGAATTTTTCTCCGAATCTCATTTCAAGTGCACAACTTAGAGTCTCAAAATTGAGTTGCGTCATATCGGGCAATGTTTGCAGCACGTCGGCGGCTTCTCCTCTCAAAGACGCTGCCAGTTGACAAGCTTTCACCTCGTCACTCCATTTGTTCGCTTCGGCTACAATGGTGAATTGGGTCTTGTAAACTTGCCAGGAACTCTTTCCGTCGTATGTCGACAGCTTAATGTGCACGGGAGAAGCAGGTGGATTCCTAAATTCTTCATAATTACCAATGCAGGATGAAAGCTTCTTCTCCATATCTTGTATTCTTTCCTCTATTTTACTCTTCATCTTCTTTTCAACATTGCTAACTTCATTCTGAATTTTCTCTTCTACTTCCGCCATTTTTCTTTCCATTTTCTCTTCAACATTACTAACTTCATTCTGAATTTTCTCTTCTACCGAATCTATTCTTCTCTCTACCGACGAGAACTTTTCTTCCAAAGTTTTCTTCATTTCTTCCTGGCTTTTATTAACTTCCTCCTTTAATTCTTCCATTCTCTCTTGGCTTCTTCTCATTTCTTCAGTCAACTCTTCTTGGCCTTTATTCATTTTTTCCGCCAACTCTTCTTGGCCTTTATTCATTTTATCCGCCAACTCTTCTTGTCCTTTATTCATTTTTTCTGCCAACTCTTCTTGGCCTTTATCAATTTTATTTGTCAACTGTTCCATTCTTGCTTCGTTTTCATTCATTTTATCCGCCAACTCTTCTTGGCCTTTCGTCAATTCTGCCTTTATTCCATTAATAGCTTCTAACAGTTCTTTCAGTTGTCCATCCATTGTTCTTGTTTTCGCCATAAGATCCCACTTCTGACACCAAATGTTACAGCGTATATTGGGTTCTTTTGATCTTATGGTTAGACAACTTCAAACTCTTGCTCTTAGAAAAGTAGAAAATAATTTATTTACAGACTTCAGAACAACAGATTCTTCGAAACTCACAAATATTACTGGATATTCAAAAATAACTGCTCAAATCTATCGTACAATTACAGCTTTAGACCCCAAAGACTCTTTATACAACGTCTCAACACTTAATAACATTCAAAACAACATAGATGAAACTCAAGCAAACTTGCTTACGCCTTGTTCACTCAATGACTGACTGGTAAATAATGACAACAACAGCTCGTATCGCTCTCCTTATATATAGTCTCGTAGCATGTGCTAGAAATTTCTAGAAAAACCTGGAAAACCACGGAACAACAAACAATGTATCAGTAGACCTAAGGGGGGTTACCATAAATAGGGAAGGGTTACCATCGCCAACAATCGCCAAGTTTGTCGCCAACTTGGCGATATATCGCCAAATTCGGCGACCAAAATTTGTCGCCAAAAGTGACGCCAACTTGGCGATATCTCTAATATTTCGCCAATCTGTCATACACATTCACTGAAAACAATAGACAAGTTTGCTTGATAACAGAGACAATGTAATAAAACTAATATTAGTAAAGAAATGGAGCTTAATAAGATTATTTACATTATTTTACAGTACAAACACTAATTATTTACAAAATTCGTAACAATATATATATATATATATATATATATATATATATATATATATGTGTGTGTGTGTGTGTGTGTGTGTGTGTAACTCTACAGAAGTAAATTAACAAAAATCTGTATGTGTAAAGATACATAATTAGTTTTTGTAAAGCTACAGATTTCTGCAGGTTTAGAAAAAAAATTACAATAATCTTACTAAAATTTTGCTTGTAACCCCCATTACATAAAGAGTTCTTGGCAACCCAGTTTCCTAAACCATTCTTAGTAACCTTACATATATTTTGATTTTCGGTGCAAATCTGTATCTGTTATACGAATTTTTATTGCTTCCGTTACAAAAAAATTTTAGGTACCCCAGTTTCTTAGAAAATATTTTGTAACTTTACAGAATTTTTTACAATGTATGCATATAATGATGACATAATAAATTTACCTGTAATGTCAATAAATGTGGTCCTTCTTTCAAACACACTCATCATTAAATTTAAATAGAAAAATGTTTGGCTTATTTAAATATATTTTTCACCTAGAAATTTCTATCATAAGTAAGGCAAAATTTTCTATTTTATGTATTTTTTCGTTTTTCGTTTTTCGTTTTCTTTTCTTTTTCTTTTTTTTTTTTTTTCTAAGACCTCAACCGATGCGCACGAACAACAGCTTCCATCTTGTGACTATAAGCTCAATTGTGTTACCCACAACCGGAAGATTCTAGACTATAGGTCTCTTCAAATCGCCATCACACAAACCTGTCACACAATGAACATCCATTTCATATAAAGTTCACACGATTCTGAAACCTTACGAAATAAACGCATCAAAAAATAAATAAAATTTTAAATTATGTTCAATTTGAAAGGAGATTGAGTGTTTTTTCAAGAAATCTCTATTGGAGAAGCTGAAATGCTCTATAATAACAATAAAGAAATGATACAGATATTAACATTAGTATCGTCTTAAATGGATTTTATATTTTGAAACTAGTAACAGGAAATGTTCGAAAGACCTACAAGTAGACCCCCAGACGTCATTATAATGATGCATTTACAGAGAAAAGTCTGTTATCAGAAAAAATCACTGTTATTACAGTTTCTACGTTGTAATACCATAAGGTAAATGAGTGTAAATGTCTTTATTATTTATATTGTTAAAATGAAAAAAAGCCCTTCCGGCAATGCCGGGAGGAAGAGGTAGCTTTCATATACTTATATATTTATTTATTTATTTTAAGGTAAGTTACATTGTTCAAAAACACTAAGCTCAAATTAGTGGAAATAATCTTATAAAATTAGTGATTTTATAAGATTGAAACTAGTTTTTGTCAAGACTGAATAGGAATTTTTAGAAATTAGTCATCTTTTATTCAACCTGATTTTATTTTAAGCGATTTAGAGAGTCACCAAATTATACGATATCAGAAAGTGTATGCCATTTTAAAGCAACATTGTGGATCGTTCAGATCAGACCGTTTCAAAATGTCAGCCATAAGCAAAATTCAAAGTGCTATAACTCAGTCATTTTATAAGATATAGACAAAATAAAAAGTGTTCTGGAATCATTGTTTAAAGTTCTAACACGAAAAAAAAAATATTTTTCGATTTTTAATTTTTTCGCATTTAGTTTTAAATTTTAAATTTTTAAAAAAATTTAAAATGGCCACCATTTTGAAACAAAATGGTGGATGATGCTGGCCAACAAACTCGGTCGAGACATTTGTATGTACTATGTACATCCCAAGTTTCATTGAAATCGGTTCATAAGTACGCGTGTTATCACGTGACAAAAATCAGATCGTTTCAAAATGTCAGCCATAAGAAAATTCAAAGTGCTATAACTCAATCATTTTTTAAGATATAGACAAAATAAAAAGTGTTCTGGAATCTTTGTTTTAAGTTCTAACACGTAAAAGGAAAATATTTTTCAACTTTTAATTTTTTCGCATTTAATTTTAAATTTTAAATTTTTTTAAAAATTTAAAATGGCCGCCATTTTGAAAGAAAATGGCGGATGATGCTGCCCAACGAACTCGGTCGAGACATTTGTATGTACTATGTACATAATAAGTTTCATTGAAATCGGTTCATAAGTACGCGTGTTATCACGTGACAAAAATCAGATCGTTTCAAAATGTCAGCCATAAGAAAAATTCAAAGTGCTATAACTCAATCATTTTTTAAGATATAGACAAAATGAAAAGTGTTCTGGAATCTTTGCTTTAAGTTCTAACACGTAAAAGGAAAATATTTTTCAGCTTTTAATTTTTTCGCATTTAATTTTAAATTTTAATTTTTTTCAAAAATTTAAAATGGCCGCCATTTTGAAACAAAATGGCGGATGATGCTGACCAACGAACTCGGTCGAGACATTTGTATGTACCATGTACATACCAAGTTTCATTCAAATCGGTTCATAAATACGTTAGTTATCGCATGACAAAAATCAGATATATATATATATATATATATATATGGTTATATATATATATATATATATATATATATATGTCAACATTTGAACGGAGGGTGGTTTTGGGGTCTGGGGGTCATGATCGGTGAAAATATACAAAAATTTTCCGGAAGTGTTATCCTCCGGACGGCTGCAATAAGGTAGCTTTTTACTTTTTGTAATGAAAGCTACCTAATAGAATAAAAATAAACATAAATGTCTTACTGACAAAATTTAGTTGCACTTTAGGGAAGTTAAAATTAATAATTATGACTAAGAATAATAATATTACAGCATTATTATTATTATATTATTACTAAAATAACTATTATTAGAATAGTTATTCTAAAATATTTATTACTGCAAATAATGAATCGCGATTATAATTATTTTATTCATTAAAAATATTATTTTATTCTAGTTAATATTGTTATAAAAATAGTAATATTATTATAATATTTGAGAGTAATACTTTGGAATTCTTGAATTACCTTTATTTTAAATATTTTTTTTAATCTGTCCAATTTGCGTACCTCTTTACATAAGGTATTTATTTTCCAAATATAATAATTTTAGGACCGGTCTGTGAAGTACATCTCTCGTAGTCAGTTATCAATCTATAAAGTGTAGAATTTTTGTATATGCTACACAATTATCATCATATCTCTATAACGAAACCCCGAACGCAGTACATGATGCCAAGCGGTCAGAGTATTATTCGGGGAAAATTCTAAATTTTTTTAAAGAAAATTCTATTTATATGATAACGCTGTTAAATAAAGATAAATTCGCTGATGAGTTGTGGTTCTGAAGCCAGATAAATATTTACCTGTAAAAAAAAAAAAAAAAGTGTTATTTTATTTGCGAAGCTGCAATTTAATGTATACCATCACATACATAAAACATTTGTTTAACAACTGAACAATTTCTTGATTCTTTACGAATAATCTCTTATTTTCTAAGCGATATGTTGTTGACTAAAGACTTGCGCTGGAACTTTAGTTTTGTTTACGATCTGTTTCTTGGATATAATATTAGCAAGCTTTTATTAGAAAGATAATGTCTTCATAACAAACGGGTGGTCTATTTTTTATACTATGCAAAATTTCATTCAGAATCGAACTGTTTTCAAGATATTTATTTATAGATAAGCTCAAAAAACTTAGGTAGGCAATTGACTTTTGTAAAGGCGAGACTTCGATTAACGTAAAACACAGATTTCGTGAGAAATTGACTGCCAACAATGTGTTAATATAATAATGACTACCAGGAACGTCCAAATGTCTAATTTAATAAGCAACATTCATTGCAAAAATTTATTTTGTACGTGACCAAAATGTTTTTATGATATCGACAGGACATTTTAAGGATAATTGTGAGATTGTAAGTAACTCTATCCATTAATAAAGCATACATGTTTTTCAAAATTATTGTATTTTAATGTTTTTCACATTTCATCCGTTACTTATTCATTAACTTTTAAGTACAACTCTGGAGCATATGCAGATAGGAGAATATACAGCAAAATTTCGGGTATAGAGTAAGATTTTACCTTTAACAATAATACTCTGATTATCTATAAACTTTATCCAAATACTGAAATAACTTGAATATGAGGAAGTACATCTAGTTTAGGTTGGAAATTCTTATATTATTCTATTTATTATTAATTGTGAATAACATGAAATTTTTTTCTAGAAAAGTATAAGATTAGTGAAGATATAAAAAGTCGAATGCGATATGATACTTCAAAAACTAAAAACCGTAAAAAGATGCAATAATTTTTTTCCATTTACGGCACATATCTTTCACGAAGTAAAATAAATTTGTTTTACATTAAGACATTTTTTTTGTAGTTCTAGTATATATATATATATACATTTGTTTTTATTCAACATTTTAAATTAATATTTAATTTCAAAAATTAAAACTACGATAGATGTGTAAGTAATGGACACCTTTCAATATGTTTGGTTCATTAAAAAATAAACAATAAAAATTTATCTTTTGGGACTTTTTCAGAAATCTTCCATGCATATTTTTTTAAATCTGATTGTTAATAAAACAAGTCAGGATTGAAAAAATATAGTTTAAGGGCGTAGGGAAAAGAGCAGTTCATACATCTAAATTCTTACCCATTAAAAAAAGCAACAGAAGTAATTGTATATAAATCTATTACTTTATGTCTTCAATGTTTGCCTTCTCATCTTTGATAAAAAAAAAAGAAGAAATATCAAATAAATTTCTAATGGTAATGAAACTAATAAATCTGCAGATCAGTTTCCTCGAGTAGCAATTATGTAACCTTATTCTGAAATTATTTTATTTTGTATTTAACACAGTCACCCCGTAGTAGTATTTTTTCATTATTACTAATTAGTACGAATAATATATCAAATAGTTTGCGGGTGTTTAATTGTTAAAAGGACTACAAATCCTACTTAAAGCGACCACATTCCATTCCAATAAAAATGGGTCTCTTCGAGAGGTGGTGTCTTATTAAAGGTCATGCTTAAACTTAGATTTTAATTTTGAAAATGGGTAACAATTAATTATATTAAAATTTATTTTTTACATTAGGAAAAAGTATAAAAATTTAAAAATAAAAATAAAAGTTAATCACACAAGTTAATTAGGTAAGTTAATTACTGCAGAGTTAAAAAATGAATACATTGACGTTTGCTTTTATTTTTCATTTTATCTTTTATATTTTTTTATTTCCAATTCTTTTCAAGATTCAGTAAATAAATACTTTTTTAGAACGTTAATAAATAAAAAAGGTTTCATTATTTTATCTATTTCTTTAAGAATTTCCGATAGAATAGGACAGGGTGCTTTATTCATTGTAATTCTTAATTTGTCATCAGAGTTAAATACATTGCCTAAAAAGGCACAAATGGGTTTAAGCACTTAAAAGTTGCTGGAATAATAATAATAATAATAATAATAATAAAATCCAAACTTAGTTTAGAAGTTCGATGAATAATGCGTTTGTCGGAATTATTTTTCTACTAAAAATTTCTTCAAAGCGGCTAAAAACAAACGGATTTTTTTTTTAAATTGTTTACTTATGGAGGGATTTCAATTGGAATGATCACTGCTTGGAAATAAAATTAGTATTAAGCCTGTGGGAATAAATTTCGTTCCATGATAAAATGATATTTTAAGGCGGTTGTCGCTTCATGAAGTTGATACGGGACGGTCGCACAGAGATTTTTCACTGCATTGGAAGACAAACGAAATTGTGCATTAATATTTAGGAACCTATTTTTCATATTTTAATTACCCCTCTAAACACCCCACTGTCTCAGTAATTTAATAATTTTAATTCACTGTCATTTATTACTCTAACCCGTTAACTTAAATTATTTAAAATAGTAATTTTGTGACAATCATAATAATTAATTTAAACTGTGAATAAATTTCACAAATCTTATATTAATTTTGGATAATCTAATTTTTAAATTTATTTCAAAATAGCTTTTTTTTTCATTAGACACTTTCATTAAATCCAGGTTTTAAATACAGTCATAAAAACATTTATATCTATAACATTTTGTGGGTTAACTTACTGAAACAGAGAGTGTACATTACTGCAGCAGAGGGTGTCCATTACTGGAACAGAAGGTGTCCATTACTGGAACAGACGATGTCCATTACTAGAAAAGAAGCTATCCATTACTGGAATTTTGTAAGTTTAGGTACATTTCAGTATTTTAAATAAAAGTTTTGTTAATATTAGGAAAAGAGATTGTGAGAAAGGTTATAAATATTTTCAATGCATTAATATTATATTTAAAAAAATATGAATACAATAATTATAACTATGAACTAAAAAATAATTTTTTAAGAAATTTCTTAATAGTGTACATTATTGGCACATATATTCTATATAATAAATAATTGTTTCATAAAACTAAACATTCGTAAAAATTCTCTTAACGAGTATTAAAAAATTATAAGGCAAGCACGAAATGCTAGTAAATTGGAAACTTGAAAATTTATCTTGATTAAATTTGAATCGTATTATCAATCCAAACTGCATTTGAAGTATCCGTTTACAAATACTACGCTTCATTAAATGTAAACAAACACTTCGGAAAAGCCTTAGGTATTTGTTTAACAGTCTCTGTGCATTTTATTAAAATTATAGTATTAGCATAGTTAGTTCAGGCTTTCTAAAGTAAAAGTTAATTGTTAGCGTTCAGTATTATTTATTACAACGCTTATAGATTATTGTATTTATTCTAATAGTTACAAAAAGCCTCAGATGATATGATTATATATTATACTCAAAAAAGACAGATCTAATTACAAAGCAATTCTTTCACATATTTAAATAATTAAACCTAAAACAAAACAAATACCTTTTCAGATTTATATAAATATATATATATATATATTGATTTCGTACATCTTTCCAAGTGAATTAACCAATTCATATCCACATTCATTAACCACATATATTGAAAATTAGAATTTTCAAATAATAGGTTTTATATTAATAGTATTAATTATGAAAAATCTGAGAATTTGGAATTTTAATACATATAATTTTAAACGGATATTATTATGCAACCTTTAAAAATAAAAATGCATTAAAATTTTTTTACTGTTTTAATATATATATATATATACTCTCTTAAAAAAATCCAGCGATTTTAACTCCGACGGAGCTATTTTTCGCTCCTTTCCGGTATTGAAGATGCACTTATCCTATAGGAGTGAATTTCATTCATCTTGCGGAGTGTTTAATTTCATCCTTTTTTGACAAGCCATTTCTCTCCTTTTTGATAAGCTATTTTCAGTATTTTTTGGACTAAATTAATCGACAGATGGAATAATTGTGCTCCTTTTTGAGAAGCTCTTTTTTCACACCTTTTTGACTAAATCACTATTACCAAAGGAGTGTTTTACTATAATTTTTAGAAATTAGTACTTTTTATTTTATTTTTTTATATATTTAATACAAAAAAATTTTTTTTTCTTTAATAATCCTTTTTTAATAGATATTTTTAAATTAGTTTTAGATAGTTTTTTATTAGGACTAGTTTTAGATATTTCATTGATTTTTTTTTTTTTTTTTTTAATTTCAAGCTAATTTTTAGTTTTTTTTTTCTATTTATATACGTATCAATGTAACAATTGGAGAGAAATTTTAGACACGATTTCATCCATTGAGATATAACATATATGTGATACAACTAAAATTCATATTTAATGGTAAAAAATTTTTAATTTTCTGTTTTACATACTAATTTGTAAAAGCTAAACCTCGAACGATTAAAATATATAACTAAACTTACTTTTATCGTGTCAGATACTATGTTTTAGAAGATTACTGTTTTTCTTAAACTTCACCCAAATCCACATTTTTTGCCCCCCCCCCCCCTCTCATCCTGCGCGCGTACACAACTGTTTTTCAAATTTCTTAATTTTTTTAAATCTAAATCCTGATTTTTTTTTTTTTTCAAATGATAAACTGGAAAAAAAATATCTTCAAATCAAGACAAGATTTTTCTCCTAACTTAGAATCATAAGATGCATTGTTTTTCTGTTATCTTTTTTGTACAGATATATTTTGTTGTATTTATACATTATATATATAATTTTAGTGTTACTTGGCGTTATTACTTTCAATATAAAAGAAAATTTAATTTCTTGTATGTTTCTTATATCGTTTTATGTTTCTTATATTATTATATATTAATTTATTTCACTTTATGATACTGAAAAAAATATTTGTGGAATCTAGAATATATAAAAATAAAAACCTTTTATTGTTATTATTTATTTAAGATATATGTTTTATGTTTATTAA
The DNA here is from genome assembly GCA_964019185.1 of Maratus speculifer. NCBI lineage: Eukaryota > Metazoa > Arthropoda > Arachnida > Araneae > Salticidae > Maratus > Maratus speculifer. The sequence goes on along the minus strand of OZ025291.1, from coordinate 35,106,103 downwards.
AATATTCAAACCATATAAGTATTTAATAACTTATGTTCATTTAGATATATACAAAGATGCACATCTATAATTTATTTTTAAATAAAGTTTACCACTGTCAGGAGAATGTGATTATTTTCTATTTAAACGTACATTTGCAAATGCTTAAATCTAGAATTCAACTTTTAGTGCACATCTAGATGAATAAAATTTAATAAATACTTGTATACTATTTAATGAAATATTTTTACCAAAAAAAGAACGCATATCCTATTAAAACAAATAAATAATAATAATAATTATTATTATTATTATGGATCTATGTTCCAAAAATATTTCTCTGTATGATTAGCAAAATACTTTAATAAATAATAATGTAAATGTAAATGCTTAATTTTATATAAGCATTTGTTTACATGAAGTAAATTTCAACATAATTGTGCAGCTTGAATATAACACAGTAATATTTTCAAGAGTATTTTATAGACCACCGTAAATTGTTCCGAATTTTCCAAAAATAATTATACTAAAACAAAATGTGAAATTTAGAAAATATTTTAGAATGTATTTATATATAAAAAAGGAAGAAAAAGAAAAAAAATCATAGAAATTAACATTTTCTATTTAAAAGTAACAAAATTAACGCCAAAATAATATATACAACAAAATTACCTCGGAATCGTATGCTCGGGAATCTCTGAGAATACCGCAGAAGAAAAATCCTGTTTCGTTAACACCGGTTATCGCCCATCTTGTTTTCTGCCATTAGGCTTGTATTATCGTGTAAAAGGATAAATTGTCGTTATTATTGTTATTATTATTTGTGGGTAAAGTGTTATCATTTCTATTCTTTAGAGATGCAAGATTTGGATCCTTTTGGAAACATGCCATTAATATATGCAACTAGAATTAACGTCAAAGCGTCAAACATCTCATTCACTTTTTAAAACATGCAGACGAAAGCCAAGCCAAACAATGTATCACGTGACCCCATTACAACCAATGGCATTCATCTCAGGTCGCGTTACTTGGATATCCTTTCAAAAAGGAGTGTTTCTGCATGTGCTCCCATAGTGTTGATTAATCAGGCGAGTTTTTTCCGCAAAACATCCCTTTTCGATAGCGTTCCTCTCAAGAAGGAATGAAAGTCTTGATAAAATATTTCGCTCCGTCAGTGAGTCAGAAATTCATTCTTTTGAATTAAGAGTGTATATATATATAAGGCAGACTTGTGGTAAATAAAAATTAATGATTCTTAATAATTTTAATATAGTAATGTAGAATCTGCATACGATCTACATACATGTGCTTACAAATCCTATGCTCTCATTAAATATAACACCCCGCAAAAGCCATAGATGTTTGTTTAATAATACATGAAGAAGTCGACATAAATTATACTACTGGAATAATTATTTCTGCATTTCTACTATTACAATCAATCGCTTGCGCTAAGTATTTCTTACTGCAAAGCTATCTTATTATACTTATTTTGAAAACTGTTTTAAACAGCTTAATTTAATTCGCAACTTTCAAAAATGAACGAGAATTTTATAAATGCATTTGCGTTTGTGATGCACCCGAGAAAGAGCGGTAATATTCTATTTCAATGCTTAGGTGAAAAGCAGTTTTCAAATTTGTTTTGTTTCACTGTCACTTTTTTCTCTAATTTACGTAAACAAATTCTAAATGTCATGCAATTGATACATGTTACTTGGTATTATAAAGTCATTATCGGTACTGAAAGTGAAGTGTGTAGCATTCATAGTTAGTTTACATACACACTAAAATATATCGTAATTAGGTATGGTGAATAGAAAGAAATCATTTTCAGTGCGATGTTACGTTATTTTAAAATAATGAAGTCGTATGCGTTAGGTGGTAAACATGTTACCTATAGACTATAGAATACCGTAAAAATATAAAGTATAGAATACACAGACCATTTAAAAGTATTCAATTATATTATGGACAATGCAAAAAATCGTCTATAGTAAATGGTAATGATGTTACAATGTTTCAAACATAATGAAATCGATATGTATAATTGAGGTAGATGCTTTATTTTTTTCTATGGATTACAGAGTAAGTAACGATTGCACTTTGTTTACAGTGACGCATAAAAGTATTTGAATATTTAATGATCTATTGGAGAAAATTGTTCGCAGACATTCTGGTAGCGTTCTTAAGAAAAAAAATTTAAAATAAAGGAATGATTTTCTTTTCTCAAACAACAATATGTCAAATTTGAAAACTGCTTTTTACCTACATTGTTAAGTATAGAAATATAATATTACCGCTTTTTTTTTGGATGCATTATAAACGAAAGGCATTTAAAAAATTCTAGTTCTATTTTGGCAGTTGCGAATTATATTAAGCTACATTTTCTTTTATCGAGCTTATTATAAAATACACATCTTTATGTTTAAAAGAATTTTCAAAATAAGTATAATAAGATAGCTTTGCCATAAGAAATACTAAGCGCAAGCGACTAATTGTAATAGTAGAAATGCAGAAATAATTATTCCAGTAGCATAATTTATGTCGACTACTTCAGGTATTATTAAACAAACATATTTGGCTTTTGCGGGTTGTTCAGTTACATTTAATGAGGGCATAGGATTTGTAAGCAGATATATGCAGATCGTATGGAGATTCCATGCATATTCGATTGCTATATTAAAATTATTAAGAAGCACTAATTTTTCTTTATCACAAATCCGTCTTATATTTGTTTTTTAATAAAACAGTAAAAAACTATTAAAAGACTAAAGAAGTTAAAAGACTATACATTATTCATTGACAAGATATCCCTGTAATTAGGTTTTAATTTTCAAAATTTTCGAGCAAAAAATTTACCGTATATGTTTGTCGAGGAATTTCTGAAAATTTTCGAAAAGTAAATTTGGGGGGGGGGGGAGAGGGTCGACTTATACTACATGAGTAATTAAAAAAGAAAAAAAAGCTTTGAATATTGCTAAATTCAGGCTTTTTATGTGTATGTATAATAAAATAATGTGTAAAATATACAAAAAATGATAACTTATAATTTTAAAAAAACACTGACTTTACCTGAGTAAGTACTTGAGTAAGAGTTTACTTACTGCGTGTAACATATAAATATTTTGATTTTGTACATTTTCCCAAATGAATTGGTTACATATATTGAAAATTAGAATTTTAAAATAATAGGTTTTAGATTAATTTTATTAGTTATTAAAAATCTGAGAATTTGGAATTTTAATGCATTTAAATTTAAACAGATGTTATTATACAACCTTCAAAAATTAAAATGCATTAACATGTTTGGCTGCTTTAATAAAAAAAAATAAATATAAGACAGACTTGTGGTAAAGAACAATTAATGCTTCTTAGTAATTTTAATATAGTAATACAGAATCTGCATACAATCTTCATACGATCTGCATATATCTGCTTATAAATCCCATGCCCTCATTAAATATAACTTAATACCATGCAAAAGCCATAGATGTTTGTTTAATAATACATGAAGTAGTCGACTTAAATTATACTACTGGAATAATTATTTCTGCATTTCTACTATTATAATAAATTGCTTGCGCTTAATATTTCCTACTGCAAAGCTATCTTATTATACTTATTTTGAAAACTGTTTTAAACATAAAGGTGTGTGTTTTATAATAAGCTTGATAAAAGAAAATTTAACTTGATTTAATTCCCAACCGCCAAAATAGAACCAGAATTTTTCAAATGTCTTTGCGTTTATAATACATCCGAAAAAGAGCTGTAATATTATATTTCAATACTTTACAACATAGGTGAAAAGATGTTTTTAAATTTGTTTCTCCAACTGTCTTCTTGTTCTCTAATTTACGTAAATAAATTCCAATTGTTATACAATTGATATATGTTGCTTAGGATTATAAAGGCATGTTCGGTATTGAAAGGGAAGTGCGTAGCATTCATAGTTAGTTTACAAACACTAAAATATATCCAATTAGATATGGTGAGTAGGAAAAAAACGTTTTCAGTGCGATGTTACACTATTTTAAAATAATGAAGTTGTATGTCTGAGGTGGTGAACATGTTACCTATAAAGCACAGAATACAGTAAATATATAAAGTATAGAATACACAAGCCATTCAAAAGTATTCAATTATATTATGAACAATGCAAAAAATCGTGTGCGGTACATTTTAATTATGTTAAAATGTTTCAAACTTAATGAAATCGATACGTATAACTGCGGTAGATGGCTTTATTTTTTCTATAGAATACAGAGTAACTAACAATTATACTGTGTTTACAGTGACGCATAAAAGTATTTGAATATATAATGATCTATTGGAGAAAATTGTTCACAGAGTCTGTTAACGATAGTACAACATTTTAATTAATGATGTATATTACTGACATTTCATATTTTATATCTAACAATTAAATTTTGTCTTTCTAAAAATATATTAATATGCAATATTTTTTATCTTCTACTATTCTATAGGCGTTAAAAGATTAGCCATTATTCATTAACGAGATATCCCTGTAATTAGGTTTTGATTTTCGAATTTTGTGCAAGAAATTTACCATATATACTTGTCGAGTTATTTCTGGAATTTTTCGGAAAGTAAATTGGGGGAGGGAGGGTCGATGTATACATGAGTAATTAAAAAAGAAAAAAACTTTGAATATTGCAAGATTCAGGCTTTTTATGTATATGTATAATAACATAATGTGTAAAATATACAAAAAATGATAACTTATACTTAAAAATATAACAATGACTTTACTTGAGTAAGTACTTGACAAAGGATTTACTTACTGCGTGTTCGCTTTGGCAAGTGATATATTTGGTTTGATTTTGTACAAAATTGACATAAAAAGTTAGGAAATTTAGTAATAGTTTAGAAATAGTTTAGGATTTTATTCCTGCATTTGTATTCGAAAGTTATGGGGTCGACGGCAACTATTGCCAACTTTGAAGAAAACTCGTATGTTCATTTAATAGTCGCACTCTCTTAAGTGCGCAAGGGGCAAATGTTTAAAAGGCTCGATTTGAAACCTGGGCTTTGTTTTAGATTACGGAATTTTTTTTGTCTTAGAACGAAAACAAGAATGTAAATTTCTGTAATTAGTAGATATTTTCTTTCTTGTTATAGAGAAAAGGCCATTCTTCAATTCTTGGATACATTCTGGTGGCATTGTTGCCAGAAATGTTTCCCATAGTTGAATAGAGCATTTTTAAAAGTTTCAAGATTTAATAAAAGGATATTCCTATCGATAAAAATTCAAGTGTTTTTACTTTAATTAAAACCACAAAAAAAAATAGATTTTTTTTTTTTTTTTTTTTTTTTTTTTTTTTTTTTAAATAAGAAATGGTAATTAGAAATATTTCAAAATTTCCAAGTTTTTGTTTATAGTTGTACAAATATTGTTTTTTATATTTTTATTTTAAATTACGGAATAAATGAAAACATATCAATACAAAGTTGGATATTTAAACGAAAGTATGTTGTTTAGAGATACTTAAAATCACTGAAGAAATAAAAATTTTTATTTTTTTTACTAAAATGAATTTGAGACTGAAGATTATTAAAATAAATTAATGAAATTAATTATGAATAATTATTATTAATCAAATATTTCAAAATATATTTTTTATGTTAGGGAGCGTAAAAATAATTACAAATTTTAATCATTCAAAAAACATAAGCAGCTAAATCTACTCTGTTCAAATTTACGTAATTTACCTATTCCATCCCTTGTTGCAGTTTTCTATTAATTTAAAATTGTTAAATCTAACGCATATTTAATACAAGAAAAAATACTACTAATTTTTCAAAACATATTATTGTAGATAAGGTATTAAAAATCCCTACTGTAATTTTTTAAAATATAGGAATAATTTTCTTTTCTCAAACAACAGTATGTCATTTCTGAAATCAATAATTAGGACAGGGAAAAACATTGATATATACTAACAAAATTATGGCGAAACTTTAACCATAAATCTTAGGGTCAAACGCATGAATTATAATGTATATATAAATATTTAAACATTTATCAATAACAGTTTCCTTGAATATATTTTAAAGTGTTACATGATATACTTTTTAATTATCAATTTTATATTTTACATTTTAATGGCATTAGGTTGAAGTTTTAATCCAAGAGATTTATCCAAGAGAATGAAAGTAGATAACAGATTAACAATTTTTTTACAGTTATATTCATACAAAATAGTTATTTTTCTCGTTATTGTTTTTTATACATTTATTCTTGAATATAATCATCTCAAAATGCTGAAATAGTTCCTTCGATACACTATATGACTAATGATAACTGGTCACTTACGCTTTTAGGAGTTTCATAAATATCTAGAAAAATACACCAGAAATTATTCTGAAACTCCTTATGTGTAAACAGAAAGGTATATTGTATAGTTCCGTGAAGAGTTTTTCCGAAACCTGAATAGGGGACCATCAACAAATTGAAAAAGAACGAATATAATTTGGATAACCCTGTAAGAAATAGTGTTCCAAAACCGTTTAAACTGTAGTATGTGATTAAGGGGCTTATTGTAATAAGCCGTGTTCATAATTACGAGGATAGCATGGATAAGAGAAGACATGGACATGAGGAAATTAAGATTTTTATAGAAGAATTCCCATATTTTACCAATGTTTTTGCTTTTAATTTTTGGAATTTTTAATATAAAAAATATTATTTCCAGAAACTAAAGCAAATAACATTGTAGACAATACACTTTGATAAGAATTATCAAATAGTAAAAATTTAAATGAAAAATAAGCAGATTTACTAAGTAATATTTCACTGCGCACGCGCGAATGCAAAAAAATATAATATACATAATGTATTAGCTAAATGTATAGAGCAACATTTATGAAAGTCTCGAAAATTCTGAAAATTGTCGTTGATAGAATAAGTTAAAAATCCTTTGTTCCTAAAACAAAGGGAGAAGATGAGAGGCTATATCCAAATACAGTAGTATGTGCAATATTGTATATGCTACATTGCACTAATTGAGAGACATATGGATACAGTTCCTCATTTCTTTTCTTCCATTGGGGAACAGCTGATTTCAGACGTATTGTACGGATGATTACTCTCAGAATTTTCAAGCTATATTTTTGAGATTTTCACAAAATTTGCTCTATACATTTAGCTAATACTCAATGTAAATTATATTTTGATTGCGTTTGCGCATTAGTAGTGGAGTATCATTTAGTAAACTTGTTTATTTTTTATCCAATTTTCATTATTTTTTAATTTTCATTGCAATACAGTGTGTATAGTTTTTTTTTTCACAGTTTCTGAAAAGAACATATTTTTATTAAGAACTCCGGAAAGTAAGTGCAAAAAACTTGCAAAACTATTTAACTGTTTTTATAAAAAACCTAATATCTCTACAAGTATACATGTTTTTATCTTAAAAATGAACACATTTTATATTAATAAGCCTCTTAATAATGCTATACAGCTTGAATGCTTTAAATACTTTAGTTTTTTCAAAGTTATCCAAAAGGTATTCATTCCTTTTCAATTTGTTGACCATTCTCTTTGTTGACGGTTCCACAAAAAACCTTTTGCAGAAATATATGACTTGTACTATTTTGTTTACACGCGTTTAATTGAGGATGATTCCTATGTACTTTTCTAAATAAATAAAAAAAAAAAAAAAAAAAATCTAAAATCGCAAGTAATGATCATCATTGGACATACAGGAATTAAATATAGAATCGAGTTAATTGAAAAATGTACGCTCATAAAATAACAATCATCTATTGGAAATAAAATTGAGTCTGCCCTCCAGTTTTTACAAACAATCTTCAAAGTGTGATTTATAAATAAATCACTGAACGGTAACGGGTTAAAACCCCATAATTTTTAATCTTTTATCACGATTTTTTCAAAACAAAAATGTTTGACTAATTCAATTGGGAAAATGTTCTAAATAAATAAAGCAAAATTTAGTATAACAACTTACTAGTGGGAAAGATTCAAGTTTTCTGAGTACTTATAATTTTCTAATTTATAGAATTTATATGCACAAAAAAAAAGAAAATTTAAATTCGTAAAATTTAAAATCGCATACTGTAACTCAAAACACATTTCTAACAATTATAGACAGCTCTGTACCCAGATTCTTTCGTATTCCCCGTAAAGGAACGAGGAATGCTGAGCGCAAATTATTTAACACATTTCAAACAGCGTATTCAGATCTGTATAGGGTTGAAATAAGGTCTTAATAATTATTATGTTTTTATGAAATATACACTGGTGTGCAAAAATTAAGGACGAGAGGGTTTTTCGAATGTATCCGTCGCCCAAAAGTTTTCAACATCGACCAAAATCATAACATAAGATCTTTAAGATGTGAAAATATGAGACAAATTCTAAAAAACATCTAAACAAAGAATGAAAAGGATACATAAGCATTTTATTGTAAAGGTCGCTTGGAGCGCAAATGCAAAGAAGACAGAAACGTCCTTCTTACAGGCACATGACAGAAAACAATTAGCCTCTAGAATATGGTCCCCCTTGTGATGTAACACACATTCTATTTTATGTATTTCTATTAATATTTCAAATGTTAGTTTCTCCCCTCTTTTAAAATTTAATTTTAAAAGAAAAGCATTTTAATAGGTATCTTTGTTGAATGTTCGTCTCCACATTTCATATAACATAATAATAATAAATAGAAAAGAAATAACAAATTAGTTTTAAAATATCACTTCATTTCTAGATTTTTCTTTCTTACTTTTCAGTTGATTAAATATCAAAGGAATTAAATATTTTTTTCTGTTTTAAGTAACTGATATTTTTATTTCCTATCATCGCATTTTGTCTTGTATAAAGAACTTAATTTTTACCGATTGTTTAATTTTGTTTTAGGGTTACTGTGCGTTGCGCGGTTTTTCGCGCGAGCGATAGTTTTTGTATTCTTGACAACACTCATTTAAAAATTTTCCCATTGCTTATTATATAACGGTCCTTTTTTACCTGTACGTTTTTTAGCCCGGATTGGGAATCTATTGTATGCCAAGACATTTTCTCTTGGCGTTTGTGAAATGTGAAAATTTGGTCAGATTACGTTTTGTCGAGGACAAGTCAACGCGCACAATTCGCAGTTATTGAAAATGAAAAAAAATTTGTTATTATGCTAGTGAACGTTTGTGTTAATATGCTGCATTTCTAGTGTTTTTGATATGTTCATATTTCTCGTATTCTGCAAGAATAAAGACTATTAGTCAAGATTTTTAAGAATTGATTTTCTTTATCAAAAATGTTTATATCATTTGTGTTCCAGAAAAGAAAAAGTTAAAATGGATCTGGTGAACTACACAATATGGAACCGCAATCATGGCCAATCACATGAAGGTGGCGTTTATTATTATTATTATTATTATTATTATTATTATTATTATTATTTTTTTTTTTTTTTTTTTTTTTTTTTTTTTTTTTTTGCCATCACAACCCCAGACTGAGACGAATGATTTACAACGGCTGTCCATGCTAAGGACGAGGTTGTCTAGGAGCTGTTGAGGGATCGAGTTAGATTCCTCTTGTAACTCCAATTTCAGCTCCTGGATTGTTGCCGACGCCTGGTCGCGTCATTCTAAGCGTATCCAGATAGGATTCTACGTGTGTTCTATGGTATTCAAGTCCAGAGATTTTGCAGGCCAATCCATGCGTTAAATATCTTGACTCTAAAGAGTTCTTCGATAACACCGCTGTACGATAAAGAAGAGAGATCGCAACAATGTGAACTAAATAACTTAATTTTATTAGGAAATTTAGTGCACATTCATTTAGCCTTAGATTATCATATAGGTTTTTAGGACATCCAAATAGACTAAAAACTATATTTAATTATTGCCACTTTATTAAAGCAAGTTATTTAGCTGTTTAAGAAAATAAAAATATGATTTCTAAATAAAACTACCGTGCCCCCTACGTTAAATTATATATCTTTCTATGTATATTATACTGCCGATATTTTCCCATTAAATGTAACTAATCTTATTATCCAGTGTTTTTTAAAGATATTATTCTGTTATACTTGAAATTATATTAATAAGTTGTAAATAATAAACCGTTGCTGAACATCCATACTTGACAAATCATTATCTATTGTCAATGATTAAGAAATACATTCTTTAACGTAATGTTTCATTAAATTTGTATATTTCGGTTATTATATATATGTTTGTCTAACATAGCAAAAACTTACCACCTCCTTTTATTCATCTATATTATCAATAGATAAATACTGAAACAATGTTTCAAACAGCGAATGCAGCTTAATATTTGTTTGTTCCTTTGCATCTGTGCTGAAATGATTCATAAACAGAGATTTAATAGAATAGAGCTTTCTTCATTCTTTTTGAAAAAGCTGGTTACTAACACAGCGAGAATGTGCACAATAGGTATAAGTATTAATATACTCTGAAACAAAAATAATGCGTTAATGTTCCATAATTTTCATGCTTTTTTTAACAAGGCGTGAATCGCAATCAAGATTTTATTTATTTATTTATTTTTAAACAATGCCGCTATTTTGCTCCCGCTTCCATGAAATAACAAATCATGTTGTGTTGCACACTGAATGAAATAAATTGGGTTAGTTTCATCCGACACCAATGAAAAATGTATGGTTATGTATATACTTACGTATTATTGGCTGATCCTTGACGTTTTCTTTTTGTTTGTTTGTTTAAAGAATTTTATTTATTTTTTTTTAACGAAATATATAAGGGAAAATATATATTTTTTAAATTTCAAAATCAAGAGGCTGTAAATCTTCTCTTCGGGCTAATACAACATAAATTCAAAACTTCCTTCGTCCACCTGCTTAAAATAAAGTTTTAAAATATAAATCTAAAACAAAATGGTTGGTTGGTTGGTTGATTGAGGTTTACTGGCGCAAAGTCACACTGGGGACATGCTGCGCCAAGAACAGGATGAAGTAAAAACTGAAAAGTTTTTTTTAAAATTGTTAAAAATATGTAAAAATATAAGTAGATAAAAGGCAAGGTTAAAAGATGAAAGCGTTAAGTGATGAATGTAAATAAAATAAGTACAAAAGAGTAAAACACAATTCAGGATAAAATAAGAGTTAAATCAGTCAAATCAATAAGATAATAAGTCAACAATATAATAATGGTATACGATAAAAGTTAATATCTTTTAAAGAATTATGAAACTTGTGCAAAACAAACAAACAGTGACATAAATGCAAAAACGGTGCAATATTTAAAGAATAGCAAGGTTTTGTTAATGAGTTATACAACCAAAATATAGTTTAAAAGAATAAATATTTAAATTAATAATAGTAAAATTTCTTAAAAAATGTCTGTATTAAATTGAAACATAAAATGTTAAAATACAGCTTAAAACAGATTAATGAATCATTTTTTTTTTTTTTTGCAATTTAAGAAGAAGGCACATATTTTTCATAAACCGTATTAGTTTCATCATCATCAGATTCATAACTCGATGAGTCCATAGCCTCTTCAGCATAGTTAAGCAACTGTTTTGGATCTTTTATGTTTTTAATTGCAGAGCTGAGGCAAGATTTTTTGCCCTTTCTCTTCACAGTTTTCCACTGTGAAGAGACTTGGGTTGAAGGTTTATTCCTATTCTTGTGTGTGCAAGATTTTATGTTTGT